>CM059585.1:107380000-108732500 GCA_030407085.1 Trichopria drosophilae | reverse complement strand
TTTACATAGGTACTGTAAATATTACTTTTTTACCTTTGTAAATGTCAACTTGTAATTGTAAATTTACAATTGAAAGTGGATTAATATTACATTGTAGAGAAGTTTAAATTCTCCAAGAGAATAGTAATTTTATAACAAAATATAGGAAAAATGTTATGTTATGTACTAAAGCGCACTCTACATTACAGTAGGACCTCTCTTATTCTAATTAGTAAAGTTTTTCAAAGTGGCGCCGACCACTCTTATTCTAATTTTCCCCTTACCCCCACTTACTTTGCTTGCGAGCTTGTGATTCGTGGACAATATATTTCGTTGACTTTTCGCGTGATAGTGGGAGAAGACTTGAGGGGGAATGATTAGAATAAGAGAGGTTGGACAATTAGAATATGAAAGGCAATTAGAATAAGAGAGGTCGTACTGTATGTGGTAAAATTTATGCACGTAATCCTGAACCAATTGTACTGGCTTGTAACAATAATTTGTTATTTTAATTTATTTATTTATTTATTAATAAGCGGGTATACCCCATAATTTACAAGTGTACATAGATAATAATAGTAACAAAGAAGATGGCGGGTTCTTCCCTTATTTTACCGCTTCCCCTCATCCTCACCACTGGCAGTATGAGAGAATAAAAACAGAGAGAGGAGATATAGTGGCGTCTTTCTGTATGTACAACCGCAAACAGCAATCCGCACTCTTGAACACTTTCAAATGGCGAATGGTGGGGGAACTCACGAGGGGAAGAAGTTAAAATAAAGGACGCAGTTAAAATAAGGGGAGGTGGGACACTGGTGTTCCGCTGGGACTGAAAGGGTTAATTTAGTGCAATTAACAAACTGGAAAAGATTATTGAAAACTTTGACTACTTTAGGTTATGCTCTTTCGATTGTTAGAGGTTAGAATGCAGAGAAAAATTATAAATCTTGTAAACTAATTTAGACTTGTAAGTTAAAAAACGCAAATTTTTTAATGCATTTTTTTTTAAGGTTATGAAACAAAAATTCTAATTTTTATATTATATTGGACGAATTCTTTTAGGAATGATAAATTCCTAATAAGGAACACTTTTCCATATATTATTTTTGTTTTGATTGGTATCTATTTTTAATTACTTCAGAATTTTATTGTTAAAAATATTAATATCGATAAAAATGCAGATTGTACAATTTTTTGTATTTTTCACAGATAAAAAAACTACCAGGTATCGAGTACAGCAAAGAAGAGCAACTGCAGAAATTGGAAATCCTACGAAAACAGTTACGCCTAAAACGAGAACTTCTATACAAGTATCGTAATATGTGTACATTCGAACTTCCGAAAGCTTAGAAGATTTAGTCAATATGGTGCTACGTTTCTTTTTTCGTTACATAGCGAATAACGAACAACTCGTAAATAAGTTGGCCGACTCAAAACCGATGAGACGCGCCGCCCAATTGGTTGTATATATTCTTAACCGCACCAGCTCGATCAGCGGTGCGCATAGCCTACCGTCGAACTCCAAGGAATTTGGACACCAGATGGTAAATGTTGCCAAACGATTCTCATCCAATTTCAAAAAGGAACTGGAAGAAGCTCGAGAAGAATTAAAACGGAAACAATCAAAATAATGTTTGACCATTTCTAGTGCACATCAGCTGGAATGAAATTAGTTTTTCCCGTCGAGAACATTGTAGAAACTATAAAAACATTTAATTAATATCGTCTTCAATTTCTTATTTACAGCGTAGAAAGGTTATGTCATTTTCCCAAAATGACGAAGAACATATTAAATTTTTTCGAAAATCGAGAACAATCCAAAAAAACAGTTTTGTAAAAAATTCCATCCTTTCCATCTTTACGAATTAAAATTTCTGACATATTTGCAATTCTTCTAATGAATCCAGGCGAGTTTCTGACTTTAGAAGCAAACGTTAGAGAAAATTAATTAGTAGTGCAAAAAAAATACCATCTGATTGGTTCATCTACAGCCTTAAATCTTCATATTTAATAGTAATTACTACGAAGTGAACCAAAAAACTTTAATGAAACATATTAAATAGTTATTACTACATAAATAGCATATATTATTCTCGTCATGAGACATTTCAGGTTGTTTGGAAAGTAAACATTATTTTTGTGCCAAAAGGAAAATATAAACATTTAATTTTAATTCAAAAATATTACATCCATCACAACATGGATTTCAAACTGGAAAATCTACAAACACAGCAATAGCTACACTAACTGAAAACATATATAGAGCATTAGACGAAGGAACACCCGCAGTTGCATTATTCATTGATTTGGCCAAGGCATTCGATACACTGAATCATAACATCTTACTCAATAAACTTGAAATGTATGGATTTCGAGGAAATGTGTATAGGCTACTAAAAAGTTATCTTACCGACAGAAGACAGATTGTAAAGATACAAGATCATTATAGTAATCAAATTACAACAACTTGTGGCGTACCGCAGGGATCGATACTTGGACCACTATTATTTATAATCTATGTCAACGATATCTATACTTCCGAAATCCAAGGAGACATTATATCTTACGCTGATGACACTGCTATAATATATAAAAGTTGCACATGGACCGAAGTCTTGGAAAACATCCGTACAGAACTTCCGAAAATAAAAAACTGGTTTGCTGCAAATAATTTAACAATGAATATAAAGAAAACACAAGCAGTAGCTTTTGGATGCTATTACGATAGCCTTCCTACCACGAATAAAATAACTATACACGAAGAAAATTGTACACATCAACGTGCTTGCACCTGTTTACATATTAAGATTGTGAATTCCGTGAAATATTTGGGCATAACCATTGACAGCCACCTTCGGTGGGATATACATATGAACAGTATTCTTCTAAAACTTCGCTATATACCATGTATATTCTATAAATTACGAACAATTTTAAATATAAAACAACTCAGGATTATCTATTACGCTTTAGTAGATTCTATACTGTCATATGGTATTATCGGATGGGGTGGAAGTAAAAATAATGTCTTACAACATTTGCAAACTGTAAAAAATACGGTTCTAAAAGTTATATACAAAAAAAATAGAAGATTTTCCACCAAGCAACTATATGCAAATAGTCAAATTCCAACCCTCAAACAAAAATTTTATATTGCTGCGGTGCATCACGGTTTCACTGATAACACCATCACACTTCTATCAGAAACCGAAAATCACAGGATCTCAAGAAGTCGAACTAATAATAAATATAGAGTCCCTAAATTCGTAAGAAGCATTGGAAGAAGATGTCACACATACTTTGCTGCAAAAATTTTAAACGATATGCTTCCATCCACTAGAAATAATTTAATAAAAATGCAGTCAAGACAGAGGAAAAGAAAAATTAGAGAAACTATCCTGTCTACATCAATAGATCTACACTAATTATAATTAATATCTATGACATGCGGCTCCACCGTTTTCTACACCATGTTGAAGACCACACCATCGTCCAAAATATCCTGAGTGCGGACAAGTGATATTTTTCACTTTTGCTCTCAGCGTAAAAATTGAGCAATACATAAAATTAAAATTCCGATTTATCGTGTATATAAAGAAATTTTTTATTTTTATAAAATGTTAACATATATGTTCTAAACTGTTATAGCTCAATAAAGTTTATTTATTTATTTATTTATTTATAATTCAGACACTTTGTGAACGCCATACATGTTCTCTACAGAATAGATTATCACACCTGCTAGTTAAAGTAAGTTTTGCACTTTATAATTATCGATACCCGCTCTCACACACACGCGCACAGTCGGGCAAGCATGCCCACGTTAATTCCAACGAGAAGAAATAACATTTTAATATCTTGAAGCATTGAAATTAACTGAAACTTTTAAAAAATTGCTATATACTTCGGTATGTATACTTTATACATATTTCTCTCAGTCGTCAGCCGGAGGATTTTGTTCGGAGAGAGGTTGTACAATACCACCAGCAGCATTTTGCGATCTTCCTCCTCTTCTGCCTCTACCCTTTTTGCTGGCGGAGCTCGCGCCAGACTTTTGCGGCATGTTTTCTCTTTTAGCCGTTTGAGCTTCCGACGAATTTGGACGGTTCCTTCGGAAATCTACAAATTCATAAAACGTTATCGTTTTTCAAAAATAGTCTAGGAAACGAACGAAAAAATAGAGGGTAACAAATTGCAACAGGACCGATTTTTTCGCGATAATTACAGTAGCCTTTAAACGCCGGGACGGACACTTTTTTTCGTTCATTTTCAACCTTAATTTTCTCGGCGATTGGGAATGTCAAAAATCCTTCAGGAACCATTTCTTATGTATCTGACCTCGCTCTTTTAGAATCTGCAATCAAAATCCCCAGAAAATGAATTTTCAAAAAGTTACAGCCATTTTTTTGAAGAAAAATCGAAAATTTTAAAAATATCGTCCGCTATATTGGATCGGCCATTTTGAATTTTTGAAATCTGACTTGAGATTCGTTATCAGTGACCCCAAAAATATTTAGATACTCAACGCCATACAAATAGAAAATTGATAAAAATAAGGATACACAGATTATTAATATTTATAGGGAAAAAATTCTTCCGCCAACATTTTTGAGCCGCCATCTTTAAATTTTAAAAAAGTACGTTTCGCCATTTTGAAGCTTAGATATTGCGGACGCGATATTTTCAGGCGAAACAGTGCTCTGGTGACCTGCTATATGAAAAAAAAATTCATTTCTGAAAGAAAATTGTCAAAATTTTCGATTTTTCTTGATCTGAAGTTAGATTTAAAAAATTCAAAATGGCCGGTCCAATATGGCGGACGATATTTTTAAAATTGTTCGGAATGTTGTGAAACTGATTACTCGGGGGTTTTTGGGGTCGCTGATAACGAATCTGAAGTCAGATTTCAAAAATTCAAAGCGGACGATATTTTTAAAATTTTCGATTTTTCTTCAAAAAAATGCCTGTAACTTTTTGAAAATTCATTTTCTGGGGATTTTGATTGCAGATTTTGAAAGAGCAAGGTCAGATAAATTGAATTTCGTAATTGGTAATTTGGGCAGTTTATATTTTCATATTTATTTCGTATAATTACTTAAATCTACTCAAATAATAAATATTTACATTTTTATCAAGGACATTATCGTTATTCTCGACATTTCTTTAAAATTCCATGCTTTGATCTTTCGCGCGATCATCATAACCCCAAAATTGCAAAAATCAAAATAAAACTAAATTATTTATATTTTTCTTTCTTTTTAACGATTCCAGGCTAGAAAGAGAAGCAAATATAAAACCATTTTTCATAAATTCAGAAAACAGGGCTTTTAATGCATTAATTTTTTTTAAATAGAATTTTAAATTATATAAACAGATATTTTACGCTCCATGAAAACGAGGGAAAGGCGATTTTGTGCAGGGGGGGGGGGTGTGAAAAGATGGTAGAGTGGCGGAAACATCCGGATATTTTTCGCTTCATGAATTCGGACCTGTATTCTGAGTAGTTTCGCTAAGCAAGATTCTTGTGTCATTCATAGTAAATATATTTTTGTTCTAAGCTTGCAATATAAAAAGTGTAACACCGAAAACAAGAAAATGTAGGCGAAAAGTGTCATATATATCCCAATAATAGACCATCATTAAAAAAATGGTTTTAAAATATTTTTAAATTAAAAATATATTATTTTCGAGTGTGTTTGCTTATACAGGATGACCCATTTTAACTTCCCCACTAGATTATCTTGAAAGGAATGTATTTTCTGAAGAAAAGTTTCCGACATGAGTTTTATTATTTTTTTCTTGGCTATTTAATGATGATATTGAATTTGACCTTGAAGGTTATTTTAAGGTCAAGTTTGTTTTTTTGAATGGAAACCCTTATTTTTTGTCACGTATTCGGGAAGAGCACAAAATTTTACGTTCGAATATGATATGGCCGATATTTCGATCAATGTCATTTCAAGGTGAAACTTAAGAGTTCCCGTAACGGCGAATTTCCTCAGCGGGAATCCATTTTCGGGGAAAACGTTACAAACAAAAGTTTAAGAATATCTCTGGCTATTCAACGGTACCATTGAAATTGACCTTAAAATGACCTTCAATTTCTATTCCAAGGTCAAACTTACTTGGCTTTGAAATTCGACTCCAAGGTCAAACATACTTGACCTTGAAATAACCTTCAAGTGTGACCACCCAAGGTTCCGACACCCGGGACACCTTGTGAGAGTACTCTTCATATACGATGAAGAAATACGGAATACGGCAGCTTTCAGAAATTTTGCGCTCTTTCCGAATCCGTGATAAAAAATAGGGGTTTCCATTTAAAATAACAAACTTGACCTTGAAATAACCTTCATGGTCAAGTTTGTTTTTTTAAATGGAAACCCCTATTTTTTTATAGAAATATAACCTCAAATTTTTTAATACGCATCAAATTACTTAATCGAAAAAGTTTTTCGTATAATCATGTAAACATGCGTTACATTCTAGGTTAGGTTAGGAAGACTGGTATGGTTTCGGACGTTTCGGAGTGTAGTTTGATGGGTCTGATTTCGTTTCACTAAAAAACGCAAATTAAAGATGACTAACTAACATTTTCAAAATTCGGGCCCTGTAAAGACAATTCTAATTACTATAGATAGTTTCCTAGAAAATATCTAAGACATTAATTGAGATTTGGCCGTGAATTTTTCGAAATAAGTAGAAAACACTTATTTCCGAAAATCTCCAGTCAGTTCTCAGTTAATTTCTTTGTAATTTTTCAGGATACGGTCTATAGTAATTCGAGTTGCCCTTACAAAGCCCGATTTTTGAAAAATGGGTCGAGTCGTTTTTTATTTACGGTTTTAAGTGAAAATTTCTACCTTATCGACCGGGCACTTAGAATCCCCTTAACCCTTTCAGTAACAGTGGTCAGTACATATATTAACCACCTTTTAGAATGGCTGAAAGAAATACAGAAACCCATCAGATATGTTTCAAACTCAGTAGCTGGGGGTATTTTTGGCCGTAGATTATGAATATCATACAAAATTTGTAAAATTCATAATGGTACATTCAATATGGCAAAAATAAAAAATCATACAAATTTGCTTAAAACGTGCTATTCAGGTGTTTTTGCGGTCTCTGAGTGCAAATATTCCAAATTTGTTATAAAATTTTCAATATTTGCAAATTTTGCGAAATATCAAATGGCGGATCCAATATGGCGGATGAAAAAACTCAAATTCCCACAGATTGACTTGAAACTTATTACTCGGGGGTTTTCTGGGTCGGTGTTTACAAATCCGGTATTGGTTTTTATAAATCCATAAAGCGGATCCTTAATGGCTCACAAATTTTAGAAAGTTCATTCGGATTCATTTGAAACTTGTTTCTCGGGGGTTTTTGGGATCATTGATAACGAATCTAATGCCAGATTTGCAATATTCTATTCCGCCATTTTGAATTAGCCATTTTGAATTTTGAAAATTTTGCAAATTTGACATTCTGATTCGTATTCAGCGAATCCAAAAACCCTATTTACAAAGCGTTTACAGTACTTTGTGTATTATTCTAATTGCGTGACTGAAAGGGTTAAGAGGGTTCTAAAGTGCTCGACCGATAAGGTAGGGATGTTCGCTAAAAACCGTAAATATAAATTACTGAATCAATTTATCAATATTTGGGCTCTGTAAGGGCAATTCTAATTACGATAGACCGTATCCTAGAAAATTATAGAGAAATTAATTTAGTACTAACCGAGGTTTTTTGGTTTTAATAATTAAATACAATCGAAAACTTATTACTAATAAAGAACATTAACGCTGGAAGCACGTGGTCCTTCAGGTTCATCACACGCGAGAAAATTCGTAACTTAACCTCACTTGTGAATTAATATTGACTAAAAAAATAATATAGAGGAAGGAACATCTATAATATAAGAGAAGTATACAACATAGGGAAAACAACTTAACCCATTGAAGCATGTATGCTACACCATTTTGTAATTCGTTATTTACATATTTAATGTAATTGTTAATAAATTTTGCTGCAATTTTTTGCTTCTTTACTTCAAGAACATGTTAAGAAACGTAAATAAATCAATATTTTTAATTAATTATCATGTTATATTGTTTAAACAATTAAACAAAGTGTAAAAATGGTGGATTTTTTATAATAATAATAATAATAATAATCGACTTTATTGCTTATATCAGGAATAGACTATATACATCCGAGAATTTACTTACTAACTAAACATGTATGTTAGATGGTGGGTTATATCTTAATGAGAATATTTATGATTATTTTTCATAAATCATTGTACACTTATATTTTTTCTAATATGAAGTATTTAGCATCGGACACACTTTATGTAAACTAGTTCCGTCTTCGACAAAAATTTGTTCAACAATTAAGTTTAGGAGGATATTTTCTCCTAGCTAACGGACTAAAAGAAAAACAACGCTTTACGCCGCGCAAGGCCCGAATTATAATTTTCCGTCGCGATGCGACCAAGTATCTTTTTAATTTTTAATGCGAATGTCTAATTTTCACCGATTTTCCGCCGCTAACGGTCTATACGTCTTACGCCGCATACGGCCGTCACACACTTCTCCTCGTCTTTTTTAAAAGTTCCTTTTTATTTCGTGAGGCCTTCTCTAGCCCCATCTATTTTCAATATTATACATATATATACAGGGTCATCAAAAAGTATCGGACCCCCCTAATATCTTCAGTTAGAATGCACTTAGAAGAAAATGTCCAATAGCAAAGTTGTATGGTTTCAAGCAGGGAGTAAGATGATGACCTTGACTTTGACCTTGACCATGTCCTTCAAGGTCATTTCAAGGTCAATCTTATTTTTTTAAATAGAACCCCCTACATTTTATTGCATATTCTTATAGCTTATCTCGAGAGCTTTCCAAAACACTATAATAAAATATTTTTTTATCAAGTACTTTTTGAGTTATAAAGGTTTGAAGTTAAGAATTTGTTAAGTGGTGTGCGAGTCCGACCAGTTAAGGCAAGAGTGGTGTGCGAGTTAATTGGTCTCATTATTCCGCGCACAAAAGTATTAAGGTTATGATTACTGAAAACTAAATAATATTTTACAAGATATTCTACATTTTGTGCTACAAAAGTACTTAATAAAAAAATATTTTACTATAGTGTTTTGGAAAGCTCTCGAGATAAGCTATAAGAATATGCAATAAAATGTAGGGGGTTCTATTTAAAAAAATAAGATTGACCTTGAAATGACCTTGAAAGACATGGTCAAGGTCAAAGTCAAGGTCATCATCTTACTCCCCGCTTGAAACCATACAACTTTGCTATTGGACATTTTCTCCTAAGTGCATTCTAACTGAAGATATTAGGGGGGTCCGATACTTTTCGATGACCCTGTATATATCAATGTTTATTTTCGTCACTTCCTAAAATCAACCGCGTTATATAAATTATACCTGACATGTATAAGCAAAAGGCGAGACACAGCACCACTAAGCTGTTTTACAGTCTGACCGTTATGGAAAATATATGTGGAGAAAAAAACGTCACTCGATATGACGAGACTCGGTACTCGGGGATTTTCGGGATCGCTGATTACGAATCTGACTTCAGATTTTCAACATTCAAAATGGCGGATCCAATATGGCCGACCAAATTGCACATATTTACTTGTTCCAGATGAAATTGGCTAATCGGGGGTGAATCTAACTTGTTTTTACATTTCGGTCGGCCATTTTGGGTCCGCCATTTTGAATTTTGAAAATCTGATGCCTGATTCGTAATCAGTGATCTCGAAAACCCCCGATTACACAATTTCACCTGGATCAAGTAAATATGTACAATTCGGTCGGCCATATTGGATCCGCCATTTTTTAATTTTGAAAATTTGAAGTCAGATTTGTAATCAGCAACCCCGAAAACTCCCGAGTAACAAATTTCATCTATTTTCAGCGTAAAGAAAAATGTATGCTTCAAAGGGTTAAGGGAAGGCCAACTATAATAGTATATTACGATACAAGTGCGCTAAGTAGGTGATTCGAGCACGAGCGTAGACGCGAGTCGTATACTATTTTTTTTAACGTGTGAGCTAAGTGCCCAGTTAGCACACTGTTTTCCGTGTAATTTAGAAGTAAATACTTTGCGCACGGTGCACGAATGTTCTACTTTGCTCACGGAAAACAGTGTGCTAAGTGAGCACTTAGCGCACGGAGTTAAAAAAATGATTTTTATTTTTTTCCAAAAATTTTCGGTTAATTCTCGATTAATGTCTTTCATATTTTCTACAAAACTGTCAATAGTAATTAAAATTGCCTTTGCAGCGCCCAAATTTTGAAAAATTTTATTCAGTCATCTTTAATTTACGTTTTTTAGTGAAACTTCCTACCTTACCACCGGACCATTTTAGAACCCCCTTAACCCTTTAAGGACCGTATGTACATAAATTTAATCTGAAGTTTGACAGTACTTTTAGCATTAAAACGTAAAGGAAAAAAATTGGGAATATATGTTTTTTACTGCCCAAAGCCCGCTCTTTCGAATGGTGTATCGAAAAAAGCAGCAAATTTAAAAATAAACCAACTACAAGCATTTATTTAACAAAATCTATGATTTTTTGTTTTTTTTTCACATTTTGTTATTTTTTTATCATTTCCCGCATTAGAATATCTCAGATAGGTATAAATATCGTGACAAATAGGTTTGGGCTATAAGATAGGACTAATGAAAAAAGTTAATTTTGAAAATGGAGGCTCAAAAATGACTACTAACGTCGATTTTTTTTTCAAAATCATAATGGCCTATATTCAATCGACTGACTTGAAACTTGGTACCCGGGGGTTTCTAGGGTCACTGAGTCCAAATTTAAAGTTAGTTTTCAACAATTCAAAATGGCGGATCCAATATGGCAGACGAATTTCCTACAATCAATCGAAATCACTTCGAACTTGGTACTCGGGGGTTTTTGGGATCGATGATCCCGAATTCGATGGGAGTTTTCGTTTACCTCCACGCGGTGAGTGTTGGGAACATTATAAATAATTCAATGTTTTTGATGACTGAGAAAATTGTACTGTTTATAAAAACAATGTTATCTCCAAATTAAAATAACCACATTTAATTTTAAATTTCAAACAACAAATTTTAAATTTCTGTAATTTGTAACCAACGACTAAAAAAAAAACTGAGTGCCATGTTTGAAGTGATTTCTATCGATTTTATTATATTCGTCTGCCATATTGGATCTGCTATATTAAACTTTTGAAAACTAACTTCGAATTCGGGATCAGCGATCCCAAAAACCCCCTAGTAGCAAGTTCGAAGTGATTTACAATCGATTTTAGGAAATTCGTCTACCATATTGGATCCGCCATTTTGAATTTCCGAAAACTAACTTCAAATTTGGACTCACGGACACTAAAAACCCCCGAGAACCAAGTTCGAAGTGGTTTCGACCGATTTTAGCAAATTCTTCCGCCATATTGGATCCACCATTTTGAATTTTTGAACACTAACTTTAAGCTTGGACTCAGCGACTCCAGAAACCCCCGGGTATCAAGTTTCAAGTCATTTCATTCGCGTCAGTCGATTGAGTATACGCCATTATGATTTCGAAAAAAAAAATCGTCGTTAGTATGTAGTCATTTTTGAGCCGCCATTTTAAAAATTATCTTTTTTCATTAGTCCTATCTTATAGTCCAAACCTATTTGTCACGATAATTATACCTATCAGAGATATTCTAATGCGGGAAATGATAAAAAAATAACGAAATGTGAAAAAAAATCATGTTTTTTGTTAAGTAAATGCTTGTAGTTTGTTTGTTTTTCAATTTGTAGGTTTTTTCGATACACCATACGAAAGAGCGAGCTTTGGGCAATAAAAAACATATATTCCGAAATTTTTTCCATTACATTTTAATGCTAAAAAGTACTGTCAAACTTCGGGTTAAATTTATGTACATTCGGTCCTTAACCCGTTTCGGCCGTAAATTTTGACTTTTTTTTCATCAGGTGCTTGCTTAGAGAAAAAAATTAACTCAACCGTTTTGATATAACATACCTATTGTATTTTTTCTCGAACTTTCTAAATCCGGTTTCAGATTGACCATATTTGCCGCCATTTTTTTACTATGGCGGTTTAAACATAAAAAAATTGTGAATTTTGAAAAAATTTCTTCAAATAATCGTATTTTTGAACAGGAAACCGTGTTCGGAACAAGCTAAGTCTCTGTATCTGGTGGAGTAATTAGTTACACTAAAAGATAGGATGGTTATTAATTCTCCATTCAAAATGGCGTCTTCAAAATGGCGGTTCTCAGTCAAAATTTTGTTGAAAAATTTCTGGACGATCTAACTCAAAAGCTACGAGCTTTTTAAAAAAAATGTTGAGGATGAAAAGTTCTTAGAATTCATTGAGAAATATAGTGGAATTTTTTCAGATTTTTTAAATGAAGTTTTGAGAAATTTTTTTTCAAAACTTTTTTCAAAATTATAATTTATTTACGAAAAATTCTGAACAAAATTTAGTGCATTCTCTGATAAATTCTAAGAGTTTTTTGTTATTTGCAATTCTTTCCAAAAGTTGATAGTTTTCGAGGAAATGAATTTCAAATATTATAGTTTGATTTTTCTTTCTCGAAAACTATCAACTTTCGGGAAAAAAATGCAAAGAATAAAAAACTCTTAGAATTCATCAGAGAATGCACTAAATTTTGTTTAGAATTTTTCGAAAAAAAAATTACAATTTTGAAAAGAATTTTGAAAAAAATTGTTCAAAAATTCATTTAAAAAATCTGACAAAAATCCACTATATTTCTCGGCGAATTCTAAGAATTTTTTATTCTCAGCATTTTTTAAAACAAGTTCATAATTGTTCAATTAGAGCGTCCAGAAATTGTTCAACAAAATGTTCACTGAGAACCGCCATTTTGAATGGTGAATTAATAACCATCCTATCTTTTAGTATAACTATTTACTCCACTAGATACAGAGATTCAGCTTGATTCGAACACGGTTTCCTGTTCAAAAATACGATTATTTGAACAAATTTTTTCAAAATTCACGATTATTTTATGTTTAAACCGCCATAGTAAAAAAATGGCGGCAGATATGGCCAATCTGAAACTGGATTTAGAAAGTTCGAGAAAAAATACAATGGGTGTGGTTGTATCAAAACGTTTGAGTGACTTTCTCCATGAGAAAGCACCTGGTGAAAAGAAGTCAAAATTTAGGGCAATTCAGGACGAAACGGGTTAAAGGGTTAAAATCACTGTTGGGTAAAAGGAAAGAAAAACAGGTTTTCTACAAATGTATGTAGATAACCGGTATTTTACGTCGAAAACGTAGAAAACATGTAGTCTACATGAAATTGGTAGAATACTGAAACATGCTCGAAAACATAACCTATTCAAATGTTTATGTTTTATGAGTTTCATTAAATTGTTTTTTTTTATCCATTATAAAGGATAAATAATTTTTCCTGAATTCAAGATGCCAAGGTATTTGAAATCTTAAAAGAAAAGATTAAGGTGGTTAGACCCCAGAATATCATATGTTGAAGAAAAATATTTAATAACGTTACCAAGAATTTAATTTTCATTCTTAATAATATTGTTGAAAAGTGAAAGCATTATTCTTCTTGAAAAGAAAATTGAATTGTGCAAAAATAATTTGCTAAGTCACTTTTGTAATCGATTCAAATTTTTCTTCTCCGCTGTCAAGAATTTGTTAAAAATGAACGGATTTTAACGAATGACGACTTATTTTCTCGAGAAAAAGATTTTCTTTAACTTTACCAGAGTTTACGGCATAATTTTTTAAAGATTCTTTGTCTCATCACGAAAATTACTAAAAAATCGTTAAAAGTAGCAGTTCTTTTTAAAAATAAATAGAGATAATTTATCGTTGGCTTCGGAAATTTCAAAATACCTACGGTAAACTTGTAGAGAATCTTTTTCTCGAAAAAAATAAGCCGTCATCCGTTAAAATCCGTTCATTTTAAAAAAATTCTTAACAGCGGAGTAGAACAAATTTGAAAAAATAACAAAAGTTGCTTTACAAATTATTTTTGCATCTTTCAATTTTTTTTTTCAAGAAGAATAATGCTTTCACTTTTCAAATTAAAAAATTAAATTCTTCGAAACGTTATTAAATATTTTTCGTCAACATATGATATTCTGGGGTCTAACTACCTTAAGTAGTAAACCAATTAATTTGATATTCCTGTCGTAAAAAATAATTTATAATATTTGTGAAATAAATTTTATTAATTTTTAAAATCACAAAAGCATTTTTCAAAAACATGATAACCTCCTTAATGGTGACATTAGCGAGGGTTTAAAAGTACTTTTGATAATATTTACATCATTTGTAACTAATATTTTACGGATACCTTTTATCTTTTTGGATTTTTCAGTCTTCCGTTTGATTTTTAACTAAAAAAATTGCCAAATAAATTTAAAAGTTTGATGTAGACTACCTCCATTTGTGTAGAAAACAGAAGGTGTAGTTTACGCCATATTCGACACGTAGAAAACTGAAGTAGTTTACTGGAGGTAAACTACCAACCCAACACTGGTTAAAATGGATTACAGCATTAAAAATAGACAAAAACGGAACAAAAAAGGAAATGTTTAAATTCTTTTTCTGTCATTGGGATTCTAAATTTAACTAAACTAACTAAATTTAGAATCTGTGCTTGAGAACCGTTTCCGTTTCATTGGAAAGCTCTTTAACATTACAGCGTAGTTTTCATCTAAATGTCGTCTCTAAGACGTCGTTGACCGCCTGTGGTAATGATAATGACTACGACTTAATCTCTGGTAGTACATAAAACTCTCACCCATTCTTGGCAGCACTAGCGATCGAAGCTGAAGTGACGAGATCGAACTACCATCTTGGTCTCATTTGAAGCTTGTGAAAGGTACTGCGTGCATCGCGTGTATCAAGTCGGTGAGTTTTTTCGAAATTTTATTCCATTATTATATTTAACATCTCACCTGTTATTATATAAATATATATTCTATCGGGATCTAGTTAATATATATTAGGCGTTGAGTATAATATTAGAGTAATAACAACGGAATTTTAATAATTTCAGGCCAAAATGGGTCGACGTCCTGCAAGATGGTGAGTGTTTATTTTTTATCCACTTTTAAAGAATAATTAAAACACGAGAAATGATGTTGACCTCTCGTCAATTGTATATTTAATTAGAACTCTAAAATATTTAACCAATGTTTCATTTTTTTTAGTTATCGTTACTGTAAGAACAAACCTTACCCAAAATCACGGTTTTGTCGTGGTGTGCCAGATCCAAAGATCAGGATATTTGATCTTGGAAAGAAAAAAGCTTCCGTAGAAGATTTTCCACTATGCGTTCATTTAGTATCTGACGAATATGAACAGTTGAGTTCAGAAGCGTTAGAAGCGGGACGTATTTGCTGCAACAAATACATGGTGAAAAATGCTGGAAAAGATCAGTTCCACATCCGAATGAGGTTACATCCATTCCATGTGATCCGCATAAACAAAATGTTGTCGTGCGCCGGAGCTGATAGGTAAATTACCAAATTGCACGAATTCCCGTAATACATTTTCGTGCAAAACTAAACAATTTTTTTTATTAGGCTCCAAACTGGGATGAGAGGTGCCTTTGGAAAACCACAAGGAACTGTCGCCAGGGTTCATATCGGACAGCCCATCATGAGTGTCCGATCCTCCGATCGTCACAAGGCTGCCGTCATCGAAGCTCTCCGACGTGCCAAGTTCAAGTTCCCAGGAAGGCAGAAGATCTACGTCTCCAAAAAATGGGGATTTACAAAATACGATCGTGAAGAGTACGAAACTCTCAAAGCTGCTGGCCGACTCGCACCTGACGGATGTAACGTAAAGTACTTGCCCGAACACGGGCCACTCGTTCACTGGAAGAAATTCAGGGAAACGCTTGCGAACGCCTGAATGAATCACGAATAAATTTGTATTCAAGGTTCAAATAAACTTCTGTAAAAAGAATTTACTATTTTTCTATTTATTTACGATTCTAACAAACGTTTTTATTTATTGCAGTCACAAAAATGAGATTCTTATTTTTATAAATTGATGCTAAATTTAACAGGGTTACAAATAATCGCAGTTACGTAAATTTAATATATTTTACGGTTAACAAATATCTACATTATCGAGTACATATAATGGAAGAGTTTCGTTGTACTCGAAAGTTTTGCACTTTGAGAGATTCCAAGATTTTCATTAAAAAGTAATGTTCAAAAATCGGTAAATTAATGCGAATGACAAGTGATGTCCACAGGATTTTCATTTTCTGTATTATGCAGATCGTCATCTGTGTCAATGTCACAAATTCTTCTAGTCGGTGTGTCAAGAGCGTCTGTGCTGGTAGTAGCGTCCAACAATGGCGATAACTTTTCTGCCTCGCTGTCGTCATCTTGTCCCGGATTCTGTAAGTACACGAAATAAGTAAAATATTCTTCGCTGGTACCAAATTCGAACATACCTCGTACAAAAAAGCTGGTTGCTTTTCATTTACGAGTCGTAAAGTATCTCTCGTCCGGATATTCGCTTTGTCTCGTGGATGCGCAGATATCTTCGTCCTTACGACGGGCGAACGGTTGTGTAAATCTTTCTGGGAACCGGAATTGTCACCTTTCGCCAACAGAACGGACATTCTGAACTCTGGAGTCGGACAAGGAGTTCCGCTGGTTCTTGGTGACGAATCGTCCTTCGACAAGGAATGTTTCGACACTGGAGTTGATCTGCAATTGATTTCGCTGAAAAGTTAGCATGACAGGAAAATCAAAATATCGTTATTTACAAAAATAATTTTTCATTTCGTCACATCGATAATGTACAATAAGTTTATACAATAAATTCCGTCTTAATTACACACCGATTCAATGCTTCGGCAGCTTGGATAGCACTCGTCGTGTCAGTGTCCGGAGTGTCTGGTGAGTCCGGCAGATGGAGGACAGCTCGAGGTGTATACGGACCGTTCAGCGCTTCGATCAGCGAAACCGTTTCGTATCCAGACGGTATATTTTCGCAACTTCCCTAATAAGAAAATTTTTGTAATAAAATTAAGAAATTTTTAATCTTCAATTTCTTACCTCTGGCATCGGAGGGTTTGTAATTATCGATCCGGTTGCTTTTTGAAGCGCTTTAATTTGTAACAATGCTCTAAACGGAGCTCGACAAATCGGACAATTGTTGGATTGGTATCGCAGCGAATCGGCACAGCCGTTACATAAGCAAAGATGCCTACAAGGAAGAATTAATGTATCGCGTACATCACACATGCAAATTACGCATTCGGATCCGTTATCTTCGGTATCTTCGTCGCTACCTTGCTGCTGCAATAAATTAAGAGCATAATTTTGTGTAACATATTTTGGTAGACCTTCGGAAAGACTGGGTCACCTGGAAAAAATTTTATTGACATGTTTTCCGACGTATTTTGGGTCGCTGAACACGAATCTTGGCCGCTAAATTGAAAAAATATCGAAAAAACGTCCTTTTTTTTAGTTTCTTCCGTTTATCTTGAAAACTCGAAACGAAAAAAAGTTTCAAACAAAAAATGTAGAGCTTGAATTCGTCTACAAAAACGATCGAATACAAGTTCTTCCTAAAATTAAAAGTAACGCCGTAAATGAAGGTTGAATATGAGAATGTAGTCAGGGAATTTCAGAAGGATAGGAACTCGCCGGATTCAAATTCCGCGGTCAATACGCGTTCTCCTCTCAATAATGGTTTATTGTTTTAATAAGTAATCGATGAATTTATCGGTAATCCGAACCAAATAGTGTCTGAGTTTTTCAAATTTCGCGCGACAAATATTTTGCCAGCCAATCAACTTTGAAACTCATTTTAGATGGAATGTGACACGAAATTTAATTATTTTTAATGGTTTATTGTTTTGTTGATTAGGCTGCTTCACGATTACTGGGAAGTGACGACAGGTTGAACTAAAATGACGACAAAAACTTGAAGCACAGTTATGTTTGGTGATGTTTTCAGGTAAAAAATGCGTTGAATTTAAAATCCTAGCTGATCCTATTTTCGAATTATCTTGAAATTACCAAAAAAGAGTGCCGTAGTACTGTTAACCTTCCTCTTTTCACGGAAAAAGATAATGATACTTATGTAATTGACAAACGCAATTGCATATAATGCAAGGATTTGTGAATCATGTGTTCTCGTAAAGCTTGGTTCCCTGATTAGGAGAAGGCTTTATGGTGCACAGAAAAAAAAGTCTTAAAATTGTTACATCTCAATTTAAGCACTGTAAAAGACTAAAATTGAGCTAATTTTCTTAAATTAAGTCAATATTTGCGCTTAAAGTCTTATTTTCAGACAGCAAAGTTTAATTTTAGTCGAGATTTATGCTTAAAGAAAAATGTTTCGAGCTTGTCACACCTAAGTTGGAGAATTCTTATTTCGAACCTGAATATTGACTAAAAGTAAGTTTCCGAAACTAAAAATAAGGTTTTGAGCGCAAATATTTACTTAATTTTTAACTTTTTAATATAACTTAAATTAAATAACACTGAATTCCACGTTAATTTTAGGCTTAAATTAATCCTTTTAGAGTGCTTAATTTGAGATGTAACAATTCTAAGACTTTTATGTGTGGCCGAAAAAGTTAAAATTAATTCAAAAAAGTTATCATCGAGAGATTTTTGAAGGGAATGTTTGTAGAAAGCTTTTAAGGGGATGAAATACACCTTTAAAAAGGTTTGAAAAAATTATTTCTTTAGTAATTTTTGACGAGGGATTCAGTGGTGCTAGAATAAAAAATCTAAAAAATTTTTTTAACCCATAAATTTCAGTTCGAAACAAAATTTGTTTTTTCTAAAAAACGCTTCTACATTTTTCTAAATTAATTTAAAAATTCAAAAAGATTAAGGTGAACTTAAAAGCACATTTTCTAAATAATTACGGATGGATTTTAAAAAATTCCATTTTTTTTCGAAACAAAATTTTGTTATGGGTCAAAAACATTTTTTTTATGGGTCAAAAAAAATTTTACATTTTGTATTTTCGCACCACTGAATTTAACGTAAAAAATTACTAAAGAAATAATTTTTTGGACCTACTTGTTTTAGCACGGAAAAAAATTTTTTTTTCGAAAAAATGCTTCTAGACTTTACTAAATTAATTTAAAAATTCGAAAAAATTGGGTTGAACATATAAACACATTTTCTAAATAACTACGGATGGATTTGAAAAAATTCCATTTTTTTATGGTCAAAAAAATTGTTTACACTTTTCACTCTAGCATCACTGAATTCCACATCAAAAATTACTACAGATTTAATTTTTTCAAATTTTTTAAAGGTGTATTTCATAGAGCTGATTTTGCTGCCGAAACCTCCCCTTAAAAGAAGCGCAGAAACTTCACTATAACGAGATGCACAAGACAGTTGGGTATTTTGCTATTGTAACTTATATAGCGGCATTTACAACAATTGATAAAGTTGTCAATAATCATTTTCCTGTGAAGAATCAGGAAAATGCAGGGTTGGGTAAGTTAACTTTTTGTTTTAACTTAGTTAAGTTAAAGTTAACTCCATAAAATATTAACTAAGTTAAGTTAAAAGTTAATACGTTATTTACTTAATTGAAATAGAAGTTAAGTTAACTGGTAGAAAAGTTAAAAGTTAAGTTAAAAAGTTAAGTTAAAAGTTAAATTAAAAGTGAAAAGTTAAGTTAAAAAGTTAAGTTAAAAGTTAAATTAAAAGTGAAAAGTTAAAAGTTAAATTAAAAGTGAAAAGTTAAAAGTTAAATTAAAAGTGAAAAGTTAAAATTTAAGTTAAAAGTTAAGTTAAAAGTTAAGTTAAAAGTTAAATTAAAAGTGAAAAGTTAAAAGTTAAGTTAAAAGTTAAATAAAAAGTGAAAAGTTAAATTAAAAGTGAAAAGTTAAAATTTAAGTTAAAAGTTAAATTAAAAGTGAAAAGTTAAAAGTTAAGTTAAAAGTTAAAAGTTAAAAGTTAAAAGTTACAAATTAAAAAAAAAAACTTAATTAAGTTAAGTTAAAAGTTAATGATCTAAAAAGTAACTAAGTTAAGTTAAAATTAATTAATTTTTTAACTTTTAACTTAACTTTTAAC
The DNA here is from genome assembly GCA_030407085.1 of Trichopria drosophilae. Classification (NCBI taxonomy): domain Eukaryota; kingdom Metazoa; phylum Arthropoda; class Insecta; order Hymenoptera; family Diapriidae; genus Trichopria; species Trichopria drosophilae. The sequence continues at coordinate 108,712,413 of CM059585.1, read as the reverse complement.
TTTTCCACTACCCAACCCTGGGAAAATGATTTGGATAGAAATATGGAAGAACTTGTAAACACTTTACAAAGTATTGATGTTTCTGAAACTTTAAAAATTCATGTGCTTACGAAACACTTGAAGCAATGATAGTTTAGGTCTGTGGTCTGAAGAAGCTGGAGAGTCTGTACATAGAGTATTTCTTTTTACCGCTATAAAATCAACTCACTCGAGGATCCTGCTTATGCAACAAAGTTAAAAAAAGCTGTCGAGTTTTCTTCACGGAATACATAAAATGAATGTTGAAAGAAGATTTAATTGTTTTCAATTGTTACTCTGTATATTAGATTTATAAATAAAATTTATACACATATTATTAAATATTGTATTTTATTTAATAATCCCCTTAAACCCTTAATTTAAAGATAACTCGAAAATAGGATCAGCTAGGATTTTAAATCCAACGGATTTTTTACCTCAAAACATCAACAAATACAACTATGCTTCAAGTTTTTGTCGTCATTTTAGTTCAACCTGTCGTCACTTCCCAGGAAACGTGGCTTGTTAGTCACGGTAATATACAGTAAAGATGGAATTTACGCATACCCAATTTATTATTGGATGCGCTGATGAGAGATGGTGTATTCAGTATCTCATTCACGAACAAACGAAATTCAGCTTAGTTATGACAATCAGATGTTTCGTTTTTTAAGTATTTACATCTTGTTGAGTATTTGCTCAAACGAAGCCAGTCGTTAAAAATTCGAATCTCTGCGTTTTTCGACGTGATCGCCGAATTTCAAAAAAACATGATGTCAGCTAGTTCCATCGACACAACTTTCAACGATGTAACTTTTGTTCCAAACAGCGTTAAAAAAAATTGAAATAAGTTAAAATCGATAGATTTGGACCTCCTCTTTCAAATGCCGTGGTCAGAATCAGCCGGAAATTTCAGAGAAAAAAGTTATGATCATTTTTTCGAAAAAAATACTGACTTTTTCGACGTTTTTTCCCAATAATTGCGTTTTTTGACATTGAAAAGGGCAGTGCTGATTGTTGCAAAACGTACTAATCGCGTCTTTTTGCTCAGACCATTCTTCTCCCATCGGATTTTTTCAAAAAACAAAATGGCGGCTTCAAAATGGCGTCTCCAAGTTGTAATTTTACATTTTCTCCCAGAAATATTGATTATTTGACCGCGTAACGGTTCAAATCACGGAGAACTGGGATGAAAAAGTAATTATTATCATTTGTGAATACTTACTCCTATCATGATTCATTCATAACCTCAAATTAGTCCTGTACAATGGGTTACTACCGATATTTTGCCTGATTTTCACTCAATTTCTTGAGTGCGACATAACTTTCAATATCTGCAATATTGATTTACAAAATACAAAACAAAACACAAAAATAAAAAACAAATATTTCCTCATTGCCTCCACGTGTGTTTTGAATACAAGAAAATGAAAGTAATAAAATTAAAATTTAAAAAAATGAGGAAAAGTATTTTAAAAATAAAAAAAATCGAACTGTACTAAATTTTTAGGTTATAAACCGATAATTAATAGGTCATTTTTAATTTTATACATAAGTAATGTTACGAAAACGTCGAAAATTGTGTGAAAATTAGACAAATAATCGGTATAAACCCGTTGTGTCTTACTAATTTGAGGTTATGAATGAATCGTGATAGGAGTAAGTATTCACAAATGATAGTAATTACTTTTTCGTTGCAATTCTCCATGATTTGAGCCGTTACACGGTCAAATAATCGATATTTGTGCGAGAAAATTCAAACTTACAATTTCCAGACGCCATCTTGAAGCCGCCATTTTGTTTTTTTGAAAAAAATTCGACGGGAGAAGAATGGTCTGAGCAAAATGACGCGATTAGTATGTTTTGCAATGATCAGCACTGTCCTTGTCAATGTCAAAAAACATAATTATTGGGAAAAAACGTCGAAAAAATCAGTATTTTTTTCAAAAAAATGATCATAACTTTTTTCTATGTAATTTCCGGCTGATTCTGACCACGGTATTTGAAACAGGAGGTCCAAATCTATTCTTTTTAGCGGGGGGGGGGGCGTAGGCCCCCCCAGTAGGCAGCCGAGTGGGGGCATTATGCTAAAAACACGCCAAGTCAATTGTTCTCATATTCAACCTCCATTTACGGCGTTATTTTTTACTTTACGAAAAAAATGTATATGACCTTTTTTGTAGACAATTTCGTGCTCTACATTTTTTGATTGAAACTCTTTTTCGTGCGACTTCGAGTTTTCAAGATAAATGCAAAAAATTTTTAAAAATGACATTTTTTCGATGTTTTTTCAATACAGCGGCCAATATATGTCCGAGCGACAAATTTTGACTTTAGATTCGTGTTCAGCGACCCAAAATACGTCGGAAAACATGTCAATGAAATTTTTTCCAGGTGACCCAGTCTTTCCGAAGGTTTATTAATATTTTAATCGTGAGTTTTCTTACCTTTGCATTTTCGGTATTTTTATTTTCAATACCATAAATTTCTTGCACTAAATAACAAAGGCCGTCGACGAATAACTTTTGTTTTAGTGCTTTTATAACGTAGGAACCATCGGAATGTTTTTCTACGACGGCTATAGTTGTATGCGATTGTTTCGGCTCGTCGGAACCTTCCTCTGCTATACAGTGAATTGCTATCGGAATAATCTGCAAACAAAACATTAATTTTTTATAATATATTAGAAATTTGTTATAAATTTGTGTATCGTACCTCACGATCAGTATTATATAATAAATCATCTTCGGAATACAACGTCGGATCGAAAACATGAGACGATTGGTTAAATAACTGATTAGCCCCTTTTTTGTAGTGGTAAGTTTCAGAATTCATGGCGGGTTCTTTTGGTATATACCTGTACAAGAAATTAATTATCGTTTTTGTTAACGCCAAAATGTACAGAAAATTTACACCAACTTCAACGCTTATTTCCAGTATGAAATAAATTTCGAAATAAATCAAACTTACCAGATTCTAGTATTTTCGGGGTCGCTCTTTCGAGTGTTGAAGAGAAAATTGTAAAAAATTCAACATTTATCTATGATTTTAACATATATAATAAAAAAACAGGTTTTTATCCGGGCGCATTTCTTACAAATATCGAGTGTTCGATACAATATCGTGCTTTGAATGAGCTAAAATATATTAGAAGCGTGCACTCGATACTTGTACTTAAAAACTACACTGATATATATTTTAAATTTTGCTATGTTAAATCAAAAATGGCCACCTCAGCAATGAATTTCCATTTAAAATTTAACAATTTTTGTCTTCAAATCCATATTCTTTAGCAAAAAATTTCTACTGACAATTTTGTTTTTGAGCAAGTCAAAGAATACCCTCGAATTTTTTCTTCAACCAATTCTGAGATATTTTTGTTGTGCGGAAATTTTCTTTAATCCTTTAAGGCCCAGCGGTTTCGATTGAAACCACTTTTGTGTTTGAACATTCATAACTTTGTCAAAAATTAATCAATTTTTCAATTCTAAACGCCAAAGATCCACAAATTTATATTACTTTTAAAAAAAATTATAGTGCAATCAATTTACAACAATCTTATAATTATAACTATATTAAAAAAAATGTTTTTTGCTAAGGATTGTTAAAAAAATTAAAAATTGTTAAATTACTTCAAGTAAGGCTCATGAAAATGACTACTCGGGGGTTTTTGGGGTCGCCGATTACGAATCTGATGTTAGTTTTTCAAAACTCAAGATGGCGGATCCAATATGGCGGACGAAAATATTTGAAACTTGAGCTAGATTCATGAAAATTAAATCAGATTAACTGACAAGAGAAAAACTAACATCAGATTCGTAATCAGAGACCACATAAACTCCTGAGTAACGAATTTCAAGTGAATCCGATGAAATTTTAAAAAAGTCGTCCGCCATTTTGAATGTTGAAAAACTAACATCAGATTCGTAATCAGCGACCTCAAAAACCCTTAAGTACAGAGTATGACGAAAATCGCATCGCTTATATCTAAAAAAGCTTAGTAATTTTTTTTCTGAAAAATAGACAATTGAACCCCTGGCGATCAAAAGGAGATACGCGTGAAACGCCGGAGAATTTGTTGGCCCCTCGGCTCGTAATTTTTTGACTTTCGAATTTTAAAGTTTTCATTAGATATCTTAATAGGAAAATTAATTACGCGTATTTTTTGTTAAAATCAAAAATTTCTATCCCTCTACTTTATAATATAATCGCAAAAAACGAAATTATTTGAAATATAAAATAACTTAATTATTTTGTCTTTAACTCGTCATATCTTTTACAATAATTGGAATTTTTTAATGAAATTTTTAGGGAATATGCACTATTCTATCTACAAACTAACGGATTTTTCCAAATTATGGTTTTTGTTTTACTGCGCAAAATTGACATTGAAAGCTTCAAACACTTCGGGAGTCGAGGGAATTTCAATAAATCGAAATTTCCTTCCCACCAAAAATTCGAGGAAGGTTCAAAAAAGTTTTTTGTAAAGTTATACTGACTTGTAGTTTTTAAGTAACAATTGAAAGTTGTAATGCTGTCGCGTCGCGTCATCTCTTTCACGAATTCCATGAATTAGAAAACGCGACAGCATTATAACTTTCAATTGTTACTTGAAAACTACAAGTCAGATTAGTCTATAACTTTACAAAAAAACTTCTTTGAACCTTCCTCGAATTTTCGGTGGAAGGAAATCTCGATTTATTGAAATTCCCTCGACTCCCGAAGTGTTTGAAGCTTTCAATGTCAATTTTGTGCAGTAAAACAAAAACCAATTTTTAAAAAATTTTCGTAATAACTGACCATAATTTGAAAAAATACGTTAGTTTGTAGATAGAATAGTACATAGTCCCTACAAATTTCATTAAAAAATTCCAATTACTGTAAAAGATATGACGATTTAAAGACAAAATAATTAAGTTATTTTATATTTCAAATAATTTCGTTTTTTTGCGATTATATTAAAAACGAAGGGGGATAGAAAATGTTGATTTTAACAAAAAATACGCGTAATTAATTTTCCTATTAAGATATCTAATGAAAACTTTAAAATTCGAAAGTCAACAAATTATGAGACGAGGGGCCAACAAATTCTCCGGCGTTTCGCGCGTATCTCCTTTTGATCGCCAGGGGTTCAATTTAGAGAATTTTTTCGAAATGTATTGTTACAATTTTTAATTTTTCGAAAATTCACAAAACCTAAATTTTGTAAAATCTCGGTTGAAAAATCTAAAAAAGTTTTAGGGCATTCTTCAACCAATTCTGAGACATTTTTGTTGTGTGGAAATTTTCTTTAAACACTATAGTTATCAAGAAAAAAAATTATTGATCTAGATATCTAAAACAGTTTAGTATTTTTTTTTCTGGAAAAGTATACAATTTAGAGAATTTTTTCGAAATGTATTGTTACAATTTTTAATTTTTCGAAAATTAAAAAAACCTACATTTTGTAAAATGTCAGTTGATATCAGAAATCAGATATCAGAAACGTGTTCCCGACTATTTTAGTTTAAATTGAAACATTATATTTTGATTCATTTAGTTTTTCGTTTCAAAATGGCGACTGAACGTTGAAAATTTTTGAAATTAAAACAAATGCTATTATTTCGGATCTTCTAGGTTTTCTTTGTAGTAAAATCGTACAAATAAGTTATTACGAGTTTTGTAGGACCTATTTTGATTTACGAAAGCAGTAATATCCCATAAAATTTTAGGGCATTCTTCAACCAATTCTAAGACATTTTTGTTGTGTGAAAATTTTCTTTAACCCTTTAAGTCCCAAATGTGCACAAATTACACATGGATTTCAGCATTGTTTTATGTATAAAATAAAAATATTAAAAAAATGGAAACATCTATATCCGACTAGTTTTGAGGTCGCTCTTTCAATTAGCGCTACTGAAATTTTCGAAAAATGGCGTTTAATACATTTTTTTTTACAAAAATACTGAAAAAACGTGATTTTTTAGCTAGAATTTATTTTTAAAATGCATTTCTAACTACGATACCGGTTTCAGATAACTTTCTAACCCGTCATAAACGTGTTCCCGCTTGTTTTACTTCAAAATTATACATTCACATATTGTGATTTATTTTGTTTTTCGTTTTAAAATGGCGTCTGAATGTTGACAATTTTTGAAATTGATGACGATGCTATTATTTCGAATCTGCTAGGTTTTCTTTGTACAGTGGCCCTCCCCTTATTTTAACTCCTCTTATTTTAACTTTTTTTCGTCCCTTATGTTAACTTCTTCCCCTCATGAAATTCCCCACCATTCACCATTTGAAAGTGTTCAAGAGTGCAGACTGCTGTTTGCTTATACAGTACTCCTTCCCTTATTCTAATTTGTCTAGTCAGTCAAGATGGCGGCCTTCTTTCCTTATTGTAATTTTTCCCTTTCCCCCACTACTTAGATTTGCTGTCTCACTTTTGTCTCTTTTTCTTTCGTTGCGCATGCGCCGTTATTTGTATTTTGAGAATCCAAACGCGAACACACATCAGTGGGGAGAACGCGTGGGGGGAAATATTAGAATAGGAGAAGAGAAAAAATTAGAATAAGGGAAGGACAACTGTACTATACTATATCTCCTTTCTCCGTTTTTATTCGCTCATACAGCTAGTGGTGGGAGTGAAGGGAAGCGGTAAAATAAGGGAAGAAGCCGCCATCTTCCTTGACTCGAAAAGTTAAAATAAGGGGAGGGCCACTGTAGTAGAATGGTAAATAAGTTATTACGAGTTTTGATTTACGAAATCCGTAATATCCCATAAAATCTAATTTCAAGATGGCGACTGCATTTATACGATCAAAAAAATATTAAGAATAATGATGACTTGAAAATCTGATTGGAGTACGATAGTATTTTTTCTATTCCAGAAATGTGAAATTTTACATGACGGGTCCGCCATATTGGATTCGCCATTTTGAATTTCGGTAAACCAACTCAAGATTCGAGTTTAGTGATGACTGAAACCTATGATATTGTTAATTAGCAAATTCCACACCAATTTTTGTTGTAACAGATCTCGAAATACACGTATTTCTACTGAACACATGGCAGTCGCCATCTTGAATTTGAATTTTATGGGATATTACTGCTTTCGTAAATCAAAATAGGTCCTACAAAACTCGTAATAACTTATTTGTACGATTTTACTACAAAGAAAACCTAGAAGATCCGAAATAATAGCATTTGTTTCAATTTCAAAAATTTTCAACGTTCAGGCGCCATTTTGAAACGAAAAACTAAATGAATCAAAATATAATGTTTCAATTTAAACTAAAATAATCGGGAACACGTTTCTGATATCTGATTTCTGATATCAACTGACATTTTACAAAATGTAGGTTTTTTGAATTTTCGAAAAATTAAAAATTGTAACAATACATTTCGAAAAAATTCTCTAAATTGTATACTTTTCTAGAAATAAAATTACTAAACTTTTTTAGATATCTAGATCAATAATTTTTTTTCTTGATAACTATACGAAATTAACATAAGAGACGAAAAAAAAGTTAAAATAAAGGACGCAGTTAAAATAAGGGGAGGGCCACTGTACAAAGAAAACCTAGCCGATCCGAAATAATAGCATCGTCTTCAATTTCAAAAATTGTCAACGTTCAGACGCCATTTTAAAACGAAGAACAAAATAAATCACAATATGTGAATGTATAATTTTTGAGTAAAACAAGCGGGAACACGTTTGTGACGGGTTAGAAAGTTATCTGAAACCGGTATCGTAGTTAGAAATGCATTTTAAAAATAAATTGTAGCTAAAAACTCACGTTTTTTCAGTATTTTTGTAAAAAAAAATGTATTAAACGCCATTTTTCGAAAATTTCAGTAGCGCCAATTGAAAGAGCGACCTCAAAACTAGTCGGATATAGATGTTTCCATTTTTTTATATATTTTTATTTTATACATAAAACAATGCTGAAATCCATGTGTAATTTGTGCACATTTGGAACTTATAAAGGGTCAAAGAAAATTTCTACACAACAAAAATGTCTTAGAATTGGTTGAAGAATGCCCTAAAATTTTTTTAGATTCTTCAATTGACATTTTACAAAATGTAGGTTTTCTGAATTTTCGAAAAATTAAAAATTGTAACAATATATTTCGAAAAAATTCTCTAAATTGCATACTTTTCCAGAAAAAAAATTACTAAACTTTTCTAGATATCTAGATCCATAATTTTTTTTCTTGATAACTATAGTGTTTAAAGAAAATTTCTACACAACAAAAATGTCTTAGAATTGGTTGAAGAATGCCCTAAAATTTTTAAAAATTTTTCAACTAAAAGTTTGCAAAATTTAGGATTTTCGAATTTTTGAAAAATTAAAAATTGTAACAATACATTTCTAAAAAATTCTAGGGTATTCTTTGACTCTAAAACAATATTGTCCTTAGACATTTTTTGCTAAAGAATATGGTTTTGAGGAAAAAAATTGTTAAATTTTAAATAGAAATTCGTTGCTGCAGTGGCCATTTTGGATTTAACATAACAAAATTTAAAATATATACCAGTATAGTTTTTAAGTACAACTATCGAGTGCACGCTTCTAATATATTTAGCACATTCAAAGTACAATATTGTATCGAACACTCGATATTTGTAAGAAATGCGCCCAGAAAAAAACCTGTTTTTTTTATTATATATGTTAAAATCATAGATAAATGTTGAATTTTGCAATTTTCTCTTCAACACTCGAAAGAGCACCCCGAAAATGGTAGAATCTGGTAAGTTTGATTTTTTTCGAAATTTATTTCGTATTGGAAATAAGCGTTGAACTTGGTGTAAATTGTCTGTGCATTAATGGGTTAATTTATGTATTAAATATACTTACATAATCCCCTTTGACGAAACTTCTTCTGTACAAAAGTAATAGATGGTTATAGCACATCTTACGTCGCAATCGAATGAAAATTCTATATTACATCGCATTGATTTCTTATCTGTATCGCCATCACCACAATGTTTAATACTAGGAGTATGGGAAGACGCAGACTTTTCAGTAATGCGAACAAGTCGCAATGATTCTTTTCTAATATTTACTAAGGCTTTTAACGTTTTTGTCGGATCGTTTGCTTGAGGCGGTGGATACGGAAACTGAAAATAATGTAAAATTAAAGAAATAAAATTTACGATTATAAATAAGAATCGATTACGAATTAACAATACTCACAGGCGTCGGCCTACTTCCTAAAAAGTTAAGATCTGCATTTTCTCCGAAAAGATACGCTTCGGGTTGTGGCGTATCGAATCTTTCACCGCCCATGATGAAATGACTCCCGAAATAGTTACCTGTAATCGATTTTAAAGATAATAAACAATTATAATGCAGAAAATATGCGGAATTATGTGAAATAAACACTCACCGGATCTGGGAGGATATTTATATGCGTGATTTGATATAATATCCACTTCCTCCACTCCAGCATTTTGCCTGCTGGTTAATATTCCCATTTTTCTCACTCTGTGATAAATATCAATGCACTGCTCGTAGATGTTATTTTCTACCTGACATTGATATAACTGGACTTACTCGACTGATCTTGAAATTATGTATTTTCGTCAAAGACGAAAAATACACCGAAAAAATACGTTTAACCATAAAAACTATAAAAACGGTGAACGAATGAATGATTTTCCTCTTCGATGAGGAGTAACAATCAGATGAAAGAGTTATGTACAGTTATTTACTCCAAAACAGTGAGAAGAAATTTCAGGTAAAGATTGTCCAAAATAATGCCACCATATAAACACTACGAACCATACAGATTAGCATCTTACAAGATCACTAGATGAAGCGTTCTAGGGATATAAAGTGACACGTAAAAGGGACGCTGCCCCGCTAGGGGAAATTCTTCTGGTAATTTAAAAAATTTTGAATTTCTCTACGAGCGAGTACAGTAGGACCTCTCTTATTCTTATTGCCTTTCTTATTATAATTGTCCAACCTCTCTTATTCTAATCATTCCCCCACAAGTCTTCTCCCACTATAACACGAAAAGTCAACGAAAAATATTATCCACGAATCACAAGCTCACAAACAAAGTAAGTGGGGGTAAGGGGAAAATTAGAATAAGAGAGGTCGGCGCCATCTTGAAAAACTTTACTAATTAGAATAAGAGAGGTCCTACTGTAATGCAAAATGGCTAGGGGGAATTGCCACACGTTCGACGCGTCATTTGTCCGACTCTGACCCCAGTGTTGCCAGATTGGTATTTTAGGGTATTTTTGGGTATTTTAGCTTTTTACGACTACGACGATGGTCTAGTAGATCTAGTATATTATATAGTACAGTGGAACCTCACACTAGTGAAACTCACACTAGTGAAATTCTCGCACTAGTGAACATTTGTCTCTATCACTAGTGAAACATCAACTTCCCCTCGTACCCCCACTCTGCCACTTTCTTATGTGTATGTGTATGTATGTACACAAACATACTCGAAAAGCTGTATGTATACATATGGGTATTACGTATGTATTTACCTTACATACTCAAGCTGTAACACATTACGATTTGTGTATTATTTATTGTAATTAATTTAGTGTGAAAATAATTCTACGCTTGAGAACCTAAATGCGGACACAAATGTAAAATTACTGGCAAAAGAGGTTAAATAGAAGTGTTATGTGGATCAACTCATTTATTATTAAGAAGTTTTATCCTTTAACCGTTAACATTCTCCTTGTTCTCCATATTATTTTAAAATTGGCATAACCTCTTTTGAGAAAGCGAGAAAAATACAAGTATTTTTGGTTATGAACGTTATGAAAGTGTGTAGACATATGTATGAACATGTTTGCACATCTGCCGATGCGCATGCGCTCGCAAATACGATACGTCCCTAGAGAGGGGATAAACATTCCACCCCTCCGCATCTCACTAGTGTGAGAAAAACAAAAAACCGCTGGTCCCGACAGTGCCACTAGTGTGAGGTTCTACTGTAAAAATTTGCATAGGATGGGTTATCTCGATGTTAATATCGATACATATAATATGTTAACAAGCGAAGAGATTGGGGGTAAGGGGAAAATTGAAATACAGTGGCCCTCCCCTTATTTTAACTTTTCTAGTCAAGGAAGATGGCGGCTTCTTCCCTTATTTTACCGCATCCCTTCATCCCTACCACTGGTAATATGAGAAAATAAAAACAGAGAAAGGAGATATAGTGGCGTACTTATCCATCTGTTTGCGCAAGCGCAAACAGCAGTCCGCACACTTTTGAACACTTTCAAATGGCGAATGGTGGGGGAACTCATGAGGGGAAGATGTTAACATAAGGGACGAGAAAAAGGTAAAATAAAGGACTCAGTTAAAATAAGAGGAGTTAAAATAAGGGAAGGGCCACTGTAAGAGGAGTCGGGGCATCTTGAAAAACTTCACCAGTTAACCCATTAACGCCTGAAATGGCATTTTTTATACTTCATTTTCAATCAAGTATGTCGTGTCAAAATCGAAGTTGAAAACAATTGAAAGGTATACATATCCTATTGTTTTGGAGGTTGCTCTTCAAGATTCCAATGTCAAAATTGAGCCATCAGGAATTCCAATATCGCGCCGAATTTTTAAAAAAATTCTAAAAACTTGGGAATTATTTATTCCTATCAATTTTTTTCGAGCTATTAGAATATTGGAATTCTATTTGAACCGTCCATAATGGTGCATAAAACAGTTGAATTTTAAGAAAAAATTTTACTTTTATACCCCACATCATTGTAACGACCTCAAAATGACGTCAACAATGAAAATTTCTTTGAAAAATGTCTGAACGTTCTAACTCAAAAACTACGTGCTCTTATAAAAAAATCCTAAGAATAAAAAGTTCTTAGAATTAATCGAGAAATATAGTGGAATTTTTTTAGATTTATGTGATGACATTTTTAGACATTTTTTTTCAACATTTTTTTCAAAATTATAATTTATTTATGAAAAATTCTGAAAAAAAATTGGTGTATTCACTTATGAATTCTACGAGTTTTTTTGTTCTTTGCAATTTTTTCCAAAAGTTGATAGTTTTTTGGGGGAAAAAATCCTAAACTATAATATTTGAAATTCATTTCCTCGAAAACTATCAACTTTTCGAAAAAATTGCAAAGAACAAATAACTCTTATAATTCATCAGAGAATACACTAAATTTTTTTCAGAATTTTTTGTAAATAAATTACAATTTTGAACAAAATGTTGAAAAAAAATTTCTCAAAATGTTGAAAAAATGCCACTATATCGCTTGATTAATTTTAAGAACTTTTCATTCCAGGCATTTTTTTTTAAAGTTCGTAATTTTTGAGTTAGGGTGTCCAGAAATGTCTCAAAGAAATTTTCATTGTTGACGCCATTTTGAGGTTGTTAGAATGATGTAGGGTATAAAAGTAACCTTTTTTTCTTAAAATTCAACTATTTTATGCACCATTATGCAAGGTTTCAATAAAATTCCAATATTCTAATAGCTTGAAAAAAATTGCTAAGAATAAAAAATTCCCACTTTTTTGGAAATTTGTTTCATATTCGGCTCCATATTGGAATTTCTGATGGCTGAAACTCAATTTTGACCTTGGAATCTTGAAGAGCGACCTCGAAAACAGTAGGATACGTACCTCTCAATTGTTTTCAACTTTGATTTTGATACGAAATACTTCATTGAAAAATATAAAGTATAAAAATTTGTCATAAGAGGGATCCTACTGTATTCTTTAAAATAGAATAACAATGTTACTGAAAAATAAACAATATAAAATTAGAATATACTTTCTTGAAGATGGTATATGTTTCTTGTCGTTCCTATATATAGAATTTAGTTATGACTCTTTTTATAATGTGTATAGGCTTAAGTAACATTAAAGCCAATAATATACGACTTAACGACATAGTAATTAAACATGTATTCAGGGTATTTCAGGACAAATGATAATTTAGAGGCATAACAACAGGCATTAGGATATTTAGGATATTTTGGACAAATTTAGGGCTATTTGAAGCGGCGTCTAGGGTAAAGTGGGCAAAGCAATCTGGCAACACTGTCTGACCCAATATGGTGTTTGCGGATCGGTAAATTAGACAGGCCAACAAAATTTATAACCAGAAACTGGACTATTTATTACTCTGACTATTTACTTTTCCAAACATTTTCGTTACGCTGAATCCCAATTTAGCTACAGAATTGTTCTATCACGTTACGATCTTTAAATATCCTAACCTAAAAGTGATAAAAAATACCATTTTTGTCCATTGTTAGTAAATTTTTGAGGCAGGACAAAATTGTTGTTGGTAATTAGACAAAAACCAAATTAAAGTACATTTATGAGAAACCTGAGCATACTTTTCGGAAGGGTTTTGATGGGCTGAATCCAAATGAGTTCGAAAAATTGCTCTATCAATTAAAGATTTTAAGATATTCCTAACCTAAAAGTGCAAACAATTACGAACAAACATGTTGTTCCGTCACAAAAAATTACTGATAATGGACAAAAACGGTGTCTTTTGAAGATTTAGGTTAGGTTAGGATATCGTAAAAACTTTCAGTAGTCCTTCTCTTATTCTAATTTGTCCAGTCAGGCAAGATGACGGCCTTCTTCTCTTAATATAATTTTCTCCTCTCCCCCACTAAACGTTTGCTGTTTCATTTTTTCGCTCTCTTTCTCTGTTGCAGCGCATGCGCAGTTATGTGTAATATGTGCTTCTACAATTTGATATCGTCAGCAAATAGCAGGAATTTAGAGTATTTGATAGAATGAATGTACAATGTCGTTTATGAATAGAACAAACAATAAAGATCCCAGGTGGGAACCTTGAGGGACTCCTGAAGTAACGATATGGATTCGAGATGGAATCTTCAATTCTTGGCGATTCATCAAATAATTACCAAACCATCTTAAGAGATTTCCACCAATTCCCAATTGCGAAAGCTTATTGATGAGTATTTTAAAATAATAACCCATAATAGTAATTAATGTCCCAATTAAGTAACCATCGGTCCCTTTAATCGCCTTCTTTTCATCTACATATGTATTTATTTTCTTGAAGAGTTCTTTAAGAAGTCTTGAAAATTGTAAGATGTCTTAAATACTTATCAGAAAGAGCTCTTAAAATGATCTTTAAGAAGACTTATGAGTCGATTTTAAGAGCTCTACAAGATTTCTCACATATGAGGCCACAGAAAAGAGGTCTTAATTGAGAGCTTTGACATAAAACAAATAATATAAAAGGAAAGCAAATTTCTGAAAATTATAGATTCTATTTTTGTTCCTTAATTATTAATTTATATCATGTTTACCTGAGTTCCCTTTTGCCGTTTGTATAATATTATATTGCACGGTGATTACATTCAATAGAATGAACATCATACAATAATCATGCAAAATTGTGATATCACTTGCTAAATATCGTATCTACATATAAAGTAAATATCGCGCATCGTAAATTTCCAATCAGTAGCCACCTAGGGTTTCTGGAGGGAAAGACAGAACTCAACTCTGGGAATCCCTTTACTAAAAGAGAGGTGGTCCAAAACGGGACAGTTTAAAGATCTTAAACATAAAATGTCTTCGAGATCACGATTTTAAGAGGTCCTAAATAAGACTTCTTTAAGAACTCGCTTCATAGATTATCATAATTCAGACCCTCTTCGGGAGGTCTTTCTGGAGATAGCAGGGCGTGAGTCTCATGATGTTCGCATGTTTGAGATCTCACTTAAAAGTGCATATATCTTTCTTTCTTCGAGTGTGGAGTTACATTAGAGGACGTGCCTCCATTTCCCACGGCTCTGGACAGTCTGTCCTTAAGCCTATGATTAGGAGAAGTTATCTGTAGTGCAATATAGATGGCGGTACTGTATTTCAAATATGGCGCGTTTTAACTGACATCTCAGAAGTTTGGTCAAGTTTTCTCAGGTCTGAGAACACGTCGGACGAAGGAAATCCTCCATCGTGGATCTGATTTGGTTAACATGTATATCAAGAATTTTAAAGATATCTAATTTGTCCATGGCCAGGATTGCTTGGATGTCGTAAGGAAGCTCGAGCAGTTCTTTCTGAAGGATTTCCAAAAGAGGGTACCGGGTTATTATGAATTGATTGCAGTCGAATATTACATGATTTGCATCGCCTTGGTTTGACCCGCAGATACACTTACTAGATTCTAGCTTTTTAATTCTAGTACTATCTAGGCTCACCCGACCTTACCTTGACGTTGGCGGATCTATATCTGAAATCTACATGGAGTACGCTAGAAGACACCCTTGGTAGTGACCACTTCCCCATCATAATAAATATTGCAGGGAAATTTAAAGATTCAGTTAAAACTAGACCGAGTCTTAATACCACCAAAGTCGACTGGGATCAGTTTAAGGAAAAGATAAAGAATAATTTAAAAAAAGTTAATGTCAATAAAGTTAATTTTCTAGAAATATATGACAAGCTCTGCACAACGATTATTAAAACGCTTAAAAAAACAAACGCTTCCTTCTCTCAAAAAACAAATAAAAATAGTTCATCTCTCAAGTACTGGTGGTCAGGAAAATGCAATGAAGCGATAAACAAAACAAACTAGCCTTTAAAACGTTCCGACAAGATACCACGCAGGGAAACTTAGAAAGACTTAGAGAGATAACAAAACAAACTAAGGTAAATACTCAACAAAGAAAGAAAAGAGGGATATGCCAATTTCTGTAATAATATAAATAAGGATATGAACGTCGGCCAGGTGTGGAAAACTATCGCTTCGTTTAAATATTCCAGAGTCAATGTTTGTAACAGAGATCATAAATTACTTGATGACCCGAAAATAAAAGCTTCTATAGCTAAGTTAAAAGCACCTCCCGTTATTAAGGTAGAGAAATCGGATATACCTAATTTTGGCTCTCACAGACTAGACTCACCATTTACGAGCTAAGAATATAACTCTATCTTGATGCACCTTAAAAAGAATTCCACACCTGGACGAGATTTTATATCAAATAAAATTATCATGAACCTGCCAGAGGAGATCCATAAACTGATCTTATGCATTCTTACTTTATGTTATACCTATCGCAAGTATCCAAAATCCTGGAACAACTATGACATAATTCTGATTCCAAAGCCCAACAACAAAGGCTTCAGACCGATATCCCTATCCTCTAATTTCTGTAAAATTTTTGAAATTTTAATAAAACCCCGTTTAGAATGACTAGTGGAAAAGAACCTTACCATCCCAAAGTCTCAATATGGTTTCCGGAAACAACGATCAACAGTGGACAGTACAACGACTCTTGCCACAGATATTTATCTAAACTTCTGTCGAAGAAACGTCGTCGGAGCTTTGTTTATTGATATTCAGGGAGCATTTGATAATGTAACACCAGATGTCCTAATAAGAGATCTCATCGACCTTCGTATTTCATTTAATGTTATCCACTTTATAGAATTTCTTATTTCGAAACGGAATATTGACATATATTCCGAAGGAAGTGCTTATATGAATGCATATGAGAGTTCAGGAATGTGTAAAATATACGGGATTGGACTGCGCATGCGCAAGAAATCTCCCCTTCTCTGCACTTATGAGACTTTTGTGATATGCACTTGTCATGATTGGCTAATAGTCTTGATGCGCAACAATCTGCGTCGGGTGGAATGTTTGCGGTAAGAAGGCAGTAGTTTGGGCATGCGCACATTGTTCGATAAGGCAACACTCATGTGAGTGACAATTGTCATCTGATTGGAGGACACAAATAGCACTCACATGGAGCGCAAAGGCAAACGTGCGCTTTAGTCTCATTTATGAGTGTCATTATGCATCCAATATGAACTCACGTTGCTATCTGAGTGTATCTGTTTTATTCAAAAAGATACAGGCAATTTGAAAAACAGCGATTTAATTTACATATTCAATCCAACTACTTTTGTAGGTTTATAAAAAATCTACAACTTTTGTAGGAAACATTTTTTATAAAACGCATACCTTTTTTTAATACAGCGAAAAACTGTTTTTTTGCACATTTTGGTCGCCATTTTGAATGACATTCCAGCAAAACCAGTTGTTTAATTTTAGTTAATTGAATTTCTCGGAATTTTTTCCACGTTTCATATTTTAGGTGGCAAGTTGGCACATAAAAATACAATTTCCTGGATTAATGATATAATGTCTTTAACAATATTCTAAACTCTTTTAATATTTACAATACAGTATAATAAATATAATTACAGAAGGTACAAAATGATACGCAGTGTTTACTGTGTTTTAATTAATCGCCCACAAGAATCTAAGAAGAAACTTGACAACCATTATATATAAAATTCAAATGTAAATATACAAAACTACAATTCTAAACTTTAATAAATAACAATATTCTTGTACAAATGCAAGTTCTAAATACAATTAAGTCATGATTTTAAAAAATCTTCATTAAAAATTAAATTACAATATAAAATACGGCAGTCTTATATAATTCTGAAATTCAATTCAAGAAATGTTTGACTATAACTAAAGTTCACTGCAATTGTCATGGGTTGGTCGAGATTCCAATGATTTTCAGTTCTACATTTGTGTATTACTAGTGCAATATTATAAAAAGAATAATAAAACACCTACAAACTATACCGAAATAAAGATAAATAACCCAAATTACGACTTATAAACTATCACATAATACCGCAGCTTCAATAACAGCACACGGTCCTGCTCTTCCTGATTTTAGAGGTGTGATCTGTGTCCATTCATTACCATAAGGATCATACGCCTCCACTACATTAAGATATTGTTCGCCATCGTAACCCCCAACAGCCAAAAGTCTATCCCCCAGAACACAAACCCCAATTGCATCTCGTGCAACACTCATCGGAGCTACTGTCGTCCACGTATCAGTCTTAGGATCATAACGTTCGACAGAGTCAAATCGACCAGCAAGAGGATTACTCGCTGGAGCACTATGTCCACCTAACGCATAAAGGCATCCATTCATAACTCCGACACCAACATTTCCACGACGTTTTGACATTGGTGCACATGCCGTCCATTTGTTGGAATGTGGATCATAACACTCTACAGTTCGTAAACAAGAACTAATGTCTCTACCCCCTACTGCATACAATTTGTCATTTAAAACTGCAACACCGAGTGTTGATCGTGGTGTAAACATCGGATGGATGAGATTCCAATGACGGGATACTGGATCCCATCGCTCAACGTTATTTAAAAAACTCCAACGATCACGTCCACCTACCGCATACAATGGACCTTCGAGTACCGCAACTCCAAGACCATGTCGATTTATTGTCATTGAGGGCAATGCACTCCATGTCCGTGATTTAAAATCAAAACACTCGACACTATTTAAAGATTTTAAGCCTTCCCTACCACCTGCAACAACCAATTTCTTATCTACGACTGCTACTCCGAATTGCAAACGACGACTACTCAATTGTGCTAAAGTTTTCCAGGAATTTTCCCTTAGAGAAAAGGCGTCTATTGTTGTAGCACCTTTATTTGCATCCATTCCACCCACAACCAACAACTGTCCTACAGTAGCTTTTCGTGGTCGCGTACGATTCGACTGAAACATTGGTCGACGTTCTGGTAGCAGGTGGTATTTTAGCGCCTCCAATATTAATGTTTGTGCATTTTTTTGATCTTTGAACATTTCATTATTTTCTACAAAATCAGTAAGGAATGCTGGGGAAAGTAATGGTAGTTTTACAATTTCTAATAATCTACTAGCTTCTGCACGTCTGTTATCAGGATCGTGTTCTAGCCATTTTATCAAGGTATGAAATACAGTCTCTTCTGAAGATATATTTAAATCGTCAGATTCTAACAGAATAGAAACTTCATCGACCTTTAACGTCAGGAATTCTTCATTTTCTATCACTTTTGTAAAGTGGTCGTGCGTGTAAGTAATAGCAGCTTTTTCTACATCCGTGAAACCGTGAGTTTCGGCAAACATTTTAATCCCAAGACAGTTACTCGGATGTAGTCGTTTTATCAAAAATTCACAACAAACCTCCACTATCGGAGTAACCTGCAGAAACGAAGCTGTTGCTAATAAAATCTCAATTTTGTCTTCTCGTAACTCGATTGACCCAGTATAAAAATACCACACTAAACTACACAATGCTTCACCATCGACTTCTTTCATTTCTATCTCATTTTCAAATGTTTCTTTTAAAGAATTTGTAAACATAGCAGCGAAATATCCACAGCTTACACTGAGAACGAGTCTGTGAGCTGGAATGCGTCTGTCACCAGCGATGAGTACTACGTCTGTAAGTTGCAGCTTTTGAAAATATTCTTCCATGACTCGTAAACGTGTTTCGGCATATTTCTCTACTTTATAGTTTTCACCTTGGGAAACGGTTGAAACCATTTTGGACGGTAGCAAAGTTTCGCAGTTGAATTTTCAAATTATGTTCTTATTCGGAATCATTAACATCGATGATTCATTTCTTTTACATACCAAATATTGATATGTAAATATAATAAATTCTTGAACTAACTTCCAGTAGGATCCTGACAGTTTCAAAACTAGTAAATAATATATAAAATACGTCATGGAGAGTGACAAAACACAGTGAGAACAAGTTTAATTACATATTGTTTTCTAAGACAGTTAAATTGTCAAAAGAATTGGGGACATTGGGATAGACAGCAATTGCTATTAGTAAACGAGTTACAATGCGCCATTTTGTTAAAATGGCAAACTGTGGAACTTATCGAATTTGAAATAAATATCCTGATGATGTGAAAGGAAAAGTAAAATATTCCCGTCGTTAAAATTTCAATGAAATCTGTTCAAATCTGGTGGGGAAAAACTAGAAATAAATGTTTTTTTGATGCATTTTTGGCTGCTGAACACGAATTTTTTGGATGGAATGCTCAAAAGTGGTCGGTTAATTGTTTATAACAATTTTTTAAACAATTTAATAATTTTGTTCTTTTTGCTCCGGAACAAATTTTTTTCATATTTTTTAGGTAATTTTGAACAAAAAAGGTTCTTAGCGTAGACACCATAGCTCTTAGTAACTTTCACGTAGGACGACAACTTTTCGAGATAAAAATTCCCAAACTTTAAAAAAAGTTAAGATTTTTTTGCCATTTTTGACACCACAGAGTATTAACTATTGTACTAGCCCAACAAACCAAAAAGTATACGAAAAATCTGTGTACGATTTAGTACGAAATAAGTCTGTTTCTTTCCCGCTCTTTCAGTTACGAATACGATATGTACATAAATGCACATAACCTCAAAGAAACGGTTACATACTTTGGATTATTGAATGATTTGAACTCAAAACTCTAAACTAGAACATTTGTTCGAGAATTGTGAAATACGATATACAGTAGTCCTTCCCTTATTCTAATTTGTGTAGTCAGACAAGATGGCGGCCTTCTTCCCTTATTGTAATTTTCCCCTCTCCCCCACTACTACTTAGATTTGTAGTCTCACTTTTGTCTCTTTTTCTTTTGTTGCGCATGCGCGGTTATTTGTATTTAGAAAATCCACACGTCAACAGACGTCAGTGGGGAGAACGCGTGAGGGGAAATATTAGAATAGGAGAAGAGAACAAATTAGAATAAGGGAAGATATTAGAATAAGGGAAATTAGAATAAGGGAAGGAGTGCTGTAATTAATTCTTCGATTAAATTGACAGAATTTAAAGCTATTCTAAGCCGCAACAAATCAATTTTTGTATGTAATGCGTTAAATACGGTATCGTATAAGATCGAATGAATTACATTACGGAATAACAGGTCGTATAAAATAGTATGAAATCGAATAAGAAAATCGGATAATCAGTACGCCACTAGAAAGAAACAGAATGCAAAATACCGATTCCGTATACTTTCTGGTTAAACCGTAAATAAAAAATTACTGAATCGATTTCTCAAATTTTGGGCTCTGTAAGAGTAATTCTAAGTATTATAAAAGGTATCCTAGAAAATTATAAAAAAGTTAATTGAGAACTGACTGAGAATTTTCGGAAAGAAGTGATTTTTATTTATTTCCGAAAACTCTTGGTTAGTTTTCAATTAATTTTTTTGGCATTTTCTAGGATACCGTCTATAGTAACTAAAATTACCCTTACAAAGCCCGAATTTTTAAAAATCGATTCAGTCATTTTTTATTTACGGTTTTTAGTGAAATTTCCTACATTACCGACGGACTACTTTAGAACGCCCTTTGTAACACGTAGGACAACTTTTCGGGATAAAAATTCCCAAAATTAAAAAAAGTTGATTTTCGCCACTTTTTACACTCTACCACACCAATACCGATGGTTTTTTTTTAAATCCACCTAGACTTAAACTTTTATTCTATTACACTAGTACTATACTTTAAGGGGGTTCTAAAGTGCTCGACCGATAAGGTAGGAATTTTTACTAAAACCCGTAAATAAAAAATGACTGAATCGTTTTCTCAAAATTTGGGCTTTGTAAGGGCAATTTTAGTTACTATAGACGGTATCCTAGAAAATGCGAAAGAAATTAATTAAAAAATGACCAAGAGTGTGAATATGGTAGGAATTTTCACTAAAAACCGGAAAAAATAAATTACAGAATCGATTTTTCGAAATTCAGGCTCTGTAAGAGCAATGTTCATTACTATAGATGGTATCCTAGAAAATGTCAAAGAAATTTTCGGTCAGTTCTCAATTAATATTTTTTGTATTTTAATAAGGTAATCAGTCATCTTTTATTTACGTTTTTTAGTAAAATTGCAGGCGGACGACTTCAGAACCCCCCTGAGTAAAAAATATGATTTTTACATTTTTGAAACGTTTTCATAGTTGTTAAAGCAATAACTTCCGGCGGATTTATATTAATATATTATATACTAAGTACTATATTATATACTTTAGTAATAGAAGAAACGTTTAAGCACAGGTGGATTAAAAAAACCATCGGTATTGCTGGGATAACGTCAAAAATGGCGGAAATCAACTTTTTTTATTAGTTTGGGAATTTTTATCTCATGGTGTCCATCCTAAGAACCATTTTTTTTTAATTACCCCAGAAAACATGAAAACATTTTTTCCGTAGCAAAAAGAACAAAATTATTAAATTGTTATAAACCATTAACCGACCACTTTTAAGTGGGTTCTAAAATGCCCGATGGATAAGGTAGGAATTTTCACTAAAAACCGGAAAAAATAAATTACAGAATCGATTTTTCAAAATTCAGACTCTATAAGGGCAATGTTCATTACTGTAGATGGTATCCTAGAAAATGACGAAGAAATTAATTGAAAACTGACCGAGAATTTTCGGAAATAAGTAATTTTTATTTATTAAATATGATAGCTTAAAAAATTGCTCCCAATTTGCTCCCTCCAAACAACTTAATTGTAAGAAATGCTCCCTTACACTTTTTTTTTTTATAAATAATTAAAAAATATCACCTTATATAATTTGGCCTTTTTGAACGGTGCAAATTCCGAGCATTTTTTTGAGCACTCATTTATAGAAAAATATCAGTGCAATAAAAAGTTACTATGTTTTAGAAGGGATTTGGGCCGCAGACCCAGAAATAGGTTTTCCTTTTTTTTTTAATAAAATATTATAAGGGAGCTTTAATTTCGTAACTTAAACATTACAAAATTTCAATTGGATGTAAAATTATCGACGATTTTGTTGAAAAATCGTTTTTATTTATTTAGAAAAAAAAGTATAAGGGAGCATTTTTTACGATAAGGTTGTTTGGACGGAGCAAATTAGGAGAAATTTTTTAAGCTATCATTAGTTGCTCTATTTTATACTTCCGGGCCAACTTCACGCCGGTGCATTAATCGGTCAACTTCGTAAAAGTCGACTAAAAATCGACCGAAAATTGACTAAAATTTAACAGAAAATCGACCGTATTCGGCATTCGGTCAATTGCCGGTCAACTTGGGTCGATTCTTTGCAAAAGTCGACCGATTTACGGTCGATTTTCGGTCAATTTTCGGTCGACCCAAGCCGACAGGGTACATACAGTAGTATGTACTTCCCTTATTTTAATTTTTTCTCTTCTCCTATTCTAATATTTCCCCTCACGCATTCTCCCCACTGACGTGTGTTGACGTGTGGATTTTCTAAATAAAAATAACGACGCATGCGCAACAAAGGAAAAAGAGACAATAGTGAGACAGCAAATCTTAGTAGTGGGGGAGAGGAGAAAATTAGAATAAGGGAAGAACTACTGTATATAGTTTTAACACAGACTAATAACAGATAGCCAAAGGTTCCTCTAAATGCATGACCCGTTTTTCGTTACCGACCATACTTGTACATCGCTTATAATATTTGTTCTGTTGTACACCCAACGAATTTAATTCGCACGGGGAAACCCGCAGTCGTCCTTGTTTTTTGGGTAGCACGTCTTTATTTCACGGACAAATAATCACACGAGAAAATATCACGGACATTTGATCACATGTCAAATTATCGCAATGATAAAATATCTCGCATAAAAATATCACAATGACAAAATATCACATTGATAAAATATCACATCAACAAAATATCACACATTTAAAAATTTCCCCGTGCAGCCATTCATTTATGTATTATTAGGTGTAAGCGGAGTTCTGAGTGGTTAGGTTAGGTTAGTTTTAGAGAACGCATATGCTTTTAGGCATTATTAGTGGCGGGCAGAATTCTGAGTAGTTAGATTAGGTTAGTTTCATGACATTGCCATTTCTCTGTTTCCCCCATTTTAGTAAACAAAATTTTATCTAAAATAATTCTCGTCACAATAACGAGGGTCAAGTAGCCTGATGCCAAAACATCCAGCGCCAAACCAGAGGGACCAAAATGTCCTAAAGCCAAAATGGCGGCGGGAAAAGACTGACATGGATTTCCGTGTGCAATGTTCAATGTTTTAGGGCTGGTTTTTTACCTCAGTGATATTTTTGTTTATGATTATTTGTCCATGTGATATTTTGTCGTGCGATCAATTGTCGTGTTCTATTTTGTCGTGTGATTAGTTGTCATGTGAAATAAAGACGTGGAGCCGTTTTTTGTATATCTTAATGTGAGAAACACAGAAATCCGAGGTAATTCCCCGTGCGAATTAAATTCGCTGGGTGTATATTAGATGACCACGTTTTCAAAAACAAAAAGTATTTAAGGAATAAAATGAAATAAATCAAACGCATTTCTTGAATACGTAAATATACAGAAATTGTAGAGGAATGTACAAGTAGAGTCGGTAGCGAAAACGCAGCAGATTTTAGACGCATTTAGGAGAACCTTTGGCTATCTGTTATTATTACATAATCTGTGGTGATCTGTGGTTTTAAAATTCTTATTTTTCAATGCCGCCATATTTGTAATAAGCAGTTTCAATATTCGAAATTTATAATTTTTATGTTCCTTTTATCATTAAATTATTTATGATTAATATACTAATTAACCCATTAACGTCAAGAAGGACACTTTTTTCACTTAAATTTCAATCAAAAATTTCATATGAAAATCCAAGTTCAAATAAATTGAAAGTTTCATGTCTTACTATTTTCGATGTCGCTCTTTTCAGTGATGTTGTCATAATTGAGCTATCTTAATTAGAAAATTAAATATGGCAATTTAAATGTCAAAATAACGCGAAAAATCGATTTTACTTTTTTATAAAACATTTTTTTCTCATCGAAAGAATATTTGTCGTCAGAAAATTTCTTCATTAAACGTGGACCCAATAGTTATAGTATGAAGATAAATTTTTTTAATGTTTAAAAACTAACATGGTGATCACAAAATGTCGACGCCAATGACAAATTTCTAATTAAAACTTTACAATAGTTTTTCTTGAAAACTATAGACTTCAGAAAAATTGTTCTAAGAATAAATACGTTTTAGAATAAGTCAAAAAATCCTCTAAAATTTTTTCAGAATATATTGTTAAAATTTTTTATTTTTCGAAAATTCGAAAAATCGAAATTTTTAAAAAAGTCGTCCAAAAAATTTGAAAAAATTTGAGAGTATTCTTTGACCAATTCGAAGACATTTTTGTTCTAAGGAAATTTTTTCTAAAGTATACAGTTTTCAAGAAAAAAAATTGTTAAGTTTTAATCAGAAATTTGTCATTGGAGTCGCCATTTTGTGGTCACCATGTTAGTTTTTAAATATTTAAAAAATGTATCTTGATACTGTAACTATTGGGTCTACGGTTAATGAAGAAATTTTCTGACAACAAATATTCTTTCGTTGAGAAAAAAATGTTTTTTAAAATTGAACACTCGATTTTTCGCGTTATTTTGACATTTAAATCGCCATATTTAATTCTCTAATTAAGATAGCTCAATTTTTACAACAGCACTGAAAAGAGCGACCTCGAAAATAGTAAGACATGTACCTTTCGATTTATTTGATCTTGGATTTTCATATGAAATTCTTTATTGAAATTGAAGCGAAAAAAGTGTCCTACTTGACGTGAATGGGTTAAAATGGAATAATGTAAAGAAAAAGGCGAATTTTGTAATAAAATGGTTTATACTTATATTTGTTTTTTCTTCTAATGTTGAATTACAATGATCGTGTAAAGTAATATTTTCCGAACTTTCGTAATATTATGTTGTCCATACGGGTAATAGCAATATACACCTCGCATTATATAGTTTTACTCTTTTTTTATCCAAGAAAATCTGTGTAATATTATATCTCATTTAAAAAACTTTACGTTATCAAAAATACATTTTGAACATTTATTACAAATTTTAGTTGAAAATATGTGATTGCAATGTTACATTTGGGGCATTCCATGTGAAATCGTCAATGAAACCCTCTTAATTTTTGTTGCAAATTTTTTAGACTAAAGTATTCATCGAAAAAATCTTTCTTTAATTTTTTCCGATTTTTATCTTTCCATGTTCACGAGTTATGAATTTTTCAAAAAAAACATCAAAAAATGTTCAGCTGGCTGTAATTCAGCAACAAAAAAGGATAAAAAATCGTTCTATACGTCGTTTTCTTCAGTTTACTATGTACTTCCTTCTCAATTATTTGGTAAAAAATTTCGCATTTTTAGAATAAAATCGAATTTTTAAGTATGATAATCATAATTGATTTTTTTGAAAAAATTCTACCAAAAACTGTCATAAATTTTACGAATTTTAAGCCTAGTCTTGTTATGGGCCCGAGTTTCTGTCTACTAAAAAAAAATAATTATATAATTAATTAATTTTGAAAACATTTTATCTGTTTTATATTTCTATTCTTTTGTCGTATATTTGTGTTATTTGGTGTTATTTTTGAGCATATGATAAATATTCTTGAATTTGCTCATATAAAACATAAAATATGAAACATATCTTATTTTTTTTGGTTTTTTTTTTTTTTTTGAGAAACGTAAAAATTTAATTTTTCGCATTTGACCATCTGATAGCTGGACCAATGTATACATGTTATTCTTAATCACTTTAAATAATTTATTACTTTAATAATTTCAAACAAAATTTATAAATATATATTTATAAGGAATAAAAATGGTAAACTATGGTGTTAGATTTATAAATAAATAATTTTCAAGTGAGATTTAATTAATTCAGATGAAAATACTGCATTTTAAAAATAATATAAAAAATATAGTACAAATTCTAACTTTAATGTTATTCTTTATATTGATACGATTAAAAATTTTGTTTGAAATTTAAAAAATTAATTATTTAAAGTGATTAAGAATAACAAGTATAAATTGGTCCAGCTTTCAGATGGTCAAATGTGAAAAATGAAATTTTTGCATTTCTCAAAAAAAAAAAACAAATAAAATAAAATAAGATATGCTTCATATTTTCTGTTTTATACGAGCAAATTCAAGAATATTTATCATATGCTCAAAAATAACACAAAATAACACAAATATACGATAGATGAATAGAAGTATACAGATAAAATATTTTTTAAATTAATTACCCCTATGGAAATAAAAATGGTACGTTTTCGTTACATTTAAGCATGATTCCGTACGATTACGTACGATTTGGTACGTTTAGGTACGTTTTGGTTACGATTCGAACATTTCGTACACCATTGTACAGAAACGTACGCGAACGTACACAAACGTACGCAAACGTACACAAAATTGCTAGAACATACTGAAGCATGCGGAGATGTACATCATTGTACACTATAGATGTCAAACAACCATTCGTAATAACATATTTTCTTACAAAAACGTAATCCTATGAATATGTACTGAAACCTACGCAGGCGTACGCAAACGTACGCAATTGTACGGATATATGCAGCCATGTATAGAAACGTACGAGATTGTGCCCGTTTTTCTTCCGTTATTTTTTTTAGATTTTTTGTCCAAAATTTTTCATGTAATTTTGGAGGAAAATGACCCAAACCAATTCTTCTACATTGGACATTTTTCATATTTTTCGGGCATTTTTTACAATTGCAAGGTTATTAAAAAAAAAATCACGAAAAATTTGTGTAAGCTTTTCTTCGATGGAGAAATCATATAAACTATTTGCATCAAAGTCGGCAATTGTTCACGGATTGCGGTCAAGTTGGCTTGGAATGCCCCACATATATTTTTTTAAATATACATTGTAAATGATGCACGTAATGAAGAATAAAATGAACAATATACAGAAGGGAACCGTAGGTAACTGAAAGGAATGCTTTTTTTATTTATATCACTTATGTCATACAAAATATCTTTATTGGAATAATAACAAAATTTTTAATTAGTTGATACATTTTGCAGTAGTTGCTTTGCTCAAAGAACCTATGAATAGATGATTTCTTACATTCATTAAAATACATGGTCTGTAAATGTCATTACAACTGATGACATTGAAATCATTTGTTTCCACTATTTTACAATATTTTAAATGTTTAACAGATATATCCGCATTTTTGAAAATATAAGTATTACGAACATCCAATTTTTTATAAAATATAAATACCTTACTTCTGTTACTATACTCTACTTTATAAATTTTTTGTATTATACCAAAATCTTCATGTCTGGTTTGAAATACCGAATCATTCGTTTTTTTACATCGATTATATGTGCAAGATGTATAACGGTATCCATAGTAAATAATTTTGGAATACATTAAACATTTACTTAACAACATATACGTAACTGACGATTTTGCGCGTAACATTGAATCCAATGCCTGGAGCCCGTAGTTTATTGTAAGGCAGTATGTACCTGAGCCGTCCAGCGACTTGTGGGCAGCGACACGTCAACACAACGGACACTACTGTTAGCGAAATCTATCCCTTGCACCAGTGTTGCACATTTGCATCAAAAGCGTGTAAATAAACACCGTCCGGGTGCAAGTCTCTCGGCTAGAGACGGAGGTTAGGTTTCGTTTGTTTAGTTATTTTCATTTAAAAACCGATATTTTTGAAGATATCATTCATTTTTATATAAGAACATTTTATATATCTAACGAAATTGTCAAGGTCACAGGTGTCTCATATTGATAGGCAGAACAAATTTAACGGGGATTTTAATGTAGAGACTATATGCGTTTTGAAGCCAGCGCTTTTTGGGTGGAACACGTGCACCGTTACACCGGTGCAGTGGTGTAGAAACGGTGCAGGGGGTAGATTTCGCTATGTTGATGGTTAAACGAACTTACCTGTAAGTGAAGTTCGACCATAATTATATGAGTAGTTTGTTCGAAGATATTAACTATGTAGTACGGTGACTCGCCGCACGATGACGCCTCATTTTAGAGTCCAATTGGAATTAATAATTAATAATATTAATATCTTCGAACAAGCTTAACGAAATATAATAAATGGATTTGATAATGTTTTAAAACTAATTGGATTCTATGAATTATTTTCGGAGCTTACATGTGCTCCTCTAGCATAATTCACGATGATGCACATTTGCCATACGTTCGCGTACGTTTAGGAATATTCTTTGATGCATTTTTTCTCGTAAGTGACGTTTCTGCAGGATTCCACAGGATACTGTACCTTTGCACACTTTCGCGTACGTTCGCGTACGTTTACGTACGTTTACATCTGTTTAGAAATATTCTGTTATGCATTTTTTCTCGTATGTGTACATTTTTGTAGGATTCTGGACGATACTGCATCTTTGCATACTTTTGGGTACGTTAACGTACCTTCGCGTACGTTCGCGTACGTTTCTGTATAATGCTGTAAAAATGTTCGAATCGTAACCAAAACGTACCTAAACGTACCAAATCGTACGTAATCGTACGGAATCATGCTTAAATGTAACGAAAACATACCATTTTTATTTCCATAGGGGTTTTTATCCGTTTTTGTTGCTGAGTTACAGCCAGTTGAAAATTTTTTGATGTTTTTTTTTTTGAAAAATTCATAACTCGTGAACATGGAAAGATAAAAATCGGAAAAAATTAAAGAAAGATTTTTTCGATGAATACTATAGTCTAAAAAATTTGCAACAGAATTTTTGAATGCCCCATTTATAATCTGTATTGTTCAATTTTTTATCTGAGAATCTATGCAATCACACACTTTCAACAGTAAATTTTAAATATTAGCGTACTACTATTCATAGATTCTTACCATTGCATAAACGTATTTGTTCTTTCCAAAGATTTTGAAGTTCCTTTTGCAATTTTTTTACCAGGATTTGGCACTGCTTGATTTCTTTTCCTTTCAATCGACGCAGAACGACCAGACCAAAATTTAGAGTTTGAATAATATGACATAGAATCTACAGAATTGTAATAATCTTCTTTTTCAGTCTTTATATAGTTTTTTTTGTGGCTTCTCTGTAGTACAGGAAAATATTTTATTGACTTTGTGTCAACTGCATCCCCTATTGTTGATAAACTTTCATTTGACGTACATATGCTCACTTTTGACGATTCTCGTTTTGGTAAATTCTAAAAGAATAATCTCAATTATTTTCACATTTAAAAGATTACTTTTGTACTGGTATCACCTGCATATTTCCTTTTGTCGATTCGTCTATGTTATTTGTTGTATCGGTAACTATATGTTGAAGAAGAACATCCAAAGCAGAAATATCTTTATTAGATTCAGATCTTTTGCAAATATCATTTGTTAAATCAAACGAGCAGCAGCACTTTTTGCTTTCAGTATTTTTTGCATTTGCCGATAAAGCTCCAATTAACAAATCAAGCAGGAATTCTTTTAATTTAATTTTCTCTTCGCTATCACGTAATCTTTTTTTATCGATTAGGGTGGATTGTTTCTGGCAAGAGGTTGTTGTTGTTTCAACGATTTTATCAGTAATTTTGTGCGAGGAATCTTCCGGTACTTTTTTTTTGTGATGCAAAGGAATCTCGCCTTCAATTTGCATTTCTAAGGAACTTTTGCATGGGTCTGTGTCATATTTTATCAATTTGTTATCTTGAATATTTTTGCTGCACGCTACTTGATGTTCGATGATTAAATTCGGTTGAATTTTTACATAAATCTTATCATTTACATGACAATCTACTGGAAAAATAATAGATTTTTCTAAACTTGAATTTGACGAAATAATACTCACAGTCTCCGAATCTATCAAGTCTGCATTTTTTATTTCCTGGTTAGAGACGTTTTCAAAAATAGGCATAAAAATTTCATGTGATGTTTCGTTAAATACTGGTAAACTACTAACAGACGAGGATGTTGAATTTTTCTTTTTCTTTTTCTTAAACAAATTTATAAGTAACGACATCAAACGTCTTTTTCGAGTCATATTCATTTTTTTCTTAGTATTTGTGGAAATAGAATCAGTATTATCTTTGCATGTATCTTTTAAATAATCCAACATTTTATTTGGAATATTTACAATAAGTTTAACAGGTGCGGTTGAATTATCTGTCGATACCTGTACATCGTCTTTCTCTCGGCATGTTTTTATTTCTAAATTGTCTATTTTTTCTGGCTGTATATTAAAGAATTTGTGTTTAGTAAAATTTGAATTTTGTATTAACTTGTACAAACGAGGAGATTGGACTTCGCTTTCTGTTTCCTTAAAGTTTTTAAAAATTTCTTCAATCCTTTGAATATGATATTCATATTCTTCGTACACTGATAAAAACTGAGTATCTTTTTGCATCGTTGTTGTCAATAAGAAAAATCCTTTTAACCTACATAAGTTTTTTAAACTTTCTTCAATTCTACAAGAATATTTATTCTTCGTACACTGACAAAAATTGAATATCTTTTTAAATTATTGTCTGTCATTGATGTCGATGAGAACAGTTTGAATCAATCATTTGCATTTTTAACCTACATATTTTATTCGTCACTGCCACATCCTTTTACTCAACTTTTTATACTTTTTATATTTGAAATAGTCACTTTTTTAACTGAAATTTACTTTGTTTATAAAAGTTGTTACACATAATCACCAAGTTTAAAATTTAAAATGACAGATTTTTTTCTGAAACAATCCAATAAAAAAGTGACATATTTGAAATAGAATATTTTTTAAATAAGGTTTGGTTTACACATGATATAAAATAAACTTAGTAGTTGGAATATAATTTTATTTATAAATTTTATCTGCTACAACAATGGTCTCTTATAGCTAAATAATTTATCGTATTCATACATGGTATGAATTTTATTATACATATACTTAAAAAAGTATAATAAATTATCATATTGACCGTTGTACGGCTCTTTCAGTTCTGAATCATTTGTTACAAATTTCATTTCTTGAGCTGCCGATTCGTAATCTGTAATGCCGTACTCCTTTGCCATTCCGTACGCACCAACATGAATCTCGACTAGAAACTGATGAATGGCTTCGATAGTAGCCAAATACCATCGTGGACTCTTTTTTTGGTGTCGCCAAAACTGAGATATTCGTGACCGTAAAATAACGCAAGGAAGCTCTAAAAATCAGTTGTAAACTTTGACGATTTGAAATAACATTTTAAAACTACTAAAAGATTTGAAAAGTACCTCTTAGTCTTTTATCTTTA
This sequence comes from Trichopria drosophilae, assembly GCA_030407085.1. Classification (NCBI taxonomy): domain Eukaryota; kingdom Metazoa; phylum Arthropoda; class Insecta; order Hymenoptera; family Diapriidae; genus Trichopria; species Trichopria drosophilae. The sequence goes on along the minus strand of CM059585.1, from coordinate 108,680,518 downwards.
TAAATTCCTTTTGTTTGATCCCATGTACTGTCAATAAAAATTGCTCTTGTGATAGGTAAAGGTTTGTCGCCCTTTTCCTTCGTCAATTCTACTTTTTTATTAAACGCTTCAAACAAGTCGTCTATGGTAGTAGCGGTTTTGCTAGGAAAAATAAGAATGGTCTACACAATATATAGAGTATACTCTTTTTTATCAGAATTCTTACCCTGTCGTCATCAGAAATAACAGGAAAATCTGGATAAGTATAAATTTTAACATTTGCCGGTGCTAGAATAGCTGCATGAATCGCAGTACTCTTTCCGTCTATTTCTTTCGCATGTTTTATCACATCAATTTGGATCGGTAACTAAATTGCAATTATAAACAAAATATGTCAGTATTGTTGATGTCCATTGTCCTTTCACTCTTTTACTTGTAGCAGAATAATTCTGCCATAGACAGTAAGGAAGGTTGTATCTACATTTTTATGAAAATTGAGATAAAATTATATTTAGAATCGTTACAATATATTTAACATATTCCGAATTAAAAAATTTCACATATTCACTTTTAAATATTAAAAAAAGAATCAATTAATTATTATAAATTTTATCATATGGAATAATAGGCTGAGGAGATTCCTATGACAATGTCATGCAAACATTACAAACCTTTAAAAACAGAATTCTAAGGTCGTGTACTTTTTAAGACAACAGACATCCTCCAATATAATCTTTCAAAATTCAAATATCTTAAATCTACCTATAATTTTCGTGATCCACACACTATTGTTGAGGCCAATCATTCTTTGAATTGGAGCTACGTAGCAGCCAGACGTAGTGCGGATATGAATCAATTCATAAGAAGTATTGTACCACGGATTCTACGATATGATACTTAATAGTATATCTTAGTACAACTTTATGGAATTATTAATACTAATAAGCGCTATCTTTGTACAAACAATGTAAATGTAAAGGGTCTTTCGACCTGTTTATTCTGCTTAAATAAATAAATAAATATTTTATTTAAAAGCTACTGTGTACTATATAAAAAACAACGAATTAGAAGAATCTTCCAATAAAATTAGTAGAAGACGTAAAAAACTGAGTGCTGTATTGGTTAAAAATTTTAAAGAAGAAATAGGTCGTAAATCATATAGATACGTAGCTGCAAAAATATACAATAAGATCATTAAGACACATCCAACTATCAACAAATCGAACTGTCGAAAAATATTATTTCACTACCCAGCATTCGAATTTGGATAGAGTTGTATAGAATTCGATTCAATTATTAAATTCTGAATCCATACTTTGGTCAACGGTGAATCCATTTTAATATGTAAATGCAATTCTAATCGTTCATACGAATAAAAAGGTTACTTTCTGAATTCATATTAATCCAAAAAAAGTTTCCTTATTCAAAACGAAATATTGAATGCCTCCGTATTCAACATTATGGATTCAAAACTATCCAAGTGTATTCATTTCAGTCCAAAAATAGTTTCCTTTTTAAAAACGAAATATTGAATGCATCCATATTCAACATTACGGATTCAAAACTATCCAAGTGTATTCATTTCAATCCAAAAAAAGTTGTATTTCAAAAACAAATCTTTGAATACATCCATATTCAACACTGCGGATTCAAAACTATCCAAGCGTATTCATTTTAATCCAAAAAAAGTTCCCTTCTTCAAAACGAAATATTGAATGCCTCTGTATTCAACATTACATATTCAGAACTATCTAAGCGTATTCATTTCAATGCAAAAAAAGTTTCCTATTTAAAAACGAAACATTGAATGCATCCGTATTCAACATTACGGATTCAAAACTATCTAAGAGTATTCATTTCAATCCAAAAAAAGTTCCCTTCTTCAAAACGAAATATTGAATGCCTCCGTATTCAAGATTACGGATTCAAAACTATCTAAGCGTATTCATTTCAATGCAAAAAAAGTTTTCTTTCAAAAAATAAACTTTGAATAAATCTGTATTTATTTGTATTCTTATACTGCTTCCGATTGTATTCGTAATTGTGTTCGTAAGATTGAATACAGATGGATTAATAATAATAATAATAATAATCACAATCACGTCTTTATTGGCAATTACAAAAACGAATACAGGAATGCCAAAGGGCGAGTCACAGCAATAGCTGTTTTACAGACTGACCAGGGGAAACAAAAGTCGAATAAAAACAAAATAATAAAATCATACATATTACATAAAGAAAACAAAAATCAAACTAATGCACGAAATCACGCACTCACTCATACCCGCACGCACGCACACACACTGAGATGTACAAAGAGATAACTAATAAATTAATATGAATAGCGCATAACAGAGCTAAAAGCAATAAAAGATTACTTTTTCTGAAATGTAATCCGGCAAATTACGCTTCCAATTGTATTCGTAAAATTGAATGCAGATGGATTCCTTTCTTCGGAATTCAATCCATTTACATACATATTTACGGGATCAAAGTATGAATTCAAAATGAATTGAAATTTTCAATCCAATCCTGTCCAATCTTGTTTGCTGGGTATCTAACAACGATATATTCTGCATTTTAAGAAGAATAATTGCCTTCAAGGATAACAAAAACCGAAGCTCAAGGCGATTCAGCTACTGACAATAGCTCTTACGAGGCTTTTTTAAACTTAATCATATTATAATTATGTACGATATTGTTAAACAACATCTTCCTGAGCGAGTTAAACTCTTAAATATGTAAATTAATAATTTGTTAAATAAATTATTATTATTATTATTAGATAGAAAATTGCTACTTTTATTAACCCTTTGCGTCAAAGTGGGTCTCTCAGAGACCTATCTTTTATCCGCCACTTTTTTTACGTTTCAAAATCAGTTTTAGAAAGGGCATAACTACATATTTGTATGGCGCTGAAGCTAGCAGCAGATTCGCAGCAGCGGATTCAAGAAAACTGTGGAAATGGATAATTTCTTATTAAAAATTACTTGCATTTAAACATTTTTAGACAAATTTTATACAAATAATCTGTTTTTGGCAATTTTAATAGCTGAAAACCATAGTTTTTTCGAATCCGCTGCTGCGAATCTGCTGCTAGCTTCAGTGTGGTCATATTTGTAGCACATATGATCTTTTTCGATCCAGAAAATATCTTTTCATTCAAAATATGAATGTAGGGATATATAGAAATAGTAGTTTTCGTCCCTAGGGCGTAAAATCTCATTTTGATGATAAATGTTGCTCCCGAGGGACGAAAAAATGGATAAGTTTTTGTAAAGAAATATTAGACAAAATCCCGAAGAGGCAAATTAAAGCTATAGAGATTACACGTTGTACATTTCTCCTGCAATCATTTTTTAAAAAAATGGGAGCGGATTGGAAAAGAAAAAAATAATACGAAAAAATTACTTTAGTAAATTGAGCATAATTCATAGAAAAATGTATATATAGAAATGAAACCACCGCGAATGAGAAGCTGAAAGTCTCCTCTTTAATTCCCTTTTTTTTATTTTTCCCGTACGTTAACTTGGCGATGAGATATCAATATTTTAATTTAGCCAAAATTCCGCAAGGGTGAGCTCATACTTTTGAGCGGTACTGTATGTACATTATAATCTGAAATAAATATAAAAAAAAAAAAACACACCGATAATAAACAGAAAATCAAAAAACACAAAATCATAAAACAGAAAAAAAACAGAAAATCAAAAAACACACTAATAAAAAACACAAAATCATAAAACACAAAATTAAAAAACACAAAAATAAAAACACAAAATTAAAAAACACACTAATAAAAAACACAAAATCATAAAACACAAAATTAAAAAACACAAAATTAAAAACACAAAATCATAAAACACACTAATAAAAAACACACCGATAAAAAACACAAAATCATAAAACAAAAAATTAAAAAATACACCGATAAAAAACACAAAATCATAAAACAAAAAATTAAAAAACACAAAATTAAAAACACACCGATAAAAAACACAAAATTAAAAACACCGATAAAAAACACAAAATTAAAAACACACCGATAAAAAACACAAAATTAAAAACACACCAATAAAAAACACAAAATTAAAAACACACCGATAAAAAACACAGAATTAAAAACACACCGATAAAAAACACAAAATTAAAAACACACAGAAAAAAAACACAAAATTAAAAACAAACCGATAAAAAACACAAAATTAAAAACACACCGATAAAAAACACAAAAATAAAAACACACCGATAAAAAACACACCAATAAAAAACACAAAATTAAAAACACTGATAAAAAACACAAAATTAAAAACACACCGATAAAAAACACAAAATTAAAAACACACCAATAAAAAACACACCGATAAAAAACACAGAATTAAAAACACACCGATAAAAAACACAAAATTAAAAACACACCGATAAAAAACACAGAATTAAAAACACACCGATAAAAAACACAGAATTAAAAACACACCGATAAAAAACACAAAATTAAAAACACACCGATAAAAAACACAAAATTAAAAACACACCAATAAAAAACACAAAATTAAAAACACACCGTTAAAAAACACAAAATTAAAAACACACCAATAAAAAACACAAAATTAAAAACACACCGATAAAAAACACAAAATTAAAAAACACAAAATCATAAAACACAAAATTAAAAAACAGAAAATCAAAAAACACAAAATCATAAAACACAGAAAATCAAAAAACACACTAATAAAAAACACAAAATCATAAAACACAAAATTAAAAAACACACTAATAAAAAACACAAAATCATAAAACACACTAATAAAAAACACAAAATCATAAAGCACACTAATAAAAAACACAAAATCATAAAACACAAAATTAAAAGACACACCAATAAAAAACACAAAATTAAAAAATACACCGATAAAAAACACGAAACCATAAAACACACCGATAAAAAATACAAAATAAAAAAAACACAAAATCAAAAAAGACATTTAGCAACAAAAGACAAAAGAATTTATTTTATAGTTACATGTTAGAAAAATGTAGCTATTTTGTACTTTAATAAACATTGAAAGATTTTCTAAATCTTTCTATAGTTTACGCTGCTTTGGTTCAATTATTCGTCTTTCTATTGTAAGTTGGTGTAATAATATTTATATACCATTTTATTTGTTATCATTCCAATATTTCTACGCTTTTTGGTACCGACAATGTCATCATTGTAATTAACTGTCTGTGACTTCAGGTATTAATTCCATTTGAAAACCTACTAGAAAATACTTTTTCTGTATTTTATGTTAAGTTTTTCAAATTAAAATTTTGGATATGCCAAAAGAATATAATGGAGAACGATAATGAATGTTCAATTAAGTGTGCCAATTGGTGCAATGAAAGTGAGAACGAAATTTGTTACCATCTACGCATTGCTAAAAACCTAATACTATTATAGTAAGTTTGAACTATTCGTAATTCACGGCAGAATAATCCTAAAATTCGTATTGAACGGAACAATGAAAAAGGAGTTTTAAATTAAGCTAGTGAATATAGGCTAACAAAAAACCTCGAAATCAGGTGTAATTTAAGGTATAACATAAAGAAAATCGATTATTAGAGAATGACACACTTATACCTTATGGACTTTAAAAGAGAATTAGAGAGTTAAGAATAACAATATTTAGCTTTGTTTTCTTCTTTGAAAAAGGTGGTATCTGCACAAATAGATCACTTATGACTTTTTTCAAGGAAACCATGTAGATACAGCCTTTGAAAATAACTTTTTTACTTGAAAAAGGTCGTAAGTGTCACAAATATGTACACAACATTTTTCAGGACAATTTCATTGCCGTTAGTACTCGTTATCTGCATTTTTAAATAATTGGCTGATTTATTTATTACGAAACAATAGGAATACGTTTATTATATATCAACATAAAATATACCTGTCGCAAAAATAATTTTTGAAAATTCAAACTCATCGAAATGTAGATACGACTTTTCTTACGGTCCATGGCAGAATTGTAATGGATATAATTAGTTATTTAATAATTAATATTACCTTAACTTGTGGAAAATATTTCTTGTCGATTAAAGGTGTATAACAGGTGTAACAAAAGAATTTTCTAGATTTGTAACAATTTTCACAGATTTCCCGACCTTCGATACTATTGAGACAACTTGAATCATCAATTTTCAGCTTAACAAACGGTGCTTTATCAATAATTTTTTGTTTTTCGATATGTTCTTCTAAATTTCCTTCGTTTCTGGTGCCAAAATAAATATCAGCCGGATGCGCCATTGTGTAAATACATATTTCTAACCTCTAAAAACAAATGGAACCCCCTATACTATGACGTCATATACATGTATGTGGGGATGACGTAAGAAAATGGCTCGTACATATGCCGAAATGTTCAAATCTTTCGAATCATTGATCACTGAAGAACATATATACATGTGATATAATTTTTGATATAGAGATAAATATATTAGATTTAGCTATGTTATCTTTCTTGCGTAAGTTGTCGATCGGTAAAATTCGATATGGTGAAATCATGGATAAAGCCGAAGACCTGCTAGCAAAAAATGGAAATGCATTTCTCATCACAGACCGAAATGAACTCAAGGAATCAGTTTATGGTGAACAAATACTTTAATTTGAAAATTCACAGGAATCAGTTGCAATTTTGAGAATTTGATTGTCAACAAAATTTCTCAGATTTACTAAGGACGATTAAAGATCCGGAGAAGCCACAGACTTTAGAACAGCTCGATGTTGTCTATAAAGATTGTGTTCAAGTTCGAGAATTAACGCCGGGTGGTGTTTATATTGTTCGGGTTGAATTCAATCCAACAGTACCGCATTGTTCCTTAGCGACCCTCATCGGACTCTGTATTCGAGTAAAGCTGGAACGAAACTTACTTGCTCTTTTTAAGCTTGACATCTACATCAAAGAAGGTGCACATTCGACAGAACAAGAAAGTAAGTTAAACTGTTGTATATTATGTAGTCGTTTCTAAAATTTGGGATATTTGTAGTAAATAAACAAATCAATGACAAGGAAAGAATCGCAGCTGCAATGGAAAACCCAAACCTTCGCAAGTTGGTTGAAAAATGTATCGAAGAAGAAGAAGAATGATTGATTATAAAATATTTTTATCAAACTTGTAAATATTTGTGCATGAAACATTATTTTGTTATAGTTTAAAGTTGATATTTGTACAGATTTACCATTTTAATAATTTATAAGTAAATATATTATGTACTTAAATATCTGTTTGACTTAAATTATTGGAGACTTCCTCCTTCTCATCGTCGTCAGTATCGTCATACGTGTCTACCAAAGATATCGAAAGAAGCATATCATTCGATACTGTTTCTTCAACTTCCACCGGTGGCTGAAGTAAAAATTAATATATTAATTGTGTTGTTTGTAACATAATCCAGCAAACGCAAAAGAATTTAGAACTTTTGAAAATCCTGAAATTGAATTCTTCCCAGTAAACGAAAACGAATAGAAAGTTAAAAATACGAATTGAAACGAATTCAAGTGAATTAAAATTAATTAAAACACATGAAAATGATTAATTTAATCCACTTTTTAATTCATTTTAATTCACTTGAATTCATTTCAATTCGTATTATTAACTTTATATTCGTTTTCGTTTACTGGGTTTTTAACATTTTTAATCCTTGTTACTTCAATTCTTTTGTATCCTTTCGAAAGTATTCAGAGTTTATTTTTAAGTTCTTTGCAATACTCAAAGATTGCTGCCGCTCCTTGAATACTTTTCAATTCAAGAGTATTGCATTGGTTATTTTCAATGCTTCTGAATGCTTCAATGAAAGCTGTTTACTGAGAATTCGTTCGAATACTTATTGAAGTATTCAGTTTTGTTTGTTGAATCGTTTTGAATACTCGACTTGTAGATTGTGTTTTTAATACTTCTTAATTCTACTTCAATCTTTATCATTTCGATACTTCTGAATGCTCAATATTTACACCATAAAATGCTTTTAAATTCTTGCATAAGTATTAAATATATTTGACATGAATACTTTTGAGTACTTGTAAATTTGCTACGCTTAACCCTTTTGAAAATTGAAATAAGTCAAAATCGATAGATTTGGATCTCTTCTTTCAAATGCCGTGGTCAGAATCAGCCGGAAATTACAGAGAAAAAAGTTATGATCATTTTCTCGAAAAAAATACTGATTTTATCGACGTTTTTTCCCAATAATTGCGTTTTTTGACATTGAAAAGGGCAGTGCTGATCGTTGCAAAACGTACTAATCGCGTCTTTTTGCTCAGACCATTCTTCTCCCGTCGGATTTTTTTCAAAAAACAAAATGGCGGCTTCAAGATAGCGTCTCCAAGTTGTAATTTTACATTTTCTCCCACAAATATTGATTATTTGACCGCGTAACGGTTCAAATCACCGAGAACTGGGATGAAAAAGTAATTATTATCATTTGTGAATACTTAGTCCTATCATGATTCATTCATAACCTCAAATTAGTCGTGTACAATGGGTTACTACCGATATTTTGTCTGATTTTCACTCAATTTGCAGGTCGCAGGTCAATCCACATCTTATAGTGCAACATAACTTTCAATATCTGCAATATTGATTTACAAAATACAAAACAAAACACAAAAATAAAAAACAAATATTTCCTCATTGCCTCCACGTGTTTTGAATACAAAAAAAATGAAAGTAATAAAATTAAAATAAAAAAAAATGAAGAAAAGTATTTTAAAAATAAAAAAAACTCGAACTGTGCTAAATTTTTAGGTTATAACCCGATAATTAATAGGTCATAAGGGTATATATGGTCATTTTTAATTTCACACATAAGTAATGTTACAGAAACGTCGAAAATTGTGTGAAAATTAGACAAATAATCGGTATAAACCCATTGTGTCTAATTAATTTGAGGTTATGAGGTTATGAATAAATCATGATGAGACTAGGTAGTCACAAATGATAATAATTACTTTTTCATTGCAATTCTCCATGATTTGAGCCGTTACACGTTCAAATAATCGATATTTGTGCGAGAAAATTCAAACTTACAACTTCCAGACGCCATCTTGAAACCGCCATTTTGTTTTTTGAAAAAATTCCGACGGATAAGCCTGAGCAAAAAGACGCGATTAGTATTTTTTGCAACGATCAGCACTGCCCTTTTCAATGTCAAAAAACGCAATTATTGGGAAAAAATGTCGAAAAAATGATCATAACTTTTTTCTCTGTAATTTCCGGCTGTTTCTGACCACGGCATTTGAAAGAGGAGGTCCAAATCTATCGATTTTGTCTTATTTCAATTTTTGTTAACGCTGTTTGGAACAAAAGTTACATCGTTGAAAGTTGTGTCCAAATTCTGGACTTTTGGGACGAAAAGGGTTAAGTTGGGCTAATTATGAAATAAACTTAATTTTTAAAATATGTATAAAAAGATGTATTATATAATACGTGTACATAACGTAATTTATATAAACATATTAAAACATCTCTTGCTTGATCAATGAAAATATATCAAGGTTAGTTTCATTATTTGGGAATGCATTGTAATAATTCCGCTTAGAGGTCAGCATTCCCAACAAACGAAAAGGAATTGAAACGAATTGAATACGTTTTATTTCGGTTTCTTGACCATTTTCATTGAAATTTTGTACGTTTTAATCCGATATGATACGTAAGTAGAACATATACATAACCTACAAAACATTGACTAGCAGTTTTTGCATGAATACACGATTAAAATGTAATCAATTTCACCGGAACTAAGTAATAATAAATGTGAAAATAAAAAAGTTCGTCATGGACGTAACATTTGTTTTACTTCTTTTTTGTAATAAATTATATTCATAATAAAACCTAACGCATTAAAACGAATTTTTTCGAATTAAAATATTCAGAAATCCACGTGAATGTATTAAATCGATGAACTTCGAATTAGGTTGTGATGTTTCTGAATTCGAAATGTCAAGAAACCGGATTGGAAATTAATTTCTGAATTTGATCTTATTCTTTTTCGGTTGTTGGGTGTGCGCTTATAGCAGTTTCAACCCAACAAACCAAAATGTATACGAAAAATCTGTGTAAAATTTAGTACGAAATAAGTCTGTTTCTTTCCCGCTCTTTCAGTTACGAATTCGGTACATAAATGCACATAACCTCAAACAAACGGTTACATAAAGTAGAATTCCTCTTATTTCAACTGGTCATGGTTTTCAAGATGGCGTCGACCCCTCTTATTTGAAATTTCCCCTTACCCCCTTACTCTACTTAACGCTTTAATAGTGGATGAAAATATCTGATATCTTTTTATTTTTGTTAGACATCGTATATTATTTAGAGTTGAATTATGTAAAATATATATATATATAATTTATTTGAAAAATGTGCAGAGCATTTTAAATTTGGATAAAAATGTAACGAGATCACAACTCGTTTATGTGATAAATAAAGGCTATAACATTTCGCATTTATTTATGGTCATTTATATCTGCATTAGAGTGTAGAAATAAACATTTTAAATTTACATTATGCACTTTATTACATATAATTATGTATCAATAATTTTTTGTTTCACAAACAAATACACTGTGATTAAGACCGAAATGAATATAGGAGAGATCACTTCAAATTCAGTACTAAGCCGCTGATATTGGATTTGTTTGTTATTTTGCAAATGAAAGACTTTTCAATTTTTGTGGAGGTTCTACTGTACTTTGGATTATCGAATGATTTCAACTCAAAACTCTAAACCAGAACATTTGTTCGAGAATTATGAAATACAATATAATTAATTCTTCGATTAAATTAACAGAATTTAAAGCTATTCCAGTAAACGAAAAGGGATTAAGGGCTTTTATCTTTTATTCTTTTATTGAACATTCGGAATTGGAAATTTTCCAATTCCTTTATTGGAATTCACGCGTGAGACATGTGAATTCCGGTGAATTCCGTTGAATTCTGATACGCAACTTTTTATTCCGCGCATTTCCATTGAATTCCCCAACCTAACCTAAAATAATATGGATTCGTTGGAACTGTCAGGAATTAAAATTGTAATTTTTTATTCCGCGCAATTCCATTCAATTCCCTAACCTAACCTATCATGTTTACGTTAATATTCTGAGGGATTCCTTAGAATTCGTGGGAATTGCAAATTTAACTTTTCTATTTCAGTGAATTCCATCTAATAACTTCAATAAAGGGATTCAACGGAATTCAAAATTCCAATCCCTTTCCATTTGCTGGGATTCTAAGCCGCAATAAATCATTTTTTGGAATGCGGTATTGTATAAGATAGAATGAGTGCAATTCTGGAATTGCAGGTCGTATAAAATCGTATGAATTCGCCACTAGAAAGAAACATAATGCAAAATATCGATTTCGTATACTTTCTGGTTGATTGGGAAGTTAAGCATCCATACGTTGTGGACCACAACCGGATAGGTGATAATAAAAAAAAATATAAAAAAATAAAAAGTTAAAAGTTGAAAACAAACAAAAATATTTTGTATAAACGGATAAGAATCGTATTACACAGCGAAGAATTCAAAAGCATTCAAATTCTCTGCATTCTATACTTTCTAATACTTTTACAAGGATTAAGAAGCAGCATTCAAAAGTATTGAAATTTTCAATATTTCTGAATACTTTTTCGTTTGCTGGGAAGTAAAATAATTTTAATATTTACTAGGAATTCTGCTGGATATCTATATTTAAAGGGTTTTTCTGGTTTTATTTCTTCTTCGTCTTCACATTTAACTGCAGTTTTGTGTACTGCAATAGGTCGTTTTGCTTTTTCTTCTTCGGTCATGTAAATAACAGAATTCGGCAAATACCCAAATAGCTTGAGTTTGGAATTTTTAATATATTTAGAGCAATCTTCAGAAAGATCAATTTTAGCTTTACTTCCTACGAGAAAAATAGAAACATATGAAGAAATTTGAATCATTTTTAGTGTTAATTAAGAGAAAAATACCTAAAAACATTTTACAAATTCCAACTTCGTTAAAAGTTTTCTTCTTTTGAAGTGACTTTTCGGCATGTTTCCATATATCGTATGGTGGGTATTCTATGGCTTCTTCTTCAGGGAAGAACAATTCAACGTGCTTGTCCCAAGCTTCACGATCCATTAGACATTTGTTCTCGAATATTTTTTTTGATACTTTTGTGGCTCTTTGAATGGTATTGATATCTAAAGAGGTAATAATAATAAGGATCATTGTCTAAAATGTCTTTAGGTCTTTTAATAAAATATTATATGCCATGCACCTTCATCTCTGTAATGAAAATGAGCGCAGTTTTGTTCTTGAATCAAAGAATCTAATCGAGGAGTTTCTTCAGTCCCGGTAGGTTTGAATGGCACACTCGCAGTCGGGTGTAGCATTAAATTTCTATCGACAACATCCTCATAAATAATATAATCTTCATCTTCATCCTCCTCGATTTCTTCTTCTTCGATAGGAATTCTGTCTATCCTTATCTTTGCCCTGTACTTCGATGGGAGATCTAATAGATTTAATATCTGTTATCTTTCTTCTCTTTGAATAATTATCTAATTTTTAGTAATTGAAATATGAAATGGAAAACAATTATTTACAATTTTCATATGATATTCGGTAAAGGTGCGTCCCTGCTCCCAAAACGATGTCGCCTCGAAGTGAAGAAAACGTGATTTTTGTTGCCCATATATTAAGTTCTATTAACTGGAATAAAGATGAAAATAAAATTCATAATTACTTTATTAATTTAACTTCTATTCTTTAAATTATAAATGCAGTATCATTCACAAAACAGGAATATTTTTTTCCGAAAAAATACTACATTACTTAACTAATTGTTATAAACTGTAACGGTCTGTATTTATATAAGGCACCATGATTGGAGGTGGAGGTATTTTAGAATATAAGGAAACATAAGAGGTAAAGAAGAAATCTTTCAATTGTTGTGGTATCCTTTATTTTGTTATATTTATTTATGATTAGTTTCGAGTCTTGGGCAGGGTCTACTCACATCGCTCAACTGACGAGTCCTGACCAGGTGAGCAGACCTGGGACGAAACACCGATCCATGTTTAATGAAAATTTATAGAAAAGTTTAACTACACGTGCAAGAACATTTTTATTTGCGATCGTCAACCCATCAATATTAAAAGAATTCTTACAAAACAAATTGTTACGAACAATTGTTATAACCAATCAACCACTTTATAATATTCCATCCTGCAATGTTAGATCTTGAGACCAAAAATACAAGGGATAGATGTGTAATCTACAATTAAGTCGTAAGTATCCCTACTGAATAATAAAATAGGCCTTAAAATATATTGTGAGCCTTTTCATAAAAACATTGGATAAAGCTGCAATTTATAATAAATAAACGCAGAGTAAAAGAACGAATATTCAGGCGCCATAGTTTATCGGATGAATTGATAAAATAGTATGATAAAAAAGAAATATTTTTGGCATAACCTGAACATCTCTAAAACGTTAATTACTCAAATTTCACTATTAAAATAAGTATAGATTTCTTAGGTTGTGGGATCAATTTACTTTTAGCAAAATATTTTGGGAATCCCATACACGGATGGTCTTGTCCTTGGACGTCGTTATGCAAAGTTCCAGATTTTCGGATGATGCGATGTCCGATATAAAATCTTTATGATCTTGCATGCCACTGTGTTCCAATCGTACTGAAAAAAACAATGTGACATTTAACCATTTGTTCTATTTAAGATATAAAAACAAGGTGGTTCTGCATATTTTCTTGTTTGAAAATCGGATAGACATAAAAAATGCGAGGAGGTACTTATGTTCAGATGACCGACACAATGAAGAAACAATTTTACAATTTAATTATTAATTAAAGCGGACGAGAAATATTATTAGATGCTTTCGCCTCAAGTTATTATGTTTATAATTTTCGTTTTTAAATTTCAAATTAAACAAAACAAAGGTGTTTAAGGCAGAGATTCTTGTGGTAGCCTTTCTGAAGAGTCCAACATAAGATCTCGGGACGAAACGTATTTTTCTACAATAGGCATTAGTAACCCTGATTGTCGCTAGAGGGATACAGAATCCATTAATAGTCAAATTTCATATAAAATATATAAGCGGTCCGTTTAATCGACTGTATACAAGTTTTTTTCCACTGCACGTGTTTGATATCGGAAAAACAAAATTTTATTTTTTTGTATTTTTATTTCAGATGACCGACACAACGAAGAAACAATTTTACAACAAAGTACTAATAATTATTATTAGGATTCTGACACGTCACTGTTGTCGACAAATTTGCAAGCTTTCAACCGTCATATTGGCCGATGGTCCAATCCCCTTTCTCCAAAAGCAAGTTTTGAATAGTTTGATAAACAGACATCATCAAATGTCAGATCCCAATAGTATCTACTTCGATTAAATTAAAAATATATGATTTCTTAAGACTTAAGCGGATCTGGTAACTTTAAAAAATTCACTATTTCGGAAAAGATATACCGAAGCTATTTTTTACTTTTTTTTTAAATCTGTAGTGTCTTTTTCTAAAAAAATTATTGGCATTAGGATTGGCCTTTATTACTAAATTTATTAATAACACAGCTTACCTCTTTCTTCTAAATTTTCCATAATGAGTTGATGCCTTTTGGTCCTTTCAGTACTACTCGTCGTGCATAACGTTACTCTGAAGTACGTATTTTGCAGTTAAGATCGAGTCAAATAAAACCTCCTCTACTCTTATTAAAAAATTGACTTGCCCCATGCACGTGATGTGGGTTACAGGTACGAGAAAATAAATGACGTAATATAACGCCAAAGGTTCAACAATGTCAGGATAAACTCTCCATACTTTTATGCACTTGTCAAGCCCAATCGTGATGACTTGTCGTGATATATGAGACGCCAACATGTTTGAAATAGCCCCGTCATGACACTTCAATCAATTTGTAACAAATTCAGAATATAATACGTAAATATATTGGATATCTTATTATGTTGATAATATTGAACACAGACAATTACATATTATGTAGCCATCAAAATTATGTTACCGGTAAAATGGAGCTTCTGTATTCTTGATGAGAAGAGAAGCAAGCGATTTGTCCATCTTCTCTCCCGAGAAATATTCGCGTTCCGTTATCGTAAAAAACACGGGGCTCTAAATAGTGTTTTTATGTATAAGATAAAAAAGTAAATCTTCCTCTACAGATACTAAACTATTTTTTCCCACATGACATATACAACCTTTCGTAAACGATCAATAAAATATAAGTCAATAAATAGTATATTTCTTTATATTTACTTTGAGGACGGCCATTCGAGTCCTTAATTTCATCAAAGTATTCATAAGTAACGATTGATGTTACTCGACAGTCATCGCACAGCCACACCGTTCTTAAAATTTACAAAATTAGTTATAGAATACAATAAAATAAAATAAATGAATTTTTAGCTACGTACTGGAAAGTCATTGGTCGTGTCTCCGTGCTGCTAACCAGAATTTCTCCGGTGTCCAATATAATGGTATATAATCGATCTGATAGGAAATAAATGATTAAATTTGTGTAATTTCAGACTCAAAAAGTATAAAAATTGAGAGAAATGTTTACGAGCATTTCCACTGTAAGCCATAAAAACGACTTTTACACCATTTTTCGGAAGAATTTGCACATTCAACTGCGTTCCTAGTTTTGAAGATAATATTCGAGTACTGTTATCTTCACTAGCAATAAGTACCCTAGTTGGATACATTGGATTAGTGGTCGACATCATTTTACATGGCGGTGCTCTGTAATTCAAAGATGAATAATAATAAAAATCACTTACAATAAATTAACTGTCAAAATTATTTATAATTTATCTGAAAATTAAAGTAAATTTATTTAAGCGGAAGTTGGTATCTTGACAAGATCATTTTTTTTTGTTTTATTATTAAGCATATAACATTTCGAGAATGTGAAATAACGCTACAAAATCGATTTGTAAAAAGGAGCAGAAATTATTGCTATTTTTATATTATCGATTTCACATTAAAAACGATGTAAAATAAAGCAGAGGTGAACTAAACTGTATTGGACGAATAGAAAATTTGGCATTTTATTAATGTACAATGGTATAAAAAACTTCAACATTCCATGACACCTACTAAGTTTTACTTTTTGTTTAAATTGACATGTCAAGTCTCTTTGAGAAATATTTATCGATGATTAATTTCTGAGGGGTTGAAATTTTATTTTTTTTACTGAACTGCATAAATTCATAAATATTAATTAAGATATGATCTTGTTTTAAATAGGGTTTTAAGATAGGCTTGATTTCTTTAAGAAATATAAATTTTATGGGCTCTGCCTATCACTTGACAGAAAATGAAAAATTTCTTCTTTCTTCCTTCTTCATGAATTTAAAGACACTATCACTTTAAATTCATGAAGAAGGAAGAAAGAAGAAATTTTTAAGTTTTTTTCAAGTGATAGGCAGAGCCCATAAAATTTATATTTAATGATCTTGTTTTCATTGTATTGCTATTAATTACACTAAAATAAATTACGTACGTGAGAGGTGCGTAAAATGAATACAATTGTTGCATATTATAATAACTGAGCTTTTGACCCAGTAGAGCAATCGTAGAAGACATTTCGTTAATAGCCACAGACCAATATTCCCCAGTATCTTTAAAGCACTCCATTTTGTCTTTAAGATGACAGCTCCACACTTGTATTTTATAATTTTTTGAACATGTCAGAAATGCAATAGTCGCAGGGTGTACAAATATCCATTTTATTGGATTTTCTTCGGTTTCGGAATAAGAGAATAAACATTCCATGTCCAAATTCCAAGCAACTACTATAAGAATAGTAATTAAAGTTTAACATGTGAAATATCCATTTCGAAAATTACAAAAATACAATATTGTTTTAATTTTTTAATGTTTTACCGTTTCCTTTTTCGTCACCGGCAACGATCCAAGAATTGGCGGGAATAAATTGTAGGGCAGATATCGAGGCTTGGGTAGCATTTGGTTGATTAACCAAAAACTTTACAGGAAAACCGTCATCGTTTTCATCGCATTCCTCCAAATTTACAATGTACAGCGTATTCATATACGACCCCACTAGCCTTAATACAGCTGTTGAATATTCAGTTTGTTATAAATGTAAAAAAACTACAATTTATTACGTATAATATATCATATTCTACAAATATCGCGTTTAAAAATTTCAGTTTTTCTTATTTGTATGTAAAAATACATTTTTTACTTCACAGACATGTGTATTTCGGAATCACTGCAGAATGTTCTAATTTCCATGTTCCTTTAACGTAAATGTCGAGAAATGTTAAGAACTTTTTCGAAATCACTGGTTGATCTTTATTGCCCAATTCACATCTCTACATCGGAAATTAAAAATGAATGAGAAGACTACCAAAAGATGGAGAATTCAAAATTATTATGAATCGTTGAGTTTAGAATAGTAGAACCTTACTATTACTCTAGTTGAACCAACGACGATGAGGTCGGCATTCTCTGGTTCGTAATAAACGTTGATTATTCGAAATTCAGTGCTAAACGTTTCGTAAACTATACATTTTGCAGACATAAGAAAAATTGTTTCTTGACTGGGAGTATAACCAACTAAGAAATTAACTCCACTGCACCACAACATTTTCGAAAAAGTCATTTCCTTCAACACCGGAAATGGAGGCTCTAAATTTTTCCCGGTTATCGAGTACCGATGCATGAAGTTAGGTGGGTCGAATAAATAATATTCCTAACACGTATTAGAAATATAATTGTTAAGTTATATAAAAATAAACCGCATAAAACATACCTTTGACTCGCCACAAAAACAAACATCCGAGTATATTCCAGGTAACGATGTAGTCGAAGTACATTTCAACCCATGATAAAGCTTTTGTTCACGTACCCCTTCAAAACTATTTTCACTTTGTCGTCGTTCTAATCGATTGCTTATTTCTTGGATTGTTGCCTGCCATTCCAAAGTTTTTGGATCCTCATCCACGAATTCTTCGACTTCATCGTCAACCTCATTCTCGCTACTTAAAGATTCAATTTCTTCCATTATAAAAATAAATCATATAAAAAAAAAAGTAACCTAAAAAAAACCGACTCCGAAAAGGAATTTACTGACGCCAAACGCGAAGTGGTGCGATTTGTTCGACGTTCGATCTTCCTTTCGAACACGTTTGTGAATGAATTCAAATCTTTCGTAAATTCGAATCATTTTTTATGCTGTATGGAAGTAAGAAATCATTACCAACATTACCTAGTTGCAAACCATGTGCATTTTCCAAAAGTAGTATTTGTTCCTTCGCCGCTAGGGCCAATTGCGTTCTTCATATACGAAACTTTACAACACTTGCTTAAGATAATAATTGTACCTTAAAAGGACACAACCTTAAAACATCCGCAACACTGGTTACCTTCCAGATATCGAGTATCTCGATTTTAAGTTAACTATCGAATGCTATTCGAATTATCGGTTTAAATCGGTCATCTTAACCTTTAACTATTATTTTACGTTACAACTGACAAGTTAAATTTGTAGTAATACCATAGTAATAGTTTTTTTGTCGTCAAAAACCTTACAATCGCATGCAATTAAGAGTATGGTATTTATTCCAAAAGACCAAAAATGTTTTCTTTAATATTGAAAATTGACTCCTGTGGTTTGAAAATCAGCTCTGGGTTCAACCATTTGGTTTTTTCCTCATTCGTAATTAAATTTGACTCCAACCGTTTTAGGATGTACGTCGATTGACTCATCTTATAGATATTTTGGGCAAACTTACTGCACGCATATCTATTTCCGTTTATGTCGTAGATTCTCAACATTGGTAACTATTACTGTATAACGTTTTTGCATATAGTTTCACTTCAGAAGTGAACTATAAATTAGCTGCATGCAATCGATATCGTTACGAGTCGCCAGGTAGGTGCACGGCCAAAGTAGGCATGGCACGCAAGGTCAGGATCAGGGATTACTTTGCTGTGAATTTAACCGGGCCTTCAACCAGGCTTCAGTCTTTCAAGTGCTTCCTAATCTTTAGTATAATTGGACAGCATTCTCGGTGCATTCTCGTAGTATTGACTATGTAATTGTGTCCAAAGTATCGCGTATCCTTATCAGTCATCCTTCAACCAGTTCCTTTGTTATCCCCATAATTAGCTAACGACCAAAGTTTTGATAAAGACAAAAAATGACGTTGGCGGAAGAATCCGGATCTTTCTTTCACAAAAACTTTTCTGAATGGTGGAGTGAAGAAACTGAAAACGTTTTCCAGAGGATTGAGAGATGGGCAGCGTATGCAAGGGGTTACAACCGATTAAGGTCACAAAGATTGTCACGGGGTCGTATGACCATGTACGAAAATCATCAATCATCGTGGTCCATTTCGAATCCAAATAAATTGGTGGTTAACGATGATTCGTGGACGAGTCATTTTCAGTCGTCCAAAAGATCTGATTTTAGGAGATCTCAACCGGAAGCAACTAAGTTGAATTGTTGTGGAACATTCAGTTACAGATCAAACACAAATCTGGATAGCAACTGTCTTGAAACGTACAGTTACGATCATAGTATTTATTTTAAAACTATCGGCGATATCCGCAACAGCAAACGTGACCTTTCGAAGGCATCTGATGCCAATCAGAATATGAATACTACCGAGGGAAGCGAAATCCATGGCTCACAGGATGAAATTGACAATTTTGATGATAGTGTGGAATTAAAATTACCAAGTTTTGAATCGATGGACATCAAATTCGAAGATGAATCTGTTGTTTTCTCCGCTCCCAAAAACAAACAAAAAAATACTACAAATAGAGATAGACATGCTCAGTACGAGATCGAAGGTCTATTTTACGGTGACAAAAATTTTAGATTACATAGCGATGACAACAATAATGTAATCGATAAAAACTTGGAATGGAAGGAGTTTCAAATGTCGACTGAATTGAAATGATGTAAAGCACATGCAGAATGATAAAGTGTTTTTGCAAGAACGGCGGTCATTGAAGGATGTTTCCTCATCACGCGAAGAATGTTCTTCAGCAGAGGTTCGAGGACGGAAAGGATTTATGACACCAAATTTGAGTTTGTAGATGTAGGCGCCGTAGTGTTGCCGCTTAAGAAATTCACACAGTTAAATTATTGTTTTTAAAATCCAGTTTTGACGATTTAAGTCCAAGACTTTATTTAAGATAAAAGAGTGGACGTGTAGTCGTACGAAGTAAAGCGATTAATTTACACATCTGCTGCAATACCACAAATGGTTAGTTAAAACCCTCTGTACCAGTATAGTAACATCCTCTTATATGTGTGCTAATAAATTACACATTTTGTAAACACACATACTTCCAAGAATTGTCACCTCTAAAATATTTTTTATGGAAATTGAAAAGTATTCTAGTATAATAAATTAATAACTTTATGACTGGTGTTTTATTTATTCGTCTTGTAATATGTTTCAAAATTTCAAATATCAGCCTACCATTTTAAAAAAAGTTAATCATTTATGTTCATCATTTTGACCAAATATCAATTTCTGATTGATCGAAATTCATCTTTCGGATACACGTGTCTTATTGATATGACGTCTTTTGGGTAACACGCAATATATGTGCGGGTGGTTTATTCGACACGACCCGTATTTTCTGCGCGACTGCGCAGTATTCCTGCGCAAACGAAATAGCGCAAGAGCGGCCATTTGACCAGGCAAATCGATCGCGGGTAAAAGGAACTCGACAAAAATCAGTCTGCTGGCATCAGACGGTGATTCTTTCGAGTTCCCGATTTACAGTAGTTTAGATTCAATAACTACATACATTGTAAAAGGATTCAACATGGCGAAACGGTTGGAAAGCGTCGCAGCGATGGCTTGTCTCACATCTTTGTTGATGCTTTTCAACTTCCTGTTTTGGGTGAGTAAACAAAGCTTTCGACCATACTGTTAGCACTGTGCCTTATGCCAGGATAAATTTTAATGTTTCAACCATCTGTTGAGTGATTATTTCAATTGCCAACCATTTATGCTAAATTGCAATTTAAAATGGTGCTAACACAAATTAAAACCCTGTTAATGAGCTTTCGAATAGAAAAGTAGGTTAATCTCATCTGGTATCAAGTGATTGAGAATGAGCTATTCCGCGGTAGCAAACAAAAGTATTAACGTCTAATGTCATTACTTTAATGACGTAATTTTTAAAAGTGCTCTAAATGTCAGTAGTTTTAATTGATTGTTTTCATAATTACACTTTCATTTTCATCATCTAGTTAATTTCTTATTTTGAAGTCACATCCAATTAAATTCACAACTTATGCTATTGTTTCATTAAAAAAATTGTTTTTAATTATTATATGTATAGTAGACGTAGGTATTTTTTTTATAAACTAAATATCTTTTAGTATATAACAGGACAGGAAATAGAGTAAAATTGCGTTCCATATGATCTTGGATGATGATGACCAACTGCAGAGTTTTGTAGTGTTTTGATTTGTTGATTTCACGCATTCACTCAGTACAATACAGTTTTTTAATACCTTGGTAACTAAAGGGTTTTACGATGCTAGATATTTTGTTAATGACATGAGAATTAATGGATCATCCTAATAGAGTGTTTAAGACTCGCTAGAAAGTAGCTTTCATCAATTATTTCTAACTCTAGCGTTCAACACATGACATTTTATGAAATTTTTATTTTCTGAACCATTGGTAAATATTATTAACTTATTTATAATAAAATTAATATTGTATAACATTTTATTTGCAAAATTATCTACTTATAAAATTGGTTATAAAATAAGAACATTTTTGAAAACGGGTTAATTCGTCATATCCGCAAATTATTTATTCCTAACTTTAACTGAATTTTTACTATTTGTTATTGATAGTTTTTTGGTATTTTTCTCTACTTTTGTCATCCCTTTTTAAACATTTTATATAGTTTTGATAAATTTTTGACATTTGTTATTTACGTTAAAGAGGTTACGTAAATTGTGAAAGTGAATTAATAAATTCTATAAATTGTTAATCGAAGAAGAGATGATTAGTTATTGCTTAACCATCAATATTGTTTCACAATTGGTAAGTACCAATTTTTTTAAACGTATGTACATTCATCTTCACATAACCTGCCTGATAATTTAATAAAATTACCAAATATGAGAAGTAATTTATCAATCGTCAGCAATAAATTAACATTTTGAAATTCGAAGTATGATAAATAGTTAATTAGTATCGTAAAAACTCCAGCGGCTGTATGAGGATCGGTAATAAACATTGTTTACTATTTTCATATTGTCAATTTTTTCCCACTCTACATTATGTTTAATTCAGACTCAGATTTATTTGTATTATTCAGAAAATATTATTTCATCTGGTAAACCGACTATATAACATTATATATTTTACTATTCTGTTCCCTGTTATTAAATGCTACTTAATTCACTTTTTGTAATAAAAACTGTCCTCTGCGTCTGCAATAGGAGAGAAATGTTGAGAGATTTTTAATTAATACCCGAGATTGTATTAATTAAAACTTGGACTTTAGAAGTATTACCTTCCTATTAAAATGTCTATAAAAATGTATAAATTTCAGTGCATACAATTTTAATTCTTTGTGCTGACTATACGCGTAATTAGTCGTTTCCTTTGTGGTTTATTTATTTTCGTTCTTATCTAAACTTCCAGAGTATCTGATTTAATATATGCAAAAGCAAGTGAAGGTATCGATTTTGTTAATATGAAAATAAAATGCAACAAAATATTATTTTTTGAATGCAAAAAAATACAACTTTTCGGTTTTTTCCTTTATTTTTTAGTCTTTATTAACTTGGAAATTGTAAAGAAAAATGTTTTGAAGATTTTACCAATGCGGTAGAATTTATGGTTAGGTGATTTTTAGTCAAAATAGAAGAAAATTCAGGCAAAATTTGAAACAAAAATCTAAACAAATTCAAAAAGATTTAAGAAACTTTAAAAAATATAAGAGAAATGTAATCAGAAAATATAAGATCTGAAAATTAAAATGCTCAGAATTTTGTGAAATTATCTGTATTTTATACGTTTTTTTTTATTTTTTAGATTTATTTTCGCTGAAAAAATGGTCTAGCTATCAATTCTTCCATGTTCAAAACATGTTCAAAATTTTTGTTCCATATTTTTGATATTTTTGAATAAAAATGACGACAGGAACAATTTCGAATTTAACTAATCATTTTCATTTAGTATTATTTCAAAAAGAACAATCACAATCTAAATTGTGCTTCGTCTGGCTATTAGAAACAAAAATAACAAAAAATCTAATAAAAATAAATAATGCGTTACTTAAAAAATAAAAATCAATACAAAGATAAATAAAACTTGTATCTATTCAGAATTTTTAAATAAAATGTATTTTT
Source organism: Trichopria drosophilae (assembly GCA_030407085.1). Classification (NCBI taxonomy): domain Eukaryota; kingdom Metazoa; phylum Arthropoda; class Insecta; order Hymenoptera; family Diapriidae; genus Trichopria; species Trichopria drosophilae. The sequence goes on along the minus strand of CM059585.1, from coordinate 108,657,114 downwards.
TCTTCAGGCATCCGGAATCGCAATGATTTTCGTTGGGATATGGATGAGAATGCAAATGAACGATTACAGCAGTATTAGTGGCACGGGTAGTGGAGCAGCATTTCTCGGCATTGCTGGTTTAGGAGCTATTGTTTCTTTATCAGCAATATTGGCATGCTGTTGTGCAGCTCGTGGACATCCTACATTACTTTACCTGGTAAGTTTATCTCAAGTATGTTGTATCATGGATGGAGTATCATTTTTTAATTTTTATAAAAGCTACTAAAATTGTGCTACCGCACACAGTTTTTAAAATAAATAACACAGGTTTACAAAAAAGAGGGTCTTGGATGTTGTTGGGAAGCTGTGGGTCATTTCCGACGAAATTGTGTACGTAGAATCCGAACTTGTCAGAATTGGTCCATCATGTTTTGAGATAGTTGAGGTTATGTACTGGAAAAACGCATTATTTTGCTATGTTTGAGGTTACGTACAGGTTGTAACAATTTTTTGGCCTTTTAGACTATTTACATCTTTTAGTACTACCTTTACCCTTCAAAATGAAGTTTTATTCGATCATCTACGATTTTTTCTTACAAAGTTACGGCAATTTTGAAATTACGAGATACAGTAGCCCTTCCCTTATTCTAATTTCCCTTACTCTAATGTCTTCCCTTATTCTAATTTTGTCTCTTCTCCTATTCTAATATTTCCCCTCACGCGTTCATCCCTCTGCCATGTGTGGACGTGCGGATTTTCTATAAATACAAATAATAAAGAGATAGAAATCTAAGTAGTGGGGGTGAGGGTAAAATTAGAATAAGGGAAGAAGGCTGCCATCTTGCCTGTCTGGACAAAAAAGGGAAGGACTACTGTATATCCCATTAATGTCCTGAGCATATGCTTTAAATACTTTGAGACAGATATTTTTTTCAGGAATTTGAGTCAAGATATTAAAATTTTGTAATTCAAGAAGGCGGATTCAAAATGGCTACATAAACAATAAAATATAAAAGAAGTTATCAAAAAAACAATCACAATATTGAAACGTATTTTAGTTATAAATATCCATATTTTATATACTTGTTTATATTCAGGTTTCATGACATTGAAGGTCACCTTGATCTTGTTCTCCAAGGGTATTTCAAGGTAAATTTGTTTACATGTATATCATAATTTCAAATTGGCGTATTTGGGTGAAGAAAAGTCGTACTGGAATTCTGCGCCTCTTATATTAAAGAAAAAGAGTAGTACCATATTATCAAACGAAAGGAAAAACTCCCAAAAATATTGTGTCTTCTGTACATAACCTCAAAAATAGCAAAAAAAAACGTGCTTTTCGAGTAAATAATCACAAATATCTCAAAATCCTGACGTGACGCGCTACTTCTGACTTCAGATTCAAATTCAACGATACAAAATTACGTTGGAAATGACTCACAGCTTCCCAACAACAAAACCATGTTGACCTGTGTAATCAATAATCTGTATTTTACTTATTTTTGTTTAAATTTTATTATTGTTTTTAATATATGATTTATCCCTGCATAATTAATTCATTGTATCCTTGAAATCACAGTATGGAGCATTTTTGGGAATAATGGCTCTACTGGAACTTGGCGCAGGAGCTTCTGTCTATGCTTATCGCAACTCTCTCAACGAGAAATTTGACAAAACTTTAAATGAAAGCATCATCGAATACATGCCTAATACTACAGCCAGTCGCAATATTGATACGATACAGAGCACGGTAATATATCAAAATTTTTAGATTTAACAAAGAAGAATAACAAACTCCAAATAAACATCCTTAAACATCTTGGAATGAGAATTCACTCTTTATTGAGCCATTCTAGTAAAAGAATGAATTCTTCATGAGTGAAAACACACTCTGTTTGCATTTACTCTACATAGAAAACTAAGGAATTTAGAGAGTAACTGTAAATTTTTGTTTTTTACAGCTTCATTGCTGCGGAAATCGAGCCTACACAGATTGGGAAGAACTTGCCCCCGGAAAAGATATACCGAAATCATGCTGCAGTGTACCGGAAGATGATTGTAATACGAAATTCAAAAATGATCTATACACTCAGGTATACATGATTTTATATATTACAAAGAAAAAGTAATACTAAAAGAGTGATTTTTAAGGTTCTCGTATTTTATTATCAATTTATGTTCACCAGAGTCGTTACTTGGGCGACCAAGGCTAAACTGCTTGCGTCACAAATAAATACAGCTGATCTGTTTTCTCTACGCACTGTATTATTATGATTTTCTTCACAATAATGGGGTCTGAAAAATTGACCATTTACTAATATTATCATTCTAAGAGATATAATTGAAGCAATTATATTTTTGAATATGTTTTAATATTATTAAAATTAATATCGTTTGGTTTACCTCGAAGCATCGGAAATAGTCGACAAATAATTCATAATAATCACATTTGAGTTGGAAACTTCCGTTCTAATTACGGACGTTCATTTATCATTTAGTATCCACGATAGTTTACCGCTTTGTATATTATGAAAGTGCGTAACGCAGATTGGCATTGGAAAACTCAACCTTTTAAAGCACAATAATGAAACGTTCAATTGTTGCATTCATGTTTGTATTGTCTCCTTCTAAACTCTTAAAATATTGAATTTTTCAAAATTTATCCAAATTTAGACGAAAATTAAAAATTTAATTTTATATTTAAGAAACGCGGTATGTAGGGTTTTTGAGATCACTGATTATGAAATTTTCAAAAATGTTTTAAATTTCAATTTTCAAAGGCAATCCTTATGCAGGATAAAAAAGTCTATATTTTTTGCCGTTACAAAAATTTGTACCTTCTTTAATTTGCTGGTAATAAAATTTTCGGTATTTTGTCACTTCAACTCATGATTACTTGGTTAACTTTAAGAATTTCGGAATGAAACAAATAGAAATTACTGACTGAATATTTTTATTAGCAAATGCAGAAAGAAAAAGATGGTCAATAACAGTAAAAAACCAGCCAATGACTATTTTTAAGGAAAGTTTTAAAATTTTGTCCGCCATACTAAATCCGACATTTTTAATTTTTGAAAAATAACTCGTAATTCCCAATCAGAGACTCCAGAAACTTATGGGTACTAAATTTTATCTAGATCTGATAATTCTTGAAGATTTGTCACACTAAGCTAATACTTTACAAAAAAAAAACCTTAGTCGCCAGTTTGAAGCCGCCATCTTCAACTTTCTCATACATTATTATGAATATTTACAGCTAAGACATTAAAGACACGATATTTCGAGGTTTTAACCCAATTGCTTCTTGTTTGACATGAATATATTTATTAAAAAACTTTGGTTAAGGAAAAAATCGTGTTTTTACTCGTTTATTGTAGACAGAAAAGGACATTTTGGAGCGGCCATTTTGGCGCCAGGACGGTTTGGCCCCACCGTTTTGGCGCCAGACTATTTGACCCCGGTTTTTGTTGGGAGATTCATTTTAAATCAAAATTCATATAGTAAAATGACGAAACTAACCTAATCTAACTAGTCAAAACCCGCCTACCCCTTATAATGCCAAAAAGAATATGGCTGACGATAGAAATTTTATCCGGGCCAATTCTGACGAGTAAATTACTTCGGGGAAATAAAGTCCAGTCACCATAAATACGAAATGTCTACTTTACTAGAATATTTTAAATTTTACATACATTTCAAGTGTTTTGTAACATTCGAGAAAGAGAGAGAGAGAGAGAGAGAGAGAGAGAGAGAGAGAGAGAGAGAGAGAGAGAGAGAGAGAGAGATGTGGGGAATAGGCTGATGTGTGCATGGTATTATGTGGTGGTTTATTTATATGGACACCAGCTAACTACTATTTTCATTTATGTAGCCAGAAAAAAAAAACAATTTTACTTTGGAGATTTTTTAACATAAGTAAAGAAGATCTTGGTATTTTTCGGTCATTATAATGAAGTGGATAATAATAAATGATGTAAAAAAATAACATTGTAAATAATTGCTTTCTCAATAGTAAAATTGTTTTTTTTTGCTACATAAACCCTGTAGCTACTTGTGTTGCGCCAAAATGTGTTGCGCCAAAACGTGCGGCGCCAAAACGTCCGGCGCCAAAACGTCCGGCGCCAAAACGGCCATCGCCAAAACGGTCCCGCCAAAACGTCCTGCTCCGACTAACTATAAGTAGCAAAAGTAGAACACAAAAGATGTTTCCTCAGAATGTTACCACTGCAGTAACTATAGCCATCAATTTTGTCCAACAAATATTTGCCAATTTCTTCTATTTAGTTCGATAAATATCAATCGCTAGCATTTTAAATTGATTATAAAAATATGTGTTTTCTTTTTTAGGGCTGCTACAATCGGGTGATGAACTTCTTGAATAAAAACATTGGACTTGTTGCTGGGAGTGCAATTGGAGTGGCATTTTTCCCTCTGGTCGGTGTATTTCTAGCTTGTTGCCTCGCGACCAATCTCAATCAAGCCAAATACGAACAAGTGGCTTAAAGAACGTACCGTCACAAAAGAAATGCTCGAAAGCGACGACGATCGTCTTTTACGGCACTGGAATTCAACGTCATTTGGGAAAAAAATATCAGGATGAAAATTTAAGAGGCAACTGGTCAGATAATCTCGATTCATAAAAAAATTAGATCAGTAAACTCCATCGATCTTTTTTTCGTGTTAGAATACCTACAAAAACTATCAAAACAATTTTTCTAGTCTTTTCTTCAATTGTCATTGAGAAAAATCAAGCCCTTGGCACGAGCAACATTTAAAATCTTCAATAGGTGAATTTTTGGCTGCTTATAATATCGTTCGATGATATAACCAAAAAATTACTTTCTGAAGGAAACGGTGCATAAAAATTGCAATAACTGAAATGACAATTTCATTATTCTGATTAGAATGAGATTATAAAAATGATAATAATATTTAACTTTTTTTTATGACATCATTTTTGAAAATCCGTGTTGATTGATCGAATTCTGCGTGCCGTGTCAGCCTTTCATTGCTTTCAAATTTTTAATTTTACGCCAATAATTTAAGTAAAGGACAGGTGATTTTTCCTTACAATTCCTTAAGAAACAATTTGAAGCAAAAAAAGATAATTAATTACAAGGATTGTTTCGGACTGCTCGAAAAATTTCCTTTAAAAATCGACAACTGATTCATTTAACTCTTGTTTAATGCATATTCTCTAAATTGTTAAATTTAAGGTACTGCCGGACTGTTCCAAGTTTGATAAATAATTATTTAATCGATTTTTTAGTCGTTTGTGTTTCAGCTGTCTTGGGAAAAAATTTAATAGTTTATCGTTTGCATGCGATCCAACAAGTATTATATTTGCATTTATTTTAACAGTTAGAAACGCGTTTTGGTGAACTCCGATATCCACTTAGTTTCACAGTATAAGATTGCTCCCCATTTAATTAATTAATCTAATTGGAAACCTTTGGGGCTTCTAAATACTCCGTTGTCAAGGTAAGTAATCTGTGTACAAAAAGAAAACTAAAAATGACTGAAACGGTTTCTACAAAATTCGGGCTCTGTTGCGGCAATTTCATATAAAGGATCTAAAACTTTTTTTATTTCCTTATTTCCAAAAATTGCCATTGAATTCATGAAGAATTTATCTGATATATTAAACGACATCATGAACAATGGTTAGTATTGCAATTACACAGTCCGAATTTTTGATAAATGCCTGCAACCATTTTTAATTTAGAATTTTCAAGATTGAATTAAAGATGACTGAATAAAATGTCCAAATTCGAGAGCAAGTCTAATTATACTATAGGCGATTTCCTAAAAAATACCAGACATAAAAATCACTTATTTCCACAAAATCTTGGTCAGTTTTCTGTTAAAGTTTTTGGTATTTATTACTGCCTATAGTCATTAGAGTTGCTTTACCCAGCCCAAATTTAAAAAAATCCATACATTCATTTTTTATTTATGATTTTCTGTGAAAATCCCTACCTTGTCGGTGAAGTCCTTTAGGACCGCCTTAAGGTTACTTTTTTTGAAGCTCTTAGCCGTGGAGTAAAATCAATGTGCTTACCAATTAAGAACAGCTATAGATACACGTTCAAAACGTTTTTTCTAACCATTCTTGCGCACGATTATACGTGTTTAGACTGTTTTATAATAAACCAGCGAATCATTTAAAGAAAGCCAGTGGAAATATATAATTGCACAATTTAAAAATGTCAATTTAGCTTCACCATATTAGAAAAAAACTTGAGAATACATTAAAATTCGGTGTTGTACATTCGTCACCCATACAACACAATTGTTAACTTTTGGTCCTCGGGAACTCCTCAGGGGCTCCTGAGGACATCCTGAGAGGGCTTTGTGATGTATAGGTCGAACCATAACCATTTGAATTCATAAACTGTCGATAGATATGCATAAACACCGATAATATTTAAAATCACAAAAAAAATGAAGAGTGAATTAAATTGTATTATTAAAAATTATTGTTAGATCATTTTGTTCAGTTTTTCAGTTAGAATTTGTCAATTACAATGAATTCAGTATATATTCGTCTCAAAACAACAAAAAATTTTTTTATTGTATATTGGTATACAGTAGAGTCCTGGTATATTTGCGTCCCAGCATATTTGCCCAATTCAGTCTCGTTATATTTGTCTGTGGCCGCTTTCTTTTGCCCCCACCTTGCGCGTTGGGGCCTCGGGAAGGGCCTGCTGTGACGTCATGAACGTAACGCGACTGCGGAGAGTGGGAGAAGCGGCACTCCCCTTCATTTGAAAAATATAAGAAGACGGGAAGGCGAGGAACCGAGCGGGCAAATATACCGGGACTCTACTATATAAAGATGTTAAGTTTCACCAAGACTATTAGTGTGAACATAAATCAGATAACTTTCATCATAAATCATTCATTTCAAAACAGTCAAAATTAAAATTGTTTATAGGATCGTATATGTGACATTCTTAATAGATGGATAAAAAAAAACTTTTTACTCATCTTAACAGTCTTAACGATTTTATTTGGAAAGTTAAGGTAAAATTTTAAAAGAAAAATGTTGAAAGAAATATATTTATTGCCTAATAACGTTTTCAAGTCTTATTTATCTTATATTAAATTTTACGACGTGAGGAAAGTATTTTATACTTAGACATACGAAAAGAGATTACAGTATTTCACTCGTTTCAAAAGTAACAGCGAAAAACACAATGACGTAGAAACAGAATAGGTAAAAATGATGAAATTAAGTAAAACATCTTTTCCAACTTTCTTCAAGTATGTTTTCTGTAATAAATTTAAAGAAAGGTGAAATCGATGCTTTGCGTGATTGAGTATTTTTATACGAACGAGAGCAACATATTCTTCTACTAAGTATTTATTTTGTTATAATTTATGGATATTTGTTGAGAAATATTTAACTGAATATATTTAGTAGAAGATGTATGGTATATAGTTGACTTAAGTAATGTACATTAAATTCTGTTTTTCAAACTCTGTCCTGAATTTAGGAAATAGACATAACTTTCATCATCGCTCTTGTACAAATCTTTTGCATGACGGTAATCCACTCTACCAGAAACCTGAACTGTAATCGTCCTTGTCACGGTGGGTCAGAAAATTTCTGCCGTTTGGTTCAACTTCAACAATTAGATGCAAATTTTAAAAATGTTAAAATCTGAAACGTGGTTATTTTATACTGCCAAACTCGAAGCAAAATTTTAGACAACAAGTGAAACTGACCCCTGGCGACATTATTAAGACTTAGGATTAAGTAAATCCACTTCTATTATATAATAACGTCAATTAATGACGTCAATATATATATATATTAATCATTCAAATATCGAACTGAAAAACATTTGTTTAGTGATACGTAATTTACACTAATTAGATATTAATCGATTTAAATCGTGATAATATCTTATTTTGAGTTTGTCGTTTTATAACTGTGTACTTCTAATCACGAAAAATGCATTTTTTCTGACTGTATTGCAATTTCAAGTACATTTTCAGAAATAATATTTTTGAAATAGTGCCAACCAATCATGACTGTTTTATGTACAAAATTTCATTAGTGTTCTACTTAAAAAAAATCTCTGTACTATTACGGAGGTGTTGATAATGTGAATATAATAATTGTGTACTCTACGTTTTACAAGAAACTGTTAAATCATTTACAAATCTTTACGTACACTAACTACCATGTTGAAATAACAGTACAATTTTATGTGTTTCAAATGTCTGAGGAAAACTTTATTGAAATTGTTGTTTCCATAGAATAAGTGAGAGCAAACTAATCTATTGTTATAAGATGTTGGTATTTTCCGATCCGATATTACACATTACTGAAAACAAAAGATGAATCTATATACCTGTAGTCTTACATGTGGACAAATATTCTGAATCTTTTTTTGTACTTGCATGGTTTTGAATGTGTTATATTTTGTATTTGTTATAACAAATAGGTTCAACGAAATCTTTCCATTTGTTTTCGATGGAAAGAAGTGTTTATTATATATTCCAATGTACAATTCTAATAAACTGTGTGATAACTTACGCTGGTCTCTCTTTATTTATGTAACTTCCCTGGTAAAAATAACAGCTTGAACTAAGAATTCGTAAAGCGTTCGTACACAACGCTTCGTTGAATGTTCTGAAAGAGTCCGCAAAACGTGACTTCAGACAATTTAAGGGGGCCCTAATGAGGTATGTAAGCGTACTTTGAGCGTTACCCTGGTAAAAATAACAGCGTGAACCAAGAGTTCGTAAAGAGGATGTTAAGCGTCAGAGAAGCGTAATGTAAGCGTATAGAACGCTTCGTTGAATGTTCTGAAAGAGTCCGCAAAACGTGATTTAAGACAATTTAAGGGGGCCGTCATCAGGTATGGAAGGGTACTTTGAGCGTTACCCTGGTAAAAATAACAGCGTGAACCAAGAGTTCATAAAGAGGATGTTAAGCGTCAGAGAAGCGTAATACAAGCGTACTCAACGAATTATTATAAATATATAGTTTTAAAAACGCTTAAACTAAAGCGAACAAAAACTGAAAAAAGCTTTATTCATTATCAAAAACTTTTACTGCACGTTTAATGAAGAAAAACGCTTTATTCACCCTTGAAAGACTCATTTTCTTTCACTTTTAAGTAAGCGTTCTACGAACGCTTCAATCAATGTTTTCGAATATGACGTATATCAATTTTAAAAACTTTCCATTCACTCTCTGCAAACGCTTAATGAACGCTTAAATAAGAGTACTGAACGTTTTGATGAAGCTTACTTACATAGCGTACAAAAAAAAAGTTTAATTCACTATCTACGAACGCTTAACGGGACGTTTAATGAACGCTTAAAATGTCTAAATACGCGCTTCCGACGCTTTGGCGTTAAGCGTCATTCAAACATGCATTAAGCGTATGATGGGTTTTATTGAAGCGTACAATTCCATAAAACGCTTTGTGTACGCTTTGTAGACGCTTTACTCACCGCTTCCATTTTACTAGGGTAATAGGACGCTCTTAAGGTGTTCAATTGTAACGTTAAAAGCGTTCATAAAGCGTCCACGGAGCGTTTGTATTCATCCGTACGTAAACGTTCATTGGGAGTCCATAAAGCGTCCAGTCATCGTTTCAAAAACGTCTACAAAGCGTTCATAGAGCGTTTGCATTCATCAGTAAGTAACCGTTCATCTGGATTAAATAAAACGCACAGGCATTGTTTTCAAAACCTCTTCAAAACGTATTGCAAGCGTTTGTTAATATTTTGACCAAAGTGTTCATCAAGATCTAAAGCAACTTCCAAAATATTTTGATATATCTTTTAAACAACTTTCCATTCACTATCTGCAAACGCTTAATAAACGCTTAAATAATAGTACTAAACGCTTCGATAAAGTTTTGCTTAAGTAGAGTGGTAAAATTAAAAAAAACGCTCTATTCACTTTCTACAAACACTTAACGGGACGTTTAATGAACCCTTAAAATGTATGTGTGTGATTCGTTTTATTGAAGCGTGCAATTCCATAAAACGCTTTGTTTGCGCTTTATAGACGATTTACTCAACTCTTCCATTTTAACAGGGATTCTTTTCTTAATTTAGGAAAGACATTAGGAATGATACCGATTAATATAAAAATCTATTGTGTTTATGTAATAACAAAGTATACTTGTGATGCTTAGGAGTCATCGGTTTGTTGTGATGACTCATCTTCAATTCCAAGTCCAACTGACCTAGTGCATGTTACGATGTCTCAAATTGCGTAGGAGTAATGTTTCAGATTCAAATAATTCGATATTTCCGTGTTGCTCTTTTCTTTGATATTACATAGTATCCTTTGAGTATTTTTTTATTTTAACGTAGCTTATTTATGAAGACGAATATATTAAAAATAGTGTCTCTCAACTCCCCAAATTGTCTATATTTAATTAGCATAATTATATTGTACGTTTATGCAAAACTCAAAGTGTATGTCAACATTTCATTGTTCAACGATTACTTTCTATATATTTACCTTTGCAATTTTTGCTTAAAAAACTTATTGAGTTGAAGCACAAACTAAATTGGTTCAGGAACTTTGCGAACAATATCAAAACACGTCACATGGAGGGACGGGATGCGTGTTTGCTTAAGAAACTCTAGCTGAAAAGTGAGTTTGCTTTGATAAACAAATGTTGACATATATAACCGAACGTCAAACTTCTCAATTATGACGTAAGGTGGCGATATCTCACAATAGCTCATGACTCCCGACTCGACAAACCTTCTTACATTAAAAACGAAAAATATTTATTTTGTAGTTATTTATTAAATCTTGATTACGATAGCTGCTAAAAGAAAACTTACTTATTGGACTACGCTTTTGAAACATTCCTTATTGTGTTACTAAGTTCTTAGAATATGTTTAGATTTTCTTAAAACTTGCTAATCGGAGGTTTTTGGAGTCGTTGCTTACATTACTGACAATGTATAAAAATTCAATATAGCGAATCCAATATGGCGGATAACTTTTCCTTAATATCCTTGCATTTGTTAAAATTTCTTACTCTTATTCTCTTGGAGTCGTTCATTAAGAATCTTATGACCGTTTTTAAAACTTCAAATTGGCGGATCGAATATAGAAGACGAAGTTCGTAAAATGTGTTTAGATTTGTTTGAAACTGCTCGCAGGTTTTTGTATTCGTTGGTTACAAAACTGACGACAATTTATAAATATTTATAAAAATTCAAAATGGATGACAACTTTTAGATAATGTAAATTCGATTTGCTTAAATTTTGCTATGCGGGGTTGTTTGGTGTCGTTATTTATGAATCTGATGTTACAGTCATATATAAATAAATCTTATTACCTAAATAAAATGCATCTTTTGTTGTCCGACAAATTCACATACACAGCTACCTTATAGACTCAGGTTAATATAAATTGGTTCAGAAACGATTACATTACAGAAATTACTGCCAAAAATCTAATACATACATATAATGCCGTTACATCCAAATCAAATGTGCTGAATTTCGAATTCAGCTTCAGTGTCCCGAAAAAACTAAAAGGACGCATGGTATGGATTTCAGGTTAGAATTTTGCTTTATTTTAACATTTTGGAGTGGATTTTTAGGATATTTCAAACGACTGACCTGACAATCATTTTTATATTTTATGGTATATTTTCAGATTTCTTTTTGAGGTTATGTCAATTTTAGGCTCTCAAATTTTAATCAAATCGCTATTAGTTTTTAACGCCACAACATTTTCTTTATATTTTTGGGTGTTCTCTACACGATGCAACCATAGAACAAAGCGAAAAATGTCATCTTGCATTTTTTTGGCAGATTTTTGTAAATAGTCGCGAATTTTACACGATTTATTTTAGAAAACGACCGATTCTAATCAGGAAAACGGTTTCTTTATGCAATAAACGGCTACAAACGTGTCCAAATTAGAAAATAGTTTGCTGTAAAAAATTTGTTCCTCCAAATATGAGCCTCTCAAAGTTGCTAACATCGGTAATTTACGTGTTCATCTCATATTCAGAGAATGGTTTACTTTATTTTATTCCGTGGCGCTCAATAATTTGTTAAATTATATATTCATGGATTTCATAAAATTCCGATTATGAGTATTATGCAATGTTAACAAAATTCATAATGGCGTATTCAATATGGCGAAATTTTTTTACTTTTTACGTTTGAAAATGTGCACCTTGGGGTTTTCGGGGTCTTAGATTACGAATATGATGTTAGAACTGGAAAATTCAAAATAGCGGATTAAACGTGGCGATCAATATTTTTGGTGACGAAAAAAATTCCGATTTTGAAAAGAATATTAGTAAGAAAAAGTAATTTTCAACCGCTGATAAACCCGATATTACATTTTGTTTAAAAGTATGAAACAAAACGAAGCGAATAAGATATGAAATAATTCAGAATTATAACGGAATTTTCGTCGCCAAAAATATTTATCGGTAAGTTGAATCCGCTATTTTAAACACTGAAAATGTGTAAATTTTTCGTTAGTTAGTCCTCTACCACCGAAGCAATGCCGTTTACAAGTTATAATATAGTTCATTATTAAAAATAATTTCTTTTATAATCTTACTAAGTTTTTTTGTAACTTAATTTACAACAGTTCTTTTTTTTAGATTTTTGAGATCCACTTCAAGAAAAAGTGTATTAATTCCTTTTAAAATTTAAAAATCGGAGAGTGTCGTTTTATCATATATATATACAAAATTGTTTTATTTCTTACAGACTCTGTATACATTAAATAAAACAATTTAATTTAAAACAAAAAAATTTTTATCTGAAGAGCATCAAAATATATGACCGATACCTTAAATTACTTCAACTGAACTATCCGTTATACCAAGAAAACCATACGAACTTATTTAAAATACCTACTGGATTAAGCAGAATTGTGACATTTTTATATTTTTTGTTTTCAAAATTTGTTCAATCTGATGTCAGTTATCAAAAATTCAAAACGGCGGATAACGGGTTCTCGGACAATGTATTACGAAAAAAACTGTTACGACAAAATATTTCAGTCTAAAATATTATTCTAAAAAAATATTATGTCTGGACAAAATATTACAATAAAAATATTATAGAAAAAAATTATAGAAAAAAAATTATTATTTACGGACGAAATATTACGCTAAAATATAATATTATCAAATATATTACTTAAATTATTTTTATTTTGTATATTTCTAGAAAATTGTTAAAATTAAATTTTATGCTTAACTGTTTTCAAAAATAATTATTTAATTATCATTAAATGAAATTGTTATAATCTTATTTTAAGCTTAACTGTATTAAATAGTAATTATGGAATTTTAATGAAATGAAAATGTTAGTAATTGTATATATGTGTAGTATTTATTATTAATTTATTGTAAAATAATCTTAAAATGAGTTAATCATTTATTGTATGAATATATTATTTAAAAATACTTTATGTAACGAATTTCTTGTATTAATTTATTGTTTAAAATTAAACACTAGTTTACATATGATTTATTTTTATTTACTATTTTTATTTATTGACGATGTATTTGCAATACAAGTGCATTTTCTTTGCGGATTGTTGTCTTCCATGCATCTCCATTTGTAGTGCTTATCGGGCTCACATACACATAATTTGTTAAACAATTAATAACCATCGTGGTTTAAAAGTTAAAAATTAAGAAACGTCACAACCTAATTCGAATGTTATCGATTTAATGCGTTCACGTGGATTTCCGAATATTTAAATTCGGAAAAATTCGTTTTAATGCGTCAGCTTCATTATTGTATATACATAATTTTTATTATAAAGAAAAAAGAAAAACAAATGTTACGTCCATGACAGGCATTGTTTAGCTTTACATATATTATTATTACTTAGTTCCGGTTAAATTGATTACATTTTAGTTTGTGTTTTCATGTAAAAAACGGTGAGTCAATGTCTTTTAGGTTATGTTTGTGTTCTATTCACGTATTATATTAAATTAGAATGAAATAATTTCAATGAAAATGGTTAAGAAATTAAATCTTTTTAAAATTATAATCTTGTTAAAATTAATTCTTTTGCATATTGTTTTGAATAATGTGATAGTCACTTTTAAATTATTTATATTCGTGTTTATAACGTTATTTATTTTTGTTTGAAAAATGCATGTGATTTATTATTTTTGTAATGATTTGTATTTATCCGAATATTTTTATTTATTTGCAACTAATTTTTATCTTGATATTTTTATAGATCATTCTTTGAGAATATTTCATTGTTATCAACACTTTTTTGTATGCGGTATATTGTATTATGTTGAAAGTTGTTATTTTTTAGCGGTGGGTTTATGAATTATATAAACTGTTATAGTAGGACCTCTCTTATTCTAATCAGTAAAGTTTTTCAAGATGGCGTCGACCTCTCTTATTCTAATTTTCCCCTTACCCCCACTTACTTTGCTTGCGAGCTTGTGATTCGTGGACAATATTTTTCGTTGACTTTTCGTGGGATAGTGGGAGAAGACTTGTGGGGGAACAATTAGAATAAGAAAGGCAATTCGAATAAGAGAGTTTCAAATAAGAGAGGTCCTACTGTATTTACGTTTGTTAATTTATTAATTCTTTCATGTGTTAATATTAACGAATCTTTTTAGCCGTAATGGTTTTTCTGGTAATATTTTGTACAGTACACTCAACCCTCTCAATAATTTTGGAGGGGGCAATGTTTATCCAAGAACGCGGGTTCCCTCACTTTCTACTCAAAAAATTGTTGACCCCGAGAGTATTTTGTTTATTTAACTGTTTTGTGGTGACATGTGCCTGAAACGTTATTTTAAATTCAGTATTAATTAATATTACTATATGGGTGATTCTCCTGAAAAGTACACGTTTTCGCAATTTTTTAACGAACAAATTTTTTACTAAATAATTTTTTTTTGTGAAATATGTTTGGTTACGTTCTGAAGTGAGAATCGAATGTTGCGCAAAATTCATGCTTGTTCTTATTAATGCTATAGCCATTCTTAAATTTTAATGATTGATTATACATTAAATGAAGAATATTATTATATTGCACGCTAAATATTAGTCAATATGCATATAAAAATCACAAATTATGTTAGTCGACGATTATAAATTGTTAAATATTTCAAATTAAAGATGGCGGATCCATTCCCTGCAAACACGGAAAGTAATAGTTAAGTAATATTTACGTAATGGTTGCATTGTTACATAAATGTTACATAGTTGTTACATAACTGTTACGTTTGTGTTTGTAGGGTTATGACGGACCGAATTCTTAAAAAGTTACTTGATCAAGCTGAAACTGGGTATTTAGGGGTTTTCGGGGACGCTGATCATGAATCTATCGAGAGATAAGCTAAACTCAAGATGGCCAATGCAATATGGCGGACCGAATTCTAAAATTAGAGTGTTTAAAATTTACAATTAATAATTATTTATTTATAACAGCACAAAAAGCAATATTTACAAATAATACTTAATATAGTATTACATTCTTACAATACAATATTATTATTTTCTGATTTTCCGAGTTTTTCTGACCTGACGAAAGTTTTCTAGTCGCTATTTTCTTACTTTTCTTTTCAAAAGCGTTATTCACAAATGTTAATTCTCCCAAATGATAATCTACACAATTTTGTTTCATTGGACAATCGTAACAGCTCATTTCGTTGAATCGAATTATGTCTTTATCGAATTTGGTACAATTTTTGGTCGCCATATTGGATCCGCCATTTTGAAATTTAAAAACTTGACATCACATTTGGATTCAGCGACCCCGAAAATCCCCGAGTAATAAGTTTCTAGCGAATATGATAGACTTTTACAGTTTAAATAAATATTTTACGAAAGGCTTCGGAGATCACAAATCGACATATTATTGAATGTTATTAACTAACGGAATGGTGTAAACAAATAGCCTTATAATATCTTCTTAGGACCAATGAATACTTAAGTTTCATGGCAGTAGCATTTATTTATAGCACGTTGATTCACTTTTATTCCCAAAAATGAGAGGCTTCAGAGATCATCCGGAATTTTTACTCGCAAAAAAACACAAACATTAAGCAGTGAATTAAGATATAAAAACAACATTTATACGTAATTCACCTTATATATTATAAAGAGCATAGTTGAAAGTAATTTTTAAAGCATTGCAAAAAATTATTCATATTTTTTTGTTACTTTACTGCAAAGAAATATATTAAATAGCCATTTTTGTTAACATTTGACAAGTTCCCAACGCTCGTTTTAAAATAAAAAGCAAATTTTAAATTAATCTATATGCATGAAAAGTTAGTCAATATATTCTAGTTTAAGAATCAATTTATAGGAAATTGCAACAACATAATATTTATGATAGTATTTCATTTCGAAAGAGTCAAATAACATTGGCGACACATTTCAGTTTACTTTTCAGGAGAATCACCCATATATATTATCAGTATTATATTAAAATTTTGTCTTTGGTATTAACATTGTTTATATTGCAAGTCCTGAACAAAAAAAAATAATATGAAGGATACAAGACGGCTGTTTTGCATTTTGTTTAGCGGAACTATTGAGAACCAGCACGGTGAGCTTGGACGAAGTTCAACCCAAAAGTTAATCTACATCCCCGTTTTATTTTGGAATTACTTTGGGGAGGTCTGCTGATTATTTTAAGTGTAAAATGAAAATAATCGGTGGAGGGAAACTGAAAATATCTTGATTTTTCCATTTTTTAGCGTTTTTTTAAATTTAATTCAACCCAAAAGTTAATCTACATCGCAGTTTTCTTTTGCAATTACTTTGGGATGGTAGTCTGATTATTTTAAGACCAAAATGAAAATAATCGGTGGAGGGAAACTGAAATTATCTTGATTTTTCCCTTTTTTTAGCGTTTTTAAAAATTTAATTCAATCCGAAAGTTAATCTACATCGGAGTTTTCTTTTGGAATTACTTTGGGGTGGTAGACTGATTATTTTAAGACCAAAATGAAAATAATCGACGGTGAGAAAATATTTTTTTCTATTTATGTCATTAAAGAAAAGAATTTATTAATTTTGTACAAAAAATTCCATGTACTTTAATTTATTATTTGCCGATTTGAGTGTTAAGTGCATAACAGATGAGTTCATTTCACAAAACCGTAGAAAAACCAGATTTTTTCATAAAAATTTTACAAATTTAATAATTTAAATTTTTTTAACGGATTACACCTCGTATAAATTTATTGTTTAAACTGAATTAACTTGTTTTCTAAGAAAAAAAAGGTTAAAAATCATTTAAAAAATGAAAAAATTAATATGATTTCAGTTTCTCACGGCCGATTATTTTCATTTTGGTCTTAAAATAATCAGCCTGCCTCCCCAAAGTAATTCCAAAAGAAAACAGCGATGCAGATTAACTTTTGGGTTGAATTAAATTTAAAAAAACGTTAAGAAAAGGGAAAAATGAAGATAATTTCAGTTTTTCACCCTTAATTATTTTTATTTTAGGCTTAAAATAATCAGTCTACCACCCCAAAGTAATTCCAAAAGAAAACTGCGTTGTAGATTAGCTTTTGGATTGAATTAAATTTTAAAAAACGCTAAAAAAGGGAAAATCAAGATAATTTCAGTTTTTCACCCCCAATTATTTTCATTTTAGGCTTAAAATAATCAGTGTACCACCCCAAAGTAATTCCAAAAGAAAACTGCGATGTAGATTAACTTTTGGGTTGAACTTCGTCCAAGCTCACCGTGCAAGGTAAATGAAATTCGAGAGAAAAACATTTCGTGCAAACATGGAAAGTAACAGTTATGTAATATTTACGTAATGGTTACATTGCTATATAAATGTTACATAGTTGTTACATAACTGTTACTTTTATGTTAACAGGGCTCCAGATCAGTAGAAGGGGAACAAGCTCGCTCGACAAACTGGGGTCGTGGAATTATTGAGAGCGGCTTTATTGAGGGGGTCGACTGTAATATTTTGTCGGGTGCGGGTCGGAAAACCGACAAATCAAAAATCCGACAGGTCAAGAAGCCGACAATCGAAAAGCCGGCAGTCAAAAAACCGACACTTCAAAAAATGATAGTCCGCATGTCGTCTATTTTTCTATGTGTCGGCTTTTCGATTGTCGGTATTTTGACTGCCAGTTTTGTGATCTGTCGGCTTTTTGATTTGTCGGTTTTTTGACACGCACCCTATTTTGTCCAGTAAATTTTTGAAACATGATATTTTTTCGAATAATATCCTTGGATTCGTTTAAAATTTGCTTCTTTGGAGTCGTGGTGCGCTTCAATCAGGAACAGGTTCGATGAAATTGACGCCAAAATCGGTTTTTTAATTTTTTTCTGGAGAATGCAAATCCGTTGGAATCAAAATCGTAGCTGATTCTTTTTTCGAGATATTCACAAATTACGTATCCAAAACATTGAATGCCATGATAATAAATATGAGAATGATTAAGTTGACGTCGTGACAATGTGACATTAATATTGTCAGCAGAAAACAAGAACAACAATATTAAAGCGAAAATTAACGAAAATTAACGAAAATTAACGTTAACGATTTCTTCTTGTTAATCATTACTTCCTGAACACTCTTAGAAATAATTGTTTTCCTGTAAAAGGATCGTCCTCTTGATCACTGTCTTCTTGAGGCAAACATATTTCCACTTCCGTCAAAGAGATTCTTTTTGACGTCAAATAAGCAATCATTTTGCCGCAAAAGCGAATTCCATTTGACGGGAGAAGAAATCCGCTTGGCTCAAGTGGATCTACATGAATATAGTGCACAATACAGTCTGCATGTGTATAACGAAACCATGGTAACGAAACCAATGTAACAAAACTACGGTGTCGATAGTGAGATAATATGTATTGAAATCTAATATAAAACATGAACTCCATTTATGTCAACAAAATTGAATAACATACTCTATTCATTCAATGTTTGTTATTGGAATTGAGAACAGTTTAAATGTGCATATATTTATACGAATTCTAAAAAATACCTTGGCAAAATGTAAAGGACAGATCATTGTCGAGGTATACCCTGATGTATTTATAACCGTTATATTTATAAATGTTTGTTGTAATAAATTGTAAGCCAAACAGGTCTTGATATTTTGTGGATATTAGAACTGTCAGTTCTTATTATTTTATTATGTCATATATTATTTAATTGTATACTTTATAAACAACTATACAAAATGAGCAAGGAGTAATGTCGAATTGGGAGCTTAACCTAAAATTCACCTAGAGATACATAACCTGCTAAAAAAGAGAAACTGAAAATTTATTTAAATAAATACTTTCAATTAAGTACTACGTGCAGTAGATTTTTGGAGGTTAACAAATTTTTCGTTGGGAAATATATGGGCATTGTTCTAGAACTTTTAAACTTTGAGGTTGAAGAAAATTGCATTTTTTTTTAGGCACATTCATGAAATTAATTTTATTGGCTTTAGAATTGATCAAATGACAGGAAAAACCTTGCGTGACTCATTTATACACAATGTATTTTTTTTTTTTTAATGTAACATATGTTACGTTACTCGTAAAATTAGTTTTTAGTTTTGTAACGTTTAATATACATAAAAAATTCAGTTCTTTTGCTTATGGCCTAATTTTTAGAAGCTAGTATATAAAATTAAACGTCTAGTTAATAGTTCAAATTTAAAATAATGGATTAAATATGGCGGACTATTTTTACAAAATTTCTTTGATTTTTATAAAATTTGATATGTTAGGGTTTTTGAGGCCACTGATTACAAATCCAAAGTCAGTTTTCATTAAAATTTGAAATCCAAATACATGATTTAACATTAAGGATACCAAAAAATTAAAACGATTTGTAAAGAATAATCATTTTATTATTGTCAAAAATTGTGTTTTTTGTTGTATTAAAAAAACACAAAATTTGTAAATACTTTAATAACATAGGAGAAAAGATCACAATGATTCCAAAGTACTTAGAAGCTAAATTGTAGATGTGCCATTAAATAATTTGATTTTTCAAAGTGAGTTTCGCTTGGAAATT
Source organism: Trichopria drosophilae (assembly GCA_030407085.1). Classification (NCBI taxonomy): domain Eukaryota; kingdom Metazoa; phylum Arthropoda; class Insecta; order Hymenoptera; family Diapriidae; genus Trichopria; species Trichopria drosophilae. The sequence continues at coordinate 108,637,126 of CM059585.1, read as the reverse complement.
TAAAGTTTGACGTGGTCGCATTTTTTTGTAAAGGTGGCACACATTCGGGCAAAGGCTCACATTACTTCTTATCATATAGGTAATGTACCCCTGTTGTGTGGTTTCTTAAAAACCAATGTGAAAAAAATTATCTAAGGTTGATTGCTAAATTGTCAACTATAAAAAAAAGTTATCTCGCAAGTTTGAAGGTATATAATTTTATTCCTCAGTGAGGCACATCATTAAGTTAAGGATTTTTCATTTGTTTACATCCCCAAATACTTTCACAAAAAACACACAGACCATAAAAAAAAAGGTGCAAAAAGTTTCAGTGTTAAAACTGAAAAAATGTAGTGAGTGTCGCGCACCAAAAACAGGCAAATTCACTACTTTTATTTACTCTCATTGTTTTCTACATATCTGTAATTAGTGATAAACACTTATTACATGTAAATCGAACAAAAATTTGTTGATCTGTAGTGTTACAAAGTTATATTTAAAATTTTTATGGTATCATAATGAGCGACAACATAAAGTTTAAAAGTTCTAGAACAATGCCCATATATCCGAAGGCTGTATGCAGACCGATCAATTGTTTTTTACAATGGCTTGTTACATGAATGCGTTTTAAATGCTGTAAGTGTTGAACATCTAAGTCTACATTCTATAATTACTGCACACGAATCTCATTTTTTCTATTAGTAGCAAAATAACAATCTCTTTGCTGGAAATGTATAGTTCTGGAGTGGATATGCTACTTGATGCAAATATAAAATCGTTTTGCAGCAAGCGGATTCTCTTCAAAAAGATTGTCCTCTTGCGGTAAGAAGAAATCAGATTACTCATATATCAAGTGGATTATCCATTTGCGGCAAGTATATTCCACTTGCAGCAAGAGGACTGTTCTTAGAGTGAAGAGGGATCGATATAGATCCGAAACGTCGAGGTCTCTAGTGCAACTTTGATGTCCCTTCCGTTAGGTTTCTTGCATGCTTGGGAAAGAGGTCATCCAGGTTTAAAGAACTTCCTGTTTTTTTCGTTTTAAACAAAACCTATGGTAATAATTTAATAAGAACAACAATGTTTCACAAAATGGAAGATTTCTCTTTACTTTAGAGTTCCAGAATGAGATGTACCATCTTTAATGCAAACTTACCTTCAAAAGATGTTAAAATGTACGCAAAAGGGAGGTGAAGAAGAAAGCAAAGGTTTATTGTATAATCGATTATATTTGGTAAAACATTTACAAGGTAATAAGATTTTTGTTTCATTTAACGTGTCTGTGATATTACATTTACAGGCAAGGCATCGTCAAAGACCGTACCAACTTTATATTTATCGCATAATATTGTTACTTATAAGAAAAGTATGTACCATCAAATCATCTTTATCGTTATAATTAATGTTAAGGTTCGTTATATCTACTATTCATTATAAGTAATATTTTCTCAGGAACAAATACATATATTCTTTTATCAATATACATCAATTCGCGATTATACGACCGTTAGAAGTGTGTGTTGTGTACCTGTGGCTATCTGCGCACGTACGCCTAATACCTCCAAGGGTTCTTTTTTTATTTCACCTCTCAATAGTTTAAGGAACGGACACTTGCGAATCGCCGCACTTTGGAAAACGTCGTTCGTCGCCTGGATCGTTTTTTTTTTATTTCTTTTTTTTTTCGATCACCCTCCATACGGTACTACTAGGGAAAATCTTTAGCGAAATTATCACGTTTTATTCATCTCGGTAGCGCAATGCCCTTTTATGTCATCGTCTTTATCGTTTTTCAGCTCGTCGAAAATTCCGGGAATTTTCATTTCCCCCTTTCGATTACTATAGTTTCAAACGCGCCAACGCGAGAGTTTTGTTATCTCGATTCCCATAAACGTTTTTAATTTTTTTTTTGTTTTATCACAGAGGTACGGTTTCTTTTTTTTTTTATCCTTCATGTAGTATCATCGGCGAGTCACGCCGATCTTTCCGTCGTTAATGGCACTCGTTACGATTTCTTAGGGAAAGGGACAGGAGAGAGGATTGGGGTTTGCTCGAGAGTCGCGCGAAAATGCGATAAATACATACGTGCTTACAAATGTCTGGCATAGGAGAGAACGAAGACGAATTTCCGCGTGAAAGACATCGACGCCGATTTTTTTTTTTTCGTAAAAATTTCGTAAACGAACGTTTAACAAATCTTAAAAAAGAATAACATTCACACGAAAACAAAAAAAAGAAACATCGAAATTTGGAACAAATTGAACGAGAAGATTATTACGCCGACACCGAATGAATCTCGAAAGTAGCGTCACCGAATTTTCCACCGCGGTTTTCGAAATCGTGTATTGTGTTATTTCAGGGACGATTATATTGAAAGTGCTGCTTAATACGTATCTTAACGCTATTGTAATTCGTAAGTAATCTCCTACCCCGGCGGGGAAATGTCGACGAGGGAAGAAAGCGTTCGTCGTCGTCGACACTGCCCCGCTGGTGTACGAGTTCGGTACATCTGCTGACTGTTAAAAAAAAAAACGGTTTGTCTCTTCGACTCCAAGAACAAAAAAAGGATGACGAAACGAGCTCCTTCTCGAGATGGAATGTGTCACGCTGCGTTTTTTTTTCGTAGAATTCGAGCATCACAATCGTATCATTCTCGTTTGACGTATTTTACATTTATATACACATAGATCTCTATAGATTTACGCGTATGTCGGTGCGTGTACGCGCTTACAATTTCCCAATACGTATACACTTTATATTTTCTGTTAAGTTCTGACAATTTCACGCGCATGCGCACGTCTCATACGCTTCATTTTTCTCGAAACCAACGCAATATACACGATAAATGTCTATTTTTAATTGTAAACTATGTACAAAAGAAAAGAGAAAAAAAAACAACAGAATTGGGTAAAATTAACGCACAAGTCACTTGAAATTCGGACGGGTAACAGGTGGCGCTGTAAGCGGAACTTATCGTTTTAAATGCACTTCATCTTTTCGTAACTGGAACAGTTCCTGGTTCCGCGTACACCGCGACCTGTCCCTCGTTAATCTACGCTAGTCGCTATGCATTTACTCGCGAGTTCTTTGGTAGCACGGTGATGTATTATACGGAGGCTCGAGTACTTTCGTGTCCGATGGCACATCGAACGAAACCAATCGAAAATTACGCAAAATCCGTCAACATTTTTTGTTTTCCTCTCTGTCGCTCCATTGCACCCGTCGCGCTCAGAATCGGCGACGCACACTCCCGCATACACACACCCATACAAAAACACGCACGCTCAACTACTTACATTTACTGTTTTATGTACACGCGTTGATGGCTCGAAAGAACAAAAATTTTCGTCGACGCTTCGAAGGGAAAATTCCTCTAGATCTTCTTTGAATAAAAAAAATGACGTCAAATCTGTTTAATTCAATGTGACATTCAATTTTGTTGCGTTCTGAGGTCATTATGATCGTCAAGAATTGAAAAAACAATAAAAATTGTTGCCGCTCCGAAGCGCCACCGACGTTGGACGTCGCTATCGTCCTCGCGCGTTCACCTAAGGTACGCCCGATCAACGACAATCGTAATTAAAAAAAAAACGATGATCATAATAGTAATTAAGAGACTGCTGAGGCGAATTCTCAAATCCTTGTGTAAAGGTTCTCTCGAATGGTCCTAAATCGTTACTTCGTTCAAGAAACTTTTCTTTGTGCCGTCCTTAATCGCGAACGCCGCCGGGCACTTAATCGTTAATTAAGTAAATATTCGTAATATCCTTTCATTATTTATGTACACCCTGTTTGTTTGCTTTTGTGTTGTAAATATCCTCGATTTGAGATCGAAGCCCCGCGGAGAGAAAATTCGGTCTGTCTACGCGTAACGCGAATAAGCCGTTGAATTTTTGGAGATCTGGTGTCTGATCATTTTTCTTTTTATTGGCTGCACTATGGCGAATTACGTCGATCCTTCTACGGCTGCTGAAGCAAGAGTTGTTCGAGCTCGTCGGCTGAACGTAAAAGAAAAGCGGCCGACTCCCGATATCCGGTTATCAGCTGCCGGACGGCCGTCAGTTCCGTCGCGTTTAATTTGTGGCTCACCAACGGCTTCGAATTCTTCATGCTCAGGTCTGTCGGTCCTGAAAAAAGTAAATTAAGTACCAACCGTGGTTTAAAATTACAAAAATTAAAAGTGCGAGGAAGGAATTTTTCTCAATCCTCTGGAATTAAGAAACTACACGTTGATTCACATTCCAATTAACTTTTTTATATGAAATTCAACGATACTTTATTAATGTAATCTACGGTGCATGGCAAAAATTATGCTGTGGGAAGTATTGAAGAGTATACTACACATCAAATTGTTTACATTTCAGAACAAGTCATAAAAGAAATAATGTCTACAAATGTAACTACAAAATATTCCTTTTGAACACAAGTACGAAGAGGAAAAGACGTTTTTACATACTTGTATAGAAAACTACGATTTATCAACAGAGAAGAAATGAAGAAAAGGGAAGAAATAAAATAAACATTCATAATGAGTATTACTTTGTGTACCGTTGCTGAGAAGACCCGAGGTGAAGGTTTGCGTGGGATAAAAACCTCCGGATAAAGTCGGTGGTACCGTCGTGGGTCCAGCTCGTTGGAAGGCCTGACTGAAATTCGGTCTGTACGTGGCCGTCGGGGCTCCACCAGGAGCTACTCCGTTTACAGTTGATGAACTTACTATCGTCGCTGGACTGGAAAGCAAGATGTCGGTTTTTATATTTTTGTATTGTAAATTAATCGTAATTTGAAAATTAAAAAGGTCCGATACATTGTGGCACACATTTTTTGGACAAGTTAGACTTCACTACTAAACTCCCAATCATCTTTAAAAAAATAATCAAAATTCCAATCGACGACAAACATTAAATTAAGCTGAACAGTCGCATCAACGAGCATGAACGTTTGGCGGTTGCAACTAAAGTAGAAGCGAACCAATTTAAGTGATAAAATAGCAGCTAAGAGAAACTTCTTAAAAAGTCAACGAACCTCATAAGACTTTTGTTATCGGTGGGCGTAAGTAACTTTAATGCGGGTGTAAGCGATAACGGCGTCGAGGCGAGGTTGTTGTTTGGCATATTGGCCAAACTGGTCAGTGGTGCCAGGGAAGTCATCGATGTCGGTGGTGTATCTTCCCGCTTCCCCGGAAGTGACTTCACCGGTGTACTCGCAAAGTGATCCAGGCTCGCTCGTACATCCGTTTGCTGCTGATAAAAAGAACGCTTTTAAGAAATATGTTTCAATTTTTGTCTACCCAATATACCGGGTGTCCACATTCACACCGATGGGCTCATTCTTTTTGTATTTGTCATATTATTTGATACTGTCAGAATAGTATTTATTTTTCCTGCAGGATAATTATTTTAACCTACGCTAAAAAATCTCAACAAAAAAAAAAACGTTATATGATTAGCGCGCTTCCAAAGTACTACGCAATGTTTCTCGGTGGTCTACGGGATACGTTTTATCTCTCGATTTTTTAGCCGCGTGCTCCAGTTTTCTCGAAAGTAATGAATGAACTCGCCGGACCGAGGGTCACGTCATAAATCCGATTCGGCAACGTTCCATCGATCGGGACGCGGCTGCTGCCTGATCCGACAATTACGCGCATTCCAGAAATACTGGTATCTGCGAATGTACCATTGGCACGTGTTGATTAGTCGGTATGCGAAAACCCGGGAACAAAACGCGATGAAAAAAAAGTGGACTTGCGTGATTTCGCGGATTGAGTTTAATAAAACAACCGCGGTCGTCGGGCTTAATTGACGAGGAACTCAACCGAGGTTCATTCTTCCAAGCACCCCGGTCGATGACAAAGGTTGGAATGCGCGAATGGAAACATCAACGCTTTCATTCCATTTTTAGACACTTTTTTTAGTTTTTAATGAAAAAAAAAATGTACCTCATACATAGGCCGATAATTGGCGTGCTCGTACATCTGCTGCTTGTGCACCACTCTCAAATTTTTCTTCCTCATTTTCGCCCCTGACCGAAGAGACACTTAGTATCAAATACACTTTGAACTCATTTCCAGGATCTGGTTTTCGGAATCACAAATTTAAAACCTTTCAAAAAGACTTGCCGAGATCATTTGCCGCGTAACAATTACAGCTTAGGGATCTCGCGGCACACGACGATGAGCATCGTCGCTTCGGACATAAACAGCGCGCCGGCAGCATCGGAATTCCCAATTGTTCTTTTTTACCCCTCTCCGAAGACCGCACACTCGTTCACTCTCGCACTCTCGATAAAGACTCTTTAACGACGACAATGACTACATAGCTTCGAAGCGTCGTTGGTGGGAGATGAAGGAGCTGCCTTGAAGGAATGGGGGGACACCAACAGATACCGAACAGCTGGAGTGATAAAATGCCACGACGAAGATCAGGAATCTTATTCTTCGAATACAGTATTGAACGAGAAGAAGTGGGACTTATTCTACGAATTATGTCCTGGACCTCATCATCGGGTACCTGGTGTTTGATAAGTAGCTAGTTTCAGTCCATCAGTTATTGTGGCATTTTATTTGTAACAGTAAATCGGACTTGAATTTTTATAATTAGTCATCAGATTTGACATTTCCAGGTGGAGAAATTGACGGCTAGCTTAAGTCTTTATAAACTTGACTTTTATGGTTTTGAAGCATTGGTCAACAAGTGCTCTGGATGATGTCCACTTTGATCTTAGATACTCAGGTTATACAAACACACTCAGCGCAAAAGGAACAAACCTAATCAGATCCTTAATTTCAACAATAATTCTTGATTTTGAAGATTGTACCACAGGTTAAACCGGCATTAGTTTATTGATAGCACAGAAGGGCAGCCACTGATTTCACTGATCATAATCACCTGAACGCACTTGATTGAGGAACATTTTGAACTGAAGCAATCCCCCCTATCAAAAAACACCTGATTCAACTGTTATAACCACAATAGTAGAATATTCCCGGCTGGAAAATGAAAATCCACTTGAGGAGAAAAGGCCAGCTAACGATAATAGCTTATGTAAATGAAGATGTACACTTGTGTAAATTCTCAAAGACAAAAGTGAGTCGATCGTTATCGACGCCAGATGTTCGAACGATCCAAGTCGACGCGTGAATAAGTACTCGAAGAATTCCGAAAAGACATCGGTAGGTGATCTCGAGTTTCTAAGGAGACGAGGATGGAAGAGTGATCGAGGAGGATGGGCGGAGAAAATGGGCGACGTAAAGTGACGAGAACCAAAGAGGCCTGAACAAAGATGGAGAGTGACGAGCAGAAAGCGAGCAAGAGGGGAGGATGAAATCATGGAGCGGATGTAGGGATGTGTTTTTATGAAAGCGAGCAGTATGCGTTGACATCAATTATATAGGTGCCAGAGAAGATAGTGCAAACTCTCGCGGTGTAGAGGTCTTCTTAATGGGTTAGGTTTGAGGTCGCGCGGAGGTTATCTCCGCTCGCAGGGATTTTCAACGGAGATAACGGTGGCGATCGTCGAGAGAGCTTCAAAGCGAACGAGGGAATCTTCGAGGAAGTCGAGAGTAGCGATAGCGTTCGAATTAAACGGGAAAAAATACAAAGATTAAGGGTAATTCGAGAAAAGGGGGCGGAAAAGTGGACGGAGCCAACACGTGGAGAGACGAAACTCGAATGGAAAAAGTGAAGGGAAATAATAAACTGGAAACGTTGAGAATATTGAAAACTCCCAAGTAATTCGTTATCAAAACTGATATTCTCTAATCATAAAGCAATTAGCGTGCCACGAAGGAAAGCAGAAAAAGCGACGGCAAAAAGGAGCGACCCTCCCCAAATACCGAAAAACGAAAGAGAAAATGTAATTATTCCTTCCGGGATAAAAAATGGAACGCGGGGAGTCCCCGAAGATACAATTGAATTTGGGGAGGATCGAGAGCGCTCGCGATAATTCGAAGGGAGAGAAAGAGTGAAATTCTATAGGGTTACGAAACGGGGGCTCGGGAAAATGGAAGGACAGAAAAAGAACCGAGGGAATTAAGAGAGTCGGGCCCGCTTTTCGTGAAATTGACCGATGCGAGGCGTTAAATGGTTTGCGCGTGTTAATTAAACTTCCGCTTCAGACAAAAAAATACCCTCGTTTTTTTTTACAGCCGACGGAGTAATCGATTTACTGGGGATTAGTCTCGTTTGCTAGTTCGATTCGCGAAAGCCGCGTGGCTCGTGCATGCCCAGAGCCGAAATGCGCGGTATGTGAATTATCCGCGCGTGCTCGGTTCTGCGTTTAAAATCACTTTTAATCAGATCCGACGCTCGAGAATAGATTACAGCGAAAAACTGGTTAACAATTTTCTGATACCGGCATTATTACGTAATTAATTGACGCTGGCTAACCTTGTTTTTCCCGGCAGGCCCTCGATCAATTCTGTGTTTGCCGCTTTTCAAAAATCTCCACCGGATTTATATTTACTAAATATCCATGGTGGGTAATTTTAAAAAACTTTACAATTTTGTAATATTGTAACCTTAATGTAGGACACTAACTTAGGACACTTCACATTTTCAATGCGATTAGTAATTTTTCCTTGTGTGTGAAATTTTTGAAACACGCAGCTGAATCTGATAGAATTTTCTTGGGCGCTTTCTTGAGGCAGACGAACTAAACCGTATAGCGGCGCGCCGGAAAACTTGTGCCCCCCACCACAGTTCCTCTCTCCCTTTCTCCCAAATCTCGAGTGGGCTACAGGGAAAGGGAATAGCGCAGCAGGGACTGGGAGTATAGATTGACGAGGAGTGCAGAATAGTTCAATAGCTCTCCGAAACTTGCCTCAAAAAAATACAAATTGATATAAAATCGCTAAAAATATTTGCCGAGATATTTCCATATTTGTGAAAAATGGCAAATTAGATTAAAAAAAAACAATAAAAAAGTGAAACCAGGTAAAAAATTAACGGACGACGTGAACTGTTGAATGTCGGCCATGATTTTTTTTTATTCTCATCGCGTTAATATTCGTCCGTTGGTCTAGACGGTTCGTCGATTCGCCGATGCTCCGGATGGAGTATTTGCGTCCCGACAGTGCGAGTGGGAGAGGTGCGCGACCTAGGGGTTATCGTCGGCTTCTCCGTACCTACGGTGAAACTAGCTTCGTTTACGTATTTTACGTCGCGTGTACAAGCCGCGACACGAGTTTTTGGTTTCGATTCCACATGACGCAAAACAGCCGCTCTTATCGAATATCATTACTTTTTATTAATCGGATCCGGTATTTGCTCACTGGAATTTTTCTACTCGGAACCGCGCGCTCCATTGTGTTTTCTTTTTTGGACGACCTAGGTCTTTCTCCGAATCCCCGGCGAATATCGAGAAATGTTAATGCATCACAAATGCAATTTAATTTTTTACGTCGTACGTGTGCTTCAAGCCAGACGTTACGACGGAATGACGGCACACATTTTTACCAGATAAGTGTAGTGAATGACGATTTATTCATATTTTTTTAAACGTTCTGGAACTATCTTTTTTTTGGTTCTTTCGATACTTTTTTGTTCGGATATGTAGCGCACTGTGTATCTCATATGAAAACATGTTATTGCTCGACATTACGATTCTTAATCATTTACTTCCAGTGTAATTATTACATACTATTAACTTTAACCCATTAACGCCGAAATGCACAGAAACTTTACTGCAACTTCAACGCTTATTTTGAATATGAAATAAATTTCGAACAAAAATACAAACTATCAGATTCTACCATTTTCAAGGCCGCTCTTTCGAACGGTAGTAAGAAAATAATTAAAAAATTGAAATTTATACATGATTTTGACATATATAGTAGAAAAACACGATTTTTACAGGACAAAATTTAACAATTTTTTTTCTTGAAAGCAATGGACTGTTTTGAAATGTATTGTCACAATTTTTTATTTTTGAAAAATTCAAAAAATCGAAATTTTGAAAAAAATCATTTAAAAAATCTGAAAAAATTTGAAAGTATACTTTAACCAATTTCAAGACATTTTCGTTCTATGGACATTTGCGTCAAAGTTTATAGTTAAAAAAAATATTAAACTTTTATGGATTTCAAGACTATTTAATTTTCTTGAAAACTACAGAGTTTAGAGAAAATTTCCTTGAAGCAAAAAGTCTTAAAATTGGTTAAAGAATACTCTCAAATTTTTTAAGATTTTTTTAATTTTGCAAAAATAAAAAATTGTGACAACTCATTTTGAAAAAATTCTAGAGTATTTTTCCACTTATTCTGGAATATAATTGTTCTTATAAAATTTTCTCTAAAGTCTATAGTTTTCAAGAAAAAAAATGGTTAAATTTTGTAAAGGAATTTGTAAATACAGTAGCCATTTTGAATATAACATCGAAAAATTCAAATATACATCAGTGTATCTTTTATGTACAAATATCCTTGCAATATATTTTAGCTCACTCAAAGTAACATATTGTATCAAAAACTTGATATTTGTAAAAAATGTGTCCTAAAAAATCATGTTTTTCTACTATATATGTCAAAATCATATATAAATTTCAATTTTTTAATAATTTTCTTACTACCATTCGAAAGAGCGATCTCGAAAATGGTGGAATCTGATAGTTTGTATTTTTGTTCGAAATTTATTTCATATTCAAAATAAGCGTTGAAGTTGCAATAAAGTTTCTGTGCATTTCGGCGTTAATGGGTTAAGTAAAATTCGATTACTAATTTTAATTCACAAAAAATATTATCTATTTATGTATAAACTTAATCATCAGGTTGTTATAAATACCGATCCTGTTTTAACCTGAGTTTATCGAATTATATAAACTTGAAGAAAACACACAAGAAGCATTAAATAGTACATTACGTATAAGGAAAAATTGTTTAAAAAAGCATCGGATTAGATTTCAAATGTGTGAAAGTGCGGATTAATAAAGACTGGTAAAAGTACTCAACCATTTTTAGCATGTTTCTTTAGTCGTAGTACGTTTGTAGGTTTTTATAGGTGTTTTTGAGCTCTACAACTTTTCCTATTACACCAAAGCACAAAAATGATTTTTTTTTGGATGAGAAAAAAAGGAAAAAGTAATTTTTGATAACATTGGCGCCCTCTACCGTTTACTCCTTAACCTGTACAGTAATGGCCTACCAGCATAAAATGTAGAGAATTAAATTTTCTACAACTTTTGTTTGAAATAGTTTTCCCCTTTTTCCAGGGGAAAAGGATTTGATTTTAAGCTAGTCCCGTGTACCACTAACGATTTATGCAATAATTTCGAGTGAAGTATTAAAAAAAACCGCCCTTTTCAGTACAGATTCACTGTACTATGACGCGATTTATACGCTTCTGCTGCTTGACCGAGGAATCCCTTACAAATGAATAAAAATCTCACTTCTACAACGGAAAGCACGGGCGCTAAGTTTAGGGCGGCGAGTGTCGCAGCCGCACCTGGCGGCTACAGACCAAACTAATATCCCCTTAGCTATTCCTTGTCAAATTTCTGTTTGGTAATTTTCTGGCAATTTTACATAATGTTTCTTTCTGTTACAAAATTTATTGAAATTCTGTTACCTCTGTAATATAAAAGCATCCGAACATTTCTAATAGTGTATAAGGGTACACAAAACGTGGATATCGTAAAGAAGAAACATAATTTTCAATAAAGTCTTTTGTAAAATAGTCGATTGAAAAATTGCAACAAATAATGAAACTGAGTTTTTTAAAATGGTTGCAATCGAGAATAAAAGTAGTTGGATAAGAATTTTAAGTTATTTTTTATCGTTTTTTGTCTCACTGAAGTTATAGTAACCGAAAATTTGTTATTTCAACAAATACTTCCGTAATTTTGACAAAATGCTACAAAAAAGTTGGCTAATGTTTAATAAGAAAAGTTTATATTTTTGATTATTTAAAAAAAATATTATTTCCCGTCGATATAAGTAGAATAAAAGGACATTTTCATACTATTTATGTACAAGGTATTATAAACTGAAGGACGTTAATAGTGTATCAAAATTTAATGTAAATTTTTCCTGAAACTAAAATGGCGACTTTTATGTACAAAAATACCGAAGATTTAAAATTTCTGTTTTTTTTTTTATATTGAAAATATAATGGAAATAACTCCAGGTTTCAACCAAAAAACAACTTAACCCATAAAAAATACAAAATTGTTGTCTTTTATAACATATTTACTGATCAACAGCAGCATAATTTACAGTACAAAATGAAAGAAAAATAAAAATATGTTCGAAAGTCGATATTCGCTATTATAACATTCCATATGTAAAATTCAAAATGATGAATACAATATGGCCTAGAAAAATGTCAAAAATTCATTTTTAAACGTTTGTTTAGTAAATGCAGATTTTCAAAATATTCGAGTAATAGAAAAGTTCCTGCTGCCATGAGTTCTTTCCTTTTATGAGTGCATATACACATATATTTTACGTGACGAGAAGTACATTTTTTAGAGGTTATGGTGATCTAGACGAAAAAGAAAGATCCTTTCATAATTTTGAACTTTTCGTTGAAACCTGTCATAATTTTCATAACATTTTTATATAAAAGTAAATATTTAAATTCATAAAAAAAGCAATTTTTTATGTTTTTCACTGAAAATCTGCCATCTTGGTTTTATAAAATATTTAAATGCAATTTTATCAACGTTAATCCATTTTCCTGTTAAAAATGGAACTCCAAACCTTTATTATTTAATCGATAAAGTAATATAAACACACATTTTTCGATAAGATAAAAATATTTAATGAATGATACAGCAATTAATTATGCATCGAACAAATATTTCTTAATATCCCATCGCCCATCGTTAACTTTCAATCGTATCAGATTTAATGTTGTCGTTTAATAAGAGATTTAGTATCTTTTTTGATATTTTAATTCAGAATAATTATTTTTTGCAAGAATATAAAAATATGGACAATAGAAAAAAATCGAATACACACGCTTTTTTCGAGTCTATCATAAAAACAAGAAATTAAGTAGTACATATTTATCTTCTTAATTCGATGAGTTGAGATTTTCGATGAGAAATTCATTTTTAATTGCTTTTTTTGTTACTTTTAGCAACGTTAACCTTCATCATATATTTATCAACTGTATGTAGCAATTTTAGTTTAGTTACTGCTTCCGTCTCGTTAAATTTACCTATCGCCGCTCCCTTTTTCCCCCACCTTGCGGACTGGGGCATCATGAAGGGCTGCTATGACATCACGAACGCTACTGAAGGGAGTGGGGGAAGCGGCGTTTCTCTTTGTTTGGTAAATATAACGAGACGGGAGGTAAGGCGAGGAACCGAGTGGGTAAATATACCTACATTATTCTTATTTTCACGAAATGTTAAAAAATATGTTTAAAACATTATAATTTATTAATAAAAATAATTTTAACATTTTGAGAATGTGAACCACATTTTATATAAAATTCTGTTACAAAAAATAAAAAATATTTCTTTTATATTTCAATTTATAATTACATAATATAACTTTAAGGTGTAAAAAAATTAAATATATTTATTTTAATAGTCCGACAAATTTAGAAAAAGAAATTAAATCTTCAAATGAAATGTTTTAAAAACACAACAAAATTGTGACGATTTCTCGTTTTGAATTATCGAATCATGACACGTTATGTGGTTTTTATATGACATAATGCTTGTTATAATGTCTTTTCACTCACGAGAATGCTCAGTCAGATGACAACGGCGGCTTGTTAACACGCGGAGGATGCAACGTGGTCGTAAAAAAGCCACTTTAGAGCCTTCGTTAACATTTTCTGATTTTTATGAGTTTTAACCCTTAAAACTAGTGCTTGAGCAGCAGCTGTCTTTAAAACGGCTAATATAAAAATTAAACATTACACGAGCTTCGCACTTTAACTAGCCCTGCAGCGAAATTTCGCTCATAATTTTCTCGACAAAATATGCATTTTTTATAATTTAATACGCAGTAATTAATAAGATCATTTTTAGTGTCTCAAATTAATTCATCAAACTCGAAATTACATATGGACGTATTGCTATCGTTCGAAGGAGCATTCTTTTACATGATTCCTTTGGTTATTTCACATTATTTTAGGTACTTTACCGATAAGACAGAATAATCAGTAATTTTTGATGAATGGCAAATTTCAATTAATTCTTATTTATGGAAAATTCATCCCAATTTTTTGCTGTGATTGTCAGAAACTTATTTTGCTACCTGATTATGTTCAGTTTACTGCCTAGGGAGAGAAAGTAATGTTTTGCTCCCGTGACGTAGGGAGCAAAATAGTAATTTGCTCGTAGAGTTAGAAATCATTTTTCTATTACAGTTCTATTTGATAACTTACTACATACATTTTTTAAATTACGTTCAATACTAAATGTGTATTAAAAAATTATTTTAAAAAACGTATTAATGATCGATTTACATTAAATTATTTCTTACGTAAAAAACGAATATAAAATTTTCTGATTTGCGTTCTCATAATAAAAATGAATCCACAATCAGACAGATTATTTGTGTTTATTTGAAGTTTTCCCCGTTCGAAATGCAAACAATCAAATTTCACGAAATGTCATTTGCGTCAACAAGTATATTGTTGTTCGGATAGAAGATGAATGTTTCAAGCATTTTCCTTTTTTAATCGATAATTTGCACAGTTTACGTTCTGTATGTTGATTACGTTTTGAATAGAAATTGGCCACTGGTACAATATTTAATTTTTAGTTGAAGGTACATTGTGGGTATTAAAATAACATATGTTTAGAACCAATATGTAAACTTTTCTGTATAAATGTTTGCCAAAAAATATTTGCTTTGTATAATATCCCAGGACGTGGAATGGCGGAATTCCATTATCCGCAATCGGGAAAAGAATCATTAAAATAATCGAAATAAGAATAAGTACCCGAAAGAAAAATGAAATGTAATACAACAAAAAAATATATAACTATATTGCAAAATTAGTCTTAAAAACTTTATATATATAATCACATTTTTCAACTTTTTATAACATTGCTGATAATTACTTTTGATAAAAGACCTTCCATCGTAACCTAACCTATAAATAATGTATATATTTTATTGTCATTTTATGGGTTAATAAACAATATGACTTCCACGATGAAGAGGATGCGTTTAATGTATGGAGACATCTCGGATAAGTCAAAAGAAACTTTTCTTTTATAATGATACTAACAATTTTGAAAAAAAAACACGCGATATACATTTTTCTCGAGGCCTTTAGCGGCCCCTATTTTGAAAGAACTTTTCAAACGATATAACATGTTTACGAATCAAAATGTAACTTCTAAAACAGGAATCACGGACGCCTCTTGCAGGAATGCTGGCGTCGAGTGTGCGCCTAGCGGCGATAAACGAAACTAACTTCAAGAGTATTTATAAAAGTGATTGTATGAAGTCAAAGGTATCACAAAAATGTTATTTTTTTTTTAAACAGCACTAGCTAAATTCAGAAATCAAACATTTATGTGTTGCGATAAAAATCTTGTTAATTTTTTGGTAACCTCGAGATCAAAAGCCACATGTTTCATACTCAGTAAAATTGAAATCAACATATACATTTTCCAGACCTGTACACCGCCTGAAGTTCTAAATCGGATTGAAGTTGCAGAACTCGATTCTAAGTAAAAAAAAACGATTCCGAGAACTTCGTGGCAAGTATAAAATCAATTTCACGTTTTCATCGGCGTACAATCGACATTAGATCTGGAGAATGAAAAAAATGTGGGAAACGACGCCTAACTCCTCGAAATCAGCTATATTACCAGGAACTAGTATCGTAAGGAACGGAACAGAGCGTAAATCTTACCTACGGAAAGGTTTAAACACTATTCTGGCGCAGTAATGCCAACCCTCGATTCGCTGTCCGCGACTCACTTTATCGGAGCGAAACGTGCAATTTCGTTATCGGGCGGGGGAAACTCGGTCGGTAATGGAGTCGACCGCTTAATTCGAAGCAATTATAGCCGTGGAAAATAAAATGGCTCGGAGGCCTGGAAATAATTCGCGCACTTACCGTTGCTGCCGGAAGCGTTGGCATGGGCTGTGAGACTGGCTCAAATCCTTGTCTCATTCGCTTCGCGTTCTCGCTCTCGTTTTCGCAGGCTGTCGCCAAAATCTGTTCGGCCTGCACCGAGGTCAAGTGAGCCGGCGTTGGTCTCGCCTGAAAAAAGAACCACGTGCGTCCGTCACTCCTGCCTCCACCACGTGCAACTCGAAAAACAACTTCCATGGAATTTGCCCGCCATGTGTGCGGGAATCACTTTCAAAATTATTCCGACAACTTTCAAATTTTTCCCATGTAAACACAATAAAAAATACTCAATTGTTATGGGAAGTTTTTTCCACATGCACTCTGTCGATAACGTTTTTCTAACCTAAAATATTAAACGTTAACAATATTTCCACTAGCAGATATATCTACAGAATTGAACACTTTATGACGCATGGGAGTAAAACGTAACTGAGTTACGAGTGTTAGCGCTAGATGGCGCCACTACCGTCGTTTTCAAATACATTAGAGACATTCAAGGTCTCCGATTTCTTTCAAAATTGCTGTAGTCATAGTCCAATATGAGTAAAACAAGTATGAGAAAGTGATTTTTCGAAATTTCGAAAATTATCGTTGTTACGCCATTTTGAATTTTATACCACTGTTTTCTTAAAATGCGTCTATCTCGGACAGTTTTTAACCGATTGCAACGATTTTTACAGGGTAAGTATACAAAAAGACGTATTTAATTGCTGAAAACCGATTTATTTCGGTTTTTTCCCTACGAGAGTATTCTGTTTTTATAATCTTATGGTATACATATATTTCCTTAGAATTTCACGAGTAATTTAAAGACAAAAAAATGGATGGAGAATAGTAGTTCCCGAGATATCGAATTTTTAGTGCCACCAGTACATGCGGCACTACTAGATTCTCCATAAATTTTTTTTTAAATTACTCGTGAAACTCTAAGAAAATATATGTATACCTTAAGATTATAAAAACAGAGTGCTCTTATAGTGAAAAAACGGAAATAATTTGGTTTTCAGCAATTTCTCTGCAATTTCCGATTGCTTCATATTTCATCTTAAACTACTTCTTTTTGTACACTTACGCTGTAAAAATCGTTTAAATCGGTTAAAAACTCTCCGAGATAAACGCATTTTAACCCTTTGCGGCATACATTTTTCTTTATACGGAAAACAGTTGAAAATTGTTACTAGATTTTGAAAATTCAAAATGGCGGATTCAAGATGGCCAACCGAAATGCGAAAAATTACCCCAACTTTAGGAAAATCAGTTCTCGGGGTTTTCGGGATTGCTGATTACAAATCTGAAATCAGATTTTGAAAATTCAAAATGGCGGATCCAAGATGGCCGACATAAATGAAAAAAATTTACTTGATTTTGATGAAAGGTGATACTCGGGGGTTTTTGGGGTCGCTGATTGCGAATTTGAAGTCAGGTTTTGTAAATTCAAAGTGGTGGATCCAAGATGGCCGACATAAATGTGAAAATTTATTGATTTTGATGATACTTGGTACTCGTGGGGTTTTCGGTTGCTGATTGCGAATCTGAAGTCAGATTTTAAAAATCCAAAACGGCGGATCGAAATTCAAAAAGTTGTTACGGACGATGTGTTTGTTTAATCGATTCCTTGATTTGTGGAATTTTGTTTAATTGAATTTTAATAATTTCCCTTAGTAATTGTGAACATCGCTGGAAGTAAAATGTAACCGAGTTACGAGTGTTACTGCTAGGGTGGCGCCACTAGCGTCTGAATACTCCGCACTTCTTTACATTTTTAAATTACGTTTCTCGAACAGTCAAGGGTGTGATTTTTTCATGTCTCATTTAAATCCATTCCTTGATATTTCAGAGTTTTGTTCAGTTAAATCAACCCATAGCAAAATATAATGAAGTTGCGACTGTTATCGATAGATGGCGCCGCTAACGTCATCTTAAACTGTATACACAGTCTTTCGTTACTTTTTATATTTCTCGAATTTTATTATGTAATTATAATAAAAAATTGGTAATTTTCAAAAAAACTAAGGGTATGGTCTTATTTATTTAACTTCTGGCTTTACGCGAAGGTGAATGAAGCCGACGGAGTCTACTTTTCTGACCGACAAATATCAAGTTGTTACGAGTGCATGCTGGAAGATGAAATATCAAGAAAGGAATGGCGGATCGAGAATTTTGAAAATGGATAAAACAAGTGAAATATAAGAGAAAACTTACGGCATCCCAAGGCGCTCCTTCCCTGCCACGTTTATTCCTCCTGCAGCTCTTGAGGTACGTCCTGATCCTCTTCCTAGCACGTTCGGCGAACTCGGGAAACTGTCTCGTACAGCTGTCGATGATGGCTTGTATCTTCTCTTTCGGTTGCTTCGATATCGGCACGATGCGATCGAGATTCTCATCCACAAACAGTCTCACGAACATCTGCGTCAGAAAACGACAAAAAAAAACATAAAACCACTTTCCATTTTTCATCAATCTTCCAACTTTAAAGATTCTTAATGCTGCCTTACCGATGGTAGACAATACTTTTTTATCGATAAAACATTATGAAAAATCTATACTGAAATATTATGTACTTATATTTAAACGCATTGATATCATTAATTTGAGGTTATGAATGACGATGCTGAGATTAGACATTCAGAAATGATGATAATTACTCAATTCTACTTTTTTTCGAGGGTTACACGACAAATTAAGTTCCTGTGAGAAAATACAAAATTACAGCTTGCAAACGCCATCATCCAGACGCCATTTTGTTATTTGCAAAAGTCTGATATGACAATAAAGAGCAGAGCAATGGTAAATATTGCTTCTTGTGGAGAAAATTCAGTCTTTTTTCATGAAAATACCATCAAACCGATCAATCTTGACTGATTTTAGGTTTGTTTGTCTGGTCCAACGATAAAGTAGAAATTTAATTTAAAAAACATAAATTAAAAATGTCTGAATCAATTCTTTTTTATTTTGAGCTCTGTAAAGATAATTCTCATGTATAAATATATACAGGCACCTAAAAAATGCCGAAAAAATTGATTCAAAATTGACGGATAAATGTTGGAAATACAGGAGACCATTTTAGAATCCCCATATTGAACAACAAGCAGAACATCAACTTTTCTTATTATTTTTACTTCCATATAACGAATGTTACAATAATATTTCGCAATCAGACGTATTGAATCTCAAAAAAAAAGTTAGATTCTTGAGTTTATTTTGAAAATTGAAAAAGATATAAATCATACGGAAAAATATTTCCAACAAAAAATCTACAACGGAAAATTCTTTACAAAAGTGGTCATATGCATTTTCTTCCTAATATGAACGGGAAAAGCGTAAATGAGGACCGAACTAAAGTCATTTGATGCGTTGAGACTCGACTGATGTATCGAAAGGTCCCTGGTTCAAATCACCACACCGATTTTTTTTCAAAAATCGAAATATGATTTTAAAAATTCTAATTATATTTTGAAATGCGTTTTCTTCACTTTTGTTAAAAGTATCGGCAATCATGACCTACAACTTTCAATATACAATTTTATGTTTTAATGACTGTAATTTATAAATCGCGTAATGTCAAACACTTTCCACTTTTGACTTCTTCATAATTCTATGTCAGTATGTAAATATTATATTCAAGCGGCGTTTTAAAAAAAATATAAACTTTTATTTCAACACGAAAACCAAGAAAATTAAATTTTTAATTTCTTATGTGTCGCGAGAAAATTTTAAAACTTGGAAGAGATAGCTCCACGTGTCTTTTTAATCCTCACCGTTCAACTGACCAACAAGAAAACCACAAAGGGTGTGGAAGATAAACGAAATAAAAAGAATGCGAGACAAAGAGTCCCTGAACCAACGACAGAGAGAAAGATAGAATGCAAAGCCGGGGTTCTGTTAAACTAATTGTAATTAATTAAGAAACAGCACCGACCGAGACCGCGAGAAAAGAAAGGCGAGCTTGAAAATAAGGAAATTACATGTATACGTCTCGAAAAAAGATAGAAAAAGTTACGCTTTTATACTAGTCGATAATGAAGAGTTTTTTGGAAACTCTTTTTACAGCTCACGCATGCGCGGAAAACTAGCGCGCTCGGGATTAACGCGTGAGCGAAGTAGAAAAAAGATTTTTTTGTTCTGGAATCTGCTGGAAACTCTGAGAATTTTAATATATTCGTTGGAGAGAACGGAATTTTTTTGTTAAACTCTTTTTATCGACGGTTTTTGTTCTCGTTATTACAAAAAATTGCTGTGCTATATTTGTTATTAATTATTTGTTTTTTTTTTTTTAAAGTTTTGAGTTGCTGGAAATTAATAAATCGTAATCTACATTTTTCCGCGTTCTTGAATACTATTTGTATTTAACGTAAATTACGTTTAATACACGCTGATATAAATCTCATAATTGTAGGTCAAAAAACGAATGCTGGGACGAAAAGCAAAATGTAATTAGTTCAAATTGATTGATAATACCATGTAATTATTTTCTTCATTCAACAAAAATGTATTTCATTCATGTAAATAAATATCAAGTATATTTATTTCTCGTTATAATGAATGCAATTTTAGGTACCTGACGTTTACATCGTAGGGGTCCAATGAAAATAAATTTTTTTTTTTGTTGCTTTTTTGTTTCTGGCCGCGTCGGTTCTATTTTATACACGATACATCCGTAATTATCATTATTATATTATTTTTCATCAATAACAAGCTTAAAAACATTTTTTCGCCCCCCGGGCGTAAAATAGAATTTTTCGCCTCCGGGTGGGTAAAATGAAAATAATTTTTTTATGTGAATTATCGATAAATTTGAATTACCTACTTATTTTAAATTAAAAATAGATTCAAAATAAATTGTCAACAATATAGAAGAGTGCATTATAAATGAAAATATAAAGAATTCATGTCTCAGTAAAGTTGTTGAATTTTTGTATTTTAAATTTTGATTATCATTTATTTCCTTTCAAGTTATGATGATTTATTTTCTTTTAGGGGGGTGGGGTGTTCAAAAGTGCATAAAATGCTATTTACACAGAAACAAAATATATTATTTTTATTTTATTATTTACTTTTTAATACCTACTTTTCAAATCGGGGAAAGGGGGCTTCGGAGGCTCTCGGGCGCTGCGATCTATGAGCGGGCGTAAAATGGAATTTTACGCCCTTAATACGAATACTACTATTTTTTAATACAGTTTTTTCAACACCTCCATCGATTCACGAAAAAAAAATAATAATTCTACGATTTGAATGGAAATGAGGCGACGCGATTTCCGTTTTCAGGCAATATTGTAATATAAAAAAGAAGGAAGACTCACGTTAAAGGCTTTGAGACGCTCGGGGTCGTGATGTCGAGGATCGAGTCGCTCGTCCACATCTTCGTCGTCGTCGTCCTCGTCTTCTTTGTTGCCGCTGCTACTGGTCTCGTCATGGGCACTTCCTGTGCCTTCTCCCCCGGTAGGACTCGACTCTCTATCGCGGTCCGATCTCGACGGTGTCCCGGACATAGCCGGAGGCGGCGTCTTCTTAAGTCCCATCGTGTACGAGGCCCAGAGGGACGCCATGTCTTCGCCCCCGACTCCTGGGACCGACGCGAGGTTAGGCACCGCTCCTGACGTAAGGTCCGTCATCTCGGCATTACCATTTCTCGATTCTGAAACACATTTTGGACACATTTTTAAAAAAATATAACAATTTTTAACTTGTGCGTTTTGTTTTTAATTTTTCCAATAACCTAGAAACGTCGTTAATTACAAGATGGAAGCCTAATCGATAATATTTTTCATTCAAAATGATGGATCTAATATGTAAATTCAATATGGCGGACTTAAATTTTTGAAAAAACGAGGGAATTCAGATAAATACCAGTTCTAAAAGGCTTTTTACGAGGTTTGGTAAGCCTGTAATTAAAAATTCGATGCCTGATTTTTCAAAATTCAATATGGTCAGTCCAATATGGAAATTTTGGAGAAGAGCCTGTATTAAAGGTATTATTGAGATGGCCTCTTACGAATATCCATAACCTTGGAATTAAAAATGGTATCAAATTTTCGAAAACCGAAGTCATGTGATAGAATTGACATTCGATGTTTCGCCAATTCCTTTTAAAAAAATGCGGATTCCCTCACAATAAGCGAGATTAATTTCGTCTTCCCACGGTGTGGAAAGACCAGAGATCCGATAGACGCGCGTAGGTATGTATACCTGTAGCACTCTACGATCTTGGGACACGTGGGTGGTATTTATGCGGCAAATAATAATGATAAATACGGTGCACGCTTGGCTCGCGTGACCCGACTGATTAGGGATGAGCGAAGAAGGTATAATTGCGCAAAAGCAGCACGAGAAGCAAGATGCTGCCAACCATGCGACGTCCTCCTCCAGCCGCCCTTGATTTTAGTGCTTTCAACATGGTCATCTGTGACCAAAGGGGTCCTAAACCGATCCGTCGATGAAGTAGGAATGTACCTTGCAAAACCTAAATTAAAAATGACTTAATCAATTTTTCAAAATTCAGTAATGTAATTACTATGAATATCATCTTAAAAATTCAAATGGAAATTCATTGAGAATTAACTGAGAATTTTCGGAAATAAGTGATTTTTACTTATGTCTTTTTGTTTATTGCCCAACATTCTAGACCAATTGTCAACTATTTTTTTTATTCAACATTTTTGTATATGATTTGCTTGACATAATTTTTTACCCTCACTTTTGCTACCAGAAGGTAATATATAATCTTTTGCAACATTTTGAAACTAATTCCTTTCCAAAACGCTCGGTCTATGAATTCCTACGTCCCTCCTTTTTTTTTCAAGTTGTTTTGTTCGGTTGTTAGCCTGAGGCCCAAAAGCGAATCGCTCGCGTGTCGTTGCTCATTCGGGTATCGTTCAAAGGCCTTTAAAAATCTCGGGGTGGAATTGACCGGGCTAAACGCCGTTGCCGATGGACCCGAGCATTACGTGCGGGTGTAAGAACCTGGCAAAGGCCCATAATAATAGTAATCTTTGGGCCCGACCGTTGTTACGTATCGTATCATTTTTTATGCAAAATCGAGATGCGCAGCCTCGACCCGCTCCTTTTCACGGTCTCTCATGACATTCTTTATCGGCCATTAATCAAAACGGCAATTTTGCCAAACTCTATTGACAAAGAATGTTGCTGCTGATATTTAATTATGGTTTACGTCAAAATTTCGTCCTAACTATACGGTTAGCCAATATTAAGTCTAGTTCAACCTAATCGTTGTTTTTAAAAAGTTATTTTCTTCGAATTTTTTTCTTTTAATTTTTGTTATTTTGTAGGCAAATTCAATAATTTAATGAGAAAACGTCACATTTTTTAAAATAAATGGATTTTAAACAAATTAAAAATATTTTAACACTTTCATGATTTATTTTTCGATATAGTTAACTGTAATACCGACGGATTACTTGCTGACCATAAGGAGTAACTTCGGCGGACTCCGTCGATAATGTAACTCCGACCTGATCTGCTAATCCCGCTCGATTGACAATTCGTAATCTAAATAATTCAAATTAAATGGAAACTCAATTTATTTACAAGTAAAAATTTATTTTCAAATATTTATAATTGGTTTTTCGAGCGGTAATTCGCAAGAATAAAAATGCGAACAATAACAGCGTATTTTCTAAATCGAATTTGGTGATATTTGATGCCACTTCAATAAAAAAACGTGTGAAAATACTCTAAAATAGATTGTTACTTGAAAACAAATTTAGTTTCGGTTTAATGTGAATATTTTAGGTTAGGAATTTAGGATAGTATCAATCGAGCGACTTTAGTAGGCCCATTAGGAGAGTTCGCAGCTCTCGGTCGGTAAAATCCCTATTTATGTTACAAAATCTAAACGTCTAAGTTCGTTTTCCAAAATTTGGCCACCATTATGAGAGCTATTTTAATTCCTATATCATCTATTGAGAAATATGACATGAATTAGGAATTCATTGAAAAATGTGTATAATTTCTATGTATTTCTGAAAATTCCTAATATACAACCTGAAAAAACAATTCTAATTTCAAGTTTGTATCGACTGTCTACTGATAAACCAAAATATTTAAAATCATCTTCAAATTCATATTTACAAATTTTCTTTGTTCTGTCATTCATGGTTAATCTTATAACGATAAATTTCTCTTGTTTTTATGTGCAAATTTTTGAAAGTATGAAATACCGATTATGTTCTCCAATTCCTCCAATCACTAATTAGAACGATTCGAATTGAACATTCCGCCAATCAGATTTGATCCCTCGTTGGGCGCCATTCTTAAACGTCCATTATTTCATAGGAAAACTCGTAAACATTTCGCGGACAAAGACAAAACGTTCGTCGACTTGTTTTTCCAAAGCGCAATGAAGGATTTCGTTATCGACTACGCAAAATAAAACGAAGCTCGACGCGTCGAATCGATTTGCATTAGCAGGAGGTTCCATTGTTCGGGAGTAAAATGCATATCGTGTAGGAATGAATCAACCGATAGAACATAACATTGAAAATTACTTTGAACTTTGTAGCGACGAACGATTTCATTTCACGAACTGGAAAATGAATTCTTACGTAGACTGACGGCTCGACCGCGACGCTGTTAAAACGATGACATCATTTAAAACTACGAACAACAAAATTAGATAGAGGTAAAATCAATCTGCAGCTATAACCAAAAGTTCCCCAAATTATTTGTATATCAACTATAGTCCCTACAAATACGAGACACTAAAACATTTTGACAAGCTGGCATCGAACTAGCGCAAGGTCAACGCCACGAACAACAACGTAATTTTTCGAAAGATGCAAAAATATTCCCAAAAAATTATTAATGGCGTAGGAATTAACCCCCAACAGCTGTTTGCACCTTCAACGTCAGTAATTTTTAAAAAAATTTTTCATAAAATTTACCGTTTTTTTTGTTGGCCTCCATAGCGATGTCCGGCGCACTTTTAGCTTGTGTAATCGAGGGCACTACGAGTTTCCGAGTGACTTGCTTGACATTTCTTTTTTTTGTCGCGTAACTAACGTAAGAGCGGATTAGCCGCGCGTCGCACCGCTCGCGAAAAGAGCCGATCGCGGCTCCGAGGCTGCGCTGGCATCGCGAGCGCGAAGGCGATTACCGCCGATCTCGAGGTGCCGAAGAATTCTGGCCGCGTCGGGGAGGGGCTTCCTGGGGGCCGGGGGTCCGGGGGGCGTGGGCAGAGGTCTTGAAACGAGACTCGCTCGGGTGAGTTAGTTACCTGCTGCAGAGCGTGATGTAATCGGCGTCGTCGCGCGGAAATGGCAAGGCCACGGCGATGAAGGCGCGCCAGAGAGCGGAAAAGACGAACGGAGACGGGACCAAAGTTTGACCGGTTCCCACCGATCGCGACCATGCGAAACCGATCTTTTCCGAACCTCCCTCTCCTATTGCGAATCGCAATTTTCCACTTGTTTTCGAAACGAGTCAACTTATTTTCCCCAAGTTTTTTCGTGATTCACGGACGCAATATCTGGTTTCTGAGAGTCGCCCTTTTTTATCAGTCTCATCCTTCTTAGATGATGAGAAAAATCCAATTTCAAGTTCTCTTTATCATTCTAATCAATATCTTCGTTACGTACAAAAATCTATTGTTTTGATTCTGATTTATTGTATACGTCAAAATCGATAGCACCTGATGCCTAACCTACCCTTTACAGAGCTACTCCTTATCTTATTCCTTTTATAACGTAAAAAAGATCATGATCAATGTCTCTTGCGGGAAACTGAGTGCTGTTGACAATAAGGGATTGATGTTAGATTAGGGGATGATACTTGCAAACTCTGGAAATGATGTTCTATAAAAATGGATGCAGCCTTTCGGGGCTTTTTTATTTGATGGAGGCTTTTTTCGAATAACCGATTGGAAAGTCTAATGTTGAGAACTTCTGCGGTCAACGGAGCGCAAGATAGTTGCGCTGCGGTATCTCGGTGCATCAGCCAGCGGCCCTGAAGGTTGCTGCACCTTCTGGTCTTGGTCTACGTGAAGGTATACGGTACTTACCGCTCGCATAGAGCGTGGTGGATGTGCGGGGACATGGATAGCTGCCGCGAGAGCAACAAGGAGCCAGAGAGAGAGAATGAGACGATAGCTAGCCGGAGGGACCGGGCCGGGATAGTTTGAAACGTTAAGAGGACTAGCGGGAGAGGCAAAGACGAGAGAGACGGGAAATTCCCAAGGCACCTGGCTCCGGGCAGAACGAGCTGGAGGAGGAAAGGAGTAGGACAACCTAGTCTAGGCCAGCTCGGAAAGCCGGTTGTTGCCAATACCCCAACCCCTCCACCTGGACGAACCTCGAGCTCGCCTCGAGGATGAACCTGAAATCGAGCGTTCCTCCCTCCGTTCTCCTTTCAGGTTAGGAAAGATCTTGGGAGATTTTGCGAAAGACCACTGACATTTCGCATCGGAAAGAGACGAAACGACCACCATTTACAATCCAGAATGAATTAACGTCACGCCCGAATCTCGTGCGACTAGATACCCACAATCTTTATGGGAATTGTGGTCCACGACACTCTTTTTAGTCGTGGGTGACAAGAACTTCGAAAATCCAAAGGCTCCATTCGGTCGTCTACTTTATGGAATTTTAATTTCGTTTACACTTTGCAAATACGGAATTCTACTTTGTACAACGTTCCTTGTAATGGAGACGTCACTTAATACGCGCTCTTGGATCAAGTTTCGAGTCTAGGCTGTACTTTTTTGACTGACGCGACGTTTATTTTTATTATGTAATTTTTCGTCTCGAACCTTTGTAGGTAACTTTACTATTCTTTTTGTTAATCTCAACTTTCGGTGTGTTTCATACATTCGATTGTGTATTTATACTATTTTTTCATCAATGAATTTTCATATGTTCATTTAGGTCTTTAATGACAATGTAACCTTAATTCTGACAATGGCTTTACGCTTTAGATAGAAGTTGAAAGGTATTTGACTATTAATTAAAAAACTACTAATTCTCTGTATTCAATTTGAAAGCTGGTTATAGCAGTACTAGAAATTTTGAAAACATCCTCAACATTAACCGGAAGCAATGGTTTCGCAAGAAAAAGTTCCCATGGGACATCGTTGCCTCGGTCAATAGACCACACTCGGATCAATACCATTTTGGGGCATCGCTGGCACGTGTTGATTTTATTGGCGATCCTAATTGTAGTTACCCAGAAGATCTAGATCAGGTATAGTATGGCTACGTCCTAAATACGAACAAGGCAGGCAGGATATGCTAAGCTCGCTCAAAATGATAATCTTTCAATCCCACCCAAGATTGGCGTTTGTACTCCGAATGTCGAAAATTCTTAAACGTATTACATATTCCATTAGGATAAGATTTAAAAAAGGGGGTTTCCCATAAATTGAAAATTTGATCTTTAGGAGTCAGAAATATAACAAAAATCTTTCTATTAGATGAAAATCAACTAAATAACCATAAAATCCCACGGTGCCTGAACTAATTTAAATCGTACGTTGAGATCAGGAGAAATTGTATATATAAATATTCTTAGAAAAATTGAAATAATACTTGGAGCTATTTTTTCGAATTGAACTCGAACATAATTTCATAAATCATATCCTTGATTAAATAAAAAATCACTATTGAAGTTGTCGTTTATAATTTAATAATTACGAAATTAACTGCGTCCACCATTTCTTATTATAATATTGCTTATTAGCAAATAATAACATTTTTATAAATTTTTGTAGCTGTTGCTTTTACTAGTAAGATGTTACGTTATTTTACTTAAAAATAAAAAATATAAAAAATCATAATAATGATACAGTAGAGTCTCACTATATTTGCTTCCCAGCATACTTGCCCACCTATGTTTCGTTATATTTACCTGTCGCCGCTCTTTTTTTTCCCACCTTGCGGGTTGGGGCCTCAGGAAGGGTCTACTTTGACTTCACGAACATAACGCGATTGAGTGGAGTGGGAGTAGCGGCACTGCCCTTCTTTTGGTAAATATACCGGGACTCTACTGTATTCTTAAATTAATTTCTTTGTCTCCTTTCTTCGTTATATCAGTGGTAATTGAAATGTGGTAAAAAGCATATAAAAAAATATATCGACATTTATGTATAAATTTTAAGCACCATCAAAAAATATACATTGATAAAAAAGAGAAAATGGGAGAAGAATTAACCTTGTAAAAATAAGGAATAAATAAAGGTAATTTAAAGCTCTTCTTACATTTCCGTTGATATTAATTTTTCCGATTTTCGAAATAAAACTGCTATTTATGAAATAATGAAATGTGCAATCTCAATGCGATAAATCAATCGATTGCGCAATAAATAGCAGAAGAAAACAAGAGATACGAGCACAGAGGCTCGTTTTCGCAACGTGCAATTGAATCTTTCCTTCTTTTTTATCTGCATTTATATAATTGCGCACGTTAAGGGCATTAGGGAAATTGTCCCTGTTCTTTGCGTCATTTTGCACACACATACTTTTTCGATGCGACGGATAAGAGCCTTCCGTGAAATCCCGACAATAAAATAGCTAATCGCGCATTGGTTATCGACGTATGCCTCAAACTCTCCTGTTACGTTTTTTTTTTGCGATTCGCGTATCTCTATTAATGCTCCGTTCCCTTCTATAATCGAATATTTTATTCAATATTCCAACGTAACATTGACATAAATTCGATAACTCGTATAGTGAATGTTTTCTCACAAGACACTCTTTGTACCAGTTTATTTTATTATACGTGTTGTCACATAGGGAAGTAAATATTTCAAGCGGCTGAATAGTAGAATGCTTGTACATGTATCATTTTTCTTATTTTGGTGGATAATCAAAACAAATTTTTTTTTTGCATTTTTTATAAAATAATTGGAAAATTCCCGTACAAAATTATTAATAAAATATTATATATTCGAAAAAATACCATATCTGTATTTAAATTTTTACACAACGTGTACACAATCTACTGAGGTATTAGTTTCTTTGAGGCACACTAGGTGTCGTGCAAATACGAAAGTATAGTCAGCCATCTATCTAGGACTAATGCAAAACTGATTAGAGGTTTCTCATCTGAAATTTGTTATGGAAACGGAGATAACTACAGTAGAGTCCAGGTAAAAACGCTATATCTAAGTCCCAGTACATTTGCCGGTTCCGTCTCGTTATATATACCGGTCGCCGCCCTCTTTTTCCTCACCTTGTGGGCTAGGGCCTCAAGAAGAGCGTGAAGTTACGAATATAACACAACTGACAGAAGTGGGAGAAGCTACGTCCCCCTTCTGTTTGTAAATATAATGAGACGGGAGGGGAAGGCGAGGAAACGAGTAGGTAAATATACTGGGACTCTACTGTATTACCTGATGTGACTTTCCAACGTAACAAATGTCCAATCTCTAAATCTTCACTTCGATGCTACTTCGCTTTTGGATTTGGACGCCATCTAGCGTTCGAAGAAATAATTTGAATATCTATTGTATTTTTAATCATAAGATTCCAACAAGTCGTTGTAGTAATGTAACTTCTTCTCGGAAAAAACCGACATATGAAAAAATTATTGTCCGGTCGTCGATGTGTCTATTTTTTAATGTTTCGTCTTTTCAAATGTAGGTTTTTCGATCCTTACCTTTTTTTATTAATAATAAGCTTCACCCTTTTCATGTCAAACGGCCATAATTTTGTCATGTTTTTCAATTATATATTTATCTGTGTAATGATAAGCAATAAAATTTCAAAATCATATTTTCTGACGCATTTTTGTTCGTACTTTACAAATCTGCTATTAGTTTTGTTCTATGACGATTGATTTGTTCAAAATGGCGGCTAATTTACAAAAAACGTGATTTAAAAAATTTTTTAATTTGTTTAACGTACTGGCTAATAATGCTCCCGTTGTTGGACCAGTACATGGTGTCTGTGTATTAGGCAGTACGTTAAACAAATAAAAATTTTTTAAAAAGTCACGTGTTTTGTAAAATAGCCGCCATTTTGAAAAAATCGAAGCCATAGAACAAAATTTATAGCAGGTTCAAAAAGTACGGACAAAAGTACATCAGAAAATGTGGTTTACAAAATTTTTGCTTGTCATTACACAGATAAATATTCACTTGAAAATCACAAAATAAATGTGGTTTGTTGTTCTCCGATGATAAATTTTAAGTACTCATCCATCTTCTCCACAATAATAAGTCATTACACAAATAAACCTAGAAACATTCCAAAAAATTTCAGTACAAAAAAACGGGAGAGGAAGAAAACAACATGTAAGTATAGAAGGCGAAAAGCAGGCAAGAACAAACAAAGGAGAGACGAAAGCGGAGGAGAAATTGTAAAAAAAAGTTTGGATTCGCACCGTAAATAAGGAGGACGCGAGAGGACGGCAATTGACCAATCCGCCTGCGTGATCGCCCGAAACCGCCCAGGAAACGGCGGGATACTTAAAAGTTTGGTGACTCCGCGTAGGCCATCGAGAGCCTCGTAAATTACAAAAAGCAACAAAAGAAGAGGTGCGACTATCGCGCCGCATCTTTAACGCAGAGAGATGCGGGGACCATCCGCGACGTGTCTCCCTCTGACCAATGGCCGCTTCATTATAATCATTACGCAACGATCGGGCCCGAGATATCCTCCTCGCCGCGAAACCAGTTTCGAATCGCGATGCTGAAAATGGACCCGTGAGGAAGAAGCTGCGGAACGGAGACGGCGATAAACAACCAGAAGAAGAAGAAGAAGCGGCAGGCCAAAGGAGTGAATTATCCTTCCGCAACCTCGCCTAACTGAATCGCGGGACGCTCCTCGTATATTGCCGCGGCGTAAGTAACAAATCGGATTTATCGGCCCTCCGATCTTCCGCGATTCGCACGAAATTCCACCACTCTCTTTTCCGCTCGGGCAAGCGCATTTACGAGATTAGAATTCGCCGGGTTTGTCCTCGATGCCGCCGATGCGCCGCCGCCGGCAGCACTCCAAACGAGTTACATGGCGAAACGTTGCGCAACCCACCTAGTTACGTCTCTATATTCTTTCATTCAATCTTCTCCAACCCAGAAAACATCCAGATCCTTTACAAATTTCCCCCACCATTACCCTTCATTTATTTTATAAGGGTTTTATGGTATCCTAACCTAAAACTGCAAAAAGTACAATTTTTGTACATTGTAGGTTATAACACGGAGCTGACATTGCTATATTGTCGTACGTGCTCTTATAGGGTACTAAATGTCGACTCGCTGTTTTAATTAAATTCGCTTTTACCGAATTTACTTATTTTGAGGCAAGTGTTGAAGAGAGGAACTAATCTGCTCGATGTCGCTCCAAACTCTTTGCTCCCTCCACCTCCTGCGCACTATTCGTCTCACCCTCTCTCGTTTAGTTTTCTTGTCCATTCACGTTGCGCGGTTTAAGAAGAGGGGAGGACTGAAGAGGAGGAGGGAGATGACCGGCACTATGGTGGGAGGCGCAAGACGCTCGACGCGCCGCAATACGGATTAGTTCGGTGGCCTCAAGAAAGCGACCACGATAAACGGTCAGGATTATTCAGCTCCCTGTTATAACCGAAATATCAATTGCGAAAGCTTTAGAATTTCCTACTATAGTACTTTTTTGAACTCACACAATTTCAAGGAGGTTAGGACTGTCAAAACTGAAGGGTGTATCAATGGAAAAAATCAAATTGTTATGTAGTTACAAACAGGTAGTTTTTGATTAATTCAAATAATGAAACTAGTTCTAATATAATTCCAGTATCGGAATTGGTCGATACAAACAGTAAATATAAAATTTTTACGGAAGATTTAAATGTCATACCCATATTGGATTTCCGGATGTATAAAACTCGATATTATTCTGCAATGTTTAACAAAGAACTCGAAAACGGAATAATATAAAATTTTTCCTAAAAAAAGCGTTAAGAACAGAACTGTTTTCGGACAGTAATGTGTTAAGAACTGTTATAATATTTAAAAACAATGAGATGTTCAGTCAACTAAATTATCCTCAAAGAATGTAATATTAATAGTAATACCCGGATGGACTTGAGCTCGTGATAAGAAACGCGGAAATTGCGGTGTATCAAAACCAACAATGGTCGCCATTCATTCGTAATAAACCCTCACCAGTGAGCGTTGACCAAAAAATACAATAAAATAAATATGCCAAAAATTAATTTCAAATATAATTGATCAAATAACTAAAATGTATTTTATTTAAAATTAAACTTAAATTAATGAAAATAAAAATTAAATTAATCTCTTAAATACATTAAAAATGTATATTACTTATATATTGCGGAAATTAATTTTTCGAATTCATGACCAATGAAAAGTTATTATTCACGATGTTTTAAATCTACCTCTTAGTAACGTCATTATACATTATTTACTTTTTAATTAGTAAACTAATTCTTAATTAAAAAATTACAGTAGAGTCCCGGTATAATTGTGTCTCGCTATATTTACGTCCCAGGATATTTTCCCGGTTCTGTTTCGCTATATTTACTTGTCGCCGCTCTCTTTTTCCCCCACCTTGCAAGCTGGGACCTCATGGGGCCTGCAGTGACGTCACGAACATAACGCGAATAAGGGGAGTGGGAGAATCGACACAATGCTCCTCTTCTAAATATATCGAGACGGGAAGGGAAGGCGTATAACTTTGTGCTAAATATACCAGTACTCTACTGCACACAAAAGTATCTCATTGAATTTTCCTCGATTAAATAATAAAAAGTTCGCTTCCATAGCATAATCCTCTTTGAATGTATTTACAATAATATAAAATAATAAAAAATACAAGAAAAATAAAACTAAAATCAAAGCCGGGCGGTGCTCTGCAATTAACAAACATTATTGACGTATAAAAAATGTTAAAGAAAAAACTAATTGCTTTCATGAATACTAAAATTGTTTGAATACAAGAAATTTTCCCGATTACGTCATATAATTCGAAGATTTAAGAATCAGGTTTACCAATTGATAAGCTGCTTTTTAATATTCGCGTCGGTCTTCCGAAAAAATCAATTTCCAAATGTTGACGCGTACCGACATGTGACGTGACTTTCACATTAAAATCCTGACAAGGCACGAAATTCGTGTGCATTCGCAATTAAGTTCCTCGTAAAGAAATACCTTTTCTGGGTTCAAAGAGACTGTCATCGTATAACAACTTTTTCTCCGCACCACTTCATCCCGCACGATCCGAAATTTACCGTCGAAAACATCTGCTTAATGTATTTCGAAAAAAAAAGAATGAATTATCATCAACATATGTATTCTTAGCCCATCGTTTGCCTCAGTCAATTAACACTTTAAGTCGTGAATGGACATTTTTTCAATATATTTTTCAACGGTTGTATTTTGTTTAAAAAAAAAATTTAATATTTTGTTCTAAAAAATATCCAAGCAGGCATATCTGACGTAAAATTAACTGAACTTTCAGAATGTTTTTCAAAATCTGAGAAATATTAGTTAATTTTTATTTTGTGGCTAATAAATGGCCATTTACATTTATTTCAATTATTTAATTTACACCTACTCATCGAAAAATCCGATTCTGCGATAGCTTATTTTACAATCAAATATATTATAGTGCCACCTAACCTAATATGACATTCTATATTAATTATGTCAGACCAACGATATTGAAGTCCAACGAAAGATCGAAAACATTCTGTTTATTATAATTTTTAGCACTAAACAACATCAGACGAAGATCATTGTTGTTTTGGACTTCTCCCAAACTGTCAGAAAAAAACAAATCTTTGTCAGGATATAACGTAGACTAATAAATTTTGGAATTTATGTAAAATAAAACCAAATTCATTTCTAGACAGTCTAACGTATACTGAATATGATGGCGTTGTCCATTTTAATAATCGCTGTCTCAAAAAAAATATATAAATCCACAAAAATGGTAGTTTTCACAATTTTTGCAAAATCTTAGTCATGAAGTATGTCATTGTGTTCAATCAATTTATGCATAAGATTCGAGATGGTTTTCGGGGTCGCTGATTACGAATCTGAGGTCATATTTTGGAAATTCAAAATGGCGGATCCAATATGACGGACAATTTTTTAAAAAGTCTAACCATTCTGCTTGAAACTTGTTACTCGGGGGTTTTCGAGGTCGCTGATTACAAATCTGATGATATATTTTGAAAATTTAAAATGACGGCTACAATATGGCGGAGAAATTTTCCAGAAATGGAACCATATTGGCTGAAAAATTTTCAAAATCCAACTTCAAATTTGTAATCAGCGGCCCCGGAAACCCCAGATTAACAAATTTCAAACGAAATGGTTGGAATTTGAAAAATTTGTGCCCCATATTGAATCCGCCATTTTGAATTTTCAAAATCTGACTTCAGATTCATAATCAGCGTCCCAAAATATCCCTGTACAAAAAGTTAAAGTAAAATCTAACCAATTTATTTGCAGCTTTTTTGACAGTCAAGGGGTTAAAAAAACTAGGATAAAAAAATGTCCAATTTTCGTTGGACTTGAATGATGTAAACTTGAAAGCAAAGTTCATCGTCACCAGTTGAAAAATTTACATGGCTTTTTGAATTTATAGAATAATCAGTTGGACACTCGGGCCCTTGATACACATCGGATACCGCAGAGTTTGCTAAGTAAATATTTGTCGACGCGTTGCTGCCGTAACATCGGTTCGCTAACTTCCCGTAAACTTTGGAGCGCTTAACGACCTGATTAAACACATTCGGATAATATAAGGCATTAGTAAAGAAAGCTCTTCTCAGAAGCGTCCCAAGTAGGCCCTAGCCATTTGGCGCGTATATGTGAAAATGAGTGGATTTACACACTTGGTGTTAAAAAAAAAACATAAGAAAAGGATAGATGAAAAAAAGGGTGTTACCTGTGAGTGTGGAGTTGTTAATGGTGTTGTTTGCCGTGGAAATGCAGGATTGGCTGGTGACGGGCGTGCCGACGGTGGTGGCTGCGGTCGTCGAGGCATTGTTCGGCGAGAGGGCCGCGGTCGCGGCCTGCGCCTGTGCCTGAACCTGAGCCTGCTGCTGAAGATTATAATTCCAAGCGAGCAACATCAGCTTCAGCTTGTCCGCGTCTTTCATGAGCGCATCTGCCGAAATGCAAAATGACAATTCATCCATGATACAAATAATTTTAACTAAACATTCTTTCCTACACTCAGACAAAAGTTTTCTAATCAATACAAACATTGATAAAATTTATTGCATGCTATAGAGTTAAAAAGATTTGTTTTAAACAAATTATTTGGTTAATTACTTGCTTTTGAAATAAATAAGTATCTAGTCTGATTAATATTATTGTAATTATAGAAACAGTTGTTTGAATTAAAAAAATTATTTCATAAATTTAATAAAATTATTTTTCAATTTAAAAAATATGTTACAGGAAAAAATACTACCGTTTTAATCGCATATTTTAACAGAGCAAACGCATAGGCTAATAAAGAACAATAAAGATATTTGAATCCTTTGGAGTAAACCATTAATATCTCCCTAAATTCGGACTGGTATTTACTTTAAAGGGAAAGAACACAGGCAAAAACTCAGCTCTGACATTTATTTTTAAATCTATACCTAATTATTTTTTTTTTGTTCACCTTGATTTTTTCGATTTTTTAAATTCATTTAGAAAAATTTAATAGTATTTTTTTGAAAAAACAAATTATTTCACTCTAAAATGTGTGGGCCAACAAATTTATTTATTTAATAATTTTGGACGTTGATTTCACTGATAGTAGAATAATAAATGTAAAAATTGAATTTGACCCAAATAAGAATTTTGTTAACCTATAAAAAATGTTTTTTTTTTTAAAAGAAAAATTGAATTTTTCAAAATCCATATCCATATGTATATTATTTAAAAAATGTGTTTTTATGTTCATCCTAATATTTTGCAATTTTTAAATTTATTTTGAAAAATTATACAACATTTTTTCGAAACGGCTTTGTAGTTTTTATCAGTGAACCAAATTGTATACTTTTTATTCTTGCGCCTCTATATTACTGGTCAAAAATTACTACAGAAATCTTTTTTTTTTAATTTTAAAGGTGTATTTCATTGAGTTGATTTTGGACCTCGATCCTCCCATTAATGAACTGCAAATTCAAAACATGAAATTGAAAAATTAATTAGGGTTAAATCGTTAGATTTTTACTTGTTTGGAATTAAATTTGACTAACAATTTGAACAAATTATTTGTTTCGCCTCCGAAATGCCGTAAATTTCACTGTTTTAATCGACAATTTTCTTCTAGAAATAAACGACGAATAATTCTGAATATTTAGTTTTCGAATCTGTCGTCCGTTTTCCGCTAGGAGCAGCTATTTTTTAAATATGGCGGCGAAAAGACAACAAATAAAGGAAATTTTGTTTTTTTCGATCGGTTTTTCATGTTTGTCAATACGTTCGCACCGACTAATCGTTCCAAGGATCTGGATCTCGTGTGATAATAATAAGTTTCACTAAAATTTGGCACAATCAGATATACAAAATATGAGATGACGTATCGAAGATTTTTCGATAATTTTGTGTTTTTCTAGCAATTTTGATATTATTAGTTTTTTTTTTCAAAGCTGTTTATAACTATTATTGTACACTTATTATTAATTTATGTAATCATTTATAACAGTATATCCTGCCCAATAATTGAAATTCAAAATGGCGGTTCCATAATTACCTATTGAATTGCCCAAAATTGCTTGTTCGAGATGAAACTGTCTACTCGGCAGTGTTCAAGGCCGCTACTAAGTATGAATATGAGCTTTGATTTTCACAATTAAAAATAACGGATACAATATGGTAGACCAAAATGTAAAAAGTTCCGCATCCGAGATGAAAATGACTCAGGGATTTTCAAGGTTGCTAATGACAAATATCGCATATGATTTGTAAAATTTACAATATCCTTTGATACATCACTGTTTCAGTCAAACAACAGATTTTATATTATATAGTTAAAAAATAAAAATGCAAAAAAAAATAAAATAAAAAAGATAAAGGATTCTCAACTACCGTTGACCTCCACGCGGTGAGAGTTTGAAATATGAAATACCAAGGATAACAAACGATAAAAACACAATAAAATTAATTTTGAAGACTTTGATAATTGTGAACTAGTTAATATATAATCTGATGTGTGACTGAAACAACGACGTATCGACGTATATTGTGAATTTTAGAAATTACAGGTCATATTTGCCATTAGCAAACTCGAAAATCCCTGAGGTAACATTTTCATCTCGGATACGCAACTTTTAACATTTTGTCCTACATTGGATCCGTCATTTTGAATTTTGAAAATCAAAGGTCATATTCATAATTATCCACCCTGAAAACCGCGGAGCAGACAGTTTTATCTCGGTTAAGCAATTTTGTGCATTTCAGTCGGCCATCTGGAATAGCTATGTTGAATTTCAAGTATTGGAGAGGTCCGCCATCTTGGATCCGCCATTGTCAATTTTAGAAATCAGAGGTCAATTCGATATTAGGGACTCCGAAAACCCAGGAGTAGTGAGTTTCATCTAGATCAAACAATTTTTTTGCATTTCAGTCGGCCGTCTTGGAACCGCCATTTTGAATTTTGAATATTGGACAGGAGATACTGTTATAAATTATTGTATAAATCAATAGTGTACAACAATAGTTATAAATAGCTAATAATGTCGAAATTGCTATAAAAACGAAAAATTAGGAAAAAAATTCGCCATCTTGGACCCGCTATCTTATATTTTGCATATCTGAGCATTTCAACTTTTAGTCAAACTCATTATGCCTTCACGTCCAGGTCCTTAGAAAAATCCTTAGAAAGCCGATAGAAAAATCGAAATTTTCTCTATTTTTGTCTTTTCACCGATAAACGCAAAAGCAGACTTTTCGGATTCTGAAAGAGCAGAAACGAAAACTACAGAACCTAAATATTCAGAATTATTCATCGTTTATTTCTGGAAGAAAAAAATGAAGATTAAAATGTAGTGAAATTCGGGTTGAATTCGTTCAATTTTTTAATATTGCAACAACTTTTCTAAACTTCAACCTTAAAAAAGTGGTTTTTTTAATTAAAAATTTGACGTAAAAAGTTATTTTTTTCTTGTAAATAAACCTTTTATCTGAGTGTACGCACGCTATTTATTCCTGAACACTGTGAACGGCCGTTTCATGCATTACTTTTTGCACATGCTTTCATGCTAAACTTCAAACATGCAAGATTTACTCTTCTTAACCTTTTCATTAGTATAACTTCAGATGAATAGGTATAAACAATTGTTATTTTAGACTATATAATAAAGATGATGAACTGCGTTAAGATGCTTCTGTGACAGGGAAAATGATGCAGATTCATGGACTTGAATTAAAAAAAGTAATTTTTGTACATTCTCTAGAATTATAGGTCTATAGAAATGAATTAAATTGTATCAAAAAATAATCCAATATGGCATCCGAAGTGGTGAATTATCCAGGTAAATATAATTTAAAAAAAAAAGGTTAAAATGCCGTCAATTTTGAAAAAATTCACCTTTACTTGTAGAATAATTTTAAGCTATTTTTAATTAAGAAAAAAACAATACAAAAAAGCAATTTTTCTAAATCCAAAAAATTACTAATATTGTGAAAAAATTGTAGGACTGAAAAATGGTTAAGAACAATTCAAGAAATATGTATTTTTTATACATTTTTGGATACAATTCTGGATTATTGAAATTTGGCATTTTTTGCAAAAGAAATGAAAGACTGAAAAAACACTTTCTCTTCTAACTTTTTCTCAAAATCTATGGGACACGAATGAATAAATTCAATTAATTCTACTAATACGCCATGTCGTACGCCATATTGGATTTATAAACTGAACATTATTTTTATATACACCCACATCTTTTATGTGTTAGAAATCTAAATTTAAAAGGTGTTTACGTATGGGGAAGACGTGTTTCTGAGTGAAAATAAATTTGTTTTGAAAATCGTTTTTTATAATGTATTTTTTTTTTATTTTTTTTGAGCATTTTTCGATTTTTTGAAAAAAAAGGAGATTTGCCAGGACTTGAACCTCGGACATTTTGGTCGACCGTTGAATTAAAAAAGAACTTGAATTTTAAAATCTTTTTCATTGCTTTTAAAGTATAAAATATTATCAAATTCGTGTTGAATATTGTTGGACAAAATTCGCAGGTTATTTAAGAAATCAAAACCCCTTACAAGTTTTAAATGAAATTAAGAGAAACTTACAGGGTAATTCAATTTGTATTCTTCGAGAGAAAATTATGTGTGCTTCCGTTTACGGCAGATCTCAATTTTCTGTGTGATATTTCACACTTTCAAGGAGGGTATTCGATGCTTAAAACGCGAGGAATTATTTTAAAGGTGTGGCTCAATTTAAAGTTTCAAACATACAGAAAAGTATGTAATAAGTGCATGTTTAAATAATCACTTTAAGAATGGGTAAGTAGATTGCAGTCGTTTAAAAGACTGGAAGAAATACAATTTGACAATTGTATACATAATTATATATAAATCAATTTTCCCAGGAAAAAAAAAATTGTTAAACTTGAAGAATAAAATGTTTATTCCGAAAAACAAAAAATACTAATGTAAATATAAACATTCATATGTGCACTGAGAATAAAGTGTGTTCAATGCCAAGAAGATAAATATGCAGGAATTCCTATTCTCAACATCAGTGATAACGTTATTAGAAAAATGACTATTCCCACGACATAGATTCAAATTTTAAAAATACATTATCCATTGTTACAGACGATTTGGTATTGAATCATAAAAAAATACTTGTCTATACTACGAAGGTATAACTTGATTCAAAGTCATAACGAAATTAAGAGGTGCGAAAATTACGTCACATTGTGTACGCAAATGATTGTCTGTTCAATATTTATTTTCTATATAAAACAGATTTCAGCAATATCACTTTAACATTTATACAATTAATTAACAATAATGTTCTAATAAAATTAGAATCTTATACTAAATTTTTAAATTTTACTGTATATTTTTGGAAAACAAAAAAAAATGTACTAATGTGCTACTGATCGAAAATAACATTCAAACAAGAAGGAAAAAACTACTGATGCAGGAGTGAAAAGAATAAACAAAATGAGTAAACAAAACAACAAATTTATTAGTAAAATTTAATTGATTAACATTAATAATAAAATGCTAAATATCAAAAACGATTTACAAATCGTCCAAAACAACAAAACACTTAAAAATACATTATTTATTAATTAAATCTAAGAATATAAAGAAATTGTTTAAATCTGCGCAATATTGGGCAGTTTACTAAATTGGTTATTGATTCGATTAAAAGTATTGTTGACTGTACAAAAATATTGGCATTACGTCGAAAGGGTCTAAAAATATTTATCAGACTGGCAAAACACTTGATTTTCAATAAAAGATTCGTTAATTTGATCCAACATTTATGAATTTGTTTGCATTTCAACTTTTACGGTTCGCCGCGTAACACAATATTACTGAGTGGATTAAAAAATGAAATTTTATAATTGAAATGTAAATATTTTAAATTGAGGAAATATTTCCGTACATACAAATTTAATTATTTTGTTTCATCCTGTTTTCTGCGGCATTTTCGCGACTTTTTTTCATTTTGGGTAATTTTTAAATTCGTTCAATGATCTCGAGTGGAGAAGAAACAAAATCTGCAAAATAGATATTGTTTTTTATTAAATATTAAATTACAGTTAGGTACGTTTTAGTTAAAACCGTACAATAATAAAAAACAATCCGTACTAAAAAAAACCGTCTGTTCAATATTTTTAATGGAAAAACATTCAAACTCGATTGTTTTTGTGTCTAATGTTCATATAGTAGATCTGATTTATTTTTCCTATGAAATTGTATGCATTTTTTTTCACAATAGTGCATACACGAAAGGAAAATTTTAATTTGGTATGGTTATGCTACAATAAATGGAAAAAGAAGTTTCATCGAGGTACACTAGATGGCGCACAAATCCGAGAGTTAAATCCATCATTAATATGAAATGCCCAATAGATGGGCGACATGTACCATGAGGGGGAGTGAATACACATATCTGAAATTTGTCAGGAAGTGAAAGAAGAGAGGTATCAGATGCTCACTTCATTGAAATGTTGCGCAGTATCACTTTCGGATTCGAACGCCACATAGCGTTCGAATAAATAACTTACATTTTAATTTTTTTATCACACTACATATCAATATGGATGTGACTAAAATTATGCCATTATTCTGAGAATTGAAATGGAAAAAAATCAAGCGCAACATGTGACAAAAAAATGCAACCTAGAAATTAGTGTTGTGCCATGAAACTAAAAATTTGTCCGTTATTAGATGATATACAAGCAAAAACTGTGGTAAAAGTTGTGAAAAGGTGATGTAGATGGCGCATGCAACGCTCGCGGCTGTTCCGCAACAAAAGTGCGCCGATACGAATGTATCAGGGTGGATCGACCTGCACTACCAGGGTGACAGAATAATGTAATCTATTGGGGTCATTTTAAATAATTCGACTGATTAAAACGTTCCGCACTGCAGAAGCGGCAGTGGAGGACGTGGTTATCGGCTACATACGCGTTGAAGCAATGCGCGAATACGTACGGATCATAATCAAATTAGTGAAATTAGCGGTACGAGGGATAAGCTTTGTAACACGGGTTTCCAACTGGCGTTCGCGTTTCCCGGCCGCATGCTACTTCAATCGATTAATTAATAAATCGTCGCGGTCACCAAATGCGAAGCTTTTCGAATGCAAAAGGGAATCTACTGTTTTTCCGCTTGTTGGAAAATGGCCATTTAAATTTTGACAAAAAATCCAAAGGTGGTTAGGTTATTCTAAAATAGTCCGTCGATAAAGTAGAAATTTTTTCTAAAAATTGTAAACTGAAAATGTCTGAATGAATCTTTTTAAATTCCATCAGCGTAAAAGCACGTGTAATTACAATATACGATTTTATAAAAAAATTATATAATAATTTTACATTGCAGTAATTACGAGGGTCCAAATTTCACGTGGGTTCACTAATCCCGGGCATAGGTTGAGAGGCTAGCTAAGGGGGCCCGTGGGCGGGGACTGAATTCGACGCCATCTTACAAGTTGAAACGGAGGGCGCGAAGTCCATTATTCCCATATTCATTCATCTTTTACGGCGTTATCGCTCATATTACAAAAAAAATTCATTAGACATTTTTCGTGGAGAATTTCATATGCTTTCTTTTTGGTTGGAAATGTTTTTTCGTTTGATGGATTTTTTTTCAAAATAAATGCAAAAAACTAGAAAAATTGTATTTTTTGACGGTTGTTTCAGCGTGGCGGCAAATGTATGAAATCTATTATCATGTAAAGGTTCCATTATT
The DNA here is from genome assembly GCA_030407085.1 of Trichopria drosophilae. Taxonomy (NCBI): domain Eukaryota; kingdom Metazoa; phylum Arthropoda; class Insecta; order Hymenoptera; family Diapriidae; genus Trichopria; species Trichopria drosophilae. The sequence continues at coordinate 108,594,754 of CM059585.1, read as the reverse complement.
TTTTTTAAATAAAAAAACCAGTACACTAGACTTATTTTCCTACCGTTAATGGTATTAATGCCGACAATAATTAGCCGACGTCTTTTATCTTTGAATGACAGGAAAGTATCTGTGGCAGAATTAATAAAACAAAAACACCAAAACTAATATTTTTAAATATAACCCATCAACTAATATACCGAAAAACCAGTTTTATTATAAATCAATTCAATTCAGTTCTTTCCCGAACGAACGCTCTTTCCAGTCCTGGTACAGGAAGATCGATATTTCAAGAAATTTACTGAGATTAAAATGCTATTCTCATTTTCTGCATAATTTAACAACTGGATCTGGAAAGATTTTCCCTTTTTCAAAACTTTCCGATCATCAATAATTCATCCGGTGTCATTTCAGTAGTAACGAAAAACGTCGCTTCACTTCGCTTCGCGTACACGTGGATCGTATGGCCGGACGTGCATGCCGATCATTGATTGAAATTCAAATTTCAAGACGATTTTAATTTCATGACAACCTCGCCGCGGTATGAATTTCGTGTGAATAATGTAGCGATTGAGGAGGAAAGCTCCAGCAGTGTTTCGCACTCTCGCTTGATGCACCCCTTGGTCTCCGAATCAGGTTCACGCTAAATTGTTAACGAAAGGTAACGCTTCAGAAAATGTCGGGTCGATAGGCGACATTTCGCGAGGGATCGATTTCAACGGCGTGTCGTCCTCCTGCAGTAGGACTGACCTGTCGCCGACATCGCGTGTCCGAATAGATTCGCTACGATGCAGCGAGACGGCGTCGCGGAATTTAGGTCGGATTCCCTAATCGGGCGCCTGACCCAGCGTGACGTCTCCACCGCATAAAGGGGCTGCAGGGAGAGGACAAAAAAAAAACAAAGAAACTGCGTGCTAAATCACGCTGTTGGTGGCGTACCGCGAATCCCCGTTAAGGAAGTCCTGACTTGGCGCTTTCGACGTACCGAAACACTTTGTTGACATAAATTTGACCTTATCAACCTCTACTTTATCCTAAATAAAACAAAGGAACTCCAAATCTCCAATATTGTAAAAGTCACTGCAGTATAGTAGATACTTATAAAATGGCTATATTAATGGTTAACGTTTGTTACGTGGGAGTATATTTTGTCTAATTACTTATATTTAATTTGTTTATATATTAATATCTACACACTTTAAGAAAATTCAGTACAAATGATTATAACTTCTAAATTAAGGGAATTTACTTATACGGCGCATATCAAGTACCACTTTTTCATATAATTAAACAACTGCACCGCAGCGTAGTGGTTAAGGCGTCAGCGTCGTAAGCGAGATACCCGGGTTCGATTCTCCGTTGGTCCGTTATTTTTTTTTCTATTTCTTTTTTTTCTAAATACGTAAAATCTATAATAAATATCCCTTAATCCCGACTCCAGGGTCGTTTTCGATCCAAAGAAAATTCAAATTGTACTTTATAAATTGCACAACTGTAAGCATTTTCAAGCGGCAGAACATATTTTACCCAGGTAGTGGGAGGAAAAGGCTTTAAAATAGCCGTCGGAACTAAGGGCGGAAAATCATTTTTGCGACCTTTCGATATTGAAATTCCAGAAACTTCGGATATTAACCTCAAAAATGTAAACATAGTCAGGTTTTTGTAATATTATCGCGATAAAACTCTTGATTTTATCGGCGGCATATAATTAATTAAAAAATTACTTAAAATGTGAGTTCTGTTTCCCTCTTACAGTTATAACATGAACAAATATCGTTTATCAACAAGTGTCTATTGTAAATAACGACGTTTCGTCCTAGACGTCCGCGTGGACTATTTTTAAGATATGAAATATCTCGTAAATCTAACAAATTAATAACATTTCCATATTTAAGAAATTATTTGATTCGCTGCGTTGAAATGTGCGACCTTTTAACATTTATTTACAACAATGAATTATCTTCCTCTTTGTCGATAAAAGTGGATGTGTACCATAACATTTTTAAAATTATTTTTGATAAATCGGCTGAATCTTTTTTTTTTCGATGATGTACATCGATTCACATTGAAAATAAATAATCAAAAATATGAAAATTTTTAGTTAATTATCATTGTGCGGTAATAAGTTCATCATTATTACGAGCATTACATTAATTATTACTGCAATTCGTTCTTGCAGGCGTTACAAAAGCCTTATCATCATTATCGTCATTATTATTGCAATCAATTTTAATAGTTGCATTATCAATTATAATAATTGAATCAACGACTATGTTTGGTTCATATAAATAATGTTTCTCGTAAATTCGACAATGACTTCGTCTAACCTGTGAAAACGGTTTCTTGTTTATTTATTGTTAATCGAAGAAAAAAAGTTTTGTAAACAACCCGTTTTGCATCGAATGAAGACTTGGGTTAAAATTTTTTACATTCTATCTGGTTTCGATTTGGTATGAAATTTATAAAATTCTTTTTCTTAAATATTACAATATATTTTTAGAATTATTTTGTGTAATAAAATTTGATGTGTAAAATTTAATATTTCTATATTGTTGTAATATTGTTTTCTTTTTTATACATAATCGACGGACCTCTTTGCCATGCACTGCATTGACGGTACCGTAGATGGCTCTGATTTCTCTTTGTTTCGCGCAAGCAGTAGCAAATCAGGCGAAAGCATATACATACATACAATTGTACCCTTTCAGTAATCTAAGACAATTAATCTTATTTTTCGGATTATAATTAGATAACCATTATTGAAAACTCATATATAATAAATATATATTTATATATAATTGCATTTAAATTATATAAAATGATATATAATCTATTGTTTAGAGATGGTTCTAAGAACTATTTACGAATATCTTCGCATGCATTAAAGAATATCTATTCATCTAAACTGCAGGCAATTCTATCTACCTGACAACTTATTCCACACACAGTATAGGTTAAAAAAAAATTCAATCCTTCTAATCACATCCGTCTAATTGGCCTTGCATCGGGACTACCTCAAGTCGCAAGAAAATACATATAGGTAAAAGAAACGTTGTAGAAATGAAAAAAAGAGCGGGAAGCAAGGTCTACGAGATAGATCGATAAATAGATAATAATGAAAGGTGTGCTCACTCGAGTAGTGATCGTCCTCGGATATGTCGGCGGGCTCCGGGGTCGAGATGTTTTCCTGCAACAGATCGAATAGAGGCACGGTTAACAGCGTTAATGATCTTAGATATTTCCAGCTTACATCTTATGGAGAATGAATGAACCTAACCGATCATTCTCTATACATGCTATTGATCGAGGTCCTGATCATTCTCCAATATCAACTATTGACTCTCCAACAATTATTGCTGACTCTGCTCCGTACAAAAAGCTTTTATAAAAATATTATCAAATTTTAAGAAAGCTTAGGATAATTTGGAAATGGTATCTATATGAAAATTTTAGTCGAATTTATCTAAAACGTTCGTTAAATAGTGTCTAGGTTAAAAAAAGGAAAAAGGAACGGAGCCACTGCCAATATTACAATATTCTACAATGTTGTACGTCTTCATAAAAATGTTTGTTCCAAATTTCATAAATATTGCATTGTGCAACTTGGGATTTCTTTATTATCCCTTGCTGAAGATTCTATTTCCTCAGACGAGCGTGTCATCCCGCGATATAGGGAACGAAGTGGAATTTTGTGTTCAAAGTGTGAAAACTTACTTTTTGTAGTAGTAGGCCGCAAAATGCGATTTTGCGTCCATTTCACCAAAGGAAAATAATGTTGGTTTAGCGAAATGTAATTTTGCGCCCTAGGGACAAAAAATACTATTGTTCACGGATGTACACACATTTCTCTCCCTAGGGTGACTAAGCGCTATTTTACTTCCGCCATGTTGGGAGCCAAATAGCATATTACACTAAAAGCGTGAGGTAAAAAATTGATATATTAGAGATAAATAAACTGTAACTTTGTAATTGAAAAGAAAAGAAAATGAATAAAATAAATCAGAGATTATACATTTACGGGACTTTTCTCAGAATATTGTTCTTTCAACAATAATTTTTAGGACTACGTATGTACAAGTTAAATTGAAAGTTACAATATTTAAGGTTATTTACATCGGCGATTGCTATTTTATGTTAGTCGCGTTTAATAGAAAAGTCTAAATATATATTTTCTTTTTTTTTTTAATTCAGGTGAATTTTTCTTGTAATTCAGTCAAAAATGTAAAAAATGTTTGTTTATTCATATAAGAACTTTGCAAATACTTATTTCTGCATCAGCTTTTCAGACAAACTTTATATAAATATTGTGAAATCTTCCTGCCGGATCTAATTCTATTTCAAAAAACGATATTAATGCTATTTTTCAAAATACTTGGAAAACAGTTCTACTCCATTCTGTTTTAACATTTCACCTCTAAGAAATGCGTAGTTACCTTGACGAAACGATTCCAGCTACTTGTTATTTATCTCTATCTGAGACTAATCTAACGTTTTTCAATTATTTTGTACTCGATTATTAAATACTAACGGAACAATTTACATCAACTTGTGATATTGCAATTTCAACACAAAGTGAAATTGCGAAACAAAAACATAAAATAACTTTCATTATAGAATAAACAATTTTTTTAAATTACTATTTCATTTTCGCAAGTATTTTATATGTCAATATTAACTTAAAGTCGTAATACTGAAAAAAGAATCATTAAAAAGTTTCATTATTACTTCAATATACACAATATTCACAATATACGATAAACAGTAGAGTCCCGGCATAATTACGTCTCGCTATATTGACAACCCAGCATATTTGCCTGATTCGTTATATTTACCTTTCGACGCTCTCTTTTTCCCTCACATTGAGGGCTGGGGCCTCAGGAAGGGCCTGCTGTGACGTCACGAACATAACGCGACTGAGAGAAGAGGGAGAATCGGCGCTCCCCCTCTTTCCGCAAATATAACGAGACGAGAGGAGAAGGCGACGAACCTAGTGGGTAAATATACCGGGACTCCACTGCAGTAATGTTTCCTACCATTCAAGATAATTTCCTTTACCAATTAGTATACGGGACGATTTCAATAATTTTTTACTTTTATAAAGTACTGAAATTTATTAAATGACAACCATCTGAGTGACCTTATAGAATACTTCTTAAGATTTCGTCGGTAAAATCAGGATAAAAGCTAAGAAACAGGGAGAGAGAAAACCTATGTATAACAACTTTGGCGAATTTCCCATCGTAAATTCAGGATCAATGAGAACCGGAAACTGGCACATCGATTGCTAGGAAACGAATTGGAGGTTTCAGTTCGTCCGACCATCCGGCGTCGGTGCTCCGAAGTATATTTTTCACCAGAACCGCGAAAAGCTTCGGCTATTGTAGTCCCTTTACGTATATGTGTACGTCCACATTTATAACCGAATTAAAGAAGAAATGGCTGGGTGGAGTCTCCAATTGATTTGCTTGTAACTAATGACCCGAGGAATTAAACGATTTCTGCAGACACTTTAAAGTCACTCGGGGGAAAAGAAAATATTTCTGAAAATGCTTTTGAAACGAATCCGACCTTATTCGCAAAGACAATCGTTCTTGGTCTTTCGTCATGAGATTTTTCACAATATTTCCCAGGTATCGTAAGAGCTATTTTTCTCTGAGCGGGTAAACGGCACGGTTAAGAGCGGAGATCGGTGTCGCGGCTCTACTTGAACTTCAAGCACGGCAAGTTTTGCCCGATGATTTTTCCACGCGTACGGCAACCGATCGAGGATTTTGCAAGCTGCGGTAGTATGGGCGCAGCCTCTCTATCTGTGCCAGGTCTCTCGTGTTGCAACAGCAGAAGGTCGACCGGTATCCGCCGGTGCACATGTAGCAACGTCGATTGATACCGCGAGCGAACGACGACGTAAGGTTAGTGGGATGCGCGCGAAAAAAACGAGTGGCAAACAAAAAATCAACGTCGTTACGCAAGCAGACACGCACACGCGCGGGTGCGCGAGCAAAAAAATCGGCGAAAGTACCCGACGATCATCGCCGATCATCCGATCGGCCCAATTTCGGCGCGTCCCACCGAGGTCGATCAATCCTCCTTTTTTTATTTCCTCAACGGCGGAATTTCAGAAAATACGTGCTTGGGTAACGACGTTCGACAAACGTGTTAAAGGTCGATAAGACGATACGTGTGCAATTGTGTCATCATCTTTCGTGCCAAGTTCTTTTTTCTCGCTCTTGCTTTTTATCGAGATTCTTGTCATTTTCACATACGGCTGAGATTTCACAATGTCCTATTTGTCGAATCTTACCCAGACTTTGCTAGTAACTCAAAATTGGAGACAATTTTTTACATCCTTAATTAACCCGTTAAGTCCCGAACGAGCAATTTTTTTGTCATTTTTCGAGATATATTTCTGACAGACTATACAGGTCGAAAAAATTTGAGAAAATTGCCGAACCAAGAACCAGAACATATTTTCCAAAGGTATTTAGCCCCTATACGTCAGGTTTTTGAGATACTTTAACCTAAAAGTGCAAAAAGTACGTTTTTTGGATACATTTGAGATGCTGTTACTTCAAGACAGATTATTTTTCAAAACGATCGTCGCGGTGTCTCAAAGTACTGTTTTTGCCCTTCAAAATCCATTTTTAAACTTAGAAAAATCTTTATTGGTCACTGAGATATCGTCTGTGGAAGTTTCTCAGTTTGGCAAATTAGGCGATATTCAGAAACTGAGCAAAATCAGATACAGCTTCAAAAATAGGAAGAAATTAACCATAAAGCCCTAAATTTCGAATGGCTCTTAAGATGTTGCTGAGTAGGAATTTGAAGTCAGAATAACAAAATATAAAATGTCGGATTCGATATGGCTGACCGCTTTTGTAAAAATCGAACGAATTCACTTCAAACTTATTACTTCGAGGGTTTCGATGTTGCTGGATACGAAACTAACACCAAAATTGGTTTTTAATAATCAGCGTCTTAAAATTATGCCATTTTGGTGTTAGTTTCGTATTCAGCAACCTCGAAACCCCCCGAGTAATAAGTTTGAAGAGAATTATGTCGATTTTTACAAAAGCTGTCAGCCATATTGAATCCGACATGTTGTATTTTGTTATTCTGACTTTAAATACCTACTCAGCAACACCGAACACCTTAAGAGCCATTCGAAATTTTGGTCTTTGTGGATAATTTCTTTCTATTTTTGAAGCTTTATCTGATTCGGCTCAATTTCTGAATATCGACTAATTCGCCAAACTCAGAAACTTCAACAGACGATATCTCAGTACCCAATAACGATATCTCTAAGTTTAAAAACGAATTTTGAAGGACAAAAACAGTACAAATACAGCCAAAAACGTACTTTTGCACTTTCAGGTTAAAATATCTCAAAAACCTAACGTATAGGGGCTATTCTGAAGCCGGATTCGGCGCGTCAAATACCTTCGGAAACGTATGCTCTGGTTCTTAGTTCTAAAATATGTCGGCCTGTGTAATGGGAAACTAAAAGTGGCAAAAACCTCATTTATTTATTTTTGCGTTGTTCTTTTGAATGCATATTTTAAACGTGTATCGTTCGCCTCAAAGCTTCCGCCCGTCTTCGGAAAACCCAAGTGGACGTCAATTACGACTTATCGATGGATCGGTAAAAATCGCGCACGTGTCGATCGAAGCCGCTCTTCGTCCCGGGACATTCTTGGGTCTTTTTATCCAGACACATCGATCGCCGCTGCGGAAATCTACATGTGCGTATGTATTCATGTGCAGCGTGAAACCCCAGTGGACATTCACCGGCAAGTAGGTAGTTCTTCGAGACCCGAGACACGTTTCCATTTTTTTAACCCAAGATTCTCGCCTAGCGGTACATCCGAAACCGCAGTACACTACGACGCGCAACACCGATTGCCTTTTTATTTCGATTTTAAGAGGTTGAGGCTTTTTCATCCTGAAACTCGTTTGCTGCATTGGCTCTAATGCCTGATAAACAGGAAATCATTTTCGCGAATTAATTAGAAACTAAAAAATCTTACTTTAGAATTTACCGGTGGTAAAAAATGAACTTGACCATATTTCTGGTTTCTAAGTCGATTACTATTTTTGAACTGAAAAAAAATGAAACTTTTCATTTTCTAGAAGAGTTGTTTACACATTTGTGTCGAACGTTACAAAGTTGCTGTTACATAATCATCTGCAGTGGATGTCTGTCTTTTTGTTTGTGCTCATTCGTGAGATTGCGCAAGAACATCTAGAATCCTGATCGTTTTGAAGGTATTCATTTTCTATGTCGAAACCGTTATCGAAAGCGCAGAAAATAAAAATGTTTATTAATAAATAACAATGAAGTCATTGTACAAGACGATCATTACAATTAGGTCAATTCAAGTTAATAAAATAATGACAACCAAAAGGTCCCTGGTTCAAGTCCAGGCGCGTTGAATCTTGCGAGTTTGGTTATTATTTTTTTTCATGTCATTATGACCATTGAATTTTTCCAGCACTTTGGTAAGAACTCTACATTGTGGGAATTAATTTGTGATTGTATGAGTTTTCGTTCACGGGCATTTTATACCATGTTGCTGATTTCGAATTCGATGCTAATTATCTAAAATTAAAAATAGTGGATCCAACACGATAGACTCAATCTTTACAATTATCTTCATTGGGAACGTAACTTGTCACTGATGCAATATTATATTTTCTAACATTAGCAATCATCGTTCTTGAAAACCGTCCATTAACAAATACAAAACGAATATGATGACCGCCATATTGGACTTGCAATTTTGAACTTTTCTTAACTAACGACAGATACATAATCGAACCTCGACTAACGAATTTCATGCGAATTCGATGAGAATATTTAAAAATTCACCCGCTATTTTGAGTTTGTTAAAACCGACATAAAATTCGTAAAAACAGACAAAAATACTGGAGTCCCTCATATTACTTGCTGGCATTTCTATTGTTCACGCACCACACAACTTCCCGACACCGCACGAGCAACCACTCGAAGGTTCGGTTGAATTTGCAATTGTAGTCGATCGTTATTCCGGGATTTTATTTTCCGTACGGTTCGTATTTAAAGACCAAGCAGTAAGAGGGCGAATGGAAGATGATAAAACAAACAAGACGAGGCATGTCAACCATCCACGAGCCGCCTCGTAGGTGTGCGGGCTAACTGGCCGAGCGAACACCGAGATTCCCATTTATCAGAGTACATCCGCCGGAAATGGGGTGGCCTGTGCGTAGGTGAGACTGAAGAGAGAAAGGAGGTTTAAAAGAGACTGTGGGAGAGATACTAAAAACGAGGAACGCGTGGCAAACCCAAGTGCGGACATCTCGTTTCCTAGACCGTGACAATGAGCTTACGATGTGGCTGAAAATCGCTTTAATTACCAAAAAATGTTTCGACGCTATAATTGAGGAGTCGCTTTTCTTTTTCTTGTTCGCTTTTAAATGTTTGTAAATCCTTCACGATAACTAAATTAGCTGTTAGATTACACTTTAATATAGTTCAAGCTATTAATCTGCATCCAAGTTTCGACCGGATGTAAGGTACGAACTTTATCTTGACTATTGGACGTGTCAGAACAAACGAGTGAACTCAATTCATAATTCGGTATCCTTTAAATAACTTGCTGAGGTTCTGAAGAAGAATCCATTTGATATCGACCCGCTCAACTGCACCCAAAAACTAATACCAAACTCAAGAAATGATTGAAAATACTTCGTCAACCTAACAATATTTTAGTTGTCACGTGAAAAATTATTTAACAGCATTTCGCCGTTTTCGTTTTTGTTACGCCTCGACATTTTAGCGACTCGTTCCTTAACGAAGCGTAACATCGCGAGTTGACTCCATCCACCTATCGCGATGCTGTATAATTAAGCGTACGTCGGTATTAATCTTGGAAGAGCTGCAAAGTGCAATAAAGCGAGACAAGTTTTCCGTTGCTAGGACGTAATAGATTCAGCCTCAATTTTTTCCTCGAACGGATTGCCCGGCGATTCGTATCGGTCGCACTCTCGACCTGGCGAGGCGTACGTTCCTCATATAACACATAAGGTTTTACTGCGGAGAAAAGGACGGGCCGGCTGAAACATTTGTTTAGTTGGCTGCAATTAAGCCACTTGGCGGCAATTGTTTGTCGCTCAGCAGAGAATTCCGCTCCCACCGTGCGTTCGCTCCAGGCTGACGCGGTGAGTTGTACCGCCAACTTCTTCTACTGGCATCGCAACAATCCAGGCGATAAAAGCGAACGAGTTGCCGGGGTTAGGGGTCAACCGGGTCCAGTAGCCGGTGTCCGCCAATCAGCGCTCGCAGAGCGCTCTCGAACGAGGGAGACCGGCCGACTGAGAGAGGCCGAGGGAGCGAGAGATCACCAAGACGATTGTCTTTTGTTTCTGAGTGCGACGCGGTGAATTATTGAAGGCCATCCCGTGGGTCGAAGCACGTGGAGAAAGAGCTTGAATTGGACCCGTTATACGAAGATTGACTTGCCTTCCTACTGCCGCCGCCGCCGCCGGAGCTCCGAGTCGTTTATTCGGCACTACTCGAGCGATCCAAAAACGGAGGGGAACAAAGGCTTTAATGGCCAACTTAACTTGAGAAATCGCATTAGGACCCAGATATGGACGAATAAAATCTACGCTTTTCCAGTTCTTTTCTTGAACCTTCTTCTGACGTTTTTAGCATTTCGTCGAATTCAGTGTGATTGTTCTCCTCTTCTCTGGTCAATTCATCGACATATCAAGCTTCCTACCATATTAACCTAATAAAACGGCTAAAGGCGCAACTGCTTCAATTAACGTACATAGGTAGATTCTGTAAAAAAACTCATTGGAAAAAGTCGAGTCCTGATTCACAAATCCTTGAAAACTTCGCCTTAGGCTGAGAGGGAGGGGACTTTCGAGCGTTGTCGACGACGCCTTGAGCTGAATTTTCGAAACGCGTATCCACAAAATCAGGCGGTAGTTGGTCATGTGGAGCGAGAAATAGATGTATGATGTCAGCGTTGCGCCAAGGCGTTTGAAGCTGGAAATTCGATGTTGGAACCGATCTCACCTACAATACAACAGAATCGAAACCTACGTGTCAGTAACTTCTGATGAATTATTAAAACGTTTAATCGTGCCTTTTTTCGTTAAATGATTTCTTCGAAAGCCCTTATCTGAGCGATAAATGAAGCAGTTAATTACAACGTCAGTTATCGTGTCGATTAGGGCTATCGGGAATTTACACGTACGAGTTGTCTTCGAATTGCAGTATTTTTCGATTAAAAATGTCCCAGAAGGTAATATCGCGTTTAGAAATTCTCGCGCGTATTAAAACAGAAAAATACCCGATGTGGGAAAGAAACCAACGAGCGAGTCAGGGGCCACGTATGCGTGACATGGAACGGGAGTGAAGAAGGATGACGACGACACGGGGTCACCGTCGACGGGATAACCTCACACGTGTGTGTATCCAAAAAAAGAAAAAGGAGGAGCGACGCGCGTTAAGAGGACGCGAAATGGCCGGCTTGCAAGTTTGTCAACTCGGCGTATCGCGATCTTAATCGACTGGAAAATGTTTCGAGTGGCTCCGTCATCGATTTTCGCGAGATAACGAGGGTCACGCGTGAGAAGCTTCGGGATCGAGGTCGCGCTCTTTATCAGATCTCGGTTCTACAGAATAGATAGCGGTGTTGCGTGACTCGCCTAGGGACGAAGCCTACTGGAAAAAAAGCATCGAAACTAATGCCACCACGAATGAGCGGACGTGACGTGAAATCGATCTTCGATGACGGCTATCGTTTCAATCTTTCATTTGTCGCTTCTGTCGATCTAATTCCGAGCTTGTCGTCGAATACGCAATACGAATTCATTGTTTTTGTCCAAACTGATTCGTATCTGTATATTTTAGACTCCTTTTAGCCCTCCCCTCCCTCCCTTTTAGAGTCTTCGTTATTCGCGTCTGAAGAGGGAACAGAGGTAAAGAGTAAGAGGAACAAGCAGTGCAAAGAGTGGGGGGCTCGCTGACAATGCTGGTGTCACTCAGCGGATTAATTCTTTGGCCTCAATAACGTTACACGAAAAATCGACCAGTGCCCCGTGGTCTGGGCAGCATTGTAAAGAATCGCTACAAAATTTCCCAGCGTTGTTGTCGTCTGGCCCGTATCGCATTCGCCGAGCATCCATAGGCTCGGCATGTCGCAATCGCCCTCTCTCTCTTCCTCTGGATAATTCCGTCTCTTTTGCTCGCTGGTTCATTCGTTCGTTCTCTGCGTATAGGGACAACGACGGTGTCTGCCGTATATACCAGCTCGGCTACCTTACTTGACCCCAGCGCAACGAGGGACAATTGGGTGTAACAGTCTCCCATTCGTCTGTCCGTACGTGCGTGCACAGGCTTCCTCTCTCTCTTTCTCCGGCTATTCCATTCTATTTCTTTCTATCAGCATGGATTTCTTGTCCTCCGTTTCTCTGTCGCCTGAATCCACGGTCGTGTAACGCATCCATTATACGCCGTGGTGGTGTAGGTGCAACAGCCATTCGTTACCCATGATACGACAACGCGAATAAGTCGCAGGGCTTGTTGGTCTTTCGACGCCGCCCACGCCGCGGATCGAACCGCATACAACCCGTTCCGCGCGCTCATTTCTGCAGTTACATATTTCTTCCTTTCCCAAAGCACCTGCGGCGGATCGTCTCCCGCTGCCAATCAACCATAAATAATCCGACGACCTTCTTCGATCACTTTCCAAGACGTCCTTTTTTCTTTCGTCGATGGAATTTACCGTTCGCGAGAGAATGACTCCGGTTGTTAATGGAGTAAACCAACGCCGCTAATTGATTAGTTCCCGAGACTTTGCGTCGATTTTGTCTATCATTCGGTTGCGTAACATTGTTTTGATATCGGTTTTCTTCTTTTTTTACCAACATGCCTTCAGCATTTCCCGTTGTCAAAGTATTGACTTTTATTAATATCCGTCGTCATTTTACATGCATTAACATCGGTGCGAGAGCCGAGGAAATAAAAAGATGTTTCTTTAGCATCGGTTCGTTTGCTCGTTCCTTCTCGATCTCTCGCGTCTCGAGTTTTTTCGTTCTTTCGGTGCGCTTACATGCGTAGACCCTTTCTTTTTCTCTGGATCTTTCGTTGCAGCCGAGGATCGACGAGCCGAGGCAGCCTTTTCATCGCAGCGTGAACGCTACGTCATCGCCGAGTATATAACGTAGCACACGGTGGTCTGCGGCCCCATCTCGGATGTACGAATTCCCCTTTGCCCCTTTAGGCATCTGCGAGAGCGGTTCACCTCGCTGGTACTTTCGAAGGCGATCGTCAACGTGGACTGCGAGACTACGCAAATCGTCTCTAATACGATCTACGTGACTAGAACCGGAGGCGCAAAAGTTGAGTCTGTCCAGCACTGCAAGGCCTACAGCAAAAATCTGGACTTAATTCCAAACGAAGAATAGTAACTTCAGGTTTATTATTACTTTAAAATTCTTGCAGTAATTTCCTAATACATAAAAAAGTGAAGTTTCGATCCTTGCGAGAATAATAATATGCCATTATCTCATGCGATGCGTGTGCGCCACCAAGCGGTGGACGTTAGAAACGTCAATTTTTCAAGTCTCTCAATCATACCGTCACTATCGTCTGCCTATTGTTCAGTTAAAAATGACGGCGATAATTTGTTATTAATTATTAAATTTCTTTTGCTTCATGAACACATTAATAAAAATATCAAGAATCATTAGACGTTTTATCAATGGGAATAAATAAGTAAACATTTAAAAGCTTCGGCAACAATAACCGCCACTTTTACTCCTCATCGCAGGAAGATGTCAAATTAAAGGAGATAACGTGGGAAAGAGAGCTTTTGAGAAACTCGTCTGTAAACATAAAGCACACTAAAGTAGCATTTAAAGTGTCGTTATATTAGATCGCTTTTAAAAGGAGCCTCGAAAGGTCTCCATGCAGTCCGTGTCGCGAGCAGTAAACAGTCCACAGTTGCCTTGGCGAAGTTTCGCAATTTTCACCCGTCCCTTTCCTCTTTCTTCATTCAGATTCATTTTTCACTTTTTTTTTGTTTGCAGTCGGCCGTAAAATTGTATGCTTATTATTATGGCGTTCTGAATCATCTTCCAGACGTTGTATATGGTTATGTAATTATTATAATATAGATGTCAAAAATACATCTCTGAATTCCTGATGAATTTATTTACTTAAAAATTGTCAACGGTGTATTAAATATGTTACTCTTAGCGGGTTTTATTGATTTTGCGCCGTAGGGTGATTTTATGGGGATACGATGTATATTGCGGTTTAACCTATGTTACGAAAGGTAAATAGAACAAATAATGATAAACAAAAATGACGTCGATACTAGTATATTACGAAACAAGGGCAATTACCGATCTTCGACGAGTGTGAAGTTTGTTGCCCGTGTTCCATATGATATTTTTTAATATGACGGGAGTCGGGCTGGATAATTTGCTCCCAATTATTTCACTGTAGGGCGCAAAATCGAGTTTTACTCCCGGAGTATTAAAAATGATATATTATCAAATTGAAGGCTTTCTTTTAATGTTTTATTTATTACAAAAACAAACTTACAAGTTTCTAGTCGAATACAGTTCAGCAGGAACTTTGACAGTAACTTACCTGAAACAAAACAGAAAAATTCGTCAAAAAATGAACATTCAAACCTACAAAAGTATAAATTCAATATTTTAATCATAAACTCATCTATTTTAGTTTAAACATAAACAATTGAACAAACTTTCTATGAATTCAAGACCAGATTAACGAATTAGTTTGCTAAGAATAAATTGTCATTAAAAAAATCATTGAATGTTGAAAAAAAGGCAAATGCATCAGTATCGAAGCTATCAGGAATCCAAATCCGCACTGTTTCGTATTGAAATTTCATGACGATTTTAAGCGAGTTTCCGTGGGCGACGCATCGTAGGATACACGTCCGAAAGTTTCGTTATTGTCCCATACGGTCTCCCCTTCTAGGCTGATTTCCATGCTGACATATGCATATCGACCGTAACGCGCGGATCTAGCGCAACGGAGGTCGCGTATATACTCCAAGGCATTCCCGGCATTCCTGACCATCGGATTTTTCCCCCTCGCCCTCCGCTTCTTCTGGTTTAAGGCGAACCGCGCGCGCTATACATCCAGGGACGTCGAATCCCGACCGAATCCGATAAATCCAGCGGCCTGATGTTCCGACAGAATCGCGTAACACGCCAGGCTATTCATGCACCTTTAATAACTATGCGCTGCTCAAATCCAATGCGCATCGACCGACATTACAATAGTAGTGTTACGTGACAAAATGTCAAACGTCAGTTCTTCCATCTTGGTCTTGATGTTGACCAAAAACTATTAGAAGACATCCGCGAGACTAAGACAAGGTGATTCCTTCAATTTTTTCATTTAATACTTAATACAGGATATCATCACCCGGAGTAAAAATTGCCGATATACACAAATGTATGTGTACACGGATAATAATTCCGAGACTAGCGGCTTGGACCCTTCGGCACAAATCGCGACACAGATATAGCCTAGTGGTGGAGGCATCAGTCACAGAATCGTGTAGATCAAATGGCAGAGCCGGGTCCGCCTAGTCCTGCAGCCCGTTTAAGGGGCCCCGACAGAAATACCCGAATACGAGCCGAACCGTCAGCGACTCGATTTTCCCAACGTTTTGCTATGAAAATCGAGACGCTGGCTTCGGAGGAATCCCCTGCTATAAGCTGTGATTCATCGCATTGCAGCGTGGCCAAACTCGAGTTATTTCGCGTTCGACGCCAATCAAACCTATACCTTATACTGAACGTCAAGGCACCGAGTCCCGAAATTATTTTCCGTGTAGTCCATGGTTCTGGCACTGGTCGTACGTTCCAAATATTGCGGGGGCGAGGGAAACCTCAATACGGGTACACGAAAACTAGCTGCAAGTTGTTACATTGATTTAGCAAAACTCTTGCCATACGGGCCCAAAGACAGTACAAAGAACAAGACCAAGATTAAGATTATCTAGCCTTGATTTTATTTTAAACACAACTAACATTCCATCGAAGAATCAAAAAGTAACAAAAAATGTGCAAAATGTTATTTGATGTAATGTTTAGTACCAATGTTTGTTGATAAACGATCGCGTTAAAAGCACCCAAATTCCACGATACTCGAGATTAAATGGAAGCGATAATTAGTGCCGAGCTTACATTTCAGTCAAGCGCACTATTACTATGTAAACTTGTCGGAAATGTAATTCTTTACACGCGATAATGCAAATTAAAACGTTAATAATACATTTTACCATAATTGCTTACATTATTATAACGTTTGTTAGTAAATAGCCACGATATAGCAATCGGCCATTTTTGTGCTGCTAATGATTTTATAATCGTAATTATCGGCTGCGTTTTCGAAATATTCGTAAACAAATCGTTGACAAATGGCACAATTGACGAGTTATGCCACGCACGCGATCGTGTTTTTAATTCAAAGGGACGTACAGACATTGAAAAGTTGCAGGAATTTTCAATAAATCTGAAGCTGCATTACAACAACAACGAATGTATCAAAGGCTGCAGCGAATCCTTTAACCCTTTGTGCCGCTCCAACTGGCGCATATTTCCAACCACTTGGCGGCATTGATAAATTAATCGAAAATAAACGTACAATTTCACTTAATTATCCGAATGAGGAATTCTCGCATGATCCCAGGAAATAATTCCAGTCGAGCGGCTGAAAAGAGGAATCAAACTCTTCTCCCTGGTCCGAATCCTGGACCCCATTTCTCCCTCACCCTCGACTCTTCGGCATCTCTTGTAACACGTTTTGCTTTCTGCTCGTCTCTAATTGCTTTAAATAAGGGAAGAAGAAGGCAGCAACCTGCCTCTACACCGTCTTTCCCTTCTTATTGTCGCTTCTCTCGTCTCTGGTTCCCCCATTCCAGCTCCCCCGTCGTCATCGTCATCCTCGTCTTTTCTCAACGCTTCGTTTAGTCGATAAAGGGAAAAAGAAAAAATCGCGAGATGAAGTAGCGGAAGAGCGAAAGGGGGATGGTAGTGACGAACCCAAGGAGGATGAGTTTCGGGATGAGGGGCGAGGAGGAGGAAGCGGAGGCAACTCACAGGAGTTATTCACGACGAGAAATAAAGAGAGAAATGGCGGGACCGAGAGGCATAAGGACCGTTTTATTTTGGTATGCCGAGAGAGAGGATGTTTTTTATTTGCTCCCACTGCGCCATTCGAAGCAGTGCCAGTGCGGCGTGTACTGGTAAGGTATTCTATGATGGTTCTCCGGCTCCAACGGCGGCGGCGGCGTCCCTGCTAACTCGGCTGACGTCTACGGAGGTGGCGGAGGAGGGACGGAGACCGAGCATCAACGAGAAACAAAAACGAAAAGCCAGCGGAAAAAGAAGAACGAGGAATCAACGAAGACGGGCAGAGGTGAATCGAGACAGAGAGGCATTCAGATAAATAACGGAGAGTGTGAAAAGTAATGACCGAAACCGACAAGTATTTTCCATACGGTGCTTTTGTAAAGTGCACCCCATTCTTACAGAGATTAGCGTAAACGCCATTAATGAAAAATCATCAAATAACATTTCGGACAGGCGTCAAATCCATCAATTGTCATCAAACTGATTCGAAGCACACGGTCCCGAAAGGTAGTCAACATTATTATCCTTTTTTTACCGCAAAGGATTGGAAAAGAAAAAGCGTAGAAGAGCGGAGGAAAGGAAAGAGAGAAAGGTTACAAGAAAGGAAGGCAAGAGATAAAACGTGGAGTGGAAAAGGGTGCGGCGCGGCTCGACGCGGAGAGTAAAGTAGAGGCTTCGCGTTCACTCCGTCTCCGTCGGTCGGTTTCCTATGCTCTTCCCCCTTCTACTGCTGCCCCCATTTCCCCTGGCATTGGGGATTTTTTCGAGAGTTCGCCGAGGCGGCTCCGAGTCGCCAGACGGGCAACCGAGAGAGCCAGCAGGCCGCTTCAACGACCGACAGCTCACCGCGGCCCTACCCCTCTCTCGCGTTCCCTCGACCAAGTAGACGGACCCGAGCTCGGCAACCCACACCTACGGTCCGAGGTCGATACACGCTCCTCCGCTTCGCTTTACTTATGCTCGGCAAACGGAGACGAGGGAACTCTGCGCCGCGCACCAAGATAGCGATGGATACGAGGACACCGAACGTGTACGACCAAAGATCTCTCTACGCCGCCACCGCCGCCCGCCACCGCCGTCAACGACGACGTCGACTACGCTTTTATTTATGGAAATGGCGGCGATAAGTTCCGGCCGTTTTGGCGCGACGGCTTTTTTCTTGCCTCGCTTGACAGATGGCTTTAACTTGCATTGTGCTTGCCTTTTGCGTTCCAGTGCGAAGACACGTGTTTCGGATATTGATGGGCGTAGCTTCAGCCAACCTCTCCTAAACATTCCAAAACTTCCAGCAACAACTCTGCAAAGGATCGATGCTCCAATTTCCAAATAAAGTCTTTTTTCAAATATTACTTGAGTGGAAAAGTAACTCCGGTCAGATGAAACGATGAAAGACGTTGTCCTTCATTACTCTACTTATCTATTACATTAGCTCCATTGGACAGACATGTCGGTTTCGGTATACCATGCGAAACCTAATTCCAACCTAATTCTGGATGTTTGGTCCTCAGGACATTTGGTGTAATAAGAAAATCTGTCATCTTCCAGGTACTCTAACTTCTTGGGGACAACCTTAGAGCTTTTTCAGCCGATTCAAATGCCTGCTTTTACCACCCTGCTACTATCCTTAAAATTATACGCTTTCAGGATCATAACAGGTTGACAATGTCAGATATTTATACGTCCTGAAGAACTCCTGAGGACTTTCACAAGAGGATTGTTCTATGGGGATGAAAGTGCACCTTTGAACATCCTCAAGAGCAGTTGACCCGTGGAGTTGGTTCTGAACCTTCAAAAAAGCTCAGATCAAAAGCTTTCAACAGTCTATTTTGTCTCAGGAGTACCTAGATTTGGATGATAACCATCAGAATTGGTCCCTTAGAACACCGAGGATACATATACTAGTTATTAACATGTTACCCTTGATTTCATGCAAGAGAGAATCATTCCAGGTAACTACGGTGATGTTTTTGCAACAAAATTAGCTGTATTTCAGTCACCACAGATATTTCCCAGCTATTTTAGGTGACTTCCGCTACTTGGGTTATAGATAACTGGATTTGCTCTGCAGGAAGGACGAGGAGATTAAGAATGTTTGTTAAATAAATTCGTAGGATCTAGCGTCGTGCACCAGAACTCCGATGGAGATAACACAATAGGTCTATAGAGCGTTTCTCTGTCGATCCTTTATAGGATTGCTCAATTAACATATTAACAAAAACTTTGCTACTTGCTTTTATTATTCAACTCCCGGAATACTAAGAACGATAAGGCGAGATGCGTATTTTCCCAAGTCGTTTCGTGAAACGAGCATTTACTTCGAATTTTCCCGGCGACTGCTAAAAAGCGTAACATCCGACGTAATCAGAGGTGACTATCGCTGCGGCAGTGGCAGAAACGGCAAGCAGCGGCTCTTACAAAGTGTTTCTGTGCTGGCATCTGAAAGCCCAAGTTCCTCGAAGGCGGATAAGGAGCCAAAGTTTTCCCCGCAGACCGTAGGATTGGTGCGGTCATACGGCGGCGCTATAGAGCGTCCGCGGCGACACGGCTTTTGTGCGAGAGAGTAAAATAGTCGAGGTGGAGCCGCACGGACGAGCGAGGGAAGCCAAGAAAGTGCGGTAAAGAAGCGGAGAATAAGGTGGGAGAGTGAAATCGTTGAAGAAGCGAAGCCGGCTCAGGGGAGGCGGCAGAAGTGGGAGTCAAGAACCCTACAAGGAATTAAGAGCTTATTCGTAACAGGCACCATGATGAAGATCGTATTCCAGCGGCCGGGAGAGAAGTGCGAATGCCTCTTCTCCCCATTTAAGGATCTTCCGAATACCAATAAAGCATTGAAATAAGTTTGTCAAAACTCCAACACCGCCTTCCTTTCTGTAAGCGTTTGTATGGAAAGCGATTTCGAGCTCCGCCAACGTTTCATTTGCGGCATATCTGGGGCCAATTACTCGCGTAATTGAAGTGTTTGAAAAGTAAGACCCTTGACGTTGACGATTAAATATTCAGTTATACGCTTCTACAATATCAGTATTGAGGTCACTTTTAGAGCATTTCTAATGACGAAAGAGGCAAATCCCGAACCCATCTAAATCATTAAAACCCTGCTCGGAAAACGCGTGTTGCCCGTTGAGACCCAGCGGCTCGCAACGTCATATTGCGTACCTAGCTGCTTCCATCTTCTCGACTCTTCTCTCCGTTCTTCCAGCCGGGTAATTGTAGCGCATAAAAGAGGGATCCGCAGGGTAGTTGGTGAAGCATGATTGGTGTTGCAAAGACATTAAAGTCCACTAGCGGTCGAGACTCGATTCATGCAGACTCGGGTATGTTGCTGCAAGAATGTTTTCATCGCGATTCGTTTTCTTTTCTTACAAGGTAGATTATCTAACGTTTTGAATTAGAAAATGATTCATTTGATTACTGGAGAGATGATTATTTTGCTAATATTAATTAGCCGACAAGAAAAATTGCATGAAAAACTTTGTTGCAGATGACTGGTTCAAAACCATCACATCACATACGCATGTAGCTAGAGGAAAGGGCAAGAACGTAAACCGGTAGGGTGATTTTATAGGAGTTTATCTTCCGGTGATGGGGACGGGTAGGGAACCCATGGCACGAAACTGTTGGAAGTTGCCTCGGCTCGAGCGGTTCTAGCCAGCTCGTTCAATCTCGCCGAGGAATTACTGAAACGAACGTTATAATATATCATTATCCACGATGGAATTTCAAATTTATATTGCATAAGAGGAAATCGAGGTGCAAATTGAATGGATTTAAAGGCGTGAATTATAGGATTGTACGATATTGCGACTTCTCATGATTTTTCGACGAAGAGCTTTTCAAAACACTTTCACATTTTTATATTCCATAAGAGACGATCGATAACAGTTGTACCTATTTTCGGAAGCCGGCTGCAGTAAGTGAACGATTTTAGTTGGCCAGTAAGCAATGCGACCGATGATGTATTCAAATTGCAGGGCGAACGGTAAACTGACTCCAGAATAACGGGCAGCCGACTCGTTAGGTGGACTCCGACGCTTTATGAGTAATCAACGCTTTATGATCGTCAGCAACGGCATTAATTGGCCGAACGGTTAGGGATACAGGATAAGTAATCTAATAATCTCTAACAAAATGGTCCTTCGTTAATAAACACGAGCAAACCGTACGTAATATAATTCAATGAGCAAGCAATAAGTATGCATAATATTTCTCAATACTAAAATCGTCAACGTTTACTTTTTGTTTGGTCATATTATATTAGTCATTTATTGTGTTTTATAGCTTTCTTAATCTTAAAAACAATTGGCCGAATGGATATTTCCTTTATCGATTTCTTTATTTATCGTGGAAGACTTGTTTCATTTCCCCTAATCTGTAGTGTCGGCACCTGACCGATGTTTTAATTAAACAGAGATTCATGCGGACAAACAGGAAGTTCAATGGAATTCGTGTTAGTACCGAGATCGTGTTCGAGAGCGAGGGCCGATAAAAAACTCAAGTGCGCGAAGAAAGAAGGGACTCCGAGTGGAATATAAAAAAAGTAAAAGAGAGGGAGCGAGGGGCGAGAAAGAAGGAGAGAAGAGGAACGTACAAATAAAACCCAACCCTGAAACTCCACGTAGTCTCGGCGACGACGACCGCCCGAGTCGAGTCTGGCGACTATTTACGTGCCGGGGTATTAAACAAAGCTCTTGTCTCCGCCGTGTGTCGTCCCACACGCGATCGACACGTAGTTTTGCCGTACCCTAAATTTCGTCCGACCACATCCGACCAAACCAATCTACGGCCATATACGACCGAAGCGACGATTTTGTTTGATAATCGATAACTGTTCGGACCTGAAGGGGTCATTTGATGATGAATAGATACGTCTTTGCGATTTTTTTAAAATGGTGATTAAATCTAATAGTTAGAAATTCTGTCCTTTGCTCTAATTTTCAAGTTGTTGGCTCTGGCTTTGATATGCACCCAATCATGACAATATGATCCCGTATAAAGACCGGTAAAGCAAAAGAGCCTTCGTTGAAAGTACATGATCCCAAATAAGCTACCATTTCACCACTGAATCCACCTCATCGATTTTGGGCAATTTTCCAAATAAGTTGATTGAAGCTCTTGTTATTGTTTTGTGTAAACCTACCAGGCATCGTTGCAGAAGGGTGTCATTACTTGAATCATTATAAATTGGTTTAATGGCAACATCACATGGAAGTGCAGTGTTGCCGCATTTGAACGACTGTAGATAATTTGCGGCTTCAGTTTTCTGCCATTCATACTAAGAGTCTTCGCCGCTCGGGCATTTTTCTTGCTGGGGATTCCTGTCGGTTGCATACTAGTGGTAGTAAGTCGCCCATATGGCGTACTTATTTTCTCCACAGAATGATGATTGCGTCCAACGGCAAGACTATAATACACAGTTAATTTGTCGATCAATTTTCCGGTTAGCTTGCTTTTGCCACCAAACTTGTTCTTTTTTCTCGGTGTCTATGTCTATTACGAATTTGTTCACCAGGTCAGATGAACTTCCTATTCCAATAATAATGCAAGTTACCCGTCTTAGTAGATAGTTTAATTGTTTCCAAATGGTCCAACATGATTTGCAACGCATTCCAACCTCTGCAAGATTGGCGTCAGAAACTTTTTACGAAAATATCACCTATTTCGACATAATTGTCAAACAAAGCAACGACATCAAGCAAGGAAAAGAATCCACAGGTTTAGGAGGCTCCTGATAAGGTCAAATCTGAATTATCTTTTATTACTCGTTTTGCAGGTTGTTTTTTTCTTTTCATTTACATGAGTTGAAATATTGAAACTGGCATACAATTTGGATACTTTCAGCTAAAAATAAAAAATACATCCCTCTGTTCAAAATCGCAGTGTCAAAGACAAATAACATATGGAAGAATAGTTTTGTACAATTGTATAGCATAGAAAGTTGAATAGTTAAAAAAAGGTCTGCAAAGCATAGGAGCACGTGTAAATTACGTATGCGGGAGCGCGAGAATGCGCCTCGCGTTAAATTTAAAAGCGACTCGAGACGGTCACGAGGCGACTGGCGCGCATGTAAGATGCGCACGATCCAGCGGAAGGGAAAGATAACCCACGTGACCTCCCCCATCGCCATCGGCGCCGAGTCGAATCGGAATGATTCGCGGTAGGCGTAGGGATCCGAGGGGTTAGTGCCGATTAAACCTATGGATACACACCGATGACGAGGAGGCACGTCCTTGCGATACGTTCGCACCGTCGGTCCTATTTTTTTTTGTCTCCCCGACTCTGAGGATTCTGAAAACCATAGGAGACGATGCGGAGGAGGGAAAAAAGCATTCGTAATAAATTTGTGGGGCATTTGGTGGGAACGCGATCTTCAGATGACGAATCGAGCGAGGCGACACGTTCAGAAGCAAAAAATCCCATAAAGACGAGTCCCAAACACTAGTACACTCGAAACGTACCAATTTATTACGACGAACCGTCCGTTTCTACTCTATATACGTTTATATTACGCGTTGCGCAATGACGTCGCGTGTACATAACTTCATTTACTCTCAGGATGATATACGATCATAGTAAAATGCGAATATATAAATAAACGATGAAATTGAAATCGGTATGTTGTCATATTTAATAATTTCAAGGTATACAAATTGACTCCAATATTACGCGTTCTTTAAATTTATTTTATTAAGCATTTTTCTATTTGGGGACATAATTTTTACTCCAAAAAATATGATGCGAAACTTTCGAAACAAAAATTACTTCATCAATGTTGAAAAAGCGAAATCCGATTTCACTTTTACAGTTATAAATATTCGTCCAACAATCGAAAAGTGCTGGGTTCAATCCCCCGCGCAACATTTTTTTTAATGTCAAGGAATAATCGTAAAAATTGGTTAAAACATTTCTATCTAATTCATTAATATTTTCTACTATTGATATTTTATTTTGCTATTTTCAAAACTTTATCAGAATACAAAGTTATGATTGGTGAATATGATCGAAGGGGAATGGAATCTTCTTAGTTGTGATCACAAGTAACGCATAATCCCTTCATTGGGTAACAATATAAAAAGTTACTTGGCTCATGGCCGTTATATATAATTTGGATCCATTACGCCAGGGCTTTCGGACCCATTTTCATCGAAGGAGTCGTAACAGAAGTGACCCATACTCTATCCGGTAACGTTTGAACGGCTTTAACGATACTCCAACGAACGTGCTAACACCTTTGGATGCATTCTACTCTATCTGAATGGCTTCGCAGAATGCAGTCCCTGATGGCATTGGTCCTTTTGTTCTGCTACCTCTTTTTTATCAAAATATTATTGGAATTTTTAGTTAATATTAAACCTAACCTAATGCAATTAAGATGAGGATTTTTAACCACCCTGATTCAAATAGATATTTGCTATCAGCTTGTATATGTGTATAAAATTGATGCAATTTTAGTTAGAAGAAGTACAACAAATATAACAAAAGTGTTGTTGAGTAAAAAACGAGAAAATTTGACAGCTCGGGAATTAGCAAGTCAACTTATTTTTTTGTCGTTTCAATTTATTTATGAAGGCACCTAGATTGTATACCTACACATGTTATCCAGAAGTCTTTTCTACCAATCCTTTTTTTCGGATTTTTATGTAGACATTTTTCTTCAATTCTTTTAATGTCTAGAATGAAACATTTTTTTATTTCTTTATACACCAATCTCAGAGTTTTAAAATGCGTTTGTAATATTATGACCCAAGGAAACCGAAAATGATTCGGGACAGACTTTATTCGAGGCCAAAACTGAACGAACTCTTATCGATTAGCTGCTCATTTTGGTTTCCGCTTGCAGTGCACTTCTTTCCACCCCTCGTTTTCGCACCCCATTCTCGTCGAGGGCCATTCGGCCGTTTCTTCCTCACACCGGGGTGGCAACTTCCTCGTTCATTTTTTTCTCCTTTTTGACAGCGGTTGCGTACTGACCGATGGAGCAGACGAAGGCTCCGACATTTTAGTCGCTGCGTGTCGATAGGACGTCGAAGCGAGTTACCAGGGTAGTGGGTCAGGCAGGATTTTTGAAAAGGAAGACACCAACGGCTCTCGTAAAAAGAAGGGGAGAGAAAGCGGGTCGCTGCTGAGGACACATTTCGATGCCTGAGTCTCCCGAGGTGCATTTTAATTCCTCCATTCGATCGATATATCAATTCTTCACTATGGATGGTAATCAAGACACGGCCCCGTCATAATTCATCTCGATTCTTCGACCCTCTGCCCTTCATTTTTTTCACGAACAATGAAAATGTGGACGTTTTCTTTGTATTTACTGACGTTTCGATAGCATTTCAACTAAAGTCTTTATTCGAACGTTTATCGTTGATTTTTTAATCATTAATAACAGTTCCTGGATGACGGACACATAAGAAAACAAAAGAAAATAACACGCTGCCATTGAAACGCTGCCCCCTCGTGTTTGGCAATAGCGCGTAATCTACTCAGCGTTTAATTCAGCAATTTAAAGAGGAAACGAAATAAAAATAAAAATGCGCCCCGGTTATTAGCGTCGTTTCGAGCTCCCGAGGCCGTTTAAGGCTTTATTAGCGGGAGAGAGGTGCATAGCGACGACTCGGGAAAATTTGCCTAATTTAATTTGGCCGCGGTCCAATCGCTCGGCGTTAAAGCGGCTCTAATTCTCGCCCGATCCTGACGCGCTCTCCCCCCGGTGCATATTCGTAATTGGGACGGACTCCTAGAACGACGAGGTGCAGTCTGGAGGTTGCACTTGGCGATGGGGGGACGACCGCGTGTCGAAAGGTGCGTTGTACTCAAACAAAGTAAGATATAATTAGACGCTGCCAACCAACCGGCTGCAGCCGCTTTGCCAGTCGAGCTTTCAGACACCTATTAACGCCTGGACCGCCTCCGCTCCCAAGAAAGCACACCGGAAATCGCCCTCGCATTCTTTAGACTATATTATTTGGACTACACTAGACTATCTTCGTTGACATTTTAGATACTACATAAAATATCTGGTTACCTTCTTCCATATGTTAGGGGGACATACCTTTTTTAATTCTTTTTTTAGTATTTTTTTAATTGGCTTCAACAACTAACGCTAAGACGAACGAAAAATTGCGGATTGTTTTGGACATAAATTTTATTTCGGTAAACCAACCCTAGATTTGAGTTTCGCGACGACTAAAACTTATCAGATTGTCAATTAGCAAATTTAACACCAACTAGGGTTGTAATAGAATCGGAAATACCTGAATTGTTATTAAGTTAATGGCAGCCGCGATTTTGAAATTTGTATTTCTAGAACACTACACCTTCAGAAAATGAAAATAAATTCACTGTTTTGACAAACTAATTTTAACAAATTAGTAAAAAAAACTAATTAACAAACTAACTTCAGACTGGTGAACAGTGATTTCAAAAATCCTCGCATTTCTTTCGGTTTGAGTCGACAAAATAGAAAACAGTGTTAAAAAGTGACCGAAAATAACATTTTCTATCGTCAAATTAATTACGCATCTTTTGGGTTAACGAAAGTTGGTGATTTTATCGAAAATATGCGTTTTGGGTGGATTAGGTTGAGAACCGCGTTCGGTACGAGTCTCGTTCATTGTCAGCGACTCTTGGCGTCTTGCGAGGGAGTGGGCGTTGCTGACGATGAAACGTATCCCCCCTCCCCCTGCCGGTAGTTTGCAATTTTGGTCGCCCAGCGGTCATACACGCGCGCTCACGTGCGAGAAAATGAGAAGGGGTGGTAATTTCGCGTAACCGCAGCGTCCTCGGTCGTTTATTAAGAAACTGAGTTTAAACCGCTATTGATTTATAATTTCAATATTTTTTCTTAATTTTGCCATTTCCAAGAAATCGTTTCTCTAAAATGTTATGAACACGGCGTCTTTTCTATGACAATTTTACGACGTCCTCGAAGTGTCTGGCATTTTTGCAAACTGATAAGGTTATATAAGTCGTCAGTATATAAACAACGATTACCTTGTACACAAAATCGTAAGTAACGTATACACAAAATTTATATTCCCTTATAGTCTTTTGGAGTCTCTAAAATTACTGAAAATTTACAAAATTTGATTCTTCATATAATGTACTACTTGCTCAACCGGTAAACTGAAACTAAATTATTCGCAAATCTACGGAACCTGTAATACGATGTTAGTTGAAGAAATTCCAGCGTTCGGAATAAAAGTTAATTAAACGTTTGTGAATTGACATCAAACATTTTTGACGAGCCAATACCTGCATTAGCCGCTCAAATGTAGAAAATATATTGAAATTAAAAAGGAAATTGTACATCAATAGATTTGATATCTAAAAAAAAGTTATTAAAAAAACGTGTGGTTTCTTGAAAGGACCCAAAAAATGAGGTCAATCGGACAAATGCAACGTGACGGTATGAAGTCTAGCACAAGACCATCCGTTAGGTTCGATCAGCGGTTGGCGTTGCATTAAAACGCTTCGCGAGCTTCGGATTGGGGATCGGCAGCGGCGATTTGCGGATCGCAGCCGTAAATTATTTTTCAATACACGGCGCGAACGAACCGAATTACGCGTCTCTCTGATATCCCGGAAACCAGCAACTCCGTGGGCATTTTTTTATTTTTTTTGCGATAACGGACACATACGGTGCACGAGCCACGGTCGGCATTCCACGCATCGAGAGATCGATACATCGTGCGGAGGCCCCGAGCGAAACTCGAACACGAAACGAACCGATAGACTCGCCACCCTGCCAACAATTTTCAGTAAATGCGCCGAGAAGAATTCGATGGCTGGAATTGCAACACTTTACAGTAAATTGGAACCGGTCAACATTTCGTCCGCTACCGCGTCACGTACAAAAATTGGATACAAATTTTCATCTACGCGGTGTATGGTGGAAAAGGCTGTTTATTACTCGGTGCATTGAAGGTCCATTGGCAATGTTTTGAAATACTTCGAAAACTAGTAAAATGTTGTTTGTAGAACGTTTTTATTGGTCATATGCAATAAAAATTAACTGGAAATTTCAATAAAAATATATGGAAGATTTGCTTTTCAAATAGAAATTTTATATGCGGACATGCTTGTTCGTACGGAGATTTTTTTTAGAATTAAATAACAGTGGTTTGAGAGACGAGTTTCATAAAGGACCGCTAGGCGGCACATCAGCCCGTAAGTAAATTTCATCTGATAGAACTAAGGTAGAAGAAGCGAATCTTATTACTTTTAATCCGGAAATTTGTGAAGGAGAATCAAAAGAATACGAATTTTATTAGATGACTGTGTATTTATGTGATTGTCTGAAAATAATAAGTTTTGCAAAATTGTACAATTTAATGTGAACCAATATTTTTGTTTAAGATTTCTTAAATGGTGCAGCAAATTTTTCAACTATTGAATATTATAACAACAATTACAAGGCTCAAAAGCATTTTTAAGGGACATGTTTGAATATTGTCATGAATTAATGAAGAAATAAATCAAATAATCTTACACACAATTTCATGTTTTCAGGAGAGTCGAAACCTACTTAGTATTGCCATTAGTGTCAATCGATTCATGACCCCTACCGACTCGTGCGGTCGTTTTTGTTATGATTTCGTAAACCTTATGGATTTGTAATCTATTTTTCCTGTTTTTCCCGAGAATTTCCCACGACAAGAAAAAATAACAAACAAGTTGACTATGAATCCAATTTTAAGGGTAAAACTTATTGATTACGTCTAACATTTTTCTTGCGATAAATGGCAATTTAATATAGAATATTGCCAAATGTATAACTAAATATACCTAAAAATGTTAGGTTAGTCTACATATTTTTTGAAAAATATAATTGTTAATGTACGAAGCTAATGACTAATGTATTACTTTCAAAATAAAATATCAATGGAAGCTTTAAAATGCTGCAATGTCCTACTCGTATTGATTATTCGTTTGAATTGTTGAGAGAGCTACTACCGATCGAAAGGTCGTGGGTTCAACTCCCGGCCTCATTGTTTTTTTTTTTATTGAAAGACAACAAATAATTCCGAAAATCGGAAAAAAAATTATTTCAAGTTAGTTTATTTTTCCAGTATTTTTGAAACAATTTTGAATTACTCAGACAAATTTCTTTTTGTAATAATTTAGGCAACGTCAATTATGTTTCTTTGTTTAGTAATTTGAACTTCATCCCTAAGTTCTTGGTGTTTAAGGATATTTGACAACTTTAAGGTGGAGTAAAATAAAATAAAACTGATGTAAACATAAAAAATGTCATCCACGAGTTCTGCGCTGGAACTAAATGTTGCGCGACTTCATTTGTGGGTTCATCAAAATAAACGCGTACACTATGATCCAAGCAACGATCTTATTTTTTATTTTATTCGAACTGTTTACATTTACGCCTTTATTTACATTTCTCTTCAATGACCGATTTCAGACTCACACTTATCACACCTTTCAAATGACTTTAGGCAAAATGTATACATCTGCATTTCCACCTTGCTAAACATCTTTTATAGAAAAAATTCTATTTTGATATTGAATAATCGAAACAATTGGAATAATCCAATACATTGTTAAATACCACATTTTACACCTATGAGTCTATATATGTACCCTTATCGGTATAAAACATCGGTGTTAATTTTTCAATTTGACACCGTGAAGTTTGTAAACAAAATAAGACCTTACGCTAACATCATTTTGGCCCCTGATTCTTTCGTTTGTTTACAGTTTGGAGGTTGATCGTTATTTCCAAGTACCTCACGGAAATGAAGACCGCATGCGGATATCTTTTATAGCTTCCGGCGGTGTTAAAATCAACATAACCATTACACCTTACAACGGCTTGCTTAACACCGCACCGGCAGAACTTTGGATGATATTTTTATACTACACAGGCCGACAAAATTTGAGAAAATTGCAGAACCAAAAACCAGAACATATTTTCCAAACGTATTTGACGCGCTGAATTCGAATCCGACCTCAGAATAGCCCCTATACGTCAGGTTTTTGAGATATTTTAACCTAAAAGTGCAAAATAGTAATTTTCGGTCCTAGGCCGTAAAGTTCAATTTTACGGACCGAGTGGAGATTGTGCGTCCGAGGACTGGCGGAGCCTGTAACTTCAAGACAGATTTGTTTTTCAAAATGATTGTCACGGTATCTCAAAGTACTGTTTTTGCCCTTCAAAATCCTTTTTTAAACTTAGAAAATCTTTATTGGTCACTGAGATATCGCCTGTTGAAGTTTCTGAAGCTCCATCTGATTCTGCTCAGTTTCTGAATATCGCCGAATTTGCCAAACTCAGAAACTTCAACAGGCGAAATCTCAGTGACCAATAAAGATTTTTCTAAGTTTAAAAACGGATTTTGAAGGGCAAAAACAGTACTTTGAGATACCGTGACGATGGTTTTGAAAAAGATCTGTCTTGAAGTTACAGCACCTCAAATGTACCCAAAAAACGTACTTTTAGGTTAAGATATCTGAAAAACTTGACGTATAGGGGCTATTCTAAGGTCGGATTCGAATTCAACATGTCAAATACCTTCGGAAAAGTATGTTCTGGTTGTTGGTTCTAAAATTTGTCGGCCTATGCTATCATACGCATTTTTATTTTACAGGTTAAGGTAAAAATAATAAAGGCGTGACCGTATACCGCACCCCGTGCAAATCGGGAATGTCGGAGCTTCCGCCTCTCTTGGGAAAGGAAAATTCGCGACGAGATTCGAGCTTGAAGAGCGATCGTTCGCATCCCGCCCACGCACTTAATCCGACACTGAAAGCCGAACATGAACGATGCCACTACGCCATGTTGTTGCACCCACTAACAGCCCACACGTGCGTGAGAACGTAAAGCCACGTTCGCAAGAAATGATCGAGGGCGCATATACACCGTGACTATCTTGTGGAGAGACCGAATCTCTCTCTCTCTCTCTCTCTCTGGGAAAGTCGTAATACATTTCACATGTGGTGCGCCCGGTGGTTTGTCGTCGTCGTTCGAGTGCACTCCAGGCCGGTCCTTTTCTATCTCTCTCTCTTTTGCTCTCCCTACACCGTGAAATTAAACTGCGCAATCTCCGATAACTCATCGGTCGACGTCTACACGTTGTCCACGTCGCCGTTATTATTATTAATCATCCGACGAATTACCGAATGTCGACTATCGATTTTGGATATTGATATATACCATTTGAATATGGCATACACAGAAAAGAAGTAACAAAACAAAACAATAATCCCACGACCGAATTATCGTTGCTACGTATAAATCAGACGAAGTCTTCCAGGACCTTCGGAAAATATATCCCCTCCACTTTTCTTATTTTTCTTCCCACGAAAGTCTCATATGTATCGCAAACTTATTCAAGTACAGTGGTCCTTCTCTTATTCTAATTTGTCCGTTCTAATTTTCGCCTCCTAATTAAAATAAGGGAAAGGCTACTGTAATATTTAGATACAGTAGTCCCTCTCCTAATTCACACGGTTAGTTTTTAAAAAATGGCGGCCTCTCTCTCCTAATTCACTTTACTTCTGTAACCCAACCTGGGCACGTTTTTTCTCCTCCAACATTCCAAGTTTACCTTCGCGCATGCTCGCGCCCTGTATTTTGTTCGTTTCCCTCTCACTGTTTTTACGTGAAGGGTCTTGGAGTAGGGAGAGGAACGGAGGAGAAATTCTGAATTTGGAAGGGTAATATTCGTGAATTAGGGCGAGATGAAATAGGACAGGGACTACTGTATCCTTTTGGTTAGAGACCCTATTTATCTCTGGAATAAAATAAAATCACTTTGACAATCCTTGAAATCGTGATCGGCCGCCTACGCTTGCGATTGGCCGCCTACGCCTGTAATCGGCAATTAGCGTACTCGAATCTCGAATGTACAAATTGTAGGTTATTGACGTGTTTTATGGAAGCGAGACTCTCGTTAATAACGGCGCGCCACCTCGCGTATATACGAAGTTCAAAGTCGTAGATTTCAATTAGCCCGGCGTTGCGCACGAATCTGCATCTGATGCAGCGAGCATCTGCGAGCTTTTCATCGAGAGACATGAGAGGAGGAGAAGGAAGACGAGACACCGACACGCGGTCAAGGGGAGCGACTACAGCTGCATCTGCATCTGTATCCTACATCACCGTTTGGATCGAGGTAACGAGTAGCTTCCTTTCCTATCTTTCTTTCTCCTCTCTCTTTCTCTCTCACTCTATCTCGAATCCTCAATTTTTCTCGGTAGTTTTACCTGGCTCTTATCTCAGCTTCCGTGTTCTGTGGTTCAATTTTTGTTATCCTTACTCGTTTTAGCTTACGCTTCTGCATCTTTCCTTTACGTGTTTTTACACTCCTGAAGGCATTTCTCTCTCATGCATGAATTTTTCACTTCGCTGGAATCTTTATTTTAGTCATTCTTAGCGAAGGTATTTTCACATTTTTTATTGATAATCAAAATTCGAATGATGTCAATAACCATTGATTTTTCTTTGTTTCTCAATTTATTTTTATTATCAACTTTAACCAATTTATAAAAATAAAAAAATGCGCCTATTTCTTATCAAAGTATTGCACGTATTATTTCTGAATCAACGTTATTTCGTGTTTTTTCATCATCGCCACTGATGACACTAATATTGATGGTCAAACATATTCGCCATCGGTATTTTCTGTAACTATTGTTCTGCGTGAAGAATAAATCATCAAAATGCGATAACTAACCTTCACTTTTTAAAAACAATTCAAAAGTGTATGGAGTCGTTGAAAACGAATTTGAATACAGAATTATAAAATTCAAAGGGTCGTAGCCAATGCAGCGGATATTGTCTAGATAATTTTTTTAACGATTACCAAATCATCTGTAGCCATTGATTACTAATTAATGGTTATAAAAATTCATTTTTTTACAGTTATTGTTACGGACAGAATCGATGCTTTTTCCCACAAAGTTGGTTTTTCCTACACCATTGCACACCCGAATGGAGGTATCTATTAAAATGAAGGTGTCCTGTCAGGAAAATTATGTAAAGGCACTCTGCAATGGTGACGATCTGCATAAAATTATTTGTAATTAGAATATTACAATACCGATGTATAATACGATGATTTGGCCCATTTAAATGCTCGAGAAATTGAAAAGTCGAACTCGCGTCGCGACCGGGTCGTCACCGTTTGATCGTAATAAATTGATGTTTTTTCATTTAGTTGATCAAATTGTGCGTTTGATTTAAAGTCCTTCATTGAAACATTATGTGATAACGTTATAGACCAATGCGTAGCCAATTCCCGCTTGCGAGAGACAATTTTGCAAGGAATCCGTGTTACGAAGCGGAGCCGCGCCGCGGCGCGGTAATTAAGCGTACTCCTTGTCAGGTGCCATTTAACTTAAAAATAGCGACAAATATTTCGCGGAGTAATTAAAATATAACTACACAAAAAAAAAACACCTTTTCTCGCCCCTTAATGTCGTATTGTACAAAAATAACAAATCGTAATTTCTATTAGAGAAACTGGCCAATTATTTTTACGATAAAATAAATTTTCTTTTCATATATTTAAATAAATTTTCATTTTGAAATAAAGCGTAAAAGGCGAGGAGTCGATTTAACTGGGGATAAAACGCAATAAGTTATCGCGTCGCGTCGTCTCGGTAATCCGGCGTAATGGGTATCGCGAGATTTTTACGCGCGTCAATCGAGATCGAGAGTTTGCCGTTGCGAATCAATGGTTGGACTTGGATTTAATACACGTCGCGAGTACGTTTCGAAAACCCGTTTCGACATCGATGAATCGCCAACGTTCAAGATCCATTCAAATTAATTTCGTGTATATACCTTCCACCAATGACAGTTGTCTGAGAGAACCGGATGAGTTTCGTAAGTCGACGCCACTGCTCTTACCTGCAACCATAAACAAAATGACATTAATTAACTGAAATTATTATTTTAATTAAATGCTGTAAAAATAAGTACAAGGAATTTCGAAAAGAAACGTCTTAATTAATGAAAATGATACCTCCAGTATAGCGAAATGTTTTGTTCTGTTTTTTTTTTAATATTGTTTTACATCGACTTTTTTGAACCCATTTAGGACTAAACCTCGACGGGACCTACAGTTTATGAAGGTGGAATCCGAACCACCTGAGTTTTGGCATTATTAGACACTTATAAACAAATATAGAGCTGTCCCGATGACAGATGGCAGTGGTCGGGATCGAACCAAGGTTTTCTGATTATAAAGTCGATACTCTACCAACTGAGCCACTGCCGATCATTTTGTTCTGTCATTTCGAATTTCAAAATTTCACAGACAGAATTTTTTAGGGGTTAATGCATTGAAATTACACTTAGTGATGATGAATTTATGCTTTCAACGCTACTTCATGATTTTTTAAACAATCTTGTATGAATTTATCGATATTAATTAGAACCAACAAACTTTATCCGTAGGTATATGTGCAACTCGTCCTTTTCTTTTTATTGGAAAAAAAGTGTGGAAAACGCCAATGTCCGATAGGTAGAAGCCCCGACTGAGTTTTAATTAACATCATGGGGAGTGCTGTTCGCGTTTGGCGTATAAGCGATAAAGGCACCTCCGCACCGATTCTCTCCATTTGCTTTCCTCTGGTTCAAGACCTCGTTCCGCTCTCGCATTTTTTTAAACGCTCCTTTCCAGTTTGTCCTTTTAGCCCGCCCAGGGATTCGCGTCGCTCTCGCTGTGACATTTTCAAGGCGGAATTCTTCCTTACTCCGAGGTATGGGAGAGAGCAGAACTGGAGCGCCCGAATTTTACGAGGATTTTAAGGGGAGAGCCGAGAATTTCATACCGTTCTCACTTTTCCGCCTGTATTTTTCAAAATAACTTTTAGCAATGAAATCGCAATGCGCCTTCGTCGTCGTCGTCGCCTCGAGGCGAGGTGAAAATAACTTGCCGAGGAAGAGAACTCCAGAAACTTCGCTTCGACGTCATTTTTCCATGCGAAAATGCGGAGAACGTCAAAGAAAGGTTAGCTTAAGTTGACTGCTAAGGTGTTCTGAGCTTTAGTCGATGATGGAAATAAGAACACGCGTTACACAGAAAGTAAAAGTCGAGGAAATTTCCTACAACTAGTCAGAAACTTTTGGATGGGTAATTAATTTTATATAATTTACAAATATAGACTCATGGCCTCCTATCAGCGAGGAAAGGGACTATCCTTCCCCGCCAGGCCCGACGTGCTATGTCTGATAATTTTATGTTTGAATATCATAAAAATGATGGTGACATGAAGGTGAACAAAGGATTCGTTTTCAGCGGCCAAACAACGATTTTATGTTCCTGTATTGTTATTGTATGACAAACTAGCATTAATTTCAATCGTTGACCTCTGTGTGCAAGCCTGGACTCACTACAAAGAAGTAAAAAAGCAAAATCAAAGTTTCAAGAAACACTGGAAAACCTCATTCCTTAAATTCTTATCAGCCAAACAGTCAATAATGACAATTTTCTCTTTCAATTGCCACTTCACATTGCTCGACATACGAACTCAGGTGAAATCACCGATATCTTGTTAATTCCCACGGTCTTTACTCCCAGTAGTGTTTTCCTTTAAGATTTCAATTAGTGATAATTAGCAATTACAGATCGTCTCGAAGGCTAGCGATATTCCTCTACTTTTGTCCCTTCCTTATTGGCATCCTTCACTATTAAAATGCTAAGTCTAATCCTGTATCACAAAATGTTCACTCCCTTCACTTCCTGTGCAGACTAGACAAATACTTGAATGTTGGGTGATTTATGTTCAAAGTACATTGGTTTATGTGACTATAATGAAAAGCAACAATAATGTCTATACCAAGTGATTTCCAACGATGTATCATCCCTACCACTTTGGCTAGAAACTGTCCTTGTTAAACTTCCTTCAGCAAGTTTCTAAAGGGAATTCAAGAATAATTCGATTGGTTTAGGGTAATCATGTATTTGTATTGTGAACTTTCCCGTTTAGTTCGTCGCATGTTTTCTGTAAAGTGGTTCTGCAATTCGTATATTAAAAAAGACGACCCCCGACGTCTATGTGTCTATCTGTCTACACCAACTGATTTCGCACCCGCGACAAGTTCATTTCTCTTTACCATCATTAGAATGCTAACTCGACAATCTTTATTCCTAATTGTATTTAGCTTCATTTCAAATTAGAACATATATTTGTAGTGGGCATTTCTATATTTTGATCGATTTGTGGCTACTATTAGCAACATTGCATAACAAAAATGCATCGTATGAACCCACTACATTGTTTTTTTATTTTTCTATTTAAGAAGAAACCATTGGTTAATAATTCGACGCAAACGTCTACGACAGACGTTTCCAGTCGGCGTATCTACAACTCTGGAAGGTCCTTTGAGAGGTTTCTCCTTCGAGTGCAAAGAGGAAAGGACGAGCAAACCGCAATGCCAGAAACTTCCGTCCAAGTCCCATTTGCAGTTAAAACTAGGCGGACCTCTTTAGAAGAGCCGCGAAGACGTCGCCCAATATACACGGGAGCCAAAACGACCGAAATAGGACGCAATGGAGGAAGGAGAGACGTACGGGGTTACGTTTAATGCCTCTGCCGAAAGGTTCCTAGGAATTGGCAACGTTACCGTGTGTTTTAGCTTCTGCGTCGGGAGAGGGTGGTGCGGCCAACGGCGAAAGCTTTGCCAAATATAGGGATTACGGACTAAGAGTTCCGGTTTTGGTCCTTAGAGTCGGATCCCAAACTGGAAGGAAGAGAAAGACGGGCGTAAAGCGAGAGAGAACTGCCAAAACAGATCGAGCACCAGCGAGATTGGAGACGGGAAAGCATTGTGCGGAAAGCCGTAGACGGGTGGAAACAAAGAGAAACGGGACGGGGCAAAAGAAAAGGCGAAAATAAAACAAACCCGGTAAAAGAGTGCGGTGACGAGGCGACGGACAAGTGAGATTAGTGATTGCTTTACCGCACTGCCAAGGGACACGTTTTACGTGTAATTCACTTTCCACAGACAATGGATTTCGAATTCGATCGTTTAAAAATACGGAAAGCAAATTACGCAAAACATATTTAGTAGATTTGTTTCCTCGATAAACGAACGGTCGGAAAAACATTTGGATTATAACTCAACCGGAAATGGGGAATAAACTTTACATTGAACTTATTACGGATGAATTTATCTTACATTTTTGGGAAAAATAACCGTACGACAAATTCGTCGATTGCGAAACCCGTATACGGGAGCGTAATTTCGCATACTGAATGTACGATAAATCGCACCTGCGTTTCAATTACCGATGGCGGCGCAGTTGAATTATTCCGAGTGAACGATATTTTGGAACAAATTAATTTAATAATCAGAGCTCGAAAATACCTGCGGGAGTAAAATAATGATGGCGCTCTCGACGAAATTGCGCGTTCGGCCCTGGGGCGGAAGTGGACCAACGACAGGCGATTTTTCGTTTATTTTTCAGCCGATCATTGTCGTCGTAGCCGCAGAAATGTTGGTAGGGGCGTACATCGAATCTACTCGCGTTTCACGAGCGCCCCCACGTTGTCGGACATTCCCGGCAAGTTTCCCGCGGACACGAGCTTTTACGAGGAGCGTGCGGTATAACGCACACCCGGATGGGGATTTACGATTACGATTTAGGTAGCCGCGCATTTAGCCAGCCTTGTATAATGAACGAAAAAGGTTCCGATGGGAAAATACGCACGGATTCCCGCGATCGCTAAAACCCGAATGCTCCAGCAACGGCCATCGACGGGGTGGCAAATTAAAAACAAATGTTAGTGCGGTATTCATATGTGATAAAACACCCGCTCCAGCCCCGAAAAGGTCAATTCTGATATTTGCACCGGTTAAATATGTTACTTTATTAGTAATGCGCTAATTGAGCAATTACGCACCGTGTAATTATTCTGTTACATTCCGCAATGTGGCGTATCAACATGTTTTGTATTACATGTAGGCATGGTCGATATTACATTTGGTAGGTTATTTAGATTTTTGTTTATGTTTACCGTTCAACTAGTAAAGCGTTATTTGGGATCGGTCCTTCCTGTATTGAAAACTACAATTTGGATAAAAAAGTTGTTGAGAATCGCAAGACAATACCTAGAAATAGGTGATTATTACAATAAAAATGGCTGAGAGAAAATTAGATGACCACAATATGATCAATATTGGATCGAAGTCGGTCGGATCCAAAAGTGATCTAAATGAGATCCTAGTTTTGAGATAATCCAGGGCCAAAATTAGATGACTTTTTGAGCAAAAATAAATCATTTTTTTATTATATTAAATGTCAATAACTATTTAAAAAAAACTTTGGTCCTAGTTGGACTCGAACCCCAGTACTCTGGATAACAATCCACAATCTTTTAATATAGTATAAATCTGTTAGTAATTATTATTAAATATCCAATTAAGTGTCAGAAAACTGTCCGCTAACTCTCGAGTTTGCATCTTTAAGTTCGATGTCAAAAATTGGATTAATTTTAGGTTAAAATCGGATCAAAATAAGAGCACGTATGCGATTGGCGTCTGTCACATCCAAAAGTGTTTCTATTTTGATTCGATTTTAATCTAAAGTTGTGGCTATCTGTTTCACATCGAACTTAATTACTCGCGAACTCGTGAGTAGGCGTACAGTGTTCTGATATTTCGATTCACTTAATTGTGTTTTTAAAAATAATTACTAGCATATTTATATTATATTAAAAGATGTGTTATTTAAAATGTTTTGAACATTTTCAATCTTCTAACCTCTGTAGTTAACAAAATTTCTTACTATTTATATTGCTTCTAATTTTTACTTATTTTAACGTGCAATTCGTTAAAACACATTACAGAATAGTAATATTTTTATCGAATCCCGGTATCTAATATCCGATATTTGTCCATCAAATTTTAACAAGAAAAGTGGTTGAGTGACTAAGGGCGTGGACTGTTATCCAGGGTACTGGGGTTCGAGTCCAGGGCGATCCAAATTTTTTTTTTATTGAATATTTATTTACATTTAATATAACAAAAAAATGCTTTATTTTTGCTCGAAAAGTCGTCCAATTTTGGTCCTGGATTGTCTCAAAACTAGGATCTCATTTAGATCCACTATTGATCAAATTATGGTCATCACTTTTTCTCTCGGGAACTTTTTCAAGATTTCGGCATTGAAATTGTGATTCTAATTACTATAAATGACCTCTATATAAATGACCTTAAAAAAAATTCACCTATTTCCAAAAATTCTAAATTCTCGATCGATTCCTTTCGTATTTGTTAGAAAGCCGTATCTATTAATTAAAATTGCTTTTACGGCGTCAGAATTTTGAAAAAATTGATTCAGTAATTTTTAATAAACAATTTATAGCGTAAATTTCTACTTTATCGGCGAACCACTTAATTCGAAATCTGGTTTGAAATAATTCTGGTGGACAGCAGGAAGAAGCACGTGGGAGGAAAGGAAGGAAGGAAGGAAGGAAGAGAAAGAGCCAGAGAGCTCGTACGTGTGGAGGAGAAGCGCGGTTTCGCGCGAATCGATGGCTAATAGCCCCGTGCAGTAATTAATGCAACAAGTTGATACCTAACACTTATCCGCCGATAGTTAGCGTTGCTCGACATCGACCTCGGCCCACCAGTCACCTTTCGATACGGATCGCGCACATCTTTCTTATCGATCTCTCCACCATATTGCTATATCTCTCTTTCGTTTCTCTTTTTATCTTCCGTGACTTTTACTATTGTTCGCCCAACGCTTATAAATATGGAGCAAAAAAAAACTACCGATTAATTGATTTCGATTATTAATTCAACAAGACAATTCTTCAGGCTTTTACAATAATTCTTGCATCTCTGAGGATCGTTCCACTTTTCGACTTCGTTTTCTCGATATTAATCAATTCTTTATGTACTGCGGTTATTCAAGAACTGGAAGCGATTTCTCCCGAGAAGAACTCGTCTTCTTTATTTATTATTCCTGTCGGTATACTATAATAGAATTTAACTACCAATGTGTCAATTATATACTGTCGAAATCCATATACTATTATATATAATCCAATTGTTTTCGCCTGCTTATTTTTCTTACTTAATATATTGGAATTCCATTTCACTATCGGGACAGAAAAGACGGAGTTGTGACTGACGGCGACTTCTGGTGGCAGCTAGTGTAACTACT
The DNA here is from genome assembly GCA_030407085.1 of Trichopria drosophilae. Taxonomy (NCBI): domain Eukaryota; kingdom Metazoa; phylum Arthropoda; class Insecta; order Hymenoptera; family Diapriidae; genus Trichopria; species Trichopria drosophilae. Next base: position 108,554,468 of record CM059585.1, on the reverse strand, counting down.
GCATGCATCTACTATTTGAGGCGATATCGTCGGCTACGCACCTGAATCAACCAATTTCCAACTGATCTTGATTTCCAAATAAACTTATATTTTAAACAAAATCATATTTACGAAGAATAAAACTAGTTTTCAAGACAATATTAAGTATTATTCAAAGTAAACAATATACTATTTTATAATACTACTATTTTAATCTGTTATATCTTCATATTTCATCACGTGGTCGAGTAATTTGTCCGCGATTTCAAATTATGAAAGAAATAAAAATTTCAAATGTCCACAATCTTAACGAATACCACAAATCATTTTTCTCCTAGGAGATTGCCCCAAGTTAGCGTGACGTCGGTAGTTTTGTATAAAAGCAAAAAGTGTTTTTACATTGCCAAAAACGAAAAGCAGATGCTTCTTCCCATCCTGTTCTCGTTGAAACTTGAAATACCAGGAAGGTGTGCGCAGAAACGGATACGACAACCGGAAGCGGTTGGAATAGTACCGCGCCTGGCCGGCAATTATGCGCACTTATACGCACTATCTCGCGCATGCGTACTTACCTCCCTTTTCCATGCACGTGTTTTTAACGACACCGCAGCGTTTTGAGCGACCTAAAATCCCGTCGTTGACGAGATTTTGCGATTTATGTCTATGGTTTATTGCTCAATAGGAAGGGACAAACTGTTCTTGGTGCGTTGACGACTTATAATAACAATGACAAACATGCTCTGATGCTGAACATTTTCATCACAGAAAAATCGTAGTAGAGAAAAATAACGAGTAACATTTATTAGTCTATTGTGTGAAGTTAACTAGCTGTTATAAAACTCTTGTAGGTTAGGTACTAGCATAAACCTTTTCCATTACAACTATTTTTTTTTTATTATATTTTAGACAAAGATAGACACATGTCGAGAGGAGGCAGAACAAAACAAAGAGAAAAAGCGCGCGGGACAGAGAAAGTGGAGGTGAAGGCGAAAGAGGTTGGAAAACGGATGGCCAGGGGTTGACCAGGGGCTATTTCGAGTGCGCCGTATACGTTTGTAGAGCGTGCAGGACCGACCGGTATACACACCACCCGTCAATTATCCGCTGAATAAACTATCGTCCCTGCCGCCCACGCCCGCCACCCACACTCGTGCAGTCCACAAACACCCCGATACATCGGCCGACAATCTTTTTCCCGCGGATTCATACTTTATAACCTGACATCCACTCTTAGTGTCGCCACAAAAAAGGCCAAGAATATTCGCACATGACTTTTCACGTTATTGAAAAAGGAATTTTTAAAAAAACGCCATTTTTCGGCTACAATTAGATATTTTTGTATGCAAAAATAATACAAATTTAAAAACGATTTTTTAAAAAGTTTGTTTTTGACAATTTTGAAATATTGTAAATAGAATATGATAAAAAGTGTCATCAGTGAAACTCTCGATTTACATTCGATCGCTTGTCCTCCAACCACGAGCAAACTGATCGATAAAAAAAAACAGTGTACAGTAGAACTCGCCGATAATTTTCACGGGGAAAATTGTCCAGGCAGCCATCCGTCCATCCGGTGCGGCTCTGTTGAACCGCCAGGCACAGAGGGAAATGCATCACGCGATTCCGCAGGGGGGTTTCGTAGGTGCGCGACATGTTCGTCATGGAACTGCGCGCGTACATCGGGTGCTCCGGGAAATCGCGAGTAATGAGCGTAAATTCATATATATACGCCTCGACATGTATGCGTGTGCCATGGCGAAAATCATCGACTGGAGGCTAGAGCCGAGCGAACCGACGAATCGTGCAAATTCCCTCGTTTTAACGCACCGGCGCTATGTGCGCGGGGATCATTTTCACTTTGATGGTTTTCGAGTGCATACATTTCACGTATTAATATATCGATTTTACGACCGCACAACGGAGGCCGTTCTTATTGGTCGTCATTTTTAAAACTCCACCGAAAATCATGAACGAACATTATTCTGGATGGAATTTCGTATTGTTTCTTTTTCGAGGGCTGGCACGGCCCGATTTTTCGTGTACCCCTATTGAGGCCAAATTAATCCGCTAAGTGACGCCACTGTCGTCTGAGAGTCCCCTTCTCCTTGTACTGCTTCCCCTCCAACTCCCTCTTACCCCACTTCAGACGCGGATAGCGAAGGACCGTGGTGGGGGTTAACAAAAGATACCAACGCAATCATGCGAATTAGTTCATCTCCACTTTTTTTCACAATAAGGTTACACAAAATATCTGTACATTTATAGTGTCAGCCCCGTGTCCGAGGGTACTCGGATCGACCCTCCACTTCTTGGTGACATCCTGCCAGTGTCCTGTACATCCCCTTGGTGCGATGTCGTACGCAGCTCGCCATCAACCGACTATCCGGTGCATGTCCGACTATATAATGCATTGTATACACACATGTGTGAGTGTGTGTGTATACGCCTATCGCACAGAGACGTGTTATGCACGCGGTACATGCACTTAGATAACCGACATATCGGGTGGTGGGTGCGGGTACTGGGTATATTACACGCGTCGCAGTGACCCTCTACCCTCCATTTAGACAGTCCCGTTAATAAACTTTCTCAAACTAATTTTAATTTCTACTTTCTTTACCTCGACTGTTTTTGACCCTAATAAATATTTATTTTGGACTATGTAAAAATAATTATAAAAAAGTCTGTAGTACGTTATATTGATTATTCTAACAATGAAGGGAGGTGTCTTATAAAGCACGAGTTACGATGGAATATGCGAATTTGGTTTTAATTTTTCAAAAATCAAAAAATTCTTCACCATTGGTTCGTTATAAGACAATTTATATAAATTATTAAACATAAATTTCAAATGTCTATAAATGAAAAATTACGCAAAGCAGAATGAGCTCGGACGAAATAAACGTCAGGATCGATATAACTACCCTGGCAAAAAGTCATCCTGTTCAGCAACCGGGTATCCCTAGTGGAATAATAGCAGGTTTCGCAGGTTACATTATCCGCCCTATGATCTTTTCGTGTAATCTGGATCTATGAAACATCATGACATAAAAGAGCGAGAAAGGAAGCAATTTTTCACTTATCGACCAATTTAGTTTAATTTCGGCAGATTTTTGAACGAAATTACGTCACGTTTAACGTTATTTCATGATTTTGCTTTATTATCGCAACTTTTACACAACTAGCGATAGTTTAGTATTTAGTAAACCCCACCGATAATAATAGATAATTATAAAAACAATTACTTGCATTGTCAGTTTTATTAAAAATTTATCGTGGTTTCCGGGGAATTTTTTATTCAGAAAATAAATTAATATTAATTGCATATATTATTCAATAACTCGTCGTTTAAGCAACTGTATATTGAGCGAACAGGTATTTATGACCACTTAATTAAAAATCATTTGCACCATATCGATATCAGCTTAAATTCATGTTTAAAAAAGTTTAATTACATTTAACGGTCAATTATTTAATTCTATACTACGTGTTGCGATTGGCGCAGTTTCAATTGCAATTATATTGGAGAATAAATCTGTACATTAAAAAACAAAATGTTAAAATACTTTTTATTTTGAAATGTCTATTTTTCTAGGTTAGTCATCTTATTAAGTATTTAAAACATTTGTGCAGTGGCGCTCATCTTACTTCGAAATATCGACGAATCTATTTATTACGCATTGGTTTTAGATTCTTAAAATCACGTTTTACATTTTATATGTTTTCTATTATTGTTAATTACAAATAAATCAATTATATGGTTTCTTAAGTACTTCGGGTTGCTAAATTCGCATTTGAACTCAAAATTATGCTCCATTTTTTTTTAATGCTTACGAATAAGATTTCTAATGTACAAAACAAAAACCATTATTGTTACGAGAGCGTGGATCAACCGCGCGTACCGAGTTCGCCACCTAGCGGCGTCTGAAACCAAACATTTTTAAAGAAAATTTCGAACTCCACGTATTTTTTGTTCGTCTGAGTTCAATTTTGCTAGACAATGCCAAAAAACTAAAAATAAATCTCTTTTCAAAGATATGGCAGAGCGGCAAATTTTGCTGTAAAATCGTATGTACCGATTCGAATTGCTTAGCAAACCTTAAAAACATTTTTCTAATAAATAAAATTTCAATAGCCATAAAATTTCAAATTTTTCGAAAAGTTCCAGAGAGATTTTCGCGAAAACTCATTATTACAGTGGTTCATTTTATCGTCGAGAAGGCTGGAGAGCCGTCGGTAAGACCTCCATTTGGTATCTCTCTGCGAAGGTGATGGGAGCGGTCTTTATGCTCGGCGTGCACGGAATCATACACGTAACGTTAGGTACGTACTTTTGATCCACGACATATCTCCCGCATGCAATTACGACCGTCGTCGCATCCGGTCCTCGTATTGCTCTCTTCATCTCTCTCCCCCCTTCTTATCTCTTCTATATCGTCATTCCCTGTCTTTATTGTATCATCTCTCCTTCTCGTAAATTAACCGGACAGCTTTCTCTATTAATTTATTTGTTGTGTACAACCACCTCCAATTTATTCTACTTGTGTTATTTTCACAGTTTGTTTTTTCGAATCAAAATGTACCAAAACCGAAATTTCATGAATTATTGGTTATGTCGACATTCTTTTGCAAATTTTTAACGGACAAAATTTTGTAACTTCTTTCAAAATCATCATCTTCCTCATCATCAAAGTTATTATCGTCGTCATCATCCTCCTCATCGTCGGTATATTCATCATTATTATAAGCCTCATCGTCATTATCATCATTCTCATCATCGGTATCATCATAATCATCAACTTCATTGACATCATCATCATAATCAAAATCATCGGTATAATGATAATTATTATTCTCCTGATCGCCATAATAATCTTCATCACAGTGATCATCGTGATAATCGTCATAATAATAACTTTTATAATCATCAACATTATCATCATTTTCCGTATCATAATCATAATTTCATGATAATCATCTTCATTATCAGCTTAAGCATCGGTATAATATTCATTATTATCATCCTCTTCGGCAATTATTATATTAGTCATAAGCATCATCGTTATAATCACCATAATCACAATCATCAGCTTCACCATCTTCCGCATCATAATCATAATTTTAATCATCACCATCATCAAAATTATCAATCGTGATAATCATTTTAGTCACATTCATTATCCTTCTCCTTCTTACCATAATGACCATCATCATCACTATAATTTTATCGTCATTCACTTTCATCATCAGTATCAAAACCATCATCCTCGTTACCATAGCTTTAACCATCACCATTACAATCCTCTTCTTCATTATCATCCTCATAATCATAATCTCAATCATGATAATCGTCGTCGTCATTGCATCGTCGTAATCATTATCATCCTCATCATCATCATGAAAATTATCGGCTTGAGCTTGGGTGTCATAACCATTATTATCATCCTCATCGGCAATTATTATCATAGTTATAATCATCATCAGCATGATCTTCGTTATAAGGATAATAAATTATCCTCATTGTCATAATCATCATCGTGATAATCCTCACAATCATTACTATCATAATCATCAATATTATCTTCCGCGTCATAATCATAATTTTAATAATTATCATCATCAAAATTATCAATCATAATAATCATTTTAGTCACCATCATCATCGTTCTTCTTCTTCTTACCATAATGACCATCATCATCACTATAATTTTATCGTCATTCACTCTCATCATACAAAATCAAAATCATCAGCCTCGTTACCATAGCTTTAACCATCACCATTAGAATCCTCTTCTACATTATCATCATCTCAATCATCATAATCGTCGTCGTCATTGCCATCGTCATAATCATCATCATCCTCATCATCATCCTCATCATCATCATGAAAATTTTCGGTTTGACCATGAGTGTAATAATCATTATTATCATCCTCGTCGGCAATTATTATCATAGTCGTAATCATCATCAGCATGATCATCGTTATAATAATAATTAATTATCCTCATTGTCATAATCATCATCATAGTCATCATCGTGATAATCCTCACAATCATTAGTATTATAATCATCAATATTATCTTCATTTTCTACATAGTTATAATCATCATCTCAATCGTCATAATCGTCTTCGTCATAGTCATTTTCCTCATCATTATCCTCAACATCATCATTTTACTCATTGTCACAATCGTCATCGTCATCGCCATTATTATAAGCATCATCATTATCATAGTGTCGTTCCGTCCAAATTATTAGTACTCGGAATCCCTACTAGGTATCGAAGTAAAAATTAAACCGAACACATCATTAGAAGCAACCAACCGTTCGGTTGCGTCAATATATCTGTTTAGTACCAGCAACCGGAAGTTTGGTTAGTTCTTCCAACCAAATTTTTTTTTTTTTAAACCCACATCATAATTGCATACTAATGTATGAATGAATGACGGAACGGATGTGCAAAAAACGTGAGAGATGCTCCGGAAGACAAAAGGACAAAGGGCTAAAATGAAAATGGAAGAAGGATAAAAAATGTAGGGACGAATAAAGAAAATGAGGAGGAGGGAATGCGAAAGGTGAGTGAATCGGGTGAATTCGAGACGAAGCCAAATCCCTTCGCACTATCTTTAGATCGACCCTTCGGTTCTCCTCGCGCGACTCGACCCCAACGTCGATTAGCCCGAATTAACTTGCAAACCACAATCTGTATGAGAGAGTCCATTCTCTGTCTCCCTCACAGTCATCCCTTCGCGGCTTCGATTCCTCGGTAGGATTGTTCTAGGTTCAGGTTTGCGGATTCGCCTAATCAAATCCGAATAGGGGATCGAATTTCACCCAATTATACTAATCTCTTTACCGAGGAATCGCGCACCGAAAAGCGATCCAAGCTGAATTTTCTTTACTCGTTGACTCGCTCGAATGGCAACCAGTATCCGATTCTATCTCTGGGCAAATGAGAATTTGGATAAATGATAAGGAAAATTCGGTAAACGCGTACCGAGGAGACGCTACTGAATCCTCCAATGTAATTCTGATAAGATTTTATGTCCTAATAAAAAATTCCTCCGATTATAACAAATTTGATTCATGATTAGTGTCACGTTAATCTTAGTTGACGCGGAAAAATCTTAATTTCTCTTTATTTAGTAAAAATAGTACATTGTTTCACCAGTGTGTAAAATGGTACTTTTACGGACGAATAGCGTACCGTACTTCTTTCGTATGCGAATGCGTAAACGCACTATCTTTGTTTACTTTTACGGACAGCGTGGGTAAAGTAGAACTTTAGGTATTCAAGTTCAAGCTTATGTTTTTAAACGTAAAGTACAATTTCACGCACGACCTTTCACTTTGCGTGAATGTCATCGTTCGGTAATATTTACTTTGCGCACTGCTTAAGCACTAGTGCGGTAAAATTTACTTTGCGCACAGAATTGCATAAAATAGTATACGATACTCAAAACTGTAAAAATTCCATTTCTCGGATTGCATTTAGTCTGCATAGGTTATGTTTTTGACTGCGCAGATTTATGTTACACGTGATCCGTAAAATTTCATTTTACGGACTAAAAGTAGGCCGTAAAATCGGATTTTACGGTTATAGTACTGAAAATAATATTTAATATACGACAAAATGGATTAAACAAACTCAAAAGTTTCGATAAAGATGACGTAAGCTGAAGTAGATTTTTAGGTGTTTCGAAACGAGTGTAGGAATAGTGGCTCGTTGCGTGTTGCAGTTTGGAAAACGGACAAAAGAAGGCAATTATAAAAATCCGAGTGAAAGAGGGGAATTGTTGAAAAAAAAAATTGCGTACGTGCGCCGTGCCGCATGTGATTATCACCCTCCACCTATTTCCCTTTCCTTCGCGCTCTTTGTCTCCTGGTCTTTCGACACAGTATTTTAGTTACTATATCATCCTCATACTCAATTAGTCATCCTCTTTTTTCATCTCCCTCTCGCGTTAACGTTTAAACTCCGTATCCGCCACTTTCTTCCAGCTCGTTAACCAATTTTCTTTCTCGCTTTATATCACCCATCGGTCATGCGTTACTTTCCGACTCTCCTTTCTTTCTCTCTTTTTTTACCCCTTCCCTTTTTTCGTTTGCTCTTTCTCTATTCGTCTCACGTCTCCTTTTAATAACTTGATTATAAACCTGTGATTATTTCTTAATACCTTTATTATAGTGTTCTCTTTGTGGAAACTTCTGTCATCTAATTAAATCCGAAGCAAAATCATAGTATTTTCGAATTTACACGCATATTACGCGGTGACAAAAGTTTTTTTTTTACACTGTCTCAACTTGATCTGTTTCGTACAAAGTGAAACAATCCTGATATTTTTTTCGCAAATTAAACATGGATATTGGAAAATACAATATACGATAAAGTTAACGGTACATAGAAATATAAGTTATTTATTTCTTCCTATTGCCGTTTTGTAACAGTACATTCGTTAAGTTAATTTGACATAATTAGAAAAATAAGTCTATACGAATACGTGGATTAATAGCATCATTTAATTCATTACTATTTTTCTGTACATTCTTTGTCTTAGAATTATATTTTTATAATGTAACCGTAATCGAAACATTTCCTCGTTACTAAATAATATTCGCTCTATTACGGAAGATTATTTTAATCTTTTGGTATTTAATAAAAAAACAATACAAAATATTTTGGTTTCCGTTTTTAAACAATGTAAATATTAAAAAATAATAAATGTATGTTCAATGTTAACTATCGAACGTTTTATTTCTTCTTACAGTTAGAAACATTGTCATGTGCCAAGTTAAAAAAAACTGTATAAATTACAATAATGATGAAAATGATGTCGACAATTTTGGATCGGCCATTTTAAATTTTATATATTTTATTTCAATTGACTTGATCTATCCTAAAAAACCTCTACGTCGAATTTCAGAAGAAATGTCCACCATTTATCTACCATTTTGAATTGTTTAATTTTAACGGCAGATTTGCATGTAACGACCTAAAAAATCTCCGTATTTTTTTCGATGAAAATTTTAAAATTATATCCAACGATTCATCAGTACCTTACGTCAAGTTTCAAAAGAATCCACACAAATTATCAAAATTATATCCGTCATATTGGATATGCTATTTTGAATTTTTGAATTTTGACTTAAGGTTCCACTGACGTGACTTAAATAATCCCCCGAAAACAAGTCGTAAGAATCCGTACAAATTAAAAATGATGCATACCTTCGCCATTTTTAATTTTGTAATTGTGATGAATGTTTTGAATTCGGCAACTTCAAAATCAACCTTACATTGTGTTTCAGAAGAATCGCTATAACATAAAAGATTATATTCGCCATTTTAGATCCGTCATTTTGAATTCGTACAAATTTTAAAAATTATATCGGCATTTTGTAACCGCGACTTTAAACTGTTGAATTTTTATGGACGATTTGGCTTCGGAGATTGTCCTATGGCAAGTTTCAGAAGAATCCCTACAAATTTTAAAAATTATATCCGCCATTTTGAATTCATGAAACTCGATACTACATTAGACTTCAACGACTCCGAATACGCCCTTACGTCAAGTGTCAAAAGCTTTTTAAATATTACGTCCGACATTTTAGATCCACCATTTTGAATTTGTAAATTTTTACAGATTCCGCTGTATATTTTAGGACCAACATAGTGAATAAATTCACCTCGTGCAGATTAATGCCTGTTTCCTAAGAGCACAATAAAATAAAAGAAATTAATTTTCGAAATGTGAATCCAGCATCGTATCGGCTAGTTCGCGTTCTTGCGATGCGTTCAAGGACATTCTAGAGCGCGTTGATTTTCAAAGTGCCAAGACTATACTCGATCCGGGAGACGGCGGAGAAGGAGGAACGTTATCGCGAGTCGTTGGATGCGCGGACCTCTCTGGTCAAGCCTTTCGGCACGCTCGCACCGTGGATCGTCGCAATACCGTTCACAAACGTAAAAACACGACGAGATATGACATACCCGCAACCGGACGAGGAGAGAGAGGGAGGGGGGAGGATGGCCCCTTTGAGCGCATTGGTAGACGTGTGTCGATAGCGAGAGGTGATGTTTGTTGCTAGCCGTTGGCTGATTCAGGGAGCCATCCGTGTCAAGGTACATAGCATTGACGTCGTTGTCCACATGCAACGTCCTGTATTCTTTTTGCAACAGTCACGCGTTCACGGACGAGTCGATGCCAGACACGACGAAACACGAGCGCCGCGGCTTTACGGATACGCGTCCCGAACGCAGAGGAAAACCGAGATAAACGCGGCGGGAAGAGATAAATCGCAAACTGATAAAGGAGAAACCGGGGAGAAGCGACGAATTTCCGTAACGCCCTCTTTAACCCCTGTTGCTACCACATTATACGTAATTCTTTATAAGGAACTATCACTTTATTGCAATGTGTATCAAATTAACCAATTAATGGGGTATCTAAAACATCTCGGTCGATTCTTACTTAAAATATGCAAATTAAACAGAAAGTAAGACCATTTTAACTTTTTTGCCTCTTGATTACTAAAATGATAATAAAATTTGGCGGTCGAGTATATTGAAGCCACCATCGTGAAAAACCTGCAAAAAAACGCAATTATTCAAGTTTTTCGCATGTATTTTGAAATCACGCTTCAGGTAACAAATAATTTCCAATTAAAAAAACTAGACCATTATGGAGAATTTACCACTCTACATTTTTTGTTGGAAATATTTTTTCGTCAGATTTGTAGTTTTGAAAATAAATGAAAAAAACAGATAGCGTTTTAAAAAAACCCCAAGTCTTACTTTTTAACATTTATAACTTTTGAAAAAAATAAGCGACTTGGTCTTTTCTATATATTTTTGTCTCTTGATTGCGAATATGAAGACAGAATTTAAAGCTCGGCAATATCTTGACCGCTATCTTGAATAAACCACAAAATAAGGACACTTTTTTCTGCTTTTCGCGTTTATTGTCAAAACTATAAATCCGACGAAAAAATATTTTCAACAAAAAATTTAGAGTTGTAAATTCTCCATAATGGTCTTTACTTTTTGTTTAATAAAAATTTGTTGTGTAAAGTGTATTTTTAAAAAGAAATGCAAAAATGGATTTTTTGACATTTTTTTTTAAATGGCGACTTCCACAAATTTTTATTGTCATATTCGTATTCAAGAGGCAAAAACCGCGATTTTTCAAATTTATTTTAAAATCACGTTTCAGATAACAAATAATTTCCAACTAAAAAAACAAGCCTATTATGGAGAATTTATCACTCTACATTTTTTATTGGAAATATTTTTTCGTCAGATTTGTAGTTTTGAAAATAAATGAAAAAAGCAGAAAGCGTTCTTTAAAAAAACGCGATAAAATGTTTTTATAAAGTCTTACTTTTTAACATGAAAGCATTATACACTGCACTTTATAATAATGCCTTGTATAATTAACAATTCAAAATGGCGACTTCAATACAAAGCAATTTTGGGGAAAATTTTAGCTTGTTGACCGTAACATTCTTGTAAATAAATCATTTTTAATGGAAATCAGTATAATGGTTTTTTTTGGGCACTGAGGTTAACAATTCGTTGTCAGATTCTCAAAATTCAAAATGGCAGATCTAAAATGGCGGACTACAAGTTAAACATTTTCATGCATTTTTGTTTGAAATTTGATATTAGTGTCTTTTAAGGATATGAGATTACAATTCCTGTTTGAATTAAAATATAAAAAATGGCGGATTCAAAATGGCTGCCTTCCGGTTAACAATTTTCATTAGTTTTTATGAAATTCGTATTTTGGGTTTAAAAGCGGAGCATACTCATAAACTAAAGAACAATGTCATGAAAAACTTGTTTTTTTTATCATTTCATGTAGCTCTTGCTGCAATGACTTGTCTAATACAAGTTTTCATTCGCATATATACATTGGAACGAAAATATCAATGAGAAACTGGCAAAAGGCATCTCTCCCGTTGGACCCTCTCGCGTTAGCAGTTAACGCTTCATTAAACGGAGACGTTTCTAAGCCGCGGCGTGAGTTTTCATTGAATCGAAAGACAGCGCTGTGGTGTGCGAATATATGCGCAACCAGTTGTCGGCGAACTCGTCCGCCGATAAGCGCATCATCTCCCGGCGTGCATCGCGGCTCTACGGTTGCGGCTCGTCGTAGGAAATTCCATTTCCTCTCCTGATTCCTGCGCAAACCTATACGTGCACGCCGCCGCCGCCGCGAGCGATTATGCCCCCCACCACTCTGAATTAATCTCTCAGACACGAATGTATCTCTACGCGCATGCATTATAATAGAGAAAAACCGACGACTCCTCGTTGTCGAGATTGATAATTTCGTTTTTGTAGTGGAACAAAAAAAAAAAGGAGAAAGAACAGAGACAGGCCTCTCGGAATCTGAAAAAGCAATCGGGAAAGATGGGAAAAGAGAAATATACGTGTAACATGGAAAAATGTGTTTATTAACGGTTATTAGAATGTTCATAAAAGACACAATTTTTGCTTATATGTATTTCCAATGCTATTTTGACGTATTTTTTGAAATTTTCGAGATTTTGAAAATGTTACAACGAATTGTTAACCTGAGGGCCTAAAAAACCATTATACCGATTTTCAATATCAATGATTCATTTACAAGAATGTTAAAAAGCTAAAATTTTCCCCAAAATTGCTTTGTATTGAAGTCGCCATTTTCAATTGTTAATTATACAAGGCATTATTATAAAGTGCAGTGTATAATGCTTTCATGTTAAAAAGTAAGACTTTATAAAAACATTTTATCGCGTTTTTTTTAAAGAACGCTTTCTGCTTTTTTCATTTATTTTCAAAACTATAAATCTGACGAAAAAATATTTCCAACAAAAAATGTAGAGTGATAAATTGTCCATAATGATATTGTTTTTTAGTTGGAAATTATTTGTTATCTGAAGCGTGATTTCGAAATAAATGCGAAAAACTTGAAAAAATCGCGTTTTTTTGCCTCTTGAATACGAATATGATAATAACATTTTGTAGAAGTCGCCATTTAAAAAAAATGTAAATAAATCAAATTTTGTATTTCTTTTTAAAAATACACTTTACACAACAAATTTTTGTTAAACAAAAAATAAAGACCATCATGGAGAATATACAGTTCTACATTTTTTGTTGAAAATATTTTTTCGCCAGATTTATAGTTTTGACAATAAACGTGAAAAGCAGAAAAAAATGTCCTTATTTGGTGGTTTATTTAAGATAGCGGTCAAGATATTGCCGAATTTTAAATTTTGTCTTCACATTCGTAAGCAGGAAACAAAAATACATAGAAAAAACCTAGTGTCTTATTTTTTCGGAAGACATGGAAAAAATTCGTTTTATGCAGTTTTTTTCGTAGTTATTGTAGAGTTTTGCCGTATATTTAACTTTTTCCTTTTTTGTAAACTTCTATTAAGATTTCATAGATTCTACCTTAAAAATGTCTGTATAGTGTATGATATTCTTTACTGTAATAAATGTGTACAATAAATATAATTTTGGCTGAACTAAACGACAATAAGATGTTTTTCAAGTACATTTTGCAGATTCAAAATGACGGATCTAATATGGCACCCAAACGTATAAATTTTTTGAATGTACTTCAAACCTGATATATTATTATTTTAGGGGTCGTTAAATATGAATCTTCTTTCGATTTATGAAAATTCAAAATGGCGGATCCAATATGACTGATTAAAATTGAAAAATCCTATAAATATTATTGAAGCATGATATATTATTGTTTTACTGGTCGCTAGTAAAGAAATTTATATTAGTTTTCAAAAATTCAAAACATCGGCGTTTTTTGAAAATTTTTGAAATATTATCAAACGTATTACAAAATAATGTTTATTAGATTTCTTGTTTTGGTATTATTTATGAGAAAAGATTGATTTTCTTCGAAGTCACTGTAGTCGTTCCGAAACGAGTCAATATATTTGCTGATTCGATGTGTGGTAATTGGCATATCCCGATGCATATTTGCAAATAATAAATCAACGGTGACACGACCGCGTTTTTGTGTGGTTTATGGACATTTGGTTTCGGGGTTGTGAAAATAATCATTCAATCAATATCAATTATAACGAATGTCGTTCTCGTCCAGACAATGATCAGGTACATCGACTAATCTTGCGTAAAGTAACAAATTTTGGTTTATTTTAGTAAGTCACGTTTTAATAGAGAGTTTAAAATGATTCTTTAGTACTCATGCTTAGAATTCTGTTTCTTTGTTTACCATTTAGGAGTTGACGACCCTCAAAATAGATTCCCTAATGTTTTTCGAGAAATCTTTGTAAAAATATTAAATTTTAGGAAATGACAAAAAAGGAAAAATTTAAGATAAGCTGCTAAATTTATTCATTATTATTACTTTTAATCGCACTTTAACAATTAATAATTCGCATTTTCTACATTACCCAGCAGTATTCAATTAGTTGTGTTGAATTCCATAATAGAAAATAAAAATTTATTTTCAGATCCTCGGAATGCTTACCTGAAACAATCAACATGAAATATTGGAATTAAATTTCTAAAAAACGACGATGTTCATTATGTAACTTAATGATAATTTTTTTCTCTTAATACAGAAACTAATGTTGTTGCAAAGTCTTTAATTAATATATAGACTTGGTTTACTTTATTCTAATTTATTTAACATATAAAATATATTATTTATTAGATGAATATATTTTTTACTTTTTGTACGTGTAAACATGACGGAAGGGAGAGAGGAGGAGAGAGAAAGAGAGGAGGAGAAAATAGTATTTGGTATTTTTTGTTTAAATTATGGATGACGCTTAATTTCCAAATTTTTTAATACAAGCAGTATAAGCAACATTTTGGTGAAGGCATAATCAAATTATCAATAGTACAGTTGATTCCCGGTATAATTGCGTCTCGCTGTATTTACGTGCCAGCATACTTGTCCGGTTCCGTCTCGTTATATTTACCTTCACCGCTTTTTTTTCCCCAACTTACGGGCTGGGACCTAACGAAGAGCTTGGTACGATGTCACGAACATAACGCGATTCAGGAGCGTGAGGGAAGTGGCGCTCCCCCTCTTTCGGTAAATGTAACAAGACGAGAGGGGAAGGCGAGAAACTGAGCTGGGTAAGTATACCGAGACTTTACTGTATACGTGTACACATATGTAATACAAATATAAACCACAACAATATAACATTAAAAAATCCAATACTATATATTACATTACAATATTAGACTTATTTTACTGTTTTTTGTTGTAAAAATATTTCTATTCAAAAAAATTTGTCATATAATGTTTTATCGTGTAGTTTTAAATAAAATGTAATATACTTTACCAATCCCTTCCAAATTTTTTTAACTTCAGTATTAAAAAAAAAGAATTTTGCATCGTTATAAACTGAAAAATCAGTACATCTGGCGTCACTTGGAATAAAAGTGACGAATCCAGCAGAAGAGCCTTGCATGAAAAGGTTATCGGTGTGACTCAGGGAGTCAAGGAGCACAGATGGGTCAATGTGGGCTCGCTCGTCTCGCAACTTCCACTGGCATATAATGAGACGTAGGTCCCTTCGTACGTGAGATCATGAAAAACCGAAGCTTCGTCGACGCCGTCACGTACGACGACATAAGGGCAGAAAATGGGAACGGGGGGCTGCAAAGGGCCGCTATATGGATTTCCCATAAGATCAGGTATGCCTGGAATCGACACCGTAAGGGTGCGCCCGTACATGTGTGTGCTACAACAAGCTGCCGCCCCTTTTCCTGCAACACCTTCGACGCTCCACTATCCTTTAACGTCGACATTTTCCAAGAAAATGCTTACTCTCGAGGAAACTTCCACCGATTTAACGAAGAGGAACTGACAACTAACGACCGCTTTTACTACTTTTTTACACACTTTTTAATACTTTTTCCTATTCTTTTTTTAACTTTCGTCTATAAACCTCGTTAGGAATAGGGAGTCAGATAGAGGGTAATTTACTTTTTGGATTTGTATGACTCGAGTATCTTTTCAATTTTGAAAACTCTTATAAACAATGAATTAAAACTCGTACAATTCTCAGCAAACGCGATTGTGTATATAATATTAATGCTAGAGGGATCCTGAGTTCGAAATCACCGGAGAAAAGTTGGAAAGGAAAAAATGTGTAGAATAAAAAATATCGAAAATCATCGTATATTACACAGGCCAACAAAATGAAGCCGACCTCCAGAACCAAAAATCTTAGTATATTTTTACGAAGGTTTTTGATGCGCTGAATCTGAATCTGGCTGCTGAATTGTTCAATCACGTCAAGATTTTGATATACCCTAACCAAAAAGTGCAAAAAACACCGATTTTGCCCATTTTCAGTAAGTTTTTGTGACGGCACATAATTTTTGTTCGCGATTTGGCAAAAAGAGGTTAAACTGCATTCATCCGAAACCTGAGTATACTTTTCTGAAGGTTTTCGATGTACTGAGTCTAAATCTGATCGCAGGATTGTTCTATCACGTCAAGATGTTGAATTATATCCAAACGTAAAAGGGCCAAAAAATTGTGAACAACAAATTTTTTCCGTCACAAAAACTTACTGAAAATGGGCAAAAACGGAATGTTTTGGATTTTTAGGTTAGAAAATATTAACGTGGAAGAACAATTCTGCGTCCAGATTTGGATTCAGGGCATCGAAAACCTTCGGAAAAGTATACACCGGTTTCTGGGTCTAAATTTTGTTAGCCTATCATATACGAAGTTCAAAATCCGTGCGTTTTTATTACTCTCGACTACTCGTTATACTATTTTTCTCAATATTTGTCGATCCAGTATACCTTTTAGACTCCAAAATAAAGGGGAACAAAGGAGCCCTAGAGAAAAGAAAGAAAGGGTCCACATCCCCGCCAATTACTCTTGTCAGCATCGAGGCTGGGATAAGGCCGCCAAGTTAGACGGTGGTTAATCTGCCGAAGCCGCGCGGTCATTTCACCCGCGACAGCCCCTCGTAATTTAATCCGTTAACGAGTGAAACGCACGCGTCATTAGCGTATTTGCTGGTATGTACCATCATATCGCCCTCGTCAGTCTTTCTACTACGAAGAAAACTCAACGAAGAAGAATTCCCCTCGCAAGCATAACACACGTGTACGCTGAGAGATGGAGACGTTCCGGGAGCTTTTGTGCCTGCCAAACAATGCCCGAGGAAAATGAAACGAAATCGAGTCGAGAATTGCAGCTACGAGACGGCTTTTTTTCTCTCCTTGAAAATCGTTTTGAATCCCAAATCCGTACGAGTAAATGAATCCTTGTTCGTATTTGTAGCAGAGAAAAGAATACTTTCTGTGTTCTGGATGGTTCGTACGAGGATGAAGTCTAAAGTTGGCGTTGATCAGTGGGAAAATCATTTTTTAACTTAATAATTCGGATCAGTTGTTCGAAGTCTAAATTACTGTCTTCTTAGTAAAACGGAAGGGACATATCACAGCCAAGTACGAGAACGAGCAAGTTTCAGTAGAGGCCAACTCGAGGGGTTGATAAATCTTAATTGTCATAAATGTTTGAGATTCCAGAAAGAAAGAGAGAGAGAGAGAGAGAGAGAGAGAGAGAGAGAGAGAGAGAGAGAGAGAGAGAGAGAGAGAGAGAGAGAGAGAGAGAGAGAGTGGGAGAGAGAGAGAGAGTAGAAATCTGAAGTTATTAATCAAGGGAGATTTATTATAAAGGTAAAAAATGTTGGTGTAATATCAAAACATGGACAAACAGAAGGAAGAGCAAATAATATATTTTGGTGAAATAATGCTGTATTTTTATAGTTTGAAAATGATTTAGATCGGTATGCTTAAAGAAGCCTTTTTTATAGCTAAAATTGTTTTTTGAAGTGCGTGAAGGAATGTACTTAAATTATATAGCTTCACAAGTTAACAGCGTATATGGACAAACAAGAAAAACAGTACAAACTAAGTACAATTGTCGTTTCATGCATCAACGTCAAATGTTTCGAAACCAACAAAGGGAGCTCGCGATGAACGTTTGACGACATTTTTTTGAGATTGAAATCGGCAAAATTGTTGCAGATAACGCAACCCAACGATTATAATCGCAAACTACCCGACGCTTCAAAATAATGAAACAGACTCTAACCTAAAAAAAAAAAACTGGTTCGTAAAAAGCCTCTGGCCGCTTATGCGTTACAATAAGTTACACGTAACGCTCGGTCACTGCCATCCCGTATGTAAGCGAGCGTGGGCCTAACGAGGTTAACGCAATTTCCTATGGTCCATCAAACCAAGTCTGGAAGAGAAAGGGAACGGCAAAAGGAGGAGGAGTCTGCGAACGAACACAAGCTTGTGTACGTGAGGCGACGCGGCATCTCGCTTCTGTGATCTCATTATCCACTTCACGCAAACGTAAGAAAGTTTAAATCCACCGGTGGCTCTTCGCGAACGAGATAAGAAAAGTGAGAATGATAGAACGAGGAGCGAGAAGAATCCTAAATTAAGGTCTGGAGCGGGCATGTATACGGCAACTCCCTCCGATCGAAACAACCTAACAGACACCGATAATCAGTATTATAATAATATAGTAATCAAGATAAATGAAATAAACGCAGGGAGCACGGAAGCGGTAATGTCAATTATACAAGTAAAAAAAAATGTAAACACGCGCAATAATAATGCCGTCTGAAAGTGATTTAAAGTATTTTAACGATTGTACAACAAGAAAGAAATTTTTTCTAACCAAAATGTTTTGATTTCATCTGATGTGGTTTATCATCGAATTCAAAACTTATAAAAATCATTCAGCACCCACAATAAATCAAAATCAAAAATCTTCAAGCTCGAGTAAAATAAATTATTTTCAATTACATAATTGTGTCTGAATACAGAATTTACTGCTCTTTTCGATCCCGGGTTCAGAAATAATTGGTCTCATTAAGAAACATATTTTGACCTTCAAGTGACCCCGAATCTTGGTTCCAAGGTTATTTCCAAAGTCACCACCAGATAGCCTACTAGAAATACTGAAACTTATGTATAACATCCAAACAATGTAATCACTTCTAGATATTTTGTCGTAACGGACGTCTGAAACTCTAGATCATTGTCAAGGTCATTTCCGTACGTAAAATTTTCCGCTCTCTCCAGATAAGAAATAGTGGTTCAAATTAACAAAAATTAATATAACCTTTTAATGACCTTCAAATATAGCTAGAATATCTCTAAAACCTGACGTATTAGGTCTCATTTGCGATCAAACTCTGATTCAGCTCGTCAAAAATCCTCGGAAATTGTTGTTTTCGAAGGCCAGTAAAATTGTCTCCACTTTTATTATCTCGTTACATAAATAAAGATAAACGGGTGCACCTCAAAAACCCGACAAATCATAAAACAGACACTTCAAAAACCAGACATTTCAAAATACAGAAAATGTATCTGGGACGCCGCCCTTGAGGTCTCGCTGAAAGGCCATTTCAAGGTCAAAAATGTTTGACCAAGGGTTAACTGTGTAGGCCACTAGAAGATCACATCAGTTTGACACCCGGATTATTTATTAAGCACATTTAGAAGACAATCATTAATTTTCAGAATACGTACATTTTGAAATGTATGGTGTTTTGAATGGCTGCTGTGTGATTTGGCGGGTTTTTGAGGTGCACCTAATGATTGACATAAATGATTAATAAATAACCCAGGGGTCAAACTCAATTGACCTTCAAGTGGTTTACAAAGTTAACCTCTTAGTCAAACATTTTTCACCTTCCAGTGAGACCTCAAGAACGGCGACCCAGATAATTTGTCTGTATTTTGAAATGTCTAGTTTTTGAATGTCTGTATTTTTAAGTGTCTGTTATTCGATTTGCCCGGTTTTTGAGGCGCACCCAGATAAGCATTACATAAGAGACAAAACAAAACATTACGAGGATCAATAAATTGTGCAATGATTTTACATCAGTCATAACATTGTCTAAACACTCGTTGGAACAGAAAGTCGAATATCGAAAGAGCGAAAAATACGTGAAAAACTCCCTGGATGGTAGCGTGTAAAAAATGTGAAATCGATGTAAACTACAGTCGTACTAGAGGAGGAAAAAGAAACTGGAGGTTCGGATAATCCAGTAAAAAGAGACTGCAACGAGAGCTGCAACGCAGAGAGTAGGAGAAGACGCGAATGCAGCGCGGCGGCACGAGGGAAAGTAAAAAAGTAGACGCGAGATGCGCCAGAAAAATATAACCTGTTGGACTCGTGTAAGCGAGGGAGACGGATAAAAAGAGATGCATCGCGATGGAAGAAGAAGAAAATAAACGGCAGAATAGACTCGGCCTGTTGCGGAGAGGAAAGAGGAGAAGGCGGCTCTTGAATAAAGAACCTATACCGGGAAAGCTCGTCGCAAGAAAGAGAGATAATGCGAAATAAAAGAGAACGAATCGCATAGAGCGAGAAAGAGATACCGACCTGCCTCAATCGCGGCTTGATTTGATCGATTTAGTACCGCGTTAGTCAAATTAGACGAACAAAGAACCGATTTTGAACGATAGACAAAAAAATTATTAAACGCGTTTAGTTGTTCATTGGAGTTTAACTGTCGATGCTATCGCCAGAAAAGAGCTTTAAAATTTATGTCCCTCGTAAAAGTGACGGTGAACTTTTATTGACGAATACGAGACCTACATTTAGCAGCTGAATCTCTGTGTGGACTAAGGGATGTACTTGATGTTTGTATCATATTTTTTAACCCAATACAATAATATTTATCATTATTACACGGTTTGACATTAATAATACGCTTTGAAAAAATTGGACCCCAACGTCAACTTCGAGCACTTAGGGCCGAATATATGCATTACTGACGATTGACGGTGAAATTTTCAATTACCGTTGCGTGTTTGGGCAAGTATCTTTTAATCGACGAATTAGTTGGTTAATTCCCGTGGAGGTAATTTAACGGTAGTTTCCGAGCATATAAATCCGAGGCGACATATGTGCGTGGTGGGGGTAAGAGGTAAGGAATCGGATGGATGACGTAAGAGAGCGCTGCTCCAGCACGTGGCGGCGATAACGAGACACGCGATGACGGAGCGGCTTCGCCGATATACATTCTCGCTTACAAAACGACGATGCGTTCCGAAAGTTAGCACGCGGATTAACTTTTGCGCGACGGATTTGAATTTCAATCGCGGCTTTCCGCGTTCGAGCAACCAGTATATAAAACAAAGACATTGTTTTAGTTTTTTTTTCATAAAGAAAATGTTTTAAACTCAAAATGTATTAAAAAAAAAGTATTGTATTCTTAAATCGAACCGTAACATTTTAACTACTAATCTAATTCCTTGATTACGTGACTACAATTGTTTTAACACGAAATCGAGTATTTATTATTTGTGCCTGTACGTAGACAGGAGCTATTGTAGACTAGTGGTTAAGTGATTGGATTACTAATAGGATTAGTAGGGTTTCATTCCTGGCCGGGACAATTTTTTTTAATAAACAAAATGATTAAGTTCGTGTCACTTTCATCTTGTTTCAAAATAATATTATGTCGAACGTAAATTTATATCCCGCCGTTAACAGCGTCTTGACTAACTAAGCATAAAAAAAATTCATTTTCTTTATTTAACAATGTGGTATTGGTTCAATTTTCATGGAACATTTGAAAGTAAAACACAGTGCACCAAACAATTGAAGCAGATACATTTTGTACATGTCTCAGTGTCCATACATGATCAGTCATAACTCTACTGACGAAGAAACAAATTTACATCAACCGATCTATTCCGTACGTCATTTTTTCAAAATAATTTTTGAAAACTGAATCTTTCGTTATATTGATAAATTAAACTACTCGTATTGTTTTCCATTCCGAGTTAACTAACGAAATATCCACTACAAAGAGATCAATATTTGAATATGCATTAAAAATACGTTTCCAAAAATATCCGAAATCAACAAATCGAATTAAAAATGAAAGGTAAAAAAAAGCAATCGAGTAAGTGCACGCACGACCCGTTATCATCGCAGTCGCTGGCAAATAAAAAACAAATCCCCGGAATTTTCGTATGCGTCCAATTCATCAGCGAAATCAATGATTTTCAGACATCCGGGCAGGCAGGACTGACCCTCCTGCCAGCGTCCGGCCGCGTAGCAACGTCGCGATTCGTCCCAAATAGCTATGCCGAAAACAAAATCGATCCCGCGCGGAATTCCACGTGCCATTTTTTTAACGCTTCCCTTTTTCCACCAAAATTCGGGGAAATTGCCAGTGGACTATGGGGCATTCGAGTTGGCAGCGCGAATTTCGAAGCTGATCCGCGTCGGTCTTCTGGGGGCTCCGACCCCCCTTCCCCTGAACCGGTCGTATTTCACCGTCGCTCGCCGGTGGTTGTGGCTTGATTCGATTTTTAAAAAGTAACAGCGGTCCAATGATATTAGCGACAAGAGTGCCACCCTTACGCGCTTCATCAATTTATCGAAGCGGCCGAATATCCACCACGTACCTCACTCGCGTTCTCAATTTTGCGCCCGGTGTACTTTTTAGCCCCAACCATTTGTCCGGGCGTATACAATTTGCTAAATGTCCCTGAAACGTTGGCAGAATTCGTGGCTATTTTAAATTATATTATACGACCTTCCCTCCCATCGATTTCAACGGGGTTTGTAAACGCTGCAAAAATGTAGAGATGCTTTTTCAAAACATTTTTTAATTATTTTGACCCAATTTTAAAGCTTTGGTTGATTAATACAATTAAATATAGTTTTCATTGTGAATATATTTTTCTCAAGTGTAATATTTTTAATGTTTGAGGACGTTTGTGCACTTTGTATTTATTTAGAAATACGAAAACGTAGTTTGTTTATTTGTTTATTTTACTATTCAACGGGCAGTATAGTCCCTTTTACAAATATTTTTCACATTAAATTTGGAAGATGTGAGATAGTTACATATCGTCTTCCGAGATGGCCCTCCCTCACATTTATTGAGAAAGTCGGAAACGACAGAACTTACATTAAAGTACAGCAGCAGTAATGAGTCGATTTCCGTCAGACAAACAACGTTTTCGAAAATAAACACCGTGGTTCTTCTCACAACATGGAGCTCCCGCATGAAAACGAAAATTTGATTTTTTTTCTATTTTAAAGATTAAAAATAACAAATGTTACAAAGGTTAGTTGCAAGTTGATGTTATTCCGATTCAAAATAGATATATTATATTTTGGAAATATTTATTCTTTTTAACGCTTCTATAATCTGCGATGATAATATCTATATATGAACTTTACAAGTCTATCTTCACTTGAAACTTAGCATCCTAGGTGACTTCATAGTGAATTTGGGTACTTTAGTGAAAAAATAAAGAAAGAAGCAGACGATTTAGACATTATTTACGATAAACTTATGGTAATAATAAATATTTTTTTTCTAGTTCATTCTCGTCCACTAAATCCTCAATGCATTGAGCAATTTATTGATCGATTCTTCCACGATGTTCGTTTCTGTGATACATAATAGAGGAGAACGATTCACCAACGTAGATTAGACCGCACCATGTAATATACGGTATAACATGTATTGCATTAATCCCGAATCCTGTTTAGGAACTGATAATATGGCCGCGGTTATTATGACGGTAACCAACGTTGCCACATGTACATGGGGTATACAAGGACACGTATACAATTTTCTCTCCTTTGTGAGAATTACAATAACGACTAATATTGCCAATTCATGACCAACAGATTATACTAAAAAAAATGTAAAAATTAGGTAACCAAGGGTAAAAAATGATTATAAAGTTTTTAACTGTTTAAAAAAAGACTTTTTTACAGTGTAGTTCAAGCAATGTTAATTTTTACCATCGACCATCTTAATATTGTAAATGTAGGTAACATATAAAGTATATTACAACTGACAATATTATTTTCATCTGTTAGAATGAATTGTACTATTAACCCTCTTGTGTACCATGGCGAATATATTCGTCCAAACATTGTTTTCATATGAGAAAAGAAATACTGATGCTCGGGTGGTAAGGTTAAGTAGTTATCATAGTCGCCGCTAGGAGTAATCTAGGCTCTTGAAGTTACTTCCATTGATTCCGTTATAGAAACGTATTTCCATATACGAAATATCTGACGACTGAAAGAAAGTTTTCAACACGTCATTTCATATTCGGATTCATAGAAAGTTCTTCCTGCAAATGAAAATTAAATTTAAAAAATGTAAAAAAACGGCTGTTTCGTAGAATATACATTTATATGTATTTGTATTTCGCATCGTTGGGGTCCAATATTCTTTCAAAGTGGTTGTATAGTTATTATTAATGAAGAATAATGTAATAATGTTAATGCTGATATGTCGTACTAAAAATAGAAATGACAAGGTCAGAATCACATAAGTCTAAACTAATTTCTTTTTAATTACGCTGGACTGCCACAGGATGCATGATCAATAAAAAATTTACGAAATGTCCAAATGAAAATGTCAATTTCCACAGTATTCCTCAATCAACTAAAAATTTTTGGGGTCCAACGTTAAAGAAGTAGTCTAAAGGTCTTAATGTAATAAGACGCCATTATGTGGCGTTAATTAAGAGCGATCAGAGAGCTCTCGGATAAAGTTATACCTTTGGCCACCGAAGGATGCTCATTGAAAACAGGATCGATCGTGCGGAGCGGAAGTTTGATCTGCTGCGGATAGTTTCTGGCACAGATATCAAATTGCAGCTCAGCATGTTTCCAACTTCCAAACCACCTATCGATCCTCACTCCCCTCCTCCTACGATTTCTTTGCAATGTCAACTCTCCGACACTTTTCCAAACTTTCTTTTTCTACTACCAATGACGTTTACGAGCTTTCAATATTTTGTACTTTCGTGTTTGAGATTCATTTAATACATGTTTGTTCCGCGATGGTTTCCAATATTGCTTGTCCTTAATTGTTATTTTATTTGTGTGGATTTCGGGTATTTTAATCCAACTAAGACTTGAAATGAAATTTTTTCATTGTAATGATTTTACGCTGTACAAATATGACATGCCTTATGATAGAACTATAATTGATCTTCAACAATGCGAGAAACACGAGCGCTTGTATGAGTCGCGACTGCTCCTGGCGGTGACAAACCAAACTAACCGCACTTTGGTTACCTGATTTATGGTCCGATTTCTGATCCGAAGTTTCGTATTTTTATAATACTGAAGCATAATTTGTATGTCTGTTGAAGGTTTTAGTAAAATTCTGTTACTCTGGTAACAAAATCAGAATTTTTGAAACAATGGGGCTACTAATGCCGCAGGAACTTTAACTTCACATAGTTGGTGTCCAATAAAAATTCGATAACTTATTTTTTTCCACAATTTATGTTTTGCCACGATGTATAAGTATTTATAGTTATTACATTAATTTTTATCAATTTAAAGCCTTAAAAACAAAAAAGAAAAAAATATTTACAATTTTCGTGAGACTCCAACGATACAAATTTCGATACGATACATAAAATCGAGAAATAAAACAGAAATTAAACTTATTAACAAAGGCATACTCTATTTTATGGTAATTATAAGCGTTTTTTATGAATGTCAATATTTAGCAAAATCAATTCGCATTTTTATTTTCGCGAAATATCGCACAATTCGAAAGTGATTTTATTCAAATTTTATGAACATTCATAAAAAATGCGTAACAATACGCAACGCTTTGGTATTACGTTTAGATACTGATTAATTCGAATAGTTTAGGTTAGGAACTGATGTTATCAACTGATCAGACCCTTAAATTCGCCTCAATGCTCCATGAATTTTCATTTCCATTTCATCTAATCAATGGTGTATTGTCACGAGGAAAATATCTTTTTTACACCCACAATTTCTATTAAAATTGGAAAAATGATCGGTCTTTCCCCTCGTTCAGAAGAAAAGAAAGACCCGGGTTAACGCGATAAAGGAGAACGGCACACGCAGCCAGGAGAAAGAAAGGAGACCACCGCTATCGAGTTCGGGGGTTCCCGTTTCGGCCAATAATAAAAATGGAAAAGGAAAAATGGATCGGGAGCGTGCGGCGTTTGATTACGCGAGTGCACGCGATAATATCATTCGTGTTTTCTGTAGGCGCCCCCCCCCCCCTTCCCTCGAATTTCCATTTTGATGACGCGCTCACCAGCGTCTGTTTGCGGGGGAGGGGGGGGGGGCGGTGATATTTCCGCGTGCGTGCGTGTCATGAATAAAGAGCCTCCGCACGTTTTTCGTGCTTTCGCGACAACCGAACCTTTCCGAGTGAAAACTAACTGCCTACATGTATATGTATACACACGTGCATACGGGAGCCAGCAGCAAACACAGATGCATATGCGTTGTTGGCGGTGCCGCGGCCGCAACGTTGTCCTCGGTGCTGACGTTTTCGTTCGACCGCTCGGAAAACTTTCCGGTTTAAATGCAAACATTGCAAACGCCGCGAAATATCCCTGACTGATCGAACCTTCGATTTTCGGCATGAAAAACACGTACTTTTCGTTATATCCGAAACTACTCGTATAATAAAAGCGAATAATTGTCAGAAATCTCTTCCTCTACTCGATTTGTGTGTTTACCAGTATTCTCGACGTCAGCCATCAAATCTTCATTAACGAAAATACATATTTTTTTGCTTGCTGAAACCTTACACAGCCCGACAAAAAAAGTACAAAAGTAACTTTTTTGGGTACATTTGACGTGCTGTAACTTCAAGACAGATTTTTTTTGCGCTTCAAAATCAGTTTTCAAACTTCGAAAAATCATTATTGGTTACGGAGATATCGTATGTTGAAGTTTGTGAGTTTGGCGATATTCAGAAACTGAGCAGAATCAGATAAAGCTTAAAAAGACATTTTGTATTTTGTTATTCTGACTTCAAATTTCCTACTCAGCAACACCGAACACTTTAAGAGCCATTCGAAATTTAGGTCTTCGTGGATAATTTCTTTTTATTTTTGAAGCTTTATCTGATTCTGTTCAGTTTCTGAATATCGCCAAACTCAGAAACTTCAACAGACGATATCTCAGTAACCAATAAAGATTTTTCTAAGTTTAAAAACGGATTTTGAAGGGCAAAAATAGTACTTGGAGACCCCGTGACGATCGTTTTGAAAAGAAATCCGTCTTGAAGTTACAGCACGTTAAATGTACCCAAAAGACGTACTTTTTGCATTTTTAGGTTAAAATATCTAAAAAATCTGACGTATAGGGGCTATTCTGAGGTCGGATTCGAATTCAGCGCGTCAAATACTTTCGAAAAAGTATGTTTTGGTTCTTGGTTCTAAAATTTGACGGCCTGTGTTATTGGTACTGGTCCTGTTTCGTGTCATTCTTATTATTAGGGAGACGCTGACTATTTCGGACCTGGTTAAGTTTTTTAACTATACCAATGCAAAATGTGAATCGATTTGCCAAAGGATTTTTTCTCCTGAAAGTCTGATCAATTACCCACTTTACTTTCCTGACGTTTTTGGCAATCACTTATAATAGTATTTTATGTAACAGAAGCGCAATTACCGATCTTCGACGAGTGCGAAATTTGTCATACGAGCGAAGCGAGGGCAACAAGCATACTCGTCTCAGATCGATATTTCGCCAATGTTACATAGGATATTTTTTAATAGCACGTTCGCAAAATCGAGTTCTACTCTCGAAACGTTAAAAAATGATAAACGCTTTAAAAAAAAAATTTCAAACCAACCATGTTCCAATTCGGACCACTGCTTTTTTATCGTTTTTCGCAAAAAAAATGAAACCAGTCGTATTCTCGTTTGCTTTTTTTTGTAATTTTATTGAATTAAAGTGTGAAATAAAAAAAATAAAAAAGTATTAATCAATCGGAATCAGAGCCAGATTCAAAGTGTTTAACGTTTTGTTTTCGTGAGCAGCTTCCGAATCATGTTAGCAAACTACCCGTGCTTCAGCTCGGTTGTGGTGATGTAGATGGCGCTGCAAACATTGCAATATAAATACTAAATATATTTGTTCTTTCTGACGTTTACGTATATATGTATTTATAGTATTTTGTAATTTAAATGACAAATAAGTTATTTTTAATTATATATTAACACAATCATAAATAAATTATGATTTGCGCATTAAAATAGGGGGTCCGAATGGATATCACACTTCTTACTCGGAAGCACAAGTAAAAATGACCAGCTGAAAGGTAATATCCAGTAGATTATTAACCACTATGTTTCACATAGAGTAATTTGTCACTAACAAAAATCTTGAAATTCTAAATATAAATTTTACGTCGTAGCGCCTTAAAACGTCTCTCTGGCTAAATATACGTGATGATTGAGAACTGTCAAATTCTGCGTGTTATATCAGAGCATTATCACAGCAATAAAATAATAAGAATATCGACCTTTCACAGTATCGTTATTGCTGGGACAGAATACCACGCCCCTATTAACATAAGATATTTAATTGGTCCAATTCATTTTATATGTTCTGTAAATTAGAATTACTCAAAAACTACTAATTAAGTCGATGACTACTTGGAATGTATTTGAAATTTAAAAAAATCTGTTTTATTTTCTTTTTTTCGACTTACTAGTGATACAATAACAATCACAAAGAACAAATAAGCCTAAAAATTAAAAACAAAAGTATGTTTTTGAATCTTCAAGTACACGATTAATTGAATTACTAATAATTTTCACCAATGAAAGAGTATAAAACTACTAATTTATTTGTGTAGGTTACGTTTTGATCATTAATTGTGAAATAAGTTTTAATACGGTTAGTATAAAAAAAATGTTATTTCAGACATTTTATTTTAGATTCGACCATATTAAAAAAAATGTATTATTTGTATAAAAAATAGTAAATCACATTGTACATAACAATTACGATAAAATTAAAATTAAAATTCAAATCGATAGATAAGTTGAAATCTTAATTTTTAAGCTGCCAATGATTTAACATGTCGGCCATTTTTAATCCGGCGCGATTATGATTATGATTTCTCAGTATTAAATTTTGTTTAATAACAATTATACATTTTAATCACTGCAATATATTGTTAATAAATTCGGTTAAAGAAATGCTTTTTGCAAATAATATTACAGAATATTGAATTCATTACGAATTGAAAACGCTGTGTTTACGTATGTTGCTAGAGTACCAACAATGTATTTATCTTTGAAGCAAGATACGAATAGAGATTATGTGACCGTCAAATGTAATTAATTTTTTTAAAAGATTAAGTTTGATATTTTTAAAAAAGTTTAAACGCAATTTTTATAATGTTTATGTAAAGTAAATTATTTGATTTACGATTATGTCGTTTGTATTATATATACTAAAAGATTTTAATCTTACATAAAACTATAATAGAAATATTTATTTTTTGATAATAGTCACAGTTGATTATAATAATACGTAAGTAATACGCTATAGTTCAACAAATTAAAAAAATACACCTTTTGGCTTATTTGATTTTGATCGATTAATTTTTGTTTTTGATATTATTCATCAATATTTATCGCTATATTACTTTTTCACAATAATAACCCTAAAAAACTAAAAATGAACAATGAAATTTTCAAATATTTTTTGGACCCCAACCATGCTAACTTGGAGTATATAATACAAAATTTAAGTTAGGTTTTACCGGTGATTCACATCGGTTGACAAGTTCCGTTTATTACTTAATACACAAATTTCTAATGAACATTATCTAGTAAAATAACTAAACATTTCTCAAAAGTAGGATTTTTAGCAAAGGCACTGACTATAAAATTCATAATATTTTTTAAGGTTTTCCACTTTTTCTATCATTTTTTTAATAGATTTTTTAACCTATAAAAGAAAATAGAAAAAACATAAAAACATTTTTTGCTTATTCGAAATGTTAATTATTATAAATGAAAAAAGTTTATAGTCCTTCGTAATTCATACCATTCAAGGAATGAAAAAAATAGCACTGTAAAGCAATAAATGTTACGAACAAATTTATTTCAAGCAAACGTCAGTAGTAACAGTATTAATAGCTAATACTACTTAATGCCGCGTATTTAATATCGAGAAATCATGATAAAAACCAAAATTTGATGTAGTTTATTAAAAAAAATATTTATTTTACTTTTTCTTTTGTTATTTTATGCATTGTATTTTTATAAAATTGTTAAATCATCCTTTCTGTCATTTTATTAAATCACGATGATGACTTAAAATACGTTTTGAACGGTGTAATTTTTGTTTACATTTATTTAGCGTAAACATAAAATTCGGTAAAACTACCACGTGCGCGAGTTCCATTTGCAATGAATTCTCAATTAAAGGTAATTTATTCGAGTTCAATATGCTTTATATTTATTTTCTTAATCCGATTTCTCTCATATTTTTAATAAAAATGTTATTTTTGTGTTTTATTATTTCCGGTCTAGTTTTCATATTAATTCTTTTTTTAAATTGTTACACTGTTTTAATTCATTGAAACGAAAAGAAAAATCACAACTATTGTCAACTTATTTAATGTAATGTACTTTTAATATTTCATGAAAAAATATCCGAAAACCATTAAGCAAATTACACAATACTGTACTTTAAAAACGTTATTAAACTCGTTTTAATACACTTAAATTTTGTACTTGTCTTAGATTTATAGGAATTTAATTTAATTTGAAATAAAAATGTTTTTGGAGTCTATTGAACGAAAGTTTTGAACGAAAAATATTCCAAAAGCTCTTAAATTAAAAATGAAAATGAAAAAAAAACTATATAGTATTGGTTCGGCTAACTTATTAAATTAACAAAAGTACTTGAAGTTGACATTGTAGTCCAACGAAAATGTTATTTTTTAGGCTTTTAGCTACAAAAAAACAATACAAATATTGTAAATTATAATTAATACGGCCACAAAAAAGCGTAAAAAAAATGAATATTTTCGAAATTTAGTTGGACCCCAACAATGTCAATTTTAAGTACAGTAGCATTTTTGCACAGGAGAAAGTCTCCGAATTTGACCACGTTTTTATTAGGCTGGATCTAAATCCACGTATAAATTAATTTCATATGTGCTTGGATTTGGCAGTTAAATCGAGTAAATGTTTCCCCCAAATTCGGATATAGGCACTTTATTGACTTGCTTTCTTGTCTGTTCGTGTGGAATCTTGCAATCGATTTTTCTTGTACTTCCTTATGGAATTAAGATTTGGACAATTGTTAATTTCTTGGTAATACGATCCTCTTACTCGTACGATACAAAGTGTGAAAAGTAAACAAACAAATTATTTTTAATACATCCTTTATTAATTGCTTACATTTCAAAACATTTTTCATGGCACCGTTTTATGAAGAATCGAAATCCATCGTTGGTCACCCTAACTTAGACACCCTAAATAACGTCGAGCAATTACTGGTGTTGATAAATTCGTGACGACTGAAAATCCCTAGATTCGTAGAAAAATTTGGCATTGAATAAAAAAGAATTCTCTGTCGGTGGGAAGAGAGGAGGAAGAAGACACCCGGGCGGCCGGCGCTGAGACGAGCTTGAGGGAAAAAAAAAGTAAAACCGGGCAGCACCCAAGAAGGGAAGGCTGTCCCGGCTTATATGTATGCGGGGCCGCCTCGAATAAAAAAGAGCGCGACGGCGTTACTCACCTTGTGGTGCTGCATGATGGCAGTGGCCTTTCGCTTCGCGGACATTTTCAGAGCTGTCCTCACGTCCGGCGGAAAATCCTCGCTCCGCTTCTCTTTCTCTTATTTCTCCGCGGCCAATCGCGCTCCTCCTTATCGCTTTTCCTCGCACTCACTGCGCGCCGATCTCCTCGCTCCCTCAGTCACACGCGCTAGTGCGAAACACGAGCAAAACAATTGCCGCCTTAACACATGGCGCACTCGCGGCTCTCCGTTCAGTTCGCTGGACCGCGAATAAACTTTTTCGCACCTCTCTATTATATATATATCACCGTGCCAGCGCACACCGCACGTAAAAAATTCAAATTTCCCGCGAAATCGTCCTGGTTTTGAAAGTAAAATTTAAACTTCGCACTTAACGTCGTTTCTTCTTAACCGGGCGAATCGGAGATCAGCTATGATTTCCTAGGATTTGGGAAGGTGTCCTGTCGTTATCTCGAGGGACGATTGGGAGAGACTCGCGCGAACTACCCTCCTGTGTCGAGCGCTCACGGCAAACTGGCGATCGAGTGGTGACGCGACGGAGACCAACCCCCCTCCCGCGTCTTTGAGCGCCCCTCCACCGGTGCCGCTATCTCTCTGTCTCTGTTCGCCCCCCTCGCGGCGTCTATCTCTACCTCGTGCACTTCCCCGTCCACTTCTGCCTCGCGTAGTCGACGCGCTACACTTTGCCCTCTGCCCTACCCCTCCCGCGCACCACCCCCGTCCGCCGTCCGTCGTTCTCCCGGTAGCGGTAAGGTAGGGTCTGTCACCGTCAGAATTCCGAGGGGCCGAGTTGGGTGGGTAACCGAGCGGCGTCGAGGAAGCGAGACGAAACGAGGGCCGGGGGCGGGCGAACGAGGGAGCGCTGGCACATAGCAGAGAGGTACCCCGTAGGGGCGTCGAGCCGACGACGATGACGATGGAACGAGCGAGCGGGGGCGAAACTACGCGCTACTAGGCGCTCGGGGGGGGGCCGAGGGGGGGAGTTACAAGGGGCCAAGGGGCGCCAGCACTCATCGGCCTAAGAGGCTTCTATGCACACGTGTGTGTCCGCGTTCGCCGGCTCTTTGTGTGCGAACCGGCGGAGCGAGCGAGAGCGACCGAGAGAGAGAAAGAGATTCGGAGTTCGGAGAGATGTATTAATAAGTACTCGCTCGTACCGAGCGAATGTGAAGTAGGCGCTGGTGGTAGGTGCTCGCAGTCCCTCTTTCTCTCGCCAATCCACCCCGCCAGTTCACTCGCTCAGTCGCACCTATCCAGACGTCATTCGTGCAGGAGCGATAATTTTCCAAGGTGAACGAACGAGGGTTGGATGTTATTGATGCACCAGTAGATGGGGGGGGGGGGGGAGAGGGGATCACTTGACGATCATCGCCCGAGAAATTTCTGGGGAATTTTCGGGTGTCTGCCCAAAATACACATCCCGATGAAAGAAGCCGGAAGGTCTCGGAATCCAATATAAGCTCAGAAGAACAACGTCTCAAGTTGATTTAGGCACCTTGATCACGTGAAAACGGAGTTTAGGCAATCGAGTTAAAGACGAGTGATGCTGTATTTTTTGCCCCATCGCTTAATTTCTTGGATTGAGAATATTATTCTAGTAAAGATTGGGAAACTCACTCCAATAAGAGTGGATTTAGTCAAATTGAACTTTCAAAAAGGGGTTAATTTTTTAACTTTTCTAAGAAGAGTCGAAATATCCACCCTTGCCCTTTAACCCATTAATGCCGGGACACTTTTTAAGCCACCACTTTCACGTCGCTATTTTCTATTCATTTGACGGAGAGAATAACCGTGACATAGTAGATTTTGTCGAAAAAAAGTTGCTCTTTTCGGTGGTGTCCATGAAATTTTGAAAAAATTTTAATGTCCACGTGAAAATGGAGGTTTTTTTGTAAAAAAACACGATTTGGTTCAATAAAATTGTTTTCTTCAAAAACTCAATAGCTAAAGAAATAAATGTCTCGAGAAATTCTGAATAATGGTATCATAAAACCAGAGAAGAAATTAACATTTGAAGAAACAAAATAAAAATTAGAAATTAAAACAAAAAATAAAAATAAAAAATGTAACAAAAAATAATTCTCACAATCCTCCACCTCCTCGCGGTGAGAATTGGTAAACCATGAGCGTTCAAAGGCAAAGGGCAATACAAAAAAATGATGAAAAATTGGCCTATCTATCAATATCGTGCAAATTGTGAAAAACTCGTCCGCCATTTTGTGTCCGTCATTTTGAATTATTGGAATCTGACTTCAGATTCGTAATCAGCAATCCCAGACACCCCCGAGTAAAAAGTTTCAATCGAATTCGAGCATATCGTGTAAAAGTGGACCGCCATTTTATGTCTTCTATTTTGAATTATTGGCATCTACCATTACCTCGTTGTTAAAAAACATGTTTACTCTTACACTATAATAAAAATAAAGCTTATTTATTGGAATACGATTTTTTAAGTGTTGTTTGTCTACCTCTCAAAAAATGTTGAAAAATTGCTCCATTCAATCGAATTCGAGCAAATTGAGAAAAAATGGTCCGCCATTTTGAATTATTGAAATCGGACTTCATATTCGTAATCAACGACCTCAAAAAAAACCAGTAACTAGTTCCAATCGAATTCTGGTGCATTTCTTATCCATCTACTCAACATAGTAATATTTAGAAATATTTTTACGTTACAGGCTCCATTTTTTGTTCAAAATGGAAAGGAGCACATTCGACATTTTCAAAGTGCAGCAGTCGGGAAATCGTTTCTGAAACTTCATATGATGCCCAGTATGCGACATAATAGAAAAAATTGCAATTTAAAAAAAATTATAAGAGCGTTATTTTATTTTGCATTTTTTTAAAAAGTAGGTGGTGAATCTCGTTTTTTCAAAATTTTACGCAATTCGAAAGAGCTATCCCAGAAACAGTCGGAAATGGACCTTATGAAACTTTCCTACCCTTTTTTCCAGTAAATTTACGAGACTGAAATCCGCGTAGAAAACCAGCACATCTCGGCGTTATAGGGTTATGAGTAATTGTGGTGGATACGCAAGTAGTTTAGTCGCCGCTAGGAGTGATTGCGATTCTCGCGTTCACATTTGCTCTCATTATGAAAATGTATTCTATTTTGTATATTAGACGACTCGAAGGAACATTTTGACACGGCATGTCTTATTTATTACATGACAGCTGCGTATGGCAGAATCTCGTTATATTTACCCACTCAGTTCGTCACCTTCTCCTATTGCCTCGTTATATGCACCAAAAGAGGAGTAGGTCGTTTCTCCCATTCTCTTTAGTAACGTTGCGTTCGTGACGTCACAGCAGGCCCTTCCTGAGGCCCCAGCCAGCAAGGTGGGGGAAAATTTATTCATTTTTTTTTGAAAAAATTAAATTGTAAGGTTCTTCTTTGTCCGTCTGTATTTGAAATAGGTGTGTTACAAAAAAAACTTCTTGGTGTAGCGGACAGGCAGATAAAAAATACGAAATTTGAGTTTACGTTTCGGTCACGAGTTTATGACCCTCTTCAGAAAATTATAATTCTGTAATTTAATATACAATTTTGATTAAGTAGTAAGTGTTTACATTTTCATTTTATCGGTAATATGGATTATATCGGGATTTATGTGTGAATTGAGCACTGGTAAGTTTATTTGAATGTGTTGTTTTGAGCACTGGTAAGTTTGGAAAAAAAATGTAAATTTGTATTCTTACCTGTAAGTCCTTGATGTGCACAAAAACATAAAAAACACTCCCGAATGGGATGACCGGTACTATTTCTTATTTAATATTTTTACAGAAAATTGAATATGGACCCAGAAAGTTGTGAAAAGCCTAAAAAATAAAAGAAAGAGATAAGTTTCGAAAAGAAACTTAGTAAGAACACAAAAACTGTAAATACGTGTGAGTCGCGTGCCGGTAACGAACTGACTGACAAAAACGTAAACATTGCCAGTGCTCAACCCTTGACAATAATAATGTGAAGATGTGTGGAATGCTTGAATTCAAAGTTAACGAAATTTTAACATGATGTTTTTGAAAAAATTATGACGAAATTATTAATTATTGAGTAACGGAAAGTATGTTTCTGGAAGGTTCGAAAGTTCGAATCTTATATTCACTGCATTATTATTATGTTTTTTGATAAAAAAGTTTTCTAAATGTTTTCTTTTCCAATAGTTTCTTTCTGTAGTTAATATTTGAACGTTTTTATAATCAAAATCATGTCCTGTGTCTAATTTATGTCTACTTAGTCCCGTAAGTTTATCCTCACTTGAGTAAATATTTCGTTTATGTTCGTTAATTCTGTCTCTTAGCAATCTTCCTGTCTCACCAATATAACATTTGTTGCATTGGTTACATTTAATTTTGTAAACGACGCAACTTTGGTGTAAATTATCTAATTTATCTTTTCCAGGTTTTATACCTCCTAAATTTGTATGAAATGGTTTGAAAACTACTCTAATATGTTGGTCTTTCATTGATTTTTTGATTTGTTCAGATAAACCTTTGGCGTACGGAATGCTTATAGTTTTCACATAGTCATAATCTTCTTTCGTATTATCTAGACTATCGCAATTTTCTGTAAAAATTTATTCATGTTTTTTAGTGACTACTCATAGTTATCATTCGTGCTAATAATTACAGTCTTGCGAGGTTCAGTTTTAATAATGGATGCGGATGATTCCTATCGATTATTTTGTATTGCACACGAATCTGACTTTGAAATTAAACTAGCATGTCAGGATTTTTTGAAATTGAAATTTTAGTTCAAACATTTTTTTTTGAAAAAAACAAACTTTAAAATTTTTTTTATAATAATTTCTAACTAAAAATATGCAAATTACACAGGAACTAGATATATTTTCTTAGTTCAGATCTATTTTAAAGCTATTTTACACATTTTTTATATATGTATGTTAAAATTCGTCGAAATTGGTGCAGAAAAGACGAGAATTCGCAAGAATAAATTTTCGCATGTTTCTGAACCGATTTCTCTGAAGTTTATCATACACTTAGAAAAAGTCCAAAAAAATTAAATCTTATCTCATAGGAGTGAAAAATGGCTCTATAAAGAAATAGAGATTGTTCCTAATAGTTTAATGATTCTTTTTATCTCTCAATTTACGATTTTTTTTTTAAATTTTCGGTTTTGTACATTTGTAGGAATCTGGTCTAATCCGTGTACAGTTTCGCGCTTACCCGGTCATGTTATTTTATGATTTACTGTAATGCATAATGCTTCAAGACCATATACAGGGACGCGCGCTTGTGCTTACATATTGTGCAGGCACTCGCACAAATGTATTGAGCCGAAGAGACTTGGACGTGACAAGCGTACGATGCATTATGCGTTCTATGCGTACTGGGATATTGTATTATTACCGGCATACGCGCAATTGTGTGCACTTAGGCTACGTTGACACTAACGCGCAATTAACACACCTCACCTAACTTGCTGAACGATTGTCGCTTTTACTTTTAAAAATTAACGACTCCATTTTATATAAAAAATTTCGATCTAGCATCAAAAAGAAAGAATGTGAATATTGTGGCGAGATAAATTTATTAATTTTCTTAATTCAATTTGGACATAATTGTACAAAATTTGGATATAACTGTGCACCCTGTCATTTCTACAGGAAATCGTTGGAAAATGAGTGAAAACAAGCAATCTTTCGATAAAAACAGGTGGTATATAATAAATTTTAGGTTAGAAGTGAGCCATTTTGAGGTTAGGTATTGATAGGATCATTTTCTTATTATTCAACTCTGCGTGGCTCCGATCGTTACATGACCAAATGATGTTTGTGTGAGAAAATTAAATATTACTTGCAATCGTCATCTTAAAGTAGCCATTTTGTTTTAATAATATAGTTTAATTGGATAAAAAAATTAAGAAGAATACGCTATTACTACCTTTTGAAATTGTCAATATTTCTGTTTTCAATGACAATATGTGATTTTTCAGAAGAAAAGTTGGTCAAATCGGCGAAAAAATGATCTTTTCTTTTATTTTGACCACGGAATTCCTAAGAGGAGGTTCGAAATTATTGGTATTTTCTACTATTTGAACGTCGTTTGGACGAATGTTATAGCGCAGAAAGTTGTCTTCATTCGGATTTTCGAATCGAAATAAGTTAAAGGGGTCCCCGCCCTTCTTCTAGCTGGTTTTACAAAGTTCATTAAAAACCGAAATAATGTGTTCATGTAGGATTATTTTTTGTAAATAATATTGTTATAACTACTGGTAAATATTTATGCGACTACTTAGATACGAAAATATTGAAACAACACTTTGAACTTTATTAATTTCCTGAGGTCAGTCTGTAAAACAGCATCAGCTGTTGCTCGCCTTTTGGCATATCTGTTTATATGTATATTTATTGTTGTAACTATTTTATTAGGCCAATAAAGTCGTAATAATAATAATAATAATTTAGTCGAATGTGCATGTCAAGCATAACGTAATGCTTATATACAGAACGCCTGTCTTTTCATCACTTACGAGAATGAGTGCATGACTTCACCGAAGTGCTCGATACACCACCATGCGGTGGGCGTTGGAAACATGTATTCTTGTCGACTGATAGTTAAAGACGTCCGCACATTCTGTGTATCATTAATTTTGCCATACAGAAAACTCGATTTTTATTACAATTGTGAAATACTACATTAATTACTAAATACTACGTTAAATTTTGCCAATTACTCTCTCTTCATAAAGATTACTTTGCGATTACTTTGGAATATTTTTGAGCAAAATAAGTGTGATTTTAATTTTCAAGATAGAGGCGCAACAAATGCTTACCCCTAAAACTGAAATTTACACTCCGCAGTTTATTCTCCATCAAATTATAAAAAAAATAAATCAGGTCATTTTTTGTACGATTCGGGTAGTTTTTACGATGAATCGACTAGACTGTATTTATATTGGTATGCTTTTTCTCAAGATTGCTTGTTGTTTATAACTGATAGCTGTTGTATTCTCTTCACTACAATAAAATAATTAAATGAATAAACAACCAATTATCATCATCATTGAAGATCCTCATTTTTCGTATAATCATCGTCAACATTTAGATTCATGATCAGCTACCCCAAGTAATAACTTTCACATTTAGTTTGATTTCTCAAATTCCTTCTAGTATATTGAATATGTCATTTTGAATTTTTGAAATATGCCTTTCAAGTCTCGTAGTAAATAGTTTTTACTTGAGTTTTTCTACGATTTCCACAACTTTTTAAGAGGTTGCAAACATGGAATGCGAAATTTTGTGAAAACCTATCACAACAAAAATTAATAAATAATAAATTTTATATTTTTATTTTATTATTTTAGATTTTAAAAATTATAAAATATTTTTCTCCAATTTCTAAATTTAAAAATTAAGGTTCACTTTTTATGCAGTGAAAGTAGTCAAATTCCTCTATAATTCTATGAGTGTTCACTGCTAACATTTTAGAGTATGTATCCGATATGACTTAAATGTAATAAATGTTAATATAATCGATAAAGAAAACTTTCTGTCATATTAGCAAGAAACAAAACTGTGAGGCTTATTGGACATCGCAAATAGATATGCAATGCAGATACTCGATCGTCAATAGAAGCTACGTCTGTGAAATAATATATAACGTTTTATATCTTTCTAAATATTAAAAGAAATGTATATAAAATTAATAAATTGTGTGCCGTTCTATTTGTGACACATTTATGATGACTGCATGTTTTACGCCTGATGTGCAAAAGGACACATTACGCATGTACCTTGTTAGACGCATATAGTTTCTGAGAAACATCATAAGCGAGTCACAGTGATGATAAAAGAACACGATAACTTGAAACTTATTCGAAATGATGCATTTATGTTATTCCTTCAGAAACTAAGAAACAAAATCCTATATACTTAAAAAACATATACTTCAATGGTGTTATAAAACAACGTAATTTAGAAAAACGGGGGTAATTACTAAATTTCTGACTAAAAAGTTTGAGTAAAAACAATAAAAAAATGCTTTCGAAATATCTTTCTAGGGTACTGAAACATTATGAAACTGGAATTTAATATAGGTGTTTTCCGACGTGTGCGAATGTAACACCAGAGCAAAAAATGTATTTTGCTTTGGCATAAAGAGTGTTAGAAACTTATTTCGTTCTCTAGGAAGAGGAAGTGTTGTTTTCCGCCCTCGATGTAGGGGGCAAAATAGCCTTTTGTGCGATACAAACCTATATTTCCGAGAAAAAGAAATTTTGATCCACTGAGTAAATTCAGGAACTTTTTGTTTTGCATCAATAAAGTTGCAGGATCGATGCCTATTCGCAATCAAAGGTTCACAAAATCTATAAACTTCAACTAGAAATTTTTATGTTTTGCCCCGAATCAACCTAACCTCTTTAAAATGTCAATATGTTGAAAAAATAAAACTTATTTAATCAATTATGAATATTACAGTTGAAATTCGTATCTCTAGCATGCTTTTAAGTTCTTTAATCAAATTTTGTAGACCACATCGCATACGCCATCTTTTTTTTAAATCTAACCTCAAATTCCTAATCAGCGATGCCGAAAACCCTTGTACTTTTACATTTTAGTTTAGTAGAGCCCTTCTACTAAAATATATAACTTAAATAAAATTCATGGGCATAAATCATGAAATATTTGTGAAAATGGTAATTTATAACATTTCTATTAATATACAATAAAAAACTGTGAAAAACGAAAAAAAGACCACTTCAGTATAGCTGGGAAACGATATCTTAGAGGTGTCTTTAATTAAAACCGTTTATCCTCATATGAGGGTCACAAATCGTGACTCACGTGTTCAAAAGGCAATGTAAGTCGACACGGTGTTATAGATGAAATTCGAATAAAATTACATTTATCCGGACGGTTTTACTAACCACAGGCTTTTTCTTTCTTTTAAGGACATGAAAACGTGTGGCGATTAAATCATGAATCGAATTAACTGATAACGTATCATCATTTGTATTATATGTCCTGGTAATAGACGCGAGATTTATACAATTTGCTCTTTCAATTGCTGACAATGTTTTCATCAAGCATGACGTGCATCGAATATTTTCTCATGAAAGTCTGATATCAATAAGTGTCTGATATCAACGAAAAACATACTAACTCTACTTTTCAAAATTTTAATTCTTTCTAATTAAAATTTCATTATTATTGTTGATACGGAAACAAAACATAAATACGTTGTTTACTTCATAAGTCTTTGCATTTTTTCTTAAGCTATAGATCATGGTTAATATTGATCAAAGTTTAGGCAGCAACCTAATAAAGGAAAGAATTGATTTTTTTTTTTTAATTATACCATTTATTATTTATTAATTTTTGTTGTGATAGGTTTTCACGAAGTTAAATTTTTAAAATCTAATTTCAAATTCGTAATTAACGGCTCCGAAAACCCTCGAGCAACAACTGTCAAGCGAAGTGGTTTGAATTTGGAAAACTGGTCAACCATATTGAATTTTAAATAACGATTTGAAACCCCCTTATACACTATAGGTTATAGTTTATTTAAAAAAAATGTATCGCATTTTGGGCACTGTTTCAGAAATTCCCGTCGCAGATTGGATTCAATTATTGATGAAGTTCACGAAAAATGTTGAAAACAAACACGATAATTAAATTTGAGAAATAAAAATATATAAAACTGCTTCATGAGTCTTATTATGGGTACACTGAAAGAAAAAAATAGTAAAATCTGCAAAAAATGACTAGCTTGTGTAGTAAATGGACGGGATAACTATTGTCCATAGTCAAATGAACTATTATCTGCAGTAAGAGGTTATACTAACAGAAATTCAGTCAAAATTACTAATCAAAAGTCATTTCTACTATTTTCCATAGTAAGATATAGTACTTTTTTCACGTAAACATAACCTGCTGTTATACGAATGGTGATGAATTCGTATAATATATTTAATATTAACATTTTAATTTAATTTAAAGAGCAATAAAAATGATATACACTTCTAAACACATTATTTATAATTTTTAATGATATTCTAATCCATAATAAAGTTTATTTGAGAATTTAAAAAACTTTTTGATGCAAATTAGAAGGAGCAATTTTTAGTCAATAAGAAATATAGCCAGTGCAGAATTTCTTTTAATGTACTTTAAACGCCAAAATCTAGTATCAGAATTCATGACAAAAATTTGTACATTAGGGTTTTAAAGGATTAAATATAAACACGATATTTATAACCGAAAATGTTGTTTTATTCAACGCATATAAACGAAATTTCTCTAAAATTATATTTAATATAATTTTATTAATAAATATTTATTTTATTACTTTTATTTATTTTTGTTATAAAATGTAAAATAAAAAAATTTTTTAAATTAAACAATAATAATAAAATATATATATGTCTGCCCTCCAAATATAATTTTAGCCATTCTTCTCTTTTCGTTATTATTATGTATCTTAGACCCTATTCTGGTGTCAACACTTGAATTACCACTTTTGGCGAAAAAAAAACACCATTGCCTCCGTTTACCTCTATAACATTGCATATTATGAAATTATAATAATAATAAGTTTTTAATTTAAGCAATAATTTTAGTCGCTTGGACGTCAATTTTTTAAAAGTAAATTAAACTTTAACAAAAATAAGAACTCTGTCGATGTTCAAAACGAAACACTGTTTATGTTTTGAATTACGTAAAATACACTACAGAAATGTTACTTTCAAAAATATGGATGTACTGGTCCAAGCCCCATTTTGAAAGTCTTGATGAAACGTATTCCAATTTTTTATATTTGTTCCCTTCTTCTAGTAATTTTTATTCACTTTTATTTACAATACTTATTTGATTAAAAATTATAAATTGCTAGAATGCACCGCAACTCTAGACTAATCTCCGCAGTTGTACGTTTATGGTTTTGAGTTTTGCAACCGACTTCATTCGTTCGCTTATGTTTCATTTTGAACGAAAAAAGGAAAACATGTAGTTTTATTAACTAAAATTATTTTGTAATCAAGTTAAAATCTACATACCTAACTTGTCATTTCACTAATAAGTAAATTCTACTATTTATTTAGTCCTAACTCTTGCTACATTCGAGTAGTACATATTACTACATAAATTATGAAAATGACCAATTTATTGATTATTGACAATTTCTACGACAGTAAATATGACTAAATTTTTCTCTCAGTGTATCGTAACGATCACTTTGAGAAAATAAAGATCCTAAATAAATTTACCTAAAATCATATTATTTTAAAAATTTCGTTAACTTTAACATTACACTATTTGGATTAATAAATTAATTGATTACCTTTCGCATCATGTCCAAGAAAATCATTTTTATTAATTAGTGGTTTTCGACGTAAATAGCCGTCATCTTCAGGACATCATTACAAAAACGGAAAACAATTAGTAATAAAACCAAAATATGTCTACTAATACAATAAAAATACAACTTTTACCTTTAGAAAGCGAAAATCTAGCATTATAAGATATTACTTACAATGACTGACCATATGTTTCATACCAAAAATATAAATCTAGTAAAAACCATCCTAGTAAACAATAATTATCCACTAGATTTAATTAATAAATATATTAAAAAAAGAAAATCAGTTTTAAATGAGAAATTATAACATACGGAGTTAAATACATTTACACATACACGTATCCATACTCATGATATACATAGAATAACTGGTATTGATTTGAAAAAAATTGTCGAAATAATTAAGTTTTCACTCTATTTAGTATTTGACCGTAAATTTTGCGTGTCTTCCATCCTGTTAAGTAAATTTTTTTGTAGATGAATGTGCCTCATTTCAGAAATGAGTCTTTTTTGTAGATCCGGTTCTTTATCTAATATCTTGACTTAATTCCAATTGAAATCATGACCAAACTGTAATCTATGTTCCGAGATGACATTATTTTGAGCTGCTGATTTTAAATTACTCTTATGGTCTGATATTCGTGTACGTAATTGTCTCTTAGACTGTCCTACGTATGATGTATCACAATCTTTACAAAATACTTTATATAGTGAGTTATTAGTGTTCATTTTTTAGTTGTGTCTTTTCCTTTCTTTACAATAGATTGTATTATACTAGTTGTTCGAGGTATTAACACAACGTTCTTCGTTCTCAGTCTTTTTTGTGAACGTTCATGATAGTTTTTAAAATAGTTAGAAATATAGATCAATTTATCTTTCCGATTGTTGTTAGGACTTCTTATTAAAATAATCTTTGTTATTAACATTTTTTAAATTGCAAAAAGAATAATCAATCAGTGTATGTATATTATAATTAAATAATGTGACTACTCGCGTACTCTACGTACTAAAAATTTCTCTTTGAATTTTTAATTTCAATCAATTTCCTGCATATTATGTTCTGTCATTTATCTAAAAAAAACTTTTAGGTTTTTAGGGGGCGAGGAGGAATAAGCTCTGTATGATTAGGAATTGATGGAAGATTTATATTTGATGATTTGTCAAATTCGAATTTTTGCATTTTGAACAAGTTTTAACATATTTTATTCGGCAAAACCGTCACAGGTACCAATTCTAACATAAACTTCTTTTAAGTATAATAATGTCATTTATTTGAAATAAATACAAAAATATAATTCAT
Organism: Trichopria drosophilae; assembly: GCA_030407085.1. Classification (NCBI taxonomy): domain Eukaryota; kingdom Metazoa; phylum Arthropoda; class Insecta; order Hymenoptera; family Diapriidae; genus Trichopria; species Trichopria drosophilae. The sequence continues at coordinate 108,510,257 of CM059585.1, read as the reverse complement.
TTCAAATATTTTATAAACTTTATTAAATACTTGAACAACACACTCAGATAGTCCGTGAAGTTACTATCTGTGTTGTTTCGTTTCTCATTTAAAAATGATTTTCTTTCTTTATTATATTATATTATATTTATTAATTAAATGTAGTAGATAATTATTGTTTACTAGGATGGTTTTTACTAAATTTATATTTTTGGTATGAAACATATCGTCAGTCATTGTAAGTCATATCTTACAATGCTAGATTTTCGCTTTCTAAAGGTAAAAGTTGTATTTTTATTGTATTAGTAGACATATTATGGTTTTATTAATAAATTGTTTTCCGTTTTTGTCATGCAGTCCTGAAGATGACAGCAATTTACGTCGAAACGTCGAAAACCACAAATTAGTGTTTTAATTTTCGTTGACACGATGTGATCGAAAGATAATCAATTAATTTATTAATCTAAAAATTATTGTGTGATTATATAAAACGTTATTCAACAAAATTATTACACTACAAATAAACACAAAAAACCTTTTTTTTTATGCTTGGCTACTGCAACTTTTTAGGTATACAATATTAATGACAGATGCGTATCTAAAGGTATTATAGAGATTTGAAGCCCAGGGTTGACAGTTTCTACTTCTTAAAGGACAAATTAAACTACGCAGTGTCTGGTTTATGATATAACATTATCAAAAACTCGTCTTGTTCTTACATAATAAATGAATCAAATTTTGAAACTTTTTGAGAGGCGTATATCGTATTTCTTAGGTCGGGGTCCTTTTTTATCCGAAAACCATCGAATGTATCGTTAAAATTTACGAATAGTCCAATTACGTAGTCGAAGCATAAACATATATCGCAGCATCGTCGTATCTCGTTATCGAAGATCTGTGAATTTTTTGAGATACAGATGAAGAGAGTATTGGATTTCGCAGCGACACGTCTTGATGTAGGTATGTCAGCGCCGGGTCCAGACGTCGAGGCCGGGTAAAGTCGGCGGGAGGTGCAACGTCCCTGATATAGCACCGAGTTACGTGTAGTTAGCGGACAGGGCAATGTCTGTAGGGACGCGGCCAATGGCCGCCGAGTCGGACGGTCACTTGATAACGCGAGAGTACGGTTACACGAGAATTCGCTCTGGGCAGGGGCCGAAGCTAAGAGAGGCCAGAACCGGTAACGATAAGACGATGCTCGTTTGTGCTTACAACTCGCGACGAGTACGCGTGTCGAAAGTCTCGAGATTACGACTCGCTTAGATAAATAAAATCGGCCGATGGATGCTGCTCGTTAATTACTCGCAATATCGAGATTACCTCGACATTACTTCTCTTTTCAGTAGCAGCTAAATCCCAATTCGAAAGCTTATATACTATTAATTCGAGATTAACCTCCGCGGACTCTATATAGATTAGTTGAAAGCCACTAATTGATTAATTACCTATTTAGCCATCGAGAAAAAAATTGAAGAATAGTAGCGAAGTTGTCTGATGTCATGTAATCGGTAAACACTTTTTACATGAGCCTGGGAATGTCTTTTCTACGTTCGAAATTCCAAATTACGTAACTATCTTCAATAATATTGAAAAATATTTGAGGTAATTTAGTTGCAATTTAGAGCCGTCATCCTGAATCGGAAATATTGAGACCACATTCGTATTATATGATATTCCGCTTGTCATTTGTCACTGAAACATGCATGTAGGGGAGGCGGGGGTTGTACCGCTCAGTGGGTAATTCCGCTCACTCATATTTCTCAACCTTCCGTTAAGTTAAAATTATTTTTTATATTTTTTTACTAAAGAACTTTATGTCAAAATCTAATTTCAACAAAAAATTTACATAGTTTATTGCTAAAAGTTGATTAAAAAAAAATTGGAAAGTTTTGTAACGTAGTTGACATAAATACGATAAGAATTGGTCTTTACAATATACGGTTTTCCATCTTTTTACTAGTACCCAATGGGAAAAAATATGAACAAATAGACTTGTTGTACTGTTAATTACCAAATGGTATTTGGTAAACTACTAAAAACAACATTGACTTTTAATTATTCATTACTTTTCAACGCGGCGCTTTTAGTGGGTAACACCGCTCACAGAGTTTATGGCATATTTCACATATTGTTGATCAAATAAATGTACAGAAAGTACTAAAATAATGGATATTTGAAATGGAACTTCTTGTAATTAATCATATACATTGAATGTACACAAGTGAGTTAACAACAAATTGATTTATAATATCATTGAATTTCATAGGTTAGGTACATTCATTATTTATGAATCATTAATTTGAATCCATTCTTCTTTACCATTTTCATTGCCTGTACTGATATTTCTTCATTACATCTTCATTACATTTTCATTACATTGTTTCTAAGTGTATATGAATAAGTTTAACAACTTAAATTTAGTGAGCGGTATTACCCACATTGACAGGAGATACTGTTGGATCTTTGATATTTATTAAATTCTATAATTCAATACGTTTAGCGTTAGTAAACATTCAGATCTTCTTGTATATTACTGTCGGGGCTTTATAGAATCGATTTCAATCGTTAAACAAATCTAAAATTATTTATGCATTTATTAAAAGCGATACTTTCCTTAGGTGAGCGGTACACCCCACGCCTCCCCTAACCAATGCACTGAATTCCAACCCAACGGGCACGAAGGAACCAAATGTTGCTAAATCGCACTCGCCGAAATTTAAGTTACAGTTTCGCAATTTTAAGTGACATCAACTTATAATTCAGTTTTGTTTCAGAAATTTCGGTTGCCATTCGTAAATTTCAGTTACCTTTGGTAAATTTCTGATCTGGCTTCTTAGTTCATATAAAAGTAAATTAATTGTTATTTCTGTGAGATAATTCGGAAAATAGCGATACATTTGTATATTGTTGTAATTTTCCATTTTTTTCAGTGTAGCTTCCCAACGGGCACGAAAGTCCCGAATGTTTCTAAAACGTTCCGTAAAAGTTGTAGACATTTAACGTTTTAGGAACGTTTCTGGAACGTTCTAAAAACGTTTTAGAAACATTCGGGACTTTCGTGCCCGTTGGGAAGCTACACTGAAAAAAATGGAAAATTACAACAATATACAAATGTATCGCTATTTTCCGAATTATCTCACAGAAATAACAATTAATTTACTTTTATATGAACTAAGAAGCCAGATCAGAAATTTACCAAAGGTAACTGAAATTTACGAATGGCAACCGAAATTTCTGAAACAAAACTGAATTATAAGTTGATGTCACTTAAAATTGCGAAACTGTAACTTAAATTTCTGCGAGTGCGACAGGGAGCGCGTGTACAGTGCTGGTATGTATATATGGAGAAACCAAAACGCACACAAAAACTTAATTTTTTCACATGTCGACGAAATCCGATTGTTTCTTTTACAAGTGGCTCATACAACTGTGGTTGAGGAGTGGTGATACAATCGACTGTTTCGAATAATGCGGTGGATGAATGGATAAGTAAAAAATCTAGGTATATTACTTCATAACCTCACTTTTCAGATCCCATGTTATAAATCCCGGTTATTTTGGTACTTTGTCTGTACATTACTTGTAGACACAAATAAATTATTAGTTTTTTACAATATATATTTTTTTGCTACTCTCCATTTATATCAATAAAAAGCATGGGTATCGTTAATAAATTGTTACAGATCATTCAGAATGTTTTGTTTGCTGCTTTTGTGATTTCGAAATACTAGAAATAAAAAACCTAAAAAAACTTACAACACCGACATTTTCATAGCAATGTGTCGTCTGCTTTTCATTCGGGCTATGAAAAATGCTCAAGATCCTTCTTTGTAGAAGTTTCATTTCGTAGTCAATTGACGTGAAATCACAATTTCCAATTTAAAAATGAAAATGAGAGTCAATTTACAAATAGTATTACTAATGAAGAAGCCAAACTTGTTTGTACTATACGTAAAACTATATAACGCGGGTTAGTATGAATATACATATATGTACTGAACTGACATACCTAACCTAAACATTGCATCCATATACAGGGAGTCCCAAAAGTTTGGAAACGGTCTTGGTAACTTTTGAAGGAAAAAAATTTTTTAAATTGCTGAAACACGTAAAACGATTTTTGAAAAAAGCTATCTTTTTCAGGTGTTCCACCCCCCCCCCCCCTCAAGGGGTGGCGTGGGGCACGAGGGGGATGAATATCTTAAATGGCAACATGGGTCGAGTGGGGGCTCATTTCGAGACGAATACAAAACACTGGTCATAGATGGCGCTGCGATCACTTAGCGTGGAATTATTCGACTTTTAACATTTTTAATCTAGTTACTTCTGAACAAATGAAGATTTCGAAAATCGCTGAAGTACGTGAAACTATTTTTCGGAAAAAATATCATCTCTTCCATCCCCCCACTCCAAGGGGGACGTGGGGCACGAGGGGGGATGAATATCTTAAATGGCAACATGGGTCGAGTGGGGGCTCATTTGAAAGTCTCTTCGAGACGAATACAAAACACTGGTCATAGATGGCGTTATAATCATTTATCGCCGAATTATTCATGGTTTGAAATTTCTAATCTCAGAAACCAATATTCGGATCCAACATACCACACAATATTTGTAGCGATTAAGAATATAGCGATTATGAAACGTTTCAGAATTTTCAGTAAAAGCAAATGCATAAAGCTTCCGTTACATATGTTGGAAGTTTACTGCAGACATTTTTTACAGTGTACATCTGTTGAAGGTGCATTTTGTAATTGTAAATCATAAATGATCTACCAATGAATCTAATTACCTGATTAAGTTTACAAAGAAAAATGACCTTATTATATAACCTATACAGTATATGCCTCTTAAAGCGGTCGTCCAGAGCTTAGTCCAAAGATATCTTAAAAAATTCCTACTGAAGAGACCTGAAGTATGATAATTTATAACATGAGTTTTTAAAGATGCCTTACTTTTTAAAGTAATCTCGAAGAGGTTTTATGTTTGAGGTCTTAATCTGGTTTTGGACCATCTCTGTTTTACTAAAGAGATTTCCAGAGTTGAGATCCGTGTTTCTGATATAGGTAATAGATGGCTATTGAATCCAAAAATGAGATCTCGCGATGTTTACTTCATTTGCAGACCAATAGAATATAAGTTACAATGACAAAATAAGTGCTTTTACGATATTTAGCAAGTGTTATCACAATTTTGTAATATTATTGTATTATTATTATGATCCCCATTCTATTGAACCAACCAATATGTAACTGCCAAGATAGCAAAATAGAAAAGAGTTGATGATTTCGAAATGTGCTCTAAAAGAAGTCAGATGTTCCACTTTCTGAGGGTTTTCCGAACATGAGATTATAAAAATCTAATAATAACTTGGAATAATTAATTTATTAGAAAAATTTTGCATTTTCAAAAATCACCAGAAGCACATGTGCACGCTGTAATCGTATGCAACGTTCTTTTTCATGAGTTTCATAGCAATAAACAGAAGATAGGAAAATTACATACTCCAACTCATTGTTCGCCTTAGTAATTTTTTTTTTTTGAAATAATTTTTTAGAATTTCCCTGCACGCCGAAATCGTGTGCAAATTAGTTCTTGTTGGTTTATTTTCGATAAAATATAAGAATAAAATTTGGCTTACGCTAACTAATCGTTCAAAAATACAAGTTTTTATTACAAATAGTGGATTACGTTTACAACACCGCTGCACGCGGCTGCAAATTAGTTAGCCGCTTAAAATTCTTGAAATACCCATACAATGTCCCCCTTTAAGTTGCATACATTTATCTATCGTTCATACTTTTTGGTCACTAGCTCCTAGTCTATAAAACTTCATGTTAAATTTTTGCACGTTTGGTTGTTAATGGATTAATAAAATAATTGTTTACTAATTGCATAGAAAATATGATACTTTCTATTAAACAAAAAACTACGTTCTGCAATATTTTATAAACTCGGTTTTTATTGAGAATATATATTATTTACCTTTCACATGGCTAAGTTTAATGAACACGTATTTATTAAATATTGTTATCATTGTGCGGTTTATGAAATTTGAGAGAAATGGATTGTAAACAATAGTTTCTGAAAATACTTGTTTTCATGTCATTGATTTGTCAATATATTCAAGTGCACAATATATACGATATATTTTTTGAAACAATTTATAACAATTTCCATGAACTAATTCGATGCACAAACAGATCCCAAACAGCAGATACCTTTTAGAGAGATTTGGTCAAAATGTTTCGATCGATATTTGTAAAAATACTCTTTGATGAGGCAAAGAATGGAAACGTGTCGCTTTCATCGCCAAACTGCACTTTTTACTGTATTTTTTAATTCAATCCCTCAAAATTTGGTTAGTCAAAACTGAGTTCGGAAAAAGATTCTTGTATTTATTCCTCCATTTTCAATTTCATTTTAAAAAACTTTAACAAACATATTTTGAAAAGAAATTTATTATTCTCAAGAGTTACATGTGGAAAATGGAAGATGAAATCAAATTTTATGGTTTTCAGATTTCATTTTGTATGTCACCATTTTTGTAATTCAAATATTCCGTAAAATAGTAGTTGTTCAAAATAATTTTTGTTTGTAAAAATATTCGACTTTTTTTGAAATAATTATTAGTATCTTCTGACGATACACGAAAAAGAAGGAATACAGTAGTCTCGGTGTATTTATTGACTCGGTTACTCACCTTCCCCTCCCGTCTCGTTATATTTACCAAAAGAAAGTGAGCGCTGCTCCCACTCTGCTGAGTCGCCTTGTATTCCTGACGTCACAGCTGGCCCTTTCTGAGGCTCCAACTGGCAAGGTGGGGGAAAAAGAGATCGGCCACAGGTAAATATAACGAGAAGGAACCGGGCAAATATGCTGAGACGTAAATATAGCGAGACGGAAATATATCGGGATTCTACTGTAGTTGGTTTTACTATGTAAATAGTACAACTATTAGTCCAGGTCACTCTTTTACATAGTAAAATTAATTAACAGCAATGGACGCATTTTATCCTGCTATTCACGTAATAGTTGCAACTATTCAATTTGTTTTTGACTTAACGAGTTAACGAAAATATATACTTCAGATTCTTTGGCATCTCGAAAACGTAATTGAAAAAGGTTTCAAATTCGTTGGAAATAATTCTGTCAGCGAAAATGACAGTATCATTGATGGAGAATCAGCCTGGTAGTAAGATACTGCAATAAGTTAATTAAATAAGCGATTTGCATATTTTTTTCGTATAAAGTAATGAAGCGATCTATCCTCAAACTAATCGCGATTCCCTTTGCATCCGAACATTGCCCTTCTGCCACCAGTTTTTTTTAGGAATATCAATCATCAAATTATTCTTCGCATTCAAATTCAGACTAACTAAATGATCAACGCACTGGATGAAATAGCTCTTTCTTATTAACTATCCTCGTAAGAATAGATTGAAATTCTCGGTGATAAAAATTGCCCGCCACATCCGTATTTTTGTGTCTGATGGTTAGGGTACGGGTGTCACCCCATTATGAGCGAAGCAGTTCATTGTTTACAGAGTGCCAAGAAAAATTGGCCGATTAGTCGCGGCATGACAATAAAATTGCAAAGTGTTTTATGTCATTCGGGAGATTTATTTATTATTTTTTTTAATGCTGGATTGAATTCTCGTTCGCCACAAAATGGGGTCGTGGAAAATCTCTATCGTCAGCGGGCGATAACGATCTAAGCAACAGTTGCCCAGAAGAGGGAGGCAACGTGGAACGGGCATAAAAAAGCCTCCAACTTCCCCCGGGGGAGTTTGAAATTCCACTTACGCCTCGACGGTGTAAATTGAAGGTTTGCTGGGATGCTCGACTTCTTCCTTTCGTTTCGACCGTCTCCGGAACTGATCCAGCTTGTCGCACTTTTGCACGGGTTTCTTTCAAATTCCATTCAATTATGGTACGAAGGAACCTTTCCACTCTTCGTGATTTCATGATTTTGAATTGTATTCTGACAGCTACCAAGGTGGCCAGAATGCAAACCATGACCTACATAGTATTTCGACGATTCAAGGAGGTTAACACAGAGCAACAACATTTACAGGGAAATAAAAGTTATAGAATCTGCATTGAAATATCCAGTGCCTTGGGAACGACATGTATGGCGTCTTGGAATCTAAAAATATGCTGAAATCATACAGAGTCCTGTAAGGTACGTTATATGAAGATAATATTATTCCTGTAATATTGCAATGAGATATGAAATTTATATTACAGTAATGTTGCTGTAATCCCAGCATCTGTGATAATAGCAATGATATTACTCTGATAATTTCCCTGATAAGTTCCTTCCTATATTACAGTAATATCTCTGTGATATTGCAGAAGGATATTCCATAGTAATGTTACGTAAGATCACTGCAATATAACATTTAATATAACATTCTTATTTATTCATCGAAATTTTTATTTTTGTAGTAATATTGCATGCACGGAGAATAATGTTTGTATTGTCGCAGCCTAACGCGCGGTGTTGTCGCCATTGTCTTACCTAGCCTCACATTTATTGTTTATACGCTTTCGCTACTGTATTCTAGGAAAATTTTTGTGCTGCGATAGGACAACAAATGTTTATGCTGAGGTTGTTATGCCGTCGCAAGGTAATACTGAGGTCATAGCCATATCGGCACCACAATTTTTCTGTCGCACCATAATATTAGCCTGTGACGGCGTAAAATTATTTTCCGTGTTGTAATGTTACAGGAATATTTCAGAAATACAGTAGAGTCCCGGTATATTTGCCCGCTCGATTCCTTTTCCTCCGGGCTCATTATATTTCCCAAAAGAAAGGGAAACTCTCCTGAATCACGTTATGTTCGTGACGTCATAGCAGTCATTTCCTTAGGCCGCAGCCCGGGGGAAAAAGAATGCGGTGACACGCAAATATAACGGGACGGAACCGGGCCAATATGCTGAGACGTAAATATAGCTAGAGGCAATTATACCGGAACTCTACTGCACTATGAGAATATAACGTATTCATTGAGAGAATGAGAATGATAATGATACATTACTAAATATCTATAAGAATTACTACGAACAATTCCATTCTATTCTACGCATATAAATATTTTGCAAAATCGAACATAATTTGCTAAGAGTTCACACATACATATATACCATGGAGGATTTAATCGTAGTATAAAAATCTCTCTACCTCTTGCGGGAGAGGATAGTTGGTAACGAGTGTTGTGATATTACTGTTGTAGTTTGATACGTTACTTAGTAATATAATCGTAAAAAAGAAGTAAAATTATAGGATAATATGTTACTTTTCATTATAATCGTAATATTATTGTGACGTTATTATCTGATTTATTGTAATGAAGTATAACGGTAATATTTCCATATTATTTCTTTGTAATATATTACTGCGTAATAATAGCGCAACAGCGAAAGCATATTCAACAGCGAAAAGTTACTGAGGAATGTAATCAGTATATTACTGAAATTGTATAATACAGTACTATGCATTATATACAGTAATATCCATTTTGCCATGTAATTTATTGATGCATAATGTAGCAGCAACATTACTGTAATGTTATTACACTTTATAGTACTATGAAAGACAATAGTAATCTGTTGTACTAATGCCATGTGACATATTACGAAATAGTCTAATCGTAATATTACTGTGTAATATATTACTGCGTGATGTAACCATAATGATGGCTGTATTATTCAATTGTGATATATTACTGAGGAAAGTAACCACAGTCTTGCTGCACTTGGTACATGTTACTATGTATTATATGTTACTAGGCTGCACATGTTACTAGGTATTATATCTGGTGTAATGCCGTAATTTACAGTGTAATTTAGTACTTTACGATATCCCTACGGTACTATTTTGTAAAATAATAGTAATTCAATGTATTGTTGCAATAGTGTAATATGTTACTACGTATTATGTCTGGTGTAATGCCCTCATTTTGTCACGTAATTCGTTACTTTATAATGTAGCTACACATCTACTATGCAAAATTATAGTAATATAATATATGTTGCAAGGTGATATTGCGAAATAGTACAATTGTAATATTACGGCAATATTACAGTTTAATATATTACTATGTTATGTTACAGGTACAATGTTGCAATATTATAGTGTAATATGTTACCGTGTAATGTAACCATAATAGCGTTGAGTTATTCAATAGGATACGGAATAATGTAATCGTCATATTGCCGATATTCAAGTATCATATGTATGTTACTGAGTAATGTAACTGTAATATTACTATAATATTATAGTTTAATATATTACTATGTTATGCAACAAGAATAGTGCTGCAATATTACACTATAATATGTTACCATGTAATGTAACTGGAATATTACTGTAATATTTCAATTCACTATATTACTATGCATTATTACCGCAATAATACTGTAATTATGTCACGTGCACATATTACTATGTAGCTACGTAACTACTATGTAAAATTATAGTAGTATAATATATTTTTTTAAGGTAATATTGGGGAATAATATAATTGTAATATTACTGCAATGCTATATTGTAATATATTATGGTGTAATGTAACCATACTATTACTGTAATATTACAGTTTAATATATTACTATATAATATAAATAATACAAGTGCCATATGGCGATTCAATATATTTCAACATAAAAAAACACAATATTCCAACTTTTCTTAAGTGTAACATATTACTCTGTAATGTAACCGTAATTTTACTCCAATATTAGCTTTTTATATATTACTATGTAATGTAGCCGGAATATTATTGTAATATCGTTATGTAATATGTTGTCGTATCATGTAAACAAAATATCGCTAGTCTTTTCAACTGCAATATGTCGCTGAGTGGAGTAACCGGAGTATTACTGTGTAATATTTTTGTTACTTGTGTACCGTTATAATTTACTACATTACTATTGCGACCGCTATAATACCATAACTTTGAAATGTGATATATTACTATCCAATATAACCATAATATTACAGTGAGCGGTTTCTATGTTCTGTAATACTAAGTAATACAAGGGCAATATGCTGCATTGTTACAGTATGATATTGAACTGAATAATGTAATGGTAATATTACTGTAATGTTATAGCGTAATATATCATCGTGTAATATAACCGTACTATTGGAGTAACGTTACGGCCTAACATACTATTATGTAATGTAAACGTAATGTAACTGTAACGTGACATTAGTATATTTCGTTGTGATACATTAATAATAATATAAAATTTGTATATTATTGCAATACTGTAGTGTAATATGTTACCATATGTAATTTATTACTATCCTTTTTAATGCAATACGGAATAATGTAATTGTAATTTTGCCGTTATTCAAGTATCATAATGAGTAATGTAACAGTACTATTACTATAGTATTATAGTTTAATATGTTACTGTGTAACTCAACCGTAATATTGCTGATCAATGTAACTAGAATACTACTGGAATATTTCTGTGCAGTGTTCACTATGTATTATTATCGAGATAATACTGTGATGACAGCGCGTACGCATATTACTATGTATTACAACACGGTAATGTACTGTACTGTTGAAATGTGATATGCTATGCAATAGTAATGTTACTGTAATGTAACCGTATACTATTATTGTAATTTTATGCTGTAATATATTACTATATAATATAAATATTACAAGTGCAATGTGATGTCGAAATATATTTCAGTATGTCATATTAAGTGTATCATATTATTCTGTAATATTACATAACTAATACTTAAGTTTTATATATCAATATGTAATGTAACCAGAATATTGCGTTAATATTATGATGTAATATGTTACTGATCAGTATGTTGCTGAGGAGAGTAACCGAAATACTACTGTAATATTTCTGTTACTTGTGTATCTTTAGAATGTACTATATTTTATTGCAACATCCATAATGTCATCATTTTACCATGTAATATACTACTATGCAATATAACCGTAATATTCCTGTAAGAGGTTTCGACGTTCCACATCAGTAAGTAATACAAAGGTAATATCCTGCACTGTTGCAATGTAATATAAAACGGAATAATGTAACTGTAATATCACTGAAATGTTATATACGTAATATATCATCATGTAATGCAACCGTACTATTATTAACAGTGTAATATATTATTACGTAATGTGTACATTAATGTAATATTGTAGTGTAATATGTTACTATGCAATTTATTACACTATACTTTATATTCCAATATATTATGGAACAACATGATTATAATATTACTGTAATATTACATTGTAATATACGTATTATCGTGTAATGTAATCGTACTATTCGTCTAATCTTCTAGGGTTACAAATTTTAATGTAATGAAAGCGTAATACTACCGACATTGAAGTGTAATATGTATATTACAGAGTAATATAACCGTAATAATATTTTAATATTACTGTATATTCCATAATACTATGGTTATATTGCTGCATCGCTACGGTGTAATATATTATCGTGTATTAGAACCGTATTGTTCCAGTAATATTTACGCGGAATATATTACTAAGTAATATTTCTGCAGTGTTACCATGATATATTAATGCGTAATATAACTGTAATATTACTGCACCATTACATTATTACTGGAATATAATCCTAATATTTTTATGTAATTTAGAAAATGTAATATTATTGTTTTATTGTTATTAATATTAGAATTCTTTTCTGAAATATTACATTAATATTGTTATCTTATTGGGCGTATGATGTGGAAAATAATGAAATGAAGAAATTATTAAAAAGATCGTAGACTCCAATTTTTGACAGGTGACGGAAGATGTAATATGATTTCATACGCAACAATTTAAATTTTATAAATTCCTATTGGTTATCCATGTACATTAATTTCCACTTAAATTAGTACGAAATCATGCCGGGGTCTATCGATAAACATAAAAAAATGAGACTGGGAGCAATAAAATCATAAATATTTAGAGCCATCAGATGGTTACAAGTACTGCGGAGTAATTTCTACATTTACACATGGACTTTGCGAATACATGGTACACGTAATTTTTATTGTCATAATTTGAACCGAGAACATTCGAATGCTCTCGACTACTCCCTTGTCGTAAATTAATCTTTGGGCACTCATAGACACCCGTTCAATTTCGTTTTACTTGTCGCCACACTATAAAAGACTCCTTCATTTTAAATCCGTGTTAAATGCCATACTTGTTTGTCAAGTTGACTCTTCCGTTGTGCTAAGGGGGTATGACAGGATGCTAAAACTAAGTAAATTATATTTTTATGTTCACATTTTGCTAACTAACTTATATTACAGAGTATTTATAAATGCCTGAGATGAACAAAGATGGAATATATAAATTTTGAAATTAAAATTTTGTATTCTACAGATATAAGTTTATACCTTTTGGCATTTTTACATCATATAAAATGCTTGGAAATAAATGAAATAATAACAAAAATTGGTCCGGCGGGGAATCGAACCCGGGACTATAGCTTAGTAGTCTTAACAACTACACTATGCTGTAAGTGTAAGTAGTAGTAATAGAAACAAAATAATTTATCTTCCTCATAAAACAATATAATAATTTTAAATTATTAATTTAAAACAATAATTTTATAACTTAAGAAATTGTTTTGTCGTGTATCTTTTTTTGTTTCCACAGAATAATTTAATAAAAAGTGTATAAAATGTATACTTGTACACTGGATTAGGGAAGAAACGTTCGACATACTTACATAAGATTACATTCAAACACATACAAAAATTAGATCAAATATATACGAATATCGTTTAAATTAGATATATGTATATTGTTATAATGCTGAATTGCTCATAATTTGTTTTCCCCGAGCCCCTAAAAGAGAGAAAATTAAACTTTATTTCACTTCGGAACATACACAACAAACAATACCACAGATTTGCAGGATTTGTGCTCGAAACACCAACTTACCCATGAAATTGGACATATTAAGTAATACCGTTATTGGCCCTCGTCCTCACTTAGTCCTAAAATCCTTGAATTCATCTATGTAATGGCAATACAGCTGCAGCCACAGCCTCTATTTCCATTATCCCAATTCGAGGATTGTGTACGAGTGGAACAGGGACACCGTACACTCCCTTCTAAGCCGTAATTGACTTCATTCTTCGAAAAGGTAAAAAGCTCGAGATGTACGCTAAAACGTTGGATTATGAAATTACATTCTAATATTATTTCGGATTAAGTGAATATGTATCTCATGTACTGTTTTTCATTATCATGTTTTTTATCATTTCTCAGTTTGCACCGTAGTGCTCGGTCTTAAAATATTTGAATCTTTGTATCAATAGAATAATGAATGCCTAAAAAGATGATTAGAAAAACCAATAATATTCCATGAAAATTGATATTTTAGCGTTTTTTTTACTGCCACCATCTTTAAACCGAATTGTTGCAATATTGTATATACTAACAAAATATTTCTGCTTTTTATGCATTAGGAAAGGGAAAGGATAAAAAATTTTTTTCTGTTTGAAGAAATCGAAAACAAACCAGGTTTTTCTGACTTTTTTTGTTTGTTTAAAAGCCGCCATATTTAATTTCCAAGCGGCCATACCGCAATTTTGACTTTGGAATCTTAAAGAGATTGAAAACATAGGGGTTCACATAAAAATAAATATTTTATCAATTTTAAACAGGTAAATTGATTGTGGTCGCAATAGCTAATTGAAGTTTTAGCAAAATAACGCAAACTGGGCGTAATCAAGAAATATTAAGTAAAATGAACAATGCACACGAATGTTTTTGTAAATATTGTAATAAGATATTTTTTTATAATACACAATGAATTACAGTGTTGTAAAATATTTATTATCTTTCAAAAATTATGATGTTTTGCAAAAATCCTCGAAATATTAAATAAATTAATTTTTTCAAATCTTTTCGAAACGTAATATTTCTATTAAATCGTTAAAACAAAAAATAAATGTTTATCGGCCACGTTACTTATAAAACTTTATATTTTAGTATATTAAATATATTATTATATATTTATTATTAAGCACATTTACTCATTTAAGAAATAAATTATCAGTCACTAATTATATTTGTATGTTGTTTTCCTAAGCAGTTGATTTTCTTCGATAACTCTGCTAAAAAATTATGCAAATCACGAATTGATGGGTTCATATACATCCTACTTTGTGATAAATGTCATACAGAAGCTGTGCCATCAATTTTTTTTCATCTTTTACCAAGTTCGAAAGTAAAAAAATCTGTGGAATTACTAATTATATATTGATATAATTAGCAGCACTTTCCTGTGTATGTCAGCAAATTTATTATATTTTAGCATTCAATGAACGTTCGTTGAATGTTAATAATATCGTTAACTGTTTGAAATGCGCATGTCAACAATGCGTCGAAAAATTCGCAGAGAGTAACTGCGCATGTGTATGTTTATCTCCATTTCGGCGAACCTGTAAGCGCGTAAATATGTCCCGTAATGATCCCAACATTAATATTTAAAATTCTTATATTAACTATTAATATACCAAATTTAACCGAATCTCAGAATAAAGTACCTTAAGATCAAAATCTACATTCTGTTAGCTTTACTATGAAGCTATTACATTAACTGTAGACAAACATTTCTCTCAGTATCGTTTGTATTGACTTCAGTTTTCATACTTTGTTGTCAGTAGCACATTTTGCAAGAAAAGTGGTGTTCATGGGTTAAGGTTAACATTTACATAATTTGTTTTAACCCTTCATCCCGACTCCAGGGTCGTTTTCGACCCAGAGAAAATTCAAATTGTACTTTATAAATTGGCACAACTGTAAGCATTTTCAAACGGCAGGACATATTTGACCCAGGTAGTGGGAGGAAAAGGCTTTAAAATACCCGTCGGAACTAAGGGTTAATATGTACATAAATTCTTATAAGAAAATGAAGTATCACTGCAGCATAATACATACTAATTCTAAATCTATTTCCATGCCGGTAGCTAAACAGAGCGGCAGAAGTTGTGATATCATCTGGTGGCGATAAAACTAACAAAGTTGATCTCTTTGTCTGATTCCGTTAAATTTTATATTAACCCTTAATCCCGATGCCAGAGTCGTTTTCGACAACAGTAAGCACTTTGAAACGGCAGGATATATTTGACCCAGGTGGTAGGATGAAAAGGCCTTAAAATAGCAGGCGGAACTAAGGGTTAATATGACAACTTCAGGTAAGTTACAAGAAGTAATATATAATTTCATATTAATATTTCGTAATGCTAAGGCTGTAACCTCGTTATAATTCTGTGTTCTCTGAAGTTGTTGATTTCATAGTCGGTCGTTGTAAGGATGATTGAGTCTTTATCTAATCTCCTCTGAACGAAATAACAAGGTGACATGACCATAATTATGGGTATTTCTTTCAGTGGGTGCGAAACAATTACATATAATTACAGTGTTACCAGTTTAAGGGGATTTATGACGAAATTCAGATAAGCTTTATATAGAGTAGCAAAATGTTCCTCCACCATTAACCCTTAAACAGTGTCTATTTATAGTATATACACATGACTGAGAACTCGCTATAAACTGAAGGTCCTGTAACATAATTCATAGATTCCAGAGTCCAGAAAAATAATGAAACTACATCGCCGTCATCGAAATCGATGTAAGGCCTATGGTGTATTCTTTCTACTAGATACACATAATAACGTTTCAATTTTGGAGCAGATCGAATTTTTCTCATTAGGGTGATTTCCATGTAAGAGACGGATGGTAGGGTGGCGTTTTTCATTTTCCTAGGTAACCTAGCTCGCTATTTAAAGTGTTGAGGAGGAACGTACCCTATTTTTCCATTCACCCTCGTGGCAAGCAACGTGGCCCATCCCCCATTATCGATTATTCTTCCGAAGTCTTTGGATTCCCAGGAGCTACATATTTATAACGTTCCTGTCCGTCCTCTGAAATCGAAATCGACGCTATGCTTCGGCTGTAATCCAGACCCGTATATCGACGTACCTAAGAGTCTTTTTTCGTATCCGAACGAGGCACACACTCGCAGAGGCAGTGTGTCACCACGCGATTGAACAAAGTCCACTCGGCGTTAGACACCCCCTGGTTTGCGAAGCCTTGGGCGGTGGGTCCCCTACCCTTTGCCGGGCACCCCTATGGATCTGGCCTCATCCCTCGCCTTTTGCTTCCTCCCACCCCCGAGATCCCCTGGCCCTCCACCCTTCACCTTACCTTCGCCTCCTGTCTCTCTATACTCCGACCGTGTTCCCCGTTCCATTCCGAAACCTTCCTCACCATCACCCTCTCTTTCTCCACTGGTTGTCGGTCCCTCTCTCCTCGAGCAAAAAAGCCCCAAGTCCAGCTACGGGAGACTTCACCCTCTCCAACTTTCTCCACCTTCTGCGGGGCTCTCCACCCTCCGAGACCGTCTCATCGCACCGGCTATACCTTCGCCGACCATTGGCGCTTCGGGGTCCCTAGTGACTCTCAACTTACTGCTCTTCTTTTGGCCTTCTCAGAAAATCCTCGTCTTTGTTGTTTTCTGTCTTACTCAACCACCCCCAACCCTCATTTCCCCCTTTTCTTTGCTCCTCTCTCTGGCCCTATCCTTGAAAGAGGACGGATTGGGAAAACTTCGACGGTCTTGACTTTCCGGGTTCTTTCGTGGGGAGGATGAACGCTGGTTTTCATTAGCGGAAAAACTGCCCTTTTAGCTCAACGAACAAAGGAAACACTCTAAGACGAATTTTCGGAGTGATGGAAAGTCTGTTAGATATTAGTGACGTCCGTTCAACAAGATCGGCGTTTTTAGCTCTGCGTGAACCTTAGGGTGAAGGTTCATATCAGGCGACCGTAGGTCACTTATAGAAGAGGACGCTATTTTAAAAGAGAGCTGAAAAAGTACTTAAAAGTTTAGTACAAATAGTAGCATCTGTATTTGTCCACGTGTCCGTATTACGCGCAGCTTTCGCGGTGATTTAGTTGGCTTAAGGCGGTGCAACGGTCTGAATGTGATTACTGAAGGGATTGTGTCGTTCTGCTAGACGCGTTTAATTACAAAGTACATGTATTGAAAGGTGAGCCCGATCACGTCAGATTAGATGGATCAAAATCACAATTTCAGAATGGAACACGCTTTCAAGAGAAATCGGAATTCTGCATGTACCTTGTAATCACGAAAGCGAAAGGTCATTTTCATAGCCTGTCTTTTTTTCAAATCCACATATTTTTATTTTAAAGTGTTAACACAATTCATCTATTTTTGAAGGAATTGATAACAATGTCTGATGACAAGAATAGCATTGTAAAATAAAGTCACATTTAAAGATTTGATATTTGTGAAAGTGTTGCCACAATTCGTTGGGCTTGAAGTACAATAATTACTATTGTGTAATAAACCTGACACTTTATGTCACTAAATAAGAATTCCATAATTACAATTGTTTTATATTTAGGCTTTAACCCCTTGAGTCACGCAAATCGCCAAATAAACAAATAATGAAAAACTGCATATCGTATAACGATTTTGAGGTCACTGAACTCGAATCTGGGACCAGATTTTTAAAATTCAAAATGGCGTATCAAAAATTTTAGTTGAAAATCTTCATAAAAGTAGCTGATCCAGGGTTTCTGGGCAGCTTAATCCAAATCTGGTACTAGATTGATAAAATTGAAAATAGCGGATCCAATTCGATACTTTTAGAATTTTGAAAATCTAAGTACTCGATCGCATTCAATGAAGTGTTAAACTGTCTTTATCCATCGTATTACATTGACTATTTCAAATAAAATTTATTACTAATTTTATAATTTGCATTGAAAATTCATGAAATGTAGATGAAATTTATTAATTGAGGGTGTTCGCTAAATTCGATTTCGCAATCAAATATGCAGCATTCAGAATGGCGGATCTAAGATGGCAGACACATTTGAAAAGTTATTAAGGCATATAAAGCAAATTATTCGTGGGGTTTTTGAGGTTGCTAAATTTAAATTCATGATTAAAAATGATAAATCCAAAATGGCGCATCTAATATTTAATTTGTTTAAAAAATAAATAACGATAATGTATGTAATGAAATCAATACGTTTGTGAGAAATGCCCAAACTGTTATATCGCTTGAATTTTGAATTTTGGAAACAGGATTCAAATTCAGCAACCTGAAAAAACACCGATAAGTAAAAAGTTTCACTCAAATTCAATAAGCTTTTAATTTGGTGTCTGCCATATTGGAATCACCATTCTTAATTTTTAATTTATTATCATTATTTAGAATTTATCGACTTGAAAAACCACCAAGTCATATTAATAAATAATACATACTTTCAAGTTATGTTTAAAACGAATTGAATAAATTTTCAGAAGAAATGTCTGCCATATATAGGATCAACCTTTTTGGATCCTACATGTTTGATCACGGATTCGAATTCAGGGAGTACTATAAATCCAAATTACCAAATTTCTGCTGAATTTGATGAAATTTTACTGATAATTGTAAAATAATTATTACAATTTGTTTATTGTTAATATCTCCTAAACTCCATTGACGAAAAAGAAAAAACAATTTGCTAATAGAATTCGTTATAGAACATAAAATTAAAAATGATGATTAGACGTCGATGTAGTCTTACAATTTTTTATCGGACGTTTCCGCTCTTGTCTGATTTAAAAAAAAATACAATAACATGGCGGTTGCAAGTTATAATTTTTCGGTTTATCCCACAATTATTGATTATTTGACCTCGTAACCATCGACGGTCTAAAAAATCGGGATAGAGAAGTAATAATCACCAATTGTGAATACCTAACCTCAAATTTGTTGTATATCACCGACGCCGTTTATCGCAGTTTTCAATAACATTTCAATTTTTCCGTATCGTATACCTAAACATGAAATTTTATAAACAGAATGCATACCTCCTAAAAATGTTTTTTATTTTGTGAACAATACTCTGTTTTTCTTTCATACGCGAATACTTTCTTTTGTATACAGTATTGTATGTTTCAACGTTACAATAAAATATTTTGGCATTTCCAAAAAAGAACACAGAGAAAAGTAGATTTTGACCAAGAAATTTGAAAGCCAAGTTCATAATTTCAAAAAGTCGTAACCTAAAGCATAAAAAGTATGATAAAGCAAATAGGATCTTTTCTGAAGGCATAAAGAGGAAAATTAATTTTTGTACTTATTTTTTTAAATTTTAAGCGATATGTTTAATAATAAATAAGCTTCTTTACCGTAGAAAATAGTATGGTTTATATTCGACCTTTTATGTAACAGCTTGAGTCTGGAGTCTGCAATCAATATTTATCAAAATTTGTGCATAGTTGGTGTTCAAACACAATTATAAACCATTGTATTTTAAGTGATATGCTTCATACTTGAGTATTTTATACTTCTTGGAGTTTGAATTGAATCGGTTTCTTTACTTATAAATATTTTGAATAAATGTTAAATCTTACTTTAAACATTTCACTTAAAATATCGGAATTGCTTCATTAATGTTGAAAAGTACTGAAAAAAATAATTTTAGAAAAATCTAATTTTCCGTTTCGATGTTCCAATAATATTCGATGACGTAAAACATTTTCTAGAAAGAAGTTCACTTATACTTTTATCGTTTTACTCTTTTGCTTTATATAGAACACCAAATAAATAGGTGTTTAGCTACTCCGTATTCACCTGGTATTTTGTTGTAATACAGAAATGTAGCGGTTTAAATAAATACGAAAAATATCCTTGCCCTAATTTGAGAATGCAAATGCAAAATACGACCTTGATTGTGAAATTGAGATTGTAAATGTCACAATATATTTAGTCTAAATGGAGTCAATATATATGTCAATGGAGTCCCGGTATATTTACCAAAAGAAGGGAAACGCGCGCCGCTTTTCCCCCTTCCTTTAGTCCCGTTATGTTCGTGATGACACAGTAGGCCCTTCCTGAGGCCCAGTCCGCAAGGTGGGGGAACAAGAGAGCAGCGACGGCGACAGATACAATGTAAATATTACGAGACGGAACCGGGAAGATACGTTGGGACGTAAATATAACCAAACGCAATTATACCGGGACTCTACTGTACTAACTAAAAGCGACCTATAAAACAATGCAGTGAAAGGTAAAGGAAATATCGACAAAGAATTGAGTAATAAAATATCACGAGTAACAAAAGAACAACGCGAAGTTCATTTTACAATCACAATTTAAAATTTTAACTTTGCAGTTTCCCTGTGACGATAGACAGATGTTTTTATAAAATTATATTGAATTAGTAATAATATATTCTCAAGTTATTGATTTCCCCAAAATTTATTTTGTTCCTTATGAAATGCTCTTCTTATAATAGCTCCTATATTCAGCTTTTTATGCTTTAAGCTCGCCACGTTTCTGTGCTCGATTTGACCCCTCCTAATATAAACTCTAGCGATTAAGGAAATAAGAGAGGAGTAGTATATTCCTGTCATGATGGACTAAACAATAAATCATCATTTATTATTTTTCTGATCTCTTATTTCTTATAAAAAGAAGATCAGTTGCGGTGCTTAATATTTTTCATTTCAAAAATTCTTATTTGACAAATTCTTTAGGACACAAAGCTTCCATGTATAATTTATGAGTAAGAATGTCAATAAATGTAGTTCAAAAATAATACAAACCAAGGCTCTAAATTAAAATAAAATTGATATTAAAATGTTGACAATATATTTTAAATAATTTTTATTTGATTAAAAAATGGACTCTATTTTTAAATTGAAAAATTGTGCAACATAACCTCCATTAAAATTTCTAATTAAGACGCCTTGAATTGAGGTAGAAAGAGTAACTGACATTTCTCATCGAAGGTGCGAGATGAAGCGCATTAACGAGTCGAGATAAGCATAAGACGTTGGCAAGTAATAAATCTCAAAGACGCGTATCCTTCCGAAATTTGCTGAAACCATCCATGTGTTCTGTTTCATTCGACACCTAATCTAACCTACTTGAAGCTTATGCCCGACGAAGGTTAGCATGCGCTACTGTTTAATACCACGTTCATTATACAGATTGCAGCGCGTGCCTCTTTAAATAATGAGGCTCGTTCCGTATTATCGCATCGATGCGCCGTATTTGGTATATTATGTCATCGCTTTCGGTTTCAATATCGCATTTCGTTTTATTTATATATTATTGGCATTGCGCTCATGGCCTCGTCTCCAATGCATGTATTAGCGTGTTTAATAACATAAAAAAATTATTTGGTTATTGTTTCACATGTTTTTAATTTTGCTTTACATTGTTTATTTTACCTGTTAAACCACTGTCCTTTCTCACAATTTTTAGAATCTTAACTGTTCTTATTAAGTTATGCACTCAATAGGTCAATTTCAGGACAGGTTATTGAAGAAGAAAAATAAGTTGTACTACAAACATGTCCATAAAAATAAAACTGCAAATGAAAATTATTTACCAAAAATACGATATGAAAAAAGAAGTGTTACTCCTGAGATTAGCTTAGGTAGAATTGGACTGGCAATTGATAGGTGTCGCCTTATTGAAGACGAAGAATGAATCCACTGAAGGGCGCCAGTATCATCTTGGAGCCCCCTACTTCACGGACTGTTGCCCCCCTCCTACTCTATTCACTCAGACGCTAGTACCGAATAGTCGTACATTCCCAACATGGAACTAGCGCAACCATGCGAATTAGTTGATCCCCACTCTTTCGAGATATAACTTCATCGTTTTTTTTCAAAACTCAAAAAATAATAAACAAAAATGTCAAAATTCCATGTAATTTGTTCATTATAAAGCATCGATGTTTTATAGTTAAAAGAAGTGTTACTCTAGGATAATACAAATAATGAAGCTTGGACCAATTCTGTCGAAATTGTATAGAAAACTAGGCATTTTAATACAATACGTTTTTTTCAACGCCTTGTGGCGCAAGTGCAAACATGTGTACATTTTAATAAACTTCCATCTAAAACTGACATGCGGTGATTTATAGCAATTTACTAGAAAGATTATATTAAACACGATATTTGTTTTCATACCTTCATGTCGAATATCGTATAGCATTTCGAGGGGAATATCGCCTCTGGTCATTTTCAACCGCATAGATTGTGGTGTGAATTTAAAAAAGAAATTTCTGACATTTGAATTGCAAATGTGTGCAGAAAAGGGGAAGTTTATTTATCGGTAAATAAAAGCATTGTAGATCTGAATTACTGACTTCCTTTTCGGAAGTAACTAAAATTGTTTTGCTCGTGATGTTCACTTTTAATACCGATTTGTTTACAGCATTTATGAAGATATTAGTTTACTTAACTTTTATGGAAGTGCATTTTTGAGAATTATTCAGTTGCTGCTTATTTCTAATAGTATTATCTAATATTAATTATAATATTAACTAATTCACTATGTAATCGATAGTAATGTACTGGGTTGGGTAATCTATTCTGGCAATAAGTAACACCTTTTTATAAGGGCAATTAAACATTATTGGTAAACTTCAGATGTATTTTACGCGATGCATTTTTTTCCACATTTGTATTTTTTAATTTTATGTCAATTTGCATTTATGAACTTATAATTAGTACTGGAAACAGAGTCCGTAACTATACTTCTCTAAGAATAACGTAAGTAAGCGTTCTACACAGAAAAAAATAAGTCTTAAAATTGTTACCTCTTAAATTCATCATTAGGTGAGGCTTAATTTCAGCCCAAATTTGTGTTAATTTTCTTAAATTCAGTCAATATTTAGGCTTAAAGTCTTACTTTCAGACAACAAAACTGACTTTCAGCCGATATTTTGGTTTGAAATAAGATTCGTCTAACTTAGATGCCGTAAACTCGATAAATCTTATTTTAAGCCATAATATGGTCTAAAAGTCAGTTTTGCTCACTGAAAGTAAGACTTTAAGCCAAAACACTAACTGAATTTAAGAAAATTAACGTAATTTCGAGCTTAAATTAAGCCTCACCTGATGATGAATTTAAGATGTAACAATTTTAAGACTTATTTTTTTCTGTGCAAATCCATTTATATTATCATATTTAAACTCAATGCGTTAGTTGACATGAATTACTACAACTATAAAATGCCGTCAACAAAATTCCTTTCCCGTCGTTGTAAATGAAGATTGCATGGAATCACTTATTTACATCCATGAAAAAATACCATAAATTAATATGAACCCCATGGAAATTTAATCATTTAATTCTTACAATTAAAAAAATTAAATTACATATGCAGATATTGGTCAAAACATCCCCTGATGATTGAGATGTGACTGTTGGAATCAAACACAAATTCTACATGAATTCTTCTAGTTGAAACTCCGTTAGAACGTTATTGGGTACTGAAAATGACAAAATTGTAGACTGAAAATATCATTTTTGTATAACAGTTAAGAATCTACAGATTCCATCAAATAAGCACCTTAAAATGTAAATTGAACCAATTTTTATTTTGAAATTAAGTTTTGAAGGTTAGAACGGCTATGGAAACGTGTGACGCGACGGCGCGACAAAATTATATATTTTGGGGTTTTCACAGTTCCTGAGTACGAATTTGAAGACAAAGTTTCAAAATTCAAAATGGCCGATCCAATATGGCGAACAAAAATTCGAAAACATAATTGAAACTTCCCAAAAATGCATTTATTATAGTATTTGCAGATTCTGAGTATGAATTTGAAGACAAAGTTTCAAAATTCAAAATAGACGAAGAGTATGTAACATGTCGAAAGATAATATTTTTCCTTAAATTTATTTTACCTCTTTCTTACAAAATAGCAGTTCAATCTGTTCACGTGTGTTATAAATTTGTAATCAACAATACACCAACGGATGAAAAGATCATAAACATGTTTGAAACTTTTTACTTGTGACTCGATGGGGTCGCTGAATATAATTTTGATAATAGATATTTTAAAAAAGGCATAACCAGTGTGATGAACAGAGTCATTCGGACATCCTATATTTTTATATATTTCTAAGTATTTCTGTGACTAAACCTTTCTAATGTTCCTTTAAACATACTATAATCTTCTTGCTATTGTTATACAATATTGCTCGATATTTAAGTGCATCCAACATATTTTTAAAAAGTCTGCCTCCATATTAGATCAGCCATATTGAATTTCAAAGATGTGATGTCTAATTCGCATTCAACAACCTTAGAAACTTTCATATATTGAGTTTCCGGAAGTCCATCCTTCCGTATATTGTTGGGCCAATTGCAGGAGTTTACTGCACCCGCAGAAGGGCCTATACCGCCATTTTGTTAATGAAATGTTAAAAGTCATAATTTTAAATAATTTCCTGTAAAACGACAACTTGTTCATACTATTGATGGAGAAAAAGCATGAAGTATTCCAACTGTTACGAAGTTAAAAATAATGGAAAGAAATCTTTGATTTTCCGATTGTTTCATATAAAAACGGCCATATTTAATTTTATGTCAGATAAAATTACATTTTAAAATTGCATTCTTAAAGAGTGCACCCAAAAGTAGTAATAAACATAGATTACCTACAATATTATTAATCTGCCGTGATGATCATGAGAATAATGGTGGGGAAAAAGAGTAATAAATAACTATTTTACAGAGTTAATGGTTTAACAAAAACATTTTAAATTTTCTAGTCTTATCTTGAAACTCCTACTCAGCCAACTGCGAAATCCTGCGTACACATATTTTGATAAAATTTCAATTGTTATACGGATTTAAGGCCACCATATTACAACGGCCATTTTGATTTTTGAAACTTTGTCTTCAAATTCGTACTCAGCAACTACGACAACCCCAATAAATATGTATTTGGGAAGTTTCAATTATGTTTTCGAATTTTGGTCGGCCATAATGGATCGGTCAATTTGAATTTTGAAACTTTATCTTAAAATTCGTACTCAGTAACTGTGAGAACCCCAAAATATACAATATTGTAAAATTTATTCTGTTTTCGTATTGATTTTTAATGTTAATATTTATGTTAATTTTACTCTGCATATATATTTTACTTTGACACAACATTGCCGACGATCAAATTAAAATATCAACAAATTGCAAATCACACTTGTAGTACAATCCCTCCTGAGTATTTTTAAAAAATTTATTAACATCGGTTAAACATTGGACAACTGCTGATGCCATATCCGAAATAATTTTCTAAGAACGTACCTGCGGCGCTTCGGAATCAGCTGTGTGTATATCGCCATTTTCAGAGATCCATCTATTCGAGATTTGAATCGATCCGTAGTCACAATGTTGACGGTGCATTCCAGACATTATCCATATCAAAGTCTCGTGTCTAGGTAGATTTACACAATAAATCATGTAATTTTTCTAATCAAATCATAACAACAATGAACAACAATTAAGACTAAATGAATGAAATGTAACAGCATAGATTATTCCTTAAAAATATTCACTCAGGCCAACGTTTTCCTACTTTTGCATTATTATTGTTAAATAATTACATGTAATTTGTACATTTTTAAATTGACGTATTTTAGGATTCAATTCTAAAAGGTATTCTGAAACATCATGTTAAATCCTTGTGCATTTGCTCTTTAACGGGATAAACTAAATTTCTATTAAAAAATAAGGCGATGTATATCATCTGTAAAGCAACTGGTACAGTACTCCTTCCCTTATTCTAATTTCCCTTATTCTAATTTTGTCTCTTCTCCTATTCTAATATTTCCCCTCACGCGTTCTCCCCACTGACGGGTGTTGACGTGTGGATTTTCCAAATACAAATAACGGCGCATGCGCAACAAAAGAAAAAGAGACAAAAGTGACACTACAAATCTATGTAGTGGGGGAGAGGGGAAAATTAGAATAAGGGAAGAAGGCCGCTATCTTGCCTGACTGGTCAAATTAGAATAAGGGAAGGAATACTGTAATTTAAAATCATTACAAGATTTCTATAGATTTTAAGTCGGAAACAATTTGTGCTGTATCATTACCGCTTAGATCATCCTGCAAAATCCTCCCTCATGTGGCGTAAAACTCGTATCCGATTCCATAGATTAATTATAATGTCATGGTGTTTTCGAAAAAAAAATGTTGCGAGCAGAACGCTGACCGTCGCGTTGATGTTTTTACGCTGGCTTGTCGAAGGAACGGGTGCGGGCGCCGAACACACGCGACGATACGGTAAGTTGCGGTTCGCGCTCGTAAAAATTAATGAAGCGTCATTAAATCATCGTCATTGCAAAGCTCCTCGGTTGCGTGCTATTCCTCCGCTCTTTCAGAACGTCCCGGACAACGATTCCTCTTCTCCGCACCGAACAATTTATTCCTCTCCGGTGTGTATTTTTATGATAATACAGCAACTCCTCGCGCAATAATCGACTGTCTTGCTTTTCAAAATCAATTCGCTTTCTGGCAATGAGTGAGACGGCGCATTGATGCTCAACCTTTTATTACGTCAGATATTTTTTTCCAGACGCACTTTCGAAGCGCGATTAAAAAAATAGGTACGCTCGCTCCTAACTGCCGACTCACAAGTTGGGTGGTTTACGAACTTCCATTTTATGTCCGTAATTTGCAAAATATTGAAGAGGATGGGCAGATTCAAATTGAGCACTTCACAGAGGGATATCCCGTAGAACCTCAATTTGGGGCTTTTTCGTGTGTTTAAATTTATTTTCATGGTATGGTTCGCGCATGGGCATCTTAAATCTTCAGAAAGATAGCAAACGTTTCTAATTTTTTTAGCAAAGTTATGCACATAAGATACTTAAGAGTGAACAATATTCGCTTCATTTGGAACACAGTGCTGGCATTGACCGATTTTTCGTGGTCGTTTTCTTGAGACTGACGAACTAAAGCGTATAGCGGCGCGACGAGCATCTTGCGCCTCCCACCACAGTGCTGATTCCCGTCCGTAAATGCCAATGTTTAAATTCCATTATTATTCCAAATGGAGATAATCATTCTTAAGCATTGTTTAATCAAATATTTAGTGACATTAGAAAAACATTAATGTGCTGTCATTATAACGTGCAACTAAATAAATATAATGTTGCATGAATAATAATTATAAAAAAAGTAGGATCATTTGAGCAAATGAAATCTGACATTAACCATGATTAAGTCGGTGATTAGCACATGTTGATCGTTCCTAACACTTTAGAGCATATATATCAGAGTAATTACAATTTTATTTTATCGAACAAGAAATAAGCTGGCAAAGGTCGCCTGTGTCTCCATCGGGCAGAACGCCTCGTCTTGGTTTATGGGTGTGCGTGTGCACATATACGAGAGACGAGTACCAGCCCGTTGATACGCAGCAAGAACCTAGAAAAGAACTTAAGCTTTGCCTTTGCCACACACATGGTGGCCACGTTGCCACCTACTCGAGGCACCTTCACCTCTAATGCATTCCCGGTGCTAATACCTACACCAGACGAAGGAAGCGAGGGAGACCGTGGATGCTTCTCCCAGAGAAAACTATATATGTACAGGGACAGCGGAACGGAAAATATACGAGAGTAATAGACATGTACAAAGCTACAGAGAGAGAAAAATTCAGAGACTGGAAGAGAGAGAGAGAAGCTAATTTAGCGATGAAAGGAAAAAGTTTCATGCTGCAACAAACATTTTTATTTTATACAAATAATTCACATGTTTGTTCATTCATCGCTTCTTTAATTTTTTAAATTTTTTATTGTTTTTCTGCAAATATGAATTCATAAAGAAAATACCCAAGGATCAAGAAAGGATATAATAAAAATAATATAGACATTTTTCATTGGCAAGTCATTTTTTATTGGCAAAGCCTAACATGAGGTTTTCTTAGACTGACTGCGTAAACAGCAGTATTTATGAATTTCTGAAGAAACAATATTTTAAACTAACAATGCAAGTCGATGAAAAACAGTTGAACGACCATATATTATACTATAATCAGTCCTGCAATATCTCATATAAAACATAAAATGTCTGAATATAATATTGTTGACACTTTTTGAAGCCAAATGGTGGTGAAACACATTTGATATATAAGTATTAGATTGAGGTTATGTATTTTATAACCGACGTGCTAGTCTCTTCCCTTCCTCCCCATCATATCGTTTCGTTATTCTTCTCGTCGCGGTGTTCGACAAGGATCGGCAAACCTCGAAACACTATACAGTCCTCCCTCCGTAATTGCTGTCCGGTTGGGGCCGAATGTCCCCTTATGCCCCCATAATTGCATGTCCACCGTTCCTGCCTCTTCTCCATGTATAAAACAGTTAATAGAACATACGTGCGCATGCGCGAGTGCACCTAGAAGGGAGAACTTCGACAGCAATTAAGAAATATTTTGAGACTATAATATTACGGATGAAATCAGGAAGACAACAATTATGAAAGGAAACAATTACGGAGGGAGGACTACAGAGGTTAGACATACTCATAACGGAGATAAACAAAAATACGGCAGTAGAGGGAGGTTACGGGAAGTCGATCGATACAACTTAGGACCAACTTAGGCCAATTTTGTGATACGTCTTGTGAAATATCTTTAAAACCAGCACTTGGTTATATTGTAACATTTTCTTTGAAAAAGGTTTCAATATAGCTATCCTGAATATCCTTTGAATTATCGCCGCATATTAAAAATATTTAATCAAAGCTCAGAGTGAAAGACAAGGACATCCGAAAAAGCAGGTAATAAAGAAACACGGAAATGAACCGAGTGCGTAGTATAGTTAATTCTATTGGAGAACCAGAGATAGGGAAAGAGACAGAGTTTCGAAGCGAAGAAAGAGTCTTGATCGCACGTGTGAGGACGTATCCAACTCCGGTGGTGGGGGGCTTCTTATAATAGCGGTAGAAGTTCTCAGCTCAAGCATGACTATTCGCCCGTTCAAGGTGACCCCCAGGTGAATTTCGCTTTTCATTTTGACGCACTCCAAAATTAGAAACGTGATACGCGCTGGATGCAAGCAAAAAAATAAACCGAAACGCGTGTGTGTTCACGACTTACCGTCCGGGATTTAACGATCTCGACGATTTTGCGTGGGGGACATTTCCATAAACTCGGTTCACTTGTATAAGGGTTGAGGTTACACGTTCGTTTAATCATAATTTGAATCGCGCTGTTCATTAAATGGCTTCGAAGTGACAATCGTTCATTTATGACGAGGAGAATCGGAACATATTATGTATAAATATAATTTAGGTGTAACTGGACGCGTATCGTTTATTGGGTAAAAAACAGTTTTACACAAGTTGGATGGTACTCTCGCAATCTAAATTAGCGGAACTCGTTTTATTTCGATTAGTGCAACAGTGTTTGACAACTTTATATTAAAAAGTGTATTTTACGGTATGCTGCTATTTTATGAATACATAAATAAACAAACTAGTAACTCGATTTAGTTATTGCTAACGCAGGTCTACAAAAAAGGGGGTTTTGGATGTTATTTGGAAGATGGTTGAGTTGCATCCTATACGCAACGTCAAAAATAGAAAAAAAACGCGTTTTTTAAGTACATAACCTAAAATATCTCAAAATCCTGACGTGATGGTCCACTTATGACTTCGGGTTCGGATTCTACGCAAATTTCGTCGTAAATGCTCCACAGCTTTCCAACAACAAAACCATGTTGACCTGTGTAATCAAATTATGTAAATAATTAGGAGAAAATGTGTTAAATATCGTCAACGCTGTAAAATTTTATTGCGAATATAACATAAATTAAATGGAAGCTTGAGAATACTTCAAATAATATAAGAGGACACATGCCATAGAAATATTTTCTCATACGAGACAGGTTTTGACTTTTGACTTTGATTATTTATATTTCAGGCCTCTAAGATTTCTTTTCAGGAGGGATACGATGGTAATCATATCAGTTCATTAATTGGAGGTGCGGGACGTTCTGGATAAACATCAAATAGTGAAACCTTTCACTTGGAACAAAATAGTTTTTTTCAATAAGTCCTTTTTCGTTGGCCGATGTTATTGTGATTTATAACGTCGGTGAATATTGCATGAGAAAAACGATGTTAAAAACATCTTCCCAGCGTTCGCCTAGTGGCAACGATAAATAATAATAAAATACATTGTAATTTGTTTAGAAAATATAAGTTTTGTCCTCGAAAGTATTAGTCATTATTTGACATATGCTCCAGAAGTTAGTAAAATCACGTGCAATGTGACTATTTTATTATATAGTTATTTTCATCTTGAGAATATGAGCAAAAAATCATTATTTGAAGTTTATAAAAATACCTGCACAACGCGGTCGCGTAATTTAGTTACTCATTCTGCCGCCAGGGGCAGAGATGAATATCGCATTCTTGCTTTTCGCAACTGGTAAAGAAATTTATTCATTTATCCTACAAGTAGAAGCAATATTGTACAGAAATGAACGGTATTTTCTAAATCGTCATATAGTATGTGTCCTGTCTAACTCATAATAGTTAGTATTTATATAACAAACTATGTATTCATTAAAATCTTGACAAGGTATACATAACGATATCCCCAAAAGAAAAAAAAGATGGGTCCTTCGAAATAAAAATTTTCATTCCTGTCTAAAGCAAACAGCCACGTGCAATATTATTTTAATAATGCTTTCTGTACACACTTGAGCACGTGTGAAGCAGCGTCGGATCTGTGCACGTGCGCAAACTGTACAGGGTTTGGTATAGGGTGTGCGTCGGTCCACATACCGATCGAATTTACGAACACACTTTATGTGTCGTACAAAGAAACCCCGCACCCACTCAGACTCGAATTTGACTTTCTTTCCCAAAGTGTAAACCATGTTCAAATCTGTATATTATGCATCTAATGGTAAAATGCAAACAAGGGGAAAACTGGGAAAATGGACGTTTTTGCATTTTACGCTTTCCCAACTTAACGAATTCGGAAGTTATTTCCGAGTCTACTTGCTTGCTCTTTATTCGTCGAAATTCGTAAAATACCGACCGGCTCTTTCCGGCCAAATGTAACTGTATGAAGATTTACATTAGTTGCTTGTAGTGGTCGTATCAAAATGTAGCACAATTTTTTTTAATTAAAATTAAAATAATAAATATTATAATTTAACTATCTTTTTATATATTTTTAATTTCACTGTAGGATAAATCGGCTAACAATTTTTCCTTACCATCTCTGTAGATTTGAAGTCATATTTTAGACAGAGTTTTATAAAAAAAATTATTTCTACGAACGCTAGATGGCGCTCAAGTCCAAATTTAATAGAATTCTTCTCTCTTTCTCTGTGACAATTTTCACAGTTGAATATTCGCAAAATCGTCTATTCGACACTTAAACTGAATGATGGTTATTTCATTTTCGGGTTTGTACTCCATCTAGTGGAAAATATTACAACGCATCAAGTTCGTCTATATTTATTTGTATGTGACTATCTGAGGGCTTAAAGAAATTAAGAATTTATGTATATTTTCGATAGAATGTTTATTGTAATCATGTTAATAAATTATTTAAATAAATAGCAAAATAATGTATTTCTGTATTTTACGATGTATTTAATTACAATTATCAGAGAAATCGTAAATTTTACTTGTTATTTGGATGTTTATTGTCAATCACTTCACTCTTTAATTTTGATAATTGCACTGAATTAAAGGTCGGTAAAGCTAAAAATTAAAAGCAACAGAATTTAACAACTTAATATGATTACCAAACATACCGTTAACTCTATATTTAATTCGTAAATATAAATAAGTCTTGATCAGCAATTTTTGTAAGGCATCAATTAAAACTTGTTACATCATTATCCGCATCAACTAAATCAACACATATTTCAACAAGTGTTTCTTTAATTATGGACAACTCTGTGCTATTCTTGTCACTACTTGTATTTTCCGTTAAAATCTCGACTGAAAGCAGTTACTTTTCTATGATTATTAATACTTACGTGCATTCAAAAGATCTTAATGACATCAAGATGTTCTTCTAAATGACAACCAGTTCCTCGCAACAAAATAAAAGAGTCAATACGCGCATTAATTAAATACAATTTCTGTAATATTGTCATTATAAAATTGATATTAATACCAGATAAATATACAGTAATAAAACGTTCAAATAAGTAAAGTTTTTTAATTTACTGAAAAGAAATATAGATTACATACAGGATGTCGATTCACAACAAGTTTCGTTTCATGAAAAATTCCCTGGTAATTTCTTCTTCTTATTGATTACATTTTAAAAAAATTGTAGTTGCTTAACCGTTTGAAGGGCAAATGTTTCTGATGTGCGAATTGTTTAAGTCGGTTTTATGACTGTCGTTTTTTTGACTTGTCGGTTTTTCGACCTGCATCCAAAAAATGTGGTACATTGATGTACTACATACCTGCAAAGCGTTAAAAAAGCCATTATGAAAATGATATTTCATGGAGCAGCTAACGAAACCCATGGAATGTACAACACGAGTTCTTTACATTACACAAAATATTTTGTTATGTAAAGACAGGGTTAGTACCTTTAGACTCGTCTGTGTTAAAGAGACCTTCCATTCCACGTGTCATCCTCAATCGAGCATGTGTTTCCACTCGAGAATTCATTATTTACGACAAACTTCTGCACTTTGAGCTGAAAGAACTTTTTCTACATGTCCAGCAATATCGAGAAAATAAACGACGTCGCACGTAGGACTTTTGTGATTGGCAACAGTGATTAGTAACTCGTCGTGTTCAAGAATTGCTTTTAAAAATAGCAACAATTGGTTTTAACCTATTTACCATAAATTTATTTACTAAGTGAAATGAATTATTTATGAGTAATAATTAAATATGGACAGTGAAAATGCTTCAACATTTTATTTTTAAAGGGTATAAAATTAAAATTACACAAAGAAAATGTATTTTTGGGTATTTGTGGGAAAATATTGAAATCGAATCTCTTCTCCAAAGAGTTCTTAAGTGGATCCATTGCGGTAATCATTAGGAAACTTAAGATTAACCTGTCAACGGTTCATTGAAAATGAACAGTATGGCACGAAATGAGCACTGAAGTGTAAACATAATTTTTGTTTTGAAAGAACACAGGTCGATCGTTTATTCTCAAATCATTTGTTTACTTTACTAGTAACTAGATCTTTTATCATGTTTTTAAACAGTTTTATGGCCATTGTAGAAAACCTCGAACAGATTTAGTCAACGAGTTTAACGAGAATGCTTTCACAATCATTAAAAAATCATTTTCTTTACACACTAGATATATAAATAATTTAAATTATAAATTTTCACTTGATCAATTCCATTACGAGTGCCTTTTCGACTATTACCAACAACTATTTAACTTGCTGCTTAATGAAATTTAATAAATATCATTGTTTTCTCGTACATCATTGTGTGGAATTTTATTGACAGATCATATATTTTCGCCGTCAGCATTAATTTCACAATTAGATAATTAGGTATTGCTGTAAGCACGTTTTACGACTCTCGATATAATTGTTCTGTAACGCACGGAGCAATTTGCTTTAAGCATATTGCACAAAATCTGTCTCATTTACGGAAACATAATTTAATAATATAAAATATTTTTATTTAATTTCACAAACAAAAATGGTAAAGGGAAATTTCGGGTTTTCATTGTGCATTCAATGTATACCATAACATGTACTTAAAAAAAGATTTTAATACCTAAAAGTTCTAGAGATATCCTCATGTATACTTTAATGTATATGGAGAGAAGAATGTTAAAGACGGTATAATAATTAATACTAATGTGTAAAAATATGCTCTCTTATGTTCAATATGGAAAATTCATTTCTCCACTAGCGCAAAATATTGGCTGAAGAATCGCAGTAGCGACTAGTGGCAACGAGAGTAACTTTGCGAACGCACTTACCAGCACGGACCTTTAACCTATCCGATACAAATATTGGAATTTTATTTATTTGAATAATAACATTAAACACTTACAATAAAGTGAATTTAATAGAATTGGCAATTATTACTCTCATGGGGCATAACTACTTGACTACAACTTTATTAGTTGTAAATAATACAAATTTTAATTATTTAGAATTATGTGTATTTTATTGCTATACCTATTATTTGTCTCTAATAACCATAGAAAGAGAATAAATTTTACTGCTAACACGCATAACCTGCGCGTAATTAATCCATACATCAAAATATCGAAATGTAATCCATTAGTGTCATATGGTTATATTTCACGAATGCTGTATTTGGTTTATGTATATATTAGACGAATCATCAAAATGCACGGAAAGATTTATTTTTATATGGAAAACGTTTAAGAATTATGAAATCCTTTTAACCATTCAAATAATACTTAATTATTAAAAAAAACATCTTCTGGTTTTTGCGATTCCTTTCATACGTTTGCACATGAAAAAATTGACTGTGAGAAGTAACCATTCTGAATATAAAATTCCGTAAAGAAAAGATGAATATTTTTAAATATGACGAATAATGAATATAGCATTAATTAGAATAGAGGTTAGGTTAGGTTAGGTTAGGTTAGGTTAGGTTAGGTTAGGTTAGGTTAGGTTAGGTTAGGTTAGGTTAGGGATTCTTACATTCTACTCTGTGTGTTCATTTTTATTTTGTGAATTATTGTGGGCATTTTTCTTACATTTTTCTTTTCATTAAAAAATGTGCAAAACTCAAGAGATATCGATAATAATTTGGACTCACTTTGGCGAAAATATAACCTGGATCAATCGTTAAGAATAATTGTCAAATATCATATAAATCTGAGTAAGAATTAATATTTTAGAAACATCTTAAATTTTCATTTCTTGCACATTTTTTCCTCTTTTAGACCGTCTACAGCAATTGCTTTGAAAAATCTAACCTAAAATACAATATTATTATGCTCAAAGTCCTAAAAATGTACATAAAATATAGATTATGAACGGCAGGAAAACTGACCCTATTCCGACCGGCAATACCTTACCAAGCTTCTCGCGTTCTTCATAGATGGAGCTTCTGTCTGAATAATAGTGGTGTGACTGGAACGCTGTTACAGTCGGAGCAATGTATCCGATTTATGAAAGTAAAATCATATCGCATAAAGTCCAATTTTAAACCCAGTATATTGACAAATTTACACCCGATTCTATCGTAGCTCCCGAGGCACGCTAATCGTCTGCGAAAGTAAAAGTTTATTTTACGACCTTATAAAGAAAATAAGCATTATCTAATGAACATAAACTTATATTTTAATTGTGCATTATAAGTGTTTACTTAGACAGTGCGCAAAGTAATTACTTAGCGCATGATATTTTATAGCGCGTAAATGTCTGCGCATGGAGTTAAAAAATAAACATTAATTTTTTTGTTCAACAATAGTCATAATTCGAAATCACATATTAACGTTTATTGTTCTGCAACTCTTTAATTTGAACGAAATGAAAATCTGAATACAGTAGAGTCCCGGTATATTTACCAAAAGAATAAATATTAACATGTTGTCAATATCTCAGCGTTTCTCTTTTTACGATTATTTACTAGTTTACAAAATCACACAATAATTTGATTAATTATGAAAATGTAATCTCTTTATTTTCTTCCGTACAGTAACTTATAATGTCCGTGCTCCACGTATTGTTAATGAAATCGTTAGTTCTTCGAATTACAACTTTTATTCGGCGGTAAATCGTCTACGCCGCATTTGTTTATGTGTATGTGCTTATTTATTTATGTGTAATTCTGAGAAGAATAAATTGTTTTTCTTTTATTTTATAATCATTGTTGTTATTTTTATAAGGCGGACGTTATTTTATATTAATTTCTGACGTAAAGGGCTCATTATGCCCGTTTAATTCCTATAAATAAATAAAAAGAAGTGGAGTGTCACTTCTCCCACTACCGTCAGTCGCGTTATGTTCGTGACGTCACAACTGGTCCGTCATGAGGCCCAGGCCGCAAGGTGGGGGAAAAAGAGGGCGGAGACAGGTAAATATAATGAAACGGAACCGGGGAAATATGTTGGGACGTAAATATAGCGAGAAGCAATTATACCGGAATTCTACTGTAAGAGATTGAATCTCCAAAGCTAATAAAACCTTCGACTTTTTGGTCGATTAAATTTGTCATTTGTTTCATGCCTTTTATCACAAGTACATTTAAATACCATAAAAGACAACTTAATAAAAATGCATTTTTATAACGTTGCGCAAAACACGTTAATCGTCAAAGATGAGTGTAGAAAGACGCACAAATAAAAACAATAAATAAAACGATTTCGTAAATGTCGGAGAAAGATAAAGTAGTGTTCGGAAAGTGCGAGAGTGAGCTCGATTGACGGGGAGATAAAGGGAAGTACAGAGACAGATGGATAAAAACGGCGATGGTACCATGAGTATGCAGAGAGACAGAGTGAGAGGGAGAACAACAGACAAAGAGGGAGGGACAGAGAGAGACATGACCCACAGCATAGAGGACCAGGTCACACACTGTTGCCAACGCGATAAAACCAATCACCGAAATAACCGCAGCCACCTCAGTCTGCTTCCCGTCACGAACACGTGGCCCCCGTGTACATTATACATTGTACACCCACATTTCCCAAAGTCCGTGTCAGCATCACGCACACACACGTTGCGGTTATACACCGCGAATGCATGCAAATACGCCCACATATAGATCTGGGCTGCGTTTTGCCTCGGTTTTGAGTGGCTCGAATTTCCGCGGAGAATCCTCGCGAAATACCCGACACCCGCAGATCTTATCGACTGGGTCGTTTGTAATCCTTACCCCCCGACTGCTCCTTTTCCTGTAATCCTATCCGCGGTTAATAAAACCATCCTCTTTTATCGCACTTTCAAGATGATTTTACACGTAAATTTTACATTTTATAGATAAATTACACAGGCCGATAAATTTTAGAACCAAGAACCAGAACATACTTTTCCGAAGGTATTTGAACCGCTGAATTCGAATCCGACGTCAGGTTTTTTAGATATTTTAACCTAAAAGTGTAAAAAGGTTTTTGGGTACATTTGAGGTGCTGTAACTTCAAGACAGATTTTTTTCAAAACAATCGTCACGGTATCTTAAAGTACTGTTTTTACCCTTCAAAATCCGTTTTCAAACTTAGAAAAATCTTTATTGGTTACTGAGATATCGTCTGTTGAAGTTCTTGAGTTTGGCGATATTCAGAAACTGAGAAGAATCAGATAAAGCTTCAAAAATAGAAAGAAATTATCCACAAAGACCTAAATTTCGAATGGCTCTTAAGATGTTCGGTGTTTCTGAGTAGGAATTTGAAGTCAGAACACAAAAAAGATCTTTAACAGAAATTTGATTAATTTGGTTATTGTGACATTTGGTCGGCCATCTTGGATCAGCAATTTCAAATTTTCAAAATCTGAGGTATGATTCGTAATCAGCATAAAAAAAAAACGAATATCCGGTGGCGTCTCGTTAAAATACATTTATACACTTCGGTCGACCATCTTGGATTTGGAATTATATTTTTAAAGCTTTATCTAGAGCACAGGTGTCAGGAACACGAATAAAGTTTGGGTACGATGTCGAAAAAAATTAAGCCATGAGGAACTTATTGTCAGTTCAAGTTACCAAAAAAAATAGAAAAGTGCTGTCCCAAAATCACAGCTGTTCATCTAGGCAAGTTTTGAAGCGAAATATTCTCGAATTTGACATTTTTTCATTATACTTATTAGGATAGGCCATAGTTGTATAAAATACACGTTTATTCTCTAATTTCTCTTTTCTCACTCACACAAATACGCATACACAAAGAAAAATGAAAGAAAACCCGTGTTTTCAATATTTTCATTATCAATAAAATGCATTTTATGTAATTTTTTTGTTGCAAGAAACAAAATTAAATTCGTGTTTAATGCCTTAGTAGAAAAGGTAAAAAATACGCGCACAAACACACACACACACTATGCAATTTATTAGTATAATCGATACTTTTTGAGTTATTTGAGTTTGAAGATGTCAATTTTTAGGCTACAAAAGGCTTGTTTTTCGATGATTTTTCATGAGTATCTCAAAAACGACAAGTTTTTGCAAAAAATTATGAATCAAAATTGAAGGTAATGAAACATCGAAGAGATTCGTTTTTTATTTTTTGTTCTATGTAGATTACAACCAAAGTTATGGCTCCTTGAAGAACACTTCGCAATCTATGATATCAAAAATCGAACATTTCAACTTGAAATAGCGGGAAAACGAATAGTTTTTCAAAAAAACTTATTCTACTTATTTGTAAGGACTTGAAAGGAGCTTTAAATTTACTAAATTATTTTAATTACGTTAACTGCGGTTGAAGTTGCAGAGTTTGAACCAGAAGTCGAAAAATTGACAGAGTTATGGCGATTTTAAAATGATTTTCTTAGTTATTAGTAAAGAAAATCGGTAATAAATCTAATGTCCTTTCTGCAATTTACTTTATTTGGGTAGAAACAATAGGTTTTAGAAGTTTGGCCGGTATTAGATGCCGCCAGGCCGAAAAATGCGTGATATACTTTCGAAAAATAAATTTGAATTTCGTAAAAAATTTAGGTATTTTTAAAAAATCTCCAAAACTAACAAAGTTACAAAACAAACACAACAATACGCAAAAGTAGGTCTTTTTATGCTGAAAATATTCATTTTTTAATTACTTTTTTCGATGAAAAATGACTGAATTATAGCCATTTGGTGACAACTACACACAGAGGCCCTCTTTCCTGATCCTTTAAAAGTATCTAAATAAAAATGGAAGATCTATAAAAAATGGAAATGACAGGAGTCAAAGACCTTAGAATGCTGAACAGAATTCCGGTTAGAGCTATTGTTTATCTTTAAAATTGAGAAAGTTCTCGTGAAAAAACCCATCGCATTTTTCGGTTCAATTTATTTTAACGTTCATCAACATTGATTTCAATCGAATACACGCCTGAATCTTGAATATTACAATTATTTTCGATTAGGGGTGGTTTTTTGGAGTTGAAAATATTTAATAGGTGATAAATTATGTCTCTTAATTTATTTTGGCGTTTATTCAACTTATTTCCAGCTGATTTTAATCGAATACACGCCCGAACCTAGAATTTTATAATTATATTCAAGTAAGGGTAGTTTTCACCATTTAAAAATCAAAAGCAACTCTTGGTACATGATCAACTTTGAAGCAGAGGGTATGTTGAGCTTAAATCCAAATTTATAGGAAAATCGGTGTCGCTTGAAAGAATTTCATAGTTTGTCCGCATTTCCTCTCCAGTGACTGGACTAATAATACATTTCGCATCATAACTTGCCTAGATGAACCGCTGTGATTTTGGGACAATACTTTTCTATTTTCTGGTAACTTAAACTAAGTTTTTCATGGCTTAACTGTTTTCGTCTTCCTGACACCTGTGAGAGATAATGCTTTCAACTGGTCCATAACGTAAATCTATGTTTTTAACATCTTATTATTTATAAACAGTATTTTATGCCCATATAACGTATTATTGATGTGCTTTTTTTAATCGTGTAATAACTTGATGAAAATAAATTTAAAGAATCGGAAGGTATGATTAATGGGTAGGGAATGTTGTCATTTACAGAACTTATGAATGGATACGTAATAGCATACACTGAGAGTCATACAAGAAACTCAGATAACGGTTTTCTTCGTTCTGAATGAGCGATCGGGCAATGCCGCTCGTGACCACTCCATGCATAAGCATTTCCTATCCAATAGTAAATACTACTAATCACGGACCAAGTTATCCCAAAGAATAATTGTCGGATAAGCCCGTACTACCCTGTAGGACGAAGACCTTCGCAAAACCAACCTGTGTTCAGGGACAGCATATATGAATCCGTCGAATACGTTTACAGTTAAGGCTAAAGGTCACCAAGGGAATGTAAAGTAGAAACTTGCACGTGTTCACGAGGGAAAAGTCCTCATTGTAACATGTTTATTGCTCAAACTGCTGCTATGCTATGCTTAACTTTTTTGGCACGAAATTCGTAAGGAACTTTTCGGACATTTTTCGGTTATATTAATTTTTTTCTACAATACTCTGGTATTTTACGGTTAGTGAATATTACGATATGACCTTGAAATTAATTTAATGATTCTTAGGGAAGAATAGGATGTGATAAACGTGATTTAGGTACGATTTTTTTAAATCTAAAATAGCTACATTTTGAATACAACTATTGCACAATTGGATTTTTTAATGTTCAGAAAAATAGTTGTATATGCTTGCAGAAATACTTACGGAGAAATGTATATTTTCGTTATAAACAATGATGATATTATTTACATAATACATATATTTTAAATAATTTTTGAATTGAACATGATGGATTCTAAATGGCGTATAATACTGTTTTCAAAAAATATTGACAATATGCAGAAATGTCTTCTGTACAGTTTTTCTCCGTTTCATTTTGGAATTTCCTTAAACATACGTTTTTATAGTATCATTTATTGTAATTTTGCCTCGCTGCGTTACTAGCAATTTTTCCTTTATCTGCACAAGAAAGACCATTTGAACCGCCGGACTGTAAAATTACATTTGAAATCTTTTTGGGCATTCCACTTGGGCCCTGGCGCCTGAAATGTCAATATTTGAAAAACAAATTTTAAATCTATTTAAAGAAAATCATAATTGAACTCGGCGGCTCTTAAATTAAGAATAAAGATTAGTACTATATGCTCGAATTAAAAAAACCCCATTAACATTTTGTGCTTTCTGTACATAACCTCAAAAGTAGCAAAAACGTAATTTTTGTCTGCATAACCTCAAATATCTCAAAATCCTAATGCGGGCCTGTGTGTATATAATTTCCACATAAATGGGTTCTATTTACTTTAAATTACCTGGTTTTAGCCACAGGAAATTAATGATAAGTAAGTTGAGAATATAAACAATCTTTTCGACCAATTAACGCTTATGGTTAAAACTTGAAGTGACATCGAGATGTAAATTATTTCCACCTCTCTATAGATTGTGTAAAACTTCTAAAAAAGATGGATTGAAATAATCTTAAAAATAATGACAAATTTTATTAATTGAGACGTGAAAAACATAAACTCAAATACTAAAAGTCATGAACATAATACGTAAATTTCTATCTTTAGACTAATATTAATTCCCCTTTTCAAATTTTCCTTTATTTGTTCTTATAACAAGGTTCCTAGTGTACACTGAGAGAAATTATTTACTAATAGTTAATGTAAGCTAATTTCAAGGCTCTGGAGTCAAAAAAACGGCAGGTAACTTCCTAGTGTACACTGAGAGAAATTATTTACTAATAGTTAATGTAAGCTAATTTCAAGGTAAAGTAGTCAAAAAACGGCAGGTAACTTTGAAATTAAAATACCAGCACTTTGCTGCATATGAGCAATGTAATTGTATGTTCATTCGTATATTTTAAAACTCAATGACCGTTGGTTAACCGGCAACAAATCTTAAATTAAATTCTGTCGTTTGAACTGCGCATGTCAACAATGCTTCGAAAAATTCGCAGAAAATCGAATGACTGCGCGTGTGTATGTTTGTTTATTTTTGTTTCGGCGAAAGTGTAAGCGTGCAAATATACTAGATGTCATGTAATGATCCCAACATTAATATTTAAAATTCTTATATTAACTATTAACATACCTTACGTTAAGATCAAAATCTAAATTCTGTTAATTTTACCTTAAGCTATTACGTTAACTGTAAACAAACATTTATCTCAGTGTACGTAAGAAACTTGTATAGTAGCCTATGTATATTTACGTTCTAAGTTATATTCATTCCCGTTCTAAGTTTGCCTTGTCCAAAGTTTTAATAGTCTCTTATTTTTCTCCCCCACCACATTATTTCATCCGCTTCGTGATACGCCCTCGCATTATTCGGCAAGAATCGGAAGTCCCGAAACGCTTCGGTTAGGCATTAAGTTTGCCTTATACAGTACGAATTAGATTTTTTGTAAGTTTGTACTCTGCATGAATAGTAATAATTCCAAGAACTTACGGTCATTTTTATCAGAAAGAATGGCAATTTTCTGTCCTAAAATGACCATTTGCAACTGTAAAATTCCCAAGAAGATTTTTTCCGTGTTTGTATGTCATTAGAAACATTATGAGAGTTAGAGCTGACTTGAAATAGAGTTCCAACAGTAACTATCATTGGTACCAACCTACCAAAAGTTTCTGTTGGAAATCTTAACGGAATACACCTCCAAAGGATATACAGTACTCGCCGTCCTAACTTATCCGACAAGTTCTTTCAAAATGGCGAAAATTCGTTCAAAATTATAGCCCCTTACTCTCCCAATTCCGTATCTTTGTTTATATCCGTGCAATGTTTGCTCTTGTGTGTGATTGGCTCAGTGAACCAATGTGGTGGGGGAAGGAGACGAAGAGCCTATTATAACTTTGGACAAGGCGAACGTATAACTTATGACGGACATATGGAAGTGGGGATAGCGAGGGGATATAGGGATTTTTTGCCATTTTGAAAGAACGTGTTGTATAACTTAGGGCATGGACTACTATGTTTTAAAACTTTATGGGCCAGTTTTGATGAAGATCATAAATGAATCAACTTATACGAGAGTAGAATCTATTAACTGTCAACAAATACACTTTACCAGATACAGAAAAACTCTTGGACAGCGGAATTTTTTGTAAACCTTTTACATAACTTAATATCAAATACTTATGCGTAAATTTTAAAGACTCAGTCAACCAAAAATCCTGCACATTCATTGTTTATACATAGTTTATAATTACTTGTCACCAACTAACCTACAGGAAGTCTCAGTTATAATTAGCTTAATAGTTTTCGGAATCACGGTGTAATTTCCTAAATGTGTGTAACTATTTGTTGAAAAGTTTAGGTTATTTATAAGAGCGTATAATAAAATACACTTTAATCGTTTTTGGATGTTCTATTAAAAATCTATAGAACAATGACTATCAACATTTCCCTTTAAACAAAATAAGTTCTGAGTAGAAATTTATTTAGGCCCTGATTAGGGTCTGACCTCAGCGTTACGCTTAAATTTCATATAAAAAAATGTCAGGTTTAATATATCAGTAGATAGTGAAGCGGAAATCCGTTAGGAATTGCGTTAAATGATTAAAAAAGTCTAATCCTTTACAAGAATATTACACATTGTATTGACGTTAAAACAATTTTTTATGATGTGATGGAATTTACCACGATCTCGATTGATTGAACCATCGCCGTCACCCA
Organism: Trichopria drosophilae; assembly: GCA_030407085.1. Lineage (NCBI taxonomy): Eukaryota > Metazoa > Arthropoda > Insecta > Hymenoptera > Diapriidae > Trichopria > Trichopria drosophilae. The sequence goes on along the minus strand of CM059585.1, from coordinate 108,466,129 downwards.
GACAATCATCTCGATTTAAATTACGTGATTTAATAACATCAATGCCGGGAGGTTGGTACAGAGTTTGGGAAGCAATTTAAATAATATCGTGAAACATTATTGATTATTTGGAGAAGCGAAACCCATAGTAGATGAATTTTTATGCTCTCTCGAATTCTCATATCATGATGACCATCGTGAGATTGTTTTTTGTAACAATATATTGAAGTGTGGCATCAATTGCATCAGCAAACAAGACATACGCTTAACAAATTGTAATACAACGTCATGATTTGTAGATTATATAAAAAGACAACTCCCATATCTTAGATTTCATCGACGTCATCATCGATATGATCGAAAATACATATAATCGTTGCATATTCACTGAAACATGAATGCTGTTAAGGTGGAAAATTGTGAATTCGTATTAATTTGATGGTTAAACTGCTATCTATATTTTCCTGGTCTTAGAAATAGTAACAACGAAAATGTGGAAGTGCATTCAGAATGTTTTGTCGGCCAGCATCGTGGGCTACATAGGTACTCTTTCGCGGTCTCGATCTTGGCTGTGGAGTTGCAGAAGATTATTTCCTCCTCAGCCGCCCGCTATAAAGCAGGCTTTAAAAGTCTTGCCGGTGTTACCGCAACAATTTATGCACCGGCCGTGCACACGAGCATGACAAACAAAAAATTGTGTTTCTCGAAAGTCGCTCTTGGCCTCGCAGCCCTCGAAGCAACAACGAGAGGAGTCTGCACGGATGGACCAGTGAGAGAGAAGGCATTTTGCTATTCTCCCGATGCCCGTTCCCTAATGGTCGCATAAACTGGCCCTAAAATCTTAAAATACTCGCAACAATTTACACATCCTGTTTTTACACCTTTGCTCCGTTTGCTGTTTCTCGGTGTCGCCGGCAGAAGAAGAGCGCCAGGAAGAGGGTGAGCGACGAAAGTACGGGGGCCATACAATGCCGGTATAGCGCACCTAACTATAACTTGGTTTACATAAGGCCATAAAGAGTCTGGGATTATGTAAACGTCCAAACAATGCGCGAGTGCCAGTGGGGGATTTTTTTTACGCACGTCAGAGACGACAAACGAATTCGACTGTTACACCGACCCGCAAAGTGGAAGTGTCTCAAACTGGGAAATTCGAGAGCGTATTCGTGACATTTTTTTGCCTCGTTTTGGCAGTACCGCCTCGCACGTCGATTGACGTGGATGAACCTTTCCCACGACTGGTTTTCCGCTGGGAAATCCTTGATTCGAGTAACATTCTGCGAAGAATATCGACGTCAAAATAGGCAAATGACGCGAACATGGTCTGGAAAATGCGTTTTTTATTTATTTTATATCATTGAAGGATTTACTGCTGAATATTTTTCGTCGTGCACGTAAAGTGTGCAGCTGTATGTTGATAACATTTAGTATGCACTGGTCATATCGGACCCTGTTCAAAGCATTAAAATACAATACAATAATGTACGAAAGAATGTACAAAGTACAAATAAGGAGAGAAAAAATGCTAAACTGTCGGTTTATAGCACTAATTACACAAACTTCACTTCGAGGTAATTAATGAGTACGTAAAGTAGACACGTGTAATCAAAAGAATAGCACGTATGCTGGCAGTAGTAAGTAGGAAATACACTCACGCACTTCTTTACCTCATTTTAAGAAAATTCTGATTGAGTGTTTGCACCTACTGTGTAGGATATATGAGTAATTCCACAGATTTTTTGACATAGCGGGTACTGGCGATTTCAGACTTATCCTCACCGTTACGAATATGAATTCATGAAGAGTTTTGGACAAAATACAGTTAGATGTAAAATTTCATCAATCTTCTATATATTGCTAGTTATGAACAATTACTATTTACGCATAATATGCCAAAATTTTACTATTATCGAAGGGTACTCGTATAGAAAATCTTTACACCTTAAGGCTATATAAAAATTAAGACTGTTTCTATCTTTCTCAAAGTCACGTGGAAGCATACTTAACAAATACTCTTTTAAAAAATCTTAAGTTGACGAGTGTGCCTCATGTTAAAAAAAGTTATTATCCCAAATACTGCAGGTACCGACTTTTTCCAAAAAATGTTTTTTTTTTTAATATTTGGATGTTTTATAAAAATAAGTTTCGAGGAAAGTATTTTTATTATTATGCTTAAGTTTCTTTTCTACTGCTAATAAAAACTAAATTTGAAAGATTAGTGTGCCTCAATAACTAGTATACGTATGTCATTGAGAAATGGTAAATATGAAACGTGGACGACCTAAAAAATACAAATAAACGAGTAGGACATTTAGAAACTTATTTTTGTAAAAATTGTAATAAGATCTTTTTCTATGATACACAATGAATTACAGTATTGTATAATATTCATTATCTTTAAAAAATTATGATGTTTGGCAAAAAAAATCCCCGAAATATTAAATAAATACATTTTTCAAATCTTTTCCAAACGAAAACAGATGTATATTTCTATTAAATTTTTAAAATAAAAAATAAACGTTTATCGGCCTAGTTATTTATAAAACTTTATATATTTGTGTATTAAATATATTATTATATATTTGTTACTAAGCACATTTACTCATTTAAGAAAGAAATTATCAGTTACTAATTATGTTTGTATGTTATTTTCCTAATCAGTTGAAATAAAAAATAAAAAGTTTGATTTCCTTCGATAAGTCTGCTAAAAAATTATGTACGTCACGATTTTTAGGGTTCATATGCATCCTACTTTGTGATAAATGTCATACCGTATAGGTGTGCCATTAATTTTTTTTCAACTTTTACCGAGTTCGAAATTAAAAAAATCTGTGGAATCACTCATATAATCTTAAAAGAATAGACAGCCTCTTAAATATTTACTTTTAAGTATATAGTGCTGTCACAAAAGGAATTAGTAGAAGTTTACTAATTGTAAGACAAATTCTACTAATTGAATTTTTGAAAATTTGGTTACTAACAAATAGTAGAGTTTTATACACAGAAAGGGTAGATCTCAGTAACTATGTACAAATCTGAATAGATGAGACCAATTTTTTTATCACATTTAGTGATCGTTATAAATTTTAAAATATCTGGAAAATTATATAATAAATTTAGAAGCCGAGTTTTTAGACATTAAGCTGTATACAACAATGTAATGCAGACAAAAACTTAAAAAAAAAACGAATCATTTACTCGATTTATTCAAATTGGCGCATTAACTTCAAACGTAGTATATTTACACGCTTATATTTTGCTTTCGAAATGGCAGAATTCTGCATAATTCTAACACTAAATTTTGTTCCTTTTATTGAGGATATTTGTTTACGTCGCCATCTTGAACTCTACAAATTGACAAATTAAGGTACACTACCTACTAACATATGTAATAAAAATAATAAAATCATAGGATTAATTAAGGGGTTGCATGGGTTTTGTGACGCAAAATAAGGTCGTTTTTCTCGATTTTTTTTTGAAGGTATAACATTAGTATTTTTTTTTCTTTTTACACATATATGTATATAATGTGAAGATCATATACAAACATTTTCATTAAAAAATATTGAAAATTCAGCCGTTGACAGCGCCGGAAGTAGCGTCAGCTTAAAAAAAGTGTCCTCGCGGTAGTCAGTCTAACTTGAGTAAATTTTATCTAAAATCAAAAAACCAAAATTTTTCTATTAGTATGTGAGTATAGCTACTGCTTGAACGAAGGATTTAAAAAAAAATTGAAACGTGAATTTTTTTGGCGTTCTTTGCAATTTATTTGCATTTTTGCTCTAAATTTAGCCACATATTACCCTGCAAACTGAATTGTAAGTGATGAAAAAAAAAATCCTTCGTTCAAGCAGTAGTAAAACATGTTTAAAAGATATCTGTAAAATTTCAAGTCGATCGGTTCAGAAATTTTGGAGATATCTTGACTACCGACTTGAAAAACCCGGTTTTGAGAAAAACGCGTTTTAAGTTTGTCCCGGTCGAGTCGAGTTGACCGTAACTACGAACTTCGAACGCCTATATCTCTGGCAATTTAGCTCGGATCGGCTTGAAATTTTCACACAATATTCATAATGAGTTGTACAATCGAATAAAAAAATAAAAAAAAATCGACTTTTTTCAAGCCACAAAACACATGTAACCCCTTAAAAAGTAAATAATTAAGATGATAATTTTACATTTTTAAGTATAAATCGAATAAATTCTCAATTGTAAATGTCGTTTGCCAAAACAGCGGATTTTACATGTAATAAATAAGTCGTCGAGTTAAAATGGAACCGATAGACCGAAAAAGCGGGAAATCATGTACATCTAGTGGCCATTGCAGGAACCTTCATTGCGAAACTTCAGAATAGACTTCAGACATTATCGTGCGTCGATAATGAAATCGGTTTCGGCTTTGGCAATTGGGTGTTGTCATTTTCTTGTTCTTACAGCTTTTCTCGTAAGTTGGTATTTCTGTTCGAGGATCGCCGATCATTTCACTGAAATAAAACACGTAAAAATGATTAGTTTAGTCTAAAACCGTTGAATACCCGTTTTCGTTGCTTCGACATGTTCTACATCGTTATGCGCTCGAAACTGGAAAATTAAATGGCCCCACGCCGGAATTCAAGGAAAAAATTAACACGCTGAAAGAATCACTTTGTTAAGTGTAACAACTTGCATATTTTTTCTAAACACAGTAGGGTTCCGGTATAATTGCATCTCGATATATTTGCGTCCTAGCATATTTGCCTTGTGGTATCTCGGTATATTTGCCTGTCACTGCTCTCTTCTTACCCCACTTTGCGGGCTGCGAACTCAGGAAGGGCGTGACGTCACGAACGTAACGCAACCGAGGGAAGTGGGAGAAGTGGCGCTCCCCTTCTTTCGGTAAATATATTGAGATGAGAGGGGAAGGCGAGGAAACGAGCAGACAAATACCGGGACTCTACTGAATGATTTCGAAACTTTCATAAACAAACCTTTTATCATACAAAATTTAAACATTTATAAACTTTTACCGGAGTATCTTTTATTACTTGTTTGTTTATCGACTTCAGATACAATTTACAGTTATATTGCCCCCAAGCGGGCAAATATACCGGGACTCTACTGTACTTTTTTTTGTCCTATAATAAACTGCCGTATCTCAGTCAACTGTTAATGAAAATTTTTGAAATTTGGCGCACATGCACAGACAGTATGTTATAGTGAAGCCCACAAAATAATAAGAACATAGATATATATAGAATTCCATGAAATATATACCTTACTTCGGCACAGTTTCATCTAATTTTCAAATGGCATGCACGCTCTTCAATGATTTTCTCGTTCTATGAAGTGTTTGAAATCCGACAAAAGTATGCCAATCACCTCGTATGCTTTCTTACCGTAGCAGTGCCAAAACCAGTCTCAAATTGTCGGGTATTTAATAAACCATAACACAGCCGCACAACAAAAATATTCTGCACTCCGAGCACATGGTCATGATTGTATATTTTGGGGTCGCTGAATCATAATCCGAGGTCATTTTAATCCCATCAGATCAGAATCAAGGTGAAATGAAGGTAATATTATTGAACCGATTTGAACCACTATTCTAAAGCATTTTGGGGGTCGCTGAATCCGAATCCGAGGTCAATTTGACTCCATCAGGTCACGATCAGGGTCAAAATAAAAAAAGAAGATCGAATCGAAGAAAATCTCTACTCTTATTTTTCGGATTGTTGAACCCGATTCCAGGGTCTATTTGACTTTATCAGGAAAGGTTAATGTGATACGATGGTCATTTTTTACAACAGGAGCAAGATTGTATCGATCACTTATACTCCCCTCTACTACAGCAAATAAGTGAGGATGGCATTAGTTAGGCGTTGAGTACGTTCCCTTGGAGTATAAACCTTGGTGTTGGTGTCAAACCAATAAGTAGTTGTTTGAGTGCAAAATCGTCTATCCTCACCACTTGAGACCAGAAGTTACAGTGAAAAGTACGTAGAAATATTGGCACGAATGTTAGTGAATTATAAAGACGTGGGGTGTTTGATGAACCTAAAGTTGAACTTTTTAAACTTCTTTTCCTTACTTCCCAACGAATGTAAGAGACTTTAGTGAGCAGCAAGTGCAGAGATTCTATTAAGACATGAAGACAGTTGAAACGAAATATGACCTTGACTTTACCTGACCTTGACTTGACCCGTACTCACTTTGATCGTGACTTGATGCGGTCAAACTGACTTCGGATTCGAATTCAACTATCCCTAAAATGTCTTCAAAAAGTGGTTCGAACTAATTCAATGGCTATTTTCTAATTATGGTCTTCATTTGACCTTGATTCTGACCTGATGGGTTCAAATTGACCTCGGATTCAGATTCAGCGACCCCCGAAACGTACAGTCATGTTAATGTAGGTCGTGTTGCAAAAATTATTTTTTTGTGGGGCTGCGTAATCGTTTATTAATTACCATACAATTTTAAACTGATTTTGGCACTGCCATGTCAAAAAAAAGGGTGTCACAAGCATGCACGGTGAATGGCATAATTTTTATCCGGTTTCAAACACTTCATAGAATGATAACATCGATGATTTAATAGCGTGCATGCCATTTAAACATTCGATGAAACTGTGCCGAATTAAGGGGTATCTTTTATGGAATAAGACATATATACCTTCTGTTTAATAATAATTAATTGCAAATTGAAAAACGTCGAGTAACCCGATTGTTCAATTTCACGTGTTGGCCAGTTTTTATTCCTCGTAGAATTTAAAAGTTTTCAAGCGAAAGATTTGTTCCCCACATTTTAAGTTTTTCGTGAAGATTTCAAATCAAAAGATTAAAAATTGAGACTACATTACCAAAGAATAATCGAGAAAAGAATTTGGTTACCGTGACAAAGAAAAAAACATGATAAATCAAATTCAAAGTTATATCTACAAAATGGATTCGTTATTGCAACTTCCAAAACCAGAGTAACGGGTTTCAAGCGAATTTGATTAATTTCAGAAAAGTTTGTCAGATTTTACTTTTTTGGTACTTTTTTTGGTTAAAGTACCTTACTGTGAAGTGAAATCGTGAAAAAACTAATGCAGCTAGAAAGCTGCGATTTATTGCATTGGGAAGAGTTTACTATAAAAATCGATAAAAAAGTGAAAACCGATTTTTTCGACCCATAGATCCACTTTTAACTTTAATTGATTCTAGAACGACTCTACTAATCGAATTAGCTAAAATTTCACTAATTCAAATTTTGATAGAATGTCTCTCATCCTCGTTATTTACTCCTCTTCTCTCCCATTTCGTACATACTATCGCCTGTTGATGTCCCACTTTACTCATACTGTGATCCAAATCATATTTCAAAATTGTTACCCCATCTTATTTTGTATTCTTGGACGTTTCGACTTTCTTGAAAATGAACATGCTCTTCAGAGTCCTTTTCTTGGCAAACACCTAGAAGTAAAATACACGGGACAGTAGGTTGTGGACCCCATTGTCATAATTTATGCTGTATATTCTCCTTATTTCCTACAACTCAATTTTCCGTATAAAATTCTTAATTATACCTGGAGATTCTTAGGTAAATGCAAATAATTTATTCGAAGTATCTATTGCCACGTGAGGCTCGAGATTCGAATGCAACGAGTTGTCCACGATTTTGGGAAGATTGGAATAGTATTCGTAAGGGAAGCGGGTCTGGAGGGCGACAACCCTCAAATGAACATACGACATTCGATGCAAAACAAATTTTTCCTATACCCCAATGTATGTATTTTGTCAATATCAGTAAAATGTGTTAAAAGAATCTGATTTAGGAAGTCCATGGTTTATTTTAAAGGTCTAATTGAGGGATTGCGATTCTGATAAGTGAACAACACTCCTACCATTGGGGATATAAACCAGGCATAAGTTAAATATAATGATACATTATCAACCCATCATACGAAGAAAATAAGAATTTTAGAGAGGATTAATATCCCGAAGATCCTCGAAGATCCCCGAAATTGTATATAACAATAATAGTTCCTCTGTCATATCTGAACTTCCTCGGCGTTTGGATATTTGGATATTTCCATCGTCTTTCTTCTTCTATCAGAAAGCGAATAGACGAAAGCTGTGTATGCCCTTTTCATATGGGTGACAGAAGCATCTTCAGATATATTGGTATACGAAGATAATAATCATTCAAAATTTTTCATTCCAGTTTTGTACCGAGGGAAAAACTTTTCACACCCACATCCGGATCGAAAGAAGCTACTGCATACTTGGAAAAGATAAGAAACGCTGCTCGAAATCTGTGGATCGTCGGTTAAGTCTCGAAAACCATTGTCCTCGGGAGTAGCCCCATTGGGAATGATAGAAAATAAACAGAGAGTAGGAGGAACAGGAAACTCGTGTGCGATAAAGAGGAACGATAGGCGAGAAACTCGGCGAAACAATGCACGGCAGAGAGGCAAACGATTTTAGTATCGACGTTACCAGATAACGCCCGAGCCTACAACTCCCATCTAATTATTAGTGGGTTACAGAAACTTCATTAATAAAATTACGTTATCAAAATTCGTTGCTCAAATGGGTACTTAGAAATTACAGTGGCGTTTGTGAATGGATTTTCTATTTAGTCCAAACGTTTTTAACTTTGGAATTTTTATATAGAATGGCAAGTGAGTATATATAAGATTTCAGCAATTATTGCTGAATGTGAGATGAAAAAGAAGGTTAATCATATTAATTATAATGTTTGATATTTATTTTGAAACCCTGGACGTTATGGATTTTTTGGCACGTGGATTTCAGTTATTCTTAAAGGATTGTCCAGGATATTTTAATCACCGTTTCAACAAGATTATTAGATAATTATAGAGTATTCCGTTTTTTAATGTCTATTGACGGTTCAAATGAAAGCTTTTCTTTCCCTAATAATATAGAACCACAAACAAAAACCGCTGGAAGTTTCCCTGCGAGAGCCATATTTTTGGGGTCGATGAAAATAAATCCATTTTACTTCACTATATCGTGATTTTTATTTAACTTAACCTCAAAAATGTTCAATCAATTTCATAATACCACTTAATGCTTTTTTTCTAAATTTCTTATTCTACCGAATATCCTAGTACAATACTTCTTTTTTTATATTTGTATTTAACTTGTTTTCAAAGTGACAAAGAAATATGTCACTACCACATTTGGAAGATAGATGAAGGAAAAAAGGCAATTTGTAAGAATATTGAAAAAACGATGATGCAAACTACGAGACAAGACGATTCTCTCGCTTTATGGTAGCAGTCGTAGATGTGGAAAGAGATATCAAGCAAAATAGAATAGCTTAACAAGACACAGCCAACGACACTCGGCACATCAAGATAAGGCAAAATATACAAAGCGTTAAATTATGGAGTTTAATAAAAATTACGATATAGGAGAACTGTGTTGGAACTACTAATTTGTGGAAAGAATGATATATTTTCGGCAAGTAATTAGGGGGTTGAGCTAGAAGTTTGAATATTTTCTGTTTTTTTTTTGTTCCGGAAAGAGTGTTTTATATTTTCTACTTGTAGATCTTTAATTAGTATTGAAAATTATTACATAACATTACCCATACCTGCGTTAAATTTTTGTAACTCAATAAAAAAGTGGCTTCGACTCTTCAAACTTCATTAACAAATTTCCAGAGATTACTGAACATCCGGGTTTATTATTTCGTTCGGTGATCGCCACAATATTTTCCAAATAGAATTAATCATGTTTCATTGCTTATGAGAAGAATATTATGCATTATGCAGAGCGATGTCTATGCGCCACCAAGCGTTGAGTATTCAATATATTAGTTTTTTAAATTTTTCGATGACTTTCGAATGTCTTCTAATGTTATTTTGATCCTAAAAGTGGAAAATTTAATTATTTTACGCAGAAAAAAATCTGGATTCTTCAATCGGTCCTACTGAAAACTTTCAATAAAATTGACTGAAAAAGTAACCGTTATAAAATAGAACTTATAAACTATAACAAAGCAATCTCTCGATTTGTATCCTCTCCCATTGGACCCTTTTATTCCTTGGCACAAAATGTACATAACAAGAGGGACCCAGTGAAAAGGTCAACTCGAGTGGTTGCACTGCTTCAGTTTTCTTCACTTTAAACCTAATATATTTTAGTTACTTGATTAGCTGAAAGTATGCAAAAAACTTTATCAATGTTTATATTTGTGACTTATGATGACTATGTTAAATATGTTTTTCAACGAAATGTTATAATATCTGAACGGTACTTTGTGGGAATTTTCGTGTTTTTTGGATGAACATTATTTAATAAGAAGTTTTAAATATTTTTTTTGAAACGAGGTTTGTACGATTTTACTTAGCCAGGTGGAAATTGACTACCGGCGCAGTACCGCGCCAGTACTGGCTAAACATTTACTGTACTGTCGTGGTACTGGCGTTATACCGGCAAAGCACCGGCATAATACCGGTATTGTACTGGAAGGTAACACCGGCTGGGTACTGACTTCCAGTACTGCGACTGTACTGGCACAGTACCGTATATTTTACTGGCATGGTACTGGTATTTTTCGCTACCCTGGAAATGAAGAATGAGTTAAATAAAATTAATAGAAATAGAATACACATACAAGCGTACATACACACATGCGCGCACACACAATTATGAATAAACTATATATACTGAATCAGTACAGTCCCAATACATTGCCGGTATTGTGCCGATCGTCGGGAAAACTTCAAAATCGGTGTAAAGGCAGTACTGGAAACCAGTACTACCCAGGTATTCAGCCAGTACTGAACCAGTACTATGCCAGCTGCTGGCGCGGTACTGGCCACCAGTACTGGTGTTGTGCATGATTTATTACCGCCGCGGCACCGTGCCATTCGTCAGGTCCGGCAAAATACAGACTTTTCCACCTGGGTACGTTTTTTCCCACGTATATTCTGTGTTTTTCCTGACTTTGACTAAACATTGGCGGCCAAAATCCATGGCGAATTTCACATTCCATTTATACGAAATCCTCCATTTTTACTGTACGTGACACGGTGCGCTACAGCGAACGAGAAATTGACATAGTTGACGGTAATTTTTTACGGATAGTTTGGAAACTATTCATTTCTTATGAACATAGCGAATCTAGTGAGCTATATTCCAAAAAAGGGTAATCGTTTAGGTGAGTCCGTTCCTGTTGTCATCTTTAGTAAACAATTAAATACAATAAAGCCATACGTAGCATTGCTGCAATATGCAGATCGAATTGGTGAACAGATAATCGATTTTTACTTTAGGTACCATATAAGACTTTATGATAGCGAGGAAAGTTTACCTCTTTTAATTCGTTATGAGATCTCACATGAGAAATCAGGTGAGAACTCCACTGAGATCTATGAAAATTCTCCCAAAAACAACAATCTGAGAAAATTTTGAGCGATTATGTAACGGGGTTGACATCGATTAATTTGAATCTAAATCGAGATTTTGAAAAATAGCGAAAATAAAAACCTGCAATTTGAACAATGTCAAGAGACTCGAGAAACGCAAAAAGTATTATTTAGTGTAATATAATACTTTACTATAATATAAACTCAGCTGAGAATTCACTGTGAGAGCTCACATAAGATCTCGATCTCACATGAAAAATGAGATTAGAACTCCGCTGACATTTCTGAAAATTCCTAAATGAAAAATGAATTTTACAAGATTTGAGGTCAGACACATGAGAACTTGTGTAAAAATCATGTACTAACTCAACTAGAAATTCAGAAAAAAATATTCTACACGCGCAATCACGTAGAAAGAAAGGATTTACACAAAATAATTTTTGATCTGAGATGTCATGTTTAGTACTCACGTAAGATCTCACAGTGAATTCTCAGCTGAGTTCACATGTGAGATCTGAGATGAGAATTTTCAGTATGAGTATGTGACGCTATATTTTGACTAGTTTTGTTGAAAAATAGAATTAAAGAAAATAATAAGGACATAGTAGCGGTGCATTTAATTGACAGAATTTAAAAATCTGCTATGCAATGCTGATTGATTTAAAAATTTATGTGTGGAATTGTAGAAATTCTGACTGCTGTAAAATGATGAATAGACCAAAATACAAGTACAATCTATTTGTTTTTTTTTTGATTATTATAATTATTGTCCATAAGTATAAAAAATATTGTAACACTAAGTTTAACTTTTACTTTTCAAAATAGTCTGTAATTGCACGTTTAACCCATTAAGTTCTAAACGGACATTTTTCAGACCACTTTTTCGTCTAAAAAATCGGGGAAAATGTTTTTTAAGCAGAATTTCATCCTCTTTCCGATGGTGGTCTAATTTTATTGATTTAATGAAAGCCTGAACTGTTATAAACAGTTTATTGCAAGAAAACACTTAATTTATGGTAACAAATATTTTTTAATCAACGTCAACACATTAAAAGCGCAAGTTCTTATCCCCAGGAAGTAAATTTTTTTTTTAATTTTTTAACCAACAACTATGAAATCCATGTATTTTTAAACCGATTTGCAGATGGCAGTGTCCACAGCAGAGTTAATTAAGTTGCAAAATCCTCGAGATTCTGCTTAGTCCTTAAATTAAAAAGAAATCCATCACAATGAGATGTAAACGTTTTTTGGGGGGTTTCAGGGTCACTGATCACGAATCAAACCTTAATTTTGCAAAATTAAATTGTTGGAATGATTTGTTTATTGCAATATTGTTTAAACAATCTATGTTTACGAATTATACATAGCACACGTTACTTAGCCGATAAATAATATTATCGTTGCCCGACTCTCACAACGGGGAGATGAACGCACTTATTTTCGACTCTTTTTATCCAATAGATTATGAATCTAAAGTCAATATAAAAAATATTGAAATTTGTCAACGTGATTTATTCGTCCAAGCCTTTATTTTGCAATAAAATCGTTATAAACAATTACAAAGTTAGTAAACATTTTTCAATTTCAAAAAACTACCTGTGCTATTGGATTTCAAGAGAAACATCATGAATATTTTACCGTAAATTTAGTGTTTTCTTGCAATAAATTGTTTATAACAATTCAGGCTTCCATTATCTCAAAAAAATAAGACCACCATCAGAAAGATGATGAAATTCTGTATAAAAAACCTTTCCGCCGATTTTTTTAACAACTTTAAGATATTGTATTTTGCTGCCGAAAAAGTTGTCCCAAAATTGTCCGTTTAGGCCTTAACTTTAAATTTTCGGTGATTAAGAATGTAAAAAATCCTTCAGGACCCATTTCTTATGTATTTGACTTGGCTCTTTCAGAGTCTGCAATCAAAATAAAAAAAAAATGAATATCCAAAAAGTTGCAGCCATTTTTTAAAAGAAAAATCGAAATTTTTGACAATCTTCTTTCAGAAATGATTTTTTTTTTATATAGCAGGTCACCAGAGCACTGTTTCACCTGAAAATATCGCGTCCGCAATATTTAAGCTTGAAAATGGCGAAACGTACTTTTCAAAATTTAAAGATGGCGTGTCAAAAATGTTGGGGGAAGAATTTATTCCCCACAAATATTAATAATCTGTGTATCCTTAATTTTTCTATTTTTTTTATTCACGGGTCTCTCATAACGAATAAAGTCAGATTTCAGAAATTTAAAATGGCGGATCCAATATGGCGGACGATATTCTTAAAATTGTTCGGAATATGGTGAAACTGATTACTCGGGGTTTTTTTGGGTCGCTGATAACGAATCTGAAGTCAGATTTCAAAAATTCAAAATGGCGGATCCAATATGGAGGACGATATTTTTCAAATTGTTCGGAATGTTGTGTAACTGATAACTCGGGGGTTTTTGGTGTCGCTTATAACGAATCTGAAGTCAGATTTCAAAAATTCAAAATGGCCGATCCAATATGGCATTCTTCATTAAGAAAATCGAGCTGATTATTTGCCTAGAAATCGAATACATTTGTATTCGAATTGTACAGAGCTTCATGCGACTGAATTCAATTTTAAACATATGTATGTGAATTTTGTCCTATAGAAATGTATATGATGGTACAGAAATATTTGTATGAAGTTTTTCGGAAATATCGTCCACCATAGTGGATCCGCCATTTTTAATTTTTGAAATCTGGCTTCAGATTCGTTATCAGCGACCCCAAAAACCCCCGAGTAATCAGTTTCACAACATTCCGAACAATTTAAAGAATATCGTCCGCCATACTGGATCCGCCATTTTGAATTTTTGAAATCTGACTTTATTTATTATGAGAGACCCGAGAAATATTTAGATACTCAATGCTATACAAATAGAAAATTGCAAAAAATAAGGGTACGCAGATTATTAACATTTGTGGGGAAAAAATTCTTCCGCCAACATTTTTAAGCCGCCATCTTTAAATTTTCAAAAGAACGTTTCGCCATTTTCAAGCTTAGATATTGCGGACGCGATATTTTTAGGTGAAACAGTGCTCTGGTGACCTGCTATATAAAAAAAAATCGTTTCTGAAAGAAAATTGTCAAAAATTTCGATTTTTCTTTAAAAAAATGGCTGTAACTTTTTGAAAATTCATTGTTTTTTTTTTTTTTTATTTTGATTGTAGACTCTGAAAGAGCGAGGTCAAATACATAAGAAATGTTTCCTGAAGGATTTTTTACATTCTTAATCGCCGAGAAAATTAAAGTTGAAAATGAACGAAAAAAAGTGTCCGTCCCGGCATTAAAGGGTTAATGGGTTAATCGATGTTTAGAAATTTTTAATTAATTAACCTAAATTCGTCTTCGGTTGACCGAGATTAGGAGCATAAAATGTTATTCTAACTTTTCAGTCTAAAAAGGACTGATTCAGTAAATATGCTTTAAATTAATGACGGCAGATAGCGCGGTCAGCTTTATTCGTGCCACTTTTTTTTGTTACACTTGAGTTTCATAATAAAGTGGCAAATATGAATTACGCATAATGTATCCGTTACGAACGGAACCACTTGAAATAGAAACAACGGAATTTAAATGGCGAGCTGCAGTAGGGTCTGTCCCTTAACCAGCGGGCTGCGCTCGCGAGAAAAGATTAACATGCTAAACAAATCATAAAATACGAGGCGCGGAAGTGCAGGGAAGGGAACGAGAGCAAACGACGAGGTAGAGATTTTCCGCTCAGTTTTGAAGGCTCGCTTGCAAACGCCTGCGTAAACAGACGCATCCTGCCTCGGCCCACTGCGGTACCCAAGCAAGCTGCATTCTGCTTATTTACCCTTTTCGCGCCGAGAGAGGTAACAATTTGTAACAACAAACCCCGGTACTAAACCCTCCGCACCGCATTTCGCTTCCTGAAAAACCGCCCTGAAAAACACTCCGGGCGCTTTTTTCTAAGGACGCGTCGTCGGGTAATGGAATTCATTAATTTATGTAAATAGTCGTTCCTTATACCGCAGGTTGCTCGCTTTCCTGTTAGCTACACGCTCCTTCCTATCCGATGTTAACGGCTTAAAAAAACCCATGCTGACCCAAATATGAAGCTTTTATATCTAATTGTGGTCCAACGAGGGTTTCTGTAATATCATTTTGACACCGGTTTTAATGATCGCTGCTTTTTTCTTTCTCTCCTTCGCACTTCAGAAATGAAGTTACGATTTTATAGAAAATTCATTTGATAAAGAAGTAAAGTTATTTAAGAAGCTTTAACATTTTTGAACTCATACTCTAAAATTCTTAAAGTGAAATTTTAAGGTATGGTAGAAAACGAATTTAACCTTTCGTTGAAGTGAGTTTCCAGACTCTAAAATTATTGGACTCAAATTTCAGTCCAAAGGAGTAGAAAATTGGGTAGGCCGGGTTCCACTACATTTGAGTCCTTTTTGGAGTCAACATGTAGTTTAATGGCGTCGATATATACTGAAACAGAGAAAGGCGACTGAATGTCTTATAGATAGGACTAGTTATTAGGCTGCCGGCTTTTTTATTTCAACTCGCTATAACATAGTCAATTTTGAAGGTTTTGAAACGAATAAAAAAAGAAATTGTTCGTTAGAGATTTCTTCATCTAATGGTGAAATAATAAATTATATATCTCAGTAACCAATAAAATTATTACTTTTTTCTACGCAACTGCAAAATATACCTTCTGGTATTTCGAGTAACCGAAAACTGTCAGCGAGAGAGTTGCTCATAAAGGTATTAACAAATTTTCTGGAAAGTTTTATAGTCAACAAGTAATGAATGTTTAAAGTTGGTGACAGCCGATGACCAACGCGTCATGTGCTTCGAGGCCCTGAAAAACTTCATTGTTTATTGAGATATACAATTTGTTCATTCTCCATTAGATGCAAAAAACTATAACGAACAATTTCTTTTTTTATTCGTTTCAAAATTCTCAGAATTGCATAAGTTATAGCGAGTTGAAATAAAACATCTTTGTCGGCCAGCCACGTAGTAACCAGTTTTCGATTCAGTATGTAACTACACCGATAAAGAGATTCAAACCTAGCATGAAATACCCCAAAGGAGCAAATGTGATTCCAAGAGACTAAACCAAGAGTGCACTTTATCATAAAATAAAATTTGCTACGTTCGACCGCTTGCGAGAATTATACTTCACACTATGCTGCGCGATATCTATGCGCCACCTAGCGGTTCGTGTTCAATATATCCACGGTTTTCCTGAAATGGAGTTGAATGCAAAAACATAGCACATCAAATTTTCTTTTGCCATATGATTCTAGAAGTGCTAAATAAGCATGTAAACAAAATTTCAGCCAAATCCCCTGAGCCGTTTTTAAGAAAAGTAGTCTGGAAGGTTATAAAATTAATAATCTTGTAATTAACCCGTTTCGTCACAAAACGAGAAAATTTGTCACCGATTTTCATCCTCCGTAAGTTTATGGATATCTTTGAGATATTGTTATGAAATGCAGGTTTTCCATAGTTTTTGGGTATGCTCTTTTTGAATCTGAAGTTCGTTTTTCGGTATCACTTTCCATTTTTTAAATATGACCACGTAAACGGAAGAAAACGTTTTCAGAAAACTGCTATTTTTCTTGCGAAGGAGTTTCGGAATCGTGTCAGGCCTCAGAATCCTGTGACATAATGAGTTTTACTAAAAGTTGGTCAATATTAAGATTTAAGTTACAAAATGGCGTCCTCATAATGGCGCTATTGATTCGGATTTTTTTATTTGAGTTTTATTAAAACATTCCACGTTTTCTTCCGTTTAAGTGGTCATATTTAAAAAATGGAAAGTGGTATCGAAAAACGGACTTCATATTCGAAAAGAGCATACCCAGAAACTATAGAAAATCGGCATTTCATAACAATATCTCAAAGATATTAATACGAAACGGGTTAAGTCAGCTATTTTTAATTTATTTAGAAATCATCAAAATATCAATAATATTAGCTTAATTCTTGAATAAGTGTATCATATATTGTGCTCTTCGAAAAGAACACAAACGCGTTCATTTACTTTTATTGAGTTTTCTACATCAAAGATAAAGAAATTAGAGCTTATTTGTGCTGAAAGTATTGCAAAAATGTCAATAAAATTGGGTTTCTGTACGCGTAAAATAAATGGTATCTGCTCTTCTTTACGTACTGCAACAAACAATAGAAAAACTTGTTGGAACCAATTTAAAACAGAAATTACAAAATTCAAATCATGGCGTCGATTCATTTTACAGCGTTAAAGATTGTTCTGTTACCAAAGAGAAAAAAAATGAAAAGGAAGTACTTACTGAAACGATGGTTTTTTGAAATGATACAGAAAGTTTGATAAATCTTTTAAAAACGGAAACAGGTATAAATGGCGGTGGAAGGTTTTTAAAAGTTTGCGTTTTCATACAGTCCATTGATGAATACCGATTAGATTTGACAAATGTAAAAGTTCGTCAAAAATATACATCCAAAGAAAAAGTATTGGAAGGTTCGGGAATTAACAAATTACTTCTTATTAGAACAATACCAGAAACTCAAGAGGATCATGAAAATGTTTCTGTGTTATGGTAACTGTTAAAAAATTTGAAAGTACGGTAGCTACAGATCTCAAACTTGCAAATATTTTAGCAGGAATTGGTTCATACGCGAATAAAAAAACAAATTGTATAAAATCGGCAGCTAACATTTTTCAAAATGGAACACAGGTTATTTAAGACGTGATAATCAAAAGATCATTGATTTGATTCCACCACCCGAACTTCACCTCATGCTTGGGGAACATAATATATGAACACATGAAACTGCAGTTCGAAGAAGATGCCATGTCTCACGTATTTAAGACACGATTAGACAAATCTTATTAAATAAAGTAGACTTATTACGAACCTTTTTTGACGTGGGATGTAAAATGCTTTCAAGACTTTCGGTTTGTTGTTGATCGTTGTTTTTCTTGTACACTGCACAAAAATTTAAAAAAATCAATTGTTGAATTTCAAAAAAGTTATGTTGCGTTAAATATTCCAATTACGCCTAAAGTTCAAGCTGTAATATATCATGTTCCACAATTTTGTGATCGAGTTAAGAACGGTCTAGGATTCTACAGTGAGCAAGCTGTAGAATCTCTACATGCTGACTTTACAACGATTTGGGTTAAATATAAAGTTTCTACAGTGCATCCAGATTGTCCTAAAAAATTATTACGTGCAGTCCAAGAATATAACGCGAAACATATTGGGGCTTATAATATAATCTAGCTTGTAATACGCGTTTCATGAGCCGAATATTGTTACGTGTTTATTCAAAAATTATGCAAACATTGTTGCTATATATTGTTATTTCGACAATTTGTTAATAAATTTATAAGAGCTGACTTAATTCAAGATTATTAATTCATGTATAACCTTCCAGACTACTTTTCTTAAAAACGGCTTGGGGGATTTGGCTGAAATTTTGTTTACTTACTATTTAACACTTCTAGAACCACATAGAAAAAAAATTCGAGGTGCTATGTTTTTGCATTCAATTCCATTTCAGGAACAGCGCGTATCATCTTTTAATATCTCTCGATGACTGTGGAATTGCTTCCAGTGCCATTTAGACGCAAACAGTGAAACATTTCACGACATTCAGTGCAGTAAACATTTCATTTTTCAAATTTAAGAATACCCTACTAAAGAAAAATGTCTAACTTGATTAAAAAAAGCTACCTTAATTATTGATAGTTATGCTACTAAAAAATTGATTTCAAGTGAACAAAAGCTAGGCAAACATTAGGCGCGAATGGACTTGAAATGCCGTCTTTCTGAGAAACAATACGGTGACATTTATGTGGCAGTTTTCTAGATTTTAAGTACCGTCCGAGCGATAAGCAGGTTCAACGCTACATCGATAGTTCGCCATTTATGCTCGAACAAACCACTCGCAATTCAAATCGTGCTCTAATTTACACGAGACCGAAAGATTTCAAGCATCGACTTCTTGAAGGTGCCTTGACTTAACTTCAAGCTCTTTCCCGCACTCCGTCGTATTTTTACACCAATTACCATTCGGAATAATTGATGTTCAATAAAATACATGGCAAATGTGAATCAAGATCAGGCTTTCAAATATGCAGTACAAAATATTGTTTCAAGTTTTTTACGAAAATTCGAAACCATTTTTTTTCGAGTGTGATCCATAATTTTTGTGTGAAAATTGTGTCAAAACCTGTAAATAATAATCAGAATTGCGAATCAGCTGAGAGCCAGCCGCCATATTGGGAGTTTGATCGAGAGGTATTCGAGATTCTCGAATCGAGCTGAGGTCGATAAGTTGTAGGAGCTTGTCGCACTCATGTTAAAATTTATTAGCTGTCTCAATGTCTCGCGTCTCGGTAGATTTACACCAGAATTCATGTCATTTTTAGTAGGATTTCTGGGTAGATATGGGTATATTACAGAACTGGTTTTTAGCCAGATCATCAAAATCTAGGATAATTCTGGGTAGATTCTCGTGACCATCTCTACCAGGGAGATAACAGTTTTTATTAGTAGAACGTTATTGCCGTTAAATGGGTGTGAAACAATCGAAAATATCTCTTTTTCCTGTTCGTAAGTATATAAAAATCTTGAATGTGAATGAAATGTTGGAATTATCGAAATTCGGTCCATATTTTGAATACTTCAAGATATTCGACATTTGAATCGTTTCAAGGCTGCATTCATCGCAATATTTTGCAGACAAGAAAGTACAAGAACGCACCATTACATTTTCCTGCATTCATGAAACGAATTTCATCGTAAACATAACCTCAGATGTCAAATACCGCAGTTTAACCCTCGCAGAACACAACATTATGACATGGTTACAGAAAGGTTACAACTTTAACATTTAAACGAAACGTTGTTATAATATGAAAATAAGGTTTCTTGTAAAATAACGTAAAGTGTTATGTTGACAGAAGATTACAAAAGTGAAAATTCAATGTTACAATGTCTGTCTACCGAATGTTATCATTTCCGTAATATATAGTTACCGGTATTATGAATTCACCAAATTAGTTAATTTTTTGTCTCCATCAGGTATATAGCAACTTTTGCAGCTTGGTTCGGTTCTCGGTATCGAAATGAATTTGGAATTAGTAGATATTGTGACGCATGAAGAGGCAAAGGTGTTTACAATTTTGTATTGTAAATTTAAAATTCTATAACTTTTCTAATCATTTATTTTATTATTATTCAATGAAGCACTTGTTTATACCACATTTTCCTATTATTTTGCTCTATATGCACAATTTCATGAACCTCAACTTGTAGTGAACAGTGAGGTAAATAACTAACCTTGTTTAATGGAATTTTGGCCCGCTTTATATATTATGATACTTATGTGAATACTGGTATTATAACTATCGTCATTTTTACATGGTTATTGTTAAAATAAATAGTACTATACATCATATTAAGTATACATCAACTATATGCTGGTATATTACAAGCCCCTACGTCGATTAGGTTGTAATTGTACCTACATGAGGTACGAATAAAAGCACTTAACGCATTGAAGTCTTTCACGCGCACTGAAATGAATTACAAAATCCAGGGAAATAGGTAAGAGTAAAGCGATATAATATATTGAAGAAAATAGCTTTGAGGTGAATAAAATTTCAATCTTCATTATCATCATTATTTAACCATGTTTAATGTTCAACATTGTTCTCTATAATATTCCTCATATCAATTCTTCATTCACCATCATAAAATATCGGTCGATATATATACGAAAATGTTGTTTTTTTACATTACATGAAGAAACTTCAAATTTATCATTCAGAACAACATTCTTTAGACACATTGAAGTCTTGATTACAATCTAGAGTTTATTTTGTCACGTAACATCAGATCACTATATACATACGTACGGTGGGTACCATTAAATTTCGTATTTTCTTGAATAAAGCATATCTGTCAACAGGATATCACCTGGTAAATTTATATTCACTATAAATAACTTTGCCGCTAAAATCATCAGCAGATTTCCCATCAATTTTTGCAGAAAAGCCCACTCCGTCATTGTATAGGCGGCCCGGTTTAAAAGCAACCATCAGCGTCAAAATAAAAAATCATTTCAGTCATCGAGCCAGCTGTCATCGAAATGTTTCGTTTTCCAACGAGCAAAAAACCACCGATAAAAGGACGGCAAATCAATGATGAAACGTCCATCCATCGGACGAATTCAATCATCCGGATAGCACATGCATAAAGGGAGCGAGCGTAGGTTCGTGATATCACGCGTCCATAGTAGTAGGTCAAGCCGAAATCTGTCCTTGGGATCGAGATTTAATTATGTGCTCTTCCTCTGGTACTCGGAGCAATTTGGTATATGAAGGGGAGTCCGCGCCTACGAGCCAACGTCCTTCCCGCAGTTTCGTCCTCTCAGCACTTAGCTCTCCCGCAGTTCTCGGGCAAGCGGGGGCGAAGATTGCCGACACCGACGCGACGCCGTCGCTGGATATAGCTTAAAGAAAGAAGGAAAGAAAAAGAAATGACGAGGGACTTGGGGGAAAAAATGTCACGGATCGCGGCAGCTGGGGCGAAAGTCGTATCTTCTCGAAAAAGGGGGTCGTGGTCGACGCCAACCCCCGCCTCCCCAGCGACCCTTCGGAGTCGCCACAACCGTCGGTCGGTCGGTCGGTCGCCGGCGTATTGGCCGCTCCGAAGAAAAACATCCGCATCCGTGCAGGTCGCCTGGTGCACGGTGTGCGTGAGTCGGCCGCCAGTGTTCGTGAAGAAGGCGACTGCTTGTACGTCGTTCCCCGGGTCTCTCCTCTCGTGTGTGCTCGTTGCACGAGGACGGAAGGGTATAACGCGGGGGTGCGGCGACGAGGAGAAACCCGTTTCAGCACCCGAGCTATCCCATATTACAGTCTCACCCTCTTCCGCAAGCTCCTCTCGTCTCTTTCGCTCGCCTTTCCGGTCTCTCTCGGTCTCTTTCACTCCCGACCCGAGCCCTCGAGATGAAACCCAACTTCCATTTTGCCGCGAACCATCCGCCCCCGCCCTCCACTCCTCTCGCGCGCAGTCACCGAATCCGCCGGAGTCCTTTGGGGTTGAATCGTGGAGCACGGGGGTCAGAGAGAGCCTGTGTAACGCCATAGGTAGAAGGACACGGCTAAAGAGGAACGTGTCCGAGAAGCACTCTTGCACATACACACACACAGAGACAGGCGGTTGCCGAATGCGCCGGTGGTTGTGCGGTCGCGAGGGGGTTGGGGGCCCTCGGCTGCGAGTGTGGACAGAGGAGAGAGCGTGTATATGCGCGAGCACGGGTGGAGCCGCAGGGCGATATTAATTTCTGTACGAGGCTCCAACGTGCCCCGACCTCATCCCCTTTTCCACTTTCAACCCTCGGTCCTCGCCCCCTGCCCCCCGTCGACCGCCCCAGCCGTTTTCCTCCACCCCGGTGCCTCCATGGAACGACCCACCCACACCACCGCATCGTCGGAACATACGCGGTCGCGAGGGACATCCGCGCACTGATGCTGGATGGACCTGCAGAAACTACCACTAGATGCTTTCTGCTGATTTCCGGAACCAAGCGCAGAGCGCGGATGCATTTTGAGCGAACATTTTTTGCTACCTAATGTTTTGTTTCGTTATTTTGACGTCCTCTTTATAATGTTATTCGTTGGGAGTTATCACGCCGTTACTTAACTTCGGGTGCCCGTAAAATAGTGAGGGATGTTACACTACGCCACAGCGTGCCTCCAACTTATTTGCTTTTGTTATTGGGACACAAACGACAAGGGCCCTAGACGCTACAAATGAAAAATTACTACTACATAATGATGAATTCATTTCCCTGTTCGCTTTTATCACTTGCATGTTTTGTATTGTTTTTTTTTACATACGAATAAAGTCACGCCTACATTATGAGGTTAATGCTGCCGAGTACAGTAAGCCGTAATATTCAAATCCTTATTTCCTTGGTGCATACGTCGATGCATACTCTGAGATAAACCTTGGGAAAAATATAAAAGGTGCAAAAAATAGTATTTGCCCATACAGTAAAGCCATTCAGCTTAACACAGCAATTCAATTGCAAAATGGTACTGGAGAAACATCAGTCGCTGCAGATGCTAGCGAAGAATACCAAGTAACCTGGAGATAGGTTCCGGATCATGCAGGAATTATGGGTAACTAAGGGGACACAGCAAAGCTTCCAACAACCTAATGTTTGGTCCTGAACCATGCTTAGGTCCAAGAACACAACCACTGGATATGCAAAGCACGAAATGCATATAGACTGGCTGAATTACTTGCGAAACTTTCTAGGCCTTAAGCACTCTAGAAGGCATACTGCTTCCTTACTATGGAAGAAAACGAAATGGGGGCCAATCTTAAAGTGACAATTATGACGGTATACTTCTTGTATATTTCACTCCGTTTGCGTTGATTTCAGTACTTTGGTGGCTAAGTTTCGATCCCTCTATTGGTGTAGCTATGTACTCTGCCGAAAAGGGGAAATACGAATCATTACCAGAGGGACTCATCCCATCTGGATGATTAGAAACCCTCTAGCAAAGAGGAACTCTATTCTTCTGATCGTCATCACCTCAACGGAATACAATAACGAATTACATGAACTTAGTGGAATACAGACTAAGAATCGAAAAAGGAGGCTACACCATATCCATACGTTCTGCTGTACTTTGGTTAACATTTTAGAAGATCAAAATATATTAAATATATCGTTGGTTGGTTGGCCTACTGGAAAAATCTAGGCCATAAGTAGTCTAAACGCTGTGTAACCTTATCCATACTTACTCTCAATGAACAAATTAGTAGTTTCTGAGAAAAATAGGAAATCGCGTAAATAAAGGCGTGGAGCGTGTCCTTGCTCCATCGAGTTCCGACGGAGTGAATTTGTGCACATTTAATCGTGACCGATGTTAAAGTGATAGTGGCAATTATGACTGGACGTGGATTGCTTCATGTTCTACAAGATAGTTGAAGATGGTACGCGAATGCCGAACGTTGATCAAACTCAGCCGTAGTATCTTCGGCAAAGAATTTGTCTGATTCGAAGATATATATTATCCTGGTACTCTGTAGAAAACAAAAGATAGACTCCATATAATATAGAGGCTCTGTGGCCTAAGAGTAGGTCACAAAGGTTTGATTCTTGGAAATGAGCTGCTGGTGAATTCTTAATTATTCACCAGCTCCACCAACAAATCTAAATCTAAATCCAAATCTAAATCCAGGTCGGACTATTATTGTCCAGTGACTCTATACAGACTTTTCAAATATCTATACTCTAAATTGCATATCGTAACACGTTCCGCACACTCTTGAGTACAGTATATTATGCAAAAATACGTTCCAAA
Source organism: Trichopria drosophilae (assembly GCA_030407085.1). NCBI lineage: Eukaryota > Metazoa > Arthropoda > Insecta > Hymenoptera > Diapriidae > Trichopria > Trichopria drosophilae. The sequence goes on along the minus strand of CM059585.1, from coordinate 108,441,405 downwards.
TTGTATTGATTGCGTAAAGACCATGACATTCCCGAATAAAGATTATTTTGGAATATGTTATTTAATATAGGGTAAGCTATAGGGTGCTCAATATTCGCTTTTAGAAAGGGTTTAGATCGTGTCGAAATGTGCGATGCTTTCCAGTATTGCAAGCGTTTTTCAGAATAATCCACTAAATGAATTCCAGTCTTTCAATAAATTTATTACTTTTTCAAGGATACGTACACTGGATTAACACTATTGCTACGAATTCTGTAATTGTTTCGCTACATGTCAGTTTTTAATATATAATTTCTTTTCTTGTTTTCGTCCAAATATTAGAACATATATGGGGTGTGATATCTAAACACCGTTAACCAAAAAATATTTGGGATAAAAGTTGTATGAAATGGCCATCGTTATTTTACTGTTGTTTTGAATTTGATATTGCTGATTTGAAGGTTAAGTCAATTTTTATGAATGAAACGCCGTATTTTTTACAGCGAACGGAGGATTTCATATATTTTTGACCATTTTCTAGTCAGGGTTCTTTATCTGCAGTGTAATATATTGTTAATTTATACTTTTTGAAAGTTATTTAATGAAATTAAAGATATAATCTTGAGCATCATCGCTGGAGCATAATTATGTAGTGTAGTGTTGGTTAAATGATTAATACATTTTTTATAAGAAAAAGTCACGATTTAATGCGTTTTTACTTCCTCGTGTTCCAAATGCTTCAAAAATATATTTGTACTTTAAATTTTTGAATACTCGACTTGCAGATTGTGTTTTCAATACTTCTTAACTCATTTTCAAGCATGAATCATATCGATACTTGTGTATGCTCGTTACTTACATTTTGCTCATTAACCAAAATAGTAAAATATATAGGCTTATGAAATTTATATTTATATAGTAAAAACTTTCAGGATGACCAATAAAAACAGAATCACGTGAAAAATAAAGGAATATACGTTTACTCTTGTCTACACCAAAGGATTCTTAGTCTAGTTACATTGATCGCCGTTAGGCGTGTACGCGATGCTCTGAGTTTTGGAGAGACTCCCGTTACAGAAATGAGTTTTCATTCACTCAAAAGCAGATCTATTCTCGTAGAATGCATAATGAATGTCATGTGTGGGTAGGAGACATAAAACATATCGATTTTTCATCTAAATAATTTATATGTAAGGCAAAATTGCAGTAATGTTATGGAAAATTCTATAAACGATAAAACAAATAAATACGACTTTATTATAGTATTTTATGTTAAATTTATTATTCTATTAATGCTTTTTTACTTCAATATTTTTCCATATTTTACATTTTATTGTTAATTCGATATTTTCCCTAGTTCATTAGTAATTTTAAACTAATTGATTAGACATTTTGAACGATTGACAAGTTACATTTAAAGGTAAGTTTATTTATTAATTTTGGTGTTGTTTATTAATTATTTATTAGTGCACGTCGCCTTATAAAAACGTGCGTATAGTGTAGTCAGACGCACATATAATATTTATTATAATTAATTATTGGAGCACTGAAATAATTCAACATAATCATGGATTCCACAAAAAATGTAACAATCGAAACAATTTTGTTTCATATAACTTGATGACATTTAATACTTTTCCTCGTGTTTTACCTTGTAAATTAAACTCTACTTTTTTCTTTTGGTTCGTAGTATGGTTTACGAACGATTCTCTGAAGTTTTTTCGCATAATTGATTCTTGAACATGGATGTTTTTTTAATAGATTACTTTTACACCATAGCTTCTTTATGAACTGCCCTCATACTTTGATGTAAATGCAAGTAGTATTACGTACGTAGAGTATAATCACTGAAGTTTTAATTATGGATATAATTATATTATTTGTGTTAAGCTTTGTGACATTTTTAATATAATTAATCTTTTTCTTGCGTTATTATTTCCATTAGAATTTTCTACTTTTTTTTTAATTGTATATTTTGTTTGTATTTATGTTATTTATCGATTTTTCTATAACACTACTTCAGCGTTGATATTTTTAACAATACATTAACTTTATTTATTTTGTGTAATAAAACATGATACGTTGAAATAGACTAATAAACATTTTTAATATTATTCTTATTAAGCTATTACGTTTAGTAATGTAACTGTAAAATTTCTATTTTAAGGCAACTAACTTATTAAACAATGATACACTACTAATTTTCCAGGATATCATGTTAAATGTTCGCTGAAAAAAATACAGAAAGATATTAAATTAATTCTATATTGAAAAGGTATCAATTATACCTCGACTATATTATTTAATATACCAATTTTCGTAATAAATTTCACATTTCGATCGACTTGTGAAACTAAATGGTGGTTGTAATCGGGATAAGGTAGAATGTAATTAATCGAACATTACATTGTATTCTAATATATATATATATATAATAATGAAATATTCATGTTATAAGGTATTATCATATTCAATTTATTGATTAATTCACTTGGGGGTTAATTAACAGATATACCTAAAATATACTTTTTATTGTTATAATAATATTACATTAGCATTGCATAGTAAGTAGTATTTACATATTGATTACACTGTAAATTATATCTGAAGTCGATAAAGAAACAAATAATAAAAGATACTCCGGTAAAAGTTTATAAATGTTTAAATTTTGTTTGGAAAAAGTTTCGAAATCATCTTTCAGTAGAGTCCCGGCATATTTGTCTGCTCGGTTCCTCGCCTTCCCTTATTGTCTCCTTGTATTTGTTAAAAGAAGGGATACTCCGCTTATCCCACTCTCCTCAATCTCGCTATGTTCGTGACGTCACAGCTATCCCTTCCTGAGGTCCCAACCCACACGATGGGGGAAAAAGAGAGCGTTGATAGACAAATATAACGGGACGGAAGCGGACAAATATGCTGGGATGCAAATATAGCGAGATTGAATTATACCGGGACTCTACTGTATATGATAAAATACTTACATACTGCAAAAGGCCTGAATAAAAATCTAACAGTGTTATTTGATATTTGCATTCTTCGGATTTTATTTTATATTAAATAATTAAAGCGGTTTAACACCGGGCTTTAGACCTACCAATGAAAAAAATAGGAAGTTGTTCAAAACCTGGATAACCTCATCGCCAGGCATGCAGGAAACTTAACGGAAGGGATATTCTGGAGACCTCAACGTTTCGGATCTATTTTGATCCCTCTTCAGGAGGTAATGATTAACGAGAAGAAATCGTTAATTTTTTAATTATAGTTTTCTGTTGTTTAAATCATTAAATATATCTGATATAACGATTTCTTCTAGTTAATCATTACCTCCTGAAGAGGGATCAAAATAGATCCGAAACGTTGAGGTCTCCAGAATATCCCTTCCGTTAAGTTTCCTGCATGCTTGGGGATGAGGTTATCCAGGTTTTGAACAACTTCCTATTTTTTTCATTGGTAGATCTAAAGCCCGGTGTTAATCCGCTTTAATTATTTATTTTAAACAAAACCTATCGTAATAACTTAATTTTATTTATTTCATATTCTTGGTAATTCAGTGTAAAATTTGATTTTGTTTCATCTACAATAACAATATTTTTACTATAAAAATATTAAACGGCTTGGTATGGAAGGGTTATGTTCGAACCCTGCAGATAGTTCAAACATAAAAAAAATACATATTTTATGAAAAGTACCATACTGGCAAGTCATATCTTTTATGAACATTTTTTATTAAACCTTCTTTGTTTACATAATATACTTATTCTATTTTATTTGTGTGATATCTTTTGGCACAATTTCCATTGTATTTGTAGCATAAGTTAGAATTTATTTTTGTCGATCGCAGTATCATTTCTGAAGTAATTATTAGTGCTGGAAACGTAATTAATAGCGCTATTAGAATTTTTCTATCGTTCGTGTTGCATTTTTTAGAATTGTTTACGACTTTTACGTGTTAAATGTGAATTTCTCCATATTTCTTTTCCTTCTTTCCATTATTCTATATTCCATACTTCTGTATGGATTCTGCACATTCCATGGGTCTATATTTCGAGATTGATGTGGCAAAAGAGAATTGACACATTTACCCTTGTATTTGTAGTCGCAATTGTTTAAAAACTCTTCCTTCACGTTGGTCCGTTGAATAAAAAGTTCAATTTCAGAAAACTGACATAAGGTTTCTAATATGCGATCCTGAAAATCTCAAAGTAAGTAGTACATTTCAGCAAATTTGAAGCGATTTTTAAAAATTCGTCCCTTCATTTTAAACTGATCAACTGGAAATTTTGGAGGGCTTCTAAAAAGTGGCAACTTTTGCTTATCAACCATCGAACCGCTATTTTGTTTCTATGTGGTTAACAAAAATTTGTATTTACTTTATCGGATATTACGGTAATGTATAATATCATTCAATAGTTAGTAATTATATTCTTCAAATAAAATAACATTTGTCTCGATTTTGTCTTTGCAAAGGTACCTCGACGCATCTAGGAGGAAAATATTATATGTTGAAAAGTTATCAGTGATCACCTATAACGCTTTCTGAGAGAAAATACTAGATTTTACTTCATTCGAAAATCATTAAGTTAGAAAATAAAAGTACTGCGGATTCCACTTTTCTATCCTGCGAAGATAGGTATTTGCCTTTATAATATGGAAACTCTCTAAAAGTGACGTTCATGATACAGAGTGACACACGCAGCAAGTTCATCGCTATGCCTTATTTGCAATTGACCACTACATGCAAAGTTGTAACGTACCAGCCTACAACGACTAAAAAAGTAAGACACACACTCGCCTATGTATATATTCACACATGTATCAGTTTCAAACGGTAAATTTTCGTTCAAACCACATTGTGCCATAAGAGAGGGTTAAAAGTTTGTAATTGCGTAAATAGCATAATCTCCGAGCGTCCCCGTTCACTGGTATAAGTTATGCCCGAGACGGTAGTCCTATGGGGAACCAAAACCAGAAAGTCGTTTACGATCGGTTCCCAGCCGCACGCACCTCAGAGACAAACGCTCAAGAGATAAATCTTTCGCGAGACTGCCTTCTGCCAGTAGTTATTTTTAAATCTGGAGAGAACATCCGCGACGAGCGAACGCACAAAGTCAGGAAAAAGAGAGAAAGAATACACGTACGTGAGCGCTCATTCGCCCGCGATCCCTGCGTTCCGAGAGGAACGGAGGAACAAAACCATCAGGTAGACCAGCGACCACCGTTCCATAATCACGGCATGGCTTTGTGCGTTTGTATGCAAAATTACAGACAAATGGAAAAAGAAAGACGTTCGCGTACCTATGCTTTGTCCAGGTACAATATGGCGAAGGAAACAAAAATAAAATGTTCAAAACATGGCTCAAACGAAATCTGCTAATATTGTTATTGCAATTTTTTCGAGAATTATGATTTGTTGCTTAACAAATAGGACATTGGTTCATATAGCTATCTAAATATTAAAGTATTAAAGCTCAGAACTCTTCTCCTAGCTGACGGCAGCGCTGATATATCATGTATTCACCTTATTCCCTACAATCTAGGTTAGCTTCGCTGAGGATATTTCAGCTCATTAGGTACGCATCGACGGTTAATTCATCCTCGATCGGGAGGTTCAGTCTATGTACCGTCGTAGCCAATCACAGTCATGCGCCCAAGTAGTTGTGCTGAAAAATATTCCCGAAAATGAGAACATTGCTGTCCTGATTCTGAATGCGCCCTACTTTCTTCACTACTTTTTTGGGATCCAGTTTCAGTTACTGGAATGCAAAATCTATAAATCCAACTGATGACATTTGAATAACAACTAACGTACGACTAATGGCCGATTGCGAATGTGGTCGGTTTTGATGTTCGAACGGTAAAATTAGTTCTTATTGGAGTACCAAAAGTTACAATCTACCTAATGAAAGCTATATGGAATCTTCGTTTGGGTAGTCGAAACTCGCAAAGCGATGACACTCGTTACGGAAAACAGGAAATCCTACGTTCCAACCAACAAATCGGAGACATCCCAATAGTTACTAGCACGCATCCAGGCGAAGCGTCTTGATTACGCAAGTTACGAAGGCGGCGACGATCCTCCTGTGCCGGTTAAGTCAGTAATTTATCGCTTTCCCCATTCTGACCCTAACCTTCCATCCTGCTCCCACCACTACTATCTTTTACGATTCTCAGCACCGACGAAGTTCACTGGCTTTTCATTTTGCATTTCAAAGTTTAAACAAGAGAATCCGCCTCTCGCTCAATCCTATTTTCAATCCAACACGGTGTCGTTCTCTCTCATCCTCGTTCTAGGTCTTCCTGAATGTCTCTCTCGTCACGCCTTCTTCTTCTTCTCAAAGTTTGTCTTTGTCGGTCGCACTCGCCTCCCATTATCTCCCAACCTCGTTTCGCAGATGGCCGATGTAGATCCTGCGATGTGGGGTTGAAAGGCGACACTATTTTTTATCCCTCGTCGAGAGGGCAGAATATTTCCGTGTACAATTTCACCGAGACGAGTAAGCAACGGGAGGGCGATATTATCTTCGAGATTTCCATCTGTATACAATAACAAATCAACGCTAAAGAGGAACCTGTTCGAATACACTTGTTCGATTCTGAATACTATTACTATAGTAATTACGCATCCGTTTTAAGATGTTCCATGTTTATTGCTCAACCATAGTCGGTTATTCGTATTGTCGCCTTAGCAGATGTAATCCAATAAGTTTTTAGACTATGTTTTTTTTTATATATTAATTTACGTCGAAATTTCTGAACCCATCGTGGCAGTCAAGGGATTAAATAACTACGTGTAATTAGTGTATTCTAAAATTGAGAGTATTTTACCCTGTGCCATATGAAACAATAGTTTTTGAGCAGTACCAAATGTTTATTCCATTTCATACATTTGGTCCTTGTGGATTACTTATGTGAAGTCTTTTTTTTTTAATATTATTTTACGTCAACTTTTCTGAACCCATATGGGACTAAATCGCGACGGGGCCTACAGTTTATGAAGGTGGAATCCGAACCACCTGAGATTTGGCGTTATTAGACACTTCCCGAGCACAAATTTGTTCAGGCCCTGATCAAGGTGTAACGCTTTTGGTCAGGTCCTGATCAGGACCCTAATAAATTTCTACTCGGGTTATAAACAAATGCAGAGGTGTCTCGATGACAGATGGCAGAGGCCGGGATCGAACCACCGCCGCTCTTTGGTTTTTAGTCTATGTTAATTGTTTTTTGATTCATATGAATGGAAAAACTGTAAAGAATAAAGGCGACTATTATATTATTGTTTTTGCATAATCGGATCTACTCCAGATAGTCTATTCAACCAGCAATTTAATATCGGATGTTGTACTAAGTTTGGAGTTAAACTGATTCCGAACTACACGTAAAAGTTTAATTTTAAAACGGGCATAGCCGATAGGAATAATTGTACAAATGATAGTACGGAAACAGCTTGAAACTTTGACCTTGTTAGCGGTACCAATGAAAGGGACAAAAGCATCGGAGAGACTTCTCGAATTTAAAATGAATTGCCGAGAGGAGATCGTTTGAAAACGGTCCTCGTTCTATTCGGCGCGGACCGCTTCTGCGTCGATCCTTTGTAATCTTGTTGAGGGCGATCTCGTCAGCAAGGCATCTCCAACGCCATCCTGGGGATCTCGAAGCAAAGCCTCGCCACGTGTGGGTACATTATGTCTCCTGAACACTTCAATCGGCTCGTGTATTCGGTCGCCCTCATCGTACGCATAAATCACAATGCAGAGCGGGAGAAAAGTGGAGCAAAACATCTCAAGAAGGGATTCATGTGCGCCGTGGAGATTTCTCACCGAGAAATGTATTTACGACACAAAATACATTCCGCAGAGGGAATGTTACAATAGTCGAGGAAGACTCGGAATATGGATATTCTGGGCTACTTTAATGAAACGAAATCTGACGTTGTTCGAGGAGTCTTTTCCGTCTAGGGCGGTCGAAGGTTATCAATAAGCTTCGATCGACGAACTGGTATATATGGGCAATAGATTCTTCGATAGAGTTTTTTGTGACATATTGAGTACACGTTTCCTTACTGCAGCGATACATACCGGAATAGTTAGGTTTATTTTAATTTGAACATAAACGAAAGAAAGAATTCATTGTATTCTGTATAATAAAATAAGGATAGTTAATGAGAGATTAGAATTGTACACCCAGTACGAAATTTGAAAGCAACACAAATCAATTATATTTTTATGCTCGCAAGTATTCAAGGATAAATAAGTATTGGATGCATATCCTTGACGAGCAAAATTACGATATTTTTGTGATGCATACTTTTAATTATTGTAGTAATTTTGTTCTGATGGCAGATATCGCCTGCTCTATCACACTGAGAGAAATATTTATTTACAATTAATAGCTTCATAGTAAAGCTAACAGAATTTAGATTTGATCTTAAGGTAAGGTACTTTATCGTGAAGTTGCCGTAATCTCACTTCGGATAAATGCGTTATGTTAATAGTTAATATAAAAGTGTTAAATATTAATGTTGGGATCATTACGTGACATCTAGTATATTTACGCGCTTACAATTTCCCAGAAACAGAGCTAAACAAACATACCGGCGCGTAGTTATTTGATGTTCTGCGAATTTTTCGACGCATTGCCGACATGCGCAGTTCAAACGTTAGAATTTAATGTAAGATTTATTAACAGTTAACGAGCATTCATTGAATGTTAAAATGTACAATAACATTGCAGGAAAGTGCTGGTTTTGTCATCTGTAATCTGTAAATCACAATTTCTGTTCGTTAATGGTACTATCAAAATAGGCCCTCGACAAATTATATATTCACTATTTCAACTGTAAAACCAACTAAAAAGCGTAGTTGCACCAAATGCTATTATTTAGACAGTAAAGCTAACTATTTCCTTTTTTTCGAGTGTGCTCTTTATCATCATAGAAAAATGGTCAGTTTTTCGATTAAATTTGCATTATTTCTGATAGACCAGACAAGTTTCTGTCATCAGAAGAAATTTGTTAGAAAAATTAAAAGTATGCATCGAAAAACATCGTGATTTACTCATCAAAGATGTCCATCAAATATTTAGTTTTTGGAAGTAATATATTATTTTATCGAATGTAACAGTTAACTGTATGTGATAGAGCCAGTCAAAGTGGTAGAATACACGTACAGGAAAAAAATAAATAGTTTTATACTATCTAAATAGCAGCATCTGGTAGAACTACGCTTTTCAGTTGATTTTACAGGTTAAATAATACGCTTGGACTAATTTGTCGAGGACACTATTTAGATAGTAAAATTAATAAACAACGGTTGTTTTTGTCCTACTGGGTAGATAGGAGTTCTATTTATTATATTTTTTCCGTAAAAGTGGTAGGTCTAACTACCCCATTCAGAGGCATATTATTCTACTGAATCCTTTATTTTTATATAAATCGTTATGACCATTTTCGAGGTTACTGATGGCGAATCTGATCAAAATACGAAATATTAATTTTATTTAAATTTGAATCATATACCCACAGACACTATATTGATATAATGTAATATATATAATATACATGATTTTTTCCACATAGTATGTCCAAAAAGTGAATTTGTAACAAAGTTCAGAATTTTTGTCTCGAATTTGAACCTATGAAAAATTCTGATAAAATGATGTACGAGTCAGGCCTGATTATTCCTCACGGATTAACACTCCTGAATTAATAGTGAAAAACTTTATTTTTCAACACAAATTGTTTAAAAACTATCACAAATAAATAAATATTGTTTTCGGAATATATTCACTAAATCCTTTCTTAGTAGGTTCATGTAAATAATTACTCATAACTACTCTAATTTTTATTCGATTTACAACTTTTTTTTTTATTTGAAAGTTGAAAAGCTTATAAATATATTTCCGGCTGTCTTTGTATTGTTTTGAACAAATGAAAATAAATGAAACTACAATTACATGTATTGGCGTTTTTTAATTTTTTATTTAGTTTTTTTTACATCTAAATTTAATGCCTCGTCGAATGGGTTTTCGTTGAACGAAAATTTTAAAATGTTAGGAATTTTATTGACTGACTTTTTAAAAGTTTTAGTCTGGCTGTACACCTATTAGGGCTTTCACAAACATCGTTAGCATGATATCTTTTCTAACGAAAACGTCTATAAGGTCTTAGAATTGTTACTATTCCTACAATAAAAATTGCAATAAAACCTAGCCAATTTTACCAACATAAATGAGAATTTTCTCTTTCTGCAAGCTGGACCCGCAATTACCATCTGAAATGTTAAAATTTCCAAAAATATTTTTCTCCATATAGGATTAATAAATTACTGTCCTGTTATATTCTAATTTGAGACGAGGTTTCTAAACCACAAACAAACAAATCAGAAATAAAACAAAACTTACTATGATGATTGCATATTTTTTTAAGCAACTTAACCTTGGCACGATATTGTCTAATGGTAGGACGTCCTTTTTTTCCCCTAGATTACAGCGAATGAGTCAAATATTTGCTTATAAGAAAAAATTAGCCTTGATGAAATAATATCGAATATACGTTGTAAAAGTGACAAAAAATTAAAACGAAACGAAAAATCACCAAAACTTTCATTTCTTTTGATACCATTTATTATTGTCCTCGACATTACGGTCCGTGGACAAATCACAGTTAATAAAAGTGTTACCAAAATAGCTTAAAACCTAAACTAAACTTAATATCTAATCTAAATAGTCCCGCTCGCTGGTGGACCATCGCCGCAAGTCGCTGTTTTGAACAAACAAAAGTATTAAAAGTAACAATACAAAAGTTGTAATATATAAATACAGTAACTAGTTTTGCTATGGTAAGTGGATATTTACATTTGATAAATGTCATTATCTCTATTTTACTATTCAGGAACGTGTACCTATATTATTTAGCTGCAAAACTGCGGTATATAGATTTGAGGTTATGTGCTCTTCTGCACATTTTAACGATCGGGAAATAGTAAACGAAACAATATTATTGTCTTGTTTGCTGCAGAAATAGTTAATTTAACTATTTGTTTTGTAATTCCGTGTTTTGCTTTTGCAAAATAGGTGGATGAAATATTTTTTCTCTCTGGGTACTAAACATACATTCTGAATTTTAAATTAATTAGTAAATCATTATTATTGTGATCAATGATAATGTATCATCTGATAATAATATGTGTGTTGCGTTCCAATTATCGTATTGCATGACTAATTGGCTATTTTATTAATAACATAACTGCGCGTACGCACTCTAAAATCCTTAATGTGAAATCTTCGAAATCATTTTATATAAAAGTGAGCCGATTAGTACATTTGTGCAGTGAGATTTCGGACTTTTAATTTTAAGACTTTTGGAGTACGGTCTAAACCGATTGAAGGGCTTAATTAAATTTAATTAACCATTCTTATGATTTCAGATTGGAAACAACTATTAGCATAAATTTCATATGGATTGAGCATGAATTCTGCGTTACCGCCCTCATAAGTTTGCGAAATATTAGCCGGAGATTTTTCCATTGATTAACAATATCATCTGATGATCATCTGAGATTTTCTATACTAATTTTTAATTTACCGAAGATTAGTACTAAATTTATGAGGAACCAATAAAGGATAACTTGTAGATCCACTGAATTAACAATTTTAGATATTTTCTATAGTTCAAAGTTTTTTAAACATCACGAATATTCTGTTGATTAACGGTAAAAAAAGTAGTCAGGTTTCTAAGTGTATCGAATTTAAGAAGCATCAATTGCTTAGGATTCAATCGCAGATTACTTTCATATCTATTGTGAAGAAGTTTTTAAATTCAGAATATAAATTTGTTTGTATATTGGATGAACTTAGGCATGTTTGGTATACATTACGGTTGAGAAAAAAAAATCAATCGAAATCTACTATGCACTAAATAAACTAAAATGATTTTTTCTCCAGGTCAGATATGGGCTCATCAGTTACGTGAAATAAATGTTTACTCGAGGTTGGATATAAACATTGTTCACCTCAGCTAAGAAATACAGCTATTTATTGGCCAGTTTTTAATTAATAAATTTGTGTACTGGTCATTTTGTAAAAAAAAATATATATATAAATCTTTGGCAGCTTCTATCCAGTTTATTTTTTTATAGGTATTTGGAATATTGTATAATAATGTTAGTGTAATAACCAAAACATTTTTTCATGGTTCATTAAAAGACATAATTTTGGATACCCGCTTAATTGCATAAATACATCAGGTATAAAGGTTAATGCTCGAATGAATCTTTAGTCGGTGTTATGTTTATTTTAACTATCTTTTAAATATTTTTCTAAATAAATACATGTAAAACTGACGTAACTATAAGTTAATTTCCATTAATGTGTAGGTTATACACATCAGAATGGGGACACTTTCGGACGAAAAGGACATCGAAATAAAGGTTACGTTTTATTATGACATAAACTCTCAAGCTTTTGGAACTCTTCACTTCAGAAGTGAAGCAAATGGGGTAAATTGGAATCGACTGCATTGTTGAGCTCTTCGGGGAAAATCATACTCTTTAATAGAAGTTATTTGCTAACACCAATAGCGTTAATATAGACGGAAAAAAAATATTTATATAGACGGCAGTGGATACTGCGTGACTAGCCAACAAACATTTTTCCACTTGCTGAGAAATAGCCACTTTTGACAATTTTGAAGCGAATAAAAAAAATTCATCAATCACCAAAATATACGTTTTTATACATTCAGGAATATATGTTTTTATACATTCTGGAATATACATTTTTATATCGTTTTTTCTTCCCTCATTAAATAAAACGAAAAACTATGATCAATTTCCTTTTTAAACCGGGCTTATGACCTACCAGGATCAGTTTATATCCAAATTTATTAATCAAATTATACACAAATTTATTAATGAAAAACGGGCCAATAAATAGCTGTATTTCTTAGCTAGGCTTATAGGTGAACAATGTGTATATCCAACCCCGAGTAAACATGTATTTTACGTAACTGATGAATCCATATCTGACCTGGAGAAAAAATCATTTTAGTTTATTTAGTGCATTTAGTAGATTACGATTGATTTTTTTTTTCAACCGTATCGTGGTAGGTCATAAGTCCGGTTTAAAACCAATTTAATTCTGTTAATTTCCAAAAAACCTATCGCAATAATTAAATTTTATGATAAATTACTTTTTTATTTCATTTTAAAAATTGTACATAGATATTTCTGCGGAATATACATATTGGTTTGTGCCTTTTTCGATTTCGCGTCTGATTTTTTCGTGCTCCAATCCGTTGATGTATACAGTTCCTCTCGTATTGGGCAAAATGAGTGCCACTAAGAGTAATTCCCCAGGTAAAAATGTTTTATAAAGAAATGATTCTATAAAGTTTTTATAAATTTTTATAAAAAATGTTCTTTCTGTCTGAATGCACAAAATTTGATTCTGTTGGCAAGTTGGGGCCTTCTTTTAGTGTGCAAAATTTTTGCATAGATATCTCTAATAGTAAATGACAATTTCTATTTGGACCAGTTTAGTTGTTCTTACTTCTGGCCATGTAATTAAACGAATATTTATCGAAATAAAACCGGTTCAGTGACAACGTGAGGGTACAGATGAGCTAGGTCGGTAACTAACTATTTGGTTTTAATAAGTAAACTGTTCAGTTATATGAAGTCCACGAGAGTTGAAAATGTTCATTTTCGGTTAATCGAACTAGACTGGCTGGTTGGTAACATTAATTATTTACAAAAAAATAATCCTCAACGAAACCAGTATTGTGGTAGAATTTTTTATTTCAACCCAATGCAAACTCATTGCATGTACATTTGCCCTAACGAATGCACACAAATTGTGTTTACACTCTCTAAAATTCTTGAATTGGGAATTCTGTGATATGAGAAATAGTTATTTTCGTGATAAGAGCGTAAAATTAACTTTTACCTCCGGATCGACTCCAGTGAAAGCATAGTTTACACCTATGTGACGAACAAAATATTTCGTCATAGGGGTTATCAATTTCAAGTTCGGCCAGGGAACAAAGTTACGAAAATAAAAAACCCGAAAGGCTAAAATTTCGATATTGCGTGAGTCCAAGGTATTTTAATTTGCTTTCTTTTTGCGAAATTTTCTAAGGAATAGTGAAGAAAATCACGATGGAGCCATGCAATATCGATATTTTGGCCTTTCGGTGTGTTGATTTTCGGAACTTTGTTCCCCGGCTTCAAGTTCACGTGTCGAATTTCAAACTCGAAGATCTTTTATAATTTTTCTGGCGTAAAATGCTATCTTATTCCCGCAAATCCATTGCATACAATTTTTTAACCCCGTCTCACAAAAAGCAATTCAAAATTGTATAAAATGTATATGTCCATACAAAACAAAAACTTTATAAAAACTTTATACAATTTTTATAGAATAATTTCTTTAGAACATTCAGGTCATTTAGGACATTCCGTCAGAGAGATTCAAACCTAGCATGAGTTCACAAAGGAGCAAAATTATGTGTAAGAGAGTAAAATTGATGTCTGGAGAAGTGACATTTAATGATTACCCCTTCTTTGGTTGCGCAGCTGACTAACATTTTGTTAGTTTCTGTGTAATTGTTAATGCGAGCGCTGTGGGAATCGGTGGACCGCATTTCTGATCGGTGTGTGTGTGATTGCCGCTCCAGGGGAAGGGGGGGGGGGGTGTGACTTACTGTCTTAACTTAACCTAACTTCTGGTAAGTAACTTAACTTAACCTAACTTCTGGACCTACCTTAGGATCGTTCCGGGCCTACCTCCACAAAATTGGGGGAAAGTATCGGAAAAAGATCGCGGAGAGTGCAACTCAATAATATCGACTGGTAAATTCAGGGGGTGAGGGAGATGGTAGCAGGTACTCTAACTTACATCGAATTTAGAAAAGAGTTACCACGTGGGAACAGTATAGCGGCGCCACCCGGATTTGAAATCCCTTACGGGTGTTCCTGTGTGCCTTTGCTACATTAACATCTTCCGCTGGTAACGATGGATATTACCCGGAAGTGCTTTAGTGGTACTTGCATCTTTTTGCTAGTAACGTTGAACCATGGAAGGGGGATTTAGGCGGTCACTCCACTGCCGATATCTTGAATGTGTTCGGCATTATCCTTTACCATCCAGGATTAAGGTGGTCGGTGGAACCCGACTCACCAGTGGGTTATCGGCTCTATTTATGTTGGAAAGCAATCGCTGATTGTCTGTCCGCAGATTTTCGCCTTTTTTTCCATCGTGAAAGAAAAGTTTAGTGAATGGGTTATAAAAAATAAATGCATTAAATTTAGTACAAATATAACAGAAGAAAATTGTATGCAGGTACATTCTTGTAATGAATGCAGAGTAAACACGGTGCATAATAACATTAAATTTCTACCACTTCATTTCTACCTTTGCAAAACGATTTGCTACCTTGGTTTGTGTGGAAATTTTTATTGGATACATTTTTAAAACACCTTCCTCAGTCAGATAACCAAGAGTATTTAATAGGATTAGACAAAAATTTTACCAGGGTAGGGGACCATTAAATTACCAGATAGTATTTTAATGCTAGTTTATCAGACTCGTCTATACCAAGCCGTGCAACTGAGATAATATACGAGAGTGTTAACGGATTTAATACACTTTAATATAGGAGGTTCAATCTCCGCGTGTGTACTAGGTGGCGCCGTTGGACCACTTTCCGACGCTTGTAGGAAACGAAAGACGACGATGAAGAGCAGGAGAAAAAGCAGTGTTGGCGAAGGCGGATGAGCAAGCTTGGAATGAGATGGTAGGTCTTTCTTTCTTTATACCTTAGATGGTCCCCACGGATCTTGGCCTCGAGTCTGCTTTTCGCATAGTATCCCTGCTTCATCACCAAACACCACAGAAACCACCCTTATTCTACACGCAGCCCTTGCTATTTCTGCGTCTCGACCATCGGAGTTTCTCTTACGTAGGGTTTTTATACCTATCTACCTCCCATGGAGCCGTCCTGCTGCTCTCGCTCTCGACATATTCCATTTATTCTTCCCTTTTTCTATTTCCATCTCTCTCTTTCTATTTATCTTTAATTTCTTCGGTATACGCATCTTACGCAAGTGTTGTTGCCGAAATAGGGTCTATGTAAAAATCGAATAAACACACGACATGCTTGGACCTGATTTAAGCGACAAATTATGCTTTCTTTGCCACTTGAATTAAAGAAAAGAAACCTTAGTGCAATATATTTCATCACAATCCAACAGAAAATATTACGTCACTGTTGTAGGAACGTCACTTCGAAAATCAGTAGAAATTTATGTTATATGGATATAACAATATTTCTGTATGAAATTGTGATGTATTTTATTTTTATTTTTGCGCATTTTTAGCCATCCAATAACCGTGGATATACTCAAATTCTTAGAGTTTAGGATTTACGATACGTGGATATGAAGAGATAATAAGTTCATTACATAGTCGATCACAAGACACTACACCGGTATAATATATTCTATTTTTGCCCACTGACTCCGAATACAAAGTTAAAATTCTATGATTGGCTCAAATTTATTGAAAAACTAAAAAACTTGTTAAAAAATTGTTCAAAACCCATGATTAAAGGCGATTAAAAAAACAATTTTTACCGAGACATTGCAACAGCAACAGAGACGGAGAATCTTAACTCGAAGTTGGAATAATAAGATTGATTTAAATTTTTGCGAAAAACTCAAAATCACTGATTAAGGGTAATCAAGAAAAGTCTTTGGTCAAGAATCTACGACTATTTGTTCCTTATTGGGTTCCCTATTTTTGTTTGACATAGATTCCAAAACTGGAGTCAATTTGACACTTCTTATTTCAGATTCGAATTCCGTAAAAAATGCGTAGGAAAATAAAAGAAAATGTAACGGGGAAACAACGTTTTCTTTGTTTGCCTTCAATCCATTTTACGAAGTTTTTTGAGTTTGTATGAATCTGATAAATTTTACTTCAGATTCGAAATAATTTTTTGTGCCTTTGATCAATGTTTTAGGGATTTTTTAACGTTTTTTTTTTTGAGAAAAACTGTGAACGAATCTGACAATTCTGACATTGAATTCGGATTCCGGGGACAATAATTCATCGTGATAAACTGAATATATCGACAAAAAAGCATTTTTTCGTGTGTTATTGGAATATAACACGCACAGATTAACATTAATGAAGTGAAATGCTTAGTCCTAGTGAG
This sequence comes from Trichopria drosophilae, assembly GCA_030407085.1. Lineage (NCBI taxonomy): Eukaryota > Metazoa > Arthropoda > Insecta > Hymenoptera > Diapriidae > Trichopria > Trichopria drosophilae. Next base: position 108,424,214 of record CM059585.1, on the reverse strand, counting down.
GCTGAGACTTTTTAGTTGTTTAGAATTTTACTCTCTTGAAGTCAATTTTACTTCTTCGGTGAACTCTCCTGGAAAAAGTAGGTAGCATTTACTCCTAGAGGGACTCATCCCACATTCCCACTTAGATGATTGGAGATCTTCTAATAAAGGGGTTCTTATATACTTTCGACCGCAATCTCCAAAAACTGAACTTTCAATCGACAAAGACAGTAAAAATACATCCATGCGTTCCGCAGTAATTAGGCTGCACATTAAGACGTCATGCGTTCTGCAGTCAAAAAAGCAATAACCAATTTGTTTACCATTCGTTTCGGGTTTGTTTACTCTATACTGGCTCTATTGGAGTAAGAAAAGCTATTGTGTTAAAGAGTAGGTGAATATTATTTGTAAATCAAAAAGAAGAATTATCTCCATCTTTTAATTTAGCATTAAAATAAAACAGATGAAGAATATCAGCTAATAATAAATAATAATAATGCTTGTACGTTCAAATATACGTACAGGTTATTCGCTTATCACGATTGTATACTCCACGTACGTAGCGTGTGAAGTCACCGACAATAAGAATCGAGAATCTCGAAGCTATACAGAAGACTGAAAAATAGAGCTTTACCTCCACAATGCTAAGGCTGAGCTGCCACCCCCTCAGCTCATCCCCTTATACTCTCTTTTACTTCTCGTGCAGTCAGGCAGGCTTTTTACTTCGAGCGGTTCCAAGTAGAAAAGGATGGACGACCGACAGAAAGTGTGACTAGGGTTAAAAAGAGGCCATAAAAAGAAGAGGAAATGTAGGATGAGAAGGAAGTTACGTAGGAAGGTAATCGAGGTGGAAAAGAGACGTGACGAACACAGGGAAAGGAAAGAGTGAAAATAAAAATATTGAATAATGTAAATTTTTCAAAAATGACATTTTTTACTACGCTTGCAGTATTTTGCAATCTGAGTATGATCCACTAAGAAAATTTTAATACGTAAAAGTCCAATATTAGCCTGGTTTAGGCAGGACATACTTGTATCTATTGAAATGTTGCATGCTCATGTTGCAAAGTTAACAGTAGCATTGAACTTTGTTTTGATTTCGTATTCACGTAAACATAACAGTTCTTATTTATTTATCTTCAGGTGTGCTTACCATTTACAACGAAATTTGTAATACTGACGATTCATACCATTGAATCTTCACTTGATACATCGCTACACGGTGGGTGTATTAATTAATGGTTCACGGCGACTCATGGAAATGTCAACAATATTCATATTTAGAAACACGGAAAAAATTGTTTGTGAGCATCTTTCCCAACTCCTCAAGGTTTTGAACATTCTATTTTGCTTGTGACATAAACTTTCTTATGGTATTCCGAAGTAGGTACATATGGGTATATTGCAAACTAAGAAATTTGCGCTAAGCACCTTCTAGTTCGTATATTTTATATGAAAATTGTAAACTAAAAAAGTCTGAATCAGTTTATCAAAAGTCGGCCTCTGTAAAAGTAATTTTACTTTCTATACATACGCACTCTTACAGAATACCAAAGACGTTAATTAAGAATTTACCCAGAGTAATTGGAAGTAAATAAAAATCAACCTATTTCTAATAGTTCTCGTGCAATCCCTTATTAATTTCTTGGGCATTCGTCAATTGTTCGTATATAGTAATTAGAACTACCGTAACAGAGCCCGAATTTTAACAAATTAAGATATTTTTAATTTTCGATTTTCAGCGTAACTTCCTACCTTATCAACGGAGCACTTTAGAACCGCCTTTAACCATCTGTAGGTAAATCGAGTGTCCCTCGTTTAGCACAAGCGAAATAATAAAGAGAATATTTACACACAGAACTCCATACACATTCGTTTATTCATTCAAAGCAATATTATCGGTTTGTTTTATGTACATGATTTAGTTTGGAATGTCAGCAAAGAAAAGTTTAGTTATTATAACCCATTAGTTGGCGGTAGTCAAGATCCGAATGTTTCTGTTGCTTACGGGTAAGTTTGGTTTTGACGCAAACTTTCCGGTTTACATTTATCACAAACCTGGTTTGAGTAGAACCCTGGACTTTTTGGGAAGAACCCATGCAGTTTTTTTTCTGTGTACCTGTTCGCGTCAAAACTTATTGGGGCAGAGGATGTAACCAAGAGAATGTGGATAACAATTTGAAAACGTTTTTTCACTTTTCAATACTTGAAATAATCTAATTCTATATCATTGTTCTAAATTATTTGTAATGATTCCTAGGTATTTTATTTTTGTTCTACATTGGGCTATAGAAAGCGGAGCAAGAATTTTAGCTTTCTTTTCACTAATACTACGATGGAACTTTTCAAATGAATTGTCGTATTATAATATAAAATACGCAATGTAACGCCACCTATGACACGCCGTTTACTAGGAGATAAATGATGAAAAACTGAACTGGAAGTTCCTTTTCCAAAATTGGATCTGAGGCTTAAAATTTAATTGGGAAGCAATCGAAGTTTCCAGAAAAAATCACAATTTTTGCAATAACTCGGTTATTTTTGAAGTTATGTTAACTAGTGAAAGATATTTTGAGGCTCTAGAATTCAGCTCCAAGGCTTTTTGACCAGCCATTTCTCCTGGTAGGGCCAAAAAAGGGGAGGAAATGTTGATTTTTGTGTTTTTTCGCGTCTAACTTTTTTCGCTAAACAGCTAACGCAATATCACACAGGAAGCAATTTAACGTTTAATACGATGTGATTCGATAACAATTGAAACCACGAGGGGCCTTTTAAAGTCATGGAATTGGCGAAAAACGAGTTTTGTGAATATCGAGACGTTTTTCGTCAATTCTGCGACTTTAAAATACTCCCTGTGGGTTTAAATTTGAGCGTATCGTTTCCGATTATGGATGAAATTGTTCGTTTTTTATGGCCTACAACTTCTTTATTGTGATATTTCGTTAGCTGTTTAACGAAAAAAGTTGGACGAGAAAATCGCAAAAATTTGCATTTTTTACACTTTTTATGGCTATATGAAGAGAAATATTCAATTTAGGTCAAAGAGCTTCAGAGGTAAATTGTAGAGCTAACAAATAACTTTAATATGAACTTTGACTAGTTAACGTAACTTCAAAAAGAACTGAGTTATTGCAAAAATAGTGATTTTTCATATGTGGCATAGGTGGCGTTACGCGGTGTATAACTAAAATATATAGGGGAGAGGAACCTGTCGTGGAGCAGCTCCGATAGTGTAGCACCCATATTTCATGATATTTATTTATATAAAAACATGCGAAAAAGTAATTGCAAAATACTACTCGATAACAAACAGTATGGTATTAGATAATTAAAAAACAGCTAATAAGTATATCCTTGTTTAACGAATGATATAAATACAGTTATGCATTGATTGCGAAATCAATAGATAGACAACGGCGTAGGCATTCTTGTATATAAAAAGCACGGTTGGTACAGGATCAGCAAATAGATGTTCGCTCTTGGCAAGGCGATCGGAACGAACGAGATTTGACGCAGAAGATATTTCTCAACGTGTCTTCCACGATGCTTTCGTCGACCTTTATAGAAAACCTGGCCCTCGATCATGGTCGCGAACTCAGACGAGCAGGGTAAACCCTCGTCATACTTCTTCGGTTTATTGGATTCGAATATCTCGAATAACTCGGGAAAAACTACGGATCTCGATCATCCTTGGTCTTTGCAAAAAAACGAATTACGAAAGTGTTTCTTTACAAGAGGCAATTTCTTCGGTTTGACATATTGTGTTTGAATTCTTTTGAAAAATCTGAGTTTAGCTTTTTTCGCTTTGTAGACATCGTTATGAAATTCATGATTTCATGTCTTTCTTTCTTTTTTGAATACTCTCTAATAATTCTTTGATTAGCGATTCTTTTAATTATTCAACGATCTCATATTAGATTTCATGCATTTCTTCACGGGTACATAACCTTTAAATATAGATCTACATGGTTAGAATCTTTACCAGCATTGAACGTCAAAATGTAATCACATGATGGATAACAGCAGGTACAAAGTATCATCAGTCAGTTGAAAACAAATAACTATACAATCCTCTAAATACGCCGTGCGCCTTTTTGGCTAAATTTACATAATCTTAAAAATATCGAAAAGGGTGGTTCGCCAATGTTAATTTCTCCTATCTGTATAATGTCACAATGAAGGGACGAATGCGATTAAAGGATTCTTTGTTCTTTCAACGGCAGAGAGAAGTCACAGGCCGTAATATACAACAGTCATAACTCGAATGTTCCTTGGGACGAATCTATGGGTACTACTACGTTCGTAATATACGTTCATATATATTTATACTTATATAGCGTATACACGACGAGCCTACCCCTTTCGCTTTTCCGTCTTTCCACCTTTTTTGCAGCGCGGAACTTTCCCTTGGTATTACACACCCTAAGATAATGCCGTCGACTTCCCTGGACTTTTGCCGCCCCCTTGCAATTCCGCTCGTAGCGCAGCTCACCCTCTCTTCCCTTTTCGTTAGAACTCTCTTACGGAAAGCCTACGGCCAGGGTACAACCGGAATAGGTGAGGGGTGGGGGCGACAGGGGGTGGCAAACGAGGATTCTCACGTAATGGACATATATCGTCCCCAATATCGAACTTTCATTTCGCAATTAAGTAAGAGCGATCTTCCAGAGTTATATATACTAGTTGATTAATAGACAGCACAGATACTTCTTTCAAACATGTGAAACTCTAAAGAATTTTGAGAGCGGAAAGATTGCGTTCGTATACCTTCCAATTACAATTCGATTGGTCTGTGTAATTTTTGTATAATAGATTTAAAAAGGAAATGATATTGAGATTTTCTATTTTGTTTCGATGCCGAAGATGTGCATTTCGAAAAGGCCAACTATGTAGCACACTTAAATGAAAAGTGATCTGGATTGACCTAACCATTTATGTAATGATTGACACGCCCTAATTTTCAGTATGCTAACGAAGTATTGAATTTATGTTTCAAAATCTGAATCAATTGTCTAAATCTTGCTTCCTATTGTGTGATCTATTAGTAAAGAGCCTAGAAAAATGTCCTCTTTCGGTACCTCGTTTTTTTAAGGCCAAGTTGACGATCCAAGAATCCTCGAAAATTTTCAAGACGAACAATTGAAAATTGCTATCTTTCGTAGATAAGACGAAAACTATTGACCAGTCAGATAACTTGTAGAGACTGAAATAAGATACAAAGTGAGTACCCACACTTTATTTTTCCTCAACATTCAACGCTGCATCTTGTAATATCATCGTCATTAAATGAGACATAAATATACTTCAAATGATGGATAGATTACGTATTCATTGCTTATATCGCTTCAAACGCCTTACACTAAAATTCTAAAAATAGAAAGAACAAAATCTGTGCACCCACTCGAAGCTCGAATGTAAATTAAATTTTCTGTAGGGTCCCGCAAACTCACCAAACACAACTTCCGAAAAATCACTTCAATTTACATATGTAGATCCTTGTAGCCTCGTGTATAGCTCAACTACTTTACGGAATTAAAATTTGTACACAAAATGTACCGATATCACTTTTTGAGAGTATTGCTTAAACTATGAATACTTATTTCTGTTTCTATAGTATCTTTTAATATAATTTTATAATGTTGGTATTATTCTTACAGAATTTTTCGTATGGAATGATTTGGTCGCCTAAGGGGATACACATTTCCAAGTCGATGGAACATTTTTATACCTTTTTACGTTTGATTTTCAGGTTTCGTGTATTTTTGCAGCAATTCGGTTCACAGGGAGTTAAGTTCGAGTTCGTTCTCATCTATCGTCTTCCCCTTTCGGCGAAACTCACCCCATCGCATCGTAGGGAATGAACGGCGAAGTGAGATAGCAGGAGAGACGGAGCGATATACCTAAGGAACGGGAACGCAACGCTGCCGATGCCCAGAGGGGCTATGGCACGAAAAGGGAGGGTTAGTTTCTTGTTAGGGTCCAGACGCAGTGGCGACTCTGCTGTGCAGTTGCCAGGCTCGCGTGCTTTTCCATCGAAAAGAGAGAAACTCCTCCGCAAACAAAGAAACCTTTCAGTTCAGCCGAATCAATGTTGCAACAAAAATCTAAATTACCTTTTGTCTTGAGTTGTGTCTTCTTAACTATACACCTATATTAAGAGAAAAAGGAGAATGACGAGAAATGCCAATAGAAACTTTATCAAAATCATCGAGGCCCGGGCTCAGAGAGGCATGTTGCGTAGGAAAAAGTAAAGATAATAAATGCAATCGATTCAACATTTTTTAATCATTTTGTTAGATTTTTTTCCAATTTTTTAATATAAATTACTGTTATTACTATGGTGTATCATACTGTGCATAATTTTATCATATGTTGACACACCCTTCTCATTACACCCAAAGTTAGACGTACGTACACAGAGGGAAACAACAAACATTTCCAATTACGCATGTGCAAATAAAGAATTATATAGAATTACATCTTACAACACGCAATGTATTGGCTTATTATTTCGCCTGAGCATTCATCAATATTTACCTACGAAAAAAAAACACTGATTAAAATCCGAACTTTAAGTACCTTGACGGAGTACTGTTTCTAATAATTGATGATCGCACACGGCGAGGCGTTATCGCAATGTCCGAATATGGATGCATCATCGGCGAATAACTTCCGGCATATCTTTGAGAGTGGTGAAGCTCGAGGGTTGTGCAGCTAGGAAAACCTCATCCACCCCCGCGAGTCCCTCGTTCACGTCCGCAATACTGCTCGTATGTACGCCACACGTATGTTCGAACCCACACGAACGGGAGCAGTTGAGGGTTTCGGTGCAGGCTGTTGTATATTTCAGGTCTGCGGCCGTATAGTTACAGTATACCAGCTCTATAGTGCAGCAGGATTTTGCCGCGGAATGACGTGGAGGAGGGCGACGACGCCGAGGAGGTGAAACGAGGGGGTGAGCGAGAGAGGCATAGGGGAGCTTAGCGAGCATAGTGGACACTGGCGTTGGACTAACTGGGGCTCGTGTTACGGGGACGCACTGGGGAGCCTAATACGACGGGTTGTCGGCTGGCAGGGGGTTGCAATGGAGTTCTGCCTGGGTGGGTGGCAAGTAGTGGTCGACAGAGACAGATAGTGACAGAGCAAGGGAGTACGCACGAGAGACGCACAAGTCCGAGGTACGCTCTAACCAAAATGTTAATTATTTAACTAGCGGGAAGCCCGACTAACGAGCAGAGAGGAGACGGACTGCTGCTTCGCCAAATCCGTACGGGATCAACGATACCGCATCACGGACAGAGACCGCATTCGTGAAGAACTACTAACAAGAAAAATAAAATCCACTAATCAACCATTATTTCGCGCTCGAGGTGTTTCCCGAAAACTTTTAGAAAAAAACTGAGAGATGTGGATGAACTAAGAAAAAGTAATGCTGGCAGAGTCCAGTGCTGTTTACAATACTGATATCGTGACGTAACGTAAAAATGAAAACCATGTTCCCACAGGTATCGATTTTACTTCGTATATCTAATCACGTTACAGCGGGAATTCTTCAGAACGGAAATTGTTTGTATATCGATAAAATGCATTTGAGAACCAATAATTGAAACGGCTAAAATGAAAATGCCTCTCGTGTTAATCGCAATGCATACTTACGGGGTGCCCATCGCTCGACTGATACGGTGCGCGCGTGATAGGCAATAAATGGAAGGCTGTGTACGTCGTTTTACGATGTGGCGGCCAAATAGCGCGATGACATGATTGTTTAACTCGTCGCTTCCACCCCTGCTGTATCCAATGTTCACTCACTCCACCCTCGCCCAGACCAGCTCTCCCTTTTTTCACCCTCGTTCGCTCGATTCCCCATCAGAACCCCCCTTCGGTTGTCGCCCTCGTTCTCTCATTCCGTTGTTGCAGGTAGCTCGAAAATTTACGAAATCGCCATTTTCTCCCCCACTGCAAAACTGGGCTAAATCGCGACAAGGGCTCAGAAATTAGTGCGATTTTATCGACGTATCGTAGTTCCCGTAAAGATTTTACGGGAGCGATTTAATTGACGGACGTTGGGCGCCAGTAGTATATCATGTATTTTTCTTTTGTTACGATTAATTCACCTTTTTCCTGATAAACGAAGTACCATTTTATGAAATATGATTGAGGTATAACTGCACTATTCTCAGTACTCTTAATCGATTGACCGGTGTAAAATCGGTATTGAAACATACAATAGAACCCAACGCATGTGTGATGAATCAGTAACGATGGTTTCCATTCCACGAACAAGAGCATGATTCGGTGAGAGATGTACCTCCGTTAGGTCCTATCCATTTCGTTCCATTCCAAGGCTCAACCCATTTCAATCTTTGTTAATATGAAGGGAGGATATACGATTGCGTACTGAGACATGTACTAACGTACGGAAGTTTGCATATGTGCAATTTACTACACATGCACACTCCGCCCCTGTATGATCGTTCGCGGTCGATCTGCAGCTAGGCCAGTCCATAGTAGCAGGTCCTTCAATCTCAATCGTTACGCGTTGGGGTTCGTTGTAAAAATGCAAGCTGCTTCAACCCCACGCGAAATGAAATCAGATTATATTGTGCGTTATGCGGTACGATTACAGTTAATTTATCTTTTAATCTACTCGATTTCAATTACAAATGTTATTAATAAACGTATGCTCTTCATTAGATGTGTTGAACATTTGATTCTAATCAGCTTATAAACTGGAATAAATTAATACGGGAATAAGGTACAAATTTGTTAATGACATACTGTACAACGATACATCACTCCAGCCGCCGAAACGAAAAGATCCATTAAAAATGTATTTACTTAAAAGCACGGAGAATTCCGCAATTACCTAATTCCCGAGAAACTTTATGTTATTTCAGGGTAAAAAGGAGTTTCCGTCGGAAAAACTTTTCACGTCGGTGAACTTTTCATATGTGTGTCTATGTACGTGTATACGCGCGACAGTCTTTCTTCTTAGAAAATAGAAGAAGTTCTTGCACTGCCCCTTCGACCTTGATTATTAATATTTCAAGGCCACAACACGGTCCTCGTGGAAAGCGTAGTCAAAGACTGACGAACGTGACCTAATTTTCCGTGCTAACGTAATTTACGAGGTGTGCGTCGTCGCGCTATGTCGCTGGTATCTCACCTCGTTCGTGGAAGTCACGAATATGGATGTGTGATGTAGGCTTTAGGGAAATGAGAGCGTTTTCACGCCATATGTGGGTGCGACGATGGTCGATATGTCGCAGGGTTCGAGTGACGAGACGCTGGAGTTTACGCGAATGACACACTACAAATATCAAACGATTTTTGTCTGACACGGAATCATTTTAGATATCCTTCTTTGCCGTATGGCGTTATTTTAATACGGAAATTTTAAATATTATTCTACTCCAAATATATTAAAAATAAAACCATATAATATGTTGTCAATGTCCAGTTTTTGCAGCTCGACGGGCCTACATTAATAACAATTAGTAGATTAGTTGCTCCTGCTTGCGTTTGTAGAACGTAATGAAAGCGTAATTTACTGCGTCCATTGGGTGGTTACTGACGCTTTCTTACGTTCACATCATCACAAATGTATGTACATGAATAGACACAGTCGAAACTCGACATCAAACTAAGTAGCAGTGCACTAGATGCTGGGCAGTGCACGGCAATATAGTTGGTGAGCTTTCGGACTTTGAGGGTAGCTTCCCGCCTTCATTGCAGATGGAAAATGCAATGGAGGGCTTCGACGTAAAGAATTTGTCAGGAATTTGTCCGTAAGACAAAGTTCATAATTAATACACAGCAACACAGATTTCAATTCAAGACTCAATTCTAATTTGCACAAAAAATATTCGCAATAAAATCAACATACTTTAAATAGATAGATCCTGATACTAGAAAGGTACATCCCTAAAGACAAATGCAAACAAAAATATTATTTTCTTTCTTCAATAAATGAAATATAAAAAGTCGTCAGTATATCCCGTAAAAAACTACACCTTTACATATCATTCTCGACTTTTTTAACGACATTGTCCTTGCGATAGTACAGTTTATAAAAAATGTTGACATTAAAATTGATCGTGCTTGGAACTAGTTCGAGGTTTTGTTCGAGCTTCTTGTCTGAAATATCGGAATACGCGAAAACCAAGAGATGGGAGGACACGATTCGAGTTGGCGAGTTGTTTCAGCGAAGGTAAAGCAAAGCAAAGGGGCTTTTGCCTCTGACTTTCTGAAGGGATTCAGAGGGTGTAGGAATCCGAACCCTCTGGATTCGACTTGCACGGCCCTTTGCAATATATTCCGTAGTCCAGTGATGCATGTGGCGGGTGTAGAAACAGTATATAGATAGCCGAGTACATGTCGTATCTAAGTGACTGCAAGTTTATGCTTTGCTCTAACAATTTACCAAATATTACTGGAAAGGTCCATATTGATCTTTTCTTAATAATCCATACTTTGAAAATTATTAAATGATATAAATAATGCTTCATGAATAAGTACCCTTTTTCTAATGTCGTGAACTCAGAGGAGCGACTTGCCTTTGTACGCGTGTGTGACTGTGCAAAGGGTCAATACCTTGGGAGTAGCTTAGAGATCGAAGTAGCAAAGCTAAGGGCCGCATTATGGAAGCGCCACCTGGAAATACATCTGTGGCTGGATCCATTGCGGAATTACACAATAAACAATAAGTAGAAAATATTCGACAGGGGCTATACAGGGATGTAACTAAAGAATAGTGAAAAAAATTACGAGTTATAGTGTAGAGGAAATCTCTACGCGTTGTCCTCGAGATTTCAAATGCGTCGAATCTTATCGGCCGTGAAAATCGACATGTTACAGTGACCTCGTTTCCGTATGCATACGCAGAAGCTCGTTCGCACCAGTAATCTCTTTGAATATATGTATACTTGATGAAGTTGCCATCCACCCATATCCGATCTAAATTAATATTAAACCAAAGTACAAGACTCTGATCTTGTATATTAGATTGTCTCTACGAATAATATCGAGGCGTTAACTCCATTATCACAAATAATTCTTAGTGTCAGAATTTGAGTTTTTTATGACAGCAAGTTTCAAGACTACAGATCCATGTATTAAAGTGTACTTTCGTTTTCTATGCTAATAATAACAACTTTGCAATAAAATTAAAGCACTAAAACGAAAAATATGTTTAAAAGATACCAAATTTAATACTTTCCGGAAAAATGGAGGGAAAAGTCAACAATGTGACAGATTTCTCGAGTTTCCCGTCTCCGAATTCGTTGTGGCAAGGAAAGACTGTAGAGTCGAGAAAGCCGCAGCAATTGTATCATGGAATTATTTAGCACAGTGGATCGAGTCCTCGGCGTAGTTAGGCGGGTTGCTGGTGTCCAGACCTACCTACCGTAACCACCTTCGAGCTTTCTCTCCTTGTCATCCTCCCTCTTGCGCCCGTCGTACTTGCATGTTATACCCTTTACGGCCCTTCATCCCATGCTTTGCCCTTCGCCAACTCTATCCGTACTCCGCCAGCAGGTCTGGCTTAGTTCAAAGCAGCCCCATACCTCTATCCAGGCCCAGCTCGACGTACCCTTGCGTGCCAGCCTGCCAGCTTGCCCGCCTGCCTGCCTGCCATCCAGCGAACCCGCCACCCTCGTTCCACAATCCGCAACCACCTCCGATCCCTCGCTTCCTCGACCACCCCCTCACCCGTCAGCCCATCCTCTGCGCCTCCCGACACCACCCCCTCCGACCCTGCAGAAAACACAGCTGAGCCAACGCGAAAGCTCATTCTCCAACCATCTCTTTCTCCCTTTACCTTTATCTCCTAAGGGTTTTATCCTTCCTTTGCAGCATCGTTCGCTTTTACTACGCAATACCTCGCCCGAAAAACGAACCTCTAACAATAAGTTTTTCGAGAAAAAAGCAGACATCCAGGAGGGGAAAGTAAAAATGAGATTTATGAATTTTTTTATCTAGCTGTATGGAATGTAAAAATGCGAAAATTTATGTAACTCCAGGAAAGCTATTGAAAGTAGTGCATCCTTATTTTGTGACAGAATATTCTGAAATAAGTTAGTCTACCCTGTTAGAAACTTTAGCAAAAGCCTGGCCTTAGATATTTTTTTGCATGGATCTAAAAAGACTTGGAAGGAAGCGGTCTGCATGGACTGCCCTTGATTAAAATCTAGCCAGGCTTAAGATACAATCTAGTCCAGGGCACTCTGGCTACCGGGGCTTTCTGCAAGGTTGTTGGTTAAGGATGGGAAACTTATATTGCACTTTACCATCCAATCGGTTTCACCCATTTGTCATAGTCGTAATGATAATGCATGAAAATGATTTAAATGTGACTGCATTTTTTTTCATTGTCACGGAGATGGCTACACATAATCAGATATCAAAATATCCATCTTTTTCATAATATCCAAAAAACAAATGTCTTTCACCCAAAGCACCTGGATATAAATTTTGAAATTTATCATCATGACGTATACGTTAAACTGTTTAAAATTATTGTCTAATCTAAGAACACACCAATAAGGTCGGAAGCAAAGAAAATAAGAAATAAAGACGAACTATGAAGACATACAAATCAACGTTGACGGAATTACTCTCATAACAATTAACAGCAGTCACGAAACATTGTTGGTTTACATTGATATTGACAAGTTGCGACGAGATACAAATTATTCTTGAATGAACTGCGTGTAAAACAATGAGAGCACTATGAAACGTCGTTAATCACTTTCAAGCCGCGAGGCGTTTATTCTTCGGCGGTCGTCGATTGCTCCGCACCCTCAATTTGCCATGCTTAAATAATCACGAAAATTGCAAAGGCTCCATCGATGAAATTACGGTGGATGAACTACGGGTAATAGTGTGTTTTACAGCAAGTAACAAATAATACGTGTAAAAATGGTGTATAATAACAATTAACCCTTTGAAGCATACATTTTTCTTTAAGTTGAATTGACTTGAAATTTGCTACTCGGGGATTTTCGAGGTTGCTGATTACGAATCCGGAATCAGATTTTCAAAATTCGCAATGGCGGATCCAATATGGCGGACAAAAATAAGAAAATCGATTGAATTATCCTGTATCTTGTACTTGGGAGGTTTTCAGGGCTGCTGATTACGAATCCGGTGTCAGATTTTTAAAATTCAAAATGGCAGATTCAATATGACGGGCAAAAATATGAAAATTCATTAAATTCTTGCGTTTTACATCATGATGGCCGCCATTTTGAAGCCGTCATTTTGAATTTCGTAACACCAATATCGGTATCGTCATCAGCGATATCTAAAATCCTATTATACCAAATTTCAAATAATTATCTTAAAAAACAGCGTCCATAATGAATTCTTTCGAAAAAAACGTCATTTTTTCATGTTTGTTTAATTATAAATCATAACTAATAAACAATCATATCGTAATAACTGTTTTTGTACATTCTTCTATCACTATCGTAATATAAAATAACAAAAAGACCGATCTAAATGCGTTAACTGGAGTTTAAATTAGCAAATATCAAAGAAATTGAGGTTACCACCATGCTTCTAAGGGTTAAACAAGTTAAAAACAGACTTATGATCTACTAGGATGTTTTTTGTTCCACCTCAATACAAGAAAAAGAACAAATTATTTTTCAATACGAGAGTGAAAAAAAGAAGAAACCAAAAATCCCTTCCACCACAAATGAGCAAATTTCGAAAAGCTAAATCGGCAATGACGATTTCCTCGTTGATCATTCACCTTCTGCAGAGGGATCAGTAGATCCGAAACGTTGAGGTTAATCTTAGAATCTTGGTCCTTTAGCTTTTCGAAGTTTTCTCGCTTTTCGTGGAAGGGATTTTTGGTTTCTTCTTTTTCCTTTTTTTCACTCTCGTATTGGAAAAGAATTTTTCTTTCTCTTGTATTGGGTAGAAGAAAAAACATCGTGGTAGGGCATAAACCCATTTTTAACTTTGTGGTCGACAATAGAAAACAAATTTTTGTTGTTATATAATTATGTTCTCAAGAGTTTACATTTTGGGTCCCAGTATTACAACAATCAACATTGAAATCATCAGCATGTTTATTTTTAGAATAATCATAGAATACAATCTTATTAGACAGATATAAAAAATATTTTCCTTGTTAGATGAAAATAAATTTGCATTCTGATACATATATTTTTTGAAGAGAATTATTGAAATAATATCATCAGATACGTTAATGGTCATTGACATAACATAATATGTGCGAGAGGGTTAAATAGATATTGCGCGACTCAGAGTCGGAAAATCGATTCAACGTTAAAGCTAACTGCATTAAAGTAGATGGAAAGTAACACGACAAGCGTGTCCTGTAATGCGTGATTCTGACGTACTCCGATAATAGTTTGCATAGTGGCTTCGGCGCTTTGACAGCTCAGTCTATTATATTAACTATCATTAAACAAGTCAATAAAAATACCCACATCGTTAGAAGTTAGATTTTATATACGTCTACAAATTAATTGATAGAGCCGATTACGAAATGCATTTTGCAATAATATTCATGTCAAAGTCAGAGAGAAGCAAATAGAGTCCCGTAAACCTACACGCGTATAGTTTATGCGATCTGGTGCCTATTACGTAATATGATGTATCCACGGCTGCGGTGTGAATTCGAACGGAGTGTCAAGTCCCGGAGAATACCTGTCTCTCACGAAACCACGGAACGGCCTTAAGCCCAACTAGTTTCATCCTCTGGTCGATTTAAATTATACACGCAGGCACATGCGACGACAAAACTCTGTTATCCCGTTAAGGTGTGTGAATTTGACAATATATTCTGTGCATATGTATATACATAGACCAGATACATGAATGTGATATTCTTAAGGTGCAGAGGTGCATGTAGCTATGAAGAGAGACGAGTAATTTAGAGGGGAAGAGCAAGGAAGGCAGAGAAAGAGAGAGTGAGCTCAAGCACGAACCAACACGAAGCAAACTCACATATCTATCTCACACTAACACGGGTTGGTTGAGGCCAAAGGGAGAGATGCGGAAGAGGGCTGGATAGCGGTAGAATGGGTAAAGGGTCCCAGCGCGGCTGACACACAAACAACCGAGCAACCACCTCCTTCGCTTCTGCCACCTTCCATGCACCCCAACCACCCCTAAAACCGCCCGAAGCCACCCCTAACCGGCATTAGGTATCGCTGAATTACGCACTGGTATACGAGAGTACACCGACAGAAACGAGGTACGTGAAAGGGGGGAATGATAAAGTGAGAGTAAACATTTTCCACTTTCTTCGAAGAAGTCGAGAGATGCGCAAACCTCGTATGTCTTCCTAAGAACTGAATGTGCCTTAAAACGCCGATTTTTGTCAAAACTATTGAAATTCTTTTACGAAGTACAATCACTTCGATTCATGTTTCACCGTGAATGAGTTTAGAGATTTGATCAATTTCAAAATTTACTTAAGTGGATTACCGTCAGTTTTGATTTAGCAACTGTTCGACTGTTGCATATTAGCTTTTGCCTTCCCAATCCAGAACAATGTCCTGTCTAGATACATAACAATTCCACTTTAGAAATATAGCTACGGTTAGTAGAGGCGGAATAAATGCAAATATAATATATTTTCGGAAACCACATCATCCTCACAGCCAAATGATAGTAAATTAATGAGGAACTAAATAAGAAACATTTATTTTGGGGTGACCAATTTTTTTAAATTTTGCCATTCTTCAAGCTCTTTATTTCACTGCAAGGAAAGTAGTGATACATATGAGTAAACCCCTGATTTTGTACATGCCAATGTCTAAATTTAAGTAACCTGTCATTCGCTTCAAGTGCATAATAATTTCTATAGATTTAAAAGAAACGAGGCGCTCGTCGATGTCAACCTACCTGCGTTGGGTTCAACGCACCTCTAAAGCAACCACACCTCTACCCACCCTTCTCGAACGTTCACAAGCCACCCCTCTTTCGTCTGTACTCACTCCACCCTCGCGCACCCTGTAAGCTCTCTGCACCCTATCTGCACCCTGTAGTGCAGACCTGCATTACCAACATACATATGTGCTAGTCTCACACTCGTTGACATTCGCATGCCCAGCTTATGCTACCCAGAACCGTAGTATCAAATGGACGCGGATCCTACGTCGACGGACTGCGGAAACTCACGCCACGGGACTAAGTATCGTTGCACGTGTATGAGCAAACAGCCATTCGTATCTGAACTAGACTGGACATGTGTGACTCTGCTTGATTGTAAACCAAGTATCGAGTTTCAGGCTGAACATGGCGCGAGCTGATAATCGCAGGTAGGCACGGAACTGCCGTGAAACTAGGACACTGTCAGACCTCAGCCGTCAAGTTTCTGTGCATGTACGACATGGTTATCTGTACATGAAGGAGTTCCAGGGATGCCGGCATTTATGAAAAACTGCTTACTGAGATAGATCTATAAGGTTCAGAATGGATTCATGTAATTTATTCCCGAAAGAGTTGATCTGGAGGATCTAATATCGCGATACTATTTTGACCCTATTTCCTCGATAGTTTTGAAGTATATGTAATTCATAGAAATTTTGTTTGGATTACTTTTTTATTGAATAGTATTTTGTATTTAATCGTCTATAAATAGGCGTCAAAAATTGATGAATTTCCTGCGAAAATTCTAACCCTATAAGATTGTCAGTGTAGGTAGGTGATCAAGTCGTTTTCTGATACGAGGGAGTCTGTTAATCTGGGGTTTGCAGAGCAGAATAAGAGAAATAAGAAGAAAAAGGATTCAGAATAAAGAAGGAGGCAGAGAACATGAAGGAATTACGAATCTAAGCGAGTTGGAGAGAGACACTCGTAATGCTGCGTCCGGGTCCAGTGGATGGCAGGAGGGTGGCATTAATGTGTCGAGGGTGGAAGGACTGGTAGAGTGGTATAACAAGAAGAAGATCCAAAAGGAACGTAGGAAACTGGGGATCCTTGATAAAGGTGGGGTTACTGGACCCGTTGATGAAGGTTCAAGCCAGCGGGTTACTTCGCTTTTGGCTTGATGGCTCCGAGGTCTGAGGGTTTCAGAAGAGAAGGTAGGAGGGTGCCAAGTAAAATAGGGAAAATGATGTGGTTCTGTGCGGTCCAAGGCACACTGATTCATCTCTTCGCCTTATGTCTCTGACGTAGTCACGCGAATACAAGTTTTACGAAATATCCTAGTAATGTATTTCCTCGTATTATATTTTCCTGTAATTAGTTTAATGCAGTATAAGTATACGTCCCGTTCGATTAAAATAGAATTAAGCAATTTGTATTAGGGGAAGAAAATGAGAGCTCTATATGTACATTTCATGTATAAAGTATGCGTGGGTGTGAGAGAGGGAGGGGAGAAAGAGAGAATTCTATATACTTTACATTTTACATTCTAGCGATTTTATATTTGATAACGTAAAAAGACATAAACAGTAAAAGTCTCAATTGGCGAAGTACATGGTAGCTGAACGTTATGTTTATGTTACCGAGTTTTTGTTAAATACCTGATATTATGTAGTGTGACCTTTTTTTAATTAAGTTGGTTATTGGTCGAAGTGACGCCTAGAAAACTGCAAGATTTATTAGTGGAGTAAAGAAGGCATGGAAAATTCCCAGTATACGCGCGATCACGTATTTATGGAAGCGTTCTCTGCGAAGGAAAAGGGGAACACACCTCTCCTGTTGTAGAGGGAAATCTATTTTCGTTCATGTTCCCTGATGAACACCGGGTTGAAAACCCTATTGCCTGTCGGTACGATCAGCGGCAGTGTCGGCACACCGAAGCAAGCGCACCGAGAACAGGGACTATATCTTTGGTCGAAGCTCAGCATAGAAGTTCGTTTGCAGCTCCCGCAAGCGCAACGGCAATAGGGATTTGGTTGTGTGCATGTGGGTACTGGATGACAGGATGTTTGGAAGATGAAGGAGAGAACACTGCGGAGTTTCAGAACACCACATTCCTCTGAGCTACTGCCGTTTAAAGGGATGGCTATGAACCACCTGTCGTTCATTCTCATCAGCGTCATCTTTGCACTGAGTCGTTACGTCGTAAAGTTATCTGCATCGAAGATTAAATATTGGGAAATGAGTCGCATTGTTTATGACCATATTGTTATCGAATGATGGAATCGCACTCTATATTTACTTAATATCGGTTTTTAACTTTTAATGCATTTGTTTAACATTTCATAATCTTTATGCTTTTTTTATTGTTAAGTTATTTCCAACGCTCCTGCGGGTAAACTACATTCTAAATTCCAGCCACTTCTTGAACGTGTGCGGGTAACGGTTATATCCGTCGCTACCCTCTGCCTTAGCCGCCTCTCGGGCGCCTCGCCTTTTCACCCTCGGGCGAAGGGGTGGGCGGCGGTTGGATATCTCAACGTCCTCTCCGTAATATCCCTAGTCCTCCTGGCAACCCCTCATCCTCGCCTCCAGTAGGCCAGAGTTAGGAGGGTTGCTTCTGCCTGCCAGAGAACCGTAGCTGTTCCAATTCTCTTTCACTTCCACGCTTCCGTCCTGATTTTCTCTCCGCCTCCACCTCCTCCACCTCCACCTCCTCTACTTTACTTTCTCGCCGGCCATCCAGTATACCCCGAGCGACTCACTCCACTTCACCGCATCACCCTTTATCCGCAAAGTGAAGATTGTTGGATCGGTGAGTTCGGACGGTAGCAGGATATGCCAACCAAAGGCTTCCAGCATTTCGAATGGTGTCACGATTCAACGCATCCATTATGAATGCAAATGTATCTACGGATGAGCATGCTTTTCATCGGGTTAAAACCTGCAAAATCCGTTTCCCTTTCAAACTGTTTGCAAATACAAACATGTTGGAATAACATTTGCTAATAAACGGTGCTGTGTATTAAAAGACAAACTGCTTTTATAAAATTAATTTTACTTTTGCAGGAATGAACAATATTAGGTACAATTATCTTGACTTTGCATCATTAACCATTTCTGTTATTAGTATGAAGTAATAGAATCAAATCTAAGTTTACTGTTTTTTCAGAATGGTATTAATTTCCTAAACTCTCTGAAGTCAGTGGGTATGTAGTGTACATGTATCACACACGTCTTATAGATTTGCAGGTGTGCGGGTATGTAGGATCATCTCTCATTTTTCGCACGGTTCGGTTAGGAAATCATCTCCGTGTTGTCCCGTTCCAAACGCACCCCAATATTACCCTCGGGCTGTGCAATCACAGCGTGCAGAGAACGGGATGAGTTCGTGAGTCTGAATGTGTAGGGGCTGAGAATAGTAGAAAACGAATGAGAGAGACACGAACCAGAAGAGAGATGAAGAGGACTTCGATGACAGCGAATGAAGACGGACCACTATCTCAGATATAGGTAGGAGACAAGTCACCCGCCCATGTTCGCTGCTGACAGGCCTACATCTGTTAAAAATTTATCGTTGTTCAAGACAAAAACTAGAGTGAGCTTGGGGTACATTGATGTTATGTATTAATCACTGGGAATGGAAGATGCTTGTTTTTTCTTATCACTGTTGATTTTTTATGAGAATTTTCAAAATTCATGTTTTCTTGGTATCATATCTGATATTTTTTATCGCGACATCTAAATTATATCACTTTAAGTCGCATGCATGTTGGAAATGAAGAACTGATTGGCGCTTAGAATAGTCACGTATTATATCGCCTGACGACTCGCATATGGTCACACGGGGGCGATGTGATCTTCCACTTCATTTCCACTAAATATCGACCAGTCACTCTGGCCGAAGGGCAAACTTTGGTTATATGCATTCGAGGGATGCAAGCAGTTTCGATTCCTCACAAAATAGGGTGACAATTGCTGAGGGGTGTCTCTCCCAATGGAATTGCATTTAACGCCCAGCGTTCAATAATATTGGGTATAAGTCATGTACGTTAACAGTGCAATAGCGTAAGGTAGATTTTGGCTGCACTTTTCATAGTAATACTGAAATTCCTCGTGTAAAAAGTAATTGATATCTTTAACCTATCGTCAAAACTAAATAAACATCTATTGTCTCTTGAGAATGAACACGAGCTGGAATCTTCGAGACATTTTAATTTTACATTTGTAGACTAAGTCGATTAAATCTTCTAATTAAATTTTAACATGTTTATAAAACAATTATTCATCCGACGTGAAATGACAAAAGGTTCTAATATTATGAAACGGTTTATCGACTACTCGACAACTGCTAACTTTGAAGTGTCATAATGTAATTTTCATACTTTTTTATTGCTTTGCTATAAGCCTAACCTTAATTTATTGTAATTCTAAATGAAATCCACCGGCTAAACATCCCCTGTCTTGCTCCCTTTATATATTAGTATTTCTTTAGCTCTTTTGTCTCTTGAATATATTCATAAATATGGAGCTCGAACTCGCTTGCCCGAAAGCTAAAACCCGCATATTTTCACCTGGCGCGAAGCGCTTGAGAGATTATTAGCTAACGATGAAAACAAAGTGAGGGGTAGAAACAGGAACCAATTATTTGATACATTACGCAAAGCAACCTGATTGCTGCGTCATCAATGTATACTAGATGTTTTAGAGGTAATTATCGGTGTTTTTCGTTACTTAATCATTTTGTTTTTTAATTTTGTTCCTTCATAGAAATATTGAATCTCCGTGGTCCATTACACTGTAGCGCCTTAGTACTTCTATTTTAATTTAAACCATATTCAATGTAAACAAAATAAAACGAAAATTTAAGCTCTTTTACATGCAATAGATTTTCAGAATCGTCTGTATCGGCATGTCTGACCACAGTAGACGTATACTACTTAAGTTCAAACAAAGGAATTTTCAAATCTACCACCAACCGCTCTTTTTAAACGCTATTATTGAAACATAATTACTCATTATCAGCAACAAAGTGTAATGGTCGACTTATCGCCAAGTGTAGCGTGCATTCGAAAGTTTTTCAGAATTATTTAGCAGCACGGCCGGGGTTTTACCGTGTGGTTTGTGAAAGGGTGACACTCATACCTCTTCCATACTTCTATATCCACATCGACAAACTTTCTCACATGTCAAAGCGTACTAGTGTTGCATGTACGATATAACGTGCACGTACGTGTCAGACGATGACAATCTCATGTGGGCGCAAAACATTCATGATGTTCTTTTAAGTCAAGCATCCAAAAGGTAATGAAGCTATAATTATCAATGAAGTAACTAATTTGAGACAACTTTATTAAGAACTGTTTTGAAGGATTCAGATCATTTAAGATTTTAGGTGATATTTATTTCACTAGCGATGAAATGCTTTGTTTGAATTTGGTGCGATTCTACGTATGCAATTACATCCGTTTTAAATAATTTTTTTGCAATTATTGTTATGTATAATGAATCGTTGATGGTGATACGTGATGCAATTTTAATCGTAATCGATCACACTGATGCATTTCATTAATGGATTACAACGGTTCATATTAAAATGCCTATAAAAGGTAACTAAATAAATGGTGATAAAGATTACGTTTAAATACATCCATCATCCGATAATAGCGAGAAGGTTACCCTTTGCACAATCAAATTCCACAATTAGTGCGTGCAACTTCCCTCCTACGTTAATACCGTGTCAGGAACCATGTGCACAAATATCAACGCTTGTATCCAAACAGTTTCTGGTACCTAGATGTAATAATACTCAGGCGACATTACCCTTTGATGTATAATTGAATATACTAGTGAATCTTGCTTTTACGATGAAAATTTGAATTTTATGATTTATTTCCTCATAGACATTTCTCTATAGAATGTTTCTTAGACTTAGGCAGGATTATAAAAATTGTTAATTTGTATTATTCTTTAAGAGAATTGGACAAGGGGCTCTGACTTGTTAGTAGATCCATCTCCCCGATAGGAATTATTCCTTCTAAATTTATATATAAATTCATTTCTCGACCCCTCCATATTGCATTGGAGCACCCTTTTATATGGACATTCATTACTAGGATTGAGCGAGATGACTTTTTTCAATCGCAATCATTCGAAATTAAAATCGATTTAAAGGGCAAGCGAACGAGCGGCGGCGTAGCTCTTGATGATAGGTAGAAAACTGGAATGCTACCGAAAAATGGGGGAGGTGAACCCACCGCTCACGTACATCCACAGTGGTAGGCATCGCCGTAAACTGTGGCATTGCAGCCATCATTCACGCACACCCATTCATTTGCGCGCGGGGATGTCTGTGGCGAAGCACCGTATCAGCGGAGGCATCGAACCAACACGGAGACGAGGTTGGAATGCCTACACGCACGCGAATATTCAGGATGGTCAAGTGTGACAAGCGGCTCCCAACACAGAGATCGCATTCACGGTGCCAGCGACGTTCCAGCTTACCTACACAAACCAGAGAGCTCCAGCACATTATCCACTCTGGGACGAGGGCACACGGTACCCTAACACCCTCGACGTCGGGATACAACACAAGCCACCACGTCGATGACTATTCGGGGCCGCGAGGCAGCTACCAGGGGGTCGATGTTGGGCGCCGTACCGCACCTACAGAGAGAAGAGACAGGAGGTGTCTAGTGTGTGGAACGGGAGTTGAGGTGACATCAGGGGTGGTATAAATTATACCGTTCGATCGATTTACTGTCAGAAGACCCTCCGTTACCGATGAACGTGTGCTCTCTCTATACGCGTGTCTGCGTACTCGTGGTGCATTTAGGTGCACACGCTCGTCCATGCGTACGTGTGCACGAGTGCTGTCGCGCAATGAAAAGGGGGAAAGGGTTCCATTATACGCACATGCAAAGGTGACTTCTGGCTGGCTGGGAGTGACACTGAGCGCAACTATGTAAGAGCCACAGACAATGACGAGATACACCAATCCTATAGAGCTTCGATAAAGTGGCTTCGCGGCGGATTTACGATTTCGATGAGGAAGCTCCCAGGGTTGCACGCCTGGTTCCCGCGATCCTTTGCTTTCCTCGGCATATGCTCTTTGGAGTTTGATTAATTTCCACAAGTCACTCCAAGTTATTGCTGATTGAGATGTGACGCCGTTTATTCGACGTTCGGGGAGGGCAATATGTAGGGCATGTATCTGTCGCTTCAAGCATCGATGGTTGCAACAATCGCTCATGAGTTTTTTCATAGGATTTTTTGCTAAATTTTCAAACGGGTTGGGTTACTTTTCCATTTGCCATTCATTTATTATAGACTATATTTTCAGTTGCACCAATCATGCATGTTATTATACCGTTCTGGTAAGATTAAGTTTAGGCAATTTAATTAAGTAATAGATTAGAAAAGACAATGGAATAGGATGCACATACATGGCTGTAGTTAGATTAGCTCTAGGCAATATACTTATTTTCGTCTTAAGACTTCACATAGAGAGTGGCGGTGGCTCAGTTGGTAGAGAATCGGCTTCGTAATCAGAAAACCCCGGTTCGATCCCGGCCTCTGCCATCTGTCATTGGGACACTTCTGTATTTGTTTATAAGTGACTAATAACGCCAAAGCTCAGGTGGTTTGGATTCCACCTTTATTAAATTGTAGGTCCCGTCGCGATTTAGTCTCATATGGGTTCAGAAAAGTCGACGGAAAATAATATTAAAAAAAAGAAAGACTTCACATAATTAATCCACAAGGACCAAAAGTATGAAATGGAATAAACATTTGGTACTGCTCAAAAACTATTGTTTCATATGGTACAGGGTAAAATACTCTCAATTTTAGAATCAACTAATTACACATAGTTATTTAACCCCTTGACTGCCACGAGAATTTGACAAAAAATGCCCAAAATGCAAACAAAATTTGTTTGATTTTACTTTAACTTGGTGTATAGGGGTATTTCGGGACGCTGATTACGAATCTGAAGACAGATTTTGAAAATTCAAAATGGTGGATTCAATATGGCGTACACATTTTCCAAATTCCAACCATTGCGCTTGAAATTTGTTACTCGGGGGTTTTCGGAGTCGCTAAATACGAATCTGAACTCAGCTTTTATTATTAAAAATGGCGTACTAATTTTCAAATTCCAACCATTTCACTTGATGTTTGTTACCCTGGGGTTTTCGGGACCGCTGAATTTGAAGTTGGATTTTGAATAATTTTCAAACAAAATGGTTCCATTTTATGAAATTTTCTCCACCATGTTGAAGCCGTCATTTTAAATTTTCAAAATATATCATCAGATTTGTAATCAGCGACCTCGAAAACCCACGATTTCAAGCGGTTTTATAAACTTTTTATGCATAAATTGATTGAACATACTTCATGACTAAGATTTTGCAAAAATTGTGAAAACTACCGTTTTTGTGGATTTATATATCTTTTTTTTGAGACAGCGATTAAGAAAATGGACAACGCCATCATATTCTTTCATCAGAAAATTGCAAAATAAAAAAAAACTGAAAAGTGTTTTTAAGAAAAAAAAAATTAAATGCTTTTTCATCCGCAATTTAACTGCACACATCTGAACTTGAACAACCATTAGTAAATTCGTCGAATAGGAATTAAATCATTCAATGTCGACATGAAATAAATTCTGGGGAAAAATCGAAATGTACTGCTCAATGAATAGTTTAGTGGGAAAACCATCATGAAGGTTTTAATCCTCGATGATTTTAAGTATTCGATTTTACGATGGCGCGGAACGAGGCCTTTGTTGAAAATTTACATGCAGGCATACTGTTATTACAAATTTTGCGACGCAGGATTATACATAATAACGATTGTTTAATAGGCGGAGAGAAATTTTCAGATGAAAGTGCTGCAGAGAGATATAATAAAGATATAAAAATAAAACGTATAGAATTATGCATTCATTAAGTATAGCAACATTAGTTAAGGAAAAAGTTGAAATTATAATATTGTAATCTTTCATATGTTTTGTATTAGTAAAAACTAATAAAATTAGTAGGGGGATATTAGTTTAATGAATTAGTTATTTGATGACGTTTAACTATTTGAATTAGTAAAAGGATTAGGTATTGATCTGGCTAATTGCAATTAGTGGATCCGTTCTGTTGATCAATGATTGATTCATGTTAACATTTCAATTAGTAATTTGGTTTTACAAGTTAACTTGGTAAAAGACCCGGAAAAGGTATTAGTAAAATTATGAACAGAGGTTTGGTAAATGTTATTTTATTAAATCTTGTAACAACGAATACATGTCCACAAATTGCACCTTCTCTGTGTTTATGTATTTTCTCTATCTTTTAGAACATGTTGACATTATTTTCTGAAAATTATTAATTATGTTTGTGCTTTGTTTCCCTTCTACATGTATACTTACTTCGTAGCGTTCTGGTTAAGGCGTTAGCATACTGAATGAGAGACCCGAGTTCGAGTCCCGCCGAGTCAAGTTTTTTAATTTAAAATAAATTAAAAGTACCATAAGATATTCTCATCTAAACTTATAATACATGTATTGCAAGATAAACTGATTAAAAAATAAACGGAGCTATAATAATTTTCGACTTTATATTCGATTACGAAATTGCTTATAACGAATATGTACTCCATGAAATTAATATTTCGGGTAATCATTTTAGTCCTTCATACGTATCGACGACTTTTTCAAAAGATTAAATGACGGGCCCTAAATACAAACGGACATTAAAAAAGATTGATGCCCACCATACAAAATGAAATCTATTAAGTCGAAACTTCGCGTAAACCCTTTGTTAGGATTCGCATCGATTGAGGCATCACAACAATACTAAGGGGATTTGAATGAATCATTGATCGCACGACTAACCTTTTTGTACATTGTATCATCTTTCATAGTTGATTAAACTTTTAATCTGTAGTGATTTTAAATAACTCGATGAGTAGTTTAACAGCAGTGTAGTTTATATTTGTTAGGGCTCCCTATGTGTCCTAGAAAAAATAAAAAACGTAAATTTTAACATCAAATCAAATTCATACATTTACGAAATCAAAAAGAAAGCAATCGAAATTTTAAAAATAGGCACTAATAAAAGTAAACTTAAATTAATCTGGATTCCGGCACATATAGGAATCAGTGAGAATGAACAAGCTGATCAAATAGCAAAATTAGCGACCACAATAACCCTTCAAATTCTGACATCCGCATTCCATTTACCGATTTACGTCAAACATTTAAGGCAGACTCTAATAACGATACTAAAAAAAAGATATAGGAGCTTAGCGAAACCAGAGGCATCGAATATTTTAATTTGTATTATAGAAACAAGTCCAAGCCTTGGTTTCAGAACAGCAACCTTAACATAGCTAAAATTGTAACGATCAACCGTATCAGAGCTAATCACTACAACCTAGCAGCTTCTCTTGCGCGAGTGAATCTGACAAATAATTCAACATGTCCTTGTAATGCAAGCGAACAAGACATCGACCATATACTTTGGTACTGCTCGCTTTATACTAAGCAACACAAACAGTCAAATGTAAAATTTTATGTAATTTTTTCGATTGTAAGCTAGACATATAAGAAACCGTTTTTTTAACATGTAAGAAAGCTAAATAACTTTTAAAGCTTAAATAAATAAAAACAATAACTCGATGAGTAGTTTAACAGCAGTGCAGTTCATATTTGTTAGACACATTTGTGTTTGTACTATTATTTAGTACATACAGTGATGTAGTGCTCATACTGTACAATTTTTTGCATAATCGATGTAGTGAAATTATTCCAATGGTACCCAATTTGATCAAAATTGGAAAATATTGAACCCTAACATTGGGCGGAATTAAAAAAAAAGCACAAACAAAGGTAAAATCCAATTACGGAATATAGCTCACATACATGTAGAAGGAGCATAAAATATTTACGTTACATAAACAGTGCATGCGCCATTGGATTATCGCAAAAACCTTGCTGACCGCAAAGCGCCAATCTCCGCGATTGATCGACCTCGGCGGTTCATCAGCATACTGGAAAGACGCGAATTTCGTTATTTGCTCCGCTAAAATTCAAAACACTAGTTTTGGCGTATTACGCGGAAATTTCTCCTTGTTTTTAGTTAATTATAATTTTACGAGGCGCGAAATGACGCGAACGGACGTTGGGAACCCATGCAAACGTTGTCAGTTTAGTTTGGTTTTAATGGTCGAGTTGCTGCGTCATCCACGCGGCACCTCGATGCGGGTGATGGCTATGGCGGAAATGCTTGTCTGCGTTCTTGCGCTCTGTTACCACCGCTACATGTTTTCCCTACAAAATCCTCATTTTATTTACCAACAATTGTGGTGATGACTGATTTAAATTAATTTTATAAATACATCATCAACTAAATTGAAAAAAAAAGTGCAGGCGATATGTTGAACTGCTCGTGTCCATGTATTTTGTACGAAGGCTAACCTATATTCTAACGAACATATGGCCTAACTATCTGGCAACCCTTTGTCTTAAATTTTGGAAAAGTGACTATAAGTTAGCTGCTGTGGGTCAACGGTCAGCCCAAATTCGATGATGCCCAACTTTATTTCAATGTAGGAAATTATAATTCACGGGTAACCATTTTTAAAACAGACAATAGGCAAGTTTTACGATGAAGTTTATGTTGACTTTCAAATGACGTAGGGTCGTGGTGTAAGGCTGGGTGCATTTTTTATGTGAAGCAATAACTGTGAGAAGTAAACCCATTATACACCTAACATCTCCCTCCGCATGACATTCAAATGCTTCGTGATACCGAGCATTTAGACGCTCTCGAGTTACCATCATTTCAAGATGTTCTTCCACAACCGTCAGTTGCGTGCAGAAACGTCGTACGTATGAAGCGGACTGATTGCAATGTTCCCTGAAAACCCTTTCAATGTGCCTCCCCTCAAAGAACTATTCGCCTCACCTTTCAACAAGCATGTGGTAATGACCAGTGGTGAGGGAAGAAATATATTTCACAAATTTTAGATTTACGATTAGAAATTTAACTCAAATGAGTATTTCATTCTTTAACTGTTTACACAGTTTAGAAATAGCTAGAGAACTGCAGAGTTAGTACAGTTACAGATAAAAGGATATGATGCAAGAGAACTGCACAGAGGCATAAAAAGATTACCAGAAAGTAAGGCCATAAGGTGCACACAATTTTCGCTGAAATAAAAAAGGTAAAGATAAACAGACATAAATTGACAAAAAGTCTTTAGTGTAAATAATGTCAACATATGAAGCCCCCGAAATAATTGAATGGGAGATATGGTGATGACAAAAGCATTTTCTATAACGAGTTTGGGTGAGATCATCCTGCCATTTTTTACCCTGATTAATGGCTCGAGCAGCTTTAGAACATCTGCAGTTCAAATTAATTAGAGTCCGAGTGACAATACAGAACCACCATATGATGACCATAATATAGCATGTTCAGAATAAAATTCGAAATACTTCAATCGGCAGTAAAATAGTGATTAAAATTCGAAATATAAAAAAAGAACTTTTGTAAACAGCTAAAATGTTATTACATCTTGTAGAATAATTGATTTTAGAAAATTTAGTGACTAATGGGACAGGCCCAGAAAAAAATATTTGTTTTCTGGTCTGGGCACCAGATCACACTAATCAAACGAATTTGGAGTTGCTAAATACGATTCTGCAATAAAAATGTGGGTCTCGCTAAGCACATTCTAGACATAACCTCAAAAATTATAAAAAAGTTTGATTTTATGGTGATATAAGCTTTAAAAAGGTATATTTTCCCATAAATATACTGCATTATTTTTATTTCGACTCTATGAATAGGATTTTGCAGATAAAAATGATGGTCTCGCAAAATTATATAATTTAACCCTAAAAAAACCATAAAACATTTTTGTTATAGCGACGTAGGATTCAAACGGAAAGAATATGGCTTTTCTTAAGTTGAAAAAACATAACCTCAAAAAATCTTTTAAAAATTCGATTTTATAGCAGTATATAGACAAAAAGAAAAAACAATGCGATACATGACACATTCCTTATAAGATAGAATGTTTTAAAATCAATTTTTCGGAATTTAATTTTTTTGTTTTTTACTACTGGTGCATATTGTCATTGCGCGAGGGCACTTAATTGTAATCCAGAAGGCGACTAATATTTTTAATTGCGGATTCATAATCAGCACAACAAAATGCATGGGATTAGAGTGTTTTTAAAACGAGTAAAGTGATATTCTTTCTTTTTGTGCATAATATAAAAAACTTGTTTTTTAAGATTTTTTGAGATTATGTCTGGAATTTCTTCATTTTATAATGCAATTTAATATTCGAGAGATCAAAACAGATAAGACTAATGTGTTCTCAACTTGAGACCACATTCGTATTCAGCGGATCAAAATAAAACAAAAATAAGGCCGTATTTATCAGAAACATATTGCACTTTTAAAAACCTATATCGCTATTATATACATTAAAAATGTAAAAATATGAACATTTCGCATCTTTAGACTGCCACATCTTCGACCAACAGCTGTATTAAAAACACCATATAGACTAACCTTTGCACCTTTGCAATCAACCTTTTTTGAAGAGCACAACATTTCCTACAAAAAATATGGTTATGGATCCCTGTCTAATGTTAATAGGTTAGCTAGCAACTAATGCTGAAATTTTGTATTACAAGTTAACAAAGAACATTTCGAAACTGTATTAAATATCTTACATAATCTCTCGTTGCTCATGGCTATCCCATTACATGTAGACCATATAAATTGTGCAAGAAATGTTGAGCGGATTTTTGGTATTTTGCAATATTTTCGATACGGGACCACAAAAATGAAAAAACACTGATTTTACTTGGTTTAGAAAACATTGGAGTGAATTATTATAGCCTACGTCGTTCAGAAATGATGAATAAATATTGTCCAAGGTGTAATAAAAGTTTTCGAAGGTTTTTCGTGCCCTGATTCTGAATCAGTCAAAATCTCCCAAATAGCTTTCCGAGATATCCTAACCTAAAAAAAAAAACAAATGAATTTTACGATGCTAATCATTGGTAAAAAAGAGCCTAATCCTGTATATGATAAATTTGACATCAATAGTTAATATAAGAGTTTTAAATATTAATGTTGGGATCATTACATTAAATCAAGATATTTACGCGCTTACACTTTCGCCGAAACAGAGATAAACAAACATATACTCGCGCAATCATTCGATTTTCTGCAATTTTTTCGATGGATTGTTGACATGCGCAGTTCAAACAACAAAATTTAATGTAAGATTTATTACCGGCTAACGAACGCTCATTGAATGTTAAAATATACGAGTTAACATACAATAACATTGTTGACATGCAGTTAAGTGCCGGTATTTTCACCTCAAAGTTACCTGTCATTTTTTACTTTACTGTTCCTGTTATACCTGTACAGTTAATGTAAGAGCCTTGAAATTAGCTTACATTAACTATTAGTAAATAAATTTCTCTAAATGTAAAAAACCCGAGATCATTAGACAGTTTTATCATAAAAAATAGAAATTTCGATTATTCTCCAACTCTGTCCTAAAATTACCATTTATAATGGTCAAATTTCCAATAACATTTTTTTAATAAAAAACAAATTCGGTACCACATAGCCTCAAATATAGGACAAAACCGATGTTTTCCCTCTATACCAAATGGCCAACCTGCGATTTTGTCGATTTGTGTAATCAACATAACGTGGCAGCATCTATCATATTCTTTAATGACCAAATTAACCGTTTTTTGTGAAGGGTCAATAATATATTTCAATCTGCTTCCTATAACAATATTTTGGAGTAAACTAGTAGTTTGTGCTCAGAGAATCAGAAACTTATTTTGTTTCCTAAGTAGAGAAACTGCTATCTTGCTCCTGCGGTATAGGGAGCAAACTAGTATTTTGAGTTCAGAGTATAATAACTAAGTTTAGATCATCTGCCTATGAGGAGGAGAAATTAAATGTTTTATTTAAAAACACAGAGTTTTCCTGTTTTCCAGTCAACGATAAGTTTTTATTATTTACCTTTTCTCAAAAACATAGCAAAATTCGACCCATTTGATATTATTAAATGAGTTTTCATTTTCCCTACTTAATGGTATGTTTTAAAATCCATTTTTCGTAATTTAATTTTTTGCGTCTTTTATACTACTAGCCCGTCTACTTTTTCTAGTCCCAATATTATTGCTGTTTTAGGGAATCTAAAAATATGAGATTATGTTCTTAATTTGAAAAAAGTAATTTTATTTCTCTTTCAAAAAAGTTTTTTAACTGTTTTTTTAGGTTAATTGTGAAATACGCCTAGCGGACATCAATTTTTACTGCAGATTCATATTCAGCGGTTCAAAATACAAAGAAGTAATACGGTTTTCTAGAAAAAGTCATGTTGCGCCTTTTTTTACTCTATAACGCTATACAAGCTAATTTTTATAAGCTTTTGAGGTTATGTCTGAAATTTATCCAGCGACCCTCATTTTTTACTGGAAATTTGAGTTTAGCAGCTCAAAATACGTCGGATTAGTGTGGTCTGGACCCGAGGAAAGAAAGAACGTTTTTGTCGTGGCCTGTATTATTGTTCGAAGTCTAGAAACACATTGTACTAAATAAAGATAGTTTATGAGTACCAATTAGTACAACCGTCGATAAGGACTTACCTTAACACAAAGTGTCGACACTATAAACCTGTCAGCAATCAATAGTGTCAAACTTGACAACAAATGGACAGTCTTCTTTGCTACATGTTCTAAATTAGAAACACTCACTTAGTTTTTATGTTAACTGACATGTGGGTAGTCTATGCCCTCGCCTACTCTTGCTGTGATCGCAGACAATATGCTACACGGAAAACCACGGAGACATCATCTTTGATGGTTCTAATAATAAGATGTCATCAAAATACCTTCTGGTGATTAATTGTATTTCACGGTCTCAGAGCTTAGTCACAGTTATTTTCGATGAAAATTGTTCTTCGTGTAGCAGGTATAAGCCGTTATCGAAACTATTAGTGGCTATAGTCGCCATGTTTCGCTAAATGGAGGTGTTGCCAGTCACGGCATTGATTAAAAAATGTAAAATGTAGGTTGTAATATTGGAACTTATATTTTGGTATATTGACACGACGGAATTCAATCAGTAAGCTGCATCAAATAATTTTACATTATGTTACATTCACTGCCGTGAAATTTCAAAATGATTCCATATTCGTAATCGGCAATCTCAAAAAAACCGAGTAACAAATTTCGGTGAGATCAAGTAACTGTTTAGTTTTCTGTCCGCCATCTTGGATCTGCTAAATTCAGTTGTGACACTGTGACATTAGGTCATATTCAACGACCAAAGAAAAACTAGTATACGAAATTTCATGCAAATTGAATAAAAATTGTTGAAGTTAATAAATGATGTACATATGTGATACACTCCCCTGAGCAGGATGGTTTGTCGCTGCCGTTTTGGCGCGACCGATTTGACGCTGAGAAATTTTAGCGCTACTGGATGTTTGTTAAGTAACTACAGGGCTGTCTATACATAAACCACGTATTGCCCAGTAATTTTTCGGGAGTCATTTCCTCGTCAGGATTTCCGCGGACAATATTTCCCTATGCATTCTTTTAGACATTATTAGGGGTAGGCGAATTTCTTATGGTTAGGTTAGGTTAGTTTTAGGGCACGCGTATGGTTTTAGGCATTATTAAGGGTAGGCAGCCTTCTGACTGGTTAGGTTAGTTTCGTGACCTTGCCATTTCTTCGCTTCGCAGAGACAAAAACCAGAGTCAAATAGTCTGGCGCCAAAACGGCCGCGCCAAAAAGTCATGTACCCTACATTCCCGTCGTTGCATTGATTTGTTGTTTGGTTCACATATCCATGGACCCTACCTTTCATGAAATTATATAAAAGGACGTATTTTAAGGTTAAATAACGTTGAGATACGTGCTTTGTCATTCCTATGTCAAAAATACGTCTTTTCTCTTAGGACCCACCGATGTGATGCCGAAGTGGTAAAGTAAGTTATTCGATGGCAGCCATTTAGTGGCGAATTATCATGGTTCAACGCGTAACGCGAGTATATTTTCGATGAAAATTGAGTGCCCGGATGCAAAAACGACTTAGCCGCTCGGTCTGACTCATCGTAAGTAGTAACAGCCAGTTTCGCAGTTTTTTGCAGTTATTTCATTTTGCTTGATAGATAGCAATGTACCGCCACTGACAAAGTTATGGGTATTGAAAATATCTTTAATTTGAGTCATCACTCGTTCAGATTCGATGAAAATTGTGTCCAGGAGAGCCTTCGGAAGACGCGTTTTTCCTTTACGTCCCACCAGCGAGCTGTGACGACCGTCAGCTGGCGAAAAAAGCGACATCCGACGGCTCCCCTGGACAAATTTTTCATCGACTCGGAACGAGTGATGGCTCAAATTGCAGATATTTTCAATACCTACAACTTTGTCACTGGTGGCACTTTGCTAGATATATCAAGCAAAACAAAATAAATGCAAAAAACTGCGAAACTGGCTGTTACTACTTATGATGAGTCAGACCGAGCAGCTAAGTTGTTTTTGCATCCGGGCACTCAATTATTCTCCGTATATCAGTTAATTTACTGTGAATTCAACTATTTTTTGCCATTTCTAACAGCGCTGTTCGAATGAGCACTTTTGAAAGTAGTCGACGATGTTCATTTCAATTTTTTTGGTTAAATAATCCTTTTAAAAAAACAGGGAAATAAATGACTTATACGACAAAAACTACTCTATTCACATGTTTTTTCCCCTGATAATAGTCAAAATATAGTTGCGGATTAGGCGTGGAGACGACATATTATTTTTTTGTAAGAGTGTCAGAATATTCACGCAATTACATCAGGCGATTGATAAAAAATGACGAAATTTCAGCTCCCCGGCCCGTTGGCAGTCGACGTCAATCAATACAAAAAAATCGGAAAAGAGCCGATCGGAACAATTCCGGGAGCACATATAAAATGTAACTCTAGGCGGCGCATACAATACGCAGCGCCCGGTAAATAAAAATGCGTCGTGTCTGGGGGCGCGAGAGGCGCGGCGGGATAACGGGGCTGAAAAGGATGGGGTCGAGAAACAGGGGTGTGAGTCCAGGAAAGGGGACTGGATCCTCGATAGCTTACCCCCCTATTCTCTCCATTCCCGTCACTCTTTTCGCGCTCACCAACCCCCGGCCTCTGTCTCTCTCGTTCTCGACCCGAGCTTTGTCCTTCTCGGGTACTTTCGCTTCGGCTCTATCTCTCTCTTTTACGTAAGCTACCTTCCTCATCGTACCTATATTCCCTTCCACTTTATCGCTCTCGCTCTCGTCGACATCGCATCGCTGAAACTCTACGGCTCTCTCAGCCAGTACCGTTCCCATCCCCTGCTTGAGCTTGCGTTTCCCTCAACCCCCGCATCTGACATCGTACCTTCCTACGCCTTCCTTTCGTTCCCTGCAGGGTCGGAGCTCGTCTGCGGGAAATTCTCAACTCGTACGACTCGCGCAGTCCTAATAAACGCGCGACACAAGATTCCCTACGGTTAATAAAATATAATAAGGAAAGGTTGAATTTTACTATCCTCAAATATTCCTCACGTCTGATACTCCGTTCACGCTGACTTTTCCTGATTTCAATACCTTTTTTTTGTAAGATTTCTTTAGTCTTGAGGAAAAGAAATCTTTCTTTTCAAATCACTCTCTTCACTGAACTTGTACCACAGTTTTTAATAAAGCAATCACGTTCACATCGGATGTAAACAACATATTGATAAGACGCATTTCTAATCGATTTTAATTTGGGTCAAACGATCACAGCACCCAACAAGCACGCTTTTGAAATAAAACCTCCTTTAACCCTTTAACCCCTTCACTGGTAGGCGTTTTCAAATAAATAGTGCCAAAACTGGTACGAGCCAGTTTTCGTCCAATTTCGATGACAATGTTAATGAGGGGCTTTTGAGGGTCGCTGATTACGAATCTGATGTCAGAATTTCAAAATTCAAAATAGCGGATCTAAGATGGCGGACCAAAATGCAAAAAGTTACTTGATATAAAAGAATTTTGTTACTCGGGAGTTTTTGGGGTCTAAAATACTCTCCGTCCTCTTCTTTTCGTTGAGCAGAAGAAACAGAGAATGGCATAGCTCCCAAAATTATGCGCACTTGCCCGCTCTTCTTGTAAAAAAAAACTACTAGTGCGCAGAAATGATCACTAATAGTAATTAAGTGCACTATTACATCACTAGTGGAATTCTGCAGTTTCGTAAAACAATGGCAAAAGTATTTTATGAAATACATGAAATTGAAGTCGCTAATATAAGGTGAAAATTCATTTTCCACATTCGGCCTGCCATGTTGTATGTATCATATTGAATTTAGCAAATTTGACGGCGCATTGGGTAATATACAGTACTTTAAATTATTTAAATTTGTTGACACTATATTAGGTCAGCCATTTTGAATTTTGAGCAACCGATAACAGATTCGTATTCAGCGACCCCAAAAACCTCCTAGTAATAAATTTTAGCAGAATCAAGTAACATTTTGCATTTCGGTTCGCCATATTAGATCGGCCATTTTGATTATTGAAATTTTGTCTTCAAATTTGAATTCGGTGACCCCAAAAACCTATGAGAAGTAAACATTGCGAAAAATTAAAAACTTTTATACTTTTTCGATCGCCATATTGGATCGGCCAATTTTAATTTTGAAATTTTGACCTCAAATATGAATTCAGCGATCCCAAAAATCTTTGAGTTACAAATTTCAAGACGATTGGTCGAGTCGATTCAAAGATATTGTTATGACGTCTATAGACGTTATCACCAATTATGTCACGATTTATTTTGACATCTATAGACGTCATCACCACTTAAGGGGTTAAGGACCAATGTTCATAAATTTAGCTTTACGTTTGGCAGTACTTTTTAGTGATAAAACGCAGTAGGAACAATTTTGGAACTGACTTTTTTATTTCACTAACCAAGCTGTTTCCAAATTTAAAAATAACAAAAATCAAGATTTTTTTAGGTCTTTTTTTACTTATTGTTATTTTTTTATCATTTCCCACATTAGAATACCTCAGATATTTATAAATTTCACGTCAAAAATCTTTGGGCTAGAAGATATATCTAGTGCAAACAATTAAATTTCAAAATCACGCCTCAAAAATGCCTCCCATTATCGATTTTTTTCAAAATCATAGCCGTATGTATTCAATCGATTTACCCAAATTAAATCACTTTAATCTTGGTAGCTGGCGCGCGGTAGCTTCAGTCCAAATCTGATGTGAGTTTTCAAAAATTCAAAATGTCGGATGCGAAATTCGGAATCAATAACCCCAAAACCAACAAGCATCAAGAATGAAGTGGTTACGTTAGCCATGTTGAATCCACCATTTTCAATGTTTGAAAACTAACTTCAAACTTGGAGTTTTCAAAAGAAGTTTTTTTTTCTGTATTTTTTTTCAGTTTCAAACCTCCATATTAAAAAACTGAGAATTGAAAACAAAAAGTTTTTTTCTCGAAAAAATTCGCAAATAGGGAACTGTGTATATATTCCATACCGGTCGTCTACAGTTTGATACGCCGTCAACCGGAAATTGAGTGACAGTTAAGACAGAATTATGGGTACATGTTGCCCAGCGCCTTTGCATCTGTAAATCTGCTACAATCATTTGTCAGAGCACACGTTGACCAGGAGTTGACCTTTTATCGCCGAACACAATGAGTACAATAATATATTGGCCGGCATCCAAGGGATATGTTGAAATTTGTAAAGAATTGAAAAAACAACGTATCTATTTCTGCTTTCACTTTTATGCATTACAATAGTCAAACTCTGATGGCCAAACATACCAGGGGGCTTGTGTGAACCCTAAACCCGAAAGACCCCAAAGATTAAGTGTTTGGCTTCACGCCCTACTGGCTATAACATGCATTTAATGCACGCGGCCTTGGGCCGCAACGCTGCATTTTTGTTGTTCCTTTCATAAAATTTTTCGCGTTACTTATTCTGGTACAAGACAGTATGACCTCCTCTATTATTGATAACTTTTTCAACACTTCTTGAACAGCCAATTTTAATTATTTTGTACTATTAATTTGAAATTCATATTAAGTGTTGGCTGAAATTTTGGCCCAACAGCTATATTGGATTTAGAACGAAATTTACTGCAGGTCAATCGTGACTAAGAATTCTGCGTGGTTCCGAAAACTACATTGTTTTCTTCGAAACATATATTTCTGCTGCAAAAGGAATTCTGATGTCGTCATTTCTTCTTCATACATTACGAGGGCACCATCCAGTAATTACTAGAATCCATTGCATTTCAAAACAAATTGGTATGGTTTTTATCAAAAAACGATATTTTTCAAGAAATTTTAACTCGTTTCGTCTCTTCTATTTTTAATAAATTTAATTTAATTTATTTCTGTTTTTCATCCTCCTTAAATTTGTAGATTTCTTTGAGTGAAGGTCAAAAGCCGACAGTCATAAAGCCGACACATATCAAAAAAGATACATTGGTAAGTGGACAGTCATTTTTTGAAGTGTCGGTTTTTTTACTGTAGGCTTTTTTATTTGTCGGTTTTTCGACCCGCAACTATATCTTTTAGTTATTTTTATAGAAGATAGATTTTCTGCAGTTTTTAGCTATGCTGTTTTGGAATCTGTTTTGGAAGTACGTGTTTCGAAATCACTTCCCATTTTTTAAATATGGCTACTTAAACGAGAAAAAACGGAAAAAATTAAAACTTGAATATATAAGGATACAAGTACACAGTCAGGCTTGCCACGTGAAAAGAAAAAAGTTAGTATAGTAACAAAAGGAGTATGGATTTGGTCAGAATTAAGTTGAAAATAGGTAAAAATTACCTAAATATTATCAATTTTCGCCCAAGTACAGGTCGATTTTCCCAATTCAGACTACCACCTATTGGGGAAAAATGCCCTGTATTATCGAATTTCGACCAAAAAATTACTTCTACTTTTGCTCACTTGCCGTATTTGGACTTCTATTTTAGGTAAATAAGATGTGGTGGAAAAAATTTCTCGCCCTGATGGAAAGATTATTTTGCTGCTTGGGAAGTCAATCCATATTAAAATTTAAATTACAAAATTAGGATAATAAATTTTTCTTGTATCGTGTCATATATTTTGGTGAATATGTCCCTGTACATATTTTTTAGGTCGCTGAATTTTAATCCACTATTAAATTTTTAAAATTCAAAGTGGTATTTTTAAATTGTATAGTAGTACAGGTAGAAACAATATTCAGTATGTTCACCTGCTCCCATTAATACCAGCTTTTGAACAAACGTTTATTTATTCAAACTCGTAATTTTTTACACCAGTTCACATACTGATCAGCCGCATTGAATCCGCCATTTTGAATGTTTAAAATTTGATAGCCAATTCGTCACCAGTAATCTCTATACACTGAATATCAGATCAAATTATCATTTTTTTTATTTAGATCAACCATTTTGGATTTACCATTTTGAATTATCAAAATTTGATAGTAAATTCGTTATCAGCGACCTACAATACCCCTATATATCAAATATGAAATAGCTAAAGATAACAAAAATATTTTAATAAAACGTAAATAATTAAAAAATGACGTATCAATAGCGCTATTTTGAGAACACCATTTTATAATTTAAATTCTACTGTGGACCAACTTTTACTCAAACTCCTTATTACACAAAATTCTCAGATCTGATATCGTTTGGATACTGCTACAAATAACTCTAGTAGTCAAATTTACATAATGAGAATAAATCGAAAACATAGTATCGACGCTCGATACGAAGACTCGGCGTTAAGGCACGAAAATTAGGATAAGTGAACGTCTGCATCGAATACTAGGGTTTTTCATTTATCGACACGAAGTGTCCCTCCTAGGTCATTTCAATTTCGGCGTGAGGAAAAGGTTATTCCTGTTCTTCGGCGCGAAAAACAGGAAATTTCGTATTTCACAATTATAATGATGACGATAACGACGATGACGACGACGACGACGATGATGACGAGAACTACGATGATGATGTTGATGATGATGATGATGATTATGCTGATGATGATGATGATGATGATGACGATGGCGATGACGATGACGACGGCGATGACGATGACGACGGCGATGACGATGACGATGACGATGATGATGATAATTGTCTGACAGAAAAAAGGAAGATCTAAAAACTATGGTAACGAAGGGTTTATTAATCTTAAATTGATATAAAAATGGTTTATTTTCCATAAAATGTAATTTTTGTGCATTGCCTCAATCCTAATATAAGTGATTGTAGATTTGTAATTATAATTGTGTTAAAATTAAGTGTAAAAATATTTTACTCATAAAAACATAATATATAAATATGATATAAGTATTATTTTTTATTAATAAATATTATTATTATTTATTAATAAAAATATTTAAAAATCAAAATTGTTAACAATATATACGCTAAATGAAATAATACAATGTGATACGAGTGGTTGATTATTTCCGAAGAGGTTGGGTTTCCTACGTCCAGTCTATAGATTTTGTGTACTTTTGATTGCGATTTCTCATCCATCACGCAACTTTATTAGTTGCAAAAAGAAAAAACATACCAAATTTGTTGTTATTTTAATTTTCTTTAACATGGGCCATATTGTAGTAAATTATAGTAGTATAGGTGTTTTAAATTTCCATGTTTATGTTTTACTACATAAAATTAATTATTGCGTTCCTCCTGTAACAATACTCATACAATATATTTCTTTAATAAAAATCATAAGCAATAATTGAAAGACATTTTGCTGACCATTTGATTGCTTTTTAAGTAACTTTCAGAAAAGGGTTTCCCAAGTTTTAACATAGAACAAATTTGATTCCTATGTTACAGACTTTAACGACAGTGGACATTTTTCTCATATTTGTATGAGTATATATATATATATATATATATATATATATATATATATATATATATATATATATATATATATATATATATATATATATATATATATATATATACATATATTTCTTTAATGAAAATCATAAGCAACAATTGAAAAGGATAGGTACTTAGTAAAATAACTAATGTTCAACTAGATACTATTTTCAAAAACAACATATTTTAATTTTTTTAAAAGTTGTGCACTAAATAAAATTCTGACGACTGCTGGTCAAAAACTTGTGAGTACTGTAAATTTTAAGTTCTGTAGAATTCCTCGTGTATGTATTCTCTTAAGTCTATTCGAATGATAAAAATGGTGTTAAAATTTACATCTTTAAATATGTATTTTCCTCAAAGTTGGTATAATCCTTTTTGTTCACAATGAATTTAAAGGAACACAGAATCTACCACATAACGCAAACGTGATCTATAGTGAAGCAATATGCTGCATATGACAAATATGCTCCCGATAATTCCTCAGCGAACCCCCTATTTTACATATGTGACATATATCTGTCTAGAGTATACATATTATGTATATGAAGGATTTATTATGTACATATTTGTAACATATGTCATCACACTATAAAGAGCAATATCAAATGAAATCAAATATTAAATATCGTTAAGAAATTTTCATTTGCGTTTATTATGCAACCCCTTTCTTGTATATATATATATATATATATATCAGAATTTTATTTAGTGCTCAGCTTTTAACAAAATTAAAATAGGTTGTTTTTGAAAATAGTATCTAGTTGAACATTAGTTATTTTACTAAGTACCTATCCTAGAGAATGCGGTATTAAACCAGGAACATACGTATCTGAGTTCTAAGACAAAGATTTTTAAAATTTTAGTTT
Source organism: Trichopria drosophilae (assembly GCA_030407085.1). Classification (NCBI taxonomy): domain Eukaryota; kingdom Metazoa; phylum Arthropoda; class Insecta; order Hymenoptera; family Diapriidae; genus Trichopria; species Trichopria drosophilae. The sequence continues at coordinate 108,383,534 of CM059585.1, read as the reverse complement.
CTAAAAACTTTTTCCTGGTAGACATTTTACTGGTTGTGCTGGCGCCCTAAATAAATCCGGTCTGCAGAATCTCACGTACACGAATTCTAGACGGAAACTAGCTAGATCACTAGCATATATTTAAAATTACAAAAAACAATAATTGTATGCTGATATATGAAATTTGCATTGCACGTACGGATTTATTGATTCGATAAAATAAGCACATGAACCTGTAAATTTATACAACTTTTCTTACGACGTTAAGATATTTAAAGTTGAATTATTAACACGAGCGGCGTCAGGTGAATCAGCTGTGTGCAGGCCGCCATATTGGGAGATCGATGTATTCGAGATTCGTGAATCGAGCAGTTGGACGTGAAGTTGTGAATGTTTGTTGATTCCAAAATATTGAATTTAAATTTCTAAAATATAATAATGAATATCTCACATCAATATTGTCGAAGTGTCCGAGTTTATTACCATATTTTGATACACTGTGAAAAGTGTATTTTATTAGTTACAATCCTGTGTCTTATAAAGCGATTTCTTATTGCCCGTTAAATAAATATTGTAATTGCTGAAATCCCACATTTTATCCATCAAAACCTTCGACTTTTAGCATTTACTTCTTATCGAGTAAAAGATATTCTATTAAATTCTCATGTTTCAAAAGAATATTTTATTATGTCTAAAAGAATACATATTTTAGCATTTTAAAAATACTAGTTTCTTAGAGGTTATAATCTTGCAAATGTATAGAATATTATGTAGTAAATAAAGCTGAGAATCAATACAAACGTTTCTGTACAAACAATTCACCGTTACAATGTCTCCTTTTGATGCACATCATCACAATATTCAAAAATCACTTCGTAAAATTTGACAAATACGAAGTTATCAGATGTTGACAGAAGTAATGAATCACGTGTTTATAGGTTAGACACGGATTATTTTTTTTTCTTTTATTATTTTAACGGAATTGCCTTTTTACACAAATGTTTACACAATATTATTCTCAAGTTTTGCTAGAGCTGCATGTCATTTTCCCTATACCTACCTATACAGTACCGGTCATGCGTCGATTTCCGTCGGACAAATTATCGAAACGTAAACAAACAATGTGGCTCGCCTTACCAACAGCGAGCTTCTGCTTGAAAACGAAATCGAAAAAATGTCACCTGACAGGAATCGATTCACTACCTACGAGTTCGTAGTCCAGTGCGTTACCGGGGTGCGGGTCAAAAAACCGACAAATCAAAAAGCCGACAGGTCACCAGACCGATCGTCAAAATACCGACAATCGAAAAGCCGACAGTCAAAAAGCCGACACATAGAAAAATAGACGCATCGACATGCGGACTATCATTTTTTGAAGTGTCGGGTTTTTGACTGTCGGCTTTTCGATTGTCGGCTTTATGAATGTCGGTTGCTTGACCTGTCGGATTTTTAATTTGTCGGTTTTTCGACCCGCACCCCGTTACCTCATGAGCTACGAGAAGCTGATATATACAATATTTTCTAAACTGGTTCATTAACTGAATTATAGCAGGTAATCATTTTTCTTATATACAAGAATTATTTATTTATTTATTTATTTATTCACTTTGGCTTGACGATTACCTCGTTTATACTGGCAAAAATACGTGTCTTTAAATTGTTGAAATATATATTTATACCGACTACAAGATGTTTTAAGAATCTTTGTCTTTTAACCTGTAAAAGAAATATTTTTGTCTCTATATGTAAAAGACTGTCTTTTACGGGGTATTAGAATTCTAATACCCGGTAAAAGACACTTTTCTCAGTGTAAGGATAGTTGCTTCAAGCTTCATCAGGTGTCATAAGGATGCAGTTAAATTGTAATGGTCGACTTTACTACTATTTATAGATGTTACAAGACAGCACAGTATTGCGAGCTTTTTGGTTACCTTGCAAAATCATTAAAAGTACTTTTTTGCTTTATGTACTATTACTCTGTGTGTATCGTATTTTGCTGATTTTTTGAACTGGTAGCAATTTGAAAATTGAATATGCAGCAATTCTAACAGAGTCCCATCTGCTCTACTGAAACCATTTTATCTGCGCATTCGTTAACTGTTATTCCCATATGCGAGGGAATCCATATAAATTTCAAAATTAATTTTGGTTTTTGTAGACAGTTTCGTACGTCTGCTTGGTTTATTGTAAATTATACAAAAAAATGTAGATAATTTTTAACTACTAGCTAGACAGTAGGATAAGACACAGATATCATTTTTAGTTTATTTTAATATCTAAATAGTGAACTCGATCGATTCCATGGTTAAAGCCTAGTAAAACCTACTATATCTTTTCAAAGTTTTGATTTTTACGTTTATATGCTATCAATGAGCAGACGGAATCTGAAAATATCAGGGGCACTTTTAGTTACCATTTTTGGAAAAGTATTCTCGTTGTTGAGGCAAGATGTGCATGAACCTTCATTTATTGTCTTCACTTCCCACCTTAGCAATCATCAGCTAAGAATTCGCAAAATAAAAATATCTTAGTACAAAATGGTATTTCTAACTGAACAACAAATTCGACGGGAATATCCGAAAATAATTGAATTTCTGCAAAATACGAAAACTGTAATAACTGCGGAGGTCTTGGGATCTCCAAAGGACCCTCTCGGCCCCTGGCTACTTGGTCGTAGCGATTCTGTAATTCCCTTTCTCCGTGGGTTTCGTTACTCCCATTCTACCCTCAACTTCCACCCTTCACTCGCACTAGAGAAGCAGACCCAAGGGTTCAAGCTTGCGCCCTCCTGCTTCCTTCCTTTATCTACGTCTCTCTCTCAATATTTCTCACTCTCTTCCTATCTCTCTCTTTAGCTGCTTCTCGACCACCTTCTCCTCCTTTTTGCTATCGCTGCTTTTGCTTCCGTTCCCTTTACTACGGTCCTTGCCTCCACTCCCTACAGTGGTAGCTTTGGATGGCAGGTAGGGTGGCAAGGGGTTTACGTCAACGTCTTACACTATCCTCCCGAACAAACACCCCCTCAAGCATCCTGTGCTCGGAGTCTACCAAGCGACCTATCTATACCTCCACGAGGATCCATCTAACCAGGGTGCAACCAGTCTTCAGTTACGAAGAGATAGGAGTTTCTACCTCCGAAAGAAAGGTAAAAACTGCGTAAAATCCAGCATAATGGATTATCGCGTAGGAAACGGAACGACAGTTTCGGGAGCTTTTCTACTTACACGATAAAAAGGAATTCATTCCTATAGCCGCCTTTGCGATCATAAAGCATCAAAGATCCAAAGGTCATATTTTCAGTCTTTCACTGATTTTTTTACATTTATCATAAAAATTTGACGATATGCGACTTGATAAACTGCATAATCCATTCGATTTTAGAAAGAATACGTTACATCGACTGGCAATTTTCATGGGGCTAAAAGTATAAATAACACGCATTCGTTACAATTACTTCGGTGCGCGTTGAGGTAGAAAATCGACGATTAATCCTAATCGGAATAAAAAGAAAGAAGAAAGTGCGCTTAAACTACTGGATGCTACTCGGATTCGAGTCAACTAGCAACAGGAAGTCTAAAATACAAACGTCACCACATAAATACTGGAATAGATTATACGGCCACATGCGGGCCGAGTCGAAGTGTATAACGAGTACTTTATGGTGATTACGGTTGTGTGGGCTCACCGCCAATCGAATCTGCAAGTCACGATCTGTCAAAGATCTGGTACACAACTGTTTACTTCTTCTCGATTACCAATTTTTCTAATGAGAAACTCGTTTGGATTCATTCTAAACGGAGTAATACTGCGATCGGTGATTTGCTTCTTTTCTTTTCTTGTTATGGGAATCATAAAATATTTCCGTGAATGAAAATATCTTTTTATTCTTGAAATTATAACTTCCTGAGTTCGTTATTTTTCATAGTAATTTTGATAGTCCGAAATGAGAATCGTTATTAAATGTCGAAAATTGGAAAAAAATCCATTTTTATAAAACATTTTTATAAACAATAAAAACTTACAAACAAAAAAATACGTATTTTATTTTTGATAATGTCTTATATCTATTAGTTAATTTGGCAAATCTCTGCTGTACTATCCATGTTCTTTAATGGGACGAGCGAGACAGTGAGGAAAGGGAGGGAAAGATTATTGATTGACTGAATACTTATTTATTAAGGGGTGTATACACCTAGAAGCCAAAAAAGGTCTTACTTCTGACTTTTTTAAAGGAAACCTAAGGGATATTTTTGGAAAGCTTCTGTATCTAAAAAAGTACACATTAAAGAGTATGTTACATAAGTTTTTGAAATTTTATAGAACCGTTCGAAAAAACGGTGAAATTCGGTTGTCAACAGTGTTCCTCGAAATATTATCTGAAACAAAAAAGATAAAAGATTATTAAACTAGATACTAGAAACTAGTACTTGTCATATCTGATTTTGAAAATATTGATTTTTGACAAAATGGCGGACCTCCATACATAAGGTTGCGATTTTCGACCAAAAATGGATCAGTATTTTGCCTACAAGTAATGAACGGAGCAATGAAAAAAAATCCTATGACAAGTACTAGATAATTATGTTTAAAATAAGCGCAGCAAATTTCAAAGCAATCGGTTCACAGGGTTTTGAGAAATTTTGTCGACCGATTTTGAAAATATGGTGTCGAGAAAAACACGTTTTAAAATTTTGAAGTTAATAAATTGTAATTTTTTTGAACTTACATAGAACCATGCCTGGCCCATATACGTCATCTACAATCGTCGAAATGTTCATTTCCTGGATTCTTTGTTGTCGCCGCCGAATTCGTCCTTTTTTTCAAGTTTCTAGGTGTAGATACAGCCTTAAGGGAGAGAAAGGGGGAGAAAGAAAAAGAGGATCAAAGGAAATTATCAAATTTTATAAATAAATGTCGAAACAAACGACCCTTCGTGTCGAACAAGATGAAGCAAACTTCGCAACTATAATTGAGATACACGACTCCTCGTCTCAAGCCATGAAATAAACGAGTCTTTTTAAGAGGTGTCGAAAATGTTTTCCACAGATATTTCTGAAAGTTTCAGGTTGCAAATATCAAATTTCCTTAAGTAATCACTTTACTGTAAATAATAAAGTAGTAATCAGTAATGGATATTTTGTATACTACAAAAGTTTTATAATTTGTTAACTTTTTATTGATAAATATAGATTCTTCATGGCAATATACACCTTTTGAGGTATAGATAGTTATTGCAATAAAGCTTAAAGGCCTAGTAGATACTGTGCGCCATCATTCTCTTTGTGACAAATCCACTTTTCAATACGTGGGCTAAATATCGCTTAAAGCACAGCTCTCGCACTTTTAAGGTAAAATTTTATTAGCATGAACCAAATTAAATAGTAAAAAATGTGAAAAAATTCACTATTTTCAAAATAGTTTGACAATTTTATATACATAAATTTCTACCTAACATTCCAAAATATACCGAAAGGTTTCATTAAAATTTTACGACTTTATTGCAAAATATACATTACTTTCGTATCTGCAGTCGTCATTATGTATCCGCCATTTTTAATTTTTAAAAATTAATATCAATTCGTTTTCCGCGACCGTCAAAACATACTTTCATTGATAATTTTCATTAACTTCTCGAGATATTGAATTGTGAACATAAAAATATCCAAAAATTCACACTTTTCAAGATTTTTTAATGATTTTCAAAAAGCGCACATTTTTATCGGATAAATTTTTTGCAAATACTCATCTGCAGAAAATAATCCAAATGGTTTCATTATAATAATACCTGCGAGAAATTATTCCTTAATATATGCCGTTATCCGTTTAATTGCAATTCACTATTTACTTCACGCAGATTATTCTATAAGTAATAGTAGTGTATAATATATTATATACTACTAATATATTATACACTATTAATATAATATATAATAATAAAGTAAGTATAATTTATAAGTAAATACATAGAAATGTTATAAAAAATTATTCTCGTTTTCAATACATGATCCATATGATAAACCGAAGACAATCTTCAAGTTTATGAGATTCGAAAAGATCACAATATCTTGTAACGATGCGATTATAAGCTTTAACACTTTATATGTGAATCGACAGTACATAAACATTTAATATTTTAAGTAAAGTCATTTTGATCTTGTCTGTCCATTGCACACTCTAATAGGGGTACCTCTCAAAACGAAGGTGTCCTGTTTAGGTAAATTATGTAAATTCCCTTCCAAATGGTGATGGTCTTCATAAAATTATTTGTAACTTGAATATTATAATATCGATATGTAATATGTCGATTTAAAAATTCGGTAGCAGGTCTAATCAACATTATGAAATGTTGACATTTGCAATTTCAACATTCAAACTCAACATTTGCAAACTCAATATTTACAATTTCAACATTATTTTTATATTATTGAATTATATTGTATTTTTAAAATCAAGTGTAATAACATTAATCGTAACATAAATTAAATCTTAAATCTGTGTTAATAATGTCAATAATACAAATGAATGATAACAATTTGTATCAAAGAATTTAATGAGTATTGTGCGCTTTGTCCACTGAGATATTTCATTTAATTTGGTTATATTAGGTTACGTTAGGTTCGGTTCGAACTAAATTAGGTTAGGTTAGGTTAGGTTAGGATAGGTTAGGTTCGAACTAAGTATACAATGATTATGTGTATCGGATCAAAAAATTACTAAGGAGAGGTGATACTTTGTTAATGGTTATGTTAGGTTAGGTTAGGTAAGGTTAAGCTAGGTTAGATTCGAACTATTTATATTTAATTTATTCTTGTTGTAATGTAATGTTTGATAATTTTATTTTTTATGCTAATTCTATTGTTTGTTGATTTAGTTAGCTGTTAAGTTCGAAACTGTTGAATTCGAAAATGTTGAGATTGAAAATGTTGAGTTTGTCAAATGTTGAGTTTGAAAATATCGAATATCGAATTTGTATGTTCAGTTTGTTTTGTGTTGATTAGACATGTAACCAAAAATTCGATAAAATGAAAAGACGATCTAGGATCTCAAGTGCGTTTTATTTCAAAGTCCTTCCATCAGTCGTTAACTTTGGTGCCGAAATTATTATAATCTTCGCACACAACAAATCAATATTTGTGTCATCATTAGAAAACTCACAGAAACTTTCTTTGATTTCTATTTCAAGGAATTATTAAATTTAACAAGTTTGTTTCGTTATGCGGGGTGCGGGTCAAAAAACCGACACTGCAAAAAATAAATCTCCGCTTGTCGATATGTCTATTTTTTTTGTCGGCAGAACAATCCACAGAAAAAAGTCTTAAAATTGTTACATCTCAAATTAAGCACTGTAAAAGGCTGAATTTGAGTATAAAATTGAGATAATTTTCTTAAAATCTTGTTTTCAGTTTTAGCAACTTACTACTAAAAGACCTAAAACTCGTGGCATTTTTATTTTATTTTGCAAACTTTTTGTGTAAACAATGGCTATTTGAAATTTTTTCAAGGGAAATGGATAGGGCATAATTGAAAGTAGTAGGAACGGTGTCTATACAAAATTTTAAAAATTCTTTTCATTTGAGAAACTGATAAAGGTTCAAATATTCGTTTATTTTCGCTCACGGTCATTACAATTCGTTTATTTTCATCGACACCAAAGTTATGGTAGTGACACCCTCGCACATTATTGTTTCTGATTTTTATTCAAAAAAATAATCAAATAATGAGACGGAGGAGACATTTTGACAAGTTTTTCATGCGTTGTAATGAGTTTCTATGATGGAACTTAATAAAAATATATGGACGATATACTTTAAGGATTACTTTGATATATATCATACTTTAAGTCATAGTACTTTGTCTAAGTGATAATAAAATGCAAATAACACTAAATCTAAAGGTTCTTGAGATTCGCCTATATAATAGTATTTTTTTATTTATTTTATAATAGAAACGTTAGGCTCCGTAGATTTCGTCCAAAATACTTGCTTTTTAAGATACATATTACAATAAAATATAAGTTTCTTGAAAGAGCTCGTTTTTTCGACCTATAAATCTATGAAATATAAGAAAGTACTTATATGATAAGTAATCAGTGCAAAAAAAGTTTAAAACTGAATGTTCATTTTAGGAGCCGGCTAAAATTTGTCGTTTCTTAATCTGTATTTCGGTGGGGATCAATTGACTTGAGAGAAAACTATGGTTTCATCTATTCTCTGATTTCCGTTTCTTTGGAAAGTAAATAGTTGGCAAGTTGGTACCCGACTCCTTAATAACTACTTTGTTGCCTCGCCCTACAATTGAGAACTCGCACTCGTGTAATTCAGTGATCGCACCCCTGTGGAGCATCCGACAAAAAATAATTAGCGAAGCCCCGTATATACGGCCGTACATTTTATCGTGGGTCTCACTCATCTCCTCGTTCCATTCTTTCGTCATCGCCTTGCCACCCTCTCTTCGTCGCCGAGACGCGGCAGCGGGTTTCTGTGAACTCGGTGGCAAGCCCCTGCTTCCAGCTCACGTGTACGTAGTACCTTGGATCCTCGTCGTCGCTCAAACTACCCTTTCCCCTTGGAGCTTCCTCCCCGACGTTTCCCAGCCAACCATCGTCCCTTGCCACCCCCCTGCCCTTCGCCGCCGTTCGAATGCCCCCGTTCGCCACCCACCGAGAGAGTACCAAACCCGAAACCCACGGTTCGGTCGGCCGTCCGCCCCCTCGGCCTCGAGCAGGATGATTCAGGCGCCAGTAGGGCGCACCCACCTTCGTCGCAGGGATGAGAGTAACTGGGTGGGTGGGTGGGTGGTGGACGGCGCTCCGAGGGGAAAGCTGAGCGCGAGGTAGGGTCCGGGGGCGCTCAGAACGTCGGATGGAACAGGAGGACGAGGGTGTCAGGGGTTGGAGGTGGAATTGGGGGAAACAGAGTGTGTCGGGCGTACTATAGAGGGTGAACGCCGAGGAGCCCAAAGGAACGACGAGGAGAAGCTACATCGAGCCGAGCGAGAAGTCGCTCGAGTGAAAGCCGGAGAGACGGAAATAGAGAGTAAAAAGAGAGCATTACGATAAGGGGCGAGATAGATAAAATGAAAAATAGAGAGGTGAAAAGAGTGAGCCTTTCGGAAATTTCCTAGTGTGCCTACTCGGACGAGCATTGTCTTTCCAGGGATGAATTCAGTTTTCAGCGCTCTAATTACACTCTGTGGTATTACAGCTTTTGTCATTAATATTACGTACTCAGTTGCCTAGTCTACTTCAGAATGTACTACATCTTTCGTTATTATCTAAGAAATCGACGTTTTGCAGTACTTAACCTTTGAACTTTAACACTACTCCATCGGCTCCTTGAATACCAATCTTCGATATCGATCTATGAAACCCCATAACTTAGAGGGTTTACAATACAACTGTAATTAGAGGTTTCCTTCATTTTTATGACCAATATGACTTCACAACTATTTTATTGCAGATTTCGGTGGTTCGGCCTAACAAATAGTAGGGGAAGACGGGGCGAAGTGACGAATCTCGAATATTTCCATTATAATCATACTGATTGTAAAATATCATATTTAGTTTCATTGTTTACACCATTTTTCACATTTTGAGGCGTGATGTTTCATTTTTTGTTCTCTTACCTACCTTTGGGAGCGAGAAATGTAATTTTTAAACAAAATTTTCAAGTCATTTTCCTGTACTTTGCTCTCAGATTGTTTAATATTTTCATTTTGATAGTTTAATAATCATTATTTATATATTTATTCTAAAAGTACATTTTTTGGACTTATGTATAAAATATTAATTGTTCCTTTTTTGTATGTTTATAATGAGATATCGTACCTGGAAGTCCAAATGATACTTTGGGGTGAAGCGGCGAAATTTTTTCCCGGATGTCTCTATTCCATGATTATTTTTTAATTTAGAATTCCCTTTTGATGAATGCATTGAGTAACTAAAGACGAAGTTAAAATATGTAATCCTTATATAATACGAGTATTCACAGCTTCCGAAGATGCAATTTCATTTTTAACTGTTGTTGAAAACTTTGATATATCTGAAGAGGTTCATTCCGCCAACGTGAAAATTTTATTTTTATTGAAACAAACAATAATAACTTAAAAGATTATGACTTGCACTCAATTTTATGATAGTCGTCTCAGAGACCTCTAAAAATAAGGATTCGTCACTTCACCCCGATATCGCCGCTTAGCCCTGTGTTTTTTAAGTTTTGTTAAATTGGCCATAGCTGGCCATCTGTAAAACATATACCGTAAGTAACATGCATGTAAATATAGACTATGAAATTACCTATCAAATGACACCTTGCATCATCTTAAATACGAAATTCAAAGAGAGATATGATGCACAGAAGAAATCCTAGCCGCTTCGCCCCGCCTTCCCTTATACGTGTAATCAATAAAAATCGCAATTTTGAGTATTGCACATTAGAAAAAAAGAAATTGAGTAGTTAACGTTGTAACCCTATCATTAAATGTGTTCTTTTATATTTATTTTATTTAAAATTCATTTAAAGTCCGAACGTCAGACTATGTCTATGATATCTATTTTGGATCGCTGAATCAGAAGTCCATTTTACTCCATCACATCAGGTTTTGAACATAACCTAAAAAGCCTAAAAATCCTATAATTTTACTTTAAAATATTAAAATAAATAATAGTTTGCGCTTGGAGGTTCATGCCCCGTTTCCGTTAGGTTTCTGGGTTTGCTGAAACTATATCTGAAGCCCATTCTGCCCCATCACGATAAGTTTTTTCAATAACCTAAAAAAGAAATCTGAAATCTCTCTTTTTTACCTTAAAGGTGTATCCGGACAATAGTACAAGAATGTACTCAAACTACTGGAACGTATTGGACAATACCGTACTAGTAGGCATTATTATGCAATAAAGGAAAATTGGTTAAATGTTATAACATTAAATGGCCATTTTGCATCCCATGAAGATTTTTTCTTTATTTTTAAATTTTAGAGAGAATATTTTTGAGGTTAGGTCAAAAGACTGACCTGATGAGACCGAATAAACTTATAATACAATTTCAGTAACCTCAAAAATATAACAGAAACGTAGCATGGACTTCTAATCGCAAATTATTCTTTATTTTAACACTTTAAGCTCGAATTATATGATTTTTTAAGATTTTTCAGGTTATGTGAAAAATCTGACATGGTGAGGTTAAATAGACATTAGATTCAGATTGGGCCAACCCAAAAACATATTATAGGCATGGTCTGCCCTCTCACCCAGACTTTTTTCAAATGTTGAAATAACATTTTTTTTTCTTTTTAAAACATAACATTTTTTGTTTTTATTTTTAATTTATCAAATTTTATTATGGTTAATGGCATACCTGTAAAAGTTACAAATATCATGTCCAAATCAACTTTGCTATCAAATAGGTGTATTTCAGAAAGTAAAAATTGAAAATTGCTGGCACAAAATAGCGATGAAAATGTATTTTTATTCGTAATATCATAGCTATATATTTAAAATATATATGATAGAGCCGCGGTATAATTGCGGTTACATTTATGTCCCAGGGCATTTTCCCAGTTCCGCCTCGTTATATTTACTTTCCTCTCTTTTTCCTCCACCTCGCGGGTTGGGGTCTCAGGAAGGGCCTGCTGTGACGTCACGAACATAACGCGACTAAGGTTAGTGGGAAAAGCGTCGCTCCCCTTCTTTTGATAAATATGATGAGACAGGAGGGGAAGACGAGGAACCCAGTGGGTAAATATACCGGGACTCTAGAGTATATTACATGAGCGTGTATGTTCAATGTAATGTTCGTGATAAGGAGGTGAAAATACATTGAAAGCACTTACTTTTTTTTTTAATATATAGCTGAAAGAAGAAATTAAAATGTTTAAAATTGTTTTTATTTAGAGTCTAGAGAAAATGAAGAAGATACTTTATTCTCTCACAAATAATGACACCGAATGAAACGGAATTTGTGTCTTGTTTTAAGATATTTTATTCGATTCGAAACATTTATTTGTAGAACTGTAGATTTGTAGGTATTAATTAAGTAGTATAAATATAATCCATTTCAGTCACAGCGGATACCAGTGTCTCACTAACTTGTTAACTACTTATCGGTGTCTATGAGTAGTTCGTTATCGATTTCGTCGCACGAAATTATTGCACCGAAAGAAGAATAATTTTCAAAAAATTTGATTCCAAAATGAGTTGATAAATATCCTTTGAAATTGGTCGAAAATGATTTCCATGGTTGCTGATTATGACTGCGATATCAGATTTTCGGAATTCAAAATGTCGATCGATTATGCCTGATCAAAACGAGATGTAATATACCATGCCGCAGGAATAACAGGGGTGATAAAACTAAGGTTAATTTTTAAAATAAATAAAATTCGACATTTCATTACATAGAAAAAAGTAATACCATGCTGTCCTATAGAATAATTATAAGTACAAAACTTATTATGATTATTCTGCCGTGATTGTTGAATTTTACAGTGTAATTTAAACAGTTTTTATACCACTTAATGCTTGTTTCTTACTCAAATAAAAAGGGTAGAAAATAGAACAATATTTCATTTCAGCATAATATAAGATTATCTTCCATTATCTTCTCCTTTGAGTGAAAAGTTAATTTAATAGTGATATAAGGATAATTTGGCCAAGAAATTTTCAACTTAAATTTAAATTATACGTCGAAACAAGAAAATTATTTTTTTTAATTTTTTCTCCCCCAATTTTCTAAAACGACATAAAAAAAATCTGAACTTTTGTACACCACTTTCCAAACGGTTTCTAATTCCCCTCAAAAAATTTCAAGCAATTAAAGACATTTCCAATTGAGCCAGAACTTTTTTTTACAACAGTACTTTTTTGCTCGAAAATCCAAAAGATCCAACATTTTCCTGATTATTTATTTTAATTATTAATTATTTCATACGGTTTAGTTTACAAAATTGAGACATTACATTTCATATTATTTTGAATCTTACGATTAAAATATGCTCCGATTGAGTCGAATACGACTATTTTAAGCTGAGCTATAGTATGTTTTGTACAATAATTCTTTTTGACAAAAATGTGGTAAAGGAAATGAAATATGTTTTTTGTTCCTGTGAAAATTTTAGAAAAAATTAAACAATATTAGACTGTGGATGATCATATTCCATATCGTTTTGTACATCTATTTACCTACTTATTTTTACAGAAAACAAATTTTACTGTCATGTTATCCTACAGTGAAAATCGAACATCGTGGCTATCGTGAAATCTGGTTTCAGCGTTGAAAAATGATGAAGAAGACAGATGATAATGTCAGCCCAAAATGTTATCAAATCAATATTAAAGACATTAAAATATTATGTGACAAAGATATGGATCATTTCATCACACCTGGGTCTATGAATCTTTTCGATAGATTTGGAATTCGCAAAGAATTTGTAAGTATTGATCCTTCTCTTCGGTAGGAAAATAATGATTTTAGACACGGTTACCTAACAAATTGTTTCAAAGCTCAAAGTAATCAATAATTGTGCAGAGTAGGATAGTAAGTTTGATGGAAGAGGACAACAATACACTCATACGGAATTAGGACCACAAAAAATATATGTACAGGTCATCACCGAATTTCATTAAAAATATGATAACACGCAACAGTCAACAGTTTCTCGTGATTTTTAACTTGGTACATTATTGTCTAATATTTTTTGTAATATTTATAAGCTAATAAAATTATACACATGATAGTGTTGTAAAGTACTCCAAGTATATATTTAATTTTCATAAAATCAAAAGGCCCCTGGTAGAAATCTATCCAGTTTTTTGTTACACTGCCCAGTTTCCCTATACTCCACCATACCTTTTACATAGGAAAAAAGTGAACTGGACAGAAACTAGCCAAAAACTGGATTCATTTTCTACTAGGGGCGGAGTTACCCTTTTGTGGATTTTTATTAGATTGATTATCCCCAAAGATTAATATAAGTTACGCCCTTTTTTTATTTAATTATAAAAATGGACTTTACACGTTTAAACGATAAACATAATTGAAAAATTACCTTTCATTTCTACAAAATCGAGGAGGAACTCAGACAATAATACATTGATTTTTTAAAACAAATATTAGGCACCTAGCTTCTTCACATTTCACGCCAGCCAAGATATTCGATTATTACAATAGAATAACTTGACAGTATATTTTTTTTCTAAACAATTAAGTAAACCAATAGATACGCAAAAAGGTATGGAACATGATTATCCATAGTATAATATTGCTTAATTTTATTCCGAAATTGTTACAGGAACAAAAAACATATTTTATTTTCTTTACCAAATTTTTGTAAAAAATAACATACAAAACATACGATAACTCAGCTTTAAATAGTTGCATTCGGAGATTATTTTACTCGTAAGTTCCCAAAGAATATGAAATGTGATGTCTTAATTTTGTAAATTAAACCGTATGAGAGTTGTGGATAAATAATAAGGAATTTTTTTTTTATTTTCGAGCAAAAAAGTACTCTTGTAAAAAACGTTCTGGCTCAGTCGGAAATTTCTTTAATTGATTGACATTTTTTAGGGGGTTTAGAAAACGTTTGGGTAGTGATATGCAAACGTTCAGATTTTTTTATGTCATTTTAGAAAATTGGTGGAGAAAAAATTTAAAAATTAATTTTCTTACATAATAATAATGTCAAACTTCAGGCCTCTACAGGCACGGGTTAATTTTGATATTAAGAGCTTAAACTACGCATAAAATTTATTTGCAATAAACTGAAGAGGTGCGTAACAAAATTCCCGACTGGACCTTTTTAACGGACACTTTAATACTTACTGATTTTCAGTGAAAAGGGAGTCACTGTTTAAGCAAGATGGCAAATTCAAATCGCAAGTTCCAAAATGTCTCCATTGAATTAATTTGTAACATCTCTTAGAAATGCTTCACAGCCTAAACTTCAAAACGAGTTCGAGAACTACACGAAGAGAAATAGATGTTACTGGAAAATATAGTGATGGTATCGAATAAAATCTGCTGGTATCCAGTACCATCAGTATGTTAACGGATATAGTATTTTTCTCTCGGTGTACTAAATTATTTTTTACGTGCAGACATATAGTCAGAATTTATATCGATTAACATTAGCCAGTTTTTATTCATCTAAATGTTATCAATATAATATATTGGATATATAGGAACCCTCTAGAGACTCAATAGAAATGCTAGCTGTTGCCCATAGATAGTATTAAAAGATAGAAAATTTGTGAATTAGCGAGGATTAAGTCATACATCGTTAAAAGAAAGATGCGTGTACTATCTTAAACGTGATGGATAGAGATGCAGGCAGTTGGTGTAATACAGAGTCAGGAAGCCAGGGGAATATGCGACTAGGGAGGTAGGGAACCGATAAGGGGTTGATGCGCGCAACATGCCTAGTTTCCGCCCTGAGGTGCTGTCTGTATCGTAGAGACTATATCTTCGGTTAAGCAATACTAAGAAGAGTGTTACCTGCCCACACCAGTCGCTCTATGTCTACCAACTATGTACCTAGGATGCTGCCAACATGTGACGAAAGAGCTACAATGTATACTCGTATACTATAAGCAAGTAATCTTCGAAAGGGAGTTGCTCTATGGAAGCCATGTCAACATACAGACAGCTTTATGTTTTTAATATCAGAGATGTTAATGTACGTCTGATCATGATTGAAGGTATCATAATGTTTTATGATTCTACATAATGTTGACTTTTCCCTCAATACGAGAGAAAAAAATTACAACACGAGAGAGAAAAAGGTACCAACATCCCTTCCTCGACATGCGATTTGTTTTATAGCTCTAATAATTATCTACAATTGCTGATTTCTGATAAATGTGATAGTGCGAGTTAAAATTGAGAAATCTGTCCGAGTGTGTTGCTTTACGATACCAATTGAACTGTAGACAATTATTGTTTCTGATTAGTAGTACATCTAGAAATGGTAATCTATTCGTTGTTTTCAATTTTGCAAGTAAATTTAAGTCCGAGATGATGATTTGACTATTTTACCACGTTATATAAGAAATTCATTCTTCTTCAATTTCGTACTCTCTAAAATTGAATTAGTCAAATTTTAACTAATTCAATTAGTGAGACGATAGGGAAATGTACCAATTACTCCCACGTAGAAATTGAATCCGGGTAAAAACAAGTTACTGGTCAATTTTATTTGACGCTGGGCAGTGAAACAGTGCGGACACCAATAGTATATTACATTGTGAACACTATTAACATAACCTCTGACATAACCGAAGTGTAAAATACATGAGTGAGATTGAAATATAATATGAATTGAGCGTGTGTGAGTTTTTATTACGTTTTGTCAGTTTATATCTTAAAGTAAGATTTAAGATTAAACTGGTCAATTGATATCTTATTCCCAGTTCACATTCCTTCTATAAACATATACATGCGAAATATAAGTTTTGGAGTACAAGTCTCGGATTCCATATAATTATATGTATAATTCTTAACCAGTTTCATTCAAGTTTAATTAAACATTTATTTATCAAAAATATTTTGAAAGTCGGGCATTATAAGATACTTAAGTAATAACTGGCTAATTTTTGAATAGTTTTTTAAATTTATTAAAATATAGTGTAACAGAGCTGTTACTGCCTAAAAACTAGATATTAATTATGTGGCCAGTTTTTAATAGATATCACTGCCCAGATGCTGGTTTCTATCGATACGGAATTATTATTCATCTTTTTACAAAAAAAAGGTCTATAAATAGTTTAATATTTACATTAAAATTTAATCATATTTGTGTATTTGAGACAACAGTTCATTTTTTTTTCTAAATATAATTTAAAACTGAGCACCTTAAAATTATACAAATCGTCATATTTCTTATCCGCTTACGGTACCGAAACACCATCTTTTAAGTAGTTTCAAATTAATTCCATTGAATAGGAGACGGTCAAAAGGGGGTTTAATAATACACTTTGTCTATTTAAGTAAAGTTAATACTATATAAAACTCTATTTGACTTTAATCACTCATTAATTCTTCTACATTTTAACGACAAATAGAGAATTCGTGATAAATCTGCAGACACTGTTATGCACAGTAATAGCAGCATTCGACTTTATTTTATTTTAATTGATTACTTTCATATATAACTGATATGAAAGTACGTTAGAATTTTTTTACGCAGATATATGTTCAGTTAAGCAGGAAATTCTAAAAAGATCAAATATTCCAATGCGAAAATAACAGAGTACATTTACCCTATTTGATTAATAAATTAGTCATTTTGTAGCATTTGACCATTTAAATTAGTAAACTTATTAGGTATTCGTCTTACTAATTGCAGTTAGTTAAATAGTTCTAGTAATCAATTAGTCATTCCGATTTACTACTTAAATTAGTAATTCGATTTCACATTAGAAACATTGCGAAGAATGTATTGTTAATATTGTCAAAAACGATTTTATTTTATTGGATATCGTTATTAAAAAGGGCCTCTACTGTCTCATCAAATCGTAAAGTACAACAAAAATCTGTATACGAATTAGTACGAAATAAGACTGGTTCTTTCCCGAACTTCGGTATATGAATTAGATCCTGTAGGGCAGACCGGTGCTGGTTGGCGCGAATTTCACTCGATTTTTTACGTTGTCATTATCATATGTATAAAAGTTTTGGAACGTCGGAAACTCAGATTTCATATGAAAAATAAATTGTCCTGTAAGTTGGCATACTTACCAATAATTATGAATATATATTGCGTAGCGAGATATTTTATAAGTAAATGTTATTTACTGACTTCTAAACAATTTTTACATTGGTAACTGTTTTATAAACCATTGTAATGCGCTGGTGTTTTTGCACATATTTCATATCTTTTAGTACAATTTACTCACATACGCCAATCAGACTTTTAATTGGCTTCAAAACATTTCTATTTGTTCTGTTATTGCTGGACAAGGAAATCAAATTCCCCTGATCGTTCCTTGCAAATACAGTAATTTTAAGCCCTTGTTAAATGTAAACCTACAAAAGGAAATAAAGAAAAATGTCAAAATTTATTTTGTGGTGTCAAAATCAGTTTTTCTTGCATATTCTTTAGAATAGTGATGTTATAACGATGAAACTGGGTGGAAACTTAATGTTCATCACACCCATCAAGGTAGATGAAGGGCGAAACTTTTGGACTTACAGCTTTTAAATAATTGAAATTCGCCAACTTACCCCTGCATCATATAATCCCGATATCCTCTACGTTTTTATCTTTTATCTTGCACTTCTAAGGTTTAAGACCACAATAGAATCATATACTTCTAAACTTATTCCTCCATTTGTTTAATGAATTTTAAAAAAGGAGTTAGTTATTTAGGTAACTGATATAGATTTAGTATCCTCTTGGAACAAATTCAGCAGATTATAGTTATCATTGACTGCAATACTATGAAGAAGGTATAGGTATTATTCCCATGATGAGAAAATCATTTCGATGCACATAAGTTTTCGAGGTCGCTGATTACGAATCTGAAGTCGGAGCTGCAAAATTTAAAATGGCTGATTCATCGATTTTTGTGAAATTCCAATGGTCGGTGTAACAGTTAGCTTCTTGATGTCCGCCACTTGGAGTCAGCCATTTTGAATTTTGTAATTCTAACATCAAATTCATATTCAGCGACCCCAAAAACATATGGAAACCAACTGTCGTTTATATCGAACTTTCGGAAGATTGATTTGTCCAACTGGTTTTTTGAAAAACATTATTTCTATGTTTGAGTTGCCATATTGGATCAGCTGTTTTAAATTTTGCAATTCTGACTTCGGATTCGTGATCAGCGAATCTTAAACCCATAGGGTACATAGTTTCCAGAAGGAAAAATGTTGATTCTAACGGTTAAAATCGCACCACTGGTATGACGTATTCGCTAATGGGTTAATTAAACAAGAACCGACCTTACTTTCGTTTTCAGTAAAGCTCAATAATTTAATGTAATACAGTGACGTTAATTACATAGGACACGAATTATCCAATTAATCATTAAAATATATTTAAACACTCATAACGCTGTAAAATATGAAACGCATGACAATAGTCGCGAGTCATGATGCAAAAGTAAAAGGAGTAAGTAATTCCGGAATGGATCTTCTTATTACAGGCGATTGCTTTTGTGACTGACGTGTAAAAATCATGAGATACGGAATTATTACAATTGCGAGTAATCGTTTCAAAGACCCCTCACAAAAGAGCCAATTGAGTAACATTGCTTCAACGGATAAAAGCACAACGTCAACGGTATATACGGAGAAATAAAATGCAAACAATGCTTAGAGGGAAACTCTTTCATGAACGAAGGGACGTCGATTCATCCCTTTATTATTCGGGAATTAGTAACCCTGCTCACCTAGTCTCGTACTCACTAGCGGTCTCTCATTCTCTACACCCACCCTTTCCTTACGATTTCGACGTTCTATAGCGAGTCTTCTCTTACATAATAATAAGAATTCACTTGCCGCTTTAGAATCGTTACAGTCGTGCCGTAATTACTCGTGGGAGACAGTTTCTCGGCGAAATTATAATTTAAGCAATATTAGTAGCAGCAATATTCATATCTAATTCTGATTTTGGAAATTGACCTAATATTGACACATCATGTTGTCTACAAACAATTCTTGGGTCTCTTACGCCAGAAATTTCCGCAGTCGTGTAGATTATTTGTGGATGTAGGCGTATGTGTTACCATTTATTGTGCTTTTGTGGAAGGCAATTTTAATACTTGGTTCTCCAAAGACATCAGTGAAACACCAAGAATAATATCAACCGATCAAAATAATATTATTTGTGTTTATTTTTTTTTTCATAACGATGGTTTTTAAACTTTATTCTGTCCCTCGCTATCTGATCATTACATAATATCACTTTCTTTTTTCTCTGCCTTTTCTTGACTATCTTTCGACGTCACCAATTTCCCTTTCTCATTCCTTTAAGCAGACTTCTACTGGCAGCATTGACTGACGATTATTTATTTAGATTCGAAGAAGTCTGCATGAAATACAGTTGGGTATTTTGTGCCGAGAAGGGAACGAAGGAGTCGAAGGACGAAAGAAGATAAAAAGGTGGCATAGTATAGAAGGAGAGGCACTGCACGGAAAGTGAGGTACAAAAAGAGTGTAGGAAAGGAAGAAATATACAGAGAAAGGGTGGAACAGATGAGAGTGAGTACGACGCGAAATGGGTTGGGGTGGAATGGGTCGACGGTGGCGAGGGAGTGAGAGAAACGTAACAGAGAAGAGGAAAGAGAGGGTATGAGAGAGAGCGACACCTCGGCGCCAAACTCACCCTCCTGAGACTGCAGACTCACCTACGTCTCTCCCTCTGGAGCCCGCCGCCGCCATCCTCTCTTCGTAAACCACCCCGATACCAGTCCCCGTTTCGAAACCCACTCCATCGCTGAGCGCAATCCCCTTCTTCGTCCTGCCGCCCACCTCCCATGATACCTCCCGTCGCCTTCACCTAAACCTCCACCCCAGCATTGCCACCCTTCATCCACCATCCGACAACTCCTACGTAGAGAGCGACCCTCGAGCTATCTCCGAAATCATCCCTTACATTCTAGTGCCTCCGCTATACTCCTGGTCTGGGTCGCTCTTCTGAGAGCCATGCTACACCAGCCCGGCAATAGGTCGCTAGTTTCCTACTAGACGCAACGAGAAAATAAGAGATTCCCTCCGCGCTATTCGCGATACGAATTACAATGGCCGCTTTAGAGAAAAGGAGAGAGAGGCGCTCTGCCTCGGGCACACGGTTACTTGCACAATTTAACAATATATATGTAATGACTGGGTGCTGGTTCAATTGTTTTTTTTTTTCTATGACTTTGTGTTTATGTCTAGTCACCAGGCCGAAAATTTTCCTATCACCTAACTTCATTTTGTTCTATCATGGGGTTTGTCTACGCTATCAGTTCTTTGTAGAAAAGATTTGAGCTCTAGCGATTGATTGAATACAATATACTTTCTAACTGCAGAAAGTTTCTTACACCAGTAGTGTAATCAATAAAGAGAGAGGAAAACCAAACTGAACATAAACCACTTTCCCTTACTATAATTGTGTAGTGTTTGTATATTCCGAAGGTTCCATCCTGAATCCTTTTGTTTGACAGGGGTATGGCATTTAAAATTCAAATTGTAGGTGGGGCAGGTGAACAATTGGGAATTCGCCTGGGAACTTTGTCCGGGGATCGAACTTTTGTGCCATACCCCTGAAATCAGCTACATGGAGTCCATGGGTTTTGGGCAAACGAATTTCGTTATTAAGGGAGAAGAATTAATCCGTTCAGAAACACAAATATGGTCTAGGTCCTCCTCAGTGTCTGCCTTTCTGTAAAGAATAGTAAACTCCGAAAGTAGTGGATATTTTTGGCATACTTTCATCATGTTCAGGGTTAAAACCGTGGTATGAGGAAAAATAGTGGGAGCGCGGTGAACCAATACGAAATTACCATTTGTACAAGGTAGGTACGCCGATAGGAGCATGGAGTTCCTGCTTGGAAAATTGGCCAATTTTCATTGGCTCATTAGAGCTCCCATCTGCTCCTGATGTACAACGCTTCACCTACTATTTCTTACGACACTGTTAAAACCAAGAAATCAGCACACTTCACTAATTACCTTTGTATGCTAATTCTGACATTTGTTCAGTGTTTAATTAGAAATTCAGCTTTTTTGCAGCAGCTCAGTACAGTAGGCTTCACTCCAGATAATTTTCCTTGATTAAAAATGGAGACTCCAGGTATCTAGTACGTGTGTACATTAGGACAAGGTGTAGAGAATTAATTGTTATTTACACTTTGCTTTCGTTGCATCTTCTACATAAATGGACAGATTATTCTTCCCACCGCGTGACTGCGTTTGTTACAATGAAAGTCCAGTGAGAATTGTATTGGACATTTTTCTTCCCGTTCTGTCATTCTTGCTGAATCCTTCTTGAAAGGACATTGCAACGCTCCTAGTCATAGTGGGAGGCAATTAGCAGATACTAGACAATCACGCGAGTTACTTCATCCCATCTCAAGAAGATTTGATCATAACTGGAATTCGTCTGTGACATGTTATGAAATCTCATCTTTTTCTGGCCACAACTATGCTGACTTTAGTTCCATCTCGTAGACTAAGTGGTGAAACTATCCACATTCGGCCAGAATTGTCACTATTATTTTAAGATCACCTCTAGTTTCTAATGTTTTATTCTTTTCCATAAGAAAGTTAAACACCTTTCACACTCAAAGATTTTGTTAGGAATCCAGACAGTCTATTGAGAATGAAATATTTACTATTTTGAAAGGGCGGTGGCATAGTAGCCTAAGTACTGCGGAGCACCTGGTCATGTTTTTACCGCTTTTCGATTCCCCGTTCCATTTCCTTGTTCCGGTCTGTCGATGGTTTCGTTATTGCACTCCACACATGTGGTGATTGTCAAAATAGTAGATCCTCTTTCATAAACACTGAGTTTATTACCGTCAATAATTCCAAATGTAATAGAATACCGCACGTTTATGACTGCCCTTCAAGAGAGAAGTGGCGCAAAGTAAAAAGTTGATTTCATCATTAATAAGAGATGTTCATATATCAAATTTAAATTTGTGTATCATCGATCTTGTTCGAGAGATTAGATTGCAGTTTGATAGGATCTACAGCGTGAGGCAATCGTTAAGCTCTTTATTAGAGGGTCTTTAGTTACCACAGTGGGACGAGTCCCTCTGGTTCGTAAATACTCTTTTCATCGGAGGATATAACATCGGTAGAGGGCTTGAAACTTCGCCGGGAGTAAATCAAAGAAGTAAAATTAACTCGAAGGGAATAACATTTACGTTTAGAGATATAGTGAATTTAATGCTGACTCTCTCTAGGACTCTGTTACCAAAGTGAACTTCAGTTAGTGAGAAAAAGTGTGATTATAGTCGGGTTTAGTTACTAAAGTTCTTTGTCAATATATAAGATTGAATCAAATGAAAATCGAACTTTCATCTTGTATATTTAAACACACTATTGTAATTCAGAAAAACGTAATTTACGACTCAGGATGCACATGTTCTTGTAAAAGAAGATTTTTCCATTTTTAATAATTTTTGGTTGGACTATAATATCTTTCTTCCATCTAGAACAGAACATTATATTTTTGTCTGATAGGTAGCTATTGCACTATAGTTATCACAATTTCCTGGAATTTCAGTCTCCAGATTGTCGTTTTCATTTCGAACATCATTGGGTTCTAGGATATGCCTAGATTTAATGGAATTCTGAGACATATTTGTTTCCATTTCATTGTCAGGTAGTATCCAACTGCAATATACGGATAGTACAATGCTTCGCATCAAATGTATTAAGATATTCAATGCATCTTGAGTTGTAACTAATGATCTCATTCATCGTAATCTTCAAGTGCCAAGGGTCTTTCAGGTACTTAATAAAAACACGATCAAAAAGGAGACTAAAGAAGAGAAATTCCACTCGATTTTATGTACTAGATAGATTTATAGTATTTAAGCTTTTACTACAAGCATCATAATATTTACCTAACCTTATTTAATATAATAAAGCTAGATTATAATGTAATTAGAAAGGAATAAAAAAAATTATCGAGTGAATTATAGTTCCCGATTAACTGAGAGAACTGGGCTCATGGTTAGTCCAATTCAGAATGCATCTAATCGTTTGAAGGGAATTTTATCACCCTAAATTAGGCTATGTAACCTTATAGTTTTTACTGGAAATCGACAGGGTGCACATGGTGACTTGGTATGCAATCAGAACGTACAATCACATTGATTTAGACAACTACATACTCGAATCTCCTATGTCCTTGCCCAATCGATAATGACCCTCTTGTCCATTCCCTAAAGATTTTCCACATGGTCAGTCTTACTCGGAACATACATGACAGTATGAGAAGGATCCCCTAACGACAAACAGTCAATAGAAGTATTCACACCCTGCGAACCAAGAATTCACATTCACACGATTATTGTTATTTTTGTTATAAGTATTATTATTACAATAAACATCGTTATCGCACTAATTAAAATATGAAACTGTACACAAGCTGCGCATAATTCAGGTTGAATATAAAGACGAAGGGTTTAATAACTATGTATTAAATGACATAATGTGTCACCTAGTCCCTTTTTTCTATATTGCTAATATAAATAAAAGATAATTCATTAATCGGAAGAAGTGGAATGTCCGAAACATATGCTAGTACATTGAAGCGGAAAGAAATGTGTGTTTAATTTAGCCAAAGTGATTCATGGCTCATGTCCTTATTTATCTGACCAAAGGGACAGTGTAATCGAACATGTGATGCTACACTCCGAAAAAAAAAACGAACCGTAACATTTTTGCAAGTAGTCAATTAGGCGCTAATGCGATTGATCAACGCGTAAATTACCCGCAGGGTCGAAGATGTATCACAGGGCCTTGGAAATCGGTCGCTCGTAGCGTGATAGATTTCATGCGGGTATTCCCCGAAGAACAATAGCGTCCACGCCAGCCAAAACGAAGCCACTGGGGTAAATGCTAAATCACCACTCAATGGAGTTACGCCACTTTAACGCCGATAATATGGACATTGTATCCGCCGTCGAGGGTCGCGAGGGGACGCTCTATCGATTTCCTCATTCGGAAACGAAAACGCTGAATTTCGGGGTCAATTCCCTCGCTCCATACACTCAAATTATAATTCTAGGAATGATGTAAGGTCCAAACTTGATGTCACGCGAACAATGACCATTTGAATGATTCCAACATTGATGGTCGAGGTCATGTAAGTCCGTTTTTTGCTTTTATTCCTCAAAAATGAAGCTAAAAGCATCATACATATACTGGTAAAAACTAAATCGATTCTCAAAAACTATTTGTTGCAAACAATCGACATTTAATACACCAGAATTGACGTCAGTAGTTCATTTTATGCGAAAAATTATTCAATTTAAATGGTGTAGCATTCAAACAGTTATATAAAATTCGGTGGTAATTTTCTGCAAGCAATTTATATTATAAAATTTAATGATACTAATAAAGAAGTTTACTTAAAAAACATGTCCGACTACAAGAAAGCCGACATCAAAATAAACATCACTTTACCGTAGCGTATGCGTCAACTATTCGTAATGAACTTAGCTAAATCTGAGTAGGTAACAGGTTTTGGAATCGTCCTTTCTCAACCAAACCCTCGCAACTCGTGAAATTAAATATACAAAGTTAAAACCTCGTGAATATTTTGGAAATAAACTTTCAGCGAAAATAATAGAAAACATTAAAAGTTTTGAAATCGCGGGGATAAAATACTGAAGAAAAGTTTTGGTTTAGTTATATAAAAATTATTAGTATTGTTTAGTACTATTTGAATGATATCGCCATAGCTCACAGCTGTAATAACGATATATATGAAGATTTATTAGTAATTATTATTGGTTAAAAAGCTTAAATGATATTTTTGAATTTTTGTAAAGCAAGAATGTCCATAGTTCATACCGACACCAGTTGAATGTACTGCAATGTACTGCATTGTACTGGATTCGATAGTATTGGGCTGGATGATACATGATTGTACTGTACACAATGTACTGGATAATATTAAACTGAATGTATTGCTTCGAATTGCAGAACATTGAACTGTATAATAGTAAGCAATAAGTCCTGAATAGTACTGGACACCAAAATGAAGTATTGCACAGTACTAAAATATATCGGACAATACTAGATTGAACTGGAAAGCACATCACTGTACTGGATTCGAACGTACTAAACTGGGCAAAACTTGTACCGGACAATACTCATCTGAATGTATTGAATAGAATTGCAGGATACTGTGCAGTATTACTGCAATAAGTACTTGACTGTACTGACATTGACTGGTCTGTCCTAGGGCGTATCGAACGCTTCTGGACTGCACTGAATAGTACTGCCAAGTACGGGATTGTACTCGAAAGTACTGCCAAGCAGATAATCCTGCTGTACTCAATGTACTGGTTAATACTAATATTCCCAGCAGGCAATAATTATTGGATTCTACTGGAAAGCTCTACACTGTACTGGATTCAATAGTACCTGAGTGCTCAGTAAAGTATAATACTCTACTCTATGCACTGGGCAATATTTTACGTGTGTTTATGAACATTGCAGGATATTGAACAGTATTGCAGTAGGCAATGAGCGCCGGGTAGTGCGGGGATGTACTGCACAGTACTGGAATGTACCGAATAATAATGGATTGGATAGTACTGGACTAGTTAGTACCTAGCTGTACTGTACTTTAGTGAATGCATATGGAGTTGTAAGCAAAACGTATATAGTTTAATTTTCCGGCCATGTATTCTTAATTTCCTGATATAAAGTCTTTATTTTCTAGTAGTACTGGAAAGTGTTTAAAATTGTGTTCTTAAATTGTGCAATTTGAAATGAATAACAGCTCACGGCGGAGACCGCAATATTTCTTGTTAAGACTGCTAAAAATACTTGTTTATTGCAGTGCGCTTAAAGTGCGACTTTAGGCTTAACTGTTAATATTTTGCAAATCACTTTTTACAGCTTTTGACATCCAATCTAGGCATTGATGTTCCAGTATAATTATTTTTGTATATGTTATAATAACGAAAATTTAGTAAATGAATGTCCGAGATGAATTTAAGCATTTATCTAAATTTTAGCTGCTTCGCACCCAACTTTCGGGCAGACGTGATGGATCTGTCACATTTACAATTCGAGGTATTTCAGATGCCCGCAACCCCTATTTTGCTGCTAAATGTTTTACTGTTCCCAAAAGGGTGAATTACAAAAATTCGTAGCTAAACTAGTCGTAGCAGTCCTTTTTACGAGCTATTACCCTATAAACCTTGCATCCAAAACAAATATGGTAAAGTACAAGTTCGCGTCTCGCATCACAGCTGACAAAACCCGTCATATAGTTAATGTACAAATGGGAAGTTATGTAAACATAGCATAAATATACATCTTCTTTATATTTTATTGCATACAAAATATGAAATTAAATTTAAAAAGTATAAAACTCAAAACGTATTTTTTCAGGAAGGTATATTCGTAGACGTGTAATTATTACAGACAATATTTTACGTTTATTTTGATTAAGATGTATTGTAAAAGTCAGCATTATTGAACCTATGTATAATATCACGGCATGTTATTTTGGATATTCAACGGTGCCAATTTTTTTCAAATTTTTCACTTTTTTCCGCCCGAATTATTGCAGAAACAATGTTGGTTATTACGTATAGGGTAAGGTACCTTTAGACCTAAATGTGCATTACTTTTTCTTCTTGTATCGGAGATTATCAGAATGAATGGGTATAACAAAATAAGTGATAGAAAACTTAGGTTTTCTGCAGAAATCATAGAAAAAATAAAACATAAAAAATGGATTAAAGGTAGACAAAAGTAGAAAAAAGGATTAGAAGAATATATCTAAATTAGAAACTGAATTAGAGATCGACGGTTTGCTTTTTAATTAATAGTTTTTAATTAAATCAGATTTAGAGAGTGACGTGTGACATATTACAAAAACAAAATACATGACAAATAACATTGCTAGTGTACATATTTTTAATAAATTTTACAGAATATTTATAAACATCACAGGTATCAAGTGTACTTGATGAAGTGTTTCTTTGTTGTGTAAACCATAGGATAAAAAATGAAATAAAAATGAATTAATAATAACCAAAACGAGAAAAATAAATAATTTTATTCAATTTTGTATCACCTTAATGCAAAACATACGAAATAACGTAACAATAAAAAACAAAACTCACAAATCTATACGATTTTCGGCACTTTAGCTGACTTCGTAGGCCCAGCTTCTATTTATCGTTTACGAACTCGATAGTATAATATCAAATGTCTCTTATTCACTTTCAAATAGGGTTAATATGTATAATTTGATGATATAATCACAATAATAGTAGAAAAATGTAATTTCCAATGAACTTGATACTGCTCTAACGCACTGGCCAAAATACGTCTCAACCCAACTTTGAAAAAATGTTTTTGAAAAAATCGCGTTAGTCAAACGTACATTTTTCCATACTGGCATGTTTCAAAGTTGAAGTATTTTATCACAGAACATAATGTACTTATTAATAATAATATAGGATATTATTGTCTCTGTAGGTATTATTCGGAATATTTAAAACACATAAACTCGTCAGTTTTTGCCAGGTTTGGGGCCTAAATTTTGCTAGTATCTGGATAGGCTTTTTAAGGATAATCTAGATTCGTACTAGTTTTATCCATTTTCGGTACATTATTTATACATTTTTATCTAGTGTTTATGCATTTTAGGGCTATTGTTCTTTTATAAATACGGATTGAAACATTTTGCACAATTTGTACAGTTAATGTATGGCTACAAAAGATTCTGATTTTAGCTAGATTTTCAATTACAGCGTTATTCACTTGAACGTAAACGAATACTAATTTTTATTTAATAAAATTATAAAAAATAAATCTGAAGAAGATTTATTAGATTCTTTCGGATAAATTTGAATTTGTCCAGTTTCAATGTAGATATAATAGAACATTTAAAGAAGGTATTTGTATACATATTTTTCGTAACTTTTCTCAACAGTCATTATCAAACTCACGCAATACAGACTGGCGATTCACACCAGTCGAATATTCTCGAGATACTGATTATTGTCTTCTATTTTAATAACAAGGTACAATTTTTCCAAGAACCGCAGACAATTAAAAGAATAAGAACCTTGAAATGTAAACAGCATACGTTGAGGCTTGTAAACAGTTCACCGTATTTGATACTCGCCTTTCTCCAATCCACATTTATTTACATATTTTGAATAATTTTGATAAATAGTTTTTAGGTAGCACTTTTAGACAGATATGAGTACTTCTACAGAACTTTTAACTTTTCAATGTTTAAAATCATCAAAAATTATTTTAGTGGCCCACTAATGGGACGTATTTTTTTGGTTTTTACATCACTTCAAGAGTAAGAAATAGTTGGCGTAACCCGTTTTTTAATAAAGTTGTATTAAGTTGAATAAAGTCAAAGTTGAAACTAAACAATAGCCTAATGGTAGATGAACTTATATTATATATCTTATTGTTTTTATATTTAAAGATAAGGTACTTGTTACGAGAAGTACAGTTTTTTACTCATTATTTATCATCGCTTATAAAAAAATGTTAGAATTAAATTTTTTCAATTTTTATTAAGACATCAGCCGAAAAGGTCTGAAAATCTAAAAATCTATGTTTATTTTCAACTTAGAAAAATGCTTATTTATTTCTTAGAATGTTTGTCACCTATTATAAACTTAACAATGTCAAATAATAAAAATTTAAAAAATGTCAACATTTTTTATTATTGAAATGTCGATTCACGGTGTAGGATAACCAATGACAAGTTAAATACGTGATAGGAGATTTATAAGTACTTTAAAGAAGAAATTACAACGTAGTTTTAAGCGTGCCTAAACGCCCTTTAAGTTTGCCACTCGAAAATGTTTTGTATTCGAACGAGTTACGTACTTATTTTGATAATTTTTAGAGACCTCCTACAAAGTTAGTTTATGAGGCACACGTATGCCGTGCATCTTATTTTTTGTGGCTTTTAGTTTAGAATTATTCTATGCAACTAAGAATTCAAGAAATGAAAAGTTATTTTCTCCACATTGAAAAAATTAATAAATTCCCGAATTTGGAATAATCGGTGGACGCTTACATTTTAAGCTGCACAGTTTTTTAGAAGATAAGCACACTCTTGGCATGTTGTTTATTGAAACTCCAAGATTATACGAAGATTCTCTGACACTTTCAGCGTGTTTGGATAATAGTCACTTTTTTTTAGTGATATCAATATGAAATTGTTGGGTTGTACGTTGTGAAATTCAGTAAAAATCATACTTTACGTTCGCTTTTCTTCTTTCCAGTGATTTATAATTTTAAAAAACATATAAGGGCTAACATTTTAATATACCGTAGAAAAAGAATCTTGATAGTTTAGTTCGATATTCATTTTTTTGCAAGATATAGTCACGTACTATAAAAGTTAAAGATTCTGTAGAATTACTCATATGTGGACAGCTTCATTTATTACTGTCCAATATTTAGACAGTTTTTAAAAAACTGATTTACTGATTTGTGGCTAGTTATTACCTTTTTTGAATATTTGTGCTATATACGGTTTTAAACTACATAACTTAGCCAGAAAATTGACTATATACAATAAAACTGTACTAAAATTCCATCCACTTGAATAAAATGTTTTAATATTTTGTCACTCTACTTGATTTTTTCAAACAGATTTTTTTAGGTTATGTTAGAGCAAGTGACTTGTCGTTATGGAACTTACCGTGTAACAATAAAATAGGCTATGCTTTAATTTGGCAAATTGGTTTCGTTACTATCTTATTAAGACTTATCACGCAAAAGTTTGTCTTTCTGTTCAAGAATCGTTGATGACAGCATTCAAATAAAACGCGCAAAACTAATTACTACATTATCCTTAAAACCTTTTGATAAATATGTCTTGCTACCCTTTCAAGAATATGTTTAGCGGTAGCTGCTGTAAACCTTTTGATTCGATAACAATGTAAAATATCTTCCTAAAATATGCAATTACAAAAAAAAAGAGGAAATTTTAATTTCGATTAGCACAGTAGTATCCATTTTTATTAACGAGATCCAATCCAATAAAAAATGTTGCTAATCGTTTGTTGACATAATTAATAAAACGTTTCCATCTTTTACTAATGCAAATAGTGGAACCGAATCACTAGTTGGAATAGTAAAATCGAATTATTTATTGATTAATACAATGATTTTTTCAAATTGAATTAGTTGAAATTTGATTAACACAAATTTAAATAGTATAATCAAGAAAAGTAGTTCCAAAGCAAAAGGCAATCAAAAATATCTAGGGTGCATGTTATCTACGTAAAAAATAAAAAATAGCAACGTAGAAATCAAAGGGAACGAATTTTCCGGAAACGCCGGAATTCATTAATTTCATCACTGGGTTTTCTAGTTCCGGCGAATCAGGTGTGGATTTCAAAGGAAAAATCGAAGGAATAGCGTATCCAGGAAAGCCGAATCGATAGCAACAATGCTGTGTCAAAAGCGAAGCCTGGCAGAAGGAGGATGCACGGTCGAAGTATCGTGGGGAGCGGGAAGAACGGGATGTGGCAGCCTTATTGGAACCGTGGGGTTGAGACCAAGTTCTTCCGAGAGCCAGAAAGGCGAGGGCAGAGAAGACAGCACGGATAAGGGTGACGAAGGGAACCAGAATAAGGAAAGAGAGCTTCGAAAAGGACGGGTGGCCAGGGAGGAGGAGAAAAAGATAGGATTTAACGAGGTACGAGAAAGTTGGAGTGAGATACAGCCAGCCAAAGGGGGTTGGAAACTTACGGCGGAAAGCAAGGAAGGGAATGTGAGCGAGGAAGATAGAGTGAGAAAGAGGCAGAAACGTGCCAGGCAGGGGACATCGTTGATGGAACGAAGACGCTACAGCGCTGGCAACAACGAGGATGAAGGTTTTACCTACAGGGTTCTGGCGAAATGGAGTTTCATCCATAATATACAATCCGGCATTTGATGCCACTGGAACCATTATTTGTACGAAAATTAAAAATAGTTTTATGTGGAATCGGTTATTCTGATATTATAAAGTCGCCAACTGAACATGACTTGTAACCATAACAATGACATTCAAATTTTGTTGTGTTTTTTGTCAAATTTATTTCGACAAGGTACTTACTTCCTTTTGTAGTTAATGCAGAGTTGATGCGTAGCTTCAGAAGTGTTCTGACGAATAATCATGATGTAGGGTTAGGCGAAACAGAAGAATGAAATAAAAGACATTTAGACGGATCAATTTCATATATTTTCCACCTGCTCTTGTGCAATTTAAATATAGCATATATTAATTAATAATCAGACAATAATATTCGCAATGATAGCCGCACTGTGACAGTAATACAATTAAAAAAAAACAATAATTAATACCAATGATAAATCACTTTAAAGTGTTGCGCCAATCTTTCGTTCTATATTACATCGAGTATTTACAAAAAGGAAACAAGAACGGCGTTAATGCGCCGTCGAGAACATGTGGTCCTCTACCATCGCAATCCTTTACTTTAGTCGCGATTATGACTTTTTAATACATTGCTACATCGGACTTCTAGCAAACACACTTCGTGTATAAGCAGAGCTTAAGGCCTATTCTCTATTGTACTACAACTCCGACCGCCTCTCTTGGGCTTCGCAACGTCGTCGGAAAAGCTATGATTTCTTGTTTACATAACCTTGCGCGAAGTCGAGATAGCGCCTTTAAACGCGTTCAAACAAGAAACCACAATTGCCACTTAGATCGCTCCGTCATTTCAACTTTCGCGGTTACAACAAACTGGAATACTGCCTCTCGCACTGGCAATCCAAAATTGATGAAATATTCTCGCGATATGTGCTGGATAAACGTCCGAACCATGACGTATTCAGTTGTTTCGTTTATTCGCAGGAAAAGTCACTCTATACACACCGACGAAGAACAAAAAATGTCTATCACATTTCCGTACCACGCGTGCAGTATCGCGAGAAATCGAGGTTGGCGGCCCAGTTGATTTCGGCAGAACATCGAAAGCTCTAATGCGAAAAAATAAGAAATTTATTGACGTATAAAAAAGCTCTGCAATGGAATGCGATTTTCAACCGTTTACGAAATGACCGCCGTGTGCTTGCGCGTAATTTTCAACATTTCACTCTCAATCGCGAGACGTCAACGTTTTCGGCTATCCGCAAGAGTGATGCTGGGCGGGCCCGGACGGTATTGCGAATTCTGGTGCCATCATCACTCCCGGTAATCCCGAAGGGAGGACAGTTGGAATGCCCGAAGGTAGAGCGAAAGGTGTCGGCATGACCATGGACGGTCGGAGCCTCTCTGTCAGTGCGAGCATCACTTGACAATGCAGGTGTTGAATGGTTGCTAACAAGTTCAGATTTGTATCTATCAAACCGGCTGCCGGAGAATATCTCTCGCTTTCCGCCAAGCATTCCGCTTCCACAATGGCGTGGCTTCTCTGCAGATCGGAAATCACTGAATCTTCCTTGGTCGCATTTTTATTCTTCTCCGCCAGTAATCTCTGTTGATGCTTCAGGTAGGACGTAGTAATTGGCAAACTATAATCAATGGGCGTATTCTTCGTGTCTACGCCCGGACTCCAGGGTCTGGCTAAGGGTCCAGTAGGCGGAGGCGACGGCGTACGTCCTTCCGGTAACATTCGCTTCCTTTTGGAGGATGCCGAACTCCGCGAACTCGCGCGATCCGACTCCGGCGTCCTGCGGGAATCCGAGAGGGTCTCCGTGCTCGAGATGAAACTGTTGGCGGCCGCGGTCGAGGCCGGCTCCTTCTTCAACAAATTCGAAATGCTGAGAGGATTGTACTTCTCTTCCTTCTCCTTCCTCGTTTCTTCAACCTTCTCTGGGATAACTGCCGAGGACTCGGTTGGAGACTTGTGCTGCTTCGAGTGCCTGTAATTGAAGAGACTCTTACTCTCAGGCGGATGACTGGCTTCTCGAGGTTTCGCATTGTTCTGAACTGGTGATGTGGGCAGGACGGCGCCGGGCAATGGACTTAACGGTTTGGCCGTCGACGACCCCGTTGCCGCTGTCGCCGAGGCGATCGACGTTGTTATCGCACTGTTATTGTGTGGCTGGCTCGCCAGGTTCGTCGGGCTCGGAGTTCTCGGGCGACGTTGGCATTCTGTACACCCAAGCAGGAATCTCGTTACCGCTTCTCGTGGAAGGAAGGCATACGTCTCCGTAATCTGGAATCAAAAGAATGTTTCCCTTATTATAAATTGAATTTTCAAGATTTGCAGATAATTTTAGAAGCATCTCCATTCAGCATGTATTCATTAGGAGTCAATATATTAATGGATTGGGTCGATAAGTTGTGATGTAGGAATCTTGTTCTATTTTGCATGATTATTATTCACGTGACAGTAAATACACGAATTACGTCATAATAACAAAAAACTTGAGAATAATCTCCACAGAATTACGCCCTACAGAAAATACCTAGCATAAAATAATGAAGAGAATGAACAATTTTCAACAAAATTTACAATTACTTTAGTGAAGTGAAACGACTTTTTTTTAAATGCTTTATGCATTAGTTTTCTTGAGACTTAATTAAGTTACTTATTTAACCTCTAATTAATTTTGTTGATCGAATCAATATTAATGTTAAGCGAAAGAACACTAGTATTTGAATCACTTCTTACAACGACCGTCGCGTCGTTGAATGATTTTTTACATGTAAGGATCAAGATCATTAAATCTTTGTTGCGATTGGATACGGTCGAAAAACGGGGTTAACAGTTTTGAGATTATGGAGCTCGTGAAATCTGTTCTACCGTGCTTTTCAATTTGAAGGCATTACTCCTCGTTTTTAAGTTGGTAAATATACTGCAACAGGCAATATTTTGTGGTTATTCCAATCGAAAGCAATGTCGAATGTGGCTATTGTAACTATTTATCTGGCTACATAAAACAAAATGTCTAGGGAATGCTTTCCTAGTTTATTTACTTTACGTATTTGTTTATGATACGCCTAATCTTATTCTAAGAGATCATGCGGAAAAATACGGCGGGTATCTTTATAAAAAATTAGGATCTGAAGTAAATAAAGTATGAACCGTTGTAGAGGAACATTATAAATTGAATCCACGTAACCCGGTAAACATTTCCGGACCTAAAAGTATGGCTGTTTACGATACTTTTATGATATATCACTACAATATACTGTCCCGATATAGCATCCCGTTATAATTGCATCTCGTTATATTTATGTCTCAACATGTTTTCCCGGTTTGGTCTCGTTGTATTTACCTCTCGACGCTCTCTTTTTCCTCCACCGTGTGTTCTGCGAGCTCATAAAGGGTCTAATGTGACATCTCGAACATAACGCGACTGAGGGGAGTGTGAAAAGAGGCGCTCCCCTTCTTTTGATAAATATAATGAGACGTGAGGGGAAGGTGAAGAAACGAGCAGGTAAATATACCGGGACTCTATTGTATAAAGATATCCAATGAAGAAATAACAGCATGGAACTCGGTGTATTTCATCAAACTCCATGAATTCAAGGGATAAGAAACCGGTAGAAAGAATCTCATTAGGATGTCATTTGATGACAGGCTCTCCGTTGTTGAACGAGTCAAATTGGAAAAGCTACAAATGATCTTATAAACGACATGGAAGTAATTCAAAGGCAATTTTTCGAAATAATTCTGGTTGCGATTGCGACAGTTCTTATTTTCCGAACCTTAGTCGAGATCATCGGTGTACCTCACATATGGCACTGACGCCTAAATCCACAGTAATGTGACTGGAACGCTGCCATAATGTTGGCAATTTAATTAAAGGCTCCGTTAACACTTTTTTCGTAGATTTGACTGATTATATTTTGACAACTGTAGAATTCATTTGTGAGTTACACGGGACTTTAGTTGGTGGTGCTTATTTATTTGCAGAAGAAAAAGGCGTTTGTTTTATTATTCCAGACCTCGGTTTTGCCCGCAATTTAATTTACGTCGTCTCTGTGGCTATCATTGAAAGGCGACCCGTTATGTGTAAAATACGATTGGGCCTGATACGGTCTTACTAGTGGTGATACGAAACTGACCCGAAACTGAACATCTAAGAAAAAAATCAGAAAAAGCGATCGAACTATTCTTTGGAAAGCTGAAAAGAGTTAGGGATGGTTATAGACAATGCAGGTGACTTCGAAATGGTCAAACACATAGAATATTGTACTATGTTTGTGGGATTCTGAATCTCCCAGAAGTATACCTATAAACATCTCCAAACATCAAGGAATATGGAGAAGTGATTCCCGCATATAATTGAGCAACAAATAGTTTTTTAGCGACCGTATAGCCATGACCACTTTGGTGGTATGGTACCTCTATCCAATACATAATGGATTAGTAGAAAAACAATTAAATATAAAAATTTGAAAGACACTTTGGGATCGAAGAGTTAGTTAATCATGTGTCCTGTATAGAATAGGATTGATGGGAATGTTGTTTCCCAGCGGTGAATTGGCCAATAAAAAATGTTTAAATGCCATGGAAAATACCTATAAAAAATAAACGTTGCGTGAAGAAAGCGCGGACAAAAGAAGAATCCGGTGAATCGGGGATTCAAGTTCGACGAGACGTCGATTAGCGCGGGTGAACCGCGCGCGATGTCGTGGTCCGGGATGCGGAGGAGACGAGAGAGTGAGACCGCTGTACATAATGCGAGGGGGGAATCGCAGAGCTCGATGAATCGCTCTCCGTGTAACGACGACTTAACGTAAAACAGTTTCAGCGCCGCCGTGCGTTCAAGTGTGTGAGTAAGCAGGCAATGCAACAAGTGTCCTGAGGTTTTGAATCACAAGTAGATCGCGGCGAGTCAGCCACTGAGCGAGAGAAAGAGAGAGACAGCGATGGACGTCGGGGAAGGAGAAAAATAGAAGGAAGAATAGGCAGACAGAAAGAGAGAGATGGAAATCGGCAGGAGAGAGATGTCGGAAGAGAGGAGGGAAAATTATGTTGTATATGCAGACGATGAGTAAGACGGTCTTGAGGTAAGAGACAGAAGACACGAGAGAAAGAGCTTGAATGCGCGACGAAACATTTCAGATGACATGTGGTATCGATCTGTCCTCCGTTTCGAATCCTTGAATACACTTCAGTGCAAACAATCGATATCTGATCGCGACGAAATGTTAGAGGTATTCTTTGGAGATTCCAAAATTTATGCGGATGCCATCGAAGTTATGATAATAGTATGATCGAATTACGTTAGACCGTCGATTATTTTGCCGTCGTTTATTTGGCCTGATCGCTTATTTGGCCTCCCTATGCGTCGCGTAGTTTGCCATCCCCTCAATTCCTTTCTCCCCACTCTTTTATTGTCAAGTATGTAAGATTTGGAACCAGCTCGCAGTTCGTTATGTGCAAGCGCGATGTAACGTCAGATGGACTTGAGTGGGGGAGTATTTTACCTCTCCTAAGAGGCCAAATAAGCGACGGAGGAGGAATTGGTCCAGTCCCATCGAGGCCAAAGAAGCGACGGTCTACTGTATTAAAGTTACGTATGAATCGGAAGCATTCCGGTAGCTTCGAAAAATATATCCCCTCCACGTTTCTTACTTTTTTCTTACGAAGGGTAAATGCATGATGTAAAAACATATGGTGAAACGTTGCGCATGCGGATGATGAAGGGATTGTATTGAGCCAATGAAAAATGCCCAGAATTTCAAGCAAGTACCCATACCACCAACAATTGGCATTTCTTATTATTCCACTAGCCTTCTACTTCTATTAGGCCACTGCGCATCCAAGGGAATGTTTTACCTTGTTTCTTTACACCATGGGTAAATGGATAATCTTTTTCGGTTTTTATGCCATTCATATCAGTGACTGTGATCGTGGAACAATTAAAAATTTATTCTGACGTTTGTATGCAGTTTATGAAAACGCGATGGAATGATGTTTTCTTCCGCAATGCGTGAAGAATCCGCGGGGATTTGAATTTGGGTCACTTTCCAGCGTCATATCGTTCGGGTCGACATTTTACGGTTTATTCAAGGACTTTGCGAATTATATCCCGAGGTCCTCGTTGTATTAAGCTAAAGCAACTACGTCCAAAATGTGTAGAGATCTTTCATGATTTTGTGTAATGATAAATATTAATCTTACCGTCCTATATGTGCGCTTTTGCCCAGCATGTTTTCCAGGACGCCCTTCGAGGTCGACGTGGACGGCGTGGATTATGTCGAAAAAGTTCTCAACGATCGCTACTTTTTTGTATACTCGTCCTAGAGGGACGGTTCCTTCCGCTCCGCTTAACGCCTGTAATGAAAAATGTCCATTCCGTTAAATTATTGTTAAACAAACAGCAGTAAATATAATTTATGATAGTAACATATTATATATTATAGCCTTCGGATCATAAGTAATCTTGACCAAGTAATATTTGTATTGTAACATACAGTCATATCTTTTATTTGGATTAAAGCATGGAATAAAGTTATTTGCGCCATCTGTCGAGGGGTTGTGAATGCAAAAGTTCTTAGAAGACGTCGGTACGACAGGATCACCAAACGATAACACTGCAGTCGGTACACGCGACTAGTTACCGACTGCCGCTTTTGTATTTCTGTACTCGCAACAGGAAAACTGTCGGTAAAGTACTTTTCTGTCGTTACCATCGGGTGATAAACAAAACATTATTTTCAACTTTTTTCTCGAATTCTACAAATCTTTACATTTTTTGATATACCTATATTCGTTGTATTCATTTGAAATACTTTTTTGTTTTATTTCCTTACATTTATTGCCTAACAAAATATCCAATTCTCATTGATTTAAGACATTGATAAGATGTAATTAAAGCTATTTTAGTTACGTACAAGTGCGTTTTTTTACATTTTTTTCATAAAATTTGTTGATTTTCGACGCGGAGTAACGTGTCGAGCGATAATCGGCGTTTAATGTCCAACTTGTCACGAGTCGCCAAGTGAATTAGACAGATGCTTGGTGAGGAGGTCGAGACGCCACCCACCCGCTTTATCAGTGGCGGCGGAGTCGGACAGCTCGTTTCGCAGTGAACTTTACGACTTTAAGAAGTTACAGGCGCATGCGTGACATTATTGTATTTCCCTATAAACACCTGTTGAAGGGTGAAGTTTGAACTCGTGGAGTGCACTGGTAGTTGCTTCACGGTTAGGGAATTGTGGTCAGGTGGGACAACGGGCCGATCTCTCGCTTCAACGCCGCATACACACGTACAGCGGTCATTGTTCCGACTGCCACCGAGAAGCTCAAACGCTTAAGTCGTCTCGGGCTTTCGCAATATTTGTACGTGAATTGGCATCCGGCCGAGTGTCTCATCTCCGCTCAACAACAATGAGGAATGACTCCGAACCTCATTAAGACCTCGAGAGCCTTAGGTTAATCATGATTTTCTCTACTTGCATTGTTTCCTTTCGAAAATGTTCTGTTTAAGACTTTGTTTTTTTTACATAAGATACTTATTCAATATTTCTTCACTAGAGGACGAAAGCAGCCATCGTAGTTAATTTAAAATTATACAGTGATCTCAAAAAGGGAACGGTCAAATATTTCGGAAACTGGTAGAAAAAGAAATCAGCCACGAGACAGAAGTTCACAATGAATCGTCAAGTTTTGTCTAGATATGCATGCGCATTGTACCAAACGTTGATAAAAAGTGATAATTTAATGCTAACTCTTGTCTTATGCTACCCGTGTGGAAATTCCCTCAGATTTTCCATAATTCTGACCAGAATCTGGCCACATTTACCCTACTTAGGGATTCTAATCGGAATCTGACAAAATTCTGACTGAATTTACCGAGGTATATTTAGATTAGGTTCATCAAATTTTGTAGTAAGTGCGTGGCCGGACAAAGCAGGAATCCGATCGGAACCTGGTTGGAGAAGCAAGATTCTGATCAGAATCTGGTATGATTATCCTGGTCAGAATCCTGTTGGAAGAGCGTTCCAATTCCTGTGATTTCCTAGTCAGACATAGGGAAGGCTGGCCGGATTCTGACCAGATTAGCGTTACATTTTTTACATCGGTAGCGTGGCTGATTTCGATTTCTACCAGGGTATCGGTATACAAAAATCGGTCGATTTTCGATGTTCCAAAGTTACTAGATTAAAAATGTTAATAGTGAAATAAATAATTAGTAACTCAGTGAGTACAGTCTTTTATATACCGCGACAGCCATATATTTCATTTTTAGCTTAAAAAACGAAGATTTTATGTCATTAAGTTTTTCTAACCTATCGGGGTAGTAAAGAATGATTGAGAAGCATCAAAACTTTTACTCGTATATTGATGACAAATTGTATATCTTATGAAGCATTCTGAAGCTTTCGTAAATGTCATGTTAATGCTTCATTGTAAATAGTGAAGTAGTGACTTCTTCTTCCTTTTATAAATCATTGATAAGTATTCCGGAACAAGCTACTCAATACTTCTAATAGGATTGAGCATGATCGGCAGTAGGGAATACACAAAGGTCAACAACAAATAAAATACAAAGTTTTTAATGTTTCGTCCTCCATTTTGAATTCACCGTTTTGAATTTAAAATTGTTGATCGCCTATTTGGAATAAGTAATGCCAAAAACCCGTAGACACTGTTAAATTAAATCGGATGTAGAGCAAAACGTTCACAACTAATGATTAAATACAAATATATGTAATTTATGTTCTTTGTGCGATTAATTTTATCAATAACTAGACAAAAAACTAAAAATAAAGTAAATCTCTTGAAACTTTCGTTTAACTGTAACGATGCAAACTTCGAGAACATATAAATCTACATTTCTGTGTAAAATGCTGTATAATACTCAGATAACGAAATTAAGAAGTTTAAAAAAATTCGCTAGACAATTCTAACTGCGCGTTGAACGTTTCGTCCTTGAGTGTGCATAGGAGTCATCAGTAAGGTTCCGCACACTCATCCTTAGACGTTCAAATAAAAAAATTGAAAAAAACGTCTTCAGCATCCTGATTTGGATGACATTACATATACATTATTGGTTTATCATATGAAGAATGTATTGCTCTAGCTAGATTTGAGCAAAATAAATTTCGTTCAAAGCCGCACGAAGTAAATAATATGTCACTTGCGAGAAGCAAGTTTGTAAACATTAGGAAAATAATACACAGCCAGTGGAATTTTGTGTATACTCTTATAAAATTAAATTGAATTTCATGAACACTTTGTGCAATGAAGACGGGTTTGTTAACTGTTTGTAGAATTTTAACCGCTTCCCATAGGAAAAACCAAGAATTTATACATAGTTTGATATATTTTTCGACCGTTGCTCTAAAATAAAAGGGATTTCCGCGTTTATACGACTAATATGACTAATTAGTAGTAAATTGTAGTTTTATATTGTTTTTAGTCAAATAATCATTACTAATTCTATTAGAGGCAGACTTTTCACTATTTCATTAGTATTTTTTGACAACTCCAAATTTTGAGAGAACGATGTCAGTAATTGGATTATTGTTATAGTAAAAGGTAACAGCGTTTTAAAAATTTGGAAAAGTGTCGGTAGATTTGTATGTGAACGGCCTGTAATTTGGTGAAATAAAAGCCGACGATGATTATCGCGTATTGATTTCACGTGTGGTCTCGCGTAGATTGTAGAGCTAAAGTATAGATTTCTGGGAGAACGGGCTGGCTCTTTTTCTGTGCAAAACGTCCCGAAAAAAAAAGGTTTATCGTTCGACCGAGGATCGGGATACCCCGTAGCGTTGATTCCGGCGAACCTCGTACATATATCCGCCGCAGCAGAGGCTCGTTACTATACCCCGATGGTATAGGTTGCGTGACGCGGGAGGCCGGTAGGCGACAGGATGCCGAACACACGCCTCGCGCATTCAACCGTGAAACGCACCCTACATAGGCGCGCATTCTCTCTCCTCTTCACACACACGTGTGTAATAATGTTGCTCACGCACACCATCGCCCGCACGCCTTCTTGCTTTCTCCGCGTGCGTGTGCTCCCTCTGTCGGTGACGTCAAAGAAGTACTTTCCTCCCATTTTGCCCTACTCCTCATTTCTTCGCCCCGACTCGCGCCCTATCCCTCTAGGGACATGGGCTGATAGGTGCGTCCGCCACACGCGACAAATTTACCCTACGTGCGCCAACTGCGCGCCTTGCTTGCCATTCGCCCAGCCTAATGACGCGTACCAGAAATTACGACAGAAAGTCACGCGGAAAAGCACGGAGGGAATTTTTTTTTTATCGAAATGAAGACGAGTGACGAGCCTCGATTATCGCAACGGCGCGTTCGCTCGGTGAGCGACGTACGACAAATCCCCTGTAATGGTTACGGCCGATTTATCGCAACTTTTTTCACATTTACGCTCGGTTGAAGCATTTTCATCCTTGACTATCGACGAAACACGCAATTACGTATGCCTTTTCTATTTATCGCATATTATATTTTCATTGTTTAAGTGCAGGATAATCGGAATGATTGTGAAAAGAAGTCGAAAAAATTACCAAATCAGCTGTGAAGTAACGGTTGTGTCGTTATGAGAGCTGTAAATTGGATTCGACAATAGTACATTTTATGGAATGATAAAATATATAAAGAAACCTTGTTAAAGTCGAGAATGTCAAAATAGTTAAACGTTTTATTACTCGATTATAAAAATTTATTAAACTTTTGGAGAGAGAATGAACTATTTAAGTAAACATTTTTCAAGAAATTTTGTATGTATTTTACAACTATTGAAACATTTAGTATTAATAAACCTCCACTAAAATATGCAGGATTTCCAAGAACAATAAAATTATTCACCTAAAAACTTTATTTTATTTCAAGTAAAAATGACAAATACAAAAATTCTATCTCATCGCAGGTCTCATTCTCGAGTTATTTTTAGTCAAGATCCCTATGGCGTCTGTAAAGCCATAACCACGGGAAGCCAATAGTTCCCTCGATCAAGTACCACATATTTGTATAGATCACCTCTCATCACTATGATTTTAAATATTATGTGAAAAAAGCCAAATAACAATAATTCCAAATAAATAAGGTTCGAATGGCTTCCAATTGTGGTGTACAACTTCTTTACGTGAAATTATACACTGATTACAGACTTCTCCACAGGAGTCTTAGAGTACTTAAAAAAGTGTCATAAATATATGTATAAGCAGGGAAAATTATTCGTAAATTTGACTGAAGTTACTTAAGTCAATATTATTTTTAATTAATAATAATACGAAACATAACAAAAATATTTTCGAATTTGTATGGAACATCAACATGAGTAAAAACTGCCCAAAACAAGAAAAAGAATTAGAAAGAATTATTGACACACAATTTTTTCGGTTTTTAAATATTACAATTTTTCAGAAAACTGCACATTCAGTATCAGCATCATAACCAACAATTGTAAACAAACCGTCAGGCGTAAAAAACAATTAAATATTATTGTGCACACGTCGGCGAAAAAAGAACACATTACACGCAATATTTGCATCAAGATATCCGGCATTAGAGACGCAACGTGCATAATTTGCGGTAGCGCAGGTGCGAGGGCACAACGAGAGACCTGGATTTTTTGTTGAGGTTACGCCTCTCCCCCTTGTATACGATTTCCGAATCGTTCCCATTACACTCGAGACCAATTCTAAAAAAG
This sequence comes from Trichopria drosophilae, assembly GCA_030407085.1. Lineage (NCBI taxonomy): Eukaryota > Metazoa > Arthropoda > Insecta > Hymenoptera > Diapriidae > Trichopria > Trichopria drosophilae. The sequence goes on along the minus strand of CM059585.1, from coordinate 108,340,287 downwards.
AAACAAGCCGATAAATCTCCTTAAAATCCCTCAAAATCCCCAGGTTTTTTCCCCGGAGCGAATCGCGCGACTGTTGGCGGCGCGGGCGAGTTTTTCCCGCGATTAAGGTTAGCCGTTACCAGCGGCGTTGTTTAAACGATGATTGCGCTTTATCGAAAGATCAATATTATTCGGGCTCGAGTATCCCGGCCGCGGATACGCGTTATCGCGATGCCGGCGTTTTACCGATCCTGTCCATGTATTCCACATATATAGTGCGTGCGTTACGTGCGTATAAAATGAAAGGAAGGTGCAAACGATAATTCATCGGCCGGCGGCCTCCTCCTCGTTTTTCACTCGCGTAATCGTCGCGCCGATTAACGACCCTGCCCGCTTGCGGGAAAGAAAAATCTAATTACGCCTATATTTCTCGTTCCGAAAAGATTTTTTGCCGACTTCGTAACGGCATGCTCGTGTAAGGTTCAATTAAGGGAGCTCCTCGCGTTTTTTTTCATTCTCCCGCCTATTTACAAAGTCTTTTGAACGGCGGCACGTAATGAAATTGATACGCGATCGTTGACCAGATTTCCTTCGGTTCTCATCAAGTTACTTTAGTTTATATATGATCGCAAATTCCGTTATTACGATGCCGAAAAAGGCAATCATTACTCACGTAAACAAATGTGTAAATATTATTGACAATGGAATAGTACGTTAAAGAGCGTGAATAATATTAAATATCAACAAAAGGAACGATCTTAAGGTCATAACTCATTCAGAACAGCCATAGGCTAGTCTTGCGCTGCTCTTTTTGTGCACCAAGTGTCGTCACATTTTATTAATGACTTCTCTCAATTCAACAGGATTTCGTGTTTCCTCATATGTTTTTATACTATTGCACAATAAATAACTTCATACATTCTTTAACCATTTTAAAGTAATAAAAGTATTCGTATTACAATACTTGAGAAAACTTAATTATTTTTACAACGTAAATATTGTTTCGTAATCTTTTAATTAATGGATCATTTTGATGTCCTTTTGCTGAATAATAATTACCCCAGAATATATTCGATGATTTGGTAATCGCAGTATAGTTTCCAGAATGCATTGCGTCGATATCATTTTTCTTTTGCATAAACTCTTGAGCCAAGGTCAAAGAAGGTTCAATCTCTTCGTGTTTGTCTTCGTATGTTTGATTTAAAAACAAACTAGAGTGGTCACCAAGACTACATTTGTCATAATTTAAGCATGTGCTCTACTTGTCAAAATCAAAATCTAACGACTGTGCAAATATCCCTAAGACAAGGTAGCTTCAGGTATGGTATTCAGAAATCATTTACACCTGCGAGTTTCCAAAACCGAAATCCATTTCTAACTATATTGTAAACATTGTTGGTAGCAATGATACCTTCCATAGAAAACCTTACCCAATAAATAAGAATAATCGCCATTTCCGAAACTAAGTCGAACAACGACTGAATAATTAACAGTTCAAATAAAGTTGATTGCGTTCAAACTTTATCTAAAAAGGCAATATTTCATTACATGGAAACTAGAAACGAAAGTTTTACTAAACTCATTCCTGGCGGAAAAAGTGCGCACTCCCTTAATCAACACTATACCCCGTAAAAAACTACAGCAAGACTAAAAAATGTATTAATCCCGGAGCAAATCTCTGTATTCATCCGTGAAAAATTAGGTCAATGGAAACGTTGACTCAACGGAATTAAGAGTTCATGCATCTTCCGATTAGCGTAATACGTAATTTATTCCCCGGTACCCTGGTAAAGATAAAGTTCTTCAGATTTACTATTAAATGCCCGGAAACGAAAAGATGTTTCGAATAGGGCGGGAGAAAAGGGTAGCGGGTTCGAAGGACACGACGATAGATCGTTTATCGCAGGGGATGATCCCCTTTGTTTTGTCTCCCTCACTCTCATGTTGGCTCCTTCTAGCTCATTCAGAGAACCAACGGCTGTGACTGTACAATTCTTTCGTTGAAGTTATCACAACAGGAATCTCGTGGGCCGTGAGGCTAATCAGTTCGTCAACGCGGAGATCTATGATGTTGGGAAGGTGATTGGCACCTCGCGTTCAACTACTTGCTCGATGGATAGTATCTCGATCATACATCCGTTGCTGATCGTATCAAGTGCCGACCGTTTCCGTCCCATTCCACGCACGGCCACTGATTTCTCACTACACGAAATCTCCATAATCTCTTAACGTCGGCAAAGACCCTTCTGAGCAAAGCTTAATTCCTACGGCCAATCAATCTTTTGACCCCGTCTTGTAACGCCTATACTCAATCACCCGAAAAATTATTGTTATCGCTACTTTTCACTCCCTTTTCCTTCCCTAGGGATCGTTTTCATAAATTTCATAAGGAGGTTCATTCTTCAGACAGTGACAGTTCTGCGACACATGTTCGTGACTTGCCGACTTGAAAGGATGGCACGTGATGATCTTCGTACTAGGCGGGCGATTATTTGCAGAAACCTACGTGAGTAATGTAGGTATTACTGAAATTAGCTACATTTCAGACTAAAACAAGTACGTCGATTTTGTTTGTCAACATCTAATTCGAGAAATCCGGTATAAGTGTCGGTCTCTCGAGCGAGAGGAAAGAAAAAGGAGAACAGAGAGGACAGTGCCCCAAGCAAGTCTCGTGGTGGATGGGGAACGTTTGTTTGCTCGTGCACTCAAGTTCCTTCTCGAGGCTACACGTACCCGGTGACCCATTTATTAAGTCACCGGACGTAAAAACCTCGCTCCTTCCTCTCGACTACCTATCTATCAAGTAGCGAGATAAGCTTCTTTTTTAGTTAATGCTGGGTTGTAAGTGCACGTATTACCGTTCATACCGCTTCGCCGATTTTGTCTATAATTCAGCACAGAAACATTCGTTTGGTATTGTATTTAGCAGTTCACTATACGTATATATGGGCACCGAAAATGAAAGAAAATCCTGCTGCAAAACGTGGATCGTTGGCACGCCACGGAAGCAACCACTTCAATCGTGCTCGTAGAAGCTCGAGACGTTTCCGGACCGATAACACGAATCCAGAATTCGCGGATATGACGACGAGACCTCTTTTTCACTACGTAAGACGGAAGTCTATGAAAAGACTACAAAAAGAACAGCTTTGTTAAAAAATATTGTTTCCTTTTTCTGCGTATTTATTTTAAGAAACGCATATTTGTTAAACCTAAATCTCCAAATTTCACTGCTTTATCTCGTGAAACTAAACGCTCATTTGACATTATAATCAATTTCAACGGAGTCATAACTATAACGGAACAGGTTCAGTTTTCATCTTGTTCTCGTTGGGCGCCACTTGAACGAACATAGAGCCTGCTTGTTTTCTGAGAAACCTATAATACGTTTTTGTCATTGGTACGAATTTATCGCTTTACTAACCTAAACAAGTCGATGAGTGCGATTCCTAAACAACCCGTTTTGTTTATTCTTTCCAGATATTAAGAGCATAACTTCATCGTCATAACTGCTCAAGAACATCGTACGTTACTTGGATAGCTTGAAATTCTATCTCTTCTGGAAATGATATATACAAGTATTGCTAAATTATTGCTATTCATATGATGACGAATGTTTTTGAAATATTATATTTTCAAAATTACGCGGACAAGAACCGACTATGCAGTTTGTTAGAATTTACAGCCCGCACCACTAATCGCATTTGTTTCTATAAATAATCCTCCATCTCAATCAATCGACCTTTTTAGTCCTAGCTTCAAACGACAAAGGAGCGTTAAGAGTAGTATACAGTGAAAACATTAATCACGGGAAGTAATTTCGTATTCATCAATTTTATCGCAATTAAGACCGAGAACAACATCTTATTCTCATTAGTGAGTCGAAAAACCCCATTGAATCTTCATTAACACTGATCAACAACAATGGTTCACCCAAAAATTTAATTTCTTGTTCCTTTGTCAAAAATACACAATTATCTGGAATATTATATAAAACAGAGAGGCAGATAGAGAAAGAAAAAAAGATCGGGAATGAGTGACTGGGACATGTGGCGAGACTGTGGAAAAGAGGAGAGTGAGATATGCGCAGGGCGACCGCGAGAGAAACATCGAGCGAGCTCAGTGAGAGGGTGTAGGAAGGAAGAGAGAGCCAGAGAGAGGGAGAGAGAGAGAACCGATCCAGGCCACCCAGTAGCCATTTAGATAAACGACCGGCCCCTGTTGAGTGCTGCGGGATGCCAGCCGGAGAGGTATATAGGCTTGTACGCACACTCACGCGCGCTCACGTACAAGCTCCAAAGAAAGGAAACGGAGAGATGGAGGCGACGAAGGAAGAGGAAGGTAGGGATAAAAAGAAATTCTTGAGCAGTGCTCGTGTAGTCACGGAAGGCAAGGAGGATTGAGTCGGAATCGATAAAGATAACAAGAAAAGAAGACGTTGCGAGATAAAAGAGAGTCAAAAAGGACTAAAGCATGGGCAAAAAGATAGCAGAGAAGCATCGCAGATAAAGAAGACATTTCGAGAGGTATAACGAATATTTTGGAAGTGTGACATACTATAAAACAACTGCGAAAACTAGCATGCGAGAAGATGAGAATGAGGAAGCAAAAACTTAATCAAATGCGAGAGCGAGCAATCCGGGGAATGCGCCAACAGGCAAGAACCATCGATTCGACCGTTCAGGTGATAAAATGCGAAAAAGAGTTAAATATTATGTCAATGGTGAGAGAAAGAGAGATAGAATAAAATTCATTATCTCCAGAAATCAAACTGAATAAATGCAACGGGGAATCGAGCAGATACGAGTTTCCGAAATAAAAGAGAAAATTCAGCGATGCGCGAGGCAGAAGTTTATACAAAGTAAGTAGCAATAATAATGAAACGAAACTAACAGAACATCCAGAGATTATATTGCATTTTCGAGAACCGTGGTATAATTACTGAGGAAGCTGGAGAACAAAAAGAACGAAACGATGCGGAGAAAGGGAGAGTAATTGACTAAAGAACTGGATAAAAAGAGGCCGAATAACAAAGAGAGAATTAAGAATCGACTGAAGGGAAAGGGAAGAAAAAAATCCAGCAGAGTCGCAGAGCGTCGTCGAATTTTCAAGAAGCAAACGGGCAATTAAGGAGGGGAAACTCGAGAGAGCAAGGTAGGAATAAGAGGATAAGCTGAAAGGAATTTTGGAGAAGGAAAAAGTAAGGTTGTATTTCAGGGAACGATGAGCCGCGTTTCCGATCAACTGACAGATCGACATCGATCATTCGTCGAGTGGTAGTGGCCTGTACATCCCAGCTGCCGGCAGCCACCGAAAGGTTCATGCCATGAAAGGGTAGTGGTAGTAATATATACAGCATGACCCGAGAGTGGTTTCGGCTCAAGCCAACGGTCTATTATCGATAACCGATAATGCGACGGCGCTTATCGTTCCCCGGACATTTCTATTACCGCGCGCGTTGCGCACTCGAAATCCTAATGCAAGAATCGTCATTCGCATTCATCGTCATAAAGCGAACTCCACCTGAGTTATTTCATATTTCATCGACTAAACCCAAACATATAGATGCAGCGCGAACGTTAAGTTTCCGTACATTATCCAACAGTTGCCACGCCTAAATCCACGACAAGTGTTTAGTCGGACGTACTAAACATCCGTTGACAGATAACATTTCTTTGATTGTTTTTTGAATCGATTCTCTCGACCTTTGTCTCGCTGTCTTGGATCAACTGCAGGGTAAATTGATTGGTGGATAAACCGCAGATAAAGCCGATTAATCGGGTAGACAATTATCTGAAAAAATATGCGCTAAATAAAGCATTTAGCATTCCCGTGGTATCTCCGGCAAAACGGCGTGTAAATCGAGGTTCCGCGATCGGGCCGATTGGCTTCGCCCGTCCTACTTCTCTATCTTTCTCTTTTTCACTGTCGGCGGGAAGCCAGCGATCGACTTCCGGTCACAGGTCGCCGGACTCGTGTTTCTCGTTGCAACGCGGGAGAGAGCCGGTCATTTAGTATCGATTCGTTCGAGCAGTCGAGCGACCAAGCGCGGAACATGATTACGGCCGATGGTGTGCCGTGCCAACGGCACGCTTCAATCAGTCGATTCGAATCCATTATTTAAATCACCCGCCTCGCCGTACCGGAAAATACATCGCACTCGCTCAATCTTCCGCTCAACTGTATTTATAATTTCATAGATAATGGCTCGCGAGCACACACACATACTACACTGGAAAAGGCCGACGTAGAACTCGGGTGTCATTCATATATTCACGTCAGCGGAAAAAAATCTATTATAGGCCAGGGTTCTTCTTTTGACTTCATCCAATTAGTATATCATGAAACAACACTACAGTCGCGTTGAAAAAAAATTGAAAAAATGTTAGACAGTAACTGGTAGAAATGTAAACAGACTAATAATTTTTATTCGAACACCTCATGGAATAAACTCAAACAGGTTGCGTCTTAATGTTTGATAAAATTCGCAAAATAGTAGGAACCATGCCATAAAAGGGACACAATTTTTGGTACTGGTATTTTTTATTGGTCCTATAAAGTGAATTCGTGTTTTTTTTCGGTTACACGATTTGCCCAGTATTTCTTTTTGTTCCCGGGACTGGAACTACCATAGCTTCGAGATAAAAGAAACCTTCCGACAAGCGAAAGTGTAAATAAATAGTGGGGAACTCTAGTTCTGAGAAGTCTGGTAACAGCGATGATTCACAGAGGTACTGAAATATTTTTCAAATTATTCCGTGCAATCCGCGCGCAATAAAAGGTAATATTGCATCACTACGAACAATTTATCGAAATTGCAGGCGTATCGGTAAAAAAAGTGGTTGTGGAATATTTTAGCGGGAACCGAAATGTGGCATTCCCTCGAGGACAAAAGCGTTCTATCTCTATATTTTCCGGCGTCGCGTGTATCGATTTGATCTCGACAAAAAAGAATAGGTTACTTATTCAGGCTCGATTCCAGCGAGCAAGGTTCGATCGAATCGATCCCAAAAGGCGCATCGTTTCGTAACGACATCATTAACCTCCCGGATTGAATCGGCCGAACCTCGGCGGGAGCACCCTAAATTAGACAGCTTTGCTCCTCCACCTCCAGCCGTAATAATTCCGTCGCTCGCACCTACGACCTGGGGCGCAGTCAGGCGTCGGCGGCAACGGCAGCCTTGCTTCGGCTTCTACGTATCCATTTACCCTTGACGATCGAGTCGAGTCAGCCCGGGACTCGAATCCGTGCTCTCGCCTTATACATCCGAGCGCACAATGACGAACACGAAGGTCTGACAGGAGGCCTAAACAGAATAAATTATTACAGCCTCGTCTTGCGAGCCTCCCCCATTCCCCGTTCCATATCGAAGAAGAAGGCACCGCTTGCGCGCACTGGGAATCGCTGCGGGCGGGTTCCGCCTCCTCCTCCTTCTCCCGCTTTGGTATGTCTGCGCTCTTTTCTCCAACCTCCGATTCTCTCTCGATATCGCCAACCTCCCTCTCAAACGTCTCTCTTCTTTCGCCTCTCCATTTTCTATTTCCACCCAGACCACCTCTTTTTCTCCCCCTCAGTTCCCGTGATTCATCTTTCTCTATAACTCGCAATCTTGTCCTTTTTCGTCTCGACTCAAAAATGTTCGGCGCGACTTTGAAGTAATCTCGACTGATCGCTCTTAGTTTCCGTGTTCTCGCTTTTTTATCCTATGATCAGACTTGACTTTTCGTACTTTTACAACTCTTTCCTTGTTGCATACATTATTGTTACTTCGACCTAAGACCGTAGGTATGAATTTACAATATTTATTTTATTTACTTCTTTTTCCTACGTTATACATTAATCATTACCTTAAGTTATATTTTTACTCTATTGTACTACTCTGCGCGCTGATCCTATCATATTATATGTTGAACAGATCGCATAGAAAGAAAGTTGGGGATAAAAGACAGGGCGAGAGTACGAACAAATATAACTTAAGAGGGGGCCATTTATATTTGAATACAACGATTACACAGGACCACAAAAAACAATTAACGGTGTCCTCTCCTCTAGGGATGCTAAACATTCAAGGTATTTTCGAGACGAAGACAAAACACTAGACGTAGATGGCTCTGCGACCATTTTTCGAGGAATTATTCGATTATTAGAATTGATAATTTAGTAACTAACGAAATATTTTATCGTTCCTTTTTGTCATCACTGCATAATAATATAACACGAGTAGAATTTTCAACCGAGCTTTGACCGGATTCCAGCCGGGTTATCCTGGTTCTATTCTGAATCCAGGTGGGTCGGGCTAGCCCGGCTGAATTCGATCCAGAACCCGATTTCTATTCGGGCCAATTCTAGTTGAATAATTAAGCGGGTAAACTAGGCTATTTACCTACTTTTATCCTGGTCAACTAGGGACAATTCTACCCAGAATAGCGATTGCTACTCTAATAAAGGGCATTTTGACTTTGTATTGGATATTGATTAACATTTCACCTCAGAAACCATTCGATACCAAGGTTGAGGTAAGTTCGTTGCTACATATGAAATTTCTGTCATGTATACTACGTCATGTTTTTGATGTTCCCCGAATCCTTAGACCATGGAGTAAGAAGATTCTTGTACAAAACCCTCCTCAAAATTTATATGGCTGGTCTGATAAAGAGATAATGCAGAGATTTATTTTGGTGTCTTGTGGTATAATCAGTCGACAGTTTATTCTTAATCTATCTAAATATATATCTCACATTTCAATGTATACTTGGTAATCTAGCATGAAGGTGATGTAGATTTCTTATAAGGAAGTAAAATTCAAGAATCTCAGCAACTGTTACTTGTCTCATGAAGTAGAAGAGTTCACGTTATCAAGGATTCTTGTTTGTCCTCGAGCTTAACCATTCCAACTTAAAATAAGACCTATCTTTCTATTCTAAAGGTCATGAAGGAATGTAATGGAGCCCAATGACATGCCAACATTAGATCAGATTTCGGTCTTGATTCATTAAAATAAAACCCTAGGCATATGTAAGGATTTGTAACAAAATAGAAAATGATAAAGCCAACATAACGTGTTCTCGGTAATCTTTTGATTGATCATTGAGATTTTGTCCAAGATTTGACAGGAAATTTTACACGATTTAGACTGCTCACTTCCAGAATTTGTAAATTGATTATCACAATATCTATCATAATATCGTTGTAATCTTTTTTCTACTTCACTAAATACTGATTCAAATCGGAATGTACATTTTTTATCGTATTTTATTCCTTCTCCACGATCCTATTTTTCTTAATACAGACTCTATTCTCTCCTTTAGTTGTCTACGCTTTATTTCCAACTTTGTCTCTAATTCTTTTCACCGCCTTGCTGTGGGCACTAAGATTCATATCTTAGTCACAGTCCTCAAGGATCCCAAGGAGTACATCTACTTTCCATCCTTGTTTCTCTATTCTATCGTCCCCTCTGTCCTTTCTGCACGCACGCGCACATAACTGCAAGAACGGGACCCTCGAGCCCGTAAGCGGGACAAGATCGGGACAGTATTTGTCCTGTCGCGTATACATGGCACGAAAAGGTGAAAACCGGTGCAGGCTCTCGACCAAACTTCGGCATCCGGGTTTCTTCTCTCGTTCCATCTACGTCTCGGAGTCTCGTTCCTTCGAGTGCAGCCAAACCCACTCGTCGCCTACGGTAGTAAGGGAGACCTGCTCGGGAAAAAGAGACGAGAAGCGAAACGAGAGAGAAGTGGGCGTCGGAACAGGGGATCTTTCGAGGAAGGAAGGATTGCTGGAAGCGTGAGGGAAAAAGAGCAAAAGGAAGAAGGACGCGAAGAAAGAAAACAAGCGAACAGCACCGAATTTCGTTCTATCGTTATTTCTCTTTCATTGTTCCCTCGCTCTTGCTCTTTCGCTCTTTTTCACTCTTGGCTCCATTGTTATCGCTCCCGATTATTTCCCTTTTTTGGGATGTCCTTGCGTTTATTCCGATCGTATTCGATACTGCGCCTACCATTAATACCTTTGCTCGCCTTTTATTGCCAACAGCCTGTCGATTGACGTCAATTAATTAGCATTCGAAACAACTAACTAAATTTGGCTAAACCACCGAACGAGTGTAGTCAAAGATTTCGTTAAAAAGTCTCATTCATTTCAACGCCTAATGCTAAAATGACGAAAGGCGCAATATTGAGATACCCTATACGGCAATTTTTAATTAATGTAAAATTCCTTAAAAAAACTTAAAGACGAGTATCTCTCTCTGATGTTAATCTTCCTTCATTTGTCGGTTGGTGATTTTGTATAAATATAAAGTATCTGGATATTCCATATACATAAAGAAAGAACTCGACCACACCACCAAGCTCGATGGTGGTACGGAAAGCAGCTGCTAGCCGATTTAGCGGCTTGTATTGTATCTCAGCTCGAACCAAAAAGTGCGAGTGGGTGTGACAGAAAGAAACGGACAAAAATAGTAATCTTTAGAATGAATAGAAGAATATTTAAGAAATGAAGGCAAACAAAAATTTCATATGATTAGAAGAAAGAATAGAGAAGCGCAAAATAAAGAAAAGTGTGTGCGAAAGAGAGAATGGAAAATGTAAGAGAGGTGGGGAACGGCGGCGTATGCGAGTAAGATCGTAAAAAGAGAGTTGGAAAAAAAAGAGTAAAGAAAGAAGCTCTTACACGAGCGAGCCGGGAAAGAGAAAGAATGGGTGGAGGCAACACGAACAACGGTGAACCGCAACGATTGCCGCGCGTAAAGAAGTTAAATGGAGCTTCGAGATCGAAGGATCGACACGAGCGCGCGCACACTCCAAGGTTTCCTATATACGTGTTGCTGCTCTCGCATATCGGCTCGCCCGTAAAGGAGCCGAAATACACCTACCGAATCTTTTCGACGAGGGAATTCGGTATGCCTTATACGTAGCTAATATGTTCCGTCTACAACTCGACTACTGTCAAATCACGATGGATTTCCATTTTATTTTTATCATACTAAGTATAAGGATGGTATTTTCTTGAATCGCGATTAACTATTACACTGCAAGAACGAAAACATTGATGAAAACATTCATTAAGATGCAAAGTTTACAAAGAACGGTTAATTTACAAAATACAGTTATTATATAAGTACAGTAAGATCTTCCTTGATGGGCTTTCTTTTTAGCGGATCATTCTGTTGAGCGGCCAGATGTCGTTCTCGTTTTGGGCGAACGCGTGCTTCCCCGACCCCCACTCATGTGTATATATAGCATCGCGCATGTGCGTAGTACACTGGCTCAGCGGTAAACGCCGCAGTAGAAGGGGAACGATGCCATCCCTTACGCGGCCCATTAAGAGGTTGAGCCGAGAACCGATCGATCCAATCAAGGGAGATCTTATTGTACAACATGAAAAAGAGCATAAATGTTTTTTTTTATATGCGGCCGGTAACTTTACAGGTAAATATCAGAGAATTCTGATTAATAAGCTACGCGATACAAAAATGTTAAAATAATCTTTCCGAATTTATTCCGGTCACTAATTACGACTCCGGGACCAGTTTTTGAAGATTTAAAATAGCGAATCCAATATTGCTGTCAACAAATTAAAAAATCTGTCGAATTTTTTTCTAGTTTGTTATATTATCATCTCTCCCGTTCCTGATTCCAAACCTAGGAACATTTTTTATCATTCAAAACGGTGGATCTAATATGGCCTAAAATTAAAAAATCTTTAGAATTTTCTTTAGACTTATTGCTTTTAGGATCGCTGATTACGAGTCTAATAAAAAAATAATACATCTTGATACAAAACTATTCACGCTAATAAAGATTAATGTTTTGCCCTTCAAATAATATATATTGAATTTTAATCTAGAGAGACAAGGAACACAGTTACCGGTTAAATTAAAACGAAAATATAAAAGCAAACGACAGAATTGAAGCATTTCACAAAAATTTCGTAAATACCTCTCAAAGAACGACATCGAAATAACGAATCCTTTACAATTCATTGGGCATGTGTCTTCTCGCATTCGGTGAAAAATCCCCGTAATCGTAATAAGAAGAATGGAGCTCATTTATTTAAAATTCGTTTTGAAACGGGCTGAAACGACCGAAAAAGACGTTCGAACCCCGCTTGGATTCGAAGGGAATGGAATTACAACACTATAGGTTTAATAGTAATCGTTCTCGTCAACCTACCCTCGAGTGCAGGTCCGCCGAGGGTGGAGGAAATGCGAGCCGTTTTCGCTATGGAAGCCTTTCTACGATCGGTGGCAAGGAATAAAAAAAAGGGAGCGCTCCAGTAGCACGTCGCTCGAGTGTACCCGTAATTCCACCGTCACGCTTTCCAACTGTTACTTCCATAACACAGCCGGCAAGAAAATCACAAGATATTGCTGGATGTCGAGAGCGCGCGATTTCCATCTGAATTATACGCACTTGATTTTGGGGTTTCCCCACGTATTGAATGCACCTTGTCAAAGGGAGGCATTCTAGTCGTAAAAGAAAAATTACGAAACCGGACATGGGAATATTGCATAGTTTTCAGGGACGAACAGGAGTTTGTTGTCCTTATTTTTATTATTAACCATAATCTCCTTAAACCTATTAAAAGCGTTAAGGACCTTCCGTTAGATTTTGAAAAGTCAAGTAAATCTGGGCAAAGTCGTCTTTTAAGCGCAGTAACCTGATAAAGCGAAACCTCGCTAAAAGGAAAAGTAATTAAGCGCACATCGGCGGTGCGGCACAGCGTACGTGTTTCCAGCTCGGCGGGTTCTCCCACTCGGTCTTAGGTTTTGCAACGAGATTAACCCGCATTGAACCGGCGCGATTATCGCCGCCAGTAGTTCCACACGTCGCGTCGCTCGGTCGGCGTTGATTCTCCGCATTGAGCGCCCGTGTCAATTGCGGTTCGCGCTTAAGTAGGGGGCCGTGAACGAGGACGCGATCGGGACGATTCGGTAGCGGAGTGGAGGGTCACACGTACGCACACATGGCGCAAAAGGCAGCGGCCTGTGTAGACAATGCCAGCCGTGCGCGCTGCCGTGTGGATATAGAGGGCAAGGGCGCGCGCGGTCGGGGGAAGGTCGGCCGAAATCCGAACGGGCGCGGTTCGATGCGTGATGCGACAACCCAAACAGAAATCCGACACGCCGAGCTCGTAAACGATGAGACGAACGGACGAAGACGGACGGGGTGCGCCAGCCCAACCGCGTGTCCTGACGTTGTAGAGTGTTGACTCGGATCGGTGTGTATATACCCGGCCGTTGACGCTCCCTTCGCCGCCGCTCCCGAGGGTGAAGGAAATGCGAGCCGCTTTCACAATGGAAGCCTTTCCGCGACGTCCCCCCACAGCGAGGGGAAGACGCGGGGGCGCGAAAAGGCGGGATAACTAGATCGAGGGAAATTACGACGCGTCTGTTGTTTACATGTGTGTGTGTGCGGTTTATATTTGGAACGAAAATTTTCACGGGAGATGACGAACGACTTCTCTTTCCGAGTCTACCGTCTGCCGGTTCGGTTGCGTGCGAGCTTTCTCGTCGAGAGAATGAATCTACGCTTTTTTCGGTAGGGGACCAACCGTTATGGACTTATCTCATTTTTCATCTCTGAAAGCGACCTCTCTATAACGACGACAGTTTCGAACCTTAAGTGGTTCAGATCTTTATGTTATTTTTATCCCAATTGCAATGCATACAAGAGTAAACATTTTGTTACGGCTCTGGTCAAGCCCCGATCAAGTGACCTAAATATACATCAGGGACTGATCAGGAAGGCATTGTTTGATCTGATCAGGTATTAGTCAGGCATACTTGAGCAGGCGTGCCGTATCATAACCAGATCAATACTCAGAAATCCTCAAATGTTTTCTCCTGACGCATTGCCTGCAAATACTCGGAAACGTTTATGTAATTCTACAGTACATCGTTTAAAAATTCTAATCCTGCTTACCTCGTTACTATTTTCCCTCGTATTTTCCTAATAATACTGATTAAAATCGTAACCTTATGTTTTAACTTTTAATTGTTAGCTTGCCTCGACCCGACACTGCTTTGTTTATAATATGGAATCCATTTATTTATCAGAAAACTATAGCAGCATCTCATCGCTTACGTCGACAAGTCATTATATAGATAGTCATAGCAAATTGATGTTCCCGTAGTACAACTATTGTGAGCACTGCGTACACGGAAAAACCTTGTTCTGTGGAAATTACCGATTGTTAGAATGTTGAGTATATTGGAAACTTTCAAACATTTTTCATTGACATTTTTTTGTAATTGCAGTACTTTTCTCTTTCGAAAACTGATTGTAATATTTACTAAACGATAATTGTAAAACCATCTCAAATCATCCTCAATGTTCTAATATTCAATAATTTTCATCAAATGCCAAGGGTTTTTCTTACGTTTAAAGGTTCTTAACAAATAGTAGTTTTTTATACTAGTGCGTAAAAGTATTTTCCACGAATGTGAGGGTTGTGGATCGGGTGAAAATGAGGACCGCATTCACAATGGTACAGCTCGTCACAAAAAATAATAGTACGCGATAGTCGTATTTACAAGTGATTTTCGAGTCGTGTGATGAAGTGTCGGATGTACTAATTACATAATTACACTATTATAACTTGACCAGGTTCCATATATTGCTTTGTCTCCCTTTGTTAGTTCTTCGCGTTTATTGCAATGACAGCATTTTCTGAATTGTATTCCTTAGTCATTAATGGAAAACATTTTCTTCTTACTATTTCTGAAGTAGTAAAAATAATTACATATACTATTAGAAAGAGTGTATTGCACGTACAAACACTCGTGTCCAAATGTGGTCAGAAAACTTCTACATTTGGTGGCTGCCGTGAACCGAATACAAGAGCATAATCGATCAAGCTACAATAAGTTCTGGCGTAAAAGAGGATGTTTCGAGAACCCCCAATGTATTTTTGTCACAACGTCACTGCGTGATAGTAGCCGCGTAATGATTGGTCCCTCTCATCATTCAAGAATCGAATAGTTGCCATCCTTAAATAACTATTGGAATGTTCTTTTAGCGCCGGTTTGCAAATATAACTTTCAAATCATAAACAGAGCTTGGTGAAATGCTGCGCAATAAAGAATTCCGTCCTCGTCAGACCGTTAGGAAACAGTAACGCAAATACGGATCGGGAAGAGAACTGGGAAGGAACGAAGAACCGCCTGCAGCGAAATACTGGAACGGAGCCCAGAGAGTGAAACCTCGCGCTTAACTGACTTATAACCCGACGTTCGAGTCACGAGTCCCTCGTTCATGTTTACGACGCGGTATGCCAAACGCGGTCTTACTTTGAGGGGAAAATATCGCCGTTCACCCGATGCGTCTCGCACATGCGAGTCGGCCTGCTGCACGAGACGCGAAAAATTGAGAAAAAACGCATATAGGCAAGAGGACTAAATCAGTCTCTTTCAGTAGCGGTACATGCTATGTTGTTCGCACAGGGTTCAATATAAAATTGCTAATTTTATCTTTCGTCACTTTTTTACCATAAATTATGGTTTAATCGTTGCGAAGATGAACTCTTATAGCATATTTTCCGATCCGAGAATTTTCAAACTGAAATACGGCCCTCAGTGCATTCCATAGCTTTCTTCGCGATCTACAGCTTCATGGGTTCGCAGTCGGCCGATACGGCTTTCAAAGGTTTAAAGGACTAAAGAAGACGAAGCTTCGAAGAATTCCGCCGCCTAGTAGTCCTAATAGAGATATGGGAATGTTGATGGCTCGACCTTATCGAGAATTCCGAGAATTTCGGAATGTCGGCAGCCGCAATTAGTAGAATTTCGTTTAGGAGCGATTTCTGCTTTGGATTATTCGCATTTGGAATAGTTCAGTGTTCGTGTGAAACGTCAAATCGCCCTGTACTTGACCTCGGTTAATTTACAAATTGTCCTTGATAAATTTGAAGACTTTGAAAAGTCATTTATTATTTACCGATGTAATCAAGTTTATTATACCACAAAGATGAGTGATCCGATGGCGTAATTGTTAGCAATTATTTACGCCAAGTCAATCACCAGATTCGTAACACTCGTATATATCCATGCAAGGAATAGTCGCTTTTCAGAGTTGAAGTAACTTCGACTCTTTTAAATGCATCTCAAGAGAGCGAGGCGAAGGAATGAGCGAGAGGAATATTCCGAGTTCAATCTCGAAAGTTAAACGCTTCTCATCAAATTTACAACCAGGTTTGACTCGCATCGTCTCTCTGGCTTTTGCCTCATCGATCGGTCAAAGCCGCAAAGCGACTTTCTTATGCGCACGCACACGACACGACGAAACGTTAACGACGCGATAAATTCGTCGACCCTTCCGCGTAAATTGAATATCATTAGCGGATTACCGGTAACTTCCCAGACGTCGAATCCGTTGTTGCTTCCTCCGAATCAGTCGAGTCAAAACCGACGTGAAACAGTACAAGCAATACTAATTCCAACAACACACATTATGTGATTCGATGCCTCCATCATTGAAGTGAAAAGTATTATCGATTTGGTCTTAATGAATGGAATCTTTTGATTGAAAGTGGACACTATTCTTTGGATGATTTAAAGAGTATCCGAAGCAGTTGGAAGTAATCACGGCGCCCGTTAAGAGAGAGCGTCGGTGTAGCGGTAATCGAAGCGTAAGTAGTGTTAGTGACGGGATAAGCTCGGCTTCCTGACTGCTTCTCGTTACATTAACGCTCGACGTGGGGGAAAAGAAACGATCGCGAAAAGGAGCGCATTTACGGAGGAAGGAGTTAGTCGCTTTGCGGTCTCCTCTGAGACTACCGCAGCCGCGATTATCGCGTTCAATTACAATCGTTGCGGGGCATGAGCCTGTGGCGATAGATCGCTCCCTCCACTCCGACCTTTATGCAATTCGACCAAAATTCCCCACCACGGAGTTTGATCGCCGTCCTTGTCGCGCCGATGCACTCGAGGCTACTGCAACGGCAGTCATTGGACGTATCACACGCGCGCACTTGCCAACGAGTGTCGCGGGTAGACAGGCCACATTTGCATATGCAAATGCCGAATACGTGCCCGTATTCATTTATGCATATATGTGTTTATTCATCCGTTGTCGCGACGACACGGAGATACGTATCGCGGGACTCCTTCTCTGTATATGCATATCCGTATTTATCCGACTGCGCGAAAAGCCCGGATGGAGATGAGTCGACTATTTCCATTCGGCTGTCGCCGCGCCGCCAGTCGCATTCTGCTCTGCGTCCGAATGCTGATTTTATTTTGACGCGACAATTTCGACCCTGTCATTTCCTTTTGCTTTTTCTTTAAATTACATCAATTTTATGTCTCACAAATAGTGCTCTATTAAACTGGATCACGCGGATGAGCCTGTAATTAGCTCGTTCTATCTGAACCTATTTCCTTCCTAACGTATTCGTGGAACTAGTTTTTGGAATTCCTGGCTCGTCTGCGAATGTATGCATCATCGTTCAACTTGTCGATAGCCAAATTCGTTTCCAACTTTTCGGTGATTATTTTAAATATCGATGATGATAGAGTAAACCTCATATTATACAACTCTACATCAAACTTATTGCTTATTAAAAGCACACAGCGGCTACAGCCGCGAGCAGGTATCGATTAGGTTGGAGTATATCATTATCAAGGAGATTAGAACTTGCGAAGCTCTCTACGATCCCCAACCAAAGCAAGGGGAACTAAGTACAATCCGACCGTCCCTACTATGTATACGTAGAGGAATGAAGAGGCAGACTGCAAAACGCATATCACACAAATGAAACCACCTAGTCTTCTCTAATACTCTAAGAGGACGAAATAGCGGAAGGCGACGAGAGAAATATATGGAGAAAATACTTGTGCACGCAAGCATATGTAAGTGCTTCATTAAGCAGACACGAGAGGTGCAGTTTATGCATATGATTTGCTGTCGAGCCTAGCCAACAACCCTGGATACGGTCGCCTCATGGGAGCGGAGGCTTTTCTGGTGGCAAATAAACAGATTTGAGCAAATTGCCCGAAACGGTTTTAGTACATCAGGCACCCGGGAGTATGTTACGTGATTATTTATCGAATATAACATGATTTAGCATCGATTTTAGCAAACTTCAATGGCCCGACTGGGTTTTCGGATGCCTGAGTTTCGTACATTGTAGATCAAGATCGCCGGTTATTTATGAATCGATGATTAACTGCTCTTTCAAGTTAGAATCAATATCGAGTTAAATTTAATTTAATTGAAACGGTAATGTACGAAGTGGGCCAGTGTCGGGTGCCAATGCGTTGGCTGCAATTGCGGTATGGAGTATTTGGCATGCTATCAATAACACCTGTAAGTAATTCTAATCCCAGTTGCAAATGGTGCCAGTGCGAACATAGTCTCCGATCATTTGGAAAATTTGCATTCGAATATCTCATCGAGTCGTTGGCAGAGGATCGTAAAATGATTTTTCATTCACTTTATCAAATCACGTATCATTCATTCGAAAGTATTTGTCAATGTCCAATTATAAAATGATTGCCTAACCTCACGAAAGATTTATCGAAGATATCATTACTAATCTTTATTATTTTTATTGACGTTATCAAAATTAACATTTGCTGTATATTTGAACAGTTGTATTATTTAGTGCTGTTGGAGGCTCCACGCACCGTCTCTTAGCGTTGCATCGGTTAACTTCCACATAGTGGCATGCGGGATCTGGGACAACTGCGAACCAACAACGTTAGGCTGCGGTTTCGAGTTGTCGCACCGATTGCTTGCGTTCATCGTAAGCACTTAGTTGACATGCTCCAGTGGATTATATCCATATCCGACTACTATTCTGCTAATTTCCAGTATGTATGTATACTTGAATGTTCTTCCTTAGGCATTCACAATCTTATTTCATGTTTTTAATACGTTTCTTACATCCGAACGATAAAATCTTCGACGTTCATATTGGTTCGGAAATAGTCAGCAAATTTTATTAATTACATCACGTCTTAATCTGGAATATTTGTCCAGGGTTTAGTGTCCATGGCGACATGTCTTTATCAAGTCGGCAGAACATTTTAGAGAGGATTGCAATCACCTTTACAACATTCCTGTCCATGCAGCAGCATCAAGGATCAATGAGCGCGGCGAACGAGGCGCTCGTTGCATTTCTCTCGATCGACTTCTGCGGTTCAGGATTCGATTAACCCTGAGGAGGCTACGGGAGTGTGCGGGAAAATTGAGTTCATACTACAGATCGTAAAAATCTGTAGGTAATAACATATAATAATGCAGATTATTGGGGACCTTCCTCGTAATTAGCAGACATTGCGCAGCGCTTCAGTGAGCGCTCACAACTAACATTTTACCTGATATTATGTCGGAAAGTACCATGGTATTTAGTATAATTACAAAAAATTGCATTAACGAAATGAATTCTGACATGATATTTATGCGATTCTCCGATAAAAGCCACTTAATCTCTTTATTCGTTGTTCTAGATTTAAATAAACAGATATACATCATCATTTCTATTATAATTCAATTATCTTTCATATGAGAATTTTAAGCCGAGAATAATTTTTGGTAGGTAAATCAAGGTAGGTTTTTATCGAGTTACGTAAGCGGCGTGCGGACGGCCAAATACAGCAATGTATCCGACCTCGGTGCGGCTCGGCCGAGACGTGCGTGTGTTTACGTACGTCCGCACCTATATCCATATGTATTCTCGGCGTATCCGCAGGGGATCGCCGCGCGTTTCTCTCGCTCGAGCATGCCGTCGCCGTAAGTTTTACGATCGGCGTTGCACGACGGAAGTTCTAAGTTTTTTCATGCGATGGTAGAGCGACGAGCAGCGCAGAACGAGACGGCGACGGTGGTTGCACGTTACGGAACCGCATCGTGCTCGGTCTCAAGGAGAGAGAAAAACTCGAGAGTTTAGAAAGGTACCGTCGGCTTCCTCGCGCTCGGAATCTCGTCGTGATTCTATCGAGACCTCGTTGTTATGACTTTTACTGGCGCACGGCAGTCACCTGAACCTTCTGCGCTTTTTCACATGTTTACGGGAAACTTTTATTCAAAAGAAGGCGCTCGGAGAAAATATCACGGGCCCATTTTGGAAACGTCGTGTGCGAGCAAAAACTTCACAAAAGACCGAAAAAGGATAGTCTACGTTTTCCTTCTAACCAATGATCATTTTGATAAAATTTCTTACAGTTACATTCTTTTACAGAACGTTTTAAGAAACGTAAACGTCGAATGTTACTTGCGCTATTTAGTTGTAGCGCAAAGTATACACAACACAACGGACTGTATTTGAAAAAGGTCAGAAAAAACTGACCGAAATGTCCAAACTAGATACAGCCATGTATACATGGGGGCAAGGGATTGAATGGGCAAGGGAATACGGAGCGAAGGGATGATCCAATTACACGTAAACCTCGCACCTACGGTCCATTACACCTCACCGCATTTGTCCTTTACTTTGGTCCCCACTCGTGTATAGTCCTCTTATTCCACTAAACCTCTTCTCCTTTATTCGGTATCAGAGTCTCCATCTTGACACTTTGGTCAACTCTCACGTTAGTATATTTGAGGCGCACGCGATTATCCTCAAAACCTACGATCTCATTTACATCCTCCGGTTCCTTCTCTTTCTGGCTGGTTCGTGCCATTTCCATCGCTCATTCGAATCTCTGTATACGTAGCTTTAGCATTCACTTATACACGCTCACGCGTGCGCATCGGCGCAGTTGCTATCTGTCCGCGTCTCATTCCTCTCGCTAATTTCCCGTCTTCGTTCCTCTCGCTTTCGCAGCAGTCATCTCGGTTCCTCTACCGTATCCGACATCTCTTTCTTTTTAACGGCGAGCGTATCCGCGTCGCTCGTATTTTAACTTCCCTCTCGCCTTCCCGCGCTCACCAGTGCCAGTGAATTCCGCGACCCTCCAATTATCCACGGCCGAGTTTGCCGCTCGTTTTTGAATTTAAATATTGCGCGAAAGAGAGAAAGATAAAAAGAGGGAGACGAGTTTGGAGAGAAAACTGAAAGGGAGAGAGAGAAACGAGAAGAGATTCCGTCCACCCTTCGCCCTCGCTCTACCGCACAGACTGTCTATCGCCTTTTCTGCCGACACGAAAAGACGAGTCTCGATATTCGATGCACGGAACGAATTGTGACCTTTTCGCCTTTGTCGAGAGTTATTTTTAAATTGGAATTTACGAAAATTCCGTCAGCTGGATAATCCATGAATAATTATCCGCCCATTGATTATTACGGGATATATTCTCTTATTAGACGGACATGCCGCTAAATACAATTAAATCATTATTTTTTTATTTAACAATTAAAATGCATTTTTTCGAAGAATAATGAAAAAATGGCGAACATCAGATTAGAAATGTTCGATCACACGTAGAACCTTAATGAGACTGCGGAGTCGTTCCTTAATGACGCTACTTTTTCCGACGTATCTTCCGATTGTATCGGCAAAAGCAGAGCACGCGGGCGTGAACATTTTAATGACTACTGTTATTTCTTCGCGGTCGACCGATCTGGGGGGATCCATTACCGCAGCGAATGACGGTGCGTTTGCCCGTATCGATCAATATCTTACTTAAGCCCTAATTTGAAACAGTCACGTGCGTGCACCGCTGTCAAATGCGCACAGAGCAGTGATCTGCAGAAACTATTTATCATAGTTGACTTCGACCTTAATTCCCTGCAATTTTAGAAAAGTTGACCCTCTACATCGTCTAGTAATTATAATTAGTACTTATTTACGAAGTGTGTATGCGATAGATTAGTTCAAAATCATATCAGAATTTACATTCCTAAAATTGAACTTATTGTTGAAGTCATGTCGATTGCCTCAAGACTATTGTTAATCAAAAACTGCTACGCATATTGTTGCAGGTATTCTTTTATAATACGTTAAAAAAAAGTAAAATGTTCTGCAGATTTGTAATTTTATAATACTTAAATTTATTAGTCAGAAAGTTCTATTAGATGACAACTGAGTACTTAACATTTTGTACGTTGAAAGTATCTAGCGATGATTCACTACGCAAGGTCACCGCTAAAAGCGCGTAATAACGCTGCACGTGTATCATCGGTACCGCACAACGTGGCAATGGATTTGTAGTTCATAATATAATAACATTGATTGAAATAACTATTGCGTGTTGATGATTTGGATTCATGCGTTTTGCGACTTATGCGTTTAATTATTTCAATTTAACAAAAATTACAAAAATATATTTCTTTTTACTGAAATATATTCTTTTTATCGATACATACAATTATCATCAATATCGGTTATCGGAATTTCTGCACGTTTTACTATTACACTCCGGAGAGGTAGAAATTAAAAAGTAAAAATCCATCGTGAAATCTGAATCCCGGCGGTTGGTTACTTCGAAACATGGTAGGAAGTAAGTGCTCGTCACGTGGCTAGCGTGACTTTCGGATCTCGTGAAAACTTCCCGTTCCGGCGAGCGAGATTCCGAACGGGTACTCACGAAACTTGGCAAAGTTCGTCGTCGAAAGTTATCGCCTTCTTTGACACAGCTGCATCATTTCTGGTACTGCTCCGTACGGTGGTTTTCATCTTTGCAAAACTTTGAGCCACTCCTCGCGCGTGGCGTTCCTACATACAAGTCCCACCCGTTCTCGACGTCGGCCGGTGCTGGAAAACGAGTTTTGAGGTCAACTAGCCTCGTCAGAACTGAGAAACGGAGTTGCATAATTTTTAACGAGACATCGCAAAAGATTTCCATAACGGAGCTCGCTCCGGCTTGTTCGCCATTTCCGAGAAACTGCGTCCCACCGCCCTCGCCCTTTTGACCACTCACTTACTTCTTTCGTTCTCGCGTTATCTCACTCAGTCATCATTCGAGAATTATAATTAACATATGTATTGTCTACATGACTACAGGTAATGTCGAAAAATGCAATCAAGCTGATAAAAAACGGCTACCGTGTCAACCTGAAATGACCGTGGATGACTGCTAGCGATTTTAAAAATATTCATTAAATTTTACAACAGGTACTAATTCTTTTCGAATTTGGGAAAACGAAGATTCGTCTGGGACGAGTCCTTCACAAAAGAGTTTCCGATATCGCAATGCAGGAGCAACATAGAAACAGATCCCACGCAAGGTACCGGGAATATGGACAAAGTGACGGAGTCGAGGAACTCCATTTCGAAGGACGGTTCGATATATACATCACGATTTGCCACACGGCTACGTTATCGGGTACAATATTGAGAGAGCCAGACCACCGTCTCGTCTACCAACGTCTATTTTTCTCTCTCGTTTCTGTACAACTCCAGAATCTTCCGGGGTACATCCTACGTTCATTACTGAACTACGGGCTTGTGTGTTTCGCGTTAGAAACGTCGAGTGCCACACATTGGGTGGCAGATAAGGATCATCAAGGCGTGTTCTATCGACTTCATCTGAGCCACCATATAATAACCTCACGTTCGGAGGGTCGGGAAGAGAGGAGTGTGACGAGGATGTAAGTGTCGTAAAGAGGAGGCGAGGTGAGAAGAAGGCAAGCGCGGCAGCGAATCGGGGGAAAGAACCGTTGGCGCCGCAAAGTTCGTGCGATAAAACTGTAGAGAGAGAAAGCTACTGGGAAAGGGTCGAAGAGGGGGCGAACGGAAAAAAGAAGAGACCGAGTGATAACGCGAGGAGGAAAGCAGCAACGAAACCGCGCACGTGCAAGAGGGATGTATAGCAAGGGTCTATTTTTGTCGGGTGGCGGCGTCGGTGGCGGGACAAAAAGCCTGCGGCTTCCACCGTGAACTTCTCCTCTCTTCCTCTTTCCCTTCTATTCTTTTTGCTCCGTGCGCCTCTTTTTATGCTGCTTGCGTCTTCTCCTGCTCGTTCCTTCCTCTTTATCGCTCAAGGGAGGATAGCTAAAGAAAGAGAGACGGGAAAGATAGAAAGATGGCTCTAGAAGATCTTGCGGATGCTGCTCGCGGTGATCCTACTACGCAGAAGAGAGACGGAAAAGAAAAAAATGAGGGAGAGAACGAGGCAAGAGCGTGAGAGTACGAACGTTAGAGGGCAGAAGAACGCGGACGTCGGCGGCGGCGATGAAAGACCGCGAGTAACGAGGAGGCATGAGAGTTCGGTAAAAGAGAGACAGTAAAATGTGCGAGAAGATACGGCGCGCGAGTACCAAGGCAGAAAGGGAAAGAGAGAGAGAGAATGAGAGGGGAGTGAAGGCGGAAAAGAAGGAGGAGGCGGAGAGGACTCGGCCGAGGCTCCCTTGGCGGCCCGCTACTAATTGCCGCCGGCCGCTTCTGGCTACGGGCCGCTGAGCATCACGCCACGCACAAGAGCTCCAGCCATGGTTATGTTCCGTGGGTCACAGCCGAGTCTCTTATGCGCCTGTGGCTGCCTATCGCTACGATGTACACCAACCTCCACATTATGCCACGGAAATTTACGTAGGTGTGTGCTTCGACGTTAACGAACATCGCGATATACTGCCGTGATCGTACCGGTAGTCGCATTCGTACCGCGGTAAAATGGAAATTGCTATGCGATAGGTCATTTCGAACGAGCCCCTACACCACGATATACATTTCACCCGGACAAGTGTATCTGAGAAGACAGATTCATTTTCACGCTGGTTGCTTGTATATATTATTGCTTAGCTACTGCACAAGAAGATAATGCCTTAATCTTTAATCTTTATAGATTTCATTTCTTATACATGGAATATTGTGTGATAATTTATCATATACTATATATTATGCATGAAATGTACTTTTTTTCACGACGAGTGAGGCGCTGTCACTTCAGTAAAAATGTCACGCATGAGATGCATGCGATATTTTATGCTCAGGTGTGCGTGAAGTTCATTCCTATACTAAACCTTGCAAAAGGTTTTGGCCTTACATGAATTTAGTTATCGTAACTTTCAACATAAGAGGGATTGATGTCAATAAAAGATACAAACATATTTAAGAAATGAATAGGAATTAGTTGCTTGTTTTTGAACATTTTATTGGATTAAATTATTTTTTACATAATAAAAAACGATGATTTCGTGTTTAAAGAATGGAGACTTTCTTCGCAGTTTACTTAACTTTCGTCAAATCCTTTATCGAGTAATATTGGAATCATTCGTGAAGGAACTGAGTCGGTAATTTAATTTAATTTAATGAAAATGCAACTTGACGCACAAACTTCACGCACGGCCGTGCATAAAAAGTAAATAAGTAAGTGGACTAAACAGGGGTGGACTTTCTATTCCCTCTAAGCGTTCCGACATTCCAAATATAATTAGTGATGCGAAGAAGATGGAGTAAGAGCTATAAGTCCACTAATCATAGTTCACACTAGTCACAGGTTCTACTGTACATGGAAATTTGGTTGACTTTTCGTAAAAGAAACACTGAAGCAAACTTGTCCAAAGGTTTTACCGTTCTATTTATCACTGCGCTCAAATCGGAGACAATCGACGCGACGCGTCCATGTAAACGGAAACATACGGTCATGCTTCAGTCGTAAATCACTTCAACACCGAGTGTATACAATTCCACCCACAGAAACATTAGAAATAAATAATTTTTAGGACAGAATCTTTTAAATAATCATTAGCATGTGAGTCAGCTATCATTGTGTGCGATCCCAACTCGAAATTATTCCGGTGTTAGTCATTTTTTCGCCGGGTTTTCGATGCTTTGTGTTTCGCACTCAGTACCAACACATGTATGCATTTTCATTAACGAGGGCAGGCGGCGATAATCATCAAGCGCCGCCGCTACTGCAGAACCACGCGAGAGGATGGGTGTGCCATCGGTTACTTTGGCAAAAGGGGTAGGCGCGGTAGAATCGTTTCGGTACATCGAGGTTAGGGGCTGGCAGCCATTAAACAAACTTCTGGACTGATCCTTTCTCCCCCGATCCCGAGGGATTCGATTCACTAATTTGGTCCTATTAGCTCGCCGGAAAAGATTCATTTACACGTCGGACTTGTACCGAAAAGTGGTTGCGTTGATAAACACAAATGTGATAAGATAGAGTTCAACGTTTCGCAGAAGATTGTATGAGAGGTAATTTAAAACGACGAAACTGGATTAATATCTCTTGGTATATTAATGTTTATATCACTTAATAAACATTTTTAGTATTCCAGAACTTCTAAGTTGAGAGGAGGTGCGCATTAGAAAACTTAGATATGATCGTGGACGTTCATTTATGTGTAACATGGGGCGTTGTTATTTTCAATCTGAGAATTTCGGATGGTGAAACCGTAAGCTCGGGGGTTGCAATTAAAAAGTTTGCAGTGTACATTTGCATATATTCCATTGGTGTTGTTTTTCAGAAAATGAGATCAGCTCTAGACTTCGAATAAACCGATGGATGGCATCGGTAAAATTCTGCTACATATTGTTTCATTTGCTTCAGTGTGAACATGCGTGTCACGCGTCTTGGGTAATCCATGAACGCATATATACGAACGTATAGCCATCGGCGCGGTGCGTCACATGTACCAATACTCATGTACGACTTCGTCGTTACGAGTGCAGGAGGAGGAGTGGAGAGAATGCGCACCGTGCCGTGAATACTTCCGACGAAGTATGCTACGTCCTTATATAAGCCAAGTCGGCCCGTACTTGTACGGGACCTTTAGCGGCTCGCGCGTCGAAGTGGGGGCGATCAATGACAACCTCTCTCCGTCTTTATTGCAGGCCCGCAAGAACCGATCGTTCGATCTTCCAAACTTCTCTCTTCTCTCCGCTCGAATCCTCAGTCAACGATGTATCTCTCTTTTCTCGTGCGTTCCGGTGCACTGCTGTCTCTGTTTCTCTCTCAATCAAGATAGACGGGAGCGAGAGGCTTAGCGCCGACGAAAGGAACCGAGAAGCAACCTAGAGATCCATCCGTGTCGAGCGCGAGAGAAAGATGCCGTGTTCGAGGTAGAGAGGGAAAAAGAGGTGCAATCGCAGCCGGCGGAATTTCTCAGTAAGGAGGACGGAGACGGAGAGCGAGATTCCGGTGCGGCGCGACCGAGACTGACAGCGCGAGACAGCGGTAGAGCTCTCGAGGCGGAGGGGCAAGGCGGGAAAGGAAGACTGGGTAGTCGACTCCATCCTGCGGATCGGAGAACGGAAGGTGGAGGACACGAAGAGCGATAAAGACGGAAAGAACTGACGCTCGGAGGACGACGACGTGGAAAGAGAGGGAAGTACCGGCACAGCCTGTCTGTGCCTCTGCTTCGGAAAGTGACTAATGACTAGCCGGCCAGACCTACTACTCTACCACCCCAAGACGGCCGACCGAAAGCATCCCGTCGTTCTCTCTTTCACCAAGACCGATATCATATCTGCTACCTTGTTATCTCTCGCATAGCTCTCGTCGACGCGACGGTCAACTTTGAAAAATTACTATCACTCAAGAAATATTTTACATCCGTATTACACGAGTATTGTTTGGCTGTACTTTACATGATGTTGCATTATGTAGAAAAGACAAACATGCGCGTACTTCACTGCAAAACAATTACGATTTGAGGTCGAAGTGAAACGTACCGAAATAATTGTACCGAAAAGTATCTTTTTAAAATACTCCAGATGTATGGACAGTGCCTTTCGTATATTTAATAGATATGGATCGTATGTCGTTCCGGAGTGCCATTAAAAATAGTTCTTAGTCCTTGTGGTCACCGTAAAAAACCAGTACTACATAGTATTTAGAAAAGTTTCACGACGCTCGATGATTAATCCAACATATTTAGCAGTAGAAGGTAAACGACAGTTTTGTCCGTGATGACGCGACATGCGCAATAAGCCGCTCGTGTTCTATAATGATCTATTGCTTTGAATATACCCGATATAATCTAAGAGAATCTATTCGTCATTTATCATACTAAAAGACACATCTTTACTCACGTCGACAAACGAATTTAGGCAAAAAAGTATCTGTAATCTCGGCATAAGCGTTGTCATGACAAAATTCGGCAAGTCTCACGATCCTTTCTATACGACGCGACGTCTCTGTATTCCTATAGGGATACTTTGCGGGTAACTAATTAGGCTAACTTAACTTACAATTGCATATATAATATACAAATGGTCTTTATTTATATGATGTTTGCAGAAATATGTTACTTTTGGTATGGTCAATCACAGTGCCGATTAACTTACTGCGTCCTGTTTAATTCATTAAAACACATGTGTCCCGTAGCGACTAAAATGAGCATCTGTCCGACTTTTTACGTTTAATTGTTTGATTCGTTTATACCTTCCATTTTCTAAGCTTAACTACGCAGCCACAAATACAAACATTATTCAAAAATAATGAAATAAATATAACTTACCTTATTGTGTGGTAGCTGTGTAGGAACGTATAACGGTGGATCGAGTCCGGGACTAGACACAGCATGACGTCCGACAATCCTGTCAGCGGGTTTCGCATCGTATCCTTCAGGCTGTCCAATATGAAAGCCCTTGCTTTTCACCCAAAATCGAAATTTGCTGTTCTCTGCGCTGTTTACTTCCTCTCCCCGAAGAGTCCTTAATATTCTCGCGTATTTCTTAATCGTAATTGTCTTCGTTTTTGCTAAATCCCCATACGTTTTAATTACCCATGGTTGATAGGTATTAAACATGGCATCGTTCTGAAACTTCTTCGGTAGGACGACCGGAATATCGGAAGATGGGTTTTGCGACTTTGCATAATGGTTGGCGACGTTTGGGGGCGGTGGAACACCCGAAAACGGAATTGGAATCGAATTCTTAGTATCGTGAATAGAACCGTTTCCATTCGAGTAACCGGTTGGTTTCATGCCGACATTTGGATTCGGATTCAAAGCACCGCTGCCACCTCCAGCCGTCATGTTGGAAATGTCGAGATAGGACATGGCCGAGCTTTTACCAAGATTCGTGGCGGTGCCGACAAAGGTCGCCATGGACGTGGACATGTACGGAATTGGAGAGGGCAAACCGAGACTTCCGGCGCAGAGGCCCGCTTGACTGCTTGCCATGTTTAGCGCCGTGACAGCATTATAAGATGCAGGATCCGCCATGCTCGTCGTTGTCGGCCACGACGTCGACGATAGAATGCTGTTCTTCTTGCTCATACCGCTGTGATTAGAGGCCAAGGATTTAGAACTGGATGCTGACGACGTCGCCGAAGTTGTCGTACATGTCTTCAGTGCGGTCGATTTGGAAACAGCCCCCTTTTTTATGGAAGTACTCGAACTTGGATCGTTTCCGGAATTGGAAGAGGAGGCGGAGCCGCAAGAACTTTTCGCTCCACTCGTCGAGGTCCCGCGGGACTTTTTCGACGCTGGTTCGTCCCGTGAAGTGCTCAACGAGTTTAAATTGCCATGGGACGGGCTATTGTTATTTTCCGACCTAGACCGCTTATTTGATGACGAGGGTGATGATTGGTTCGTTAATCCGGCAGAACTATTCACGGTTACGCGTCGACGTAAACCCATAGCAGTTGCCATTGTTTTCTCCAGACTAAAGTTATTTTATTCCAAAATCACAATTAAGCGTATGCGCTAAACAGCACCAAAGTGATACAGCAGGGTCAGTTCATATTTCTGCCAATCGTGAGAAGCCAGTAACACATATTACTCGAGCTCGACAGACCTGTAACAAAAGATAATTACAATTATATTTATAATCATGAAAAGAGAAAAGATTAATGCATTTTCGCGTATAAAAACAAATTCCCAGCTTCCATTTCACTCGAAATAGGAGAGACAATCGGAAAGGACATAAAAACGAACGTGTGTTATACATCCCGGTAGGAGCATAGCCGTTTGCATGCCCGTACATGCGTGTTGGTGGGAGGGTGTGTGCGTTCAAGTACACCGACCCTTGCGAAGCGTGTACATGGCAATCGCGCCAGCTCGAGTCATTGGCCTAATGACATAGGTGTGCCCGCTGCTCTCGCCCTCAACTTTGGCCACTATACTTTTTCACTTCTCTTCACCCTTCCCTAGAACCGACAGAACACCCGGCATAATTTTAAACAACCCTTCTAGATCGCCTTTCGTCCCCTTCGAATCTCTTTAGTCATGTTCAATGCTTCGATTACGTTGCAGCTTCATCCAGCGAAGCGGAAAAATGTAGTCTGCTACATTTCGTGATTGGATATTGTGAAGAGAAGTTACGCTGTAAAGCACTTGAAATACACGGCGTACACGTGGAATGTAATCAAAACTGTAAATCAGTAGAACTCTTGAGTGATTCTCCTTAATTTAATTGCTAATTCGATGGTACCTAAGTTTAACGGGTCTGTAAATAGTTTGCCGCAAAATACAGATCACTGACCAGACCATTTCGAGAACACGCTTTCGGATTTGAATCAAAGCTCACCCTACCTTCAGTCCCGTTACTAATTTTCCTAGCGATTTAGGTCCTATTAGAAACTACTGTCGTATCTAATAGCATATATAATCTTATTTGAAAACAATTGTACATTTACGCTGTACCCATGAGGTGAACTGATAACAAATTCAACAGGATTGATTCTTTCTTTTACAACGAAAGTATACATCCTTAAGATAACGAATCTACGTTTTAGTCGAAAAGACTATTAATGCTCCGAGGAATATGTGATTCCTTCCGATATATTGTTGATCGGAAGGCAAGTGAGTCCGTGTCGAGACAGTGATGGCGGCTTCGGCGACTAATTGAATAAGGTCATTCGAACAGCGCACCTTGTGCAACATTGGCGCGATATATGTATATATTCTCGCGCGCTCCTTCAGGGACGGCATTGCGCGACAGACTCGCCGGGACCCTGGACGGCCGAAAGCCGCGCACTCACACAAGTCACGTACATCATCTGGCGGGGGGGACGGGAGGTGCTGAGTGTCGAGACCCCCGCCCCTTCCTTCCCCCCGGGGGCACCGTATTCCACGGGCTTCACATCCTCACGGTGCCAGCGTGAGCAAGAGCGTTACGTAGATGTAACGAGAGCGCTCACACACCGTCGTAGATCGGTGTCATGCTACGTGCTTCCTGCCATGGAACGCGAGGACGTCGGAGCTGTAACAAAAGGGCTGATGTCCATCGCTCATGGGACAATCGTGAGCGCAATGCGTAATGAAACGAGTCGGATAGTACTCGCAGTCGAACCAATATGCGACCCGTCTTATCGTATCGGCTATTCACATTTCCTTGCCAAAGATAAAATGCTGGTTATGATGTCAGTAAAGAGTTTCAATTATTAGAATCAAGAAAATTATCAAACGAGGAAATATAGAGTTAAATTCAACCCGGAAAAGTTGATCTGAGAATGAATTCACTCCAGTCTAGTTTGGTAATATGTGTATAAGATATCATTATGATATAAAATCTATAAGAGTATGTATGATAGGAATAAAACCATTCGTAATAACGTTAAAAACAATTCGAGGTAATTCCTACTTTCATTCCTGAATAGGTACGTCTTCGGAATTCTAGTTGAAATAGTGACATAAGGACCCATGTCGGAGACTCCTGCGGGACTCTCGTGATCGCAATGCGTAATGAAAAGAGTCAGGCACTCCTTGAAAGCAAATCTACGACCGTTTAACTTTTTTCTCTCTTTCGCATCGAATCGTCCTAACGAGATCCCTCGGACGTTTCTTACGAGACGTGCTATGGCCATGATAAAGGAGGCTCCCCGTTGATTCACCACGTAGCGATTTATATTTCATATTTTTGACTTCGCTTCGAACTGTAGATGCTGCAGTCGGTCGTAATGCATTCGATGAATCGAAGGAATAATTAAGACATTGGAAGAACAAAACGACAGACGTTACTATTGTTTCGAGTCGTTACTTACTGGCATTTGCAACGGTGATAGAAAATAAATATGTCATTTGTAAAACTCGATTAATGTAACTTTATAAGAATAGGTTTAGAAATTGGCATAATTAAGTCTGGATCAGAAGAATAGATATGATATCAGATCTACTTTTGTGCAAATTAAGTCACAACTAATCTTATAATACGTAATTTCAATGACATTGCATTCAAACATAGATCTCGATACAGATAAATTCGAACGGGATATTAACATTTTGGTGTAGTATAACGCGAGTTTTGGATCGGACTACGCGTATAAGCAACTTTCATGTGAGCTGCCTTATATATGATAAGTTCAATTGTGTTAGGAATAACTGTGAGCTATTTATGATTCTGAATGTTGCAATTGTAAATTATTATCCATTTATAAAGTAACTTTTTATTTTATATTACTTTAAGATATAATTTTTCGATTATTCTCGGAGAATAAAAGTTAATCTCAGTTTCTTGCTAAAAATCTATATTTTTATATTTCTGTTTTGTATTAATAAGTGCTTAAAATCCCTGTCAATTTTTACAACTATTTTCATCAACTTTAGTTGAAATGAAGTGAACGCGGAATACAGTCAAGGCTAGTCAATGTTTCCTGATAAATTGGAAACTGTTCGATAAATTGCTATATGCGAAATATAGAAAAAGAATGAACTGTATCAGTTAACAGGGAATCAATTTCTGAAACCACTTACTGGGCATATATGTGGCCACTATTTAAAATAAAATATTTGATTTCACGTTTTTGCATAGTAAACATTTGTGGATCTCTACAACTCTACTAATTACATATAAATGTCTGAAACATGAATTTACTACATTCGAAAATGTTACGGATATAACTCACTAAAATGGGAGTGTTAGAATTTGTTTGTTTAATGATATTAATAAGCTTTCCAAAGTATATTATACACGGTAAAGAAGCAGAGTATTTTACATTGTAAGATGTGATCCATCAAATTTTTTGGGTTGATGTTATTAATTAAATACTTTGTCTTAACCCCTTCGCTGCGGATGACAAAGATCATTGTCATTTAGGACTTTTCTCTGACTGCGGAAAAAACGCAAATCTTTGTCATGACATAAATTAGTCTAAGGAAGTCAGTAATATATCCAATTTAAAAACTTGACTATTTCTAGCCAGCCTAAGGTATACTGAACAACACGCCGTTGTCCTTTTCCAAAAACGTGTTGTCAAAAAAAAGATATAAGTTCTTAAAATATGTTGTTTTTACGATTTTGTAAAAATCTTTGTCATGAGTTATGTCGCCGTATTAGGTCAATTTTTGTGTTAAAAATTAATGAAATCGTTTGAAACTTGATACTCAGGGGGTTTCGAGGTCGCCGATTACAAATCTGATGATATATTTTGAAAATTCAAAATGGCGGATCCAATACCGCGGGTTAATGTTAGCCTTCCCCCGTTAGCTTCGATATACCATTATGTACTTGCTCACGAAGAAGTTCGAGAAACGTCTTCAAAGTACAATTTTTTTCTGTTTTTATATATTTTTTTTTAAATTGTTTTTAAAATAAAAACTGTAACATATCGAACTCTAGAAATCAGTGTTTTTTCCCACATGTACCACGATAGCTCAGGAGTACATAACAAAATTTTGAAATTTACACGGAATAATCTGGATAGATAATAAACTCTGTAAAATATCTATAAAAACTAAAAATATAGATTTGTAGCTGCAGAATCGAAGAAGTTTTTGATAAAAATAAAAAATTCGGTATAAATATTCTATAAATAATCACGAGAGTGTTTCTATTGCCAACCTGCCACGAGCAGCATTATTGACATATGAATAACAAATTGCCGTAATATTGTACATGCAAAAACTAATATAAGATTCGTAATCAGTTCGAATTTTGATTAAGACGTCCGCCATATTGAATCCGACATTTTGAATTTTCCAAAAATGTAACTTCAGATTCATAATCATCGACCTCGAAAACCTCTGAGTAACAAGCGTCAGGCGAAATGATTGGTATTTAGAAAAATTGCCCGCAATATTGAATCCGTCATTTTAAATTTTCGAAATCTGACTTCAAATTCGTAATCGGCGTCCCAAGAAACCTCTATACACCAAGTTACAGTAAAATCTAACCAAATTTTTTTCCCGCATTTTGGGCATTTTTTGTGAAATTCTCGCCGCAGCGAAGGGGTTAATCAATATTACCATTTATAATGCCATTTAAATAATAAGAATCTACTAAAAGTTTCGCTCTGTTTAATATTACTACTTAAAGTGCAAACTTCTTATTTTTGTTAGTAATACTTCAAATTCAGATTTATAGCCACTAAACAATGCCATAATTGATGATCACAAAAAACTCTGTGATATCAAAATTGATATATTGAGGCGTATAATGAAGACTATAAAATGTATTTGAACTTCGTCAATAACAATATGGAGCTAACATAGAAAAAGTTAATCTAGAATTTTTATATTTTGTAAGGAATAAACAATGTAAATGATGCCATAGAAGATATATGTATTGGCTAAATACAATTATTAAGGGGTAATTTGTCAGAATTGATAGCAACTCATATGCTCGTGTATCTATGGCAAAAAGATAGACATGACATTTGGCGGCATTAATAGAGATCATGATTTGCCTCGACAACTGCAGAAGAACCGTAGCGAAATACTTTCTAGCCGAATGTAAGTTGCGGGTTTTGCAAAGTCCTAAAGCATCAGCAAGAGACGTGACGTGTTGCACATTCTACCAAGTTGAGAGGCAACCGAGCAGCAACGTTGACTGCCGCAGCGACGACGACGCGGGCGCCTCGGTGAAGCTGAATTCCTAAACGGGCGGGTGTGGCGACCGGCCCGCACCAGGCACCGGAGCGGATGCCGCTATCTGCTCTGCTCTGCTCTCGCAATTCCCCACCATTTTCGTATGGCTCTCCAGCCCGCGTAACCGACGTAAACGAACGAGTCCTGCGAGATTTCGTATCGCTGGTTAATCTCTCAAAGCGACAAATTCGATCAGAGCGATCCCGCTTGGCGCGTTTTATTTCTTTATTTCTCCGACCTGTGCCGAGCGGCGATTCTGAATATTTTAACTGCGTATTGTTTCGATTCGCCTGAAATCGGTGCTTCGGTCTCGGCGATTTACCCACCATTTGTTTCTTTACAATTCGAGTGGGAAAAAAGCGAAAAGTGTCTATGCGTTGTGTAACGGTTTCGTAATCAAGAATCTCCGGTCTACTCGTAACCTTTAAGACGTATTCCTTTTTTTTGCTATTAGCTAAATTGCTTCCTGGCGTTTATATGTATTGAACTAATGGACATGGAATACTCTGATAGCATATTGCTTTCGGCAACTGGAAACTTTTTGTTACATTCTCATCTTTCGTATGTTCTCGTACAGTAAATGAACGCGTTTGGTCATCTACCATCAGTTTCGACAGGCCTTTTTTGATAATTGTATTACGATATTTTGAAGTGCGTGGGACTTTCGCGCAATTTATGATTTTAATTATTATGGGCACAAACGACTGAAAGACAAACTTGTCGTACACGCAGATTTCTCCACTCGATCATATATTTGCATGAACAAACGTTTAAAAATTACGGTTACGCTTATATTACGAAAAGTCCTCATCTTTAGCTATAATATTAAATAACTTTTTAACAATGAGCATGTGGACTATACACAACATAATTAAAATAAAGAAAAAATATGGTTGCCAAATGAATAACATGACTACTTATAAAATGATTCAGAACCATTCAAACTTGATAACGGATAAAAAAAAATAATAACGAATATCATGGTATATAAGAAAATATCAAAATAACGTAATTAGTTATTTTTTAACTTCTATAACGTCTTAATCCAATAACAGATCCAAAATAACCACTTGAACAAAGCAGACATTAGTTGTCTTATTTCCCAAGCTCCAATAGCCTACAATTCCAACAATAAGAGTCTGGAACTGTAGAATAGCGTGACGAACAATTGCCGGAGAGAAAGCATTTC
Source organism: Trichopria drosophilae (assembly GCA_030407085.1). Taxonomy (NCBI): domain Eukaryota; kingdom Metazoa; phylum Arthropoda; class Insecta; order Hymenoptera; family Diapriidae; genus Trichopria; species Trichopria drosophilae. The sequence goes on along the minus strand of CM059585.1, from coordinate 108,304,528 downwards.
TAATATCTGTCTTAGTCTCTCTACTACTCTTCCACATCCCGACAAAAAAAATGGTACAACTAGACTCGTATTAGTGGATCTTTACAATAGTGTCATGTCTAGCAGGATATTCTGCAATTCCTTAAATCAACTAACGTATTGCCAGTATTTAATATCATGTTGCCCAAATATTGATAGTATTTTTTGAAGGTAACGCTGTTTACATTAGATAAATGATCAAGTTTGGTCATCTCCCCAGCTGGAGAACACCTGTATTTGGTCGGTATAACATACAAGGTAGATTTTTATTGCCAGTCAAATTTCACTAAATATCCCGCTCGCTAGATTTGCTTCGTAATGAGGAAAATGACACGATCCCATGAACGCGTATATTTCATCAGCTTTCATTCATGCGAGCAGAGTTCGTCAAAGGATGCCAGAAAATATTGCTATAAATAATTGAGCCGATTATCATCGTGCCGCGATGTTCAATCAGTGACGCAATAGCCGGAGTCGCGATTCCGTGTGACGTTCAAACGATATTCAGATTTTACATACGATAAATTATGCAACGGTAGTTGAGTGAATTATTCACATGCAATTATCGTATTATACGATTGTCGTGTGATTGATTACCCGACATGGTAATATAATTGAAAACATCGGGATCCCTTTGTTCATTCGATTTATAGCGCCACATCAGAAGAGCACGCTTCCTTGGCACGTACACATCGATAAAAAGCATTTCTGATTTTTTGAAGGCTCGATAATGCAGTCAACGCGTTAGGCCACGAGAAAAGGAAAGTGAGAACCGTAAGAGCCTTCGGTGAATCGATAATTCACGTAAAAATATTCTCGGCACGATTTAGCGATATCGAAAGACGAGTCGCCGCCGGAAAACTTCAAATTTGATCCGCCTCGACAGTTATCTGTCGCGGCGACCGAGTCCAAGATAAACTACCCGAAATCCGTCGTCGGACGTCTCCGGCCGATTAAAAAGCCGATGTAAGCCGTAAATAAGGCGTTAAATAAAATTGCAGAGATTCGTGAAAGCGCCACGGTTCCCTAGCGACGTTAAAATTTAACGAGCGGCCGTAAAGAAATCCCAGTCTCGCGCTCTGCGGAGGACCGGTAATCGTCTCTCTCTCTTTCTCTTGGGTAACGTCGAATTTGTCGGAAAACGCGCCTGTACTGAAAACCGAGACGTCTTTTCATCTCGTAGAGCAAAGTTCGAATGACATCCCATAAGTGTCTTCACGGGACTCCCCGGAAAAATTGGAAAGAAATCGTCGATATCGAAATCGGATAAGGAAACTCGTTCCAAGGAGCTTTGCAACGGGCTACACCCTCCGGATTTAACGACCATCACGGGCCAGTTACCGTTCGTCACATTCATTTATTCCTTTATTTTTTTGTGCGTGGTGTGATGTAGACAGTATGCGTCGGGGCTAATTTAAAAAGTTCTTTCTAGTTACGTAATCTCAAATGACAGTTCTGATCTTTTGGTTTTTGAATGTGTTCATAAATATTTCTAAATAAAAAACAAACGATGCGGTTCATCATTTAGGACTTATCTTCGAGAACAATATATCATATTCTCAAACACTCGATTTAACCACAAATATTAAAAAAACGGAGGCGATTTTACGACAGGTGAAACGGAAGCTTTTTACTAGATCGGATGACAAATTCTTAGCAGTGATAGCCGAAAAGTACCTACACAAACCTTATCCAATTAAGTTCGGCGACGCGAAAAAAATCTACAGCTTTCACTTTTGTCCGACGTGGTTTCAGCCAGAACTTTGTAAACTTTGAAAAAAGTGACTTTGAAAACGTCGACACCAAATCCAGAAATCCTTTCACTTCTTTCTGTTTATTCTGGTTTAGGGAATAACACGTCACTTTTTCTAACTGCACCTTCACTTTTGGTCGTTCCGCATAGTCTCGGCAGAGGAATAAATCTTATCCCTCGGCGAGTATCCGGCGCATCCCCCGACTCGCGACGATCGTGTTCTGCCGCCTGGCAGATTAGGAGACGAGGGTGACGACGGGAGAAAAAGAGCGAGAAAGCGGACGTCGCGCGGAACGGACGAGCGGTTCGACACTAACTGACGGTATCTCACTCGCGAAAGGGGCCGCGATCAGGTGACGGCGCGCGACAGTAGTGTAGCGTCGTGGTTTCGAGCGACGATCTTCCTCCTTGCGCGTCGTGGGCGGGGGACGGACGGAACTCGCCCGCCGTCTCGTCGTCGGTGCGCCCGGAGGAGGAGGGAGACGAGTGGTGTCGTCGAGAGAGGGAATCGCGCGTACCGGTGCACCGATCCGAAAAGCGGTCGTTCCGCGTGGAACTCGGAATGGTAGGCAACTGGCGAAAAAAGCGAATGAGCCGCCGAGAATGAGCCCCGTTTCGAGCGACGACGGCGCGGGCGCTCTAAGCGGTCCAAAACAACGCGGCGGCTCTCGAGTTACCACCGTTCTTCGCGGTGGTCGTCGCTTTGCCTGTGTCGGATCGGAGATACACACCGAGCAGCCAGAGAGGGGACTCCCCGATCGCTTCCGAGTGCAAACGGTTCGGCGTGCGGTGGGACACTGGCGGCGGGCTGAAACTGCTGCGGATAGCGGGTGGCGTACTCAGCGAATGAACTCACGAAGCTCACGAACGAGCAGTGCGATACTCTATGGACGGGACGGGCCGATTCGGGCCGGGACCCCATCCAGACCAGACAGGCTCACCGATGAGCGCGCCCACTCACACCGACAAGCCCCGCGTACACGCGTGCTCGAGGGGCCGAGGTATAAAGAGAGAGAGAGAGAGCGCGAACACGGTCACGCACACGTGCACGAGAGAGCGGAGGCTCGTTGAACAGGCGCAGGCTGAGCCTCGCCACGTTACTACGCCAACAGAGCCGCCTGCCATCGGCTCGGATCGGTCTCGCTCGCTTGCTTGCTCAGGCGCCCGCGCCTCTCCCCCTCGCACCCTCTCACCGTCTGTGGTCCGTTCTCTCGCTCTCTCTAGCTCGTCTCTTTTCATCTCTATACCAGACTCTTATACTCGACTTGCTCTTCCTCTTTTTGGCTCGCGATCCTAAGCTGTCGGATTCTTTCTCTCTCTCTGCTCTATCAGCCGTTGCATACGTCTACATGCATTTCCATCCTTATCGAACTCTACACCCGGAGCGTATGGGTGCACCGGTCATGCACAGAAATTACGTCTTCTGCTCTCTGATCTATTTCCTTCTACTCTTCCTTTGGTCACGTATCTACGTCCTCCTACTCGTGTTACTCCGACTATACCTACGCACACACTTAGACCACACGTGTGTTTCCGACTACGTGTAGTAATGCATACCCAGTAAGAAATACCTTTTTCTAGAGGTTTCATCGCACATGGCCAAGGATCGACAGGCTGCTATACCTACCACATTTATTTTACTACGATTATTATTTTATTCATTTGTTTTCAGTAATTCCGCCATCACTTATTTAGGGTTTATTTTCGATACAAAATGTCCATTTTATAGCCAAAAATGACCATTGAGGCTGATTCTTTCCGCCAAGCCTCACTGAAGAGTTCAGGTGCGCAGGGGATTGAACGAAACGCTACGCATGTGTCTTTTTAATTTTTTAATTATTCGATTATATTTTTGCAAGGTTTATATATATTTTTTTGTTTTCATATCATATTTTTTTATATTATTTGCCTTTTCCTTTCTTTAGATTTGTTATATTATTGCACGCTAATAAATCATATTAACCCATCAAGGCCCAAGTGAACTGATTTTTCACGTTGTATTTGATTTTTTACAGTAACTGTCAAATTGAAATTGTATTAACTTCACAGTTATGAATATAATTTTTATCTTTTTTCTTTTACCTTTTTTCATTGTTAATTTCATTACTAGTTGAGATTATAAACATGTCGATAAGGCCTAGCGTTTTGAGAATCCGAACGATTATGAGTCAATTACGACGCAAGGTGTTTAAAATGTTTAGAAATTTTCAAACTATGGCATTTTAACATCTGAGCAATTCGTGGGTTTAAGCCGTTAATTATATTAATTTTTAAATGCACCTACGTTAAATTTATATTATTGACTGACTTTATTAGTGAATCATTATGAACCAAAATGTGTATTTTATAATATCCTTTTTCTTTCAGTTGATCCAGTTCGCCACAATTATGAGTGTGAAGCAAATCTATAATCGTGAGAACTATAGATAAAAAGTATCAGAAACTACAGAAGACATCTGCAAGTCGCTAGAACTGTAATGTAAAACTATGGGATGTTAATATTTTTTTGTTTTATATATGATCCGCCAACTTCCGCTAAGTTAGCAGATTATTTTTTTAATTGTGTTTTTTTTTGGTCAAAATCGTTAGAACTATTGCTAAAAAGTATCGAGAACTTCAGAAGTGATCTGCAAGCGACTAGAACTCCACTCAAAAAGAGATCTGCCAAAAAGTAATTTGCTAACTTCACACACATGCCACAATGTTGGTCACCAGAAAACGCAAAACTAATCTTAATTTTTTTACAGCTATTTCTAACTCAACTGTGTAATATTGTGAATACAACAAATTTTGAATAAAACGACTGTTTTTACACGTGCTCCAATTTCGAATATTAATCTGTGCACTGTTATGATACTTTTATGTTCCCAGGAAAACTGAATTTTACTAATTCCACATGATGAAACGGTAGAAAATAAAATTACGGTAGAAAATAAAGAATGTTGTAAAATTGTAATGTTTTATATTAACTATTAACAAGTGCCCATCAATTTTTTGAAACATTTTCGACCCCAAAATACATGGGCATAACAGAAGAACAAATAGATTAAAGACACCGTTCCTTACATTTTTGGGTGTACTGAATTTGAATCCGTGCTCGTAATTCAACAATTCTGAAGACAACATTAAACATGGCGGTTTTTTTAACACAAAAATAGTGAATTTTTTATTTTTTATTTTTTATTTTTATGATCTTTTTCAGATGTAATACGCGTCAATATCTGAAACTTCTACCATCGGCACACCATTAAAAAAGTTTAACACGAAATTTTTTCACCGCTTCAGTTTGTTGCAAATACATTTTAAGCGTAGTTGAAGTTCTTCATATAAAAATTATTAAGAAATTTCTTAATTATTACTTAAGAAAATTAATTTTTGTAATTTTTTCTTCGCCAGTTTTCTAAAATGACATAAAAAAAAATCTGAACTTTTGCATACCACTTCCCAAACGGTTTCTAAACTCCCTAACAAAATTTCAAGCAATTAAAGAAAATTCCGACTCAGCCAGTACTTTTTTTGCTCTCATTCAACATTTTCCTGATTCATTATCCACAACTCTCATACGGTTTAATTTAAACAATTGAGATATCACACTTCATATTCTTTGGGATCTTACGAGTAAAATAAGCTCCCGTTGAGACGAATACAACTATTTAAAACTAAGTTAACATACGTTTTTCTGAGAAACTATGAAGTTTAGAAAAAAAATCAAAGAAACAAAACTTTCTTAGGATTATCGAAAGAACACTCACAAATTTTGTTTATGTTTTTGTAAAAACAATTTTTGTTATTTCAAATTCTTAATTTTTAAAATATTCAAAAATTTGTCAAAAAAATCTGAAAAATTTCAGTGTATTTTTTTACCAATTCTAAGATATTTTTGTTGTTTAGAATTTTTTCTAAAGTTTGTAGTTTTTGAGAAAGACAACGATAATGTGAACAAAAAACTTTACATTAAAATTGTCAAAGTCACTGTTTGAAGTAAAAAAATCATGCCTTTTAGACTTGAACTTGTTTTTATATTGCATACCGATTTGAAGTCAAGAAATCGTGTCTGCGAGACATTAAAGTGTGCATAAATAAATAGAAAAACGTCCAAAATGGAGTCTAATACACAAAAAAATGTTGCGAAACAAACAATTTAACATTTTCAATGAAGTCTCTCATATTCAAATAAAAAATGAATGATCAATAAAAAATGAAAAATCCGATATAATTCGTGATAAGAACGTAAACATAACCTAGAAAACATTGACTAGCAGTTTTTTACATGAAAACACGAACTAAAATGTAATCAAGGGAACTAAATAATAATAATATGTGAAGGTAAACAATGCCTGGCATGGACGTAACATTTGTTTTTCTTGTTTTCTTGTTTTCTTTATAATAAAAAAATATATATATAGATAATAAAGAGGGCGCATTAAAACGACTTTTCCCGAATTCAAATATTCGAAAATCCACTTGAAAGTATTAAATCGATTAACTTCGAATTAGGTTGTGACGTTTCTCAATTCGAAACATCAAGAAACCGGATTGGAAACGTAATTTATGAATTCGATGTTATTCTTGGGTATGCTCATGACATTAATGGGATATAATTTCAAAATTGCCGTAACTTTGTAAGAAAAAATTTTTAAATAAAAGATGCAAATAGTACGGAAGGCCAACAAAATTGTTGCGTCCCGTACGTAACCTCAAACATAACAAAATAACGCGTTTTTCGAGTACATAACCTCAAATATGTCAAAATCCTGACGTGATGGACCAATTCTGACTTCCGATTCGGATTCTACGTACACAAATACGTCGAAAATGTTCCACAACACCAACGACTTTTTGTAGATCTGTGTTATCTTTTCTTAAAAATGAAATGTAAAATTTAGTATAAATAAATGTGCTGGATGTTAGAAAGTAGGGTGAAACGAAAAATGTGTGAAAGTGGTGGAGAGATGTGAAGTAGATTCGCTTGTAAAGTGTCTATTGCGTAGAAGGCAACGCGTCGATAACCAAAGACAATTACCGGGACGGAACACCATAACGAGGATACGCGTCGTCGCTGACAAAGTAGAGGTTTTATCGCACGCTGCCAACACGTGCAGCCTGATTAATAGGCATGCATGCGTGCAACGTAATGTCCCAGGTGTACAAAAAGTTTCGGAGCCACAGGCACACGACTTGCGTGTATTAAAGGCCCGATCCGCCGATGAATGGGCCCCGTCTCAGGATTCGAGCACGTTCTTCTTTTGTGCTCTTGTATGCCAGAAACACACCATGGACTAGGCTTCCTCCTCTACGAAACTGCATTCAATCTCCAGGCTCGATCAAAAATTGCAATTACCCTGAAATTTTGCTATTCTTTCCCAGAATTCTGACTGTGCCGCGACGAACCATTGTTCCACGTTTAATGATCCGAAGAAGGTAGAAGAAAAATCAGAGAAAGCGATCGATATGGCTTCGTCAACTCTGCTCGATTAGCGACTGCTCATTAAAACCTTCTTCCAATATTTAATTCCTGTCTTCAAACCCTGTGTCGTTAAAATCTATTACTTCAATTTCGGTTAGTTTTTTGTTAAATCACGGTGGTGAAATACGCGGCTAGTTCGTTGTAAATGGCAGAAACGCGCGATAATATTCATCCATTCTGAGAACTAACACAGGCCGACAAATTTTAGAACCAAGAACCAGAACATAATTTTCCAAAGGTATTTGACGCGCTGAATTCGAATTTGATCTCAGAATAGCCCCTATACGTCAGGTTTTTGAGATATTTTTAACCTAAAAGTGCAAAAAGTACGTATTTGGGTATATTTGATGTGCTATAACTTCAAGACAGATTTTGTTTTCAAAACGATCGTCACGGTGCCTGAAAGTACTGTTTTTGCCCTTCAAAATCCGTTTTTAAACTTAGAAAAATCTTTATTGGTCACTGAGATATCGTCTGTTGATGTTTCTGAGTTTGGCGATATTCAGAAACTAAGCAAAATCAGATAAAGCTTCAAAAATAGAAAGAAACTAGTGTTGGCGTGGTGCCTCGCTCGCTTCGCTCGCTCAGAAACTTCGACCCAGTGGAGAGTCAGCTATTCCTTAAGACTCGTTTGTTTACTAACAGCTTTCAATTATATTATAAAATTATATTGATATTTTGGGGTCCAATCATATTTAGGTCCAAGTGGCTTCGATAGATGTGTTACAACAATATAGTGTTTCTTATATGTATGAAAATTGAAAATGAGCATTTTCAAAACTTCGACCCCGACAACAGGCCAGCCGAAGTATTAATAAATAAAAGTTGCAAAACACTTACTTCATGCACTTGTATTCTAATAGACTATTCGATGCATATTATACGTTTACTGTGTTTTACTAATTACTGTCTGTATTATTATGATCTTAAAATACAATATATATACATATAATTCGTCAAAGATATCTTGAGAGTGTCGAGAAGATCTCTGACGGATATCTTATAGATATCTATAAGACATCTTTCAGATATATCGAAATAGTTATTTTCGTATCAAGGGCGTAAAAGAACTTATGCGCACGTAGATGGTCAATGCGCCCGAGGGGCTGGCAAAGACTACCCCTGGGGGGTAGGGGGTCGAAACGTCGAAATTTGATGAAAAACAATAGGGTAATTTTTTTGCAGAGATGACCAAATTCAATACTTTTTCAGACAATAGTCATAAACATTTTAAACCAGTTTTTATGGCAAAATCGTTGACTTTAGGAAGAAAATGCATACAACCTTTTTTGTAGAGAATTTCACCCTCTATCTTTTTTGTTTGAAACATTTTTTAATAAAATTTGTATTTTTCAAAATAAATGCAAAAAACTACGAAGAAACTTAATTGGGGCTATTTTTTTTAGTAATGGACCGGTGGATCTGCCCCAAAATTCAATCAGATCTAAGTTATGCCAAGACGCGTATTTAAAAAAAAAATTATGTCAATACAATTACCCGTTCGCGAGTTATCGCGAGACAAAAAAACGGGACGTACAGACGTACGGACGTACGTACGTACAAGATCACGGACAAAAATTTTTTTATTGTTGATTTGGGTTCCTTAGGGTCTGAAACGTCGACATTTGATGAAAAACTATATGGTAATTTTTATGCTCGAAGTGACCAAATTCAATACTTCGTCCAGACATAGTCTGGGTCGAAGTAATTAACCACAAAGACCTAAATTTAGAATGGGTCTTAAGTTGTTCGGTGCTGATGAGTAGGAATTTGAGGTCAGAATAACGAAATACAAAATGTCGGATTCAATATGGCTGACAGATTTTGTAAAAATCGACCTAATTCGCTTCAAACTTATTGCGGGGGGGGGGGGGGTATCGAGGTTGCTGAAAACGAAACTAACACCAAAATTGCATAATTTTAAGATTCTGGTATTAATTCCCAAGTTTTTGGTGTTCACGGAGAAAAATAACCGGCTAAATCAGCCGAAAAATCCGCAGATTCTACCAATTTTATCCTATTGGGATAGCTGTTGGAATTCCGTTAGGGATAGCCGATAATTTCAGCTAAATTTACTGAAAAAGTCCGCAAATTTAGCGGAACAAATCTGCTAATGTAGCGGAAATTTAGAGCTAAGCGCGAATTGAGTAGGGTTAAGGCTACATTAGCGGAATCAAAACAGCTAAAATTGCAGATATTTTCGGCAATTCCAGCCGAAAATTTTAGCTGATATGAATCAGCTAATCCAGCGGAGTCATTTTTCTCCGTGTTAGTTTCGTATTCAGCAACCTCGAAAACTTCCGAGTCATAAGTTTGAAGCGAATTAGGTCGATTTTTACAAAAGCTGTCAGCCATATTGAATCCGAAATTTTGTATTTTGTTATTCTGGCCTCAAATTCCTACTCAGCAACACCGAACATCTTAATGCCCATTCGAAATTTAGGTTTTTAATTGTGGTTATTTTCTTTCTATTTTTGAAGCTTTGTCTGATTCTGCTCAGTTTCTGAATATCGCCGAATTTGCCAAACTCAGAAACTTCAACGGACGATATCTCAGTGACCAATAAAGATTTTTCTACGATTAAAAACGGATTTTGAAGGGCAAAAACAGTACTTTGAGACACCGTGACGATCGTTTTGAAAACAAAATCTGTCTTGAAGTTACAGCACCTCAAAGGTACCGAAAAACGTACTTTTTGCACTTTTAGGTTAAAATATCTCAAAAGCCTGACGTATAGGGGCTATCCTGAGGTCGAATTCGAATTCAGCGCGTCAAATACCTTTGTAAAATATGTTCTGGTTTTTGGTTCTGCAATTTTCTCAAATTTTGTCGGCCTATATAATCGTTGGAGGCTGCACGATCAAGCATATCTCGATTTACGTAGGTCTGCATGCGGAAACAATGTCAACGGTGTCGCCACCCTCTCATTCTTTGTCGTCCCGGGCTGTAGAGGCGCGGCAATGTCTATTCCCCTCTGGGTCTTACTCGTGCCAAATGTGTACATATGTACATCCGTCTTTGTCCCGTGCCGCATGGCAGAGCGGATGTATTCGTGCGGTATGCACACCTTGCTCACGTGCTATCTCCGTCTTTGTCGTTCCTGCATGCAACGACTCTCCTGCCGCTTCGCCGCGCACGCCTCCGTTTCACCAGCTTGTATAGGTCGCCTACCGGAGCTTTTCGAAGCGTGCTGCACTCGCAATGGAAGGGGTCGGAAAGGGACTTGAAAGCCGCTGCGAACAAGAGACAACCGCACTCCGAGACAGAGAGAGAGAGAGGGAAGGAGACAGGTGACAGGAACAGAGTTTGTACAAGCTTGAGTGAGAAAAATAACCAGAAGAGAACCAAAGAGAAAGAAAGGGAACACGAGGAAAAAGAACGAACGAAAAAGATGCAACTAGAAAGAGTGAAAGGCAAAGAAATGACGAAAAAGACTGGCAAAAGGCAAAGTACTCGAGAAGAAATGATTCCTCGGAAAAGTAACCGATAAATAGGCCTGCCCAAAATATACTTTCGAAAATGCCAGATGACATTCGTTCGTCCAGTCTTCGATGTAATGCGAGTTCAGTGTTCCTTGAAACCAGCGGTGCTAATTTTAGACGTCTCTCCGTTCGTTTAAAACTACCGTCAAAACACCGCCATTTCGAAAAAAGCGATTGCCAGGACTTTGGGCATCATTGTATATAATTAAGAAGCCATCGAGTCGAAATGCATTGACACATTAAGATCATCTCATTTGTGTTGACAAAATTTTACGACTTGTACTTAAGGGCGGATATATATGTAATTTAACATTTTTTGGCCCAAAATTTTGTTTGTTTTAAAAAATAGTTTATCATCTGTAGAATATGCAGCAAAAACTATAAACCACTTTTTCTCCATGTGTTCAGTATTAAATTCTCTTCGATCTGAACCTACGTATTTATAAAAAGTGGCTTTGAATGTTTTTAAAGAGAGGGAGGGGGTAACATTTTTTTGCTCTTCGGCAAGCACTACACGGTGAAATTTTTACACGAAACACTTTGTGTAATATCTTCCATGCCACCTTTAAATGTACCCGCAATACCATGATGATTGCTTGTTTCTTTCCTTTAACCCTTTTCATGCCAAAAGGCCACAATTATTTTGTGATTTTCAAGTGAATATTTATCTCTGTAACGACAAGCAAAACATTTTCAAAACCATATTTTCTGACGTGCTATTGACCGTACTTTTCAAATCTGCTATGAGTTTTGTTCTATGACGTTTGATTTTTTCAAAATGGCGGCTAATTTACAAAAAAAAACGTGTTTTTTAACATTTTTCTTTTGTTTAACGTACTGGCTAATAAAGTTCCCGTTGTCGGATCGGTACAAGCGTCTGCATCCTGTGGAATAATAACAAAACTAAAGCTTAAGCGACGCAGGATGTAAAAATTCAAAATGGCCGATCCAATATGGCGGCTTTTACACGCATTTTAAATGTTTTTTCTTTTTTTTGTACGTTTTTAGTCCCTTACGCTTACTTTTTGAATAGTTTTGTTATATTTATCTTGGACCGATACCGATTATGCAAGAAAATAACGATACAAGATAATATGGAATTAAAAATAGTGGAAAATATTCTATTTTCTTTCATAGTCAATATCAAATTGAGAGAGATATAATAAATCTATTGAAAAAGTAAATGTCATTAAAAACATAAAAGAAAATGAAAAAAACGTAAAAAATGCGTATAAAAGCCGCCATATTGGATCGGCCATTTTGAATTTTGACATTCTGCTTCGCTTAAATTTTAGTTATGCTGATTACTCCACAGGATCCAGACATTTGTGACGATCCAACAATGGGAATATTATTAGTCAGTACGTCAAACAAATAACATTTTAAAAATCACGTTTTTTTGTAAATTAGCCGCCATTTTGAAAAAATCATGGACTGCTTCCCATCTGCTTACCGCAGATTTCAGATTTCTTCTAAATATGTTAATAATAAATTTCAATAAATTTCAATTGTTGGAATTACACAACAAAATTATGGCAATTGAAACAAGTCAAGGCAACAAAATTTTGTTGTTAAAATGCTGTGAATCAATTTAAAAGTGATTTTTATGCGGAAAATCCGAAATCCAGTTTCTACACAAAAAAAATAAGTCTGAAAATTGTTACATCCTAAATTCATGATCAGGTGAGGCTTAATTTAAACCCGAAATTGCGATAATTTTCTTAAATTCAGTCAGTGTTTTGGCTTAAAGTCTTACTTTCAGTGGGCAAAACTAACTTTTAGACGATATTTTGGCTTAAAATAAGATTTATCGAGCTTATATTAGTTAGACGAATCTCATTTCAAACAAAAAAATCGGCCTAAAGTCAGTTTTGTTGTCTAAAAGTAAGACATTAAACCTAAATATTGACTGAATTTAAGAAAATTAACTCAATTTCGGGCTGAAATTAAGCCTCGTCTAATGATGAATTTAAGATGTATCAATTTTAAGACTTATTTTTTCTGTGTATTTGGCCTTGCGCGGTATAATATTTAAATATTTAGGGTTAAGTACTCGAAAAATTCTTTTTTTTTTTAGTCTTAAGGTTATGTAGCGAGCGGTATAAAAATATAAATTTGTTTATTTTAAGGAAAAGTATTAAATAAAAGTCATTTTGCAAAAACATTATTGCATCCCGTACATAACCTCGAAATTAAAAAAAAAACACGAAAAATTTCGAGTACATAACCTCAAAATGATTGGCCATTTTGACCGTAGAGTCTACGCCAGAAATCATTTTAGAAATTACCCACAATTTTCTAATAACAGACAAAACCTATATTTTGTACTTACATCTGGGTAAAGATTGTAACTTAAAACAAATAAATTTGAATGAAAATTTATTTACTTTATTATACGTAAGCAATCAAAGACGAAATGTTTAATTTTTTTTAATAAATTCGCCCATGGACCAGTTTCTACGACCATCTTTTGGAAATGTATACAAAAGAGTTTTAGGGGTCTCTGATAACGAATTAGATATCGGAATTTGAAAATTCAAAATAGTGGCTACTATATAGCAACTATTTTGCATGAGGATTGCGTTTTTCTTAAAAATCGAGCCGATATGAAATTCCGTTGCAACCGTATTGGATCCACGATCTTGAGTTACACAATTTCGAAGTGAGATACGTAAACCGCGACCTTAAAATCCCACGTATACGTCTTCCAAAGTATATTCCCCTACAAAGTAAGATTCTAACCTAAAATAGTCGCCATATTAGATTCGTCATTTTGAATTTTCAAATTCTAATATCAAATTCGTGATCAGCGATGCCTAAAACCTATAGAAACACGTTGAAAACCATTCCAAGTATAGCAGAAAAATGTGCCCCTCAAAAGGTGAAGACAAATTTAGATAGAAACTTTCTTAAAATACTGCATAACAATCTGAAAAATTCCATTATATTTCTCGATGAATTCTAAGAACTGTTCATTCTTACTATTTTTTTAGAAAAGCTGATGGTTTTCGAGTTACAGCGACCGTTAGTTTTTCAAATAAATTTTCATTGCAGGCGCCATTTTGCGGACTGTAGAATGAAGTGGCACAAATGAAAATATTTTCATAAAATTCAAGTATTCCCGTATTGTTTAAATTTATTATTGTTTTAAAATATCATTTAATCAAATGCCAATTTCGTCTGGTTATATTTGCCTGTCGTCGCTCTCTTTTTCCCCCACATTCCAGACTGGGGCCTCAGAAAGGGCCTGCTGTAATGTCAAGACCATAACGCGACTAAGGGGAGTGGGAGAAGTGGCGCATCCCTTTAGTTGTTAAATATAACGAGACGGGACGGGAAGGCGAGGAATCGAGTGGGTAAATATACTGGGACTCTACTGTACTTACTTCTCGTTAAAATTTCAAATGATTTTGAATCTAAGAGTTAAAGTGGGAAACATCCTAATTTAGGAATTGCAATAAACAACGTCAAAATTGAACAGACAGGATGAACGGATAGGACATATCCTATTTAAGTGTTTGATAGGCGAGTAATTTATTTTGCGGTTAACTTGATATTTCGCCAGTTTAGGTAATAAGAGGCGAGTTAAACGACATTATTGCTCAGTTGGTGAAACTGGCGAGCTGTTTGCGCTAATGAGTTCGCCCGTCTTTGATCTCCTTCCCGAACGGGCTTGGTACGCATATATATTGCGCCGTATTTACGCGCGTGTCAGTCCGTCACATCCGAAATCCGCAGGTTGCACCGCCAATGTACCGGGACGTGCACTTTCCGTGATGCGGCCATATACGGCGGCGGGTTCCGACCTAGCACAAAGAACCCCTCAAGTGTCTATGCGAGGAATCGAGGCTCCACGGGGAATTCCGCACCGCTGTTTACTCTGCGCTCGACTCTGCCTAACAGATTTGCATGAAGGATATCCCGCCACTTTCTTCCATCCGATTCCACTCTATTGTTCGATACCGACGACACCACTACCCCGATAACAATGATTTGTGGCAGACGCGTTAACCGATTAGTATGTCTCCGTCGGGAATTCGAAATAGATATATATTTTATATACAGGGTGTCCCACGGCTCCGCGGACATATTAAAGGGCGTAAAAGTACTCAAAAAAATAAGACGAAAAGTCCTCTTGCACTTTTTCTAAATTTGTAGTTTTGATCTAGTTATCGATGCCCCAAGTCGAAAAATTGCGCTTTCTTCGAATAAATTCGATTTCTCGTAAAATATAAAAAGTTATAAACTGGTATTACGTAATCGGGGGTTTTTGAGATCGCTGATTACGAATTTGTCGTCGAAATTCCAAAATTTTAAATGGCCAATCCAATATGGCGAACCAAAATCTGAAACTTTAGCCGATTACGTCGAAAGTCAATAGTAGGGGATTCTAGGGGTCGCAGATTATCAATATGTTGTCAGAATTTCAAAATCCAAAATGGCGGATCCAATATGGCCGACTAAATTTCGAAACTTTATTCGATTTACATGAAACTTCGTACTTGGGGGTTTTCGAGACCGCTGACTACGTATCCGTTGTCAGATTTTCAAAATTAAAAATGGCGGATCCACCATCGCGCCATATCGGATCCGCCATTTTGAATTTCTGAAATCTGAAAATGGATTCGTAATCGGCGGCCTCGAATACCATCCAATTCAAAATTTCAGGTTGATTCGAGGAATGGAAAAATGTTTAAATAGCAATTGCATAACAATTGAACTACTTTGTAAAGTCTTGCAATAAGCCGATCTTTACTTATAATCAATACTTATGCTATACAAAAGTTAAATTTGGCGACATTCTTCAACACCCTTTGTAGATTGTTTAAACACATTTATCAAAGTTTATTTCATTGACAGGTATTTGGAAAATACGTCAATTTTTATTAGAAAAAGTGCAAGAGGACTTTTCGTCTTATTTTTTTGAGTACTTTTACGCCCTTGAATATGTCCGCGGAGCCGTGGGACACCCTGTATATACCAAATCTCTACAGAACTATATACATGTCGGTGTATATTATAATGTACAAATTATATTGAGTTATTTGACTAACAAGTAACACTAGGGAAGTGATAATCACCGATTTTGTTGAAACTGCGTATACAAGCACTTCTTTAATAAAGCGGTTGTGACCCTTAGCGAGTCGAAACAATAACTTCCCGATCAATCTCTCGTATTTTATTCCGGTTTATTTAACGGACTGGCTATATTCACGTACGTTTTCCATATTTTGCGTTATATAGAGAGGTTCTATTTCCGAAATCTACCCATTATTTCTTAAAAAAAAAACGACTAGTAAAAAATCGGCATATTGTAAAAAGATATTGTAGATTAAGAATAGAACTCGCGTAAAACGACACCCGTCATTGTGAGAGGCAAGGGGACTCACTTACAAAAATCACCCCGATGGGAACAAAAAAACTACTACGTCCACGTCGTTGTTCCTGGGTAACGTAAAAAGTAGAGAATGTAAATTTCATTATTTCATGATATAACACTAATGCAGTTTATAATTGTTACGTATCCGGAAACTTGTTGACCGTGTTGCAACAGCTATTCTTAATCTACAATTTCACAAACTCTAACATCATGTTGATAATCAGTAATGCCAAAAGTCCTTAGCCAACCATGTTTCACAAAATTCCTGAAAAATAGTAAAAATTCGTCCGCCATATTGGTTCCGCCATTTTGAATTTTCAAAATCTGACTTTAGAATCGTCATCAGCGACCACAAAAACATAAAGATATCAATTTTCATTACATTCATAAAAATTAATAAAAATTCGTCCGCCATATTGGTTCCGCCATTTTGAATTTTCAAAACCTGACTTTAGAATCGTCATCAGCGACCGCAAAAACATAAAGATCCCAATTTTCATTACATTCATAAAAATTAATAAAAATTCGACCGCCATATTGGATCCGCCATTTTGAATTTTCAAAATCTGACTTTAAATTCTTCATCAGCGACCTCAAAACGTCAATATCCCAATATTGACAGACATGCTACAAATAATTTTTAACATACTATTATTCAACCTTAAAGACAGTCAAGGGCCATTTCTACCAACGTTCAAGGGTGATTTCTACCCCAAAAATGGATTTTGGGGAAAAACAAAAAAACACGTGTTAAATACTTTTTAAAGAAGTACTTGTATACGCAGTTTCAAAAAAATCGGTGATTATCACTTCCCTAGTGTTACTTGTAAGTGACATTTTCACTTATTTCGTGTGTGTATACATTTGTCACTTATAAATAAATGAAAAATCAATTGCCCACAAAAAAAATTGTTGTATATTGGGGTCGCAACTACATTAATTGCAATGTACTTTTACCTCCTGAACACGAATCTGCAATGAAAAATAGGGGTTACTTTTATGGAAGAGATTTGATGAATAATACAAAATATTCTTAATGAATGAATATTTAGTTAAATAGTTGTTTCGATTCACGTTAAATAAAACAAAGGATTTGGGTGCATGAACTTAACCTTTTGATGAACAAGAGATTTCCACTCCCCTCGACAATGATATCCGATTTTCAATTCATTCGGTGATCTTTTAGATTTGTATTCAGAAACAACAATACATAATTTGTAAAATTTTTTAAATATAGGTACTAATTTTATAAATACTTTATAAATATTTTATGGAACCATTTCTTTATATAAGTTTTATACAGTTTTTATATATCAACTTTATAAAAATTTTATACAATTTTTATAAAACCTTTTCAACTGGGAAGGGGAACGCGCGCTGCTTCTCCCACTTCTCTCATTCGCGTTATGTTCGTGACGTCTAGACAGGCCCTTGCTTAGGACGCAGCTCTCAAGTTTGAGGAATAGGGAGCTTTGACAGGTAAATATAACGAGACGGAATCCAACAAATATCCTGGGACGTAAATATAGCGGGACGCAATTGTACCGGGACTGTAATTTACTTTTGAGAACGAAGCTCCAATATCAACAATAATCTCAGGGACTAAACAGGTTAAGGGGAATGGAATATCCAAACACATGAATCTGCATAGTAGTGGGAGGCACGCGGTGCTCGGCGCGCCGCTATGCGGTTTATTTTATCGGCCTCAAGAAAAAGACTACGAAATATCAGTCACTGCCAGGCACATGGTAAGAACACTGTAAAATCTTTTTTTTCACATCATTTTTGGTAATGCCGTAACAATTATCATTAGTGCTTATATTGGACTCGAAGCAACCGCTACTGTTTTGTTAGCAAATTAATTAGAGAATAATATATTTTTTTCTCCATAGTAAGCCAACGGTATTCCTTTCGATGAACTACATCCTCTCAAAAAAAAAAATTCGATTCACACTGTTTCGACGTATTTTTGGTCCCTGATTACGAATATCACAATAAAAATTGGCGTTCAGATAAACTGAAGCCGCCATCTTAAAACAACGCAAAAAATTGTGTATTTTTTAGTTTTTTAAATTTATTTCCAAAAGTAAAAACTGTACGGATAAATGTTACCAACAAAAAATGTAGAGCGGAAAATTCTCTACTGAAAAGATTATATACACTTTCTTCTTAATGTGTACAGTAAGCTCGTATATGCGAACATTTCTTGTTTGAAACATTTTTACTTATGAAAATAAATTTAAAAAACTATAAAATACACGAGTTTTTGCGTTTTTTATAAGATGGCGGCTTCAGTTTATCTGTCCGCCAATTTTTATTGCCATATCGTAATCAGGGGCCAAAAATACTTCGAAAAAGTGTGAATCGTACTTACGTATTATGTATTATAAAAAATGTTGTTTGTTTCGAACATTTAGTTTTCTGCATCAACGAATGTTAGAGACAGCGAGAAGCAGTCCATAGTTTTGACAGAGAATAATCGGCTGCTTTTCGAGACGTACATACTGGTATTCGACATAACGACGATTTCCAATACGTGTATGGATTGACCACATATCGTAATCTTTCCGACGTTATTTGAATGTGGGTGCCGTGCCATTGAGCCGAGCTGTAACCATCGACGAGTTCCTACGCGAATGCCGCGGGCAAGAGCGGCGGATTCAATTGGATTAACACGCGTAGTTTTGACGTACATGCACTTTCAAAGCGATTCTGATTGGTTCTCTAGCCTGCATGAGTTCCGCGGCTGATTGGGATCATTACAAGGGGCATTTTGCGCACCGAGCACGTATCGCGCGACGTGAATTCGTATACGCCGGAGAGCACGAGGCCTGTGAAGACACAAATGCCATCGCGATAAACACAAAGGAAGAGAGAAGGCGTGCACGGATAATAGAAAAAGCTCTAGGAAAGGAGACAACCGAGATAAGAGTAACGACGAGGAAATGAACCAGGTCGTTCTATAGAGCTTGACAACTTTATTAACCCCTTAACTGCCACGAGAATTTCACAAAAATGCCCAAAATGCCAAAAAAAAGATTTTAATTTAACTTGGGGTACAAATGTATTTTGGGACGCTGATTGCGAATCTGAAGTCAAATTTTGATAATTCAAAATGGCGGACAAATTTTCTAAATTCCAACCATTCCACATGATATTTATTACTCTGGGGTTTTCAGGACCGCTGATTGCGAATTTAAAGTTGGATTTTGGACATTTTTCAACCAAAGTGGTTCCATTTTTGGAAAATTTCTGAGCTATATTGAAGCCGACATTTTAAATTTTCAAAATATATCATCAGATTTGTAATCAATAACCTCGAAAACCTCCGAGTAACAAGTTTCAAGCAGATTGGTCAGACTTTTCAAAAAAGTATCCGCCATATTGGATCCGCCATTTTGAATTTCCAAAATCTGACTTCACATTCGTAATCAGCGACCCCGAAAACGCCTGAATATCAAGTTTCAAGCAGAATGGTTAGACTTTTCCAAAAAGTGTCCGCCATATTGGATCCGCCATTTTGAATTTCCAAAATCTGACCTCAGATTCGAAATCAGCGACCCCAGAAATCTCCGACTAACAAATTTCAAGCGGTTTTATAAAATTGTTGTGCATAAATTGATTGAACACAAGGTCATACTTCATGACTAAGATTTTGCAAAAATTGTAAAAACTAGCATCTTTGTGGATTTAAATATTTTTTTTGACACAGCGATTATGAAAATACACAACGCCATCATTTTCAGTACACCTTAGACTGTCTAGAAATGGATTTGGTTTTATTTTATATAAATTCCAGAATTTGTTAGTCTACTTTATATCATGACAAAGATTTGCCTTTTTCTGACAGTCTGGGAAAAGTCCAAAATGAAAAAGATCTTTGCCATTGGCAGTCAACGGGTTAAGCTTCTAATCGTAGTAGAATGCTCATTCTCCTGTATTTACATATAAAGGAACTTATTTCCAGTTTTCGGCTATTCGAGACTCCGAACACTAACGAGTGGAACTTCTAAATGAATGGCGCGAGTATGTCCGAATTATTTGTATTAAGTATGGAGCACTTCGGAAATCCCCTCCACTTTTCATATTTTTCTTCCTAGAATGAGCACATAACTGTGTTACCTTTTTTCGATTTATGCCCCATACCCAACACATATGTACCAGTAAGATTCTTTAATATATACATAGATATTGATTCATGGAGGATATAGGGGCTATATGACGCAGATAAAATCATAAAAGGAAATCGCTATTTTGAAAGCTGATATCAGATTCTGAATCCACGGCTGTAAGAACCTCAGAGTAACAAAATTTTAAGCGAATCCGAATGATTTTCAATTTTGTATGACATTTTTAGCTATATTGAAGGTCAGTGACAGCTTCTTTGTTGGCCAATAAAGATAAATCATTATTATTATTGGATCTGGCATTTAAAATTGTTAGTTTCTATGAAATCTCATATCTCAGAAAACTGATATTTAAGGATGTTCCCAGCAGTAACGTCCGTCCAAAAGTTAGTCCGCGCTCCCTGTTCACGTGACCCCTTCGAACACACGCGCGCCGTCATGTTCATGTGCGCAAGCCTGCGCCGGAGACAGGGCAACGATTTGGCAACGTCGGTACACAACTGCGAGTCGGTACACTCAGCGTCAAAAACATAATGACGGATAGACATTAATATTTAATTATTTCAGAAACGGTACGGCTGAGACTCTTCATTTTTTTATATTATATTTGTCATCAAATGTTTTCTAACTTTCTACTTTTTCATCAATATACCCAGAACCGTTTTATCGCAATAATTAAAAACACGATCTCGGAGTACCAAAGTAACCAAATCCCATACAAAAATGGAAACTTTGAAGTCCAATATCTCCAATTCGGTACGGCTGATCTTTCGGAAATTTTAAGAGGACGCTTGTAGCACATAAAGGAAGCTATATTCCAAATTTCATGAGTTTACCCAGAAAACGGATTTTGCCGTGAACATCCTTAGTTGTTAACTTCGGGTAACTTCAAAACGGGCCCTATTCATCACAAAGCTGTTATAAAATTAATGATCGATTATAAATAACAGTATATCGTATGTTGGAAATTGAAAATTACATATCCACTAAATGTAGCGCTACCCTTTTTCACTTTTAGGTGCCTAAGATATGTCATTACTTTTGTCTACAGGTTCACTGGAGTTAGGACCTCTTGAAGATAAAATAAAAGCGTTGTTCTAACCGTGGATAGAACAATGTAAACCCTGTACAAAGCAACGATATGAAGAGTAGGAGAAAATTGCAAACATAGGGACGAAAGAATATATCGACGAAATCGAGAGAAACAATTGAGAATAGGACTAATTGTTGGAGAGGAGGAAAGACACAAAGAGGCGAAGAGTGTTGGATAAAGAGCGACAATGCGGAATGCTGGGACACTCGAAGAGGCCACCGGTTTCCCCGGCTGGAACCCCCGGTACGTAACAGTAAAACTCCCTTTTCGCTTTTAATAACCCTCGACCCCCTTTAGCGCGACCAGAACGAGGATATAAGCCGAGGCGAGGAAACCAAGAGCAGCAGCAGCAGCGGCGGTGAGGAAGAAAGAAGGCGATAGCGTAAAGTGTGTGGAGGAGATAAGTGACGAGATGAGCGCAATGTAGAAATCAGAAGGCCAAGCGAGAAGGGCCGAGGCTGCGAACGCGCGAGCGAGGGAGAAGCCTTTCGAGATAGCCAAGGATCGAGGGAAAGAGACGGTTGAACCCTGGGTTACTTGTCTCGTGCCCAATACCGTGGGGTACCGCCCTCCTGCCGCGTACATCTGTCTTCCTCTAACGCTTTGCATTTCCGCTACGTAACGGGTAGCTGGCTACGGGCGGAGCATCCCAGGCGTCACATCTCATAGAATTTCGAGGTTAACCGGGCGTCGCGACCTAACAATTTTCAACTTTCATATAATCCAACAGTCACCGCCTTCTTACAAATCTGCCTTACGCTCTGACATATTCTCTTGATTTCTGACAATATCGGTCTTTTTAACGGAAATTTTTTTATCTATTATTTTCGCTCCGTCCAAATATGTGCACTGTCGAAAGATTACGAGTGACCGGATGTAAACTTTTTATTCAACATCCGGAATCTTTCTTCATATTTTCCATAGACACGCAGAAGTTTCTAACGTTTCTGGTGCAACATTTCAACTTTACATTTATATGTAGTTCGATGCTCACTATTTTTATTTAGTATGGTGCGGATATTGTCACCTTCTAAACACGTCATGTGTTACCAATAGCTATTATTCTAATTAACCCAATCATTTTTTGTTCTTTTAAGCTGTCTCATTATTAACCAAAGACGTAACATTTTGTACCTATATTTTTATACCCTGTCCTTTACAATTCCGCAGTAAAAATTAAATGTCATTCTACCTGAAATTAAATATGGCGTTTTTAATGGCAAAAAAAGTATTTTTAAAGTTTGATTTCATCTTGAAACAGTTTGAAAATATAGGTGTACTCTCAATCAAAATTGGATAAAATTTATGCATTTTTGAAAGATACCGGAATTAAAAATGTCCAAATGGCGAAGCAAATATGACGTCAAACCAATTGCAAAATATTTAAGGTTACTGAAGTATTTTGTAAATTATCGAATTGTCATCGAAATCTCCTGAATCTTGTTACTTGGTGATTTTTGGATAGCTGATTATGAATTTGAAGTTAAAATGCTATTTTAAATTTTAGCCATTTTGAATTTTGCAAATATGACGTCAGATTCGTAATCCGCGACCCAAAAAACCCGTAGATCCCAAAGTACGTTTATTTTAATCGGCTAGATCCTTAAATAGTGTTTTTCGATTAATAAAAAATTGTTGTTTTTTATGGGTTTTCAAGGTCAAATGATTATGATATATACTCCTTAATATTTTTCCACTATTCTACAATCCCTTATCTTCAATTTCGTCCTAGTTCCATCCATTTTGGTAAATTCTGTCGTGAGACATTAGGTTTGGAAACAATGTTTTCAAAATGTGACTATGTGCGGCGGTTCAAGAGTCATTTCGTCAGTAAAGTAAATTGGAAAATGCAACCTTCGAAACTTTCCTTATCTTTGAAAACATTTCTTTTTATGGAAATTTCAGTTAACAATATTCAAATTAAATTCATTATTTTCGCCATTATGAATCAGCTACTTTGATTGTTCAATTTTTACGTCAAATTCAATTTAAGCAATCATGAAACTTATTTTCATTAATGTCGAACGATAGTCCAATGGGGGCCATTATTTTTATATTGATATATTGATTCAGCCATTTTGAATTTCGAATATATTGATTTAGAATTCGTAATCAGTGATCCTTCACTGAGGGTATATATTTTCTTCGATAAAAATGTATTTTTTTGCATAGTTATTGTAATTATTATCCTAAAATCACATTATATAACTAAGTTTATAAATAGTATTTATATATTCCTATCATTAAAGTGATTACGCAGCTTGTAGACTGTAGTAAGGAATTTATTTGATACGCACAAATATTGCTATATAATAGTGTAATATTTCCGTCTTTGTGGATTTTATGCAAATACAAATTGTCAATATTATGAAAAATAGAAATTTATTCGAAATCGGTTTCTATATCGGGTGTGGCGGATCTCTGCCATAGTCGCTATTGAAACTAGCGGAGGAAAGAATAACTATATTTCATGCACGATTTACTAATTTACGTTGTAATATTTTTTGTAGAGCACATTCGAAATTTTAGTCTTAGTTTAGATCAAATATTAGTTACTTATTTAGCATATTTATTCAGTGGTTCGAGTTATTAACGCTCTTAGCCAATCAAACTAATACATTGAATTAGATTCTTAAGATTTAACCATTTTTTATGCTTTATTTTTTAAATTAAAATGATTCAAATATATTGATGAATAATGAATCCGTGAATTTTTGGGAAATTTAAAACAAATGTTTACAGGTCGATCAAGATAATTTTTTGTAAAAAATCAGTTTTTTCATTGCAGTGAATTCATTTCTTTTACTATTTCGTTCCGAACTAAACGAATTGTTTTTTATAATGAAGTGAAGATTTCATACATTTTCTAGACTTTTGTGAAAATTCGAGGTCGCTCAAGGTCAGTTTTCGAAGAAAGATCAACTTTTTCAATTGTAGTAACTTCAATATTACATCATTATGCATTGAACAATAAGAAATGTATTCTCTACAATAAAGTTAAGAATTTTAATTATTTTCAGATAAGTTTGAAAATTATTAGAGGTCGTCTAATATCAGTTATTTAAGAAGATTCTGTGTTTAATTAGTGATTAAATTTTTTCATTACTTTCCACTTACAATTAACTAATTTACAAGGAACTAAATGGTTTGAACTGGATTGAGTATTCCATGTGATTTTCTTTGAGAATTTGATTTTATTATATTGAGTGAGTTTATGAAAGTTTTAATTTTTTTAGTAAGAATGATCTTATAATCTTACTTTACATTGTACAATTATTTTTAGTACCGATAAAAAATCTTTAAGGATAATAATACGTAAAAACGGGAGTGTAATAAAATGGATAAAATGGATAATAAAAGAAAATTGTTTGAATAAATAATAACATGACGTTTAGATCCTGATTCGGGTTCTCTTCAGAAAGAGTGTGAAAAACGGTGGAAATTGGCTGTATTTACACAAATCACAGAACATAGGGATGTGTATGTATTGGTGTTTAGTACTGGGCAAAAATGACATCCAACGTTAAATTTGAAAGGAGTTTAAATATATGTAAGAGAAAAGCGTTTAATTAACGAAATGCCGATAAACTTGTGGAAGCTGTGATACTTCAAATCTTATATTCACAGTATTTTTCTCTTTTTTAAAAAAAAAGTTTTCCAGATTCGATCTTTTTTATAATATTACTATTTAGATAGTTAGGTAAACTTCACAAATCAGACAGTTAATGTTACTAATTAAATAGTAAGTACCCAAAATTTGAAAAAAAAAAACAGAATTCTTCACTTTATTATAGAAACCATAATTTATTTATTTCGGGGCACAACTGAAAAAATGAAGACATAAACATTAAAAAAATAGACTTTTCTTACAAAACTGAATAAAATAGCAGACATAAAAAAAAACAGAAAAGTAATATGTATGTATACATAATTTCGAAAATACCTGATTGTAATAGCAACACACATAATGCATTCAAAGTAAGTGAATTAGTCGAGATGAAATTGGTAATGCAGTTAGCTCCCCTTTGCCTCAACTCGGATACTTACCGCGACATCTGTTCGGCATTTCGACAGAATCAACGTGCCAGTTGTCAGCTGTTTGTTATCCGACACAAAAAACGTTTCTTTCACAGGTGCTGATGCAAAAAATTTCAAGCAGGATATTACACGAAGTTAGACGGAACGTCTATAAATCTCGAATGGGCTCGCGATACGCGTGACGATTTCTATCTCCACAAAAAACAAAGAGTAATAAAAAAGAAAACGAATTTCCCGTCATGCTCTTTGTATAAATATATCGGCGGGGACATTTTTCTGGTCACTTTGTGGGATGCAGCAGGTGCCATTATCCATTGCCCGAAATATTTTTTGGTTATTATTTCTCTGATTACTTCTAACTAAACAAATTTTTTAACAAATAATTTTCAGAAATAAATAATATTGATGGTAACACTGAAGTGACAGCTTAAATTAAAATTGTTATATAAATAGTATCAATGTGATAAAAAATACTCTTTTTAATTCTTGAAACATTCTCGACTAAAAGTTAATTAAAAAAATAAGTAGAGTGGAGTAGGGTCGAGCAGGGAAATATATCGGGACACTACTGTAAATAGCGTACATATGGAGAGAAATTATTAATTTTTTTGCGAGAATCCAATAAAAAATTATAATGATTACCTGGCGAAACTTTAATAATCTGAATTATTATTGACAGTAAACAATCATATGATTTGCCTACTAACAAAAATTTTTTTACGTAAAAATCAATTTGCGCTGTATATTCCAGAAAATGTACTGTCTCGATTTTCCTGTGGTTTCAGCTGTATCGTGCAAATGAAAAAAACTCGATCTGAATATTCGAACGAGGGTTCGTATCAAAAATTTGTGAAATAACAGACGGAAGATTAGTAACGGGGTGATATTCGTGGAAAATCAAATGGAGTCGGATTTGCATCGGAACGAACGCTTACAAACAACTAAAAATACGAGTACAATAGTAAGCGTTACGATTTACATTATCCCGTGAAGTTGTAACAATAACTTGTAGTTTGATTGTGTACAAATGATTTTTAAAATATTGTTATTTTTTGTGAAATTAATTTATCTATCACATACGAGGAAAAAAATCAGATTTTGTTTTTACAATTAGTTTATTGAAACGAATTAAGCTAACAATTTGATATTGTTATTCGGAAACAAAAATTTGATACCATTTTGAATGGAAAGTTCTATGCAGTAGTTGATTTTATAAGTTATTAAAACAACGTAAGTATAAAAATGAGTAAAAAAGTTTTTTACTCAGCAAATTAAATGGTACATTGTTATTTAAAATTCATTATATGACAGTAGTCAAAACTTGAGTACTCGATTCAGAAGTATTTCAATGATAGAAAAAATGAATTATCATGATCCTGAAAAAATTGAAACATGTAAGAATTTTTCAATTATTTTATAATTTCCGGAAAAATGGATACGTCGGGAGTTGTACCCAGGATCTTTCGATTGCCGGTTGAATTGTCTACGTACTAAGCTGTGCGCCCTTTTAAGAGTCTTTGTCACTGCATGGTAAGTAAAAATTCTATTATAGTACACTTGAATAAAAAATAGAACTTTTTTTATCCTAACAAATTCCGATATTACTCTTATAGTCGTTATATCAATAATTTTTGTTTTGCTCCAATAAAAAAAAGTTCTAGTGTCTTGTTAAAAATTTGTCAGCCTTACACTAAATTCAGGGCTCCTTTGTCGTGTTTATTATTTATTTCCTATTAGAATCCTTAAGATGCTTCACTTCTCTATAGCAGAGGTTATGTACACAGATTGGTGGAAATGAATCGCAGGGTGTAATAAACATTGCGCTAATTTTCGATATGATATTCGTTTTTAGTATATGAATTCCATAAGAACAAATTTGTGTACTATAAATGCGAGAAATAACGTTTATCACTGTTTCAATATACAGTAGAGCCTCGGTATAATTGCATCTTGTTATATTTTCGTCGCAGCATATTTGCCCGGTTTCGTCTCGTTATATTTACCTGTCCCCGCTCTCTTTTTCCCCCGCCTTGCAGACTACGACCTCAGAAAGGGCCTGATGTGACGCCAGAAAGATAACATCGACGTCTCCTATTCATATAATCAAAAGGACGTTTCATATAATGCTCGTTCAAAAGTGGGTTTCGTATAATGCTCCATGAAAAATGAGTTTCATAAAATGTCATTTCGCCAATGTATAGAATAAGCTCTTTATTTCCTTCGATTTCACTCTGCCACTTGATTATTTGAAAACAATAATGTGTTCAAATTTCAAACAATCATATAGCAATAATATTGCTGCTTCCTATTAGTTATTAATATAAAAAAATCAGATTTGAACGATAAATTATGCAATTTTAGTTTTCATTTAAATTTTTGGGGTTGATCCATATTAGGATATGAGGAGGTAGGTTAAAAAGGCTGAAAAATCCGTTTTTCGTGGTTTTTGCGTTTATTTTATGAAAATACAAATCACATAATAAAATATTACCTACAAAAAAATGTTTGCATACACTAGAGATAAATTTGAAGTGTTGCATAACATAATATTTTTCTTGAAAATAAGAAAATTTGAAAATTTACATTTCAAAACTTTGATCCCCACCGTAAGCTGAATCATTAAGAAATAATAGCCGACCGTCTTAGAAAAATTTGACATTTTTTAAAGGTTTTTTCTTTTTGTACTGATCTACAACTCCCAACATTTAAACAGATCTACGTTAAGCCAAGACACGCATTTAAAAAAAATATCGATACGCCTTTTCGTTCGCGTGTCATAGCGCACACAAAAAAGTATAAACGGACGGACTTATAAGATAATAACCCTAACCAGAGCCACAAATATAATTCTACAATTTCTATTAGGTAACGGACAAATTTTCGTTTAGTTTACCATTTTTTAATTCCTTAGGGTCTAAAACGTTGATGTGTGATGAAAAACTGTAGAGTAATTTTTTTAACCGATGTAATTCAATTGATTCGTAAACGATAAATAAATATTAATAAGAAATGTAGCCAAAATTAACAAACGAAACAATGTATTAATTCGTTTTCACCAAAATGGATTAGGAGCTTATTCTATACATTAGCGAAATAGCATTTTTATGAAACTCATTTTTCAAGGAGCATTATATGAAACTTCTTTTTGAAGCAGCATTATATGAAACTTACTTTTGAAGCAGTATTATATGAATAGGAGGCGTCGACATGACTGTGGGGAGTAGGAGAAGCGGTGCTCCCCTTCTTTTGGTAAATATAACGAGACGTGAGGGGAATGAGAGGAACCGAGATGGTAAATATACTGGAACTCTATTGTATTGCTTTTTCAAAATGGCTGGAACGATTTTTTAAATTTTTCATTGACAATGTCTTAAGTGTCCTGGAATCGAATTAAAATTCGATGTGTTTTTGCCTTTGATTTAAATACCATTTAAGCACACCACGAGTAATTCCGTTTCACATTTTTGGAAATGGCAATTATAAGGAACGCAATTTCACGTATTTCCACTTCATCCTTGTTGCACAGTAATGCCGCTGATATTAGGAAAAAAAGAATTTTTGAAAATAAATACAATAAAGGTGAGAAAATACTCATATTTTTTGTTTTGACCTTCAAATGACCTTATTGCCAATTTATATTGAAAGTTTAATGATATTTATGATTAAAATACCAAAACGTAGTTTACCAAGTGGCCACTCTAGTACATTTCCAATAAAAAGGCGTATATAATAAGACAAAGAAAAAAAAAATGGAGATCGTGCGTCGATCGGAAATTGGAAACTCGCTGGGAAGTTGTTTGACTCGGTGACTATTTCGCGCACGAGGGATTATTAAAGTGACTGGTTTAAACGTCCATTACCCGCGGCGACAATAGAATATGTTTTGGCGAACTGCCAACGCGAAGAGGTAACCTTTTGAAAGTCGTGTTGGAGCCACCTTGCGATACTCGGCGACGAGACGCACCTTTCACGCGGTACCGGAGGCACAAAGAAACGCCGTGGAAGAAAGAGAGGCGGAAAAAGAGGCAGTAACACGTGCAAGCCGTCCTTCGGAAGCCGACTACCTGGGGTACTTAAGGCTCCTAACACCTTTCGGCCGCTATCAAAGTCCTCTTTAAACCGCAACCTAAAATGGCATCATTACGGCTCTATCCGACTCGAGAAAAAAAAATCGAATTACGCGTCGGGGCGGGTCTGCGGGAAATCTCGACAAATTATTTACGCAAGGGACTCCTTCCACGCAGATATTAATGACGTGGCAAAAAAGAATGCGCCCAACGATCCCTCGATCTCAAATTGACCTCGTGCGGGACTTGTGTGTTTTTTATGTAGTAAGTAGGGCCAAAGTCGGACTCAACTAACCTTTTATAAAACGCATGTAAAAAAAAGTATCCGTTTAATACTCCAAATTTCAATTTAAAAAAAAAAAACTTTTTTTTGAGAAATCTGAAAGTCCAGGGGCAAAGTGGGATGGGTTGTTAAAATTACTTCTGGAAAGGTTTGACAGAGAGAGAGAGAGAGAGAGAGAGAGAGAGAGAGAGAGAGAGAGAGAGAGAGAGAGAGAGAGAGTTCTTACTTATCTCTGTGAACCTACATCAAAACGGAATATATCCCACTTTGCATCAAAATAGAATTTTTTTAAACACGTCGTAAAAAATCATTGTCAACCCCAAATGATACAAATAAAAAATGAAAATTGAGTGCACGAGAAGACTATTCAGTCATGCAATTTAGATTTTAATTACGCTTAATTTATTGACACTTACTAGTCGATTGAAAATATGTCTATTTACAAATTTGTTATATTTATCAAAAGAAGAGGAGCACCGCTTCTTCCACTCCCCTCAGTCGCGTTATGTTCATGACTTAAAAACAGGCCCTTCATGAGGCCCCAGCCCGCAAAGTGGGGAACAAAGAGAGCAACGGAAGGTGAATATAACGAGTTCTGAACCGGGAAAATATGCTGGGTCGTAAATATAACGAGATGCAATTATATCGGGACTCTACTGTACGCTGAAACCAATTGTCCTACATGTTGGTTCAATGATTTACCACTTTCTCTCTGAATTCCTCTCTCTGAAAAGTCACTCTAATGGAGTGAATTCGGTGGTACTGTACGATAAAAGTGTAAACAAGTTTTTTGACCTTTAAAAAAATCGCTTTGTTTTGCAAAAAAAAAATTGTTTCGAATCAAATGGAATGTTTGTATAATCTATGCGTAATTATTTAGAAAATATGTTTTTATATTTACCCTATTTTTGTTTGAATTTTTAAATTAATGTAGAAAAATGCAGGGGCATTATTTCAAAAAGACAAACTTTTTTGGAACTGAAATTTGTAGGTTAAACATTTTTCTTACGCTTTTTATTCTTGCACCACTGAATTACTCGTCAAAAATTACTAAAGAAATGCTCTTTTCCCATTTTTTCAAGGTGTATTTCATGAAGTCGATTTTGAGTGTGGTGACTCGCCATAAGAAATTAGTGTTTATTGAAACCTGTTTTTAATCCTTATATAATTCAATATTTGTGCATAATTTATATTTTCCGGCATTTTAATTTTCTGCTCGAAAATTCCGGTGGTCCGTCTGGCATCTCCATATACAGCAATACATCATGGCAACGGGACAGAGACGAAATTCATTGAATATAATTACACGGTATCAAAAATAATTATATACAATGACGCATTAATATACATCAAGGCGTAAAAAAACACGGGGACCGAAGTCAAAGAAATCGACGTAATTATTTTGTTTGTAAACATCTACAATTTCTCAGTAAAAGTCGCGTTATTATTCTTATTACTTGTCAGAATACCTTCAAATCTTTTTAGAATGTTTTCTTGAATTTTTAGATTTACTTTTCTATCTTTATTCTAACTTGATTTTTGGCCTCAAAGGTGGATAATGTCGGGTATGAAAAAAAAACATTAAAATAGAAGACGTTATATATAAACTATATACAAATTATATATGTTATGATCTTACATATATAATGTATATTGAGTAGAGCTGCGGTATATTTACCAACTATGTTCCTCGCCTTCTCCTCCCGTTTCGTTATATTTACTAAAAGAAGGAGAGCACCGCATTTCCCACTCCCTTCAATCGCGTACTGCTTGTGACGTCACAGTCGGCCCTTTCTGAGGCCCCAGCTCCCAAGGTGGGGGAAAATGAGAACGACGACAGGTAAACATAACGAGACGGAAGAGATCAAATATCCTGGAACGTAAATATAGCGAGACGCAATTATACCGGGACTCTACTGTAGGCCATCTCTTATTCCAATTTGTCCAGTCAGGCAAGATGGCGGCCTTCTTTTCTTATTCTAATTTCCTCCTCTCCCTCATTAAACTATTTTCTTTCGTGTCGCATGCATGGCAATGTGTGTATGCACATGCACATACTCCCCCATATAAAATCCGAAGTAAGGTAGCAGATGTGGAGTAGCGACGCGTGCGGGGAAATATTAGAATAGACGAAAGGAAAAAATTAGAATAAAAGAAGAAATTAGAATAGGGGAAGGACTATAATTTTTGAAATTGAGATCTAAAAAAAAAGTACAATAAACCTGTCCTAAGTTATACCGCCCAAAGTTATATGTCTAATTCCATTAATTCAACATCCTTTAATTTGGCACAGTTTCATTGAATTTTCAAATGACATAATTAGAAAATAACCTCTGAATGAATTTGAACCACTATTTTAAGACATTTTGGGAGTCGCTGAATTCGAATACGAAGTCAGATTTTCTTCACGTTGTCAAAAATGACTGTCCAAAATCACATTATTTTTATTTTGACCTCGACTTGACCCAACTCGTGACCTGTGAATATTAATATTTAAAAGAAAGAAACAAGTGCAATTCTATTATTGTAAAATTATTGTTATAACGTAATTTGTTTTATTGTGTAATTACATTGTACATTTATCAGTTAATAAATAAATAAAAATCTAGTTTTTTAGATGTTCGTATTTTTTGTACTTTTTTGTATAGACATGTAAGTTGATTCATGTATCATCTGAAAGTAGATATTTCAATGAACGAATTCCATTAAATAAAGGTCCATTATCTAAAGTTTTAATATTAGATTTTTCACTGAAAAATATATGTTTTTTTATCGATTTTTAATCAATAAAAAAGAAACGAATAAATATTTTTATTCAACAAAATTACAGCTTATTCGGGACAAAAAAAGGTAAGTCTCTTAAAAATTTCAAGAAAAAAAATCGTTTTTGAGCGCGAAGAAAAAAAAAAGACGGTTTCTTCGTTTTTTTCTGAAACTTTGAGGTTAGATGAAAAATAATGTATACAAAAATTGCAGATCTTTTTCATACCTACCATATTCCCATAAAACATTTTTCGATTGGAGGTCAATTATTGTCGCCGGTAATAACGAAACATCGCTGTAAAAATTGTAAATCACCTATAATCTAATACAAAATAAAACATCAAATTACATAAAAAATAAAACCAATAATAAACAGAAAAATGCAAATAAAATAAAAACCGAGATAATAAACATTTACAGAATACCGATTATTAAAAACCACAAACATTTTTTAAAACAGTCTTTTAAAAATAAAAATTATCGAAATCAAACATTTTTTTATGAGTGACAAATAAAAAATATAAAAACGACAAAAGTCGAACGAGCATTTCAATTCTAAAAAATGTTTAACAAAAAATTTAAACGGAAATTCGTAATTGATTTATCTTAACGAACCATGAGATATTATTTGTTTGCCATAACGTGTCGTTCAAAAAGGATGTGGATGCATGTCAACTAAGATAGAAAATTGAGTTTAATAAACACATTTTTCGCTAATAAAAATGGGAATATATCGCATTATACCTATTTAAAAACCACAACACGTAAGATTTTAACAAGCACATTTTGCCATGATGTTAATACGGCATATGAAAGTCATATGATATGCATTGTTTTCATATTTACAGTGGTCCCCGTCCAAACGCATCCCGTCCTAAAGCATTTTCCCGTCCAAACGCATATTTCTTTCCAAAACACGATTCTTAGTTGCTAGCGCTTCTAGTGAGACATCTACGCGCATGCTCAGTGTGATAAATGCAAAGAGACTTTTACCGTAGTGGGGGTTGAGGGTGGATATGCGTTAGGACGGAGGCAGCCATTTTTAATGGAACGAAATATATGCGTTAGGACGGGGACCACTATATATGAATAGCATTTACACCTATAATCACATATATTTGGAAAAAACGGTCAGGTGGGATTTCGCGGTTTACAAATTTTGAAGCTAAATAGTTGTACAAATAAAGCCGTGGAGGCCGTTTTTCTCCACATTTTTGTCAGACTTGTGGCCCTTTGAGGAGGATAGCTGTGAGCACTCATTGCACGGATATAAACAAAGTTATGGAAGTGGGGATAGTGAGGGGCTATAAATTTCCGCCATTTTGAAAGAACCGACGGTATAACTTAGGATGGGGACTGCTGTAGAGAACTGTTGAACTGGAAATGCAGCGGGAAGCGGGAATTATGCGGAGTATTTTGAGGAATAGCAATAGATGCCTGGATGACATATCGACTCGGGCGCTTCATTGGGAGTTGGGATATCCTCATTCGCTGTCCCGTCTCCGGATCTCGCGAGCTCCCATAATAACGCGAGAGATCACGCGGAATGCCCTCGTGACGAATCCCATTCTCTCCGGCAATTTCGCCGAGATATCTCACGAACGCACGCAATCCACGAGTGTTACACGAGCGAGTGAGCGAGGGAGAACGTGCGAATGCGCTCACGCGACTGTCGGCTCGGTGTTACATTCCCCAAGAGCGACTGATATGTCTACCGGCTGCAACTGCCGGAACCCAAGACGCAGCATCCACAATCCCGCATTAGATCTCTCTCTCTCTCTCTCTAACCTCACTTCTGTGTTTGTGTGCATGGCGTGGGATAAGGAGAACGGCGCCGATAACGTGTGACGGAGAGAAAACGATACGTCAGCACTAATTACATTCTGCTCACCGATCACAATGACGTCTGGATATTTGAGGTCGGCCTAAGATGCCGGAGACCTGCGGGAAATGCAACCGACTATGTCGCATCCGCAGAAATAAACGATTACATATATAATTCTCTTTAATTTGCGCGATACTTTGCGCAAACGCCGTTGCAAATTCTACTGTTCGTGACGGAACTTGCAGCATCGCCACCACGATATTCTCGTTACATTCTCGCCTGTACTCAGAGAAATTTTATAGGAAGATATCGTTAAAAAAAGAGGAAATATTACTTAACGTTTTTTGGTTCAAGTCGTAGTAATTATTACTAAATATGAAGATTTAAGGCTGTAGTTGAACCAATCAGATGGTATTTTTTTGCACTACTAATTTTTTTACATTTTCTCTAACGTTTGCTTCTAAAGCCAGAAACTCGCCTGGATTCATTAGAAGAATTGCAAATATGTCAGAGAAAATTTTAATTCGTAAAGATGGAAAGGATGGAATTTTATACGAAACTGTTTTTTGGATTGTTCTCGATTTTCGAAAAAAATGGAGGGCCGAACTCGAGAGATTCGACAGGCCGGTTCGTTTCCCGGCCATCATCTACAGCCTTAAATCTTCATAGGAAATATTACTATTCTTACATTAGGATTTGAGGACAGACTTGCAGAATAGCAATGTTTTATAATTGATGCTCCCATGTGGGAAGGGGGTCCAAATGACGAATTTTCAAAAGTGGATCGAAAAAGTAAAAATTGATGTTTGTAGGGAAATTAATTAAGCATCTTTTTCCCCTATAACAAGAATGTCCAAATTTTATAGTTTTTAAATATCAATTTGTCATTTTAACCCATTAAGGACCAAATGGACCATTTTTAGAGGTCGACTTCAAGGGCGGTATTTTATATGAAACCGGATTTTTAAAAAATTGGAACCAATTACATCTTACGTAAAATTGATCGATCTTTCCGAATTTGCCGTTAAGAAATCAATCGATCCCATTCCGAAAAAGTTATGTTTAGTTTTTCACAAAAAATCAAATTTTTTTACTGATAAATATTATTTATTCGGCATTCTCATATCGGAAACGGTTAAGTAGATCATTGATCGGTGAAAATATCGCGTCCACGAAAATTCAATTTTTAAATGTGCATGATAGCATTTTCAAAATAAAGTTAGAAACCTCCAAAACGGCGGCTCAAAAACGAAAATATCAGCGAAACGCTCCTGAATTTTTTATTCGAAAATGAGACTTTAAAAAAAAATGTTATTGAACAAAATGTTCTTAGAATTAATCAAAGAATACGCTCAAATTTTTTCAAAATGTTTTGGACACTTTCCTTCATTTTCAAAATCGCAAAATTTTGAAAAGTTAAGAAAAGTCGTACAATAATTCTGAAACAATTTCGAGGTATTCTTTGATTAATTCCAAGAACTTGTTGTTCCGCAACATATTTTGCAAAGGTCTATAGTTTCTAAATAAAAAAATTCTGAACTTTTCTAAACAGAGGGAATTTTTTATTTAAAAATTATAGACTGTCGTAAAAAATGTTGCAGAATAAAAAGTTTTTATGTTCAAAGAATACTCTGAAATTTTTTTATGACACTTTTTAATTTTTCAAAATTTTGCGATTTTGAAAATGAGAAAAAGTGGTCAAAAAATTCTGAAAAAATTTCATCGTTCAGCGTCATTTTTTCCGCAAGTCTATCATTTTCGAATAAAAAATTCCGGAGCTTTTCTCTGATATTTTCGAGTTTTAGCCGCCATTTTGGAAGTTTCCAACTTTATTTTGAAAATGCTATCATACACATTTCAAAATTAAAGGTTCGTGGACGCGATATTTTCACTGACCAATGATCTTCTTAATCGTTTCCGATATGAGAATGCCGATGAAATAATATTTGTCAGTGAAAAAATATGATTTTCTTGTGAAAAACCAAGCATAACTTTTTCGGAATGGGCTCGATTGATTTGTTAACGGCAGATTCGGAAAGATCGATCAATTTTACATAAGATGTAATTGGTTCTGATTTTTAAAAAATCCGATTTCATATAAAATACCGCCCTTGAACCACGAAAAATTTTTCCATTTGGTCCTTAATGGGTTAATTTCATACCAAATTTCAATATTTTATCACTTCAAATGACGGTAGTCAATTCATTTTTGCGAATTTGGGATCGGAAAAAATAGCAAATATATCGCAAGAGTTTTCCGCGTGTAATGCAACAAACACACTTAAAAAATCTTAAAAAACAAAAAAATGATGAATTTTTTCCCGCGAATTTCTGAAAAACGTGTTTTGAGACATTTCAGCGCTTTGTTTAACGGGAAAATTTATGGCCACAAAAAGTTCCAGTGAGAAAGTTGTTTATTAGGGAGTATGTTACAGTTTTGTGGAAAATTTCACGTTCAAATTATAGTTTTAAGTTGGTACCGGTAAGGGCCATGCACAAATGGCATTTTTTATGTTTATTTAAAAAACTTTAAGATTTTTGTCGTAGCGGAAAAAGATGCTTATCTACATTCCCTACAAATGAAAATTTTTACTTTTCTTAAGATATGTCTTATACCGTCGACTATTCGCATATTCTATGTACACACTGCATTTTTTAAGCTTGTCATTTGATCTGCTTTTAAGAGAACAGAAACTCATTTCTATAACGCGAGCAACAATGGAAAACAATAAACCTGTGAGCATCGCTTACGCGCCTGGCGGCAACAAACGCAACTAGATTGTGAGAATCCTTTGATGCAGGCACGCGTAATAGTCTTACAGAAAGTTTTAATTGTCTGAATTTTAAAACTATTCTTTGTCAACCGGAACACCTCATTTCCCCATAATTGGTTTGATTAATAAAATGTTATTGGAAACATTACGTTAGATAGTCTACCTTTTGACCACGTTGAGCGTTTTTTCAAATTCAAAAGGACGACTTACATATAATGCCTAAAGCCCGTAAAAACTCGAAAAATACATAAATATGATCCAAAAGTACTCTAAAGCTTCCTATGCAACAAAAAACAGAACTACAAAATGGACTACGCGAGAGCTAATAATAAATTTGAATCCTAAATTTAAAAAATCAAAATGGTGGAAAATATTAAAAATTGAGCAACTCTTGTAAATTTTTACCATATTGTAGTTTAAAAACTGACATTAGATTCGTAATCGGAGGCCCCAAAGACCTCCGAGTAGATATTTTCTCACATTTAGTTGAATTTGTTGCATTTTTGATCCGCCATTTTGTGTTCAACATTTTTAATTTTTGGAAACGTGCATTAGTAATCATTTTGAATTTAGGATTCAAATTTGTTATCATTTCTCATGTAATCCGTTTTGTTTGTTGATTTACACGTGAATATACGAATTTCAAAATATTATGAAGTGATGGCGTATAACAAAAACGTCCTATATGTATGTTTTTATCACGTGATCGCGTCTCGATAGTTATCATGAACATTTTTACTATTCCACTAGTAAAATTTTCTACAAAAGCATTGGAAATTTCATAAACTTATATATTTTACTATTCTGCTTTAGCAAATTTTGTTGAACAGAATAATATCAAAATGTATTTGCTTAATATTATTTATTCCGATTACTTCACGTCTATCCTTAAATTCTTAGCGAGAATAGTAATATTTCCTATTAGTTTTAGACATAATCCTATACAATTTCTCTCAGTACAGCGTTAAAGAGTTTTTTAACCCGTTTCGTCCCGAAAGTTCAAAATTCGAATGCAACTTTCAACGCTGTAACTTTTGTCGTCGTAAACCCATCATGTCCTGAAAGGACATTTTTTCACTGCAGTTATCAGAGGTTCTATTTTGAGTAAAAAATGGCGCTAAAAATTTCGAAGGAGTCATATCTGATGTAAAATTAACTGAACTTTCAGAATCTGTTATTAGATTTTTCAAAAAATGCAACAGTGAAAAACTGTACATGATTTAAACAAAAAATATAGATTTTTCAAATCGATAAAAAATAATGAAAAACCATTTGGAAATTTTGCAATGGGCAGTTTAGGAAAAGTTATCCCTTCCACAGTATCCTTCTTACCTTCTTTCAAAGCTTGAAATTTTATGTTTGAAAACGCGCACTTTCTGTTTTGAAAAAAAAAGTATTCGCATAACCAAATTGCGTCCTTTAAATGTGATGTCAATGAAGATGCATATGCAATGAAAAAAAAATCCAAAAACGATTAAAAGAACCCATAAACCGTGAAATCTTGAAGCAGTAAA
Organism: Trichopria drosophilae; assembly: GCA_030407085.1. Classification (NCBI taxonomy): domain Eukaryota; kingdom Metazoa; phylum Arthropoda; class Insecta; order Hymenoptera; family Diapriidae; genus Trichopria; species Trichopria drosophilae. The sequence goes on along the minus strand of CM059585.1, from coordinate 108,265,944 downwards.
TAGATAACATCGACATTGTCCTAATAATTTTAACCCCTTTATTATTTGACTTAAGACCTACAGAGCAACTACTCACGTATATAGTAAGCTCTTTTCTGGATAAGTTCTTGCTATATGATATCAATTCAAATCCACCCTTTAATCATTCAATACACCAGCTACAAACCACCCTTTCTTTAGAGTAATCCGGTTTGAAAGGTGTTTCGCAGTCTTTTAAACTCGTTTATCTGGGGCACGCCCTTCATTATTATTATGATTTTTTTTAATATTTCATTATTCTTCACGTAATCGTATTTTCTACAATAATCCATTGACGACAATATTCGATACGTTTGCATTGATGTAATAAATGCATCACCTTGAGAGTGACTCATTAAATATACAAAATTGTGGCCATCATAAATATTAAAAAAATTGTCGTTTTTGATGCTATTAATATTGGGAATTTCATTATATATCAGTACATTTTAATTGATATTATATTTGCATAAATTTTCGTTGTTTATCATAGGTAAACAACCTGAACTGAACACCAAAAATATCATCATAAGACAATTGTTCTTTTTCGATAATTTCAATGTAACTCCTTATCTTAATGATTTCGAGGTCGCTCTTCAACTTTCCAGGTTAAAATGAGTTTTAGACAACCATAATTCCAATATGGCGTCTATATTGTAAAAAAAATGCTGAAACCGTTTATTTTTATTAATTTTTGTTGGTCAACCATTAGGATTCAATTAAAACTGCACGTAATACTTCGCATCACTTCATTTTACCGGCATCAAAATGGCGTCCACCATAAAAATTTATTCGAAAAATATTTTGAACGCAGTAACTTGAAAACTATGAGCTTCTCCAAAAAATAGTAACAATGAAAAGTTCTTAGAATTCATCGAGGAATATAACAGAAGTTTTTTAGCTTTTTTTAGGGTATTTTGGAAAATGTACTCAAATTTTTCTTACAAATTTTAAAAATATTCAAAAAAGTTTATTCGTGAGAAATTCTAGGCGAATTTTTCTTTTATGATTTTTTTCGAAAATTGATAGTTTTCGAGAAAGAGTTATAATTTAGAATGTTTTTTCTCGAAAACTATCAACTACTTGTAAGTTGGATTGAAATCGTCCAAAGCTTTCATAAGTTATGTGTCTCTCAAATAAAAGAAAAACTTACAGATTCTGGGGTGTTAATGGGTTAAATAAGAAACTAAAGTTAACGGTTTAGGTGGTTCTTTTAACCGACTAAAAAATATTGGTTACTTCTAGAGCATTGTGTAAATCATTCATTTCTTGTAACAAAATAATGTAGATCAACTTCATTAGTTACATAGACCAACAAAATGTATACCCAGAAACCGGACTATACTCCATGCGAGTCAGTTTTTGTGGCGGAATAATTTTTTTCGCAATTTGACAAAAACCAGATTATAATCATCAGAAACCTGAGTATATTTTCCGACGGTTTTTGGTGAATCAGAATCTAGTATCTCATATAATTGTTCTATTTCGTAAAAAATTGAGATATCCTAACTTAAAAGTGCAAAAAAACGTAAATCCTTCACAATAACTTCGATAACCCATTGAAACAAAAGCATACGAAATTACTAAAAAAGCATTTTAAAGTTGTAGCACTTTTAGGTTAGGATATCTCAAAATCCTGACGTGATAGGACAATTCTGCTGCTAGATTTGGCTTCAGCTTATTGACAATCTTCAGTAAAGTAGAGTCCGGTTTCTGGGTATGGAGATTGTTGGCCTGTGTTATATGGAAAACAAATTTCGTGCCCAAAAACAAAAAAAAATAGTTTATCTTTCAAAATGTACGCTTTCAATTCATTGTCAATTTATTGAAAAACTAGCTAGATGATTGTAAGAAATAATCTATCCAAAATTGAGCATAAGAGAGCAATTTACCAAAAACTCGCTTAAAAAGAGTTCACTTTTCTACCAAGGGTACAAAAATTCGATTGAAGGAAATCTACGACTGCTTTTTTTATTTTATTAGAGGATGTCATAATGTAATTTTTTAATCATTCTTTGAAAATTTGATAAAAATTAATTATATAGTTTAATTTTCGTTGTTTTTCAAGCGATTTTTTAGATTTTACTCCATTAGCTCGAAAGCGCCATTTTCAATTTTGAAAATATGAAGACCCCAAAAACTCCCGCGACGTAGAAGGAAATTTGCAACAATATTGTAACTATTTGAAAAAAAATTAATTGAAAAAAGGATCCAGGTCGACACCGTCCCTTTAAGAGTTACTGAGTTAATTTGTCAATTTTTCATAGACAGATTAGTAGATTGGAAGCATATTAATTTTCTTTACTTTAGCAACCTCTAGTTTTCCGCACTTGTATCATGAACTATTATATTGTGTAATACATTGCAATTCGTTAAAATTTAACATACAGTTTTGCAATTCTGACAACTGAACCGATTAATAACTTACAAATTTACCAATAAAAATGTAAAATTTATAAAAATAATTTCGTTTATTTTGGAAAACACCTTATAAAATTCATTTTACACAATCAGTATGGTAAATATCAAGACATGTTTCAAAATTGAATACAAAAATGTGGTAAGATTTATTATATCTGAATTTATAAAAGTATACATCCATAATTACTCAATGAATTTTTAAGCCATTATAACGCCCAAGTATCCAAAAAATAGGGGGTTTTGGGGTCGGATCTTTAAGATTCGCAGGTCAAATGAATATTTCAATACAAAAAATCCACGTTTTTTATTGTAAACCACGATTTTCATATGGACAATAATTTTACATGGGATTTAAACGATGCTATCGGTGGACAAATTCATTGTACTTTCAAACTATCGTATTGAAAGCTTCAAAATGTAAGATGGCAGACACAAAGAAACGAAAATCTCGTTGAAAAATTGTAAACGTAAATACAAATATTAGAAGGCTGTAAATCGTTACTCAGAGGTAGTAACGAGTCTGGCGTCAAATTTTTTAAATTAAAAATGGCGGATCAAATATGGCAAAGAATTTTTTTAATTTGATGGACGTCGATTGAAATTCGTTATTTAGGAGTTTTCGGGGTCACCGATTATGAATCTGGAATCAAATTTTTAATCGCATAAAAACCATCACCTTCAATTGTTCCGAATACATAAAGTTCTGTGTTTGACGTAATAGCAGTGTTGAAAACTTTCTGAATCTACAGAAAATCTAGGGAATTATAAGAGCAGTGATCAGAATCATTTAGTACAAATGTACGGACTTCCTCCATCCTCCATCCCCAGCGAGAAAGTCGCAGAAACCATATCCACAAAATTGCGGTATTTTATGCTGTATTTTAACCGGTTTTTAAGCGGGAAAATTTCAAAGACGAGAAGCAAAGTATCGTGGAGGATAAAAGGAAGTCTTGGAAAGGCGAAGACATTTTAGGTCGGGATAAGTGGAACGGCGCGCGGCCTGGATGGAGTGGGTATAACGGGGAACGATACGGCACTAATTATATTCTGCTCACCGATCATAATGACATCCGGCGTAGCAAGGCTGGTTTATCCCGTATCCGCGAAGCGGCCACCTCTGTAGCGAATCGCGATCCTTGGCTCCGCTCCAAAGCTCCTCGGATCAAAAGCTCCTGCTTTCCCTCTTGCTCTTCCGAGCTTTCCCTCTCTTTCCTCCGACTCGTTCACCGTTCCAGCTTCCGGATCCGCAACTCCAGCTTCCGACGCTCTCTCCTTCGGTGGTTTTCCTCCCCACCACTTCAATTTCCGCTTGGTAAACGCGATGCGCTAAAACCTGAAACACTAAACACAACGATCCGGCGAGTAGGCCGCTCTCTGACAAGTCGATATCCGCTGATAACAACCTTAACACACTCTTTACATCATCACTTCATTTCCCATCGTTTCAATCAACATCTCTTATATATTTAACCACGATTAATTCGTATTTACTTGCGTTGCGTTTTACTAAATTACTATAAATAGTTAAGTGATTGTATGAAGACTCGATGACATTAATATTAGAACTTTATGCAAAATTAAATTAACTCGACTTGTAATCTTAGAGTATCTTACGAAATTGGAATATCGATGTTGACAAAGGCCAACCTCTCCGGGATCAATAAAATAATTCTAATCTACTTACAAAATACTAACTAAGACTATTAGAAGACTGTTAGAAAGCAAATAATAAACGCTTCAAATCTAGGTAAAATACTAATTTTTTCGATTAAAACGATGAGATGAATCAGAGCAAGAACAACTTCACCTTCTGAATATTACAGTATTCAAACATTATCGAACATTTTAATATTCGTAAGTAAAGTATTTAAGCTAACATAAGTTATTCCTAAAGATTTAAAAATTATAATCATTTGTTTAAACAAATATATCTTCATTTGAATAAATGATTATCGAGAGCCCTAAAATACAGACCTATCACTAAAGGAATTTAAATGAGAGAATTATACTACCTGATTGAAGTTTCTACAATATTATTAGTAAACAAAAGTCCCTGACAACAAGATTTTGAGAACTCTATCGACAAGAGTTTCCAAAATCTTTTGAAATCGCTGTAAATTCGATAGCTTCAAGATGGTTAATCATCGCCACTCACTGTCGATCACTACACTTGTCTGCACAGAATGTTCAATGGAACAATAGCTCACTAATTAGTAAATCAGTACACTTTCAAAATTAATCACATAATACCTTCACCAATTTTATAAACTTCTCGATTATTGTATTTCACGTCACTATTCTAAGTGTTACATCACTTTTCATCTTGAGATTCTAAATTTTTGCTTTTTACGTTCGTGTGTATAACAAAATTGGATTACTTCAATTGTTGGTACATTTTCGGCTGTTTTTATTTGTATCTCGATAGTAATTTTTAGGAGACACTTATCACTCTGCCAAAATGTTGTAACTGAATGTCCGAATTCTGCTTCAAAGCTTCTTGTACTTCGCGTTTCCATCCCCCTACCCCATGATTTTGTGATCCGCGTCTTCTGGACCAGTTTTCGATTCTGGATGCATTCTCACGGGCCGGTGGGGATGCTGAGAACTGGACAACGGTCAAGTCGATTCCCCATTTACCTCCAGTGGAGTAACAGGAGAGAGAGAGAGAGAGAAAGAGAGGGAGCTCATGGGGTAAGATTCTTCTGAGATCGGAAGGGGTTGCTACTTCAATTCTAGTTTGATCCAGAGGGATGATGCTACATCGCGTGAGAAAGGGCTGTCAAATTCGACCTCCGAACTTTATCTCCGATGTTCTCGACTGTTACAAGTTGCCTCAGACCGGACCTTTTTCACCAAACTTGTTGGGAAATGGACCAGGGCGGTGATCGTAAATTACATTTCTTGAAATTGAAAATTACCATTCGCAAGCATAACATATGGTCAATATCAGAAATGTTTAAACTATATTAACATACGATTAGATAAATATTTTTCATTGTAAAAAAATAGGAATTGAGATAAAATTAATTTCTAGTAATATTTACTGGAGCCAATCAACCGACTCAAAATCGATCTACACTATATTTCGCGAGGTCACTCACCAGACACTTTGGATTTACTCAATTATTACTTTCACTTTTTGTAATTGCTCCCATCTTTCTTAGCCGTGCATGTACGCATCTTCTCTATTAGAGCTTCCTTATTAATTTTATCTGCTTAATCTTCCTTCTAGTTTCGGCACTTCTCGTGTCGTTCCTCCATTGTTTTCTCAAGTACTTCATATATATTTCTCCCCTTCATTTATTATTTCCAATTAGTTTCATCTTATTGTTCGATCCCCTTTTAATTTCTTTCTTCGATTCTCCGTAGGGGCATCCCACCTGTGATATTAGTTTTAGTCAAACTTTATTTATACGTTATATACACAAATAACATTTCTTGTATATACTATTGTGTGTATCTACAATTAAATATGTTAAAATAAACTACATTTTAAATGAAATGGCGAATTTAAATGAGGATAAGTAACCTACATGTGCTTTTGGTGAGTTACAAGCGGAGCGGTTGAACATTCGCATTATTCAAGATAGTTCGATCGAGAGACCCGATCTTGCGCTATTCGTCCTTTTCAAAAAGAACGAGCAGAGCATCACAATCCTCTCGCAAATTTTCGAGCATCCGCCAACGTGATTCTGGTCGCAGACATATGAGCGTGATAATATGGAAAGCTTTTCATGAAACCTGCAGGTCTCTGTATGTTCTCTAAATCCCGATCTATTTTTTCTTTCTCACATTTTTACTTTCTAGAAGTTATTAACTATTGGATCTAGATGTACAATAAAATTTCGATACGACTGGAATCTTATAATTAATTTTAAAATTAAAATTCACGTTAAAATCATGCAAAACAAAATAATGGTCAGCCTGATTTATGTCTTAAAAATTTTCTGTTTTTAAAGAACTTCTTTAGATAATTCCGAAATCTACATTAGTTAACGCAACCTCATTTTTCCTACCAAACTTGTTTAAGCACCCTACCAGTCAGCTCAGCTGAAGCTCAGTTAATAATAATCGATATTTTGAAGTTCAATAACCAGAATTCCGGTTATAGCAACAGAACCCTTTTTGCGTTCACATGTGTAGTATTTTGTAAGTTAATTGATAGAAAATATCACTGTTAAACTTTGGTGCAATTGTACAATATTCAAATTAAATTGAGTAAATATCTATCAAAACAAAAATGAAACAGATAGTCTGGTAAGTATTGGATAATCAATCTCTACAAGGTCCAAGAAAATGCTATAAAAGCAACTGTCGTCAATTAGAAATAATTACTACTTACCATATTATGGTTCGTGATAGAATCAGTGTTGATAACCGATACCCATTATTTTAGTCGTTTCCAGTTTATCACAACATCCACCAAGAGCTCATTCTCAACCCACCTAGGCCATAATAGCTGGGGTCGCGAGGCTAATAAGAATGGGGTATGTTCAATGACTTCTGAACCCTTTCGTGCTCACTCAAATTGACCAAGAAAACATAATATTTTACTAAGCAGAGAATAAAAGTGACATTGAAAGTACAAATTGGGAAATATGGTATTGTTATAGTAAAATTGGCTAATTTACACATTTTGTTTAAAATTAATCCTTTTAATCGCGTCAGTTCAGCAACAACATCATATCTAAATATGAATAATGATTCGCTGATTTTAACTATTAATTTTTTATTCGGACAAAGATAAATACATTTTTGTTGTGAATTTGAAAGCAATATATTAATCTGATGTCATGGTGTCTTTATTGTGATCTTGTTACCAACCACTATAAAGGAAATTGCGGTATTTGCGGAATGCTATCAATATAGTAAAACCAAAGTTAGTAATTTTGTTTTCAAGGCATTTACGGTTGGCATTAAACCAGTTCACAATTTTCGGATAGTGTTCTCGCGGTTTGGCCCTGGCCCTAGTGGAGTATAAAGGTGTAGCGCTTCCGAGTTACACAATTTCAGCCAATGAGCATCTCACCAAAGATCAACCAAAGTGGTGGAAGACTTCCCAATTCCAGAGCATAGAAAGGCTTCCACTACTATCGCCGAATATTCCACCAAATTGACTACACTGCATTAATAGTTATTAATTAATATAATAGTTTCGATGTAAATGCTTTTCTATGTTTTGTAATGGAGAAAACTTCCACCACTTTAACTGATCTTTGGTGAGACACTCGTTGGCTGAAATTGTGCAAATCTGGAGCGCTACACCTTTGTACTTCCACCACGGCTAAGACCCTGACTAAAAATTAATGTGGATACTAAAGAGCTAATTTATATCAATAATAAATAATAAAGGTCCGAGAATGGTACTTATGATTGGCCATATTTTACAGTCAATCGATAACTTTTGATAATTCCAATATGACTCTTTGTTTTTATCCAAAAAAATAGCTGTGGAACAGATCAAATCTAATTCCCAGATTATGCAACTTAGTGACGTTGCTTAGGAATTTCTGATAATATATATGATATCATTGACTAATTTCTTAGAAAGAAATATTTATCAGCTGTTCAAAAGAAAGTATTAGTTTTGATGGATCACGTATTTGGTGCCACAAATAAATTGGTTCTGCTAACTAATACTTGAATTGAAGTGAACTAAAGTAATAGCACCACAAATCAATGATTTCTTTGCATTTAATTATACTGCCCGATTAATTATCTGTATAAATAAACTATTCGCTTAGAGCTCGAATTAGTTGCTTCATTCAATTTAATAATTTGTGAATACAGTAATTTTCGTCGCGTCGAGGGCGATCATTCGAACAATTGAATTATTGTTTAGAGCAACTAACTGAAAGTGACTAAATGATTAATGGCAAAGTTTTCTGGTTTCACATAACATCTTATATGCAGACTGAACAAATTAATAGTCTCGATCTCACAGTATCAAGAGAATTATGATGATAATTAACCAACAAAATTATTTTTAGCACTACATATTTTGATTAGCACTATGAATACGTTGTTATATTCCAATGATCTATAAGCACTTGGTACTTGCCGACTTTAGAATTGAAGGGAAATGTTGAGTAGTTTTGAATAAAGAATATATTCTTCTGTAGCTCATCGATCTCAGGGCGTCCTCTAGTGCTCCTCATGCCATCCAAATGTCAGCGTTTACGGTTTTATTAACGCCTCAGATCGTCCTACGCCCTGTCAATGTCTTGATGATATTAAATACTTGCTTTTATGATCCCATTAACATCTTCAAGCAGTGCCACGTCGCAGTCTGTTCTGGGGATATTAAGTGGCCGATAAATGCGGACATTTGAACGTCCTCAGGAGCCCCTCAGGACATCCTCAGGAGAATGTACTTACGGGATAATATTAATCATTTTAAGAAAGGTCTATGTGATTTGCAAATGTGCAAGTATGATACTGGTGTATCTGTACCAAAGGCAAACAGTAGATTAGTACTGTCTGCAACATAAATAATTTACAAGACATCTTTACTGGCGGCCATACCAATTCAACAGACTACTACTAATCCACTTCTATCAGAAGAATTTGCGAAAGTTAATACTGGAATACTATTAGATGCCTTTTCAGTACTGCAAAATTCGTTAGCATGCTGCCTATTATCTCATCTGGTCACTAAGTATACAAATGAACATTATTGTTTGTCATTTCTTTTGTTTGTTTTGTAAATCTTTGCAGAAACATCGACACAGAAATGTATTTTTGCATGATTACGAATATGGTGATAAAAATTGACGCTCGGACATGCTAGAGTTTCTTCTTTTTAGTTTGATGCATTTATTCCGTGAATTAAAGCAATGAGAATGTTCGGCGTGTCTCATTCAGTTTCTAATTCTTTCAAGTTCAGGATATTTCGCAATATTGCAATAATCACAATGATATCAAATGTCACGTGGGTTTAATTATTGACCGTACACACGTGGTTATCTGTCCTAACCTCTTAGGTTACCGGTGGAATGGGTCATGAATATAATATTTAGTGGAAGAATCTTAATATCGACATCTTGGATAATTGCGGCATTTTTGAAGTAACAATTATGCTTCCTCAAACCAATCTCTGATATCGAAAAATACATAAAAATAGTATACAACATAATTGTTTCAGTTGTTTGAATGGTTTTCCGAAGTTTTATCTTATGTCTGTCATTCCTCGAAACAATACATTAGGACATCTTGTGTTTAAAGCAATATTGTTACCAAAGGGATTGATGTTTTCTCGATTGTGGTTTCTTCCTACAAATGTGGTTTCCCTACGCCATTGCATACCCGAATGGGAGTATCTCTCAAAATGAAGGTGTCCTGTTCAGGTAAATTATGTAAAGGCCTTCGAAATGGTGATCATTTAGATAAAATTGCTTGTAATTTAAACGCTCGACAAATTATAAGATCGAACGAAGATGTGAAAAAGTGACTATCGGGTTTTTCAGTACGTTTCGGCATGACATCGGATTAGGGAGTGCACATTGCGAAAGGGTCACCACTGTATTGAAATAAATTTGAATATTAGTTTGCGGTCGATCATAATGCGTTGGTTTTATTTCTAGCCCTTCCACCAGTCGTTAACAAATATCAATCTCTCAACTTTGGTATAAATTTTATTTTCAACAATACTACGAAACGGGACTGTAGAATAATAATTCTTGTGATTCTATGCAGTAACCGTAATTGTAGGTACAAATTCCCAACACTTGTTTGGGATGAACATTATGGTCATCCCCACAACAGGTTATGGCTACAATAAGTGTGCGATATCAATTACAAGAGCCTGGGCTCGAAGCAGGTGCGCCGAAAATGTTGTAATGAGTCGCTGCCCAACGTCAACATGACATTTAGCAGATTCTAGTAGTTCAAAGCCATCGTTCAGATTGCTATTCACAATATTCATCCCGGGTTCGAGATACGTGTAAAAATATGCGTTAGTGCCGTCCCAACGCTTTTATCGGTACGCTCCGACGACGACACGACAATGCACGATGTTCTGCGATGAGGCTCCTTTATCGTAGGCAGACACACGCATACATCACGAATGCGTATACATCGAACAGGGCTCGGCAAATCCCAACCGATTTCTCTTTCTCTTTCTTCATTTATCTCTGCATCTCCCTTGCTCATGGTTGTACCGTCGGTACTTACACCAACGATGGTTACACTCACAGGCACCGAGGGCTTTGTATATGCACCGGCCACCTCTTCTTCTAGAGAGAAAGGGGAAGAGAGAAGAACGGAGCTTTGAGGGATGATGGAAACGACGGGGGGTGGCAAATAGAGTGGGACAGCGCGAGCAAGGGTGCCGTGACAAAAGACCGAGAAGGAGCCAGAGGCGGCGGGAGGTGAGGGGTGGACGTCGAGGGTCGAGAGGAGCAGAACTTTACGTGGGCGGCCCGAAGCTCGAATGAGGCAGAAGCAAATGGAAGCCCGAGAGAGTTCTATGGGAAGAACACTGGCGGTGGCGTTTGGGAGGCTAAAAAGGCGGCTGCGTGGGAGAAGGGGCGAAGAGGCTCCTGTCGCTTGGCACGAGGGGTTGAAAAGTTCAATTGCGCGTATTTTCGCCATGACGTCTCGCAAATCCCGGTATCCAGCGACGCCCGCCGCTACCACCGCCGCCAAGTCCGGCATAAAGGCGAAAGTGGAATGACACTCATGCGTTCACCCCAAACCTTTCGTCCTTCCCGTTCTTGATCACTCCAAATCTTTTGTTTTCCCTCTCTCGTTTTCGTTCCCTCTGTCGGTCTAAATCGCTTTTCCTTTCTCTCTTAGACACGGTGTAGATTCATTTTTTGCATCTCTCCAAATCTGCCCGACCGAAAGTAACCAGAATTTTAATTACAACGGCTTCATAGCGGCAGCAGTCGGAGTTTTCCGACGAAATACGCTGCTGCTGTCTTTATGTTCCTGCGATACGTACGTGCGTTCTCGACACGTTAAAAGCATGAGCGTGATTTACGATCCTGTGAACATTATTGCAAGGAAAATTATATACGAACCTACCGTGTTTTCATATTACAGAAATAATATTCGCGTCTGTTGAAATAAATATGCTGATGACTATTTATTGAAGGGAGGTATGCAATTCGCTGCTTGTGGAAAACGTTTCTCGCACACGTTTCAGCTAATGATTCGTCAATTATTACGCATCTCTTGAGCAGTAATATAACGCACCAAAGTAAAAGCTTTGCTGAAAATTGAAAATGAAGACTTGCAAAACTTCAACGCTGATCTCAGGCAAGTCAAATAAGGCGATATAAGATACCTTTATTGCGCATGCTCTATCCCCCCCCCCCGCATATACTGCTCTGCATTCAACTCTAAGGGCAATACTGCGCGCACACTTAGAAATAATTGTTTTGATGGAAGAGGGTGGTTCCTCTTGACTGTCCTCTTGAGGTAAAAGGAAATCCACTTGCGTCAAAAACATTGTAAGCAATCCTCCTGCCGCAGAAAGATATTCCATTTGAAGGTAGAAGAAATCCGCTTGTGTCAAACAGATCTGTGGGAATGGAGATATATACTGTCAGGTCAGGTTAGGTTAGGTTAGGTTTAAAGTCTACGGTGCTGCGCATAGTTTTATGGCGAAGTGCGGCAATCTCTTTGCGGGAAACTGATTATACTGTAGGGGACATAATTCTTGCTGCAAATATATAATAGTTTTAGATTCCCTTCAAATAGATTTTCCTCTTGAGGCGATAAAACATTCGATTGCTCATATATCAACGTTTTGGCAATTGCGGCAAATGGATTCTACTTGCGGCAAGAGGACTGTTTTTAGAGTGCGTGATTACTTTGCCGTATTTAGACTATGACATCATTTGAAGACCTAGAACCCGAACATTGGGCAGCCCATGTTGTAGGAATACGGTGTAGTGATTGGTCAGCGGTAGTCACCTGGCTCGTGGACAGACTGAAAACTCCCTAGATAGTCCAACAAAAGGAATTACGTAGCTGACGATAAACGGGACACTTAAATTAGATAAGTTTTTATTATATCTACAATTGAAAAAAAAGTGCAGATACTTTGTGATTTTATTGTTATATTTCAGCTGATCAAGAAGTTGATGGATCGATTCCACCCAGATACACAGGAAAAGTCCTCTCAAAATCACTACTAACAAATATAGTCATACATTCATAATTAAAAGAGTTGCGCATTTGAAAGAGATTGTCCTAGCGCTTTGTATCGGTTGATATAGACTAACCCACCACAAAATAAATTTATAAAAACTCCTAATTGAAGAAAATAGAAAGGAGCACGTTCTATTGGTACTGTTACAATATTTGTTCATCATATCTCAGCAAACAATAATTGTCATTCTTTAAAAATAAAATAAAATTCAGCAATATGTTTGAAAGGCTAAATTTTGTGATAAAATTATCCACCGTCTTGGTAATGATAACATTCTGTTAAATCGTATTATCTTTTTCGATGAAGCCACGTTTGATTTGCACGGTACAGTGAACCGCCATAATTTCCGATATTGGAGTGATGAAAATCCTAACTGGATGTCGGATGTGCGCGTACAATGGCCCAGAAATTGACTGTCTGGGTTTTTGTGTAAAAGGAATTTTCTGGTTATTTTTTATTGTCGAGAATTTAAATAGAAATTTTTATATTGAATTGCTTCAAAATAAAGTCATACTTGCAACAGAAGTCAGTATGATGATGCACGAAGTATTTCTTTGCAACAAGATGGTGTACATACCAGTTCGACAGTTTTTAAATGCAGCATTCCCATTCTCGTGAATAGGAATACTCTGTTACATTAAATTGCCACCAAGAACGAATAATTCACGGAGTTAAGTTATTCACTCCAAAGCCGTTGTCAGTGGTAGTTAGTACAATTTATTTTTGACTAGCCGGTGATCCAAAAAACTCCTTAGAGAAGAATAGGGGGGAAGTCTTTCTTTCCCATCCTGTAGAATGTATGATCAGTTTTCTCTTTCGGGAGAATTGGTAAAAACAACAACTGATCATGATTAAGCAGAGTGTCGTTTTTAATTTCCAAAAAAAAAAGAAAAAAAACATATATGTGTATAAATGTTAAAACAGCGATTTATAAATTGAATCCAGAGCTATCGAGTCTTGTTGAATATGATGTTTTTATTTCAGAAAATGTGAATTGACTCCAAGTTCAATCTTTTTGAATTTCTATTTTCTCAAAATCATGATCTCTATAATGTTCATACAAGCCTGTATCATTCGTTCCTTGCATGATCGATCTTTTATTCATATATTTTCCTCTTTTAGTTTGTCCATAAACTCCACAGTACATTTAACATGGAATTTTGTACACACAATTAACTTCAGCTGTAATCACCTACCTGTATTTTATTGTAATAAACATTTTTTTAATAAATTTCAATATTGAGGTGTCTTTTACATTTGCGTCGGATCTCTTTGGATGTATGGTGGTATAGTCAATGACCTCATTAATGGACCATTTTACAGATTTTTGTAGTGAGAGTATTATTTATTGTTAGCAGACGTTTTGCTATTGTTTGGCCAATGATTGCAGTGGAGTAGTAGTTATATTTTAAAATCTGTTTAATTAACTGGATATTTTTGTTTTTAAACTTTGGATAAGATAACTTAACCGCTTTGTTCACCAGACCTCTGATTAAACCAATTTTTTGTGAAAATTTATGATGTGGTAGTGATTTAGGTGTCCCCCGGATCATGTCTTTTCATGGTACCAGTTGATCATTATTGCCCCATCCTTTAATTTGTGAACTTTTGAATCTAAAAATGCGATTTTGTAGTGTTTTTCATTGAGATATCTTTTATAAATTGAAAGTGTGAAATGTAACTTTTGTTCTGGTGCTTTTCAAACTAGATTCGCTATAATAGGAGATAATAGTGATCCCATTGGGCATCTAAATATTTGTTTGTAAAGGATGGTATAGGACAATACTGTCTTGTTGAAGACATTTTTGACCGCTAATATCATTTCTCCTTTCAGAATTTTAAAAAATTTGTAAAAAATATTTTTCTCATGCAATACATTTCTGAATAAAGACACTACGTCTAAGGATATTAGAACATGGGCTTTCGGAATGGTTTGTTTTGTTATCAAATCTGGGAAAGTCTTTAAAATAAAAGTGTGTTCTTCCTGTCATTGGCAGTAATAAAGAACACAAATAAAATGACAATTTATATGTAGGTGATATAAAGTTTGTGAACCTTTGATTATCCGTAAGCTTTGCCTATAACTGCATTGGTTGTTTAATGCATTCTTCTTGACAATATAGGGGAGAACGGGGTAATTACGTCATGTTGGATAATTCCGACCCCCCGTAATATCTCACTTGCAATATGACATCCCATAATGTTATTGAAATTTTGTGAAAACACTGCTGAGTACAACTATTTTGATTGCGGTATTTGATAATTTACTTTGCATTGAACCATGTGGCAGTGATGTTATTGTTTCTTACTGCGCTAATTTAGAAATTGTAGTATTATAAATAAGTAAATATATTTTGAAATTATTGTGCAAACGAATCAAACGTAAGTAATTTAGAAAGCCTTAACCTTATATTTAATGAAATCAATTTGGTTTTTAGTGAGATGAGAGTGTGTTTTTAAGTGCGTGTATTTTTTTAAATAACAAACGTGCAGGGTAATTCCGACCCCTAATGTACGGGGTAATTGCGACCGTTCTTTTTCGAGTTTATTTTCGTTTGCTTTTTATCACAACCATATTATGCAATATTATGTATATATTGTATATAATGTATCACAAATGTGTTGATTTTTTTTTCTACATTTCGACCACAACATTTGAATTTGCTTCGCTTGTTTTCTCGTGCGATATTAGAAGTGACTATTTACGTTTTCATTTTTGACCAACAATGTAGAGTAGGTATGTGATCTATGTACGTAGTGTTGTACATAAACAAGTTATTGTGATAGCAAAATATTATCTTCTTTACTTATTATTAATAAATGTAAATTAAACCTATAAATCACTACGAAATTGTGCTGAAAATAAACGCGGTCGGAATTACACCTCTTGGGGGTCGGAATTACCCATACTTTGACAGAATCTGAAGAATTGCAATTTTTTACTAATGGAAGTATAATCCTATAATATACCTATAACAAGGTATTAATAATATCGATAAATGTTTACCCATGCAACACACTTTAAAAAAGCATAACGTACCAATTCATTAAATCACATTCTCTACCTCAAAAATCAATTTTGCTTAGGTAGGTCGGAATTACCCCGTTCTCCCCTACAATTTTGACTCCTATCTTTTAATAATATCGTTGTATTTGTCCTGTGGTATTGTAGTTAGTTTTGAGTCCCGTTTTGAGGGCGCAAAATCGCAGTTTACGCCCCGTTTTAGCCGTAGGAGTGAAAGCTCCGAGCGACGCCGGAGCGCTCATCGCACCTTACATCCTATTGAGACAAAAAATGTTCGTACCAAGGGAACAACATCTTGCCATTGGTGATTTTGCGCCCTAGGAATGAAAAATACTATTTCCGTATATAAAAATCACTATTTATTCTAACAAATTTAGATTGGAACCATCACCAGGCAAATTTTAATAATACGTAACAAAATTTAACGCTATTCAAGTTTAAAAGTTCCAAATTAATTAGTTCAATTCTGAATTTTTTCAAAAAGATCTTTACATGCGCATTCCGTATTTAAATAAGCTCTAAAGACAAGAAGAAACTTGTATATTATGATGCTAACAGCGTCGTTTGCATCATCGATTAGCCGGAAATTATAAAGAGTCTTTTAATTACATACATATACGGCCTGACACTCAGGCGTACGGGCGCGGGTGCGCGCCCACGCTCGCCTCCAATCTGCACAATTCATAGCTTTTAAAATGATTTTGTACAGATCTTCACGAAACCTTCGTTGAAAACCTGTTTGAAGACGTGCAGTCTTTTTGAAATCTTTCTTAATTAGGATACAGGAATTAAACAAAAAAATTTTATGATTATTTGTAATCCATTAAAATATGAAATAATAATACCAAGTACCGCAAAGAGACACAGAGCGATAGCCATCAGAATTTCGAATGTGTTTAAGGCTTTGTAAAAATAAAGTTAGGAGAAATTGAAATGATTTTCCTTGTGTATTATTCTCGTAGCTTTAAATCCATTAGCATGAAAGAGAATTTTATTTTGTTTAAAATGATTAATTTAGTAATAAAGGCATCGAATGTTTACAAGGATGCTCTTGAAAATGTCGAAGGCAAAATTTAGTTTTAGTCAACAGGAATTCTGATATCGTACGAAATTTCAAAGCTTTTCACCAAAATTACAATACCTCTATTTACAATATATTTCTGTTGATTTTAGAATATTGGAATTGTATTGAAACCACGCACAATGGCGCATAAAATAGTTGGAGTCTATAAGAAACAATTTTACTTTTTACCCCATTGTATCGCCATATATGCAAAATGTCGCCCATAATGAATATTTTGTTGAATGATTTTCTGACACTCTAATTCGAGACTACGAGGTTTTTCAAATAATTGCTAAGAGAGAAACGTTATAAAAATATATTGGAGTTTTTCATATTTTTTTTGTGACATTTCATGAAATTTTTATTTGAAATTGTTCTTAAATTTAATTGCCGAGTATTTCTTGAAAAAAATCTAGTATATTTCTTTATGAGTTCTACGCTTTTTTTTATCCTTTTTTTCAAAGAATCTATAATATTTTGGAATGTTGCCGTCATTCTGTAGACTAAATCAGGTTAATTATTTAAATAAATCAAGCACCTTTTTGCCTTCCTTAATCAAATTTCGTCCATCCATTCTCCGTAGATTTTACACGCAGTTGTTATTTAAACCCCTTAGATTTACCCTTAGTTCTCACCCGTAACTGAAGCAAAAATGAGTGTGCAACGGAGAGTAAAGTGCGTTTACCAAGGGTTGAATCTGACTAGAAAGATATCGTAGAACTACCAATTTTGTCTGAATCCATGCACCTGTACAAACTGCGCAATCGGTGGAAGCATTTTGTTTGTTTAGTTTCTTTGAACAAGTATGTGTATCTTTTTGA
This sequence comes from Trichopria drosophilae, assembly GCA_030407085.1. Classification (NCBI taxonomy): domain Eukaryota; kingdom Metazoa; phylum Arthropoda; class Insecta; order Hymenoptera; family Diapriidae; genus Trichopria; species Trichopria drosophilae. The sequence goes on along the minus strand of CM059585.1, from coordinate 108,248,437 downwards.
TTTTTAGTGTTTTAAGAATGGCGCTAAGGTAGCATGTGACTTGATTATGATTGGATTTAAAGACGGTCCAAGAACCAGTAATTTAGTTGGAAGAGCATTCAACCGACATTCGAAAGGAATCAATGTTTATGATGTTTCTCAAGTATTCCATTTTATTGTGATCAGGAAGTAATAGTTCAACCATTACAATACATTTTCGCAAAAATTTTGAACATTTCTCATATTCTTAAGAGCGCTTTTAGAATATTGGAAGATGTCAGTATTGTCTTTCTTTTGGAAAATATTGACAATATTAGGATGTATTTCCAAACACAAGGTCATTTTCAAGGTCAAAACTGAAAAAATGGGATCATAAACGTGTTTTCCCATGTTGTAACGTTGTTCCATGTTCTCTGATCGTTCTGATTTCTATACAGCTTGGTTTATTGAAGGTTTTTGACAAGACGAGCAAGCACATTATCAAAAATCACCTGCAAGGTTAAAATAAAAAAATTTTCAATTTTTTGCTATATATATTTTTTATACCTATATTTTTTTATATATAACAAAATATATATTAGACGAAAAACTATGAAACAATAAAAACAGCATTAAATTCTCAAGGAAAAACACTTAAAGTTGACCTTGAAGATGACCTAATCGCTTATTTTTACGACGGTATAAATATTAGGATGTGTTTCCAAAAACAAGGTCATTTTCAAGGTCAAAACTGAAAAAATGGGATCTTATACGTGTTTTCCCATGTTGTAACGTTGTTCCAGGTTCTCTGATCGTTCTGATTTCTATACAGCTTGGTTTGTTGAAGGTTTTTGACAAGACGAGCAAGCACATTATCAAAAATCACCTGCAAGGTTAAAATAAAAAAATTTTCAATTTTTTGCTATATATATTTTTTGTATATATTTTTTGATATACAGGGTGTCCGAAAAGTATGGAAACACTCAAATATCTCGGAAAATCGACATCGAATCGAAAAAGTAAAAATACACGTATTCAATGGTTTCAAGAGAGCTATCCAGTGACACCTAACACAACCCCCCACCCCCACCCGCTGGGGGTGATAGAGGGGGTAACTTCAAAATTTTAAATGGGAACCCCCAATTTTTATTGCAGATTTTGCTTCCTCAGAAAAAGTTACGTAAATTTTGCCTACCATTATAATTGTTTTTGTTGACAGATGGCGCTGTAATCAACGAAATTAAAAAATTATTCTAAAAAGTTTTAAAAATCTCGCGAAAAACACAACGGATCAAAAAAGTAAAAACACACGTATTTAATGGTTTCAAGAGAGCTATCCAGTGACACCTAACACGACCCCCCACCCCCACAGGCTGGGGGTGATGGAGGGGGAAACTTAAAAATTTTAAATGGGAACTCCCAAATTTTATTGCAGATTTCTCTTCTTCAGAAAAAGTTACGTAAATTTTACCTATTATAATTATTTTTGTTAACAGATGGAGCTGCAATCTGCGAAATTAAAAAATTACTAAAAAATATTTAACTTGACGTACATGGAATAGCATACCACGTTTTCAGAATTTTAAATAACGTCTTTTGCCTTTAAATATTTCTAGTTTACCGATTCTCACCGCGAGGAGGTAGACGATTTTGAGAATCTTCTGTTTTACTTTTTTTTTTATTTGATTTCTGTTTTTTACCTTTTTTTTATTCTTCACTATTAAATTTTTTTATGTTTTTTTTTAATGTATTTGCTTACCTTTTCTTCCAGATATTAAAATTCTTTATTCGCTCCCCCCGTCTAATTGTGCATACAAAGTTTTTGACAGAAAAATGAAGAATCGACATCCTTATTCTACGAGGAAGTGAATGTCGTGTATCCGAATAGCGTAAATGGTGACCAAATCCGCATATGGTGTTATGGCTTTCTTGCATGACTGTGATTTTGTATACTTGTGTGAAAGTACTGTAGGTATCGCTTGCGGAAACCCATTGCATACACTCGGTCGATTTTTTCAACTGCCAGTGTTACAGAGAAAGTAGTCAATAATCGAACATCGTCAGCGTCCAAATCAAAACAGCACGTCTTAGTATTAGTTAAGCTCTATTGTTTGAATGAGTCAAGGTCTCGGTTATTTTTCAGCTTTGTGAAAATTACACATGCGAGCGTCACTCTTGTCGAAAACTTGGTCAAATTCGTACCGCAAAAAATCGCAATTCTCTTCGTTCTCGCTATTTGATACTTAATGTAATGTTTCTCTAACATTTGAATTTCTTCTAATTTTTTATATTTCTTTTATTTCTTCATTCTTTGCTTCATATTTCTTCCATTTCGATACATTCTGTATTCTGCCTCCTGTTGTAATTTGGCATACTATGTCTTTGACACAAAAAGAAAGGATCGAAATCCTTATTCTGCGAGGATGCGGCGATAAAAAAAGAACATACGAACAAGTCGTCCGCCAATTTAATGATACCCATCCTGATCGTCTACCTATTTGCAAATCAACTGTTTGTAAGACTGTTTCTCGGTTTCAAGATACTGGCTCTGTCAATGATCGACCAAAATCAGGAAGACCAAAAACGTCCACGAACGAAGACAACAGTTTAGCGGTCTGTGCAAGTGTCGTTGAGGACGTCCATACTTCGGTAAGAAAGATTGCGCAAGCCACTGGTATCGGCAAATCGTCTGTCCATGAAATATTAAAAGCAAATAAGTTCCATCCATATAAAATAAAATATGTACAAGAACTTTCGGAAGATGACTTCGATCGGAGATTAGAATTTTGTGAGGAAATGATGAGACGTTGTGACGAAAATGAATTATTTCCTTTCTGGATATGCTTCTCTGATGAAGCTACGTTTCAGTTGAGTGGAGAAGTTAATAGGCACAACCTACGATATTGGTCGGACGAAAATCCTCATTGGATGAGAGATACTCACACACAACATCCACAGAAAATCAATGTTTGGGCTGGCATTTTGTGCAATCAAATTGTTGGGCCTTTCTTCGTTGAAGAGAATTTCACGGCTGAAAGGTACTGTAATTTGTTAAATAACCAGATTATACCGGCAATACGAAATATTGCTGGTATAGCGTTTGATAATGTCTGGTTTCAACAGGATGGAGCTCCTTGTCATTTTGGTTTGATTGTACGCAATCTATTAAATAATATTTTCCCCCGACGTTGGATTGGTAGGAGGGGTTCGATCGAGTGGCCACCGAGGTCACCTGATCTAACTCCTCTGGACTATTTTTACTGGGGTTTCTTGAAGAACAAGGTCTACGAAACGAAACCAAAAGACATTGATGAGTTGAAAGAAAAAATAATTCAAGGTTCTAATACAGTATCTCAAGAAATGCTGCAAAAAGTTTATGATAACTTCTATGCACGATTGGGATATTGTCAAGTTGCTGAAGGACTTCAATTCGAACATCTTATAAATTAGTGGGCATAGACATGTTAAAAATCCAGTAAAGAAAATAGAAGCGAAGGAAAATTTAAACTTTAAAATAGAAAAAAAATTAAAAAAATAAAAAAAAAACAAATAAAAGGTAAAAACAAAAAAAAAATATACAAAAATAAAAAAAAAAGATTCTCAAAATCGTCTACCTCCTCGCGGTAAGAATCGGTGAACTTTGAAATATTTAAAGGCAAAAGACGTCATTTAAAATTTTGGAAACGTGGTCCGCTATTCCAGGTACGTGGTTCGCTGATTGCAGCTCCATCTGTTAACAAAAATAATTATAATAGGTAAAATTTACGTAACTTTTTCTGAAGAAGAGAAATCTGCAATAAAATTTGGGAGTTCCCATTTAAAATTTTTAAGTTTCCCCCTCCATCACCCCCAGCCTGTGGGGGTGGGGGGTCGTGTTAGGTGTCACTGGATAGCTCTCTTGAAACCATTAAATACGTGTGTTTTTACTTTTTTGATCCGTTGTGTTTTTCGCGAGATTTTTAAAACTTTTTAGAATAATTTTTTAATTTCGTTGATTACAGCGCCATCTGTCAACAAAAACAATTATAATGGTAGGCAAAATTTACGTAACTTTTTCTGAGGAAGCAAAATCTGCAATAAAAATTGGGGGTTCCCATTTAAAATTTTTAAGTTACCCCCTCTATCACCCCCAGCGGGTGGGGGTGGGGGGTTGTGTTAGGTGTCACTGGATAGCTCTCTTGAAACCATTGAATACGTGTATTTTTACTTTTACGATTCGATGTCGATTTTCCGAGATATTTGAGTGTTTCCATACTTTTCGGACACCCTGTATATCAAAATATATATTAGAGGAAAAACTATGAAACAATAAAGACAGCATTAAATTCTCAAGGAAAAACGCTTAAAGTTGACCTTGAAGATGACCTAATCGCTTATTTTTACGACGGTATATCTTTTGAACATTAATAAACCAAGCCCCATTGGAATCGGGGGAATTACCGTTAAGGTTACGAAGAAAGAGCATCCAACCTTTTTTTGTAGAAAATCTATTTTTCTTCCGATGTGCATTTTTAAAAAAAATGCAATGATCCGTAAAATATCACGTTTCATCAAGTGATGACCTTGAAGATGATCTTGTCGTAGATTTACATGCGGTTATTCGTGGTCAGCTCACCAACAAACGTTAGAATAGCAGTGCCAAAAAAAATTCCGCTACGGCGAATCCATTGCTATCTTCGGCGTTATGTATTTTGGTAGTTGAGTGGAGGAAATAGTTAATGCCATTTTTCAACAAATTAGTAGACTCAATTCTAATATCAGTAAATCATTTTTTCTAAACTCCGGGCGTAGATTTCGATTTGGTAAGATCTTCGGACTCAATTTATCTAGACCCACGTCTGTCGTATTAAAAAATATCGTACGGGCGACATAATACCCTCTCCACATAATATTTTGTAAAATATTTTTACGCATAGTATTAAAAAGTAATATTTGCGCCTTAGAAAAATAAGAACTAATTTAAGTACAGAAGTCGATGAAAGAAGTGCTACTTTACGAAATCCTATATCGACGATTTATTTTATGAATATTGTATTAAAACGTATAAGTCTTATGCCTCTCCTTTGGCATCAAGTGTTCCTTTAAATTATAGTATTACCACTAAAAACTATACTTCTCGCGCTTATATGAATGCATATGAGAGTTCAGGAATGAGTTACATATGCGGAATTGTACTACACATGCGCAAAAAAAGTCCGCTTCTACGCACATTATGAGACTTTTGTGATGCATGTAATGATTGGCTAATAGTCTTGATGGGCAACCAATCGGCGTCGGGCAGAATGCCTGTGCGGCAAGAAGTTAGTGGTTTGCGCATGCGCAAATTGCTGAATAAGTCAAAACTCATACGTGAGTGACGATCGTCATCTGATTGGAGGTCACAAATAGCAAACGTGCACTTTAATCTCATTTGTTAGTTCCATAATGCATCTTATATGAACTCACTTGCTATCCTCTGCTTTTTCCTGGTCGTTTTTTCTCATATTTTACATTGAATTTGATGTGTGTAATATTCTGAACGGATTCAAATTCGTCTTGTGAATTTATTACGTTTCATTTAATTCATCAATCATTTTCGATTCATTGTTTTTGCCTCATATTAATGCCTATAATCACATTTTTTACAACTGGAGTATACAGTGAAGAACCGTTGCAAATTTTTGGGACATCATTGTATCAACTTTTCTACCTGGATATGAGCATGTCACTTATCATCTACTGCGAGCCAACACATACAATAGCCCTACATTTACAAGGAAATGTTGTATTTCTTTTATTGATGTTCCATAGCGATGTAACTGAACATGAAAGGGAGTTCTTTCCAATATACGGTAAGAGACAAATGCTCGATTTCCGGGTTTCGATGCATCCCGATGGTATAACGACGGCTGAATCTGGGCGTTGCAAATGATGCCAAGAAAAATTCAACCAGGAAGGAACCATCTTCGGCTGAACGAGGTGCTCCGTTGCATATATAGGCAGGAACGCTTCAGAAAATCTACCATGAATCAAAATTAAAGTCGCTTTAGCGTAAATTTTCCGGCGTTCCTCTTACCCCGCTTTGATAGCACCGACGCCAGAAACTCTCGACCGAAAAGCCCGAATGCTCAAAGCAAGGCAATTAGTCATTCACACGACGATGATAAAACACAAAATTTCTCATCGTAGAGTGGCCTATATCGGCATCCCCAAGTTCGCCTCTCGTTTGTTCGCGATTTCTCGGGTGTGAAAGGAGTGGATGGCTTTTCACGGAGCTTGCCGAGGCGTCTCGACACGGAAAATAATAAACTACATCGTGCAATGAAGCTTGCGGACGTGTTCTGTCCCCCATGTGTAGGTTGGTTGTCCTTACGTTTCAGAATTTTTGCTGATGAATGACGTTTACATACGACTTTGTAGAGTATTTGACACAATGATGAATATGACCGATTCTATGTCTTATTTTTATATCAAAAATTGAAATCAAGTTTAATTTTATTTGTTTTTTCATTTTAACATGATTGGACAATATTTCGAATTATGTCTTTTTTTATTTTATGTCGAAAAATTAGACCTTTTTCGATTAATTACACAGGACCCCAAAAAATTTTGTTCGGTTTGACATCGAAACGAGACTAGGCGATTCTTATAGATTTTGGGCTCCTGAATTCGAATCCGCAGACAGAATTTGTCCTATACGTCAGGGTTTTTTAATATTCTAGGTTTTAAGTGTAAAAAAATGATTTTTTATGCATATTTGTTAAATAACTGTATAAAACAACAATTCGACCACAGAAGGAGCCGGACTAGACGATTCTTATAGATTTTTGGCTGCTAAATTCGAATCAGTGGACAGAATTTATCCTATACATCAGGGTTTTTGTATATTCTAGGTTTTAAGTGTAAAAAATACTTTTTGGGGCATATTTACTACATAACTGTATAAAACACTGATTCGACCATAGAATGAAGCCGGACTAGACGATTCTTATAGATTTTGGGCTCCTGAATTTGAATCAGTGGACAGCATTTGTCCTATATGTCAGGGTTTTTTTTATATTGCCATCTATTAATTTTACACGGAATCATAAACAAATTTTAAATAAAAACCACGCTCGTGAGGAGAGTTTGGAGCCCAAATAACGCAATTTTTACAATTATAAACTAAAATCTACAATAATTCTGATGTGATGAAGGAATTCCATGCGGGGATTTGAAATCAGTGCGCCAAAAATTAAACAAGAATCACCTAGTCAGCTTCATTATGTGATCGGATCGCTGTTTTATTTACTGACTTAGCAAATACGCATAAAAAAGCAATTTTTTCCAATTATAACCTAAAAAATATAATAATTCTGATGTGATGAATTAACTCTGTGCCAGGATTTGAATTCAGCGTCAAAAAATAAACAAGAATCACCAAGTCTAGCTTCATTCTGTGGTCGAATCGTTGTTTTATACAGTTATGTAGCAAATATGTATAAAAAACATTTTTTTACACTTAAAACCTAGAATATAAAAAAAACCCTGACGTATAGGACAAATTCTGTCCACGGATTCGAATTCAGGAGCCCAAAATCTATAAGAATCGCCTAGTCGCGTTTCAATGTCAAACCGAAAAGATTTTTTTGTGGTCCTGTGTTATTAGTTAGATATTGATGTTAGCAACATTTTGTAACAAGATAAAATGTTTGGTAACTTTTCATTAGTATTAAAACAAAAACAATTCATACATTTTCATAAAAAAGTGGATTTTGTTAACATGTCAGCTCGATTAATCAGCATTTTCTTCTACTTATTTATAAGAAAACCTCTTCACAACCAATTTATGCAACTGGAAAAAGACATTGAGATAGCGATACACGAATGATAAATTGTAAACATTATAAATTCATTATTCAATACTTTAGGCTGTTTTTTCTCCATGTTTGTATCTAGGCAATTAGTAGAGTCGCCATGGACTAGTTTTTTTTTAATAAAGCGTATACTGAAGATCTAACCATAATTATGCCTGATATATCCATAGGGGACGGTGGGGTAGACTGTGATACGGGGCACACTGTTCCACTAAAGATTTCTCGAAACTTGCGCGCCGAAAAAATCCAATATTTTTGTATAATATTAAGGTTATCACTGCCAATCGAAAAGAAACAAAAATAATGGGGTTGTGAGTAATAGATAAATATGAGTTTCGAGGTATCTAAAGTAACATTTTTTTCTGAATTTCCTTTTGTCATAAATTTACATATATTTCTTCTGTATCTTTAGTAAGGCATCGACTGAATAATAGAATAATCAAAGAAAATAATCGAATTAAAAAATTAACCTAAAAATATTAAATTTCTTAAAATTTAATGAAAATGGTAAAAATAATCATGTGGGGTTCATTGTGACACAGAATTGTGGGGCAGTGTGTGACATAACCTGCATATTGAATTATTTAAAAAAATATTCTTTTTAACACTTGTAGATTGGAGATTGGAATTAAATACAAAATGTAACAAAAATGTTCGCTGTGATAAAAAGGGATTTTGTAACGAATAAGTAAGTATATAACATAAAAAATTCGTTATTATTATATTGATACAGATTTTATAAATATAAAATTATTAATAAAATATAATTGTAAAATCATTATAATAACATCATAATTTATTTTTAAAAAACTATTTCCCTGCCTTACATCATACGTCACAATGTGCCCCATAGTATAAATTACTACTTGTCACACCTGACCTCACAGCTATGCACAATCTACCCCAAGTATGGGGCAGACTGTGGTAAAACCAAATTTTTTAAAAATGAATATTTTTATTGAAATATGTTATTTTTGTACGCATATCTTTGTTGTTTTATCAACTTAAGTAATCACATTATCGATTAGTGTTATAAAAATGAATGTTTATAGGTTATAATATATTTTAAATTAACTTTGAAACAAAGCGTCACAGTCTGTCCACTCTCCCCTACGTATGCCAGGAACCTTGCGTTATTTCTTTCAGTGTAGTTTCTATATTTTCCCTGACAGCCTTTTATCTCCGTTAATGGTCAATTCCATTATAGCAAATTCGAATTTTCATGGCCTGTGAAAACTCAGACTTATATCAAATGCAGTAGAGTCTCGGTACATTTACCCACTCGGTTTCTCGCCTTTCCCTCCAGTCTCCTTATATTTGTCAGAAAAAGGGAAACGCCGCTTCTCCCACTCCCCGCAGTCCCGTTATGTTCGTGACGTAACAGCAGTCCCTTCCTGAGGCCCCGGCTCGTAAGGGGGGGGGGGTGAGAGCGGCGACAAGGAAATATAATGAGACGGAACCGGACAAATATGCTGGAACGTAAATATGGCGAGACGCAATTATACCAGTACTCGACTGCATATCGGTATTTCTAGAAATGATGTAAAGTTTATAAAGTCACCAAATATAAGTATGTGCAGTCCAAACAAAGAAGCTTCTTTGGTCAATAAATAATAAAAATGAATAATGAGAATTCCAATGAGAAAATATTTTTCAACTTTCTATTTTTAAACTTGTCTAAACTGTCAATCGATAACTTTGGGACAGATTTGCAGAAAATTACCATTATTTCTCGTAAAAATTACTAGATTTTTTTACTGTCTGAAATGCAAATATTCTAAGAACTTATTTTGGTTATATATGGTGAATGGTAACATTTCCAAGTGCAATCTGTAATATTCATAGGTGCATGAATTTGACATTATATATGACTAAGATGACGTCATTGTAAATAAATTGAGTTTATAAGAATGTATTTATTTTGAAAGTTGATGTTAAAAAGAAATTCATGGCGTAAATGTTACGTACGTAGGATAAATATTTATAATTTACATTTTTAATCTTATTGAAAATATATGTTAGTTCAGACGGTTATATAGTTGTAAAGGTAAAGTAGTGAATGTCCAATTTAAAACTGAATATTCCGAGTATTTCTAGCAAATGACGTTAAGTTTTAACTTTACGTATTTAGTAAATGTCTCCTGTGTGAGGCTGACTTATTTACTTACATGAGCATATGAAACGAACATGGTTAAATTCAATTCATAACTAATAATGGGGCAAGAGGAATAAATCATTCCCACAAATAAACTGAACTAGAGTATTAATTAGAGTCGAATGTCAACAAAATTTTCAAACCTAAAGTAAAATCATTGATGCAGAATACAATGTGAAAGAAAAAGCTATTCGCGAGTAACCTAATTGAAGGAAAATAATGTATAAAGCTTGTTAAACCTATCATTATATAATACCATAACATGTAATAGAAAATGTCTTAACGCTTTAAGGACGAGAGAGACACATTTTGAATACAATTTTCAACGCAGTATTTCTTTAGGATTAGGTAAGCCAAAAAATTTGGTAGAACCATTTCTTAAGGTAAGTCCTAAAGAAATACTGCGTTTAAAATTGTATTCAAATTGTGTCCCTCCTGTCCTTAAAGGGTTAAATTAACTAAGGAAAGTATTGTTATTTCCAAAATTATTATATTATATAAATTTTTATTGAGTTCAAATATATTGAATTATACAATTTAATAAATATCGAAGATCCAACAGGATTTTCTTCTAATATATGTCAATAGAATCCACTTAACGATTATCTCGATTTTACCGCATTAATGTATTATTTTTTTATAATTAAATATACTAAACCGTATAATTATAATGTTCATATTTTCTACCGTTGCTTCGTGTCTTTTGCATTACTATAAGACAGCGCAAAATGGACATCAACGTTTTCATTAAAATGTTGAAAAGACTTTATGTCGGTTTTTGTAAATGTCAGCAGCTTATCTTGCTGGGAAAGGCGTAACAATTTTTATACCGACAAGTTTTATTTTTACTCCTTACCGATAAATGAAGGAAGCAGCAACTATCGGTACATGAGTTGATGTCCAACAAGTATTTATTTTCAATATAGCAAAAAACTTATCAGAAATGTTCCATTTCTGGGCAATAATTATGTAATGTATTAACAGTTTTTGATAATTTGTGGTTATTTATAGGGAAATCAATAAATTTCAGTTTCTGACAAACACAGTTTGGGTGGCCATAGTTTGATTCTGTAGCTAAGCAATTGGGTATCAAAACCTAGTTCGTTCGATTCACAGATCGAAATCAGTTGATTTCTGAAGATAAATAATGGTTTTTAGTTCCTAGAACCAAACGGTTCGGTCGACACCATATACATGCTGCATGAAAGTAACATTTCTCTACAAATTTTGAGTATTTAAAACACTCACTCGATGGAAAATAAACCCAAATGCCGTACACTTAATGAGAAATACGAATCCCGAAAAGTATAAAATGAAAATATAAAAACTAAGTCGCTCGCCATGATGTATAGTGCAGCATCTACGAAGAGGCTTGGCAACTTTGATTTAGGTTGACCAAGGATATTCCGTAAACCAAACCGGTTGGATAATAGCAACAAAACTAGCCGAACCAAATTTGCGAAGGTGTCACAACAAACAACCAAACCAGGATGTAGCAACCAAGTTATTTAGTTAAAGTAATCAACTTGTTTAGTTAAATCAACCAAATTGCTTAGTTAAAGGACCTAATATTGTGGTTTTGAGAACCAAATCATTCTTGAATTTTTACTAACAAAAACTTTTGCCAATGATAACGTATGATGTTTGTAAGTTTGAGTGACGGCGATAATCAAACCGGATAGCAATTGATTGTTATCACAGGAAATTATAACACACAATAATACAATATAATACATAATAAGGTTCTATAATACACAAAGTGGGTACATGTACTCTATCATGTAATGAACTCTATCATGTTTATGAAATCGTACAATTCAGTAGTACTATAATTATTTAAATTCCTGGCAGTGCAGAAACTAACCTCGAATTTTTAAATAATAATTGTTATAATTTTACAATTATAATGATTACTAAACATGTGATAGTAATGTTAACAACTAGCACTAATGTAGAGCGTTTTGGTCATGTTCTTCGTAAGGGTCTCAATTAGCGACCATATCCGCCTCGGGTAGGCTTTGTTCACCAGTAAAGCCTTCACATGGGGTATTAGCCGCAACATTATACGTTTTATGTAACTCACGTTTCGATATTTAGGACTAGCGGTATGCACGTTGAGAACATTACATCCGGTCTAGTTTGTGGTTAATGTATTAAAAATACCGATGTAACTAATCCAGGGACTACCTATTATAACTTTGCGCATTTTCCAGCAGTATCAGTACACAAAAATTGCGTGATAATTTATCGCATTCAAACGTATGCTCTAAAAATTATCCAGAATAGAGCTAGCAAGAAAATGAAAATAATTCACTTATTGTTTTCATTGTAATAATTAATCACTTCAATTACGAAACATTAATCTTTCTAAGATCTTTGAAGAATAATTATCTCATCTGCCAGAGTTTTTTTTTAGAAGTCACCCGACTTAATGCGATCTAAGCACGCTCGGCTTTTCCTGCATCTGTCGTCTCTCAATCTACTGCCTTCATCTGCCCTTCCCATCTTTGGGGTTTTCTCTATCTTCCTCTCTTCGACGGACCGCAATGTGGATACGGCTGTGAAGTCGCTTTTCTCTCGCGATTGCTTCGATTGCTTTCCAAGGATTACTCAGAGTAATTGCGTTTAAAGTTAAGGCTCTAATTTTCATATATTATTAATTAATTATTATAATTATTTAATCAACACTTTATCATTGTAAACGGGTCAGGTATAATAATATAATATAGTATAGATATAGCACTAAATTTAAACTTCAAAGGCCAAAAATTGTATGAACGAGAGTAAAACTGATTGGTCTACATTATTTCTCACTGAATTTCGAGGAACTGATAATCAGTATAACTTAATTTGAATATAGACAATAAAATGCTATCGAAATTTTCGATACTGCAGACCTTGATATAAAAAACGACAAATCCTTGTTCGAAATTAGTATAATGCATTAATGTTGTGGTAGTTTCCAAAGTCAAAGTCACATTACGTATATTTAGTTAATCATGTTTAGACCCTTGTTGTCATACTTATTATTGCCTGGTTGGTTTTTTGGGAACTTTTAAATAATACTATTTTATATTGCATCTTTATCAATCGGAGGGAGGCCATGCTGTCATTATCTGTGGTACAATGACACAAATTTCATGCAAGATTGTGCCTCTAGAATCTCGTAAGCGACATTACTGTAAAGGCAGACTATATTCCAAGTCGATTCGTTTAGAATACTATCACCGTTTTGCAAGAGGTATGTTTCAAACATTGCTGATATGACTAGTTTGAGCTGTGAGTTATTATTGAAAGAACTTCATTTAAAAAGTAGTGAACATCAAAGTACTCCAATTCTAGAATTAGGTTGGTCCATTGATGCAGTTTTAAAATTCATATAAATTCATTTAACAATATGTAATACGCGATAATTCACTTAAATTTACTAAAATTCAATATAATCCAAAATGTTTGCGTATTACAATTCAGTCTCGCTTATGCCTGATAAACCTGAGAACAATATTCTGAAGACGTTGTAGTTTGATGTTGAGATAACCTGAAAGATTAGCGATGGACATGGTAGCATAGTCAAGATGAGGGATGACCAATGAGTTGGCGAGTGATAATTTAGCAGAAGGGGGTAAAAATAACTCGCGATATTTGAGCCGATAGAGGAGATTGTGAATTTTGGTTAAAATAGAGTTGACATGTCTATTCCATGATAGGTCGGAAGCAATTATGACACCCAAGTCCTTTACCTCAGTAGAGTAGGGAATTACGTCGTTACCAACTAAAATTTGCGGCACGGTTATGTTCTTGATGGTAGCAAGATTCTGAGAAGCCCCGATGATAACGGCTTGTGTTTTATGGGCGTTAAGTGTAAGTCCATAATCCTGCGACCACCTGACAAGTTTTGCGATTTCGCTGTTGATATACCTGATTGTTTCAGTAAGTCGACTAGTTGGGATGGATAAATAGAACTGGATATCTTCTGCGAAAATGATGGTGGTGTCTTGCCAGTAATCGAGTCTGGAGAAAAGTGTGTTAATGACAGTGATGAAAAGAATCGGTCCAAGGCTAGTGTCCTGAAGAACTCCGGATGTAGTGTTCTCCTGTTAGGATGTTTGTTCATCCAATCCAATCATCGATTCAGATCGACCAGGCAGAAATGAATGTATCCATAGAATCGCAGAGTTCTCAAAGCCCAAATCGTGAAGGCAAGCCAGGATGACTGTGTGGCTAAGGGACTCAAAGGCCTTTGAGAAATCGCACAGGACTAAGATGGCGATGTAGCCTCTGTCGATACCCGACCGGATGTCGTCCAACAGGTGTAGCAACGCTGTTTGTGTACTGTAGAACCTACGGAATCCACTTTGTTTTCGATGAAGCAGCTGGTTGTTCTCTAGGAAGGTAATGATTTGACGGATAGCTAGAGAGAGAGGGAGAGAGAGAGAAAGAGAGAGAGAGGGAGAGTATGAGAATGTTGAACATGTAAAGAGTAAGTGCGAGTATGTGAAGTAGAAAAGGGAAAGAGGGGTATATGTTCTAAGTGAGGATGGGAGAGGAATTACATGAATGGAGATCATAAAGAGAGCCGAGGGATACAAGAAAAGAGAGAGGAAGAGAGAGATGGAGAGAGAGGAGAGATAGAGGATAGCATATTTTGCGTAAGTAGGGTCATACGTGAAAATAAAAGTCCTTAAGAAAGTTGTTGGAATAAAGATAATATTAAATATACGGTTGAAAAAAGTTTTGTTTTTAGTTAAACCATAGCTATTACATTTCGACCAATCATTCAAATCTTCTTCAGAAATTTTTGCAAGCCATACATGCACTATTAAGATTAAAAAGTTAAAATTCGAAAATTGGTATTAAAAATCTATGTCCTCCTAAATGTTACGAATCGGAAGAAGAAATTAAACTCTAAAATGTAGACGTTTAAAAAATATGGAACACTATCCAGGGTTCACTTATACAATTATGCTCTCTACCCGGTCATCGACGAGGACTCTGGCGGGTTCTCTTTCTCTCTCGCTTAGCGTTGTTGGAATCATAAACCCTGTTGTGGCGAACAAACACCCTCCCGAGTCCCGGGACTTTTCAGGCCACTTGCAACGAACGAACCTGCTCTCCCGCACACTCAATAATCTCGTACCGCTCTGGAGAACAGCCCCTATCGCGTGACCCCCTTTCCCCCCAAACCCACGCCCTCGTGTTCGGTCGGTTTCTCCTCATCCCCTCGAGCTGTCGCCGTCGGTGGCCGGCAGTTCAGTTCGATCCTGATCGAGCAAAGGCCGATGCGGTGACGGCGTCGACGAGCTATGAAGCTCGGGCCTATCGTCCGCAAGTAAATTGATGGAGAGTCCTGCCTGCCTGCTAATAACCAATGACCGGCCTCCCGCCAGGTAGATCTTCCGCGTCCGATGCTATCGCGGCGACACCCGTGACAGATCGCTCCGGAATATCAATGAACGTGCGAACACAAAAGATGCAGTAACGACCACGCTACCCCAGTGGCGATGATAATCATTGTAATAAAAGCAAAATACAGATATAGCTACGTTCGCTCGGGCGAGACGAATTTTATGACGGATCGCTTTTCGAACACCAATCTCCGAATATACCAGTGAATATAATCTTTTTTAACAGTTGACCCGATGGCGTTCGCGAGATTACCCGTAATAACGATTGGGGTGGTACCTTTCGCAGGTACAGATACGAGAGAATTCGTTTTGTTTATTTTCGTCAAACTTCCACACAAACAGAATATTTCGTATTATATTTGAAGTAAAATCTGTTTTTAATAGATTGTACGACTATGTCTGCGCTTATGGTAAATAGAGAGGTGTCTTATAAGAAAATAGACGGAGATGAATGAGGTTCTTTCCTGTTACTTAATGTAACATCTGTGGATGTTCCTCGCTTTATAATCTTCAATAATAGCAACGTCAAACTGGCAGACCACTTTTGAATATCGACATTTTAGCAGGCTACATATTTCATGGCTAATATTTTAGCTCTTCATATAAGCAACACAGCAGGGATCTTGCTTATCCAAATAGGATATTGGCCAAAACTTAAGGGTCATTCAAGGGTTTAAGTATCCAGTAAACAAATGACACAACAATGATTGAATACCCAACAGCAATGTAAAGGATTTCTCGTCTTTGCAGTTTTACCGCCAGTAGGCGGCATCATTCCAAAAAATTACATTCGAACATACCAATCAAAATGGGATCTAAAAAGAATCTAAAGCTTTGAGAATCTTACACACTGACCAATCTAGTAACGATCCCAAACTGTAGATGTGTTAAAACGTCTGAAATGAGTTCCCTATTCGCGCAAATGTCGTATTATGATCGAACTTGTTATTCTGGATTGGCGCTATCTGCTTTTTATATTGATGCAAGACACGGGGCTAGAACTACCCACGTAGTGAAACCAAAAAAGTGGGGAAGAACTAATCCGCACGGTTGCGCCAGTATCATTTGGTTAACCCCTCGCAATGAATTTACGACTCTTCGCCATTCGCATCTAAAGCGGGAAGAGCAAAAGTGGGAGGACAAGCAACACGCGCAATAGGGGGCGCCCAGCCGATACTGGCGCCACTTAGCGGATTAATTATTTGGCTTCAAACAGATTACATTGAAAAAAGTAACAATCGTTATTAGGTTTATCATTTTACTGGAGTCTTAAATGAGCTCTAAATTTTATCCAATGTCTCGTTTTTATAGGATCTTACGAAAGTTTGTATCTGGGCTAGAGATAACCATTCTTTTCCGTTACCCTTGGACATCTTGATGCACAGGATATGTTTTGATTAATGCCTACTTCTCTGTGAAGAGCTCATTATAATAGGATAATTGGAAGGTAATTTCCTGAAGTGTCATCAGCATGAAATCAAATGCTCAGACTTATAGGATACTCGGAACCTTAGATAAGACCTAAATTTGTTCGAAGAATTCATTTCGATATGCCGGTCAGATGGTAGTTATGCAAAATGGGCTACCAACGTGTAGTAGATTTGGCAAGACCAGATGTCCATTGTATTGTTACTAAGCCTATAATTGTTAGTGGGCCTTCGACGTACCAAATACTTGAAGCCTCGAAAATGATCCTCGAAATACTGCGAAGCTGCTATTTTAATATGTTGTTTTGAACGTGGTTTTCTGGAGTGATACTCCAAAATAAAGACCACTCGTTGTTACATAAGTCTAAAACCTGTAAGTGATAGAATGACAATATTCCGAAATGGCCTTGGTGGCATTACGTTGCTTATCATATTTAATTCATGGTACTACATTTCTTAACAGACAGATTATCAGTAGTAGTGTTCCATTCATTAAATCCTTATACTCATGAACAATCCATTTCTAATTATCGAATTCTTGGGTATGCAATATTAATCTGGTATCTAATAATTGATGTTTAATCAGTAATTTTGAAAATGACGTCGTAAGCTTACATAACGATGTTAGTAATATGCGATAAGCTATGTTTCACACATATAATTCATTCAACTAATGCATGCATAGTTTACATTTATACCCAAGGACTAATTCGTGTGATGTTCAATCGCAGATTGAAGTGAAGTGTCCTAGTTCAGAACTACAATTTGGAAGCTGACCGGCTCCAACTGCACCAAACTAAATGGCCGATTGCTGAAAAGGACATTGTTGCTCTATTACCAATCTGTGATTTCTACTGAAAATACAAATGGTTGGTTGTAACAAAAACTCTTATTCTTTATCCTTTCGTTATAAAAAGCTTATGAACTGCTCTTTGTCTTCATGGAATCTAAATCCATGTAACTATAATGTCCATCGTCAAAGTTTGAAACCTGATAAGTACCCAACAAATTTAGGTTGGATAATATCAAGACATTAGTAATGAAAAGCAACGTTATTGGCATGGTGACAATGAAACGAAGAGGTGTTCCCTGAAGGTTAACCCATATATATTCGCATCCCAAATATGAAAAGACGAATCAATAACAAAGAAATATTTGATGTGTCCTTTTCGTAGATGCTAATTTGCTCGAGAAAGATCGAAAGTTTACGCAGCTGGCAAGTAGTACATGTTCTCTCTATGAAACAATGGAACTCGTTAGCGCCTGAGATGAACATAGATTGAATGCCCTTAGCCCCTAACTAGTATTGGCGAATTTCCACCCTATGTTTTTTAACTCGGTATTGCATCGTTACGCCTCTAATGGATTCCTTACCCCCTGCGGACCGAAACGTGGATAATGCGTTGAGAGGATCTTGCATGT
Source organism: Trichopria drosophilae (assembly GCA_030407085.1). NCBI lineage: Eukaryota > Metazoa > Arthropoda > Insecta > Hymenoptera > Diapriidae > Trichopria > Trichopria drosophilae. Next base: position 108,230,235 of record CM059585.1, on the reverse strand, counting down.
GCAAAATCGTTCTGGTACTTTACATTTCTTTGCATCCTTGTCTCTTAATGCGAACGTTTCAGTTGAGAAATATTAAAATTCTCATCGCAGGAGCATGGTAAGTTAACTTCTCGCTCCCCTTGGAGTGAAAGGCTATTACGAAGAATTCGGAATGCCTTTTTGAAGAGCCGCCGGTTCGAATGGTTATTTCCTGGTGTTGATGGTGGTGCGGGTAGCTCGCGGCGTTGATATAGGGTACGAAATTCGAATTCCAAAAATATGACATATTTTCGATTGCGATAAAAAGGGCGAATCTTATCGGGCCGATCAACAGATTGCCGGCGGAAAAACCACCTTTGCCCGTCACTGATGGCACTCGACTTTGAGCGCGATTGCCACGCCCTTGCGTAAATGCGCATTTTTATCGACGATGTACGAGTGAGTATATTTAATTTACGTTGCCGCCGGCGGCGCGCACGAATGCCACGTACATACGAAATGCGTCGCAGGCGGCGATGCAGCTATAGACCGCTTGTATATCTCTCCCGCACCCGCACATGTTCGTACCTGCGCGCATGGATATCCACACAAGCTCGCGGCCGAATACACACAATGGTGTGTTATATAAAGGGAGAGGTGTTGGGTACGCGACAGCTGTAAACCCCTGGGGATGCGAATCCTCGACTCCTGCCCCCGCAGATATTCGCCGTATCCTCTGTTAGCCGACAACCACCCTGCGCTCTGTCTGCCCTCCCCGCAGCGCCAAACGAAAGCCCCGCGCTGCTCCCCGACACCCGCCGTCTCTCTGCGGCTCTCTATGTGGCGCGGCGCGATCTCATCCCTTATATTTCCCAAGCCCGACGGCAATACGTGTCGGGGCTCCGGCTCGAATTCGGGGAGAGTTTTGCCCGCGTGATGCTACTCGCTGATATCCACAGGATGACTAGCGATTACATTACGGCGACGTATGCGGGCTGCGTGCGTGCGTATTCGCGCGAGCGCCTACGTATATAATTCTACGCGTTATACTTGACTGAGTGGCCGCCGCCACAAAACCAAACAACAAAAATTTCCCTGGCCCCGAATTTCCCTCGCAATGGAGTTATCGCTATAAATTATTTTCCCGAACAATGTATTCCCTGGAAAAGAGCAACGTGTAAAGAATTGTTATATTTTCTGCATTCATTGTTGCGCAGAAAAAAAAAGAAGTCTGGAAAATTAACTCGTTAAGGCCCAATAGGACATTTTTTCCGCTTGATTTTCAACAACAATATATAAAAAATGGTGAATCTAATATTTAAATTTTGTCAAAATTGGTCGACATTTTTAATACCTAAGATAATGGTTACTATTAGTTTTTTTATTAGCGGGTGTTATTTGAAAAGTGCAATCATTTTCATCAATTACCAAAAGTGGCTGCAAAAGAATATTAGTAATAGCAGTATGTATTAGCAACATAAGTATCAAAAGTAACAGTAATGATAGTAGTAGTAGCTGCAGCTGTGGTATTAATAGTAAGTAGTTGTAATAGAAATAGTAGTAATAGTATAATTAATAACAGCAGCAGCTGTAGGAGTAATAATGATAGCAATAAGCAGTAATAGTATCGATAGTAGGTAGTTGTAGGAGTAGCATTATATAATAGTAGTAGCAGTAGTATGTAGTATTAATAGCAGCAGTAATTGAAATAGAAGTGGACGTATTGGTATTCATAGTAGTAGCAATAATTAGTAATGGCAGCAAACGCAGCAGTAATTGTAGTAGGGTTAAGTATTAGTGGCAGCAGTGTGTAGCAATATCAACAACATTAATTTAAATAGAAGTGAACTTATTGGTCGTGATAGTAATAGCAGAAAGTAGTAGTAGCAGCAAAAGCAGCAGGAATTGTAGTAGCACTAAATATTCGTAGCAGCAGTAGCAGTAACAGCATTAGTAATAATAGTCGACGCAGTGTTATTAATAATAATTGCAGTAAGTAAGAGCAGCAGCAGTAATAGTAGAAAAAGTAGGCGTTATAGAAGCATCAAAATATAGTAGCAAAAGTGGCTGCAAAAGAATATTAGTAATAGCGGTATGTATTAGCAACATCACAAGTATCAAAAGTAACAGTAATGATAGTCAGTATTGGCAACAGTAATAACCGAAATAGTAGCGCTAGTAATAATAGAAGCAAGTAGAAGTCGCAGCAACGGAACTATTCATTGTAATAGTAGTGAAAGTAGTAATAATAGTAAGTAGCAGTAGCAACAGCAGCAATAGTGTTTGCAGCAGCGGTGTTAGCTACAGTATGTAGCGATAACCTCAGCAACATTGTAATAGTAGTGTTAGTGGCAGCGGTATGTAATAGTAGTAACGGTAGTATGTAGTAACAGCAGCAACAGTAATTAAAACAGAAGTAAACGTATTGGTAGAGATAGTAATAACAGTAAATAGTAGTGGTAGCAGCAAAAGCAGAGATTTTGGACATAAAAAAAATACACTCCTTTTTCCATGTTTTGCCTTTTAGGACGCCATATTTAATTTTATAAATATTCTACGTGAATTCTGATAAATGAATCGAAAAGACCACAACATTGAAAATATCAAGTCATTTTTTAGGTTTAAAGAGTTGCTGCAAACCAACAGTTTTACTTTCAGCTATTATTTGGCTTGAAATAAAATGTGTCTACCTTATGTGGCCTTAAGTCTAACAATCTTATTTTAAACATGGTATCCGTCCTGATAAAGAAATCGTTTGCATATTATGATGTTGTTTTTTTATGCAATCCCTTTGAATACGATGATGTGAGCCTTCTGAAAGTCATCGCAGCAGTCTGTTTTGAAATGCAATATTGGTTACTAGATAGAAAATATCGACTTTATGCAGCAAGAATCGTGGAACAGTTTAACCCGGTCAAACGCTTAAAATTGAGAGTAAATATGAAAAGTTAAATGTTCAGCATACAGATTTTCTTCGTGAATGTTTTTCTGGATTTCTTTAGAAGTGAAGTGGTAATTTATTCATTTAGTTGCAGTTTTTACAAATATTATGGAAAATTGTGATTAAAATGGAATCGGGTTACATTTATCGACAAATAACCATCAATTCAAGAAAACATACGTTGATAAGGTTATCTGGTATTCTCTTTACAATTAACGAGTTATTCATTTAAATAAGCTGCAATTGGTGTTTTAAAACCATAATTTCAAATCCCTCTACGTCAAAGTTGCGTTTAATACATTCTTGTCATGAGGATACAATTTGCACGATATTTGCACAGATGCAAATGTGTGCACGTATCGCTTGCATATTTGCACACTATAAAATGGAAAGGGATTTAAAGGTACTTTATTGCGTTTTTGAATTCGAGATTGCATTATCAATGATGAATGCTTGTTACACGCCGTGACAGAGTATTTCACGTTTAATTGCTGCAAACATTGATGGCTCGAAACCGATTTTTAAGGTTCATTTTGAATGACAAAATACCCGAGTAGAAATTTGTTCAGGTCCTGATCAGGGCCCTAATAAATTTCTACTCGGGTATGAATTTCTTGTAATGAGGATAACATTCGTATGTTTCACTTTAGCATTTTTTAACGAACATTGCAAAATTTAATTACAGATTTGTTACAAAATCTTACGTTTTTTTCAATCTTCGAACCGGAAAATGGTAATAATTTTCATAGAAACATATTTTTCGGAGCACTGATGATCATACTTATCCTACATATTACCCGGAAACTAGTTTCCTTCAAACTAAAATATAAAAATGCATTGAAGCGTTTTCGAATGGCCAACCATGTTGTCTTTCTTGATGACGTTCGCATAACCAGAAAAAAGTATGTATCCCGGAAGCTGAAATGATTAAAAAAATAAATCTTCACAAATTGTAAAGCTTCCATGAGATAAAGTGTCCAAACGATGAAGTGATAAGACGATCAAAGTGGCAACGATGAATCTCTTAAAAAGCTCTTGAGGATCTTCTTTTGAAGGCGTAGAAGTGATGGGAATATTGCTTGCAGAGTTCGATTAAAATTGCGCAACGCAATTGACTACTGTAGCAAAGTCAAGTTATAAAAGTGAATGATAGAGATGGAATTTTCAGTAACTTAGATCACGGTAAAAGGAAAGCTAAAAATGACTACATAGAAATACTATTTATCAATAACGTTGGTTTTGAATTTGTGTTTACTAATCGCTGTATCAACAAAAATTTTACCACAAATAACACAATTTTCTTTATATCGTTAATTTAAAAATGTGTTCCGTATATATTGTATTTGCGAGAACTTTTTGCAAAGGCAAGTTATTACAGCTGACTTTCCAATGTGAGAAAAGTAACAAATTCGGATTTGTTGTTTTTGGGTAATGCCACTAAATAAATTAATACGCAACCGAAAGAGAAGTTACGCATTTGCGAGTGGAGCAGCGTGTTTAACATAGTGGCCGCTGTTATCGTTATTAATTACAATAATTATTATTATTTCACGCAGATTTGGTGTAACGAACCGCCGGTAATGATTCAATTAACGCTGTTGATTTACAAGCCGAGTTCGTGCACATTTTATAGCGCATGCCAAATACGCTTGTTGCCCATTTTCATGCGGCTCGATCTCGTTCGTCGGCCGCCACTAATTCACCCCATTAAATTTAATTTGTCCGTCGTCCGTTCGGCCGTACCACCCTCTTCTTGCGCCATGGAACGCAAAACGGATACCGGACCCGAAGGGTTGACCCTCGCGTGTAAAACAAACGAGATGATGAGTGCCGTCAAAGAACGAATCGCTTCCAAAGTCTACGATCCGCAGAGCATAATACCCAATTTATAGGCAAAATAAAAATAATATTAATCCTCCGTGTGGGCGACAGATATTAACCACCTCTCCCCTCCCCAGTCCCATGATATAACACACGTAGAGTTCAAACCAATAATGAAAGTTTAATGCTAAGCAGTGGCTGCAGTATTTGTATTAGTAAAAACAGTAGCAGTAATATTAGCTGTAGCTGCAGTAAGAAGTAGCAGAAGCAACAATAAGTAGTAGCAATAACAGTAGCTATAGTAATAGTAGTGACAGTTAGTAGTAGTAAATGTTGCAGTGGTATTAATAGTGAGTAGTTGTAATAGAACTCTTAACTATACTAACTAATCGTATTTATTATATTTATTATATACTTATACTAAATAATCGTACTAGAAGTAGTCGTAACATTAGCAATGGCAGTAAGTAAGACGCGCAGTTGCAGTAGTAATAGTATAATTAATATGTAATAACAGCAGCAGCGGTATGAGTAATAGTAATTATAGCAATAAGCAGTAATAACAACAGCAGTAATGGTAGAGGCAGTAGGTAGTAGTAGGAGCAGCATTATGTAATAGTAATCGCAGTAGTATGTAGTATTAATAGCAGCAGTAATTACAATAGAAGTGAACATGTTGGTATTGATAGTAGTAGCAACAATTAGTAATGGCAGCAAACGCAGCAGTAATTGTAGTACGGGTAAGTATTAGTGGCAGCAGTATGTAGCAATATCAGCAACATTAATTAAAATAGAAGTGAACTTATTGGTCGTGATAGTAGTAGCAGTAAGTAGTAGTAGTAGTAGTAGCAAAAGCAGCAGAAATTGTAGTAGCACTAAATATTCGTAGCAGCAGTAGCAGTAACAGCATTAGTAATAGTAGTCGACGCAGTGTTATTAATAAGTAAGAGCAGCATCATTAACAGTAGAAAAAGTAGGCGTTATAGCAGCATCAAAATATAATAGCAAAAAGTGGCTGCAGAAGCAATATTAGTAATATCCGTACGTATTCCGTAAAGTATCAAAAGTAACAGTATTGATAGTTAGTAGTGTCAACAGTAATAACCGTAATAGTAGCGCTAATTATAATAGCAGCAAGTAGAAGTCGCAGCAACTTAACTATTAATTGTAATAGTAGTGAAAGTAGTAATAACAATAAGTAGCAGCAGCAACAGCAGGAGCTTTAGTGGTTGCATCAGTGGTGTTAGCGACAGTATGTAGCGATAGCCTCAGCAACAATTGTAATAGTAGTAGTCAATTAGTGGCAGCAGTATGGAGTAGTAACGATATTACTTAACAGCAGCAACAGTAATTAAAACAGAAGTAAACGTATTGGTAGTGATAGAAATAGCAGTAAATAATAGTGGTAGCAGCAAAAGTAGCAGTAATTGTAGTACCGGTACTTACCGATGATAGAAGTGATAGTAACAGCAGTATGTAGCTGTAGCTTTAGTAATAGTAGGCGATGCAGCGTTATTAATAGTATGTAGTAGCAACAGAAGTATTAATTGTAATAGAAGTAAAAGTAGTAATAACAGTATGTAGCAGTAGCAGAAATAGTAGTTGCAGCATCAGGACTAGCGGCAGTACGAAGCGGTAGCAGTACCAATAGTTGTAATAAAGGAAGCCAGTATTAGTGGCAGCTGTACGTAATAGTGGCGACAGTATGTAGTAACGTAGTTTTAGTAATAGTAACAGTAGTGAGTTTGCACAGTAACAGAAGTGATATTATTAGTCGACATAATATTAGTAATAGTAGTAAGTGTAATCGTCATTAGTAATAGTAGTAAGTGTGATCGTCATTAGTAATAGTAGGGGTGGCAGTAGTATCAGCGGGCGCTGCAGAAATAATAGTAGTAAGTAGTTGCAGCAGAAACAACAGTGGTAGTAGTCGTAGTAGCAATAGTAGGAAATAGTACAAGCAGCACCAACAGTAATAGTAGGAGCGATAGTGATGGCAAAACTAATAATTTTATGTTTTACACTGCGTTCGTACATTGAGTTGCTGCAAAATTAACGTCCCGATATTTTATTATATATTTCCATATGTATCATTTAAATATTCACTGAACTGATAGAAGTGATTAATAAAGGAACATTAATATCAGATATTAATAATCAAGACTTATAGTTATTGACGGATTAAATCGATGTACATTGCAATCAGAGATTTCACGAATTATACAAAATTATCAATTACTCAATTTTTTTTGTATTTTGAAATTGACTTATAAAAAAAATGGGAGAAAAACTCAAATAAAACGAGCGGTAGCCAACATTTAGAAAATATGTATATGAAAGGGAAGAAGGTTGAAACATGAAATCAGAAATGATGCATCAAAGGACGGCGACGCAAATTGCAAAGCCTCAGAATGGAGAACGTCAGTTGCATTGACCGAAGCTGGGGAGCGCCATCAATATGAGGAGAATATAGAGGGTTATTTCGAAAGGCATTATATCGGATGTCGAAGCAAATGAAGACACCGCAAGTGAGCGGGGCTCTCTCGGTCTATCCTCCAAGTAAAGCGACGACGACGACGGGGCGACGCCTTGGCGTCGTCGCCGCGTCGCTCGGTCTAATGGTGTCGATGTTCGAACGGCCGTACGAGGTCGGCCCGTCGATCAATGTGTGTTGCTAACACGTGCAGAGAGAAGCCCGCAAAGTGGTTCGGCGAGAGAGGCGAGCTTGCGGGCTGCTTACGAGCTTGTAAAGAGGCGATAACCGTAACCTCGCTCCGCCGCCCTCCGCAGAGGAATGGGAGTCAAGCGCGGAGGAGGAGGAGGAAGGGGCAATATCTGCTGCGGGTGGTGACAGGAAAACACCCGACGGCACGTATGCTCCCTTATATACCCGCTTCCGTCCCGCGCGGCCAACCCAAAACCAGACCGTCCGAACCCCACGGACGATTAGCTTTCCCCACGTCGAGGTTCAAACCAAATTCGTTTTACCATTGCTTTATACTAATGACCTAATTGTCTACATTTTTTGCGGAGCAATGGACAGTTTAATTTCGCTTTAAAAACATGATCGAATAACTAGTAAGTCTGGATCGCAAACGTAAAATGACGCATTTTATTTATTTATTTACAGTTAATGTAATACCCAATCTACATTTTTTTGGTGTTTCTTTTTCGAAAATCTGCAATTAAACACATAATTTTACATGGATGATTCTCCTGAAAAGTACACGTTTTCGCAATTTTTTAACGAACTAATTTTTTATCGAAATAATTTTTTTTGTGTGTAAAATATGTTGTGGGTCCGTTCTGAAGTGAGAATCGAATGTTGCGCAAAATTCATGATTGTTATTATTAATGCTATAGCCATTCTTAAATTTTAATTATTGATTATACATTAAATGAAGAATGTTATTATATTAAACGCTAAATATTAGTCAATATACAAATAAAAAACACAAATTATATTAATCGACGATTATAAATGGTTAAATATTTCAAATTAATGATGGCGAATCCATTATGACGGACCGAATTCCTAAAAAGTTACTTGATCAAGCTGAAACTGGGTATTTCGGGGTTTTTGTGGTTGCTGATAATGAATCCATCGACAGACAAGTTAAATTCAAGATGGCGGGTCCAATATGGCGATAGAATTCTAAAATTAAAGTGTTTATAATTTACAATTAATAATTATTTATTTAGAACAGTACAAAAAACAATATTTACAAAGACTACTTAATAAAGTATTACATTCTTACAACACAATATTATTATTTTCTGGTTTTTCTTTTCTGTTGTTTCCAAGAAGTTTCCGAGTTTTTTTGATCTGACGAAAGTTTTCTAGTCGCAATTTTCTTACATTTCTTTTCAAACTTGTTATTCGCAAATTTTAATTCTCCCAAATGATAATGTACTCAATTTTGTATCATTGGACAATCGTAACAGCTCATTTCGTTGAATCGAATTATGTCTTCATCGAATTTTGTACAATTTTTGGTCGCCATATTGGATCCGCCATTTTGAAATTTAAAAACCTGACATCACATTTGGATTCAGCGACCCTAAAAATTCCCGAGTAATAAGTTTAAAGCGAATATGATCGACTTTTGCAGTTTAAATAAATATTTTATAAAAATGCTTCGGTGATCACAAATCGACATATTATTGAATGTTTTTAAATAACGGAATGATGTAAACAAATATCCTTATAATAACCTTTTAGGACCAGTGACGAGTAGCATTTATTTATAGCACGTTGATACACTTTTATTCCCAAAAATGAGAGGCTTCGGAGATCACCCGAAATTTTTACTGGCAAAGAAACACAAACATTAAGCAGTGATAAAAGGTAGAAAAACAACATTTATACGTAATTCACCTTATACATTATAAAGAGCATAGTTGAAAGTAATTTTTAAAGTATTGTAAAAAATTATTTATATTTTTATGTCACTTTACTGCAAAGAAATACATTTAATAGCCATTTTTGGTAAAGTATGACAAGTTTCCAACGCTCGTTTTACAATAAAAATGATTTCAAATTTAGTCTATATGTATCAAAAGTTATTCAATATATTCTAGTTTAAGAATAAATTTATAGGAAATTGCAACAACATAATATTTATGATAGTATTTCATTGTACTTATCAGGAGACTCACCCACATAAAAATATTTATATTATTGCGGTAATAATTTAGCGTTACCATTATTAATAAGGATTTTCAGAATTTTTAACAAATTAACAAAGTTACACAACTTTGAATTTAAAACGTTAACCGTTTGCGGCATGGCGCATGAAATCTATTCCACCTTTTTATTCTTCTTTTTTTTTATTTCTAAGTCCATTTTGAATTGATTCATTCACTTTTCAATGGCGTGACATGCAAAAAAACCTAAAATGACATGTCATTAGTGAATAGATATTTACTACCATTTCGTTGATATAAATAAACAAATGCTAAAAAATAACATTTTTTTCACAAAAAATTCATTACTAGGAAAAGTATTGAACCTATTTAGGCAAGCCACCCGATACATGGGTTTTCAAGGTCGCATATTACGAATCCGTCTTCAGATTTTGAAATTCAAAATGGCAGATCAAATATGGCGTACCCAATTCTGAAAAAATTACTTGATCTACCCGAAATTGAGTATTTTAGGTTTTTGGGGTCGCTGATTACGAATTCGGCCTCCTATTTTCAAAATTCAAGTTGGCCGATCCAACATGGCGATCGGAAGAACTGCACGTCAGATTCGCAACATTCAAAATGGTGGATGTAATACCATGGTTAAAATTCATAAACGGAATTGATCAAGCTGAAACTATGTTCTTAGGAGATTTTTTAATCGCGTTTCGTCCAGATCTTCCGTGTGGTCTCTATGCACTTTTTTCAAAGATTAGTCTCGAATTCTTTGAAATAAGTTAAAATATACATTAAAATCATATTAATGCGTATAAGACAGGGTGTTCCATGGTCTTACTGATGAGTCCACACGGAAGATCTGGACGAAACGTATCTTTTATTCTTAAAAAACAATAGGCATTTATTGAATAATTTTGTTACCGTCAGAGGGAACCTGATTTTCGGAACTTAAATTAGATTGCTATTTAACATATACTGCTCCATATATTATGAAATCACCCTGATAGTGATTTGGTTGGTTGAACTAGCTATTATCCTACTGTTCGGTAGAATCTCGGTAGGAATATACACGAATTCTAGATGAAAACCCGCTATAGACCACTAACATATAATTAGAGTAACACAAAACAATAATTACAAACTGAAAATATCATATTAAATTTGTATAATAGGTAAGGATCAATCGATTCGACAACATGAGCCGGTGTAAATGTAAACAATTTTACTTTCGAAATGAAGCTTTGATCTTTACAGCAGCATTGTAAACAATCGCGACAACATGTGCAGGCGAATCAGCTGAGAGCAAGCGGCCATATTGGGCATTCGATCGAGAGGTATTCGAGATTCTCGAATCTAGTCGAGGTCGATAAATTGTAGGAGCTTGTTGCACTCATCCATGGTTGCACTCACGTTAAACTGTATATTAACTGTCTCGATATCTGGCGTCTCGGTAGATTTACGATAGAATTCATGTCATTTTTAGTAGGATTTCTACCCATATTATAGAGCTATCTTCTAGCCAGATCATCAAAATCTAGGATAATTCTGGGCAAATTCTCCTGACCATCTCTATCAGGGCAATGGCGGTAACACTAAAAATCTCAACTTTTCACTTTCTTTTACAAATCTTACTACGTAGCTTATATCCAAGTTCGAATTACTTATTTACATATTTACATCCTTCTTTATTTAATAGTAGACAGACCGTCACACCAAGAAATTAAAATTCACGATTAAATTTATAATTAAGCGATTAAGAAAATTAACGATTGTTGCTTGCAACGAAATGAATGAATGCCAGATTCGGTTAAATTTGTTATGTTAATAGTTAATATAAGAATTTTAAATATTATTGTTGGGATTATTACATAACATGTAGTGTAATTACGCGCTTATAGTTTCGCCGAAACAGAGACAAACATATCACGCGGAGTCATTCGATTTTCTGCGAATTTTTCGACGCATTGTTGACACGGTCAGTTCAAACGACAGAATTTAACGTAAGATATATTAACAGTTAACGAACCATATATGAATCTTAAAATATACGAGATAATATGCAATAATACTGGAGGACAATAATGGTATTTTCATTTCAAAGTTACCTGTCGTTTTTAACTTTACTATAATTTTAAATTTAATATAAGAGCCTTGAAATTATCTTATATTAACTACTAGCCATTAATTTCTCTCAGTGAATATAGAATTAAGATTCGTATTTCTTTTTTGTAAACAATTAGCAATTTTTGGTATTCACGTTACGTCTTTTGGCAGCATACATCGTTTGTCTTTTTTGTATCCTGACATACAAATTTCTGGGAGTATGGTCGGGTTACCTCTAAATTGCAAATATATTTTGAAATTAGATTATATTAAGCACTAATAATTAAAACATATAATTTGTAAACGGTCCAGAAAAATAATAACATGAATATGAAAATGTCTCTCGAAGTACACAGAGCTTTTTGAGGTCACTAATTACGCATGGAACATGAGAATTTCAAAAATCAAAATGGTGGATCCAAGATATTATACTAAAGTCATAACATGTAAATGAAACTTGGCATTATAAACATTTTAGGCTCGACGAGTACGAATATGCAATGAGAATTGTAATTCACGCTAATCAACCACTACTTATAAATACTTCGAAATACAATTATTGACAAAAAAGCAGCTGGTGAAGTAGGTGTTGCTTGTAAGGTCCACTATGTTTCAAAAACAGTTAACGATATTCTGCAAAGCACTCAAAATTGTCTTTTATTTCAGTAGCGAACAACTCAGAAGTAAAAAATTCCAAAAATATATTAATAAATCCGAAATCCGCAACGAATTTCATGTAATTTGGTGAATTACAAATTTTAAAGGACTTGGGTGGTACCAAATCGAGAATAATTGCATATTTTTTGTTAACTTATTTAGACGATCAGAAATATTTCATGCGATCTCTGTCGGAATTATTCGGAATAGTCTTTTTGAAAAACACCTTTTGTAGAAAATGTAAAGAAAGTTCATCATGATAACTAAACAAAAAATATAAAAAATGAGAAAATGTGTGAAAAACTTGGGGATTTTGGACGAATATTCTTCAAATTTTATTTCGTTATTTTGAATTTTGAATTCGATATTACATTCGTAATGAGTTAGTGCACTAACAAAAATTATTTTTATATGATTTTTATATTTGTGATTTACAATATCATTGCATAATGTTTGTAGGTCGTGAGTCGATATATTTAAAAAATAATAGTCATTAACAAGAATTACGTAAAACATGATTTTTAACTAATTTAAGATAGTATTAAAAATTCCCGAAAATAATTTTCTTTGTGATGTTTGTAATAATAATAGTAGTGGCAGTAAGAAGTGATTATGGTAGTAAGTAGCAGCAGCAGTAATAGTAATAGTAATAGCACGTACTAAAAGTAGCAGTGGCAGTGAGGAGTTCGAAAAAAATGTATTCCTAGTCAAACATTATCATTAAGTAAAAGATGTTTTGCATCAATTTAAAGAAAATAAAATTGACTAAAAAGAAATTTTGTTAGTGATATCTTAGTAACAATAGTAGTAATAATAGAAGTGGTTGTAGTAGCAATGAGTACTAGTAATGGCAGTAAGTACAGACAACAGCGATAATAGTAATAGCACTAGTAGTACATGTTTCATTAATCATTTGCCAAATGTAATTTATTATTAACGGTTATTGTATATTGGATGATTCGACATTTTTAGATATAAATATTAACTATAATTATAATTAATTATAATCAATTTCTGAATGAAACGAGTGAAAATAACTGCAAATCTGAATTAAAATTTCATAAATATTTTAAAGCTAATAAAGACATTGTATGGATATTTTTCACTAAAACATACTCATGTGTAGTGGCACGCGGAGTTTTACGCTCGACTTGTTCTTTTAGCAAGTCAAACGTAAAATGACTTGTTTCTATTGCATCACCATATAGAAAATATAAACGAAATGTTTACAAAGTAGCAGTGAACATCAATCTCATTTGTCTAACTACAGGATAAAGATAGTCAAGAAATTTGTAATTTGCTGCAATATTGAATTCGTGTAGTAATTTTTTTATGTCATACATGGTTTAGATCTGAATATGTTTCCTATTATTCACTTTTTAATAAGTAAGTGATAATGCATTCTGAAAGTCTTTATGATGAACACACTAGGAAATATGCAGAGTTATTTTCGTTATTGGTTTGAACGTTGTATTTCTGACGGCAGAAACTTCTTTGTAAAGAGTTCTTTATAAAATTATTAATCAAATCCTTCACTTTTAACAGTGGTAAGTGATGAAATATTTTTGTCGAGTAAAAAAATGATTTTATCAATCGTAATATCTTTTCTCTCACTCATTAAGTTTAAGTGGGGTATTTTACATGCATATATATTTTCCATTCATATATATTTTACATGCAAATATAGAGCTAAAATTTCGTGTAATAATATAAAGATAAAAAAGTGGATATGATCTAATCCGCATGGTGGCGCGAGCATCTACTGGTTAACCCCCACCATGTTTGGAATGTAGGACTTTCCACCTATTAGTGTTGGATATGGAAAGGGAGGAAGAGTGGGAGGGGAAATACGAGGAGTAGGGGACTCCCAAACGGTACTAGTGGCACTCAGCTGTTTAATTCTTTGGTCACGATAGTAACGAGTCAAAAGTAGCAGTAACGATGCTGTGTTTTAAATTAAGATATGTCAAAGAGGGATCTATGTCAAGTGTCTAAATATTTTTTAGGTGCCGATCAAGAATGTGAAGTCAAATTTGAAAAATTCCAAATGGCGGATCTAATATCATGGACGACATTTTCAAAATTCGTCGGATTATTATGAAAGTTGTTACTCGGGGGTGTTTGAGGTCGCTGAACACGAATCCGAAGTCTGACTAAAAAATTCAAAATGGCGATTCCAATATCGTTCGCCATATTGGATCCGACATTTTGAATTTTTTAACAAAAAAATATTTAGATACTCAGTGTCATTAAAAAAAAATGTTTAATGAAACGGACACTGGATATTACCATTGGTGGAAAAAATTCTTTCGTTTCCATTTAGGATCCGCCATCTTAAAATTTTCAAAAGTACGTTTCACCATATTGAAGCTTAGACATTGCAAACGCAATATATTGATGAGAAACAGTGCTCGGCATACTTACCGTATGAAAAAAAAGTCATTTTTGAAACAAAATTGTCCAAAATTCCTATTTTTTTTTCATAAAAATGGCCGCACCTTTTCGAAAATTCATTTTTTTTTGCTATTTTATTGGTAGATTATGAAAGAGCGATCCCAAATACGTTAGAAATTTTCTTCCTCTTTTATTTTACATCTATATTAGTAGAGAAAATTAACATTGAAAATAGTTGGAAGAAAGTATCATTCCCGGCGTTAAAGGGTTAATTACGTCTTTTAATGTAAATCAAATAGTCTTGTAAAGTAATGAAAAATCCATTTATAGAACAAGGAAGTTGATCAAAATGGTCATTAAGCCACTTACCACTCTTATTCATGCATCTACTAGATAATAATGGCATTAATGATGAAGAAATGTTATAAAGTATTATAAAGACATAAATATTGTACAAAAAGTATTCAATGTTTGAGATTCTGTGTTTTAGTCCACATTTTGAATGTTACAAAAAATTTAGTAAATGTAGCTTCCTTTTTTGATATTCAATGTGATCTAGTTTTAGGACATTTGGCTGATTATGAAAGAGCGATCCCAAAATATTCAAAATCAATCATCTATTTACTATTTCCGTCTGGACCAATTTATCAAAAAAAGAACATCGCCCAGATTCAGCCTGGGAAGGTCCAAATCAATCGTTTTAAAGGAAAGTACTCGCCGCGCTCATAATTGGATAATCATAAAAAGTGTATTAATAAAGTGAAATTAAAGTTGCAAGTCGGTTATATCTCCGGTATTTAATTTAAATAATTAGTAGCCTCATTCCGAATTTCTTAACTTCGAGGAACAGGCAGGAGCAGGGTTCGATCAAACTAATAAAGTGGAAAGAGGAAGACGCAATTTTAGAGCCTGATACGGTGAGACGAGGAGAGGGGGGTAGGGACGGCGGACGGAAGGTCAAAAAGCGAAGCGGCATAGCGTGTCGGAGGGGGAGGTAGGGACAAAAAAAACGAAGGGTGGACGAGAGTGGAAAAGGCCGGGTTATCGATTATAATCATCGGATATGTACAGGCGCCTCGTCGGATCCGCAGTCATTAGGGACGCCTAGTTTCACCCTTCTTACTCGTCGTTTTTCCACCCTCGAGCCGAGCGAAACGTGGCCGGGCCCTCATGTAGGAACGTCTCCGGCTGGGATATATGATGAACCGGTCGATTAACGCAACGACGCGTGCGGGTGATTAAAGCCGTGAAATGCTGGGGGCAAGGCAGGCACTTCTAATATACTGAAGATCCTGAACTTTACATTCCATTTCGACAGTCGACGATAATCGGAACTGACTGCTTCACGCGGGGAGTTTGGAAAACACAATTTCGGGTATACAAGACGCATTGTCACGTTAAAACTTCGTCAAAGGCGTTTTGCTAACTTAAATGTCATTTTTAATCAAATTATTTAAATGCCTCGAAGACCCTGCTTTTTTCGGGTCTGGAATGGTTTAATGATATAAAAATGTTATAAAGTCAGGATAGGTCGAAAATACTAAAACATTATCTTCTCTGAAAGAGAACATCAACTAGTAATTGATCGGAAATCTTATCTTTAAGCTCGGGGATTATGTCGGGTAGCCTGTTTTGAGGCATGTTTCGAAGGGATGAAGTAATCCACACAATTTCATCCCTCCCTAAATTCTTCTTCTCCCGTCCGCCTTCTAATCCTGTCACGACCGTTGTCCGAAGTTCGGAGTGTGGTGGGAGGCACCAGGTGTTCGTCGCGCTGCTATGCGGTTTAGTTCATCGGCCTCAAGAAAGCGACCAAGAAAAACTGGCCAATAGAGAACAAACTTACTAAAATCAGATTTTCCAGTCGAATGAATCAATAACGTCTGCAAACTGGGGGAAACGGTTTGTACATCCCAATCAATTACCATACTCATTTCTCGGTTAGCATGTGACGTCTCCGGGGATTCCTTTCGAGGACAGTTGGCAATTGTCCATTAGCAGTCATATATCCAAGTAATAAATTATCATTTGATTACAAAATATTCATTAATGGTCGTATTTCTTTTAACTAGATGGAATAAAATAAACGGTGGGCGAAGGTCATCACATGTACTCTAGTGTAATATGTAGAGGAGGTACACATTCACGGGCGGAAATAAAAGACCGGAATACGCAGGATAGTGCGGCAGAGTTGGGTGAATGCCAGTTAATTCGGCAACTCGAGTCCGTCTGTAGGGATAGCCTACGAAACTCTATTGCGCCGCGCCACTGTGTTTGCCCTTTCCGGCTCTTTGTCCGTTCACCAATGGTTGGCTGGTTGAATTAACTCGCGCGAATCGGTAAAACGAGGGCTGTTAAGAGGCCGCCCGGACCGTGCGTCGATCCGCGAAATTGTTATCTTGAATCGCGTAAAACGGTTATCCGTTTTATCGCTTAACGATCCCGTGTACGGCCGCAATAGGTTTGTGTATATTGTGCTTTATATACCACCAAAATGCACCGGAATTACTGAAACGGCCAAATCTATGCGTGATAGTTTACATGAATTCACAATGAACCCAATGAATATCCTGGATCACTAATTGTATTCTATAAGATATTTATCATTACATATAATTTATGTATGACTCATTTCAAGTTATTATCATTAACCCATTAACGCCGGCAAGGATACTTTTTAAGCTACCACTTTCACGTCGCTATTTCCAATTCATTTGACGGAGAAAATAACAGTGCAATAGTGAATTTTGTCGAAAGAAGGTTGCTCTTCCGATGGTGCCCATGAAATTTTGAAAAAAAGTTCATGTGAAAATTGAGGTTTTTCGTAAAAAAACATGATTTTTTTGAATAAATTTTTTTTTCAACCTCGATTTTCGTCCAGTTTCTGATTTGGAAACATTCTAAAATCTTTGTAGATCGAGTACTTTCGGTCTAAACTTAAAGTATCGATGATTTATTTAATTAATTTTGGTCCACAAAATTAAAGAATGCAATAAAATTTTTTTAAGAATTTTTTGAGACATTAATTTTTTTTAGCTATTGGATTTTTGAAGAAAAAAAAAATTCTGAAAAAAATTCTATTGCATTCTTTCATCGATATTAAACATTTTTCGTTTTTAAAATTTTTTTCCAAAAGTCCATAGTTTTAGAGAAAACAATTCTTGAATATTTAAGTAAAAAAATTGGCTTTTTGGACGCCATTTTCAATTTTGTGGAATAAAATTAATTATATAAATCATCGATACTTTAAGTTCAGACAAAAAGTACAAAATCAATAAAGATTTTAGAGTGATTCCAAACCGGAAACTTGACGAAAATCGAAGATAAAAAAAAATTTATTGAAAAAAATCGTGTTTTTTGGCGAAAAACTGCCATTTTTTCAAAATTTTATGGACACCATCGGAAAAAGCAACCTTTTCTCCACAAAATTCACTATGTCACGGGTTACTTTCTTCGTCAAATGAATTGGAAACAGCGAGATGAAAGTGGTGGCTTAAGAAGTGTCCTTCCCGGCGTTAATGGGTTAAACATTCAAGAATTTTTTTCTCGAAAATTACGGACTTTTGGAAAAAAAATTATAAGAACGAAAAATGTTTAATATTAATTAAAGAATGCAATCGAAATTTTTCAGAATTTTTTGAGGCATTTATTTTTTTAGCTACTGGGTTTTTGAAAAACCGGCGTCCTCGGCGTTAATGGATTAAGTAACGAAGGGTTTTATTCTTGGGTCATGTAAAAAATTAATATTTACGGTCTACGATCAACAAATAAGATTTGTCTAATCTCAATTATCAAAATACATCGTCTGTATTTTTTCCGACAGGTGTAAAACAAACGAATTTTTAATTAATGGCTTCCTAATGAGCTGGCAACTGCCTTGGAGCGTTTCGTCCGACCTCACTAGAAGATGAGAAATGAAAGAGCCACGAAAAGGGGAAGACAAATCTCGCCACAAGACCTTTCCGCAAGACTGACGGCCCCGGCGTAAAAGGTTCATGGGAGTAAGAAAAAAATACCTTGTCTTCATTCGGCTAAAAACGTGTCAAGTGTTAAAAAAGCATTAAAGCAAGTGCCGTAATTGAGACTTATACCTTTGCGCAATTCGCGCAGATGATTTGAAGGGTCTTTTTTTAAGTTGATTATTTTACAGGATGCAAATATTTCCGATCTCCGTTAATCGCGTTCCATAAAAACTATTCTTGTTTATTCTTTGTGATGACGCATAATTATCTACCTGACCACTATCTGACTATTGGTGCACACAATTAGTGAAGTAGGGACATTACTTAATACATCATATAGACTATTCCACTGTTTAAAATGAACTGCAAAACGTCGACTTTAAGCCGATTGCTAGTCGAACTTTAAAAGACGATTTTGCGTCGTCTGAAAAAAAGTCGTCGATAAAGGATTCCTTTAATCGAGTTACGTTTGTCACCGTCAGGCGCGTACATGATTCTCTCAGATATGACGTGTCTCCTGGTACAGAAATGTGCCTTCATTCACTCAAAATTATATCAAATCCAATACCAGAAGTAAACATTAAATTATACAGTCCCAAAAAAAAACTAAAGTCAGGATATGAAGGTCAGACTATTTTGAGGTTGCTGAAACCATATTGAAAGTCCATTCAGCTTCATCACGTTAAGTTCTTGACATAACCTCAAAAAGAAATGTAAAAATCTACCCTGTAATATGAAAATAAAGAAAAATTCTGTCTAACAAAGCATACCATGTTTACTGGGCAGTCTTGGACACTACTCAAACGTACAGTGGATTGTTCTTCACAATATTAGACTGCACATAAAGTATTGGAATATACTGAACTATACTGGACACTATTATGTAATAAAGAACGATTAGTTAAATTTGAAAATAATCTTATAATTCTGAAATTTATCCCCCGTAAGATTAAATGGTCATTTTACGCCCCATGTATTATACAGGAGTTGAGCTCCAGGGCGATAAAAGAAAATGTATTCCGCACCTAATTAAGCGCGACAAAATACATAAAGATACATTAAAAAAGTCTTGACATTAGAGCGTCGTATGAGTTAATGTCACCGAGATCATGTACAAATCCAGAAGTTATGGAATTGAATGTGCTTCAAATTCGGTTTCAGCGACCTCAAAAACATAAAGAATACATGGTATGCTTTCCACGCGATAATTTTTCTTTTATTTCAATATGTTGGGGTCGATTTTCAGATTTTTTGAGGTTATTAAAAATCCGAAGTGATGGGGTTAATTGTACTCTGAATAATAATTGCACAATTCGGGCAGAAATGTTCAAAAGAGCTTCCAGTAGTGTCCAGAACTACCTGGTACATTCCAGTACTACCCAGTACATTCCAGTATTGTTTAGTACTGTCCAGTACATTATAGTATAGTTTAGTAAAATACATTCCAGTAGAGTCCAATATTCTCCAGTGCTATACAGGACAATCAAGTCCAGTACTGCTCTGTTGACAGTTCCGTTCACTCCAGACAATTCGGGGACAAGCTCTCGAGACCTATTATGCATGTGATGAACTTCATGTTCAGCGTTCCGAAGAACTAAAAGGAAACATGGTATGACTTTCAGATTAGAATTTTCCTATATTTTCACATTTTGGAGTGGATTTTTAGGATATATTTGAGGTTATATCAAAAGACTGACCTGACGAGATCAAATGCACTTCGAATTCAATTTCAGAGGCCCTAAAAACATAACGGAAACATGATATGTCTTCCAGAACAGAATTTTTCTTTATTTTCATATTTTAGGGTAGATTTTTAGATTTCTGTTTAAGGTTATGTCAAGCATTTAACGTGATGGGGCTGAATAGGCAACGAATATGGTTTTAGCGATCCCAAATACCTATTGGACACGTGACATATACTTCTAAGTGCAACTTATTCTTCATTTTAACATTTTAAGGTCTAATTACAGAATTTTTTTCAATTTTTGAGGATATTTTAAAAACCTGATGTGATGGGATCAATGGACTTTGGATGCAGCGACCTAAAAAACATATTATACACGTAGTCCAACCCCCAGATCATGACTTTTTTTGCGGGGCTGTGTTATCTATAATAAACGTGTGTAAAAAATGAAATATAATTTTGTTCTTAAAATTTATTAATGATATTTCAACTTAAATCTAATGTTTTCAAACATGACATTAAGAAATTACATTTCAATTATATTCGTGAAGTCAGCGAAAACATTCTTGAATTTAAATCGTTATAAGGGTGTACAAATAAATCGAACTTTTCAGAAATATTGTATCTTATTGTTAGAGTGTGAATTGCGCCGTATTGATAACGATCATTTTACCCCATCTCATTATTCTTGACTAACTTGAAGTTCTCGGATTCCTCCATTCTTGTCAAAATGAAATGAAAGGAATGAAACTCGTGAAAATACTTAGCATGCCTTCAGTACGTCAATACAAAAAAATCGGCGTTGAGGACTACCCGTAAAGTCCTCATCCTTTATACTAGGAGTTAAATATAACACAGGCCTGTCTTAATGTTACAGCACCTCAAATGTACCCAAAAAAACGTACTTTTTGCACATTTAGGTTAAAATATCTCAAAAACCTGACGTATAGGGGCTATTCTGAGGTCGGATTCGAATTCAGGCCTGTGTAATAGTTCACAATGAATGTGCCATAAACCGTAGGATACACTGAGAGAAATACGAGATCATTTTGATGCTGAACATAGTGGTAATTTACTAATAGGTTACCAATACAACTACAAATAATATCGAATTATACCCAATGGTAATAGTACTTATACTAGTTGGCTCTTATTTAACCACGACGTGTAGTATTTTATATCACTGTGTTTTCACGGTGTATACTTGTGTTTCGCATGAAAATAATGATAAATTAAAAAGTGTACTATGTTTATTTATTTCGAGGACAATGAAGCTTGTTGGGCTTGCACGCCTCTCGCGTTTATGCCCGCGTGTCGATTCAGAATCAGCAGCTATTGATAGAAATAAAACCAATCTGTACCTCATTAAAACCAGAGCAATTTTAAAATTCCCTGTCTCGAGGACCGGTGGTACATTCGTCGCATCGACGAGCAAGAAATAAAAGAGTAAAGCTCGGGTCGGGTAAAGTCTCGTACTGCGAAAAGGGTATACGTATAGTGCAGAGGGTTGCTGTGCATTCGAAAATCGATCCTTCGCTGAGATCGTTAACTCTCGTTGTGTTCGGTGCTTGCTGGTATTTCACTCGTAGGCAGGGCGACACATGCAAGAGTCCGCCCGTCGCTGGCGGGTATCCATATATATGTTGATGAACATATATATATGTATATATATAAGCACATATATATATAGGGGCGAGGAAACACCGGGGCTGACAAGGGGCTGTATATAGTCGTTCATCGGCACCAGTAATTATTACACGTACCGGCTCGTTAATGCCCCAACTACGATCCGTTTGTTCGTAAATCCACGAGCGAGGCAGAAATGCACCACCGGAAAGTTTGAGCAAACCTAGAATGTACCCGCGACTTGTTTTCGTAATTTTTTCTTTTTATGCGTTGCATTTCTACGCCTCTCTTCATACGATTTTCTCGCACTTATTGCTAAGGCAGCTTTAACGTCAACCCGCACACTCCTCTTTGTTTCCAACATTTTTAAAATGATTTCAACTATAAAGTTGTATCTAACCACCATGTTCAAAATTTCATTTTTTATTTATACATCTCCATGCATGATCACCCACAACGTAAATTAATATTTACAATGCTCTTAATCGGTACCTTATTCACCTGACTATTCATAATAGAAAGAAGAAGTTGTTTTAACGCCAGGTCACATATAAAACACTGTTTTCAGTGGATACAGATTCGCAGTACTAAAAGCTCTGTTTTTGTGTCTTTTGTATAGTTAGCGGCTTTCCGCGATCCACAACGAGCTGCTGAAATAAAAAAGAACTTCTCATGTTGTGTTGTTACAAATACATGCAAAACGATAGCAGGGTTCGTTTTCTGCCAAAATAATGTTTCATTATCCTGAATGTTCTTGCGATTATTACCTGAGTTGCTGCTAAGTTTAATTCAATAGAATTTTAGGCAATAGAATTTACGAATGTACGTTTCACTCTAGTCGCAGCTTTTGAAGTAAAATTCAAGCTTTGTTTAGGTTCAGATGTCCCGAAAGGTTATATCGTAAAGAAGCTCTTTTTCAGAGATACTCAAGATCTGTTGCACATTCATTTAAGCGATATATTCAAGTATACTTTGGTATCTATCCAGTTCAGATACCTGACATAATTACATAAGGTCCAAGCAGATCTAAAAAGTATTAACCGTATTTTCGTGATACTATAACTAAAAACCCCAACAATTGAAAAATCCAAATTTACATGTTTTGGGCAATAAAATTGTGGGTCAAATAGTTGATTGTACCATTAAATTGCAATGCGAACCAAAACCAGCAGATGCACGGAGTCCTTCGACAACCAGACAAGAGGTCAGCCAATAAGAAATGCCCCAATTCCACGTGATTTGTCAATTGATTTGTTCATCGATTGGTCGATGAAGTGTAGATACAAAATATTTCAGAGGACACGGACTCGTGCGTGAAAAAGAGGTCAACCGATCGGAGCCGTTTCACACCAACCTCCCTGGTACTTGTACTTTTAAGACGTTAATCGGCTTGTCAGCTGAATGGAGTGCATTGAGTAACCAGACATTTTAATTTTTAATATTTATTTTCTATCAGAAAAAGAAAAATGTTGCAATATGTCTTTTTTCTTATTTTTTACGTCATGAAAGTATTAAGAGCTTTCAGCATTTTTTCAAAGTTTCGAGTTTAAGATAATTCCTCAAAATCAAAGTTTTTCGTTGATCCATGGGGTAAGCTTTCACGATCCTGTGGTGCTTGTGCGTTCTTTCAGAGAGAACTGGTTATTAATAAGTTAACAGGATTTCCGTGGCCCGGAAAATGCGACGAGGGAGCGAAATCCCTGCGGATTCGAACTTGAAGGAGCGTTTCACGTATCGCCCGTTGTCAGACCCCTTTTTCGCCTCCTCTATATTTTGACAATTTTTTCCGTTTATTTAAATTCTCTCCTTCGTAAATTGTTCGATCCAGTAACAAAATATTACTTTTATTAAGTTGTATAAACAAACATTTTTCTTTTACCTAAATAACTACGTCACTCTGAAATTCGTCGATTAAACAAAAATGCCTGAAATTTATAAAACCTGAGCTCTCTTATCCTCTCTTTCAGTAACATTCTACTATTTTCAGTCGGTCCATTTTAATTTTTTTACTTTTGTTCATTCTTTCGAAATCTCTCGTGCTCGAATCCATCCAGATTCCTATTCTTCGGCTGAAGACGACGAAAGCGCAGTGGCCGACTCGCCAGTCGCTTTCAAGTTCGCTCTACCGAAACCTCTGCATAAAACGTTCAGTCGAAATTATCAGGTCTGGATATCGACACACCGGAAACCAGGACAAGCTTCCATGAGGAATCGATTTACCGTCCAGCTCGCTTCTTTGAATTATTTAATTAATTTTATCATGAAATTAAATAATCATCAATTTAACTGTGTTGGATGTCTCGTTTTTCAAACTAAGATCATCTACAGTTCATCTTCAATTTCAAAAATCAATTGTTTTATACTAAAAAAGAATTGATATATTCGAAGAGTTTGAATATAATCAAGTTTGTTAAAGATACATCAGGTGCAGTGTCTTTGAAATAGAGCTTAGAGGTAATTCAACAATGAAGCAAATTTTTATATAGTTTGTATTCTTATTATAAGCAAAGAAGTGTATTTGACTACGAAATTCTTGAACCCCTTTTCGCGAGGGTTAGGAAATTTATTGAAAGCGTTCCGAGATCTTAAGATGCCTAAGAGCGCATTTTATCAGAATAGTCCCACCAGATTAATTATACGTAATGCAATTTGGTACATTCAGCGACGAGCCCCAAACGCGAAGAACTCTGTGAATTCTGCATCTTAGAGATCCTGTCCCCAAAGGGTTAATACACGTTAGTTGGGGGGTAAAAGAACAAAAAAAGTCAGCAAGGGGAAAAAGTCATATGCGACAACTGTGGCGAGCAACGAGCGATATAGCCTCCGCGGCCTATTACGCGAAATACAACACCGCTGGACTGAGCGTTAACCACTTGTGCTCGCCGAGGGAGACGAACGCCCGTATGTCGCACCGTGTCTAAAAGAGACAGAAAAAAGACAGAGACGGAATATTGCAATGCGCGGAGACAGGGGAATGCGCAAAGAAGGGTGAGGCCATCACTTGCTTCGGAGCCATCGAGGGACGAAGAGGGCATTAAAGAAGGAGAGAATATGAAAGGGGAAAAAGAATGTGAACGAGCCAGACAAAGAAAATGCAGACGGAATGAAAGGAGAAGATAAGCAAATTGACAAAAAAATCAGCACAGACGGAATCAGCAAAGTTTTCATAGAATAATGAAGTAAACATTTGTTTCGCGAATATTACAATCGACTATAATTATTTTGAACTTATCTCATCGCTGAGTCATGTTTTGATCACGGGACTGACACTGGCTACTTACAGCTATGATTTCGTGTAACCTTACTGAGGACAGGAAAGTGGGAGTAATACGCATGGTTGCTCTAATATCCGGATAATACTTAGACTTTACTGCTCGTACCTATTCGCACCTGACGCGAAAGTAGGAGGGGCAAGCAGTACGAGGAGCGGGAGGCTCCCAGACGATACTGGCGTCACTGTGCGGATTAATTATTTGGTCTCAATAAGATTACACGAAAAATTCGCTAGTGCTATCCCTGTATACGAGAGCTCCTGAAAATATGTTTCATCACAGCAGTATTTGCAAACAGAAGCTCCAAGAACTTAAAAATAATAAACAGCTTTAGAGTTGAGTTGCTGTAAAATATCTTTTCTACTTTTTAAAGACACTTTAATCGATGAATCTTTACTGGACTACGTGCACGGAAAATAATTTTTCACCGCGACAGGCTAATATTATTGTGCGACAGCAAAATTGTGGTGCCGATATGGCTATGACCTCAGTATTACCTTGCGACGGCATAACAACCTCAGCATAAACATTTGTTGTGCTCCCGCAGCTCAATCGTTTTCCTAGAATATAGCAGCGAAAAAGTATAAACAATAAATGATGCCAACACCACGGGATAGGCTGCGGCAATACAAACATTATTTTCCGTGTAGGTAAACATTTTTCTTTAATTCCATCAATACTCAAGACGAAAAATAAGATTTTCAATAAAGCTCATTAATTACTTTATCAAATCGAGTGATACTATTTCTATCAAAGTTAACTAATAATTAAAATAGTTAAACCATTAGGTTTAAGTTTCTAACATACGCTATTACTTCACGATTAAACGGTCTATTAAGTGCGCAATTAATACTTCCATAATACACTAACGATTCATAATTAGCTTTACTTAAATACCATCCTGGATATTCAACAGGCGGTGTATTGGATTATAGGGAATAGGTATTATTATGGTGAATTGGTACATACCTATCGATATAAGCTTCTATATTACGGGGTAATCGAGTGTTATCTATTAGACTACTAAATGCTTTTCCATATGCGGAGCTGCAAAAGGGTAGTTATGTTTCAATCAAACCATTACCAAATAAATTCCGACTTTTGTTTTCACTTCCGAATATTTGTTTAATGATTTATCATATATTTACCAGAAAAGAATCATATTGAATTCTAGTTATGAACAAGCTACTAGATCTAATTCGATGCAAATTGATCTCTAACAAGATCTATCAAGCTCCAACATCAGATGAAAGTGACACATTCAAGTACAAATAGATACTATGCTTCGAAAAACGATTGGTTGTCAGCAATATAATAAAATAGAAAAGGACTAACGATCGTAAAAATGAAATACGAAGGGGTTGATTTGTGCAAACTTTGATTACAACCCTATTGATTCGAGTAGAATATTCCCAAGCATGAAACTATTGTAGCGGTGCTCGTCAACCATAGAATAATCAAGGAACTGGAAAAAGTAAGGAGCGATCGGCATAAAGGACTACAGCCGCGGAAAAACAGCAGGAACTG
Organism: Trichopria drosophilae; assembly: GCA_030407085.1. Lineage (NCBI taxonomy): Eukaryota > Metazoa > Arthropoda > Insecta > Hymenoptera > Diapriidae > Trichopria > Trichopria drosophilae. The sequence goes on along the minus strand of CM059585.1, from coordinate 108,203,646 downwards.
GAGATTGCGTATGGGAGAAGAAACATGAAATAATACCGGAGAGACGAGAGAGAAACAAAGAGATGGTGCGAGACGTTATGAGAAAAGCGTTGGCATTTACCAAGGAAGGAGCTGCAGAGAAGGAAAGGAGCCCATGGGATCTCTGAGCCCGAGATACCAAAGTAGACCAGCCCGTTCTGGAGTATGCGTGAACAAGAGGGATACCCGGGAAGAGAGGAGACAACGAGGGAGGGAGAGAATAGTGCAGACGAAGTATCGAGGATCCCGTCTCTGGATACGAGAGTCGGTGTTGGTCTGTGGCATGTAAAAGTTCCTCGCTTTCGAGCAAAAGAGCGCGAGAAACTAAAGGAAGGATCGAGGGGACAGTCGACGTGAGAGAGTGTAAGGAGACAAAGACAGGGGAACAAAGCCAAAGGAAGCATAAGAGAGACAGAATGTTAGACTGGCAAAATAGAAGTAACCGAGAGCCGAGCAGTGTGAGAAAGAAAATAAACGGAGAAAGCGCGTTGAAGTTAGGGAATCGAAACCCTGGATGCAAGCCAGCACGCGATGTATAAAACTCTTCTCGTGTGTGTACCAACGAAAGGAGAAGGAATGATTTCGAACAAATGCGGGGACGGATGACGAAAGTTTACACGTCCGGAAGAGGCAGAGATAGCGGAGTAGCACGAATGAGAACCTATAAAGAGGATCGAGCTAAAGAAAGATAAAGCAGAGAACCTCGTATGAAAGGAATATTGGAGAAGGAGAGAAATAAAGATTAGCATGGCCGAGGTGATCAATGGACGACAACTATTTCTGGCTCGGAGAACGGCTGTGTAAGATCGTACATGGTCTACCGCATTCAAATGGGAATTTATATACAAAATACCCAGTGCGGTTTGTAATCTCTTAATTCCTACGCGCATATTCCTAACAAATAAAGTCACTTTGCTAACACGCTCGAAACCCAGCGGTAGAGATAGAAACGTAACAACTGGTAGCTTCAAAATATGTTCCTTTTCCTTTTGTCGTTTTAATCTTGCACAAGTGTTCACGGTCTTGTTGCTGAGCTAAAAGTACAAGAAATACCTCCAACTTCTTGTTTTTGCCACGAGTGTAGGAACGATTTTTGTTATCCTGTACTAAAGATTGCGCGTTTTTTTCTCTTTTATCAGAGACGTTTATTCCAGCGAGTAAATAAATTCACTCGCCCCGAAAGTTGGGTGGAAACTTAGAGATTCGAAGATTCTCGTCCTTTGTCTAAAATCCAAGTGGTCGGAGGAAACGAGAAGTTTCCCCCGTTCATTCCTTAATCATGACTCGCAAGAGTCAGCGAGTCGAGGTTGCATTATCTGACGTCTCTGTTTCGCTTAGCGCAGTCTCGCTTAATTCCTATTCACAAGTGAGGTAGGCGGGAATGGAGAAGTTGACATGTGACTGCAGGCTTGAGCGTTCTACCGGCCTTAAAGTGTAATAGTTTTATGGTACGTCAAAGACAGGAATGAGTGCGGGGAGGCGAATAAACGGGAGTTTGAAAATAACAGTGCGTGAGGGTTTTCACGCTTCGATGGAGCAATTACATCCTCGATTTCATTACGACCTGCTACTGTATTCATACCCGTATTTTATTACAGTTTTCATTTTTTTTTTGCAACAATAAAAACAATCATTTTCTAATGATAGTATTATTTCAGATCTAGGATTTTTTGGTCCCTAGGTAATTCGCGCTAATTTGGAACATACAATATTTCTGCCATGACTAACTAGATTACTGAATTTCAAAAATACCCGGCTCCCTTTTTTTGTTCTTGTTAACCGTCTTCTACAGTTTCGTCGTTTCGAATAGTTCGTTGTTTCTTCACCATTTACGACGCAATCGATCGTGCCGTACAAATTGACTGAGAAACTTCTTACGAGCGTGTTGACTCTCTCGATTAAACACGAGAACAAATCGGCTCGTCTCAATTGCAACACTGTGCATTAATAGTATCGACAAAGTTAAAATCTGTGCTCCCAAGGGTCCAAATCGTATAATTTACTTGCATAAGAGATGTTAATTTTACATGTAATGAGTTCCTTCTGACATAAAAAAAGACAAGTAGATTATTGATCAATGTAGTATACAGAAGCTTCTGGTTGTCATACTAAAGTTGAAATCAGAATACGGATCCAGAATGTAATGATTACGTAAATAATATGTTGAGTAAAGTCAATCTATGATTCTATGCTGAACATGAATTTATTATAAACTCTAATGTCGTGCAATTAAATTGATAATTGGAAAACTCAATTATACTAATGAAATAAAGTTTAAGGGAACCCACGAGAGGAAGATGTTTCCGAAACCATTTCACTGTCTTCTTCCGTTTGTCACTTACGAAGTGTCGCATCTGTGGCCAGAAATAGAGTGTAGTAAGGGGAAAATCAATTGAAGCACTAACCAGGAGCCATCACAGAAGGGTTGGAGCCCTTATCCAACAGCTTCCCCAAACTCGGATTCCATGATTGACTGTATCCCCGTAGAATCGCTTAAAACCCTTCTGATGAGAATCGGAGAAGATTCCGTTCATCTTTTCATTGTATATGTTTGACGGGTCACTCTCAACAGCCTTTTCGAAAATCCACCAAAAGCAGCATCCTGGAAAGTGCGGTCCTGTTGCGGATGAACGAGTTTGATGGGACTCTTATTGTTCATGGTATATAAAACACGAATTCTGCTATGGGTCGAATGACCAACCAGTTACAGAGGGGTACTTAAATCGGCTGTACATTACTTTCAGTAGTGAATACTACGACCAATATACTGAAATCTAGAGTGATATATTGTTATTGTCTAACGCGTCACTGTCACTAATATAATATATACTTTAATATTAGTCCTCATATTTCTCAAGAATGAAAATACTGAAACCAACATTAAGTCAGCCCTGGTCGTAAATCGAATGATAAACAATATTTGGAAACTGCATATACGGAACGTCGATATAAGATCCTAGAACTATAAGGACCGATCGATATAAGAACACTTTTATTACCGTCACAGTGACTATTAACGTTTCATATGTATCCCTTCTACACACCTTTGTGGATATAAGTTGTATGAAATCCATAGAAAGGAACGTACCGGCCGAAGCGTTAATATAAGAGAAGGGGAAGCTTCATTTCCCCTTTCAAGATTCTTATGTCGATGCTCAGAGAGTATGTTCGGAACGACGATGGTTTTTATATCGAAGTTCAACTGTAAACAGATAATTTCTACCTGGACACAGATGGAACCCGCGAACGCAGTCGAATTTTACGCACCGGTCCTACCTAATCGTACGTTAAAATGTGGTGGGTAAAGTCGAACTTTATACCCTTATATCGAAAACTACTATTACGATATAGGGAAGGATGTATCTTCCTCTCAACTGTTGTCAACGTAAACAATAGGTTAAAAAGCAATTTTGGAATTTTCGTATGTTATGGAGAAAGAATCATCCATAGGGAAATTGATCAGTTGTCTATTGATGGTAACACATTATTTTTGCGATTACATAACCAGACAAAAAATGAAGAGAAATTTAGCATTTGTTAGTAGAAAATTGAAAAACGGAAGGAAAGAAATGTCTGGTCCACTCAAACAAATTGATGCACAATTTAAAATTTTCCGAATTCTCGAGGCGACCATCTATTATCCCGTCTCGGGACAGCAGGAACTCGACACTCCCCGGTCTAGGTTCGCTTCTGGATATTACACGGAAGCAGCCTGAGCGCATCCCACCTACATCCGGCTGCAGGGGATATCCTATACGGGTCGGTGAAATGCGAACGAGATTTTCTACCGAGCGGAATATGATTTCAGGTTCATGCCGCAGGCGGGTAGTTGCAGCGGATTTACTTGTATTTGTAAGGCCGACTGTGTGCGTGCGTGTGCATTTGGTACACGTATGGGATGCAGAGGCTGTGAAACGGGTAATCCGGAACATATCGCGCAAGCGTGTCGCTGCCGGACTCGTGTACGTGTCACTGCGGTCGTTGTTGTGCGTACCGATATACCAGTCGGTCATAGCCGAAAACACGCGATGGAAAGGAACAACAAGTGGTCCGCCGGTTCTGTACGTGTTGTCGTTTAGAGCTGAAATGCCGGCTTTGTCGACAAGGTGACCCTCGTCATCGCGCCATGCCTTTCAATTGCCTCGCACCCACCAGACGCAATTATCGATTTGTTCGCTCTATTTGTACGGTTCTTAAGCTATCGCAATAACGGATGATTTCAATTAAAACTGTCTCTCTACACTGCAAATAGGAATCAACATTTTTCATTTTCGTCTGTCGGATAATCCATTAATATTAGTGTTGAATGCGAAGATCTTTGTTCACTTTTTCATCTCTATATATAGGGGAAGTAGGGGCAAAGTGGGATTTTGGCGTATCGCCGTATTAGAACATTTCCCATGTGTTTGTTTGCATTGTTTGTTTACAAATGAGTTATTGTAATACAAATTTTAAAACGTACTTCAGTTACCATTCAGTATTTACCAACCGTTCGAACATGATCTAGGAGGTCGAAGTCAATTTGTAAATTTAGACATATTTTCAATCGACTAGTATGTATCAATAAATTAAGCGTAATTAAAATCTAAATTGCATGACTTAATAGTCTTCTCTTATACTCTTTTTTTATTTGTTTCATTTGGGGTTGAGGATAATTTTTTACGTCATGTTTAAAAAAAATATATTTTGGGTCAAAATGGGTTGGGCAAAGAGGGATTTGTTCCGTTTTGATTTAGGTTAAGTAAGAACAATACCTAATTTAATAACAAATATTAATAAAAAATAACCTTTTTGATAAGTAAGAACTCTCTCTCTCTCTCTCCGTCAAACCTTTCCAGAAGTAATTTTAACAACCCATCCCACTTTGCCCCTGGATTTTCAGATTTCTCAAAAAAAGTTTTTTTGTAAAATTGAAATTTGGAGTATTAAACAGATACTTTTTTTTAAATGCCTTTCATAATAGGTTAGTTGATGACCTAAATAAGGGCTTGTAAACCATACCTAACCATTGTTATGCCCTATATTTTTGTATACTAGTTTTTCCAAAACCATCCCACTTTGCCCTACTTCCCCTAAATATATATTTGGATCTCTGCTCCTTTGCAAGAATTTAAAAATTCGTTATATTTATACTTTTAAACCCCGGGTTATTAACTATGTGTATAGATTTATATTTGACACGTTTCCTTTAGTGTATAATCAGATTCCGAAAGCAAAATATGAAGTAGCGAACTATAATCTACACATAAATAAAACCATTGTTCGGTTTTAGAGAACCATTTTTTAGTGAGGGCCTATTTGCGACGCCAATTGTCCTTTAAAAAATTTCAATAGTCCCATTTTCCGTACGTGTGTTATTTTTCAGCAGATATATTGTTCAATAAAATACTATTCCCACTATATTATGAAACTGCTCCTTGCGTAACATAACTGTTATATAGTTTACATACATTGTCCTTTCATTTACGCAAAATCTCTAATCTTCTATGTCATATATTTAATTAGCTGTAAAAAGGTTAGGTGTAATCTGTCGCAGGTATGGAATTACGAAATGGCTTTATTTAGGAAAAAACAATTTGTTGTTAAAAAACCGGCATGAATATTACAATGACAATATCAGTTTGTACATCAAATTCTATCCGCTATAATCATTCCACCTGTCGATCGAAAGAAGTTGGATATTACTTTTAATAATGTTTCTGTCAATAATTCTATGTTTCTTTCAATTACAAGTGCAAATTTTATTTCTTATTATTTTTCCAGATTGTTGAAATACCAAATATTTAGTAACTATATCCGATCCTTTCTATATCTAAACTATATGTTTTACTAAAAGTGCTCGCTTTTAATCTATTATTTTATTCCAACTCATCGAAAAGATTATGGAAGATTATACGATGGACCATATTATGATGGACGAAAGTCAGGAAGAAAAGAAAAAGGATTTAACGAGAGTTTAAAGAGAGTAAAATAATCATGGAAGCCGATCAGACCAAAACAATGTTGAAAATTTCATTTTCTTTTGCTTTTTTCAAAGGGAAAAAAATGAGGTAGATCTTGGATTATTTGTAAATTGTATAAACTATATTTTATGCTAAAAATGTCTGCTCTAATACACGTTTGGGCCCCATTCAGTCTATAGTGGCAGTTACATTTAATATATAGATGTTGATGTAACATTTTATTATATACAAGAAAACTACTGATTGAACCAATTGATCAGAGATCCAAGTGAGTAATTCTTTTAGGCAAATCTTTAACGTAATTAATTGATATTGGACGGAGATTTAGTCAATGCAAAAGCACTTTGTGACATACTCATAATATGGAGATTTCATATGAGATCATTTCATTAATGGGAGCACATGTTCCAACTGCTTTGGCTGACATTAGAAATAAATTAAGTAATTGACAAATTGGTATTTAATTACCTCAGTATCAGGAGCTAATTAGCGAACACTTAATAAATAGATCCAAAAAAGGAACCCTAATGTAAAACCAGGTAATCCATCGGGGCTCCTATCATAGACCGTTACAGAAACCTGATAAAATTCACGGAACTGGCACTACCTACGTACGTCTAGGATGTCATGTAACTTTAAGGAGATCAAAGAGTAGAGATGAAATAATCCGCCCATATTTAGGATTTACATAGTTCCTATTCATATATCAGAAGGAAGAGAGGAAGAGTGGGAGGGTTAAGTAGCACGTGAATAGGGGGCTTCCAGACGACAGTGGCGTCACTCGGCGGTCTCAATAAGGTTACACGGAAAGTTGGCCAATCAGCAAACTATCAATATTAGAATATTCGAATAAACTTTCGTGTTTTATAAAATCCAAACTTTTAATACAACGCTTATATGAACTTTTGATGCGTTCACCATCATTGACTTATATACAATAATAATACATCAGGTTTTCTGTCTTTGTCCCCAATTTTTAAGTATTCTTATTTCCGTGCAAAGTTGTTAGACCCTGTCATATTAAGATCCGAAAAAAGGAGATGCAAATATTGGGACCTAGTAATATTGTAATATTGTACGTAATATACTTCTTGTGCATCCAAAATCTGTTCTTAACAGTGATGCTAATAGGATCTGACATTTACGGTGGCTGAGTTTCTAATTAGTTCAAGCTTGCGAGTGGATAAAGGACCATCGGCCAATGCGGCAAATTAGTTGACAACATTGCCAAATGTCATATTTCAAGACAATTGGATATCTAGATACCACTACTGTTTACAATAGTAGTCAATTTGTAGGCCAAAGTACTTCGCCTAAAAAATACCATCTTATCACCAAATAAATTCCATGGATTAAACTAGGCACGTGGAAATATGGTATATGGGGCCTCTTTTCACTAGCGGAAAACAATATTGTTGAGTATAATTTGTAGATTTATTTTTCGGAATAAAAGTTGTAATTTGTAAATGAGAGGAGGGCAATTTCAGACAAAGGAGCTGCAGGATAGTCAACAAACGGCTATTAATTCGGTAGCTAGAATTCATCGATTGTTGAGCGGAAACCGCGCGTTATCAGGGGGTCACCGGGAAAACATGTTCCGGGCGAATCGGTGGGTGAGGCAATATTGCGAGTGAGGGGTGAATGGGTTAGCATCCCCCTTGCGTGATAGTACGGCGTTACGGTGTCAGTTCGAAAGTGCGAGCAACCAACGGCCCGCGGCGCGACACATCGATCCCTCTTTTCATCCTGCTCGGTTACTCCGCTTCTAGCAAAAGCTGTCTCAGTCTCTTTGTTGCTCTCCGTCTCTTGCTCTCTCATGCCAGCTTAATGTCCCTTCGACTCTTTGTGCTTTTCATTTCTGTCTCTCGCTCTTGTCTACCCGAGTCTTTCTTTCCTACTTTTCTTTTTATCACTTCGTTCGTTGCTTCTTTTCACCTTTTAATGTACGCCCCAGAAGGATTGTAATTAAATCTTCAATAAAAAGCGATGCCTTTATTCCCGATAAATATTCGATGAATACGCCTATCCAACATATCGTGGTTTTCAACCTCAAAAGTCATAGAGCGATGGTGGCTCAGTTGGTAGAGTATCGGCTTCATAATCAGAAAACCCTGGTTCAATTCCGGCCTCTGCCATCAGTCATCGGGACACCTCTGTATTTGTTTATAAGTGTCTAATAACACCAAAGATCAGGTGGTTCGGATTCCACCTTCATAAAAAAAAACACCTCAAAAGTCGTCCAATCTAATTCCGTACCAACATTTTCATCTTGCTGTCTATTTTGTTTGCTTCTAAAAATGATGGTGTACCGTGTCCATTTTCCACCGCGTCGATCCAGCATTTTAGCGCTCCTCGTGCCTTGTTCAGTTGGCCGTCCTCTCATCTCGTGTTTTCACATGCATGAATGCTCACATTTCGGCCCGGTTATTCCGTCCTTGTCGCATGCAAGGCATACGGGTGTGTGGTCGGTAACGCTAACCATGATATATTCGTGAACATGAATATGCCTTAGCACATGTATCCGTGTGTCACGTCGGGTAATGCATATGCAGACTAAGATGTAATTACGGTACATTTCAGAGAATTCGCGAGGTGCGACGCAGCACATCACGGTTATTGGCTGCGTTATTGACTTTGCGACGCTAGGCGCCGGTGACGCAAGTAAGAGTCCTTTGAAACGCGACGAGTGTCTGCTGCGATATACGCGACAGAACTATTTGTTCGACACGGCTGCGCCAGGCACTGATTGAAACCGACGCGCAAATACGGTTTGATTTGGCTTACCTCCCGTCGAAATTGGACTTGAACTACCCAATGACGCTTTCTGATACTTGATTTTTGATATTCTGCGATTAGATTTGTATATAAATAAATTTTTCACATTTTTCAGAATGCACTCCAGAAACAGAAATACAGTCAACGCCACAAGTTAAAAAGAACTAGAGGGCAGTTTTTTGTCGTATAATGTTAAACAAAATAAGGAATCGTCAGTGTATCTACTTTAGGCATCAGGAAAGTTAGAAGCTATGCTTATTCAAGCATAATTTGCATACGGCATATGTTGATGCAATCTGAATTTTAAACAGTCTCTATAGATATTCTCTGTTGACTTGAACAAGCCGTCGATATAATCATTATTGTCGATTAGTGTAGTGTCTTCTACTACAACCTCCGCTGTTATTTACCTTCCAAACATCTCATCGTCTAGAACGCCATCCAAGGTGATTATGGGTTACGTTGGGTTATTGGAGACTATGCCCAGGTGATTGTGTGTTATGCGAGAAAAACTAACGAGGATTATCAGTAGGTACGAAGTATACGTAAGCTCCTGGAAATGAAATATAAGTGGTGAGGATTCGGGGTCCGAAATTTTGAAGAGTGAAGTGCAAAGAATGTGAAGCATCTTAAAGGGGAGCTCACGAAGAGTTTCTCATGACTTTCATCGAAAATGACTGGGAAGGTAATTTAATAAACATATGCTGATTTTGTTAAAGCTTAAAAAACCGCGAAGTATGCTTATCTACAAGTTACGTTGCTTTAACTTATCTAACCCCAACCTTGGTAGGACGGTATCTTCAAAAAGAAGTTCAATTGGTATGGTATAGACATTATGTATAGTGGTTAATCTATGAAGTTAATGGAATATTTTGTGTTGAAAATGTTGGCCCATTCACTGATAACTTAAAATTATTCATCTATGGTCTATAGTACAGCTATGGTATTTGTGCAACCAAACAACTGGTCATGAACTAAGCCGCATTCTTGCGCTAGTATCTTTTAACCCCCCCCCCCCCCACCCTGATGTATTTAGATCTGTTGTTGGTTTATGAAGCAGAAAGAATGAGTGTAGAAGAGGCAATCAGTGCGAGGAGTAGGGAGCTCCCAGACGATACTGGCGCCACTTAACGGATTAAGGTCATAAGAAAAATACCAATTCTGTGGTCTCTGTCAAGGCAGACTTAACTGGAATAGTTTAGAGTATTCTGTAATATAATCCTCGGGAATAATAAAATAGTTCTTAACACTTCCCAATCAGCACAGGTACGTCTATTGGACGTCCATTGTACGTCCAGTACATCCGTACCAGATGTCCAGTGGACGTCCATATAAGGTACACTGTACGTACGTTGGACGTCCATTTACGTCCATTTTTTGTCCTGGACGTAAGGAAGTAACATGGACGAAATATGTACATCCACTGGACGTCCAGTGCTGATAGGGATCTGTAGCTACAGATTTGAGGGTTTATTTTGACGAGTCATTTACTTTTAAGTATTACATTGAGTAGATCAAAAGTAGATCATTGAAAAGCCGAAGTTTTATTAAGCGAGAAAATCCAGATTTTACTGATGCCAGTACAATTCGATATTTGTATGTAACTCTAACAGGCCACTCTAAACATATACTTTGTCTTTATGGGTTCCACAAAATAAAGTTGACATCAGTTTGCAACGTACAAAATCACATGGTATTTATCGTTGAATTTTTTAAATTTATCACATTATGACAAATAATCATCATATGCGGCATATGTTTCTGTGAACTTTGGTAACAATTAGAATAACTAAATTAATGGAATAATCGTTCGTCACGGGTCATTTGACTGGTCAGAATAAGATGCGGTAAATTTTAAAAAATATCCATATAAACCATTGATAAGGACGATCATAATTTCATTTCATAAATAGGAGACATTTAAAAGAGGCGTTTTAACCTTTTTAAAATAAAGGTTTGGTCACTTGTCTACATGTTTGAAAAGTACTTGACTTTCGTATCAAAGGGGGCGTAAATTTACTCGGGAAGTCGACTTGAAATGTGCAAACAAACTAGGACGGACAATCAGGAAAGACGGACATGATCATCAGGGGCTCTAGGGAATGAGAGTTTACCATCACGTCTCGTGCCTATTTCGATCATGTCCGTGTATATTACTGCTGAGCTCAGTACATAACGCACTCGACCCGATTCATGTGCGGGTTAGAAAGCCTTATATTAATTAGAACAGTTAAGGGCAGCGATGTTCCGGCAGGCAACTCTGCTTTGCGTGATTCAACCCCCTAACGGGATTACGGGGTTTTGGCGTTACCACGCAATCCCATCACCAACGCTGCCGAGCACAGTCGGGCAAACAAAGATTCACACACAGACATGCGCTTTACCAACAAACCCACACAGACACAGTTGCTCAAATATACCCGAACTCGCCCGCCAAATGCGCGCGCAGCGCATACTACATAGGTATAAAATGTCGGTGTGTACGTGCGATTGGCTTTCGGCTCCCAGCGTTACGCAACGACCCTAGACGCCCGGGATTTAGCTGCTTAGACTCTCGTATATATAATTGAGTTACGCAAGTCACCGAGACTTTGAGTCTTAAACATCAATTAGTTTTATTATGATACCGAGGTGTTCTCCAGTTCCGAACGGGGATTTTGATATTCTATGCTAGATCGAAATCCGACTGAGGTTACGGAGCGATATAATATTGAATGAGGACCGTCCGTTGCCGCAAATTATAATCTCGATATTCCTCAGACAGATTACGATAAGATATACATAAAGTTACTATCATCCATTTACAACGGTTGACTCGTTCATAATAGAAACTTTGCAACTTCTTGAATCTTATTCAAAGAAATAAAAGGTTTGTGGAATGTTTCTGCAAATGCAATATTTGTTCATAAGCGTCTAAAAACACCAAAGCCCAGGTGGTTCGGATTCCACCTTCATAAACTGTAGGTCCCGTTGCTATTTAGTCCCATATAGGTTCAGATGCAATATTTTAGATACTTAAAATATAATTCTCTTCCGTGTCCATGGCCATCAAAAACATCACCTGAAGTTATTAGTATATTTCTAGTATCTTAACATCTTTGACTAGATCTACTTGTATTGAAATTCACGAGAGCGGCAGTGGCTCAGTTAGTAGAGCATCGGCTTCGTAATCAGAAAACCCTGGTTCGATCCCGGCCGCTGCCATCTGTCATCGGGACACCTCTGTATTTGTTTATAATTGTCTAATAACGCCAAAGCTCAGGTGGTTCGGATTTGACCTTCATAAACTGTAGGTCCCGTCGCAATTTAGTTTCATATGAGTTCAGAAAAGTCGACGTAAAATAATATAAAAAAAATATTTAAATTTAGAATTAATATTTGATTTAGCAGGCGTAAAGTAACCATTTCGCGACCGCAGTAGTTGCATTTGTGTCTTAAATGTTGATTATCATTCGAGGCTTAAAATTGCATTTTCCGCCCTGTCGCAACAGAGTATGTATTGTTCGCGAATTCGCTATAAAGCTTTAAATAAATAAAGTTTCAAATTGGCGAGTTTTGACGTAAAAGTAACAGTTTTGTCCATAATCATTAAGAAAGCATTTCAGATTTAATTAAATATCTGTATTCGTATTATTAAATATTTGAAACAGATGATGGATGACGGTGAAAGATGATGACGGACCTGGACAAATTTGACAGATAATGAGGGATGATAATAATGAATGCTAATTATGGATGATAATTTCATCCTGAAAATGGTCAACGGCCATTGTAATCGCATTCAAAAAAATTGGTTATCAAAAGAATCTTCAACTGTCATCATAATTTGTCTTCATCCATCGCCTTCCACTACAATCTGCCAACGGCCGTCATCATTCATTGTCATCTTTATGTACATTGTCCCGCAAACTCAGTTGTCTATCAAGAGTTGGTTCAAGATTCGTTGTGTTTAACATAATTCCAAACTTATGAAATTGTTACACTAAGTATTAACTTAAGACAAGTTTAGGTCGAAGTTCGAATTTATGTTCAATATCTACATTCTGTTAACTTTAATGTTAAGCTATACTAAATCTAAACATATTTTTTCAATGTTCATGAATTTTTATCTTTGTATTGTTTGTAGGTCTAAAGTTTCATTCCAATGACGAAAAGTGAGGTAAAAATGGGAAGGCTTTTCATGTGTGTAATTGTGGTAACAGAACGACATATGTTTTTCTCATAAAGTAGACTGTTATTTATAGTCTTTATTTTTGTATGTAAGTGAGAAATAAACTGCTGTATATGAATGTTCAACGACTTTGCATTTTGTACCTCGACACCAAATCCCTTCATAAAATCCTCCTATCTGACAAAAAATGTTGTTCCTATCGTGGCGGAAAAATTTCATTTTGCGTTCTTGGTACGAAACATACTATTATTCTATGATGATGGTGAATTATTTCCTTTCATATGGGTGAAAACGGAAATTACCAACCAATGATCTGACGTCTACTCTACATTGATGAAAGAATTTATTTACTGTAGACAACATCATGGTTTACGCAGTCAGTATACTAATAAAATAAAGAAGGAAAGTGTAAATATCCGACCAGGTTTGTTTATGTGTCCAATCTGATTCATCCGTTATTTCTTCGTATCACAAACAAATCTAAAAATCTAGTTTTATTGTTTATTTCTATTTCTTCTGTGAACTTCATTCTATTTTGGAAACCATGAAATTTATTTAAACTATTGAAAATTTCAAATATATCTTCATTTTCTTCAGGATAGGCTAGTAATATCTCATCAACATAACGTATATAGAAGAGTAGTTTGAATGGAATTTTGTTTAATAAAATATTCTGTATATATTCCACAGTCAAATTGGCTGCAGTAGGTGATAGTGGGGATCCTTTGGGGACACCGTAATATAAATATTAGTGAATAACGATACTACTTAACTTTGACTTAATTGACGGTACAACAAAGGGTTCTAGTTTTTCCTATAATTTTGCTCAAAATATTCGAGAAAAATCTTGTTAAATTATAGGTGATTGAATTTACTGTTGACACTATTAATCTCAACAGAACTCCATTTTTGTGTATTTTTTGTAAATCATATGCTCTTGGTATTAAAGCATTGTTAGTTTTTAAGTATTTATATACTTTTTCCCATTTAATAATTAAACTATTTACATGTTTTTAAATAGTTTCAGTATATTCATAGGTTGACATTTTGCAGGTGGAAGAATCATTAAGTAAAATATTCATCTTTGTCAAGACAATTAATTTCTTCTTTTTTAATAGAGAATTTTTGCAACAAAACATGGTACAGCGAATTATATTCCTTTACTTTTAATACTTATGGGGGAAGAATGCAAAGTTTTTTAAATTAAAGTTAAAAAACAAAAATTACAAAAAGTTGTAAGGGATAGGGATTTGTTATATTTGGAATAGAATTAGTGTTGTAAAGTATATTAATCAGGTATATTTGGAAAGGGGTTAGAGTCAGTGGATCCTAAGTGGGAAAGGTAAAATGGCAGTTAAGGTTTTTTGGTCAAAATGATTTGTATAATATAAAAAATGTCCCCAAAATGCTATGTGCATAAATATACTACATAATGTGTAGTGCATTTGATATTAACCATAATTATAATATTATTGTACGATACGTTATACATTTTTGCAACTATCTTTTGATGTTAAGCATATATAATTTCGAATTTCAGTATTATCTTTATATCTTATATTCAAAAAAGTATTAATTCTTTGCTTTTCAGTAAAAGGGGAAACTAAAATTGAATAATTTTAAAACTTCCGTGACGTGAGTATTAGTCACTTAGTTCTCTTCGTGAAGTGGTTTAAGAAGTGTGAAAGACCTTTAAAAAAATTCCCAGATTTGAATGCGTACAAATTGCCGTTCGGGACGAAATTTCATTCAAACGGAACCAAAGCGGATCTCATCGTTCATTGCGAAACCAAGGGGTGCCAAAAAGTAAACTATCTCGTCTTGGAGAGGGATGCTGTGGTCCAGCAGAGATTCCTGGACCAGTATCGCAATCTCGACTTACAGGCTAGAAGGTCACCAACGTATTTTTAAAACCGTTGTTCCCTATAAAGTATCAACTTCTCGTTCACACCACTTTTGTCGTATAATGCACATTTTTTATTGAATATAGAACATGTTTAGAAGTGACAAAGTATTTATTGTTTACGATTCTCGTTTATCCTTAGATAAGTTAACTAAAAAATCTTACAAAAGTTTAACACCGTTTAATAATAATTACCATCCAACTGATACATTTTTCATACTACATATAATTACCTCAATTTATGCGGTTTGTAATGCGAAATACAAATGTTGCCAAACTGTCGGATTTTATTAAAAACGCTAAGAGTGCACGGAAAATAATGTTTGTGTTGCCGCAGCCTAACGCGTGGTGTTGGCGCCACTGTGCTGCCGTAGCCCAACGTTTACTGTTTATACGCTGTAGCTACTGTATTCTAGGAAAACTCTTGTGTTATGTTTATGCTGAGGTTGTTATGCCGTCGGAAGGTCATACTGAGGTCATAGCCATATCGGCATCACAATTTTGCTGTCGCACCATAATATTAGCCTGTCGTGGCGTAAAATTATTTTCAGTGTGAAGCACTATATGCGAGATAATTTTTAGTTTTGATAGTTATAAAAATAAAACGAATACTGATAGAAGGGTGATCGACCAAATTGATAAGTACGTCTTTCATACATATCGTTTATAATAATAATATTTTTTTCTGTATGAAAATTTATTAGATGATAATTTTGTGTTTTGAATTTCGAGATTGTACGTAAAACTTTGTAGAGTTTTAAACGCGTCGTTGATAGCTGATGGTGTCTTGCTTTCTTCTCCTCTAGTGCTGAGCTTCTAAGTTCACATTTTATTTTCCCTCGCACGGTTTTCCCATTATCCGGGTAAAAGTGCGCATGCTCTTCTTCTCGTGTTCCTTTCATTTATATTTTCTGCGCTTGAACCATTCATTCCCTGTCGCGGACCCATCGCTGCCCTTATACTCGCGTCCCAAAGCATACCCATTATCGTTCAATCAGCTAATTGCGGCGACACCGAAAAACTTTCCCATCTCCCAGAAGTTGCGAGGTAAAGAATTTAAAATTTTGTTTTCTGGGATGAAACTATTTTCAAAGCCGATTAAAAAATTATTCGATAAAAAGACAAGACAAAATTTCTCGAGCAGCAGTGCATCCCTAAAAATAAGAAAGGCGTGGAAGCAACTCATACTCGCAATATTTCCCTTGCAATTTCATTAACCGGCACTTGGTATCCTCTCAGTGTGATGTAATTCCCTACGTTGTGGAGAGAAAATTCCGAAGTGTCGAGTATAATTTGAAGGTCGTCCAATCGTTGTGTCGATAATGTCGAATCCCAACACCGCAAGGGGTGACGAAATCGCATTACGAGGACGACGATGGCATATCATTTGTCCCGTGACTTTGTGTCAAGGAACGGCGATGCTCACAGCCGAAAATCAATTAATACGAAAAATGTAGCCTCGTTCCCAGATGAATAATTGGCGCGGGAGTGCGCTTATCGGAGCATAAATCGGGGAGAGAACCCGATGTCGGCTAAGGGCTAGCCATGGAAGACGCGTCGAGGAACAGGGGGACTCGAACGACGCTATAACAAAAAAAATCGATGTAATCTTTCGTGTGCTAATAATAGAGGTTCAGACCTGTTCATTCATCCGTATATGGTGCCACCCTCGTTCTCCTCTCCCTCGTTGTGCCCCGTTGCTAGAGCACTTTCCGTGTTTGAGTTGATCGACAAATTTTGCTCATCGCTCCTAGCAATCTCTTTGACGCACTTAATTTAGACTCGTCCCTTTTTCGCCCTGAGCAGCACTTTTGCTATTCGTCGTTAGCCGGAAATGTAAGAACTCCCACTTTGATCCGTCGTCGATGTCATGATTTTGTATTCTAAATGTTTTGAAAATACGTTGTCTTATATGAAGTAGCAAGAAAATTGGACTTGGAGAAAGGTCATGGAAACATGGATGGGAATTCCCAATGTTTTGCCTAAATAAGGGCATGGCTCCGACCCGGTTGGGACCCAGAAGTACAGGTTCTAATGACTCTGATCTCTGCCGAATTTTGGACCACGGCTGTAGAGTAAAAGCTTACTGTTATTTACTGATTGACCAAGGATCGAAAACTACTATAGTATCTCGTGCCTGTGATCTACATTCTTTGAAGGCACGAGAGTGTAAAATTCTATTTTAGCCCCAGTTGGGATCAGTTCTCATCCTGTGGAGTTCAGCATAGTCAGATCTGTCGTAGTCTAACTGCGATTCATATTATTGAAGATGATTTTCATTTCACTATAAGACTCGAAGATGACATGAGTGTAATATAAATGAACATACAAAATATTATATACTTGTTAGGAAATTTTATCTTCACAGACAGAGAACTATTATTGTTTTTTTTTTGTACTGTACAAACTTTTTCTATACTTACAAAAAACTCCACTAGAATATATTTTTAAGTTAATAACTTATTAAGTCTTGTGTCCTGTCTTCAGCCATATTGTACCCGAAACTCTTTTTTATTGCAGGCAATTCCTAGAATGTTCTGAATTTATGAAATATCCGATGGAAGTCGTAGGGTAAGTTTGCACGCGATATCCCGATAACATTAGCAGGGTAAAGAAATGTCGGTATTTTTTTATTTACATTCAGTACGCTTTCCGAATGTAATGTATTCCGCGAAGCGAATAAAGTATAAGAATTGGATAAAGAGGGGAGATAGGTATACGAGAAACCCTAGGGCAAAGTAAACCTTGCTTTTCTTTCCCTTCATTACTTTTGTAAAAGGGCGGTCCTTATCTATTGTGCAAACGCCGAAGGAAGCCGCAACTCCAAAATAACAAACAAAAACCATTTCCTTCACTGCTCACTTGTCCGTATGAATTACATTTCTTTGTGATCAAATTGTCATACTGGTACTTTAAAATCGAAAATTACAAAAGCGGTATTACATTTAGAGTGCAGAACAAAATTATTGTTTTTACCAACATCACTAATAAGATATTACGAGGTAAGAAAAATGTTCTCCTTTCAAGTTACTTACGACCACCAGAATAGTGAAATAATAAAGTGAAATGGTGACTGCGTATCGTGATCTCCCCAACGTCGTTTTAATTGTCACGTTAAGAAACTGCCTTGTCAGTTATTCATAAAACAGCCCGTGCGACCAAGGCAAAGATAAGGATCGGGAGTTGCAGAACCACGTCGGACAATCACGGTACTCAATCAGAAGTGAGCTCTAATTCGGTGACGGTCAGTCCCGTTCGTAGATCGCAGGACATTAAATTCTCGAAGGCTTAATCCTTCCACCTGAGTCGTGCGCCTTTCAGATAGTGACGTCGATAACAGGATCCGAGAAAGAGAAAGAAAGATGTTGCTAGCTGTCGGATGGCTCTGTTCAGAAACTGGCTTGGCTGGACCAGACTCGCATCGAAAGGTGGTCGTTTTGCGACGGCATTCTCAGCGCCGAGAAGGGCAAGGGGATCTTTAATTCCCAGTCCAGCCAAGATCCCAGAACAGTTCGTTTTGTATCGGACACCACGTGCTTAAGCGACCGAGAGGAAGCGCTTTATTCAGATGTTATTTCGCGAAAAAAAGAGCTGCGACATTTTCGTAACGTACCGCCCAGTAAGTAATGCCAGAAGGTCGTTTTTTGATCTTTCATGAAATTTCTTGACTAAATGCTCCCAATGAAACTAGAATCATCAATGTATAATTCAGACTAACAATATTATAAGGAATCTGCAGAAAATTAATTAGACAATCAATTTGTCGTTAATTCTTATTATTATCTTGACATATTTGTATACATATCATTAAAGCAGTAATGTAGACATACTATTCAAAAGAAGAAAGAATCATAAAAGACAAAAATAATAGTACGATGATCAAAACCGTCGAACGGATACATTAATTGTGTAACGACTCATTAAGAGCCGACATTTATAGCGACGATCATTAATTAGCACCAAAGCGCGGTAACGTTGCCATAAATAATCGAGCAAAGTGCGAAAGCGGAAAAGGGGGAAAATAATAGTGTCACTTTCAGAAGGGGAGGAGATACGAAGGTTCCTTAATATCTAGTCGAGGCTCGATTTCAAAATGGTCCGTTTGAATCGGGGACCGCGAGTTTTTAAGCGACCAAAACGGGATGTGGGTCTCGATACTCGCTTCGCATGCAGATGGGTGGTCGGCGGAAAAGGAGAGAGATGAGAAGCTGCAAAAGAGAGAGGAGAGGGCGTGGATTTAAAAGAGTGAGGAGGAAAAGGTCGAGTCGCCAATGGGAGACCTTCAGCGAAGCGCAAATTAATTCAGCGAGTATAGTTCTCCCATACACACAAGCAAATTCTGTGTCTACATGCGAAGCGTAAGGTCGTGAGCATCGATTTTATCTTTGAACGCAATAGTCGTGTAGTCGCGTGTATCAGCGGCACAACGCACACGCGAATGCCCATCGGAAATCATTGTTTGTTAGGGAATCTCGTCGCTAGATCAAACAATGAATCTGGGATTCTCTACTTTGTATTTTAAAAAATGACTAGGAGATTCTTTAACAATTGGAAGAATTTGATTGACTGAATTTCATGTGTACGAATAACTGCCATTTTACATTTATAAGTTCATAGATGCAGATCATCCCGTCCACTTTACTTTTTTTTTTAACAGGCTGGTTTTAACGGTGCTCGTGAACGGTCAAGCAAGGATCGATGACGCAGGAAAGTCGCAAATCCTTAAAAGTACTGGAAACTATAAAGAGAACAGGTGTAAGATAAAGCTCAAGAAAGCAGCAGACTTGGTGAAATCCGAGAGCCTGAGAAATTCGAGGAGAAAGAGTGAGTAGGGAGCGAAGAAGCGAATAAGCCAACCAACGAAAATGGAAAAAGGCGTTTATAACGGTTCCGGCGCATGGTACGGATTGCAGATGGTTTCCAACGCACGATATCCAAACGTATACCTACTTCAGATTTGAGTCATGAAAATATGATAAGGAAAAAAGGAGAAAATATTCGAACGAGACTTTCGCCTACAGTCGAAACGAAATGCACCACGCATTTGGCTTTTCAATTCTGAGAACGTATTCCGCATTTCCCTGGTTTATTTTTTAATCTCGAAGTTTATTGATGAATACAAATATAACAGTATGTTTTCAGCAGAATATAAAAAAGATATGTAATATTTTAAATAATAGGAAATGACTGTGGAGCTTGTAGCTTGCACGACGTTGCGACATATGCCGATCTTCTTGATCGATTTTATCATCCGAAAAATTCGACGCTCGACACAAATCCGTAAAAGCGAAAATAATCATTTTTCCTTCATGTTCCGCTTCTCTCGGGGAGTTATTATATCCGTTCCTTTGGAACCTCAGCCGCGCTGCTGTTTTCTCCTTTCCCTACTTTTCTTGGACGGTTTTCCGCCCTCTCCACACGTTCACCCTCTTCAGGTCCGTGCTTGAGAAAGCATCACCTTCTCGTTGTGTGGCTCTCTCGCCAGTAAAGCGAACTGCTCCGGAACGTGGAAGGACGAACCTTGTCACCGAGGTCAGGCGCGGAGAGACAAAGAGATTGCGAAGGAGAACGAAAGAGGGACAAAGTGAGAGGGTTAGATTCGTTTCAAAAGAGAAAATGAAACAGAGTATAAGGAGAGACAAAAATTGGGGAGCGCACGCGTGCGAGGGAGATGCGGGAAAAGATCAAGGGAGAGCGAAAAAGGCGAGGGAAAAGAGGCAGGGAAAGAGAGTGATGGGGAGAATGTGCCACTACCCTTAACAAGCAACAAGGGTGGAGAATTAATGAGAGCGGGCGCTTGGGCAGACACTTGTGGCTACCGCCCAAACCTTGCTTCTAAACCGAGCTCCGATCCCCGGAAAACCCTCCAAGTTAGCCGCTGTGACCTCCGGGCGGCTTTTCGACTGTTCGCAACTCGTCGGCTGGATTCGGTCGCTCAGCATTTTCCGCTTCTCTTCTCACACCAGCAAGCAAAGAGAAAAGAAATATTTTATCGCTCCAACTCCAACGTTGAAGAACAATATCAAGTTTCTTGACCATCAAACATTTGGATGAAGAATCGGCATTGTCAACAAAGACTGCCACTAATTTATTCTTTTAGTATTTATTACATTAATCTGGCAGGCCAAAATATTGAATTTAAAGTGTTCAAATATTTTTGTTCGGACAAAATGAGCATGAAACAAATGATTTTCTCGAATGGAGAAAGTTCGCCATTTAAACAATTCTCTACCGAGTGCTGAGAAGTTATGTGTAGCTTGGGGAAATCGATTACTGCATTTATTTCATAAATGCACTTTACTCATTGGATCGGCCTCAAACGTAAAATGGGTCGATTTCAATCACTATAGGCAGGATCGCGATCCTAAAAATAATTCGAATTCCCCAATTTTAGTGTTTCATACATATTTTCCAGTGTTTATTCGTAGAGATTTTTAAAAAATTCATGTCTTCTAATGAGCGGTGGCAGTTCTTTCTCGTGTAGCGTATGTTACGTCTTCAAATGATCGTATTCGAAATGAAAATATTAGAGAGATCAAACCTTGCATAAAAATATGGGTAACTCTTCGAAATTAAGTACGAAACGAGGGAAAATTTGTCACACGGTTCAGCGAAATCGCAGGTGCGTGATAATGCATGTGGAGAGTCCCATAGCCTTTCCCTTTGTCGAATCGCGATAACAGCACATGTAGCGGGCGACTCTGCAGCGTCCCAGTACGCGGTGTGAATTTTAATTAAAGCGATTAAGCAAGCTTCCATATAGCGCAGCATTAATGCGCGATGCTTTCATGGCGCGTCGATTTAAAAAGGGCTGTACGACGCATCATATCCCGTGCACAATGGCTCGAATCGCTGAAGAGAGACTATTCGATGTATTGAGTTCGTGACTGCTCAATAATTTTGCGTTTCAAGCACTCACCGATTTCGATTTTTATTTAGAACCAGTTTTGTATAGTCCAGAACTATATAGCGATTCCTCTGCAATTTAATTATTACAGAATTGTGGCGAAAGAGAGTATGATTCCCCCACAAAGAACGAACTGACCTATTTTTTATTCTTCCATATTAAAAGATATACTGGTGAACTAAATGTTAAATTATGAAAAATCACTTATTCAAATAAGCATAATTATACCCTGTGTTCGTCAGTGTTTACACTTATTTACCCGAGTAGAAATTGCAACCGGGCTCTGACCGGAATGGATTCGGGTTACCCTGGTTGTATCCAGGATCTGGCCTGGCTTGTCACGCTTATCCGACTTCAGCCCGGCCAGATTTGAGATACTGACCAGGCTATGATCGGATCCCGACCAGGTTACCCTCGTTGTATTCAGAATGCGGGATCGGACTAGCCCGGCTGGACTCCAGATAGAACCCGAATCGAATTTTTAATTAGGTTAACCAGGCAGCATCCCGGTCAGGGGTCAAATCGGGCCATTTCTACTCGGGTGATATGTTCCAAACCTTGTTTTTACGTCGACTTCTAGAATAAACTTTTCTAATTGTCATTATTAGTTGCAATACCCAAAAAATTTTGACATTATTGAATATTTCTTGAATGTTTCGTTGCGTAGCAATATTTCGAGCGCGCAGTGAGGAAAACCTGGAAAAAGGATTCAGCGATTCTGCGGAAAGCAGTTGCAGCAATCGAATGTCATGCATCGCTTTTTGCACAAATGAAAAAAATAAACCATAATTTAATAGACAAAATCCCAAATAAAAAGAATCACCAGAACCTAATGTCTGAGTCGAATTAACAGCCCTTTGTCGTTTTATTATAACATGAATTCATTTTTTCCCTATCAAAACATGAAGGTGTATTTGACAATAGACTAAACAAAATTTGCAACTGGCTAAAAGAAAATTGAGAGTCGATCATAGATTATTGGGAGATCGGTTTCGAACCATCTTTTTGAAAATTAACCTGGAACTTTTTATATGCTCTCTCAATCTCCCAGAATCACATCCATAAATTTATCAACTAGCGAATATAGAGAAGTGGTCCTCGCATATTATAAAACTCGGTAAAAAATGAATTTTTAGTATTATTTCATCATTACTATACGTACGGTACCTTAACAACTGACACGGCACATAATAGAGGTTTATGGAGCCTTTCGTACGAGCGCGGACCAGAAAATCTGTGACAAGAACCGTCATGTTCTCCTATCTTTTCTCTTTTCTTTGTTTAGCCCGGCTTATTAATGAATGGGAGATTACCGAATATTTTTGAAAGCAAATATATGCGTTCTCTAGAAAATTATTAAACATTAATATCGTTTCGAATAAAGGCAATATTAGCGCGGTTCTTCGTGTAATATACTCTAGTAAAAGTTTAATTAATTATATATTGTACGAAATTGTTGGAACTGAAAATTGTTAAAGTGTAATAATAATATAATTAAAAACAAAGATTTGTACTATTTTTAAGGGTAAAATTATAAGTAAGATCACACTAGCAAGATTACAAATAGTACGAAAACATGTTTCAAACAAAAAATGTATTCACTGTTAAAGGTAAGGATAGTACAAACAAGAGAATCTGGGGACACCCCCGAAGTTTACGCACTAACTTGGTAATTTGTAATCGGTTATTTCCGATTGTTCCAAAATGTCTAAACTGTAGGATGCTTGCGTCTTGGGGATGTCCCTGAGACACGTCATTTTTATGCTATTCTAATCTCCAACCATGCTCCTGTAAGAGCTAATCAAGCCTATGTCGCATTTGGCGTATGACATTTGGCTGACCTCTGCAGTGCTTGGACTTTTTGCACATTTTATATACCTTGCATAAACACCATATGATCACTTCAGTCGCTCATCTCCTAGCTTACCGTTCATATCTGAAAGAAACCGAATAATTTCATACATATATTCGTAATTAGTAGGAAAATACGTCGAAAAAGAAATAGTTTTGTTTAGAGAAATTAGTCTTTTGAATGATTTACTATTTTGTTCATTGTCTCAGTTGAAACGAGCTTTTCCAAAGATCGCAAATGGGAACTGCGGGACATCGCGGTCCGGAGGAAAGAGTAAACGGAAAAATAAGAATAAGTGAGAAGAACGAAGAAACGGTCGACGACGATACCAAGTTCTCACCGGAATCGGGAGATCGTAAAGTAAAACGGAGGCTGGTACAAGCAGTTCCACCATCTCTCTCTGCGGTCTCCATTCTTTTTCTTCTTCCGTTTCGCCTGTCTTTATCTCCGTCCCTCTTGTGCCGCCACGGCGTGTCGTATCGTAAAAATCGAATATTTCCACGAGCGTAGGTGAACGTTATGTAGAGGCGCGGAGGCACCTTTATATCTGAAGACGTGACTTCGCCGCCACCATCGCCTTCAGCCCTGGAAATATATGGGGCCATGACGGTCGTCGGCGCAGGAGAGCCGATCGGGAAACGAGAAAGGAAGAGACGGAGATGCAGCAGAAAAAGTAAGACAAGGAGAAGCGGAAGGAAGAAATAAATAAAGGAGGCGAAAAGGAAGGAGCCAAATGCGAAGGGTAAAAAAGATAAAAGTTACCGTAGGTAAGGAAAACAAATCACGGCTAAAGTGGAAAATCAGCACAAACAATAAGTCACGATCGAGATATGCGCTTAAAGCGAAAATAATTTAATAACAAACCAAGGACAATATATGCGGGGAAGTGATACGATAAACTAATCACTACAATAGAACAAAAGAAATAGGTCATATATTAGTACGACGGGCTGGCACTGATCCATTTTGGGTGGTCGCTTTGAGGAGGGCGACGAACTAAATCGCATAGCGGCGCGTCGAGCAACTTGTACCTCCCCCCAACGCTTGATCCTCGTGAGACTTAAACGGCGCAATATGAACAGTTTGTAACGGGAGAAATGAGGCACAAGCATCGCGCATATCAGTTCATCCTCTCGAAACTTCCCTCGAACGGGTGAAACAAGTTTCCATGGTGTAAGAAGTACAGTTAATGACCAAAATAATGCAAGTCGTGAGAGAGACAAATTTGCCACGAAACAAACGAGAAGAGTATAAATATGAAGAAGATTGAAACTCCATCGACCTGGGAACTCACAAGGTAGACGGCGTGTCCTGTCAATTGACCTGCGGGACTCGTATTCTTTTTCTTCCCACTCGTCGCATATTCTCATCCGCAATCTCCTCAGAGGCTTCGGGCAACCCTTTATTGACCCTGGTTACTAGTTTGCTCTGACCTAACCGAATTCGATAATAAAAGTGAAACTCTTTTGTCGAGTTCCCGCAGCAATAATCCGTCGATTTCAGCAAAGATTTATTTCGAAATCTTAATAAACTCGATGGATTTGCGTTTTTCGATAGATGAATTATAAGTCAGCTGATGTATAAAAGTAGCTAGAAATTGAACGATTTTTTAATCTAATCAATAATGAAATAAATGGCGATTCTGTTAGGGTTTACATATTTCGTAATTAGCCGTTCATTTTTAATATCAGAAATCAAAATTAACCAGAAGACACATGTCCTTTAATTTTGCTTAAAATAAACAAGTATGCATTTTCTTAGAAAATTTACCGATCTTTAAATTATAGCAAGTTTATTTAGGTACTGCAAATTCCTATTTGGAAAACCTTCGCCGATGACCCCGATTCGCGCGAACAGATCGTTACGATTCGGCGCCAACGTTGTCGGTCGACCTTTTGCCAGAGTGAGACGCATTCTGACGACTGTCCCACTCTTCCTGCGAAACGTTATCTACGGATTTTGTCGGATCAAAAATATCATAATAGAAGGAAACAAAGGAGAAAGTCCGCATATTTACAAACCTTGTCAATATGTGAGTTGATTTGACATAAAACTATTTCAGCACATTCAACCCATACAAATGTAATCCGAGATGATTTCCGTACAAAAAATAAAGCACATATAAATCTTACATTTTCGCTCTACATACATATTTATATCACATCAAATTACCAAATTTAACATTTAGGTCTACAAAACGTCAATACAATCGCTATATTTGTACTACTTGAAGCAAGCACTTTTTTAGGATTGAGTTCTTTGCTTCGGTATGAGAATACTAGTATGTATTTGGGTCGCTTTTCTTCCCCACCAAGGATCACTGAGCTGCCACTACCCACATACATCTATTAAATTTCAACCAAAAATTGAAACCAAAAAAGTGAAGATGTACAAATTTGCATGGTTGCGCTAGTATCTTTTGCCCCCCTCCCCCCAAATATTTTTGGCTCTTCACTATTCGCATTGAAGCGGGCAGTAGGGGGCTCCCAAACTATATTTTGGGGTCACTTATCGGATTAATTATTGGACTTCAATACTATGTAATCGCGAAATAAATTTGTTAATGTATTCGTACAGGTGTGTAGTTTAAGTATTATTAAGAACGCTATGTAATTACTATAAATGCGAAAATGGGGAACCCTACCTGACATGCGCGATAATTTAATGTAAGGTGGTCAAAAAGAGTGAATGTCGGGTCAGAAAATTGGAACAAACGGTTCAAACCATATCGAGCAAAATGCAGTCCACTATCTCAATCAAACAAGTGTAAAATTCATTGTGCCTAAAATCATTGGAAACAAAGACCTATAAGGTTACACGAAAAATCTGACAAGAAAATTAATCTTGATGCCTGATTACAAAAATATTGAAGAACTTCACGAGCCAAGAACATACTTGAAATGATTTATGGACACTTCATCGTAGCCTATTTCATCGTCCCCCACTTCATAGCCTTCCGTTTCATCGTCTGGACACTTCATCGTCTACGACACTTCATCGTCTGGACACTTCATCGTCTGGGACATTTCATCGTCCGGGACACTTCAGCGTCTGGGACACTTCATCGTCTGGGACACTTGTTCGTTTAGACATTTAATCATCTGGGACACTTCTTCGTTCGGAACACTTAATCGTCCGGAGAGCTTGGATCCACCGTTGTCCCTATGTCCTGGGGGGCTCCGCCCCCAGACCCCCCCTTTTATAATAACCTAACCTCCAACCAATAGATGTGAGTAAACCCGTGTGAAAAATGCATCCCTCCGGATATACCATGAAATGGTTAATTGATTGTATGCACATCTAGTTAAATATATCTGAATTAAGTCCATTTTGTTTAAAAGAACGCTGTAAAAATTAAATTTGTTGGTTTTGTAATGTTCAGTACCCGTTCTATGACTGTTCAAGGAATTGGCGCGTGATTTTTCAGAAAGAATTCATGGAGAACAATAGAATAAAAAGCTACGTTTATAAGACAAGACGCAGTATTTAAAAAATGTGGTGTGCACATGGACATTCTAGTTTTCGAAATGTACGTTATACTGATCAGATCCGGGCAATTCGACCTTACGACTCGAGTCTTTCCGCTAGCGATGTAATCCGACTAAGGTTTAAACGTTTTCGCTTTGTGCACCTTTTGGCCCGTTCGAGGGCACTTGAGCGCTTTATCGGCGCTAAGTGCGATGATGCTCACGATGCGAAGTAAGGACTTTCGCGAAGGAGAAAGAGAGAACGCGGGATTTCCTAGCGCGTCGTGGTATACGTGTTGGAAAACTGCCAAGGACCATCCGCAAGGACGTGCCTGGATGACTACCAACTTGCTAATGTCCCGCGAGAATTCACGAGCGATATGCGCGACATATTTACCCAAGATTTCGTTCCTAAAGCATGACCGCGCGACCGATGACGCTTGGCAAAATGAACATTTCTAACAAATAATTATTTTAGTAAAGAAAATTTTAAAAATTATCCTCACACTCGGTAAACCTCATTGCGCTCTATAGGGGAAGAGCTCCGGTTGTGGAAATCCTTTTGTTTTTAACGAATAATTTTTGGCAACATTCATATTATGCAGACATATGTGTATCAATGGAAAGCTAGATACCTTAGCTAACTCCTGTAAAAAAATTAAATTGATTCCTTGTAAAAGAAAACTTTTATCATACATTTAGTGAAGTGACGATTTTCGACACAATAAATATTTGTACCCGGTTGTGGGCACCCTTGACAAATCTGGTAAAAATGATAAATATGAAGGAAAACCACCACAAATAATAAGAAAATACAAATTTATTTACTTTAAAGCCTCCGCTGACAAAAAGAACACGACACGTTTTCACATTAGTCTTTCACTAATCTTCAAAATAAGAATCACAATTCTTGCATGTTCAGCACACTTCAAATGCACCGGTCGACTACATTCATTGCATTTAATTCATTAACAATTCATCAAAGTAATATAAGGTCGTTAGGTCAATATAAACAACGATATTGCTATGTTTCTGAACCAAACACGCATTAAATGAGACAAAACAAGGGTACCCATAACCGGGAATGGCAGTGATTATTTAAAACGCCAATAAATTATGTGATTAAAAAATGTTTGTTAAAAACGAAATCAAATCATAAAATATAATGATCACACTGTACAAAAAATTAAATACTTACCGCTTCGAAAAAATTCACACTGATTTATATCACTTTGAAAACAGTATACAATCACTTTTCTGTTTATTTATTTCAACTCAGTTTTATTATGCTCGCTGCTACGACAGAAATATATATACAACGTAATGTCAACATACAAGCTATATAATACTCAGTTCAGTGCCGTATGCTTCTTGTCGCAAATTACGAGGAGGTGCCCACAACCGGGCCGTGCCCATAACTGGCGCACTTCCCCTACATCCAAATTAGTAAAGTTTTAAGGTTACATTTTTCTAATGATTGCGATTTGGGCGCTTGCGATGTGCATAAAGGCGACTAACGGTAAAAGGAGTAACTACAAATGGCGAAACTGACTTATTAATATTCAAATCGGCCAACAATGTGATACTAATTTACATTTAGAGGGTTACTCAAATAGCATTATGACCTCTTTAACAAAAAGGAATCAATTTAGATGATTTTCAGAGTTTTTTAAAGAAAATAAAAAAAGAACATGTTATGTGACATTAGGTGCACTCGACGTATACGAGACCTCAGAAATTTCCTTCATAACATATTTTAGTTTATGTATCTGCTTAGTGTCCGTGAATACGTAAGTAAAGTTTTAAAAGTATCAAAACTTGAGTACAGTAGTTTATACATTTCTATCTGCTTCTCTGTTTCTCTCTTTTTCTCCTTCTGTTTATTCGATCATTTTTCACCCTGCACCCACCCCTTATTTCTTTTAATACCACCGCGATATTTAAAATTCGAACCCAGGAAACTGGAAGGAGTATTTATAATATAATCAGATTAACCCTCTAATAGCCCCCACATAATAATAATTATCATTTTAAAGAAACAAAAAATTATAGTAAATCATTTTCATAGTAATTCGTTTTCATATTTTTGTTTTGATATTTAGTAAAGTAAAACAAAAATTGATTCTTTTATTTCTGTTGTATGATATTTATATTTATTTTGCATTTACTAAATTCACATTTTCATCATCAGAGAAACCGTCTAGCACAATCGAATCCGCTGATTTCTATGTAACATTTTTCACGTTTGACGATGCAAAGTTATTTGTAGAATCTGTAAAAAATAAATCACATTAATTTTAACAATAAAAAAACATTATTAGAGGTTTCCATGACGGGCACTGAACCAGAATATTGATACCATAGAAATAAGACACTGACAGAAACAGTGAAAGTCGTCTTCAAGTTATCTGTTACTTACAGTTGCCTATTAGTTGGACACCTATTAGTCAACTTTGAGGTGACTTTACAGTCATTGTGGAATTTTGTTTATTGGGTTTCTGTTGACTTATTCCTTTTTAAAAGTTAAATAATTCATTAGAATCTTTTGCCAATTTCATATTTGTTGAAGAATTACACTTAATTAACTATTGAGTATTAACCCATTAACGCTCAGACTGACGGATTTCGGGTATCAGTTTGAACATCTATAATTTGTATTTAAATGCCTTTAGAAAAAATTGAGCTCCACTGTTTCTAACGTAAAATTGTTTGCTCTTTCAGAATCTTTCAATAAAATTTCGATAAAATGAACCGTAAAAAAGTTATACACGTTTGTCTGTTAAAAAACATGGTTTTTTACATTTTATTTTTCATAAAAACATCACTTTCACCTCGAAATAGCGTTGGGAACATATCTAAGTTGAAAATATCGCGTCCATGGACCCCCAGGATTAAAATGTACCATATCTGAATTCATAATTCAAGATGGCAGTTTAAAAATGGCGCCTAGAAGCTCAAAATTCTTTTTAAAACTTTTTTTTTCTTAAAAACTGTAGACTTTAAAGAAAATTGTCTCTAAGAACAGCAATGCTTTGGAATGAGTCAAAGAATTTTAAAATTTTGAGTAGGTTCTTTAAATATTTTTAAGATATTTTTATTCTGAGAACGTTTTCTCTAAAGCTTACAATTTGCAAAAAAATAAATTATTGGTCTTGAAATGTAGAAAAATGTAATAATTTATTTTCATGAAAACTATAGACTTTACAGAAAATTTCCTTAGAACAAAAATATTTTAGAGCTACTCAAATTTTTTCAGATTTTTAAATGATTTTTTTCAAAATTTCGATTTTTCGAATTTTTTAAAAATTAAGCAGTGTACTATTGCATGCTGATAAAATTTGAGAATTCTTTGACTCATTCCTAAGCATTATTGTTCTTAGAAAATTATGTCTAAAGTCTATAGTTTTTAAGAAAAAAAATGGTTAAGTTTTTAAACAAAATTTTGATCTTCTAGGCGCCATTTTCAAAACTGCCATCTTGAATTATGAATTCTGATATGGTACATTTTAATCCTGGAATTCCATGGACGCGATATTTTCAACTTAGATATGTTTCCCAACGTAATTTCGAGGTGAAAGTGATGTTTTAATGAAAAACAATATGTAAAAATCCATGTTTTTTTTAACAGGCAAACGTGTATAACTTTTTTGCGGTTCATTTTATCGAAATTATATTAAAAGATTCTGAATGAGCACACCATTTTACGTTAGAAACAGTGGAGCTCAAATTTTTCTAGAGACATTTATATACAAATTATCGATGTCCAAACTGATACTGAAAATCCGTCCGTCTGAGCGTTAATGGGTTAATCGTTTGATAATTGAATGTAATAATTTATTTTAGATTATCTGCGTTTATACATCGCATAGAAAAATGTACACAATCGAAATCGTACAGGAAAAAATAGGGTAGACAGACTTATTTCATAAATCGTATACAGATTTTTGGGTTTGTTGATGAACATAACCTATGAATTGCTTTACACCCGTACTTTGTAACTTTTGTTTTGTTTGTTTTCAGTTTTATATTATAGTACCAAATAGTAATAAAATACAAAGAAAAGTATATTTTAAAGTGATTTGTGACATAAAACACCTTACCTTTGGTTATTTCTACTAATTTGGTCAATTTTTCAATCCCCGAACAAAAAGGAAAATAAATAAATTCAGAATAAGGAATTACGGCACTTACTAACGCCATCTACCGCTTTATTTAAGTAATCAAGAAACCGACATCAACACGAAATTGTAGGTTATTGTAAAAAAACAAACCTAATGACAAACTAATTACAAAGGAACTGCTCACAGCTAAAAAGTAACAAATTCGAATTCAATTTTGTTCAACAATGCAGAATTGCTATTTATCTAAATACGATAATGTAGATACAATTATCATATGATGGTAAAACAGAATTCTCCACGAAATGCATTTTTTTTTTCATTTTCATACATATTTTATATTTTTATGGAGCTTATGATTAAAAGTACAACACAAAAAAAATATAAAACGTATAAAGAATTAATAAATTATAAATACTTATTACCATAAGTGAAATTACCATCAGTCGGTAAATGTTTCACGTACAGTATAGCAGTTCCATTTTTCGCCACCAGAGTAACCAGAGCGAATATAAATGCTCCGAATATACAAAAGTAAAGAAGGATCAATAATTTATAAAATCAAGTTTTAGCAATTTTAGAATTTATTTTATTCAATGTAATAATTCACTATACAATGCACAGACTACATATATTGTAATTAAGCGACTTAAATACGTCGAAAAAATAAATTAAAAAAATACTTTCTTGTCTTTTTTTTCATGAAAACATTCATGAAAAAATTGGTATTAACAAATACCCTGTATTGCGTAATACAAGAAAAACAAGCAAGGTTCTTGTTACAAGTTTAAAAATTAACTCGGAGGTAATAATTTTTGACTGAGAGATGGTGCTTTTGGCATAGACGTTTTAGTATCCGGTACGGGATTAATGGAAAACAGTGACCCAAACAAGACGTGTTGAATGACTGGAAATTTCGCCAAGACCTGAAAACATTTATGTTTAAATAAATCATACTTTAATTTAATTTATAACAAAATGTACCTCTGCTTTGTACATCTTTATTAAACCAGCGTTCACTTTCGGCCATGACGATACGGCACTTACATTCCACAATTGATTAGAATGTTCAGCGAAAGGTCCTTTTTTTACCTGCGTAAGGATCGTATAAATATAACGGCATAAACATTCGTCGGTTACCCGGGAAAAAATGGATTATGTACAATTATATATAAATTTAGATACAATTATATATAATAATATATAATTATATACAATGTTTGATACAATTAGATCCAATTATATATAATTATAGATAATTATATATGGATTTTGGCCGCATATAATTATATACAAAGCAGTCAATTACATACAATTATATATGATAATATATAATTACATATGTTTATATACGATTATATATAATTACATACAATTTTTGATACAATTAGATCCAATTATATATGGATTTTGGCCGCATATATATACGGTAATTGTTAATAAATTATTTATTAACATACAATCACAATAATAAAAAAAATACATATATATGCGGCCAAAATCCATATATAATTGGATCTAATTGTATCAAAAATTGTATATAATTATATATTATGATATAT
Source organism: Trichopria drosophilae (assembly GCA_030407085.1). Lineage (NCBI taxonomy): Eukaryota > Metazoa > Arthropoda > Insecta > Hymenoptera > Diapriidae > Trichopria > Trichopria drosophilae. The sequence goes on along the minus strand of CM059585.1, from coordinate 108,170,910 downwards.
AATTGTATGTAAATGACTGCTTTGTATATAATTATATACGGCCAAAATCCATATATAATTATATATAATCGTATATAAACATATATAATTATATATTATTATATAAATTTAGATACAATGATATATAATAATATACAATTATATATGTTTATATACGATTGTACATAATTATATACAATGTTTGATACAATTAGATCCAATTATATATAATTATATTTGGATTTTGGCCGTATATAATTATATACAAAGCAGTCAATTATGTACAATTATATATGATAATATATCATTATATATGTTTATATACGATTATATATAATTATATACAATGTTTGATACAATTAGATCAAATTATATATAATTATATATGGATTTTGGCCGTACATAATTATATACAATCGTATATAAACATATATAATTATATATTACCATATATAATTGTATATAATTGACTGCTTTGTATATAATTACCCAAGTAAAAAAGTCATATATCGATTATATATAGGTCCTATATATGATTTATATATGGAATTGGGCATATGCAATCAATGTATAGTTATATATAATATTTACGATTCTTTCTTGAAATTTCTAAATATTAGAAACAATCTGCGTAAATATTATATATAAACTATATATAACTATAAATCGATTATATATGCCCAATTCTATATATAAATCATATATAGGACCTATATATAATCTATATATGACATATATTATCATATATAATTATATATGTTTATATACGATTGTATATAATTACATACGGCCAAAATCCATATATAATTATATATAAGTGGATCTAATTGTATTGAAAATTATATATAATTATATATAATCGTATATAAACATATATAATTATATATTATTATATATAATTGTATCTAAATTTATATAATAATATATAATTATATATGTTTATATACGATTATATAGAATTATATACAATCGTATATAAATATATATAATTATATATTATCATATATAATTGTATATAATTGACTGATTTGTATATAATTACCCAAGTAAAAAAGTCATATATAGATTATATATGAATTATATATAGGTCCTATATATGATTTATATATAGAATTGGGCATATGTAATCGATGTATAGTTATATATAATATTTACGATTCTTTCCTGAAATTTCTAAATATTAGAAACAATCTGCGTAAATATTATATATAAACTATATATCGATTATATATGCCCAATTCTATGTATTGATTATATATGCCCAATTCTATATATAAATCATATATAGGACCTATATATAATCTATATATGACTACGTTACTTGGGTAATTATATACAAAGCAGTCAATTACATACAATTATATATGATAATATATAATTATATGTTTATATCCGATTGTATGTAATTCACGGCCAAAATCCATATATAATTGGATCTAATTGTATCGAAGATTGTATATAATTATATATAATCGTATATAAACATATATAATTATATATTATTATATATATTATTATTATTATATATAATTGTATCTAAATTTATACAATGCAGTCAATTATATACAATTATATATAATATATATGTTTATATACGATTGTATATAATTATATACGGCCAACATCCATATATAATTATATATAATTGGATCTAATTGTATCGAAAATTGTATATAATTATATATAATCGTATATAAACATATATAATTATATATTATTATATATATTATTATTATTATATATAATTGTATCTAAATTTATACAATGCAGTCAATTATATACAATTATATATAATATATATGTTTATATACGATTGTATATAATTATATACGGCCAACATCCATATATAATTATATATAATTGGATCTAATTGTATCGAAGATTGTATATAATTATATATAATCGTATATAAACATATATAATTATATATAATTGTATCTAAATTTATACAATGCAGTCAATTATATACAATTATATATAATACATATGTTTATATACGATTGTATATAATTATATACGGCCAACATCCATATATAATTATATATAATTGGATCTAATTGTATCGAAAATTGTATATAATTATATATAATCGTATATAAACATATATAATTATATATTATTATATATATTATTATTATTATATATAATTGTATCTAAATTTATACAATGCAGTCAATTATATACAATTATATATAATATATATGTTTATATACGATTGTATATAATTATATACGGCCAACATCCATATATAATTATATATAATTGGATCTAATTGTATCGAAAATTGTATATAATTATATATAATCGTATATAAACATATATAATTATATATTATTATATATTATTATTATTATATATAATTGTATCTAAATTTATACAATGCAGTCAATTATATATAATATATATGTTTATATACGATTGTATATAATTATATACGGCCAACATCCATATATAATTATATATAATTGGATCTAATTGTATCGAAGATTGTATATAATTATATATAATCGTATATAAACATATATAATTATATATAATTGTATCTAAATTTATACAATGCAGTCAATTATATACAATTATATATAATATATATGTTTATATACGATTGTATATAATTATATACGGCCAACATCCATATATAATTATATATAATTGGATCTAATTGTATCGAAAATTGTATATAATTATATATAATCGTATATAAACATATATAATTATATATAATTATATATAATTGTATCTAAATTTATATATAATTGTATATAATCCATTTTTCCCGGGTATTTATCAAATACCTGCGATATGAATTGAATGCTGCCGAGAAACATGTATTGCTTGTGATGCATCTCCAACATATTTGGATCGACAAAATGACGGGGCTCAATGCGTGGATGTCCTGTGTACATTAGTATTATAAAAATTCACTAAAATAATCATTTTCTTTCCAAATTTACTTACCACATAACTGAGCGCTTCCCCAAATAAATGGTACAAATTGATAGTCGTCTAGACTCCATACGCCGTGGCTTCCTGCTGGTTCCATTCTATAGGACAGCTGAAGACGTCTAACAACTTCAAGATACCTGGTCATTACATAACAATTTTTCGTAAATTAGAAAAGAGTTAAAGAGACACTGACTTAAATGATTTGTCACCTATTAAAAATTCGCAAACCGACGTCAGCTTTATCGGATTGCATAAAGGCACCAATTTTAAACATACAACACATGAACATTATGAAAGCCATCTCGTGTCCGGTTCCATAATCTATTCTTGTTGGATTTCCAAATCCCTCGAGTAAGTAGCATTTTATTTCGGGAATAGTTTTGAACAAATGTTCCGGTAGTATTTGTTGTAATTCTTGGATTGCATTCTAAAGAAAAAAAGTTGTTTATACAACATTTTTCCTACTGAATTTGAAATGTTTTAAATTTACTTGCTTACTTGTTCGAGCCTCTCATGCCACGTACGAAATGATTTATTACCAAATCTTTGAGGTTGCTCTGTTGGAGGAATCTCAGTTATCCATTGATCCAAATTATTCAGCATATTAATTGTTTTTTTAATAATTTCTGTAGGTTCTGAACCACCAATTAATGGCTTTCCTTTGACAGCCTCATTTATTGCCATTACAAATCCCATATATTCCTGTAGAAAAAATTCTCATTATTTGAAAACTTTTTATAAAAACATTAAACAGTTTTAGTTTACGCGGTAAGCTTCGGAATTCTGCCATATTTCCATGTCCATAGGTGACTTGACTGCCTTCTTTGGTTCAATAAATACATGATCGTCTAAAATAATATATGTCTGTTATGATTACAAGTTATATTTGTATCAAAATCTTATGCAATATAACGAAAATCTGTTTTTTAAATTAATTTTTGTGAAGCTTATTTCTATTTTTTATTTATTTTCTTTAAACGGGTAGCAAACCCTTTTAATACAGATTTACATCAATAAATACAACAATTTCTAATTTATTTATTTATTTAACACGGGCATAAACGCCCAAAATACAAAATATTTTTACACAGTGAAAAGTAAAATTATATTTTTTCTGGTAAAGAATGTATGAATAATTTACCATAAATATGTAACATTTACAATGGAAATGTAAATTTGTAGTGTAAAAGGTAGACATAAAAATACCAGTGGTCATTAAAATTTTATATCAATCATGTAAATGAAAATAATATAATTTCAAGTCGCCTTTGTAACTTTTAATATTAAACGGCCAAGTAAACGAAAATTCATTGTATTCCTGTTCAATTCATTTGTTGTTTCTCAATTAAAAATAAAAATTGCGATAAAGAAAAACTTTACTATATCACTGCAATTTTACAATATCATTAGTATTATAAATTCGACTTTTTTACTGTAAAAGTTCTTCGATATTTTTCATCATTGTACATGGATACAAAAAAATAGTACAGAAATTAGTATATACACTATAAATCAATCTTCTGTCAGATAAATTGCGTTGCCGGAATCTAGACTTAAAATTAATTAACTGAATTGGATCTTCTTTAATCGATCGTACATAGATGGTTAGGTGCACGAATTTTGTCTAACGAACGATCAATCTAACGTCAGGTGTTCCACAGGGTTCCCGTTTCGGTCCCATATTGTTTTTAATATTTATTGACGATATTACGCAATGCTTAAAGTATTCAACTCCTTTAATTTATTTATTTATTTAACACAGGCGTAAACACACAAAATACAAAATATATGATATTACGATAGTATATACATTGGCCATAATAATAAAATATAAATGTTTACTACTAGAGAAATAATAATGTAGAAATATACATAAAAGAATCAAAATAAGTAAAACTAATAATACGATAACAATAGTCTTTTGCTATGACTAGCAAAACCTTGGTTTATATCCAAAGATGTGATATTCCGAGGTGATCCGACTTGTGCGTTCAGTATACAGTGGATTGCAAACTTCTATTTGTTTTGCACAATCTTTCATATAATGCCCTGAAATTATTACTAGAATATAAAACATGTCTATATCGAAACAAACCAGAGATTTGGGAATTGTGTACTAATCTGGACAATACCTTACGAAATATCACATCGTTTAGATCATGAAGAGTATGTAAGTGAAATTTCTTAGAAATTGACTGGCAGTTATGGCAATCGTACACCATAGGTTGCCCAATTTTGTAGGAGAGAAATCGCATAAATCTTCTTTGAATAGATTCTAGTTCTCTTATAGCGTACGCAGTGTAAGGAGACATATCGGTGATGCATATAGTAAAATCGGCTGAACTAACGTTTTATAAATAACTAAGATGATCTAAAACTATGAGCGGTCTGTGTAAGGAAACCATACTGCTTGTAGGGCTTTGATATTTTATATGTTAAATGCTCGTGAAAAGATAGGTCTTCGTCAACGGTATCACGCCAAAATAATTATTGGACAGAATAACACATGTCAAAATAATTACGACAAAATAACACAGTGACAAAATAATTACGATAAAATAACACTGCGACAAAATAATCACATTAAAACAATAAAAACAAAATAACATGAATAAGTCTAATTTGTATTTCAAATTTGCACAATTAAAGTTTAATACATTTTGCTAAGTTGCTTTTTTAGTACAGTGAGGCATTATTTTAGTTGTATTTTCACTGGTTTTATTCGCTCTCTTGTTTATTTTATTAACTATCTGTTTGTCCTGAACATTTGCGTGATCTGGTCCGTGATTATGATCTGTAACTTTTATAAATGTTCCTGATGAAATATTTTACGTATAAATCCTGAGTTATGAGATGTTTATTATTTAGATATCGTGTATAAGTATGTATTTAGCATTTTTGTCTGCGCTTGTTGTTTTGGCTTGCGCTGTGCACTTTTTATGTGTGTAATATTGTTGACAACTCAAAGTAATATGTGATATTGTTTTTCTTAAGTAATTAAACAGATAATTTTTATATAACAATAATGACTTGCCTTTTTGGCTTTGTAAAAATTGTAAATTCATAATAACGATGATATTTGTGCACACGTTTCAATCATATGACTAACTAATCGTTGAAATGCATACCGAACACATGAAAGGTATACGTATAATTTCACAATATTTACATTATAATATTTGTATCACAATGAATGCTATAATGTAAGACTTTTAAGAATTGTAAATTGATCGTATTCATTATCCAATACTATATTACAGTAATTGTTTTTATTAAATTATTTTGTTGCGATTATTTTTGTAGCGATTATATTGTCGCGATTAGTTTGTCTGATTATTTTATTGCTGTGTTGTTTTGTCGTGTAACCTTCATCAACAATAGCACAGAGGTCCTTCATCGAGTGTCTTACCTCGAGTACAAAATTATTTAACTCGAAGTTGAATGAAATTGGCATGCGAGAGTTATGAAATCTCAGGATTTTGCATTTGTTATTGTTCAAAATCAAATTATTTATGTTGCACCACGTTTAAAGATCATCAAGTTCAAGTTGAACCGTTACTGCGTCATTTAGAGATTTAAAAAATCTTCAGGTCGACCGCGTAAAGAAAACACTTTGAAAATTTAAATAAAGATCCAATTTCATTAACAAAGAATACGAAGAGTAATGGTCCAACTCCGGATGGAGCACCAAAAGGATCAAATAAGTGACCTTTAAGTCTGACCAACTGAGTACAACCCGTTAAGAAAGAATTTAACTATCGTAGAGTGCCCGATATTCCAAAGTTTTGCAGCTTGCGTATTAATAGCAAATGATTAACCGAGTTGAAAGTTTTCGAAAAGTCTAAATAGATAGAGTCGACCTGCCATCCTGCCTCCGTTTCGTCATTTACAAAAGAAGTAAAGCATAAAAGATTGAAAACAGTGGATCGACCTTTTACAAAACCATGTGGTACTGGAGAAATAATGCGAGATAAAAATAAGCTTAATTTACAATTAACTACGAAATCAAACATTTTAGGGAAAGTACTTAAAATTGAAATTGGTCTGTAATTTCTACCGTCTTGCCTGTTATCAGTTGTTAGGAGTTATATTAGTATTTTTTTATACAAGTGTGTATGCGTAAAGAACTTCACTTAGGGCAATCGATGAAGGACCTACAAAAATAATCACAACAAAATAATTTAATAAAAACAATTACTGTAATATAGTGTTGGATAATGAATACGATCAATTTACAATTCTTAACAGTCTTACATTACAGCATTCATTGTTACATTATAATGTAAATATTGTGAAATTATACGTATACCTTTCATGTGTTCGGTATGCAATCAACGATTAGTTAGTCGTATGATTGAAACGTGTGCACAAATATCATCGTTATTATGAATTTACAATTTTTACAAAGCCAAAAAGGCAAATCATTATTGTTATATAAAAATTATGTGTTTAATTACTTAAGAACAATAGCATCACATATTATTATTATTAATTACAATTTTTGGTATAAACAGTCACGATAGAACCAAAACAAATACAAATACAAATAGAAACATAATTACAATTAAATAAATAATTAGGACTATACTTAATAAATACAAATAAAAACACAATTACAAATAAATAAATAATTAAGACTATATTTCGGCTTCTTAGTCTGGGCCCTTTTCAGAAAGTAAAAATCAATTAAAAATTAGGAGAAAAACATATATTAAAAGACGGAAGAAATTCTCCCTGATATAAAAATCGGAAGAATTCAAAGTACCCACCCAACCAACCGTAACGTTGTACAGTGAGTATTCTTCCAGAACAAGTGTTTCAAAAACATTTGCTTATAAGCCTAAATAATTTCTATAATTATAATGAGAAAAAGATGACCTCTATTATCATATTAATTAAATCTATGAAGTAACGGGTCATAAATATCCGATAAATTTGATTTTTCTATTCTTATATTAACTGTATTAGGTTTATTTTTAATAAAATAGTTTTATAATTCTCAGTTTTTTATAGTTACTTTCTATTGCTAAAATTTTTGTTTCTTTATAATTAAAATTATGACCAGTGAAAAATTTTTATTCCCATTTATATTTCTAACATGTTCTTTAACTCTAGTTTCTAAAATTCTACTCGTTTGTCCTGTATATACACAATTACACTCACTCTCGTATCACATTGCTACGTTTTAGTATGGGTAACTGATCCTTGTAAGGTTTAATTGCACCAATGTTTTTAAATACTGGTTTTGATACCAAACGGATGTTTCCTTTACATAGTCTTTGTTGTAATTTTTCGGTAATACCATGTATATATGGGATAGATGTTTTTTTTGTAGTTAATTTCTTCATTTCTTTTATAATAAGTTAATGTATTATAACATTTATCACATATTACTTTGAGATGTCAACAATATTACACACATAAAAGGTGCACAGCGCAAGCCAAAACAACAAGCGCTGACAAAAATGCTAAATACATACTTATACACGATATCTAAATAATAAACATCTCATAACTCAGGATTTATACATAAAATATTTCATCAGGAACATTTATAAAAGTTACAGATGATAATCACGGACCAAATCACGCAAACGTTCAGGCCAAACGGATAGTTAATAAAATAAAAAAGAGAGCGAATAAAACAAGTGAAAATACAACTAAAATAATGCCTCACTGTACTAAAAAAGCAACTTAGCAAAATGTATTAAACTTTAATTGTGCAAATTTAAAATACAAATTAGACTTATTCATGTTATTTTGTTTTTATTGTTTTAATGTGATTATTTTGTCGCAGTGTTATTTTATCGTAATTATTTTGTCACTGTGTTATTTTGTCGTAATTATTTTGACATGTGTTATTCTGTCCAATAATTATTTTGTCGTGATACCGTTGACGAAGACCTATCTTTTCACGAGCATTTAACATATAAAATATCAAAGCCCTACAAGCAGTATGGTTTCCTTACACGGACCACTCATAGTTTTAGATCATCTTAGTTATTTATAAAACGTTAGTTCAGCCGATTTCACTATATGCATCACCGATATGTCTCCTTACACTGCGTACGCTATAAGAGAACTAGAATCTATTCAAAGAAGATTTATGCGATTTCTCTCCTACAAAATTGGGCAACCTATGGTGTACGATTGCCATAACTGCCAGTCAATTTTTAAGAAATTTCACTTACATACTCTTCATGATCTAAACGATGTGATATTTCGTAAGGTATTGTCCAGATTAGTACACAATTCCCAATTCTCTGGTTTGTTTCGATATAGACATGTTTTATATTCTAGTAATAATTTCAGGGCATTATATGAAAGATTGTGCAAAACAAATAGAAGTTTGCAATCCACTGTATACTGAACGCACAAGTCGGATCACCTCGGAATATCACATCTTTGGATATAAACCAAGGTTTTGCTAGTCATAGCAAAAGACTATTGTTATCGTATTATTAGTTTTCTTTATTTTGATTCTTTTATGTATATTTCTACGTTATTATTTCTCTAGTAGTATACATTTATATTTTATTATTATTGCCAATGTATATACTATCGTAATATCATATATTTTGTATTTTGTGCATTTACGCCCGTGTTAAATAAATAAATAAATTAAAGGAGTTGAATACTTTAAGCATTGCGTAATATCGTCAATAAATATTAAAAACAATATGGGACCCCTGACGTTTCATTGATCGTTCGTTAGACAAAATTCTTACATCTAATCACCTATGTGCGATCGTTTAAAGAAGATCCAATCCAGTTAATTAATTTTAAGTCTAGATTCCGGCAACGCAATTTATCTGACAGAAGATTGATTTATAGTGTATATATTAATTTCTATACTATTTTTTTGTATCCATGTACAATGATGAAAAATATCGAAGAACTTTTACAGTAAAAAAGTCGAAATTATAATACTAATGATATTGTAAAATTGCAGTGATATAGTAAAGTTTTTCTTTATCATAATTTTTATTTTTTAATTGAGAAACAACAAATGAATTGAACAGGAATACAATGAATTTTCGTTTACTTGGCCGTTCAATATTAAAAGTTACAACGACGACTAGAAATCATATTTTTATTTACAAAATTAACATAAAATTTTAACGATTACCACTGTTATTTTTATTTCTACCTTTTAAGCTACAAATTTACATTTCCATTGTAAATGTTACACATTTATGGTAAATTATTAATATATTATTTACCAGAAAAAATGTAATTTTACTTTGCACAGTATAAAAATACTTATATATTACCATCCTACCTGGTAATTTGAACTCTTTGAGACTAGCAGCACCAACCGAAGACGACATGGTTTTCGAAAACTATAAAATTGTTTAAATAATATACAAAAACAAAATTTAAAGAAAAATCTCAAAGTACAAAGGCAATTTTAATATACAAATATCACATGTTAAGGTTCTTAATGTCTTTTAACAATAATTTATTTCTTTTTTTTGTAATATTTGATAGTTCACTGCAGGCCAAAATATATAAAAACAACGTCAAGTTTAAAAAACATGAAATCGTTGACGTTTCATTGATGTAACACCATTGACATTAAACAATAAACTGCATTTATCAGAGAAAACTTCAGAGATTAAAGTAGAAGATGATCAATCGGTGTATACAAATTGTTTTCAATTTGAGGTTATGTATACAATCTAGTTCCCTTTCTTACATGCGGTTTGATCAGTCTGATCGAATATGATCGTTTCTGATAAAGACCATAGAACAAGTTGAAACAAGTTTCAACTTTCAAATGATATTTTATTTTTTGGTCTTTACCAGTCCTTCCTGGTCTTTTTTGTTCATAAAAAAAATAATGGTATAATAATGAAAAACACTTTCGGTATAAAATTGTTTTCTAGTATTCAATAATAGGGAATTGCAGGTGTGTATCTACTTTTTTAAATTTAACATAATTTTTTATTACTAATTTTTATTCCACTTTAGGCAATTTGAAAATATGGCTTCGAATCAGTATTCCAAAGAAGAGATTGAGAGAAAAAGGCAATTAGCCTTACAACTCGCTAAAGAGCGTAAACAGAATACGAACAAAAGTATACCTTCACCTAGCGGCTCGACTCTTCTAAATTCAAAGACTGAAAATAGTACAAAAATTACATTTGGAAAGTACCAAAGTTCCCATTATAAACCTATTATGAAAACGAATTCGCAATCGTCTAGGTTTAATCCAATACAAACAAATAAATTTTTCTCTACCCACAACGCTATCTCGGTATCTTTTGAAATGGTGAATTTCGAAAGATTTAAGGTAGAAATGTCAAAATTCAACGATAAACTTATTAGCGCCTTTAAGACAATTCCAAGCAAATATTACGGTATGAATATTTATTCAAATTTTAATATTTCTTGTACGAATTTACAACTTATTTATTTTAAGATGCCACGACAAAGGTTTGGACATTCGGTACACAAGATTACGAATGTTTGTTGAAGAAATTAGAAGCATTGAAATCGGAAGTGTCTGTTTCTAAAGTGCCGCCGTTTGTTTTGCAGGTGAGATACATTTTGTAAGCAAAAAGATCAAATAATCCGAGTGTTTATATTTTAGTTATTCAAAAAATATATTTCCGTCGAAGAAAGGGTCAAAGACGTAAATTTGCACCAAATTGACAACGTTTTGGTCGAAAAACTAATGCCGTTTCAAAGGGAAGGCGTGTGGTAATCTCTTTTAACATTTTTTTTCTTAAAAATGTGTCGGCAGTGCGATAAAATGTTTTGTTTCTCAGCTACGGTATTTCCAAAGGTGGTCGTTGCATGATTGCGGATGATATGGGACTTGGAAAAACGATTCAAGCGTTAGGAATCGCTCATTATTATAAAAGCAACTGGCCGCTTCTTATCGTCACTCCCTCTTCAGTCAGGTACAATTTTCTTTTCGACAAATGCCGTTAAAAGTTATATCTACTGAAATTTTCAGATATCAGTGGTCTGATGCAATATTTAAATTTTTACCGTCTGTGCCTTCGCAAGCAGTTCAACACTTTGCGGGAAAAAATGATTATATTCAAAACGAACAAATAACAATCGTATCGTACGACGCATTAACAAGAAATCTTGAAATGTTCGAAAGTTGTGAATTTGGAGTTCTTATTCTCGTAAGTCACTTTATTGTATTAAATTTAAATTTATTTCTAAAATATGTTTGTGTTTAAAGGATGAATCGCATTTTTTGAAAAATAATAAAACGAACAGAACTAAAGCTGTCGTTTCTATCGCCAAAAATGTTCCGCACATTATTTTACTTTCTGGAACTCCAGCTCTATCTAGGCCGATCGAACTGTATTCGCAAATCAAATTAGTAATGCCAAAATTCATGGGGTAATTTTTACTTTTCTATTAATAAGGGAATGTTAACTGCCTCTCGCTGATATTGCTGGGACTGAAATATGTTATTCTATATCAAAATACATTACACATTTCTTTTTTTTTTGCCAATTGGCATTTGTTTACGAGTTATTAACAATAAACAAATTATTTTAACAATTTTACGCGTCACGTCGAAATTTCGTCAAATTAAGAATCTATGATCAAACAAGCAAAATTCAAAATGGCGGATCCAAAATGGCGGACAACATTTTTAAGAAGTTATTTAATTAGATCGAAATTTGTTACTCGGGAGTTTTTGTTTTCACCGATTACGAATCGATGATCAAAAAAGCAAAATTCAAAATGGTGGATCCAAAATGGCGGCCAACATTTTTAAAAAGTTATTTAATTAGATTGAAATTTGTTACTAGGGAGTTTTTGTTTTCGCCGATTACGAATTGATGATCAAAAAAGCAAAATTCAAAATGGCGGCCAAAATTTGGATGAACTTATTTAATTCGATTGAAATTTGTTACTCCGAAGTCTTTGAGTTTACTGATTACGAATCGATGATCAAACAATCAAAATTGAAAATGGCGAATTCAAAATGACGGCCAAAATTTTTAAGACGTTATTTAATTCAATTGAAATTTGTTACTAGGGAGTTTTTGAATTCACTGATTGATTACGATTCGATGATCAAACAATCAAAATTCAAAATGGCGGATCCAAAATGGCGGCCAACATTTTTATTAAGATATTTAATTCGATTGAAATTTGTTACTCTGAAGTCTTTGAGTTCACTGATTACGAATCAATGACCAAACATGCAAAATTCTAAATGGTGGATCCAAAATGGCGGCCAACATTTTTAAGAGCTTATTTAATTCGATTGAAATTTGTTACTATGGAGTTTTTATTTTCATTGATTACTAATCGATGATCAAACAATCAAAATGCAAAATGGCGGATTCAAAATGGCATCCAACATTTTTAAGAATGTATTTAATTCGATTGAAATTTGTTACTACAGAGTTTTTGTATTCACTGATTACAAATCGATGATCAAAAAAGCAAAATTCAAAATGGCAGATCCAAAATGGCGGCCAACATTTTTAAAAAGTTATTTAGTTCGATTGACATTTGTTACTACAGAGTTTTTTATTCACTGATTACGATTCAATGATCAAACAATCAAAATTCAAAATGGTGGTTCCAAAATGGCGGCCAACATTTTTAAAAAGTTATTTAATTCCATCGAAATTTGTTACTAGGGAGTTTTTGTTTTCCCTGATTACGAATTGATGATCAAACAATCAAAATTCAAAATGGCAGATCCAAATTGGCGGCCAACATTTTTAACAAGTTATTTAATTCGATTGAAATTTATTACTACGGAGTTTTTGTTTTCGTTGATTACGAATCGATGATCAAAAAAGCAAAATTCATAATGGTGGATCCAAAATGGCGGCCAACATTTTTAAGAAGTTATTTAATGCGATTGAAATTTGTTACTAGGGAGTTTTTGTTTTCACTGATTACTAATCGATGATCAAACAACCAAAATTGAAAATGGCAGATTCAAAATGGCGACCAACATTCTTAAGAAGTTATTTAATTCGATTGTAATTTGTTACTAGGTAGGTTTTGTTTTCGCTGATTACGAACCGATGATCAAACAAGCAAAATTCAAAATGGCGCCAACATTTTTAAGAAGTTATTTAATTCGATCGAAATTTGTTACTATGGAGTTTTTGAGTTCACTGATTACTATTCAATAACCAAACAAGCAAAAATCAAAATGGCGGATCCAAAATGGCGGACAACATTTTTAAGAAGTTATTTAATTAGATTGAAATCCGTTACTCGGGAGTTTTTGTTTTCACTGATTACGAATCGATTATCAAAATAGCAAAATTCAAAATGGCGGCTAACGTTTTTAAGAATTTATTTAATTCGATTGAAATTTGTTACTCTGAAGTCTTTGAGTTCACTGATTACGAATCGATGATCAAAAAGGCAAAATTCAAAATGTCGGTAAAAATCTTGTTTTATGGTGAAGATGTGCTGCATCTGTTTGATATTTTTTTACATAAGCATGTTTGTTATTTTGGAAGCTGCATAACTTCTAGTTTGTTTTTTAAACCATTAACGCCTAAAAGACACTTGTTCTTGCTTCAATTTCAATCGAGTATTTCGTATCAAAATCGAAGTTAACAAAAATTGAGAGGTACATACTGTTTTCGAGGTCGCTCTTCAAGATTCCGAGGTCAAAATTGAGTTTCAGCCAGCAGGAGTTTCAAAATGGCGCCGAATTTAAAGAAAATGTCCAAAAAATTGGGAAATTTTAAATTCTTACCAATTTTTTTTCGAGCCTTTAGAATATTGGGATTCTATTGAAACTCTAAACAAAATTGAATAAAGTACTTCAATTTAAGAAAAAAAAAAAAAAGACTTTTATACCCTACATCATTCTAACGACTTCAAAATGGCCGCAACGATGAAAATTCCTTTGATAAATTTGTGAATGATGTAGCTAAAAACGACGAGTTTATTTAAAAAATTATAAGAATGAAAAATTTTTAGAATTTACCAGGAAATATCCTGGAATTTTTTTAGATTTTTTTATGACATTTGGGGATTTTTACAAATTAGAATTTATTTACGAAAAATTCTGAAAAAAATTTAATGTATCTTTCATGAATTCTAAGAGTTTGTTTTCCTTTGCATTTTTTCTTAAAAATTGATAATTTTTGAGAAAATGTATTTCAAATATTACAGCTTATTTTCTTTACTCAAAAACTGTCAACATTTGGAAAAAATGGCAAAGACCAAAAAATTCTTAGAATTCTTTTTAAGAGAATTTTTTTCATCATTTTTCGTAAATAAATTCCAGTTTAGAAAAAAAATCCCCAAATGTCATGAAAAAATCATGAAATTTTGTTGCGGCCATTTTGAGGTCGTTAGAATGATAAAATTTACTGTATTCTCTCATGAATTCTAAGAATTTTTTGTTCTTTGCAATTTTTCCGAATGTTAGCAGTTTTTGAGAAAAAATCCAAAGCTATAATATTTGAAATTCATTTCCTCAAAAACTATTAATTTTTTAGAAAAAAATGCAATGGAAAACAAACTCTTAGAATTCGTGAGAGAATACATTAAATTTTAGTCAGAATTTTTCGAAAATAAATTACAATTTTGAAAAACAAAATTCATTAAAAAAAAAAAACTCAAAAAAATTCCGTAATTTGTGGTCGCCGATGACGATCCTGTCCACGGAATGGAAAAATACAAGATGGCGAATCCAAAATGGCGGCCATTTCTTGCCAAATTTGTTCCTTACTTAATCGGCCACGGATTCCGTATATAAAGGGTTTTGGGGTAACTGATCACTATTCTGAAGTCAAATTTGACAAATATAAGGTATAAGATCCGATATAACCGCTGTCACAGCAAAATTATTTGTCTTTTTTTTCGATAATCTCATAGATCCTACTTATTTGCCTCTTCAGCACGTGGAGGTAGGCGAACCTTGAGAATCCATGAGACCTTGAGAAAAAGAAATTTTTTTTTTTAATTCTGCATTTTTTGTATTTTTTGTGTTTTTTATTTTGTAAGTTTTTAAACTTTGGAAAGTACAATAAAAAACTAGAAAAGTACTACAAAATTATGTAAAGAAATTTAAAAAACATAAAAACCCCCGTAAATGAAATTCCTGGGCCATTTGAGTAAGAAATAACGAATTCATATTTAAATATCGGCCATATTGGATCCGCCTTCTTGCACTTTGCAATTCTGACGTCAGAATCGTAATCGGCTACCTCGAAAACCCATGTACCTGATATTTTACCTTAGAAAACACAAAGAAAAACATGTAAAGACAGTAATTTATAAATCGAGAAAAAAAGCATTCATTCAGACGCCATTTTGAAACCGCCATCTTGAAAAAAAAAGATTTTTTGTGCATGATCTTATTTCTTGGATATCGGGATCACTTTTTTTAAAGGTTTAAAAAAGATAACAAAATGTTTTCCTATCAAAAAATACAAATTTATGAAAAACAGGTAAGAAAATTCTGTAATATTTTTCTTTTTCTTGGAAAAAATGAGGTTAAATGACATTTTTAAAAATTTTTCTCAACGATATTTGAAAGAGCGAACCTAAAAACATAAGATATGATGGTCGACCAATCCAAATATACATTTCTGAAAATGCTGTGAACGATCAACCTTGGGGTTGAAATATTACATTCTTCTTTAACCCATTAACATTTTTAAAGTTCTATAGCAAATCGAAAAATGAAAATATCATAATAAAACCAACTTTCTTTACTATTTTTCGGTATACTCTCACGATTTATGGGGTAAAAATTACGTTTCCTTGCCGCAGAAAAACAATCTGGCGAATTTTATCTCAAAAAATACCGAAAATTTTATTTTTCGTCTATTTTTTACAAATGGATGAATCCATTTCAAAGTATGGACAAACGTGGACAAATACGTTGCAGTTTCAGGGGAATTTTGGTTTAATGAGTTCCATTCAGTTTATCCTATTAAAATTGTCGGGAAAGTGTAAAAATTTCTAAAAACACGGGTTTTTCGTAAATATTTCTGAAATAAATCAACATCAATCAACATTTTTGTCTTAAAATATAAAATTTTGCCATTTCGATTTTGAAAATTCATCATTGCATTTTGATTCAATATAATTGTAAACATAAGGAAATGCAATAATAGAAAACACCGAAACATTTACCGATTAAGCGTGTGAGTAAATTTAAAATATTTTGTTAATTTTCAAGGTCGCCGCATTGAATCCGCCATTATTAACATCGTAAGATATATTAAAAAGTGACGTGAATATTGAATAAATCGAAATTATACATTTTAAGACAACAATTTTGATTAATGTCGATTTATTTCAGAAATATTTAAAAAAAAGTATTTTTTTTTAATTTCAGCCATTTTTAATAGGAGAAACTAAATGGAGCACTATAAAAAAAAAGTACCCATAAACTACAGTTTATTTGTCTGCGGTTGTCCATAGTTTGAAATGGATTGCCGTTCATTATCCATGTGCAAAAAATTGTCGAAAAAAGAAATATTGCGATATTTCGGTACTTTTCAGACAAAATCCGCCATATTGTTTTTCTGCGGCAAGGAAACCCAATTTTGACGCCATAAATTAATTGAGCATATCCAAAAATAGTAAAGTAAGTTGGTTTCATTGTGATATTTCCATTTTTCGATTTGCTAGAGAGCTTTGAAAATGAGCTAAAAATCTTGTCACCTTGGACGTTAATGGGTTAATACATATTTTTCTATAGGAAAACAGTCACCTTTTCTTTATTTTTGCTTTTGATCGATTGTACAGCGTCAAAAACGGCGCCATTTTTAGTGAAAAAAACGCATTTTTTACTTTAACTAACCGTAAAGAATAAAAAAACATATTTTTTAATAATAGGGGACCGTTGATCAGGGGCTATACTTTTTTAAATTTTTTCCAACCGCATGTATTTCAGATAATTCTACGACTTTTTATCCGGGGCAGCGCAAGCCTTACTATTTTCGACATAGCTCACATCAATGCAGCATAACTCCGATATTTTTTATTATTTTTCAATGAAAAAATTACTGAAGACACTTCAAATGTTGCACAATAATATGCAAATAAATTATTTAAGTTATCTTTAGTAGTTTCGCAACAACAAAAAATCGTAAAAAAGTGCTTTTTTTAGACCCGTTGTCCCATACCTCTCCCTTAAATAACTTCTTAAAAATGTTGGCCGCCATATTGGATCCGTAATTTTGAATTTTGCTTGCTTGACCCCAAAAACCTCCGAGTAACAAATTTCAGCTTGATTTGACGAATTTTAGCTGTTATTTGTGAAATTGTTAAAATAAATTGTTTATTGCTAATAAATCGTCAGCTGTCAGGGAATGCAAACTAATTTGGACGAAGGGTACAAAGATTGTACTATCAACATTCTAACAGATAGTCAAGCTGTGCTAATGGCTCTGGAGACATAACAAGTAAGCTCCAGACTAGTAAAAGACTGCCTATCTTCCCTAAATAACCTTGCTCAAAACAACAACAGGGTTATCTTAACCCTTATTGACCCAATTTGTTCGTTTTTGTCCTTCAAATTTAAGCTCGAACAACTTTGTTATTCAATTTAAAAAAAAACACGATTTTTTAAGGTTTTTTTTTGTTTGAATCGTATTTTCGGTGCGAAAGAGGTCTTGGCGATAACTGAAACCACAAAAACTCCTGCTCAAAAAGTCGAAATAATAAAGGTTTGCACATAAAACAATCATTTTTCATCATGAAGGGGTTGTGCAACCACCCCTAAAATAAAATATTTACAAAAAATCGCTTTTTTATGGATTTTTCTGAAAAAAAATTGTTTCGGCTTTTGAAAACAGGTAAAAATGGGGGAAAATATATCACAGATAGTAGAAAACATCTTTTCTTTTGCTATGTAAGGTTACATTTCGTTACCACCCCATAAAATAGCCCAAAAGGGGTGAAAATCGGAAGTTTTTCAAAAATACTATTTTCGATACAAAAAAACGCAAATAAATTTAGTTCTATAAATAAATGAGAGCATCTTTTATACTCTTACATACTAAAGACAACGCCTATCATAAAGTTATAAAATAATGTCTACCCATTATTGATAGTTTTAGGGATAAAGACCGGCAGTCGCATGGCATTCATCATATATCGTTCTATATAACTATATATCGTTTATATAAACTATCGTTTATATAACTATACATCGTTTTGTAAAAACTATAAGGTTTTATAGTATGCAATTTGTAAATTTTCAAATATTTTTGTTCCATAACCCTTTCGTTTGAGTGTAAAAGGGTTGTAGGGGTTGAAAATTTGAAAATTAGTAGCTTTCCTTTCATCCAAGTAACTAACGTGACTCGGAAATTTTCTGGAGGGCAGATTCTAAATTTTCCAAGACCTCTTTCGCATCGAAAACACGATTTAAACAAAAAAAAATACCTTAAAAAATCGGTTTCTTTTTAAATTGAAAATTAGGGTAGGAAGGTGTGGTTTTTTCAGACTTTTCGATCCGGTTTCTGAAAGAGCATCCTCGAAAATACCCGTCTATATACTAAGGTTCCGATTTTTTTTAAGCATAAATAACAAAGTTGTCCGAGCTTAAAGTTGACGGACAAAAACGGACAAATTGGGTCAATAAGGGTTAAAATGAATAAAGGGTCGGGCAGGAAATATGGGCAACCAAGAAGCCTATAAACTCGCCAGTAATAAGTTCATTGGCCCTGAGCCTGCTTTGGGAATAACTACTAAAGTAGCGAAAAAACTACTTAAAAGGTCAACAATTAGTGAGGCAAAGAGAACTTGGGGTATTTTGGAAACCATGCAAGACATGCATGATCACTAATAGATGGCTACAACAAAGTTAAGGGTATGGAAATCATCAACTCCAACCGGCATACTGAAAAAAATTCCATGTAAGTTTTGTGACATGGTATGCCTTGGTAGATTATTAAAAAATCGAATTAGAGAACACAAAAACAACATATATAAAAATCCTGACCAACACACAGGTTTAACCAAACATAGGATAGAAACGTGTCATAATTTTGATTTTGATAATGTAAAAATGCTTGCTTCCGAATCTAAAGACAACATTTGGAAAACTTTTTTTATTAAACAATAAAACAGTGAACATCAGATTTGAAACTTCCACTTTACCAGATATTTATACTCCATTAATTTATTTAAATAACGAAAAATAATAACAGTTCCCAAATAATTATATTCGGAAGGCAGAATTTACTAAGAAGTGATTAATACTAAATTAAGTATTTTCGAAATTTACCTCTTTGAACTTATACGTTGTTAATAATGTACAGTAGTGTCTAAGTCATCGACGCGTCTACTTTTTTCAGTTTTTCAAGTGCTCATTACAGAACATTTTCAGTAAGATGAAACTTGTATTTTATAATATTGTAAATTTTATCGTTTTTTAAACTTAAGTTATTTATGTATTTTAGAAATAATACATTTTCTGATGAGGGCCCTCATTATTGGCCGAAATTTAAAATTATTGTGTTATCTTTCTTCGAAAGAAATTGTCACAACTTGTTTAAGAACCGTTAATACCAATACTATTATTTAACCCTTTTTTGCCTGAAATCAGAAAAGCAGGTACATCAACTCCAGCACAGTTTCTGGAGTGAAAATAATTTTTTTTCAATTTTCGAAATATACCTTTCCTACTATTTTCAAGTGTGCTCTCTCGATTCCCGTCGAGAAAATGACGAAATAATGATTATTTATGCAAAAATTGTGCAAAATAAAATAAAAAATCCATGATTTTTACGTCATTTTTTTCATTTTTTTTGATCCCCCCCCAAACGGGGCACAATCAATGAAACGCATACGTAAAAAGTGATCCCGATTGTTGAAGATAAATAATATTTTTTAGAAGCAACGGCCGATTCAAAATGGCCGCGGAACGAAACAAATTTATTCAAAATTATTAATTCCTTGAAATAGAGATCTTGGAAACTTTTTTTGAGTTTTATAATGATGATATAAATATTGAATGGTTATGCACGAAGATCATAATAATTTTGAGTTGATAAATTCAAAATGGCGGATCCGTCATGGCCACCGTATGTAAATCGCGTTGCTCATATGCAACGTTATTGCATGAATCTGTTTCAAAGTTGAAAATATGTGTTCGATAATTACGAATATCATACATGTTCAGACCTGACAAGATCAAATTATTATAATCTTCGTACATAACCAGTCAATATTTATATCATCATTATAAAACTCAAAAAAAGTTTCCAAGATCTCTATTTCAAGGAATTAATAATTTTGAATAAATTTGTTTCGTTCCGCGGCCATTTTGAATCGGCCGTTGCTTCTAAAAAATATTCTACCAGTATATTATTTATCTTCAACAATCGGGATCACTTTTTACGTATGCGTTTCATTGATTGTGCCCCGTTTTGGGGGAGAAAATCGGAAAAAATAAAAAAAATGACCTAAAAATCATGGATTTTTTATATTATTTTGCAAAATTTTTGCATAAATAATCATTATTTCGTCATTTTTTCGACGGGAATCGATAGAGCACACTTGAAAATAGTAGGAAAGGTATATTTCGAAAATAGAAAAAAATTATGTTCACTCCAGAAACTGTGCTGGATTTGATGTACCTGCTTTTCTGATTTCAGGCAAAAAAGGGTTAATATTAATTTTAAATGAAGTGGTTAAGAAAATTAAGCACGTTTTATGCAACTTTGCATATCAATACTGAAAAAGGAATAACTAGATTACTAACAGGACACTGGCGATTCAACAAACACTCACTCAGGCTGGGACTAACTAATACCGCATCCTGCAGATTCTGTCTTGTAGAAAACGAAACTCATGAACACCTACTGACATCTTGCAATCTGTCAGGAAAGATACATGGCTTTCGGAAAGGATTTTCTAATACCTGGAGGAACTAAGAAATACTCGTTCAGTAGAATAGTAGCTTACAGAGGGAAGCTGAAACTACTGGATGTAGTCTAATTTAGTTAAGGTTGCCACAATAGGATCACGTAAATTCGCAATGGCCAGGCTCAGTAGCCTAACCGTTTAAGAATAATAATAATGACTCGTAAACAAATGCCCATTGGCAAAAAGAAAATGCGTGTCTATGGGATTAACATATTTCAGTCCCAGCAATATCAGCGAGGGGCAGTTGACAACATCCCCAAGTACATCAGCGAAGCTGTTATTAACTTTTTGTTCATTGCAGAGTCCAAGATTATGGATCTCGTTACTGCAACGGGCAGAAAAAAGCTTACGGCTGGGATTTTTCAGGATCGTCACACTTGGCTGAGTTACAATTGCTGTTAAATTGTTGTGGATTAATTCGAAGGTTAAAGGCAGATGTTATGGATCAACTACCATCGAAAATTAGGTACATTTAAAAATGTTATAAAAATAAAAAGTTCCAAAGAAGACAAATTAATCAGTGTTTACCTTTAGGGAGGTAGTTATACTTGATCCAAATTTGATAAAAAATGGTAGTAAAGAAATGCGATTGGCAAAATCTAAGAGCATAAAACAGGAAAAGCAGTCGGCAGCCGAACACCGACAAGCAATTTTGGAATATTACAGCGAAACTAGTAAAGTGAAAGTAAAAGCAGTTTGGTAATGATCAATTTAATTCTGATAAATTTAATTTTTATTACATAATTAATTATTATTGTTTGTCTTCAGTAATTATTTGATGGATGTGCTTGAATCGCAACAGAAATTTCTCATTTTTGGTCATCATAAAGTGATGCTCAATGGAATTTGCGAACTTTTGGAGTCGAAAAAAGTTGGGTAAGAATTTTCTTTAACGTGTAACGTTCTGCAGTATTAATATTTGCGATTTAGGTACATAAAAATCGACGGTGCGACAAGTCCCGAGCACAGAAAGTCATTTGTTGACAGTTTTCAAGAAAATGACGATGTTTTAGTAGCGGTGCTGTCTATTAATGCGGCAAATGCCGGAATTACATTAACTGCGGCTACTCTAGTCATATTTGCAGAATTGACATGGAATCCTGGTGTATGTATCGATAATTGTCAGATTTTTATTTAATGTTTAATTGTATTTTACTTGTAGATATTGAGTCAAGCTGAAGATAGAGCTCACAGAATAGGGCAGACTAATACTGTGGTGATACGTTATTTAATAGCAAAGGACACTGTCGACGATCATCTTTGGCCGATGCTTCAAAAGAAAACTGATATACTGAATAAAGCTGGTCTTGAACATAACATGGACGTTGATTTAACCGATTCCATGAAACCTACGGAATTGATACTTGACAATTTCGTTCAAAAGTATGATCAGACTGATTTTTCACTCACAGGATTCATGGAATCGTTCGAGAACAAAAGAGTACAAATCGAATCACCGGCTGTGTCAAAACAATTAGGTTATAAGCAAAGTAATTTTAAATCAAACGAAGTTAAGGAACGTAAAGCTGGACAATCTACACTCGATAGCTTCTTAGAACCAACCGAAAGTTTTTCTCAGGAAACTAACGACTTAACAAGATGTTCTGATAGTGCGAATTCTTTACTTGACCTCGATGATGATGCTTTTGACCAAATAGACTTGGACAATTTTGTTGTTTAGTATAAGAAATGTTGATTTTGTTACTTTCGTTTGTGCATGGTGAAAATTTAAATCATTTTTGCAAAATGTGTTTGGATTAAAATAAAATTGAGTTCCATTGTATTTATGTTTTTTAGTTAAACATTATATCCTGTAAAAACGTTCGTTGTGAAAGCAGAACAATTGTACAGTTTGGTTTATTTTCGTAGTTAGTTTTATTAAATATAGAATTATTTCAATACTATTGAATATAGATTTTTAATTATCCCAAATTAACACAAGACTTTTCAACTATAGGGGAATGTATCCATGGGCAAGGCGGTGGCTCAGTTGGTAGAGTATCGACTTCGTAATCAGAAAACCCTGGTTCGATCCCGGCCTCTGACATCTTTCATTGGGACACCTCTGTATTTGTTTATAAGTGTCTAATAACGCCAAAGCTCAGGTGGTTCGGATTCCACTTCCATAAACTGTAGGTATCGTCGCGATTTAGTCCCATGTGGGTTCACAAAAGTCGACTTAAAATAATTACAAAAAAAAAAAAAAAAAAAAAAAAAAGGATCCATGGGCAGTCCATGAGTGGACCCTTCGGATTTTTATCAAACTAAAAACGAAATAGAAAATTTTTGGTTGAAACAGATGCGTATTACTGCGAAACCATTTTTAATAAGATCCCTAAGTCAATACATGCATTT
This sequence comes from Trichopria drosophilae, assembly GCA_030407085.1. NCBI lineage: Eukaryota > Metazoa > Arthropoda > Insecta > Hymenoptera > Diapriidae > Trichopria > Trichopria drosophilae. The sequence goes on along the minus strand of CM059585.1, from coordinate 108,146,772 downwards.
TCGCGTTCAGTACAGCTGCTCGTAGAAATATAGTGCTGAAAAACGCTGTCAAAGTTTTGCGTTCATTTCAATTGAGTATTAAAAAACATTTTTTAAGATAAGTTTTATTTTTTTCTTGCAAATTAAACATTGAAATTCATCATATCTGAAGGATTTACAAATATTTCAATGTTACGAAAATATTTCATGCATTTTAATTTCGGCTTCCTTTTCCATGAGTGGACCACTTTTTGTATCCATAAGCGCTCCACTTGTTTTTATCAGTGTAAAGGTTATGGTGCGGAAGCGTAATTTTTTAGTGTAATTTAACATTTTGTTATTGAATATAAATAAGTCATTAACCCGTTTCGTCCTGAAATGCCGTAAATTTTGACTTCTTTTCATCAGGTGCTTTCTTAGGGGAAAAATCCCTCAATCGTTTTGATATAACCGTACCTATTGTATTTTTCCCCAAATAACTTTCTAAATCCGGTATCAGATGGACCATATCTGCCGCCATTTTTTTACTATGGCGGTTTAAACATAACAAAATTGTGAATTTTGAAAAAATTTCTTCAAATAATCGTATTTTTGAACAGGAAACCGTGTTCGGAACAAGCTAAGTCTCTTATCTGGTGGAGTAATTAGTTACACTAAAAGATAGGATGGTTATTAATTCTCCATTTAAAATGGCGGATTAAAAATGGCGGTTCTCAGTCAAAATTTGGTTGAAAAATTTCTGGACGATCTAAGTCAAAAGCTACGAGTTTTTAAAAAAAAATGTTGAGAATGAAAAGTTCTTAGAATTCATTCAGAAATATAGTGGAATTTTTTCAGATTTTTTAAATGAAGTTTTGAGAAATTTTTTTCAACATTTTTTTCAAAATTGTAATTTATTTACGAAAAATTCTGAACAAAATTTAGTGCATTCTCTGATAAATTCTAAGAGTTTTTTTGTTCTTTGCAATTCTTTCCAAAAGTTGTTTTCGAGGAAATCAATTTCAAATATTATAGTTTAAGATTGTTCTTTTTCGAAAACTATCAACTTTTGGGAAAAAATGCATAGAATAAAAAACTCTTAGAATTCATCAGAGAATGCACTAAATTTTGTTCAGAATTTTTCGAAAAAAAAATTACAATTTTGAAAAGAATTTTGAAACAAAATTTTCAAAAATTCATTTAAAAAATCTGAAAAATCCACTATATTTCTCGGCGAATTCTAAGAATTTTGTATTCTTAGCATTTTTTAAAATAAGCTCATAATTGTTCAGTTAGAGCGTCCAGAAGTTTGTCAACAAAATGTTCACTGTGGTCCGCCATTTTGAATGGTGAATTAATAACCATCCTATCTTTTAGAATAACTATTTACTCCACCAGATATAGAGATTCAGCTTGATTCGAACACGGTTTCCTGTTCAAAAATACCATTATTTGAAGAAATTTTTTCAAATTTCACAATTTTCATGATGTTTAAACCGTCATAGTAAAAAAATGGCGGCAGATATGGTCAATCTGAAACCGGATTTAGAAAGTTCGAGAAAAAATACAATAGGTATGGTTATATCAAAACGATTGAGTGATTTTTTCCCTAAGAAAGCACCTGATGAAAAGAAGTAAAAATTTAGGGCATTTCAGGACGAAACGGGTTAAAGTCTCGTTTAAGTGTTGTATTAAACCGGAATACATATTACAATGATTGATTCGATGGTTTTTTCATAAAGTTTCTTTTTTATGTTGACGTTACCTTTATTCACATTTTCTCCATTGCACACAAAAGTGTTCAAAATAAATAAATTATTATATGGAAATTAGAATTTCGTTGTATTTTTGGTGTTTCTATGCCATTCTAAGGGATTTGAACGAGCGGTCCGCTCACGAATACAATTTTTTTTGTAACCAAGAAACGTCCCTTCGTAAAAAAGGTTTAATCAATTTTATTTAACTGCAGAAAGTAACCCAAATGCATTTAATTTATACCTAGTGACTATATCTACCTAACGGTGTATAGAAGACTTAAAAATTCCTTTCTTTAGTTAACTTTTTACACTAAATTGACCCATTAAGGCGTAAACGGACACATTTTGAGCATCAGTTTAAACGTCGATAATTTGCACATAAAAGCATTTGGAAAAATTTTACTCCCACTATTTCTGACGTAAAATTATATGCTCTTTCAGAATCTTTCAATAAAATTTTGATAAAATGAAAAGCAAAAAAGTTATACATGTTTGTTTGTAAAAAAAACATGGTTTTTAAACATTTATTTTTCATTCTAACATCACTTTCACCTCGAAATTGGTTTAGAAAACACGTTTAAGGTGAAAATATCGCGTCCATGGATCCTTAGGATTAAAACGGACCGTGGTCTAATTTGAATTTCAAGATGGTAACTTCCAAATTGGCGCCTAGAAGCTCAAAAATCTTTGTAAAACTTAACAAATTTTTTTCTTAAAAACTGTAGACTTTAGAGAAAATTTCCTACGAACAAAAATGTCTTCGACTTGGTTAAAGAACCTTCTCAAATTTTATCACAATGTATTGATACAATTTTTTGGTTTTTTGAAAATTAAAAAAATCGAAATTTTTAAAAAAGTCATTTAAAAAATCTGAAAAAATTTGAGAAGCTTCTTTAACCAATTCTAAGACGTTTTTATTCTTAGCAGATTTTCTTTAAAGTCTATATTTTTCAAGGAAATAAATTATTAAACTTTTCTAGATTTTAAGACTCATAAGTTTATTTCGTGGAAAAATATGGACTTTAAAGAAAATCTGCTAAGAATAAAAACGTCTTAGAATTGGTTAAAGAAGCTTCTCAAATTTTTTCAGATTTTTTAAATGAATTTTTTTTTAAATTCCGATTTTTTTAATTTTCAAAAAACCAAAAAGTGTATCAATACATTGTGATAAAATTTGAGAAGGTTCTTTAACCAATTCTAAGACATTTTTGTTCTTAGGAAATTTTCTCTAAAGTCTACAGTTTTTAAGAAAAAAATTTGTTAAGTTTTAAAAAGATTTATGAGCTTCTAGGCGCCATTTTGGGAGTCGACATCTTCAAATTCAAATTAGAACATGGTACGTTTTAATCCTAAGGATCCATGGATGCGATATTTTCACCTTAGACGTGTTTCCCCTAACCAATTTCGAGGTGAAAGTGATGTTAGAATCAAAAATAAATGTTTAAAAACCATGTTTTTTAACAAAAAAACGTGTATAACTTTTTTGCTTTGCATTTTATCGAAATTTTATTGAAAGATTCTGAAAGAGCATACAATTTTACGTCAGAAATAGTGGGAGTAACAATTTTCCAAATGCTTTTATATGCAAATTATCGACGTTTAAACTGGTGCTCAAAATGTGTCCGTTTAGGCCTTAATGGGTTAAAAACATGGTCCACTCATGAATACATTCCCCTACACTTTCAAATAGAAATGACCTTGAATAGAACAGTGTTTTTTGATACAAGGCCGTAAAACAAGATTTTACGACTCGAATGCGATATCAGCGTACGAGGACCAGCGAAGCCGGTAAGAATTTACGGTATTGTATCGAAAATAACTATTTCGGTAGTGAAGGCTGTAAAAATTCGATTACGCGAACTGCATTTAGTCCGTAGGGGTTTTGTTTTTGACAGCGCAGATTAATGTCACACGTAAAATTTCATTTTACGGAATAAAGGTAGGCCGTAAAATCGGATTTTATGGCTCTAGTACCGAAAAATTACTTTTCTTTTAGAAAATTTGACGAATTCTGTAATCGATTTACACAAATGAGAATTATTTTCGTTTCTAAACCGATTTCGTTGATTTTAAAATTGACCACGAAACATAAACATCCAAGCTATTTTGCTGTAGACCAATAGAGAACTTGCATGGTGTGGAATTTTCATATATTAAGAGTTAAAATTGATAAATTAGGACTAAACGAGAAAAGTTACAACACAGTTTTGTAATGTTCAAAGTAATTATTTAGATATAAATTATTAAAATTTGCCGAAAGCGAAGGTCGGTTTGAATCGATATCACGTGACTATAACGATATAGTCGGTAAGGTGGCGTCGCTGACGGCAATGCAGTGGAACTACATTGCATATATATAGATATACATATACGTTATATGAATGTACAAAACGTCAAATAAAGTTATGTTTACATTTTGAAATACGTAAACAGATTTTTTACAATGTAATTGTTTAAAAGTGTTGGCAACTGAGTTAAACATTTTGAATATGAAAGGAGAATTATAAAAGGGAAAAGAAATTTTACAAATGAGAGAAGACATCGACAAAAAACAACAATTATTGAATAAGTATACACAATTAGTTTGATAACCAGAACAAGGTTATAATAATTTTTAATGCTAAAATATATTATAAAAGTGTATATACTTTGTGTAAATTTCATTTTTTTTAGGAGCGGTTAAAGGAAAAATTGGAATTATTTTGCTTATATTAAACGTGAGCGTTCTATTTCAATCTTATATATATATATACATACATGTAATACATGATATTATGCTTGTTTACTCTACTAACCTTCTCAGGTGGATAGCTGACAGCTTCGCACCAGGCTTTTCTTTTCAATTCAATGTGAAGAACACAAATGAATTCTTTTTTCGGAGTAGAACTGGAGGTTGATTTACACATAGGAATAATGCTGTATTTGTAGCTATTCAAAGATGGATTTCTTTTCTTTAACATTTTTATTGATTTGTCTCTTATTGCAGTGAATTTGTACCTGATGGTTAATGGAAACTCCACTTCTCACTGTGGTTGTTTCGAAAATAATAAATCAGAATTAATTAAAGAAATTGTAAATATGGTTTAAAATTTGAAATATACATTTGTATGCACTTAAACATACAGTGTTTATATGTACGTTTATGTACTACACACGTACAAGAAATCTGAAAAATCTCTTCGGTTCAAATTCATAAATCTGTTTTACTTTATTTGAGGTGGAACGTGTTCTACAAATCAGTGTTGAGATGCTACAAGAAAATAAATAGTTTGCCACAAAATACATCTAGTGTATTATTGCAGTATTAAAAAAATATTATAAAACAAATAACCGTGTGCATGTTATTTGAAAAATATCATGTATTACATGTATGTATATATGTAAGATTAGAACGCTCACGTTTAGATTAGTATAAGCAAAACAAATCCAATTTTTCCTGTAACCGCTCCTAAAATATATGAAATTTACACAAAGTATATACACTTTTATAATATATTTTAGCATTAAAAATTATTATAAACTATTATAACCTTGTTCTGGTTATCAGACTAATTGTGTATACTTATCTAATAAATGTTGTTTTCTGTCGATGTCTCCTCTCATTTGTAAAATCTCCTTTCCCGTTTATAATTCTCCTTTCATATTTAAAATGTTTAATTCAGTTCCCGACACTTTAAAACAATTATATTGTAAAAAATCTGTTTACGTATTTCAAAATGTAAACATAACTTTATTTGACGTTTTGTACATTCATATAACGTATATGTATATCTATATATATGCAATGTAGTTCCACTGCATTGCCGTCAGCGACGCTACCTTACCGACTATATCGTTATAGTCACGTGATATCGATTCAAACCGACCTTCAGTTTTCGGCAAATTTTAATAATTTATATCTAAATAATTACTTTGAACATTACAAAACTGTGTTGTAACTTTTCATTTCTAATAATTATCTTTCGATTTAAATTAAATTTAAAAGTCATGCAAGTTCTCTATTCCATATCAAATCATTGCAACGAAAATAAGTTCGAAATTCCAATTCATGTTTTATGTGACTTTTATTATTCTTTTGGACAAATAAAAATATATAGTAGGGTCTCCCTTATTCTCTAGACATCTCTTATTCTCTGGATTTAGGATCTCTTATTGCATATATTCCCCTTCGGTCGGCTTCCCTCCTCCATTGCGTTCTAACCTAACCTTCGCGGCTGAGCGAATCACAAACCGTTGTCGACCGTCGACCATTAAGAGTGGGGGTAAAGGGGAAGTAGAGAATAAGGGAGACCGCCGCCATTGTGAACAATCTGCAGTATGCAATAAGGGAGACCCTACTATTTTTTTGTTTTGTAAACAAAAAATTCCGTATACCTTCCCTTATTCTAATTTGTCCAGTCAGGCAAGATGGCGGCCTTCTTCCCTTATTCTACTTTTCTCCTCTCCCCCAATACTAAAATTTGCTATCTCACTATTGTCTCTTTTTCTTTTTATGTTTTTTTACGTTATTTTTATGTAGGAAATCCACACGTCAACACACGTCAGTGGGGAGAACGCAAGAGGGGAAATATTAGAATAGGAGAAGAGAAAAAATTAGAATGAGAGAAGACATTAGAATAAGGGAAGTACCACCGTAGTTACGAGCAGTATAAGAATTACGCTACTTCCATCATTTTCGTCCAAACCAGATGGAAAATTATTTTCAAATCTCTTTATTCTCGTTAAAAATCAATATTATACTGTTCTGCTTTTTCAGTTTAGTAGTGTTTGGTATCTTCTTTCTTTGCCAGTTCTTAGTTTTACAAAATTTTGAAAACTAACAAAATGGCGGCTGTTTTTCAAAAATTAAAAAACTTGATTTTCTCAGAAACATCATTTTTTAAAAATTAATTTTTTTTTTATGAATAAACAAAACAGAAACAAAACTTTTACAGTATGTTTGGTTGGCGTTAAATAGCCCTGAGAGCAGCAAGAATTTTTTTTCTAAAAAAATGACGGGATCTTACCATTGCATCAACGTCTTCTTTTCAGTTACAAAAATAAAGGGGAAATTTTGAATATGTATTTTAAAACTCTAAACTTTCAAATATTAACCATAAGAAACATTTTTTTTTGTATTTTAAGAACAAAAATTCTTGCAGCTCTCTGGGCATTTTAGCGCCAACCAAACATATTGGAAAAGTTTCCTTTTTGCTTTGTCTATTACAAAAAAAAAATTGAATTTTTAAAAAATTATGTTTCTGAGAAAATCAAGTTTTTTATTTTTGAAAAAACAGCCGCCATTTTGTTAATTTTCAAATTTTTGTAAAACTAAAACCTGGCAAAGAAAGAAGATACCAAACACTACTAAACTGAAAAACAGAACAGTAAAATATTGATTTTTAACGAGAATAAAAAGATTTGAAAATAATTTTCCATCTGGTTTGGACGAAAATCTGGTTTAAAAAAAAATGCGAATCTTTTTATTTGTCCAAAAGAACAATAAAAGTCTTATAAAACATTATTTGGAATTTCGAACTTATTTTCGTTGCATGATTTGATATGGAATTGGTCTACAGCAAAATAGCTTGGATGTTTATGTTTCGTGGTCAATTTTAAAATCAACGAAATGGGTTTAAAAACGAAAAGAATTCTCATTTGTGTAAATCGATTACAGAGTTCGTCAAATTTTCTAAAAGAAAAGTAATTTTTCGGTACTAGAGCCATAAAATCCGATTTTACGGCCTACCTTTAGTCCGTAAAATGAAATTTTACGGATCACGTGTGACATTAATCTGCGCTGTCAAAAACAAGACAGCGATTTTTTATATTTGAGGTTTAAAGTGCGAAAAATTACGTTTTTTTCAGGAAAATTTAGACTTTACAGCAAGAAAACAATTTTAAGATGTAAAATGGAACCAGACCATGTTTTTCTTATAGATTTTGGGTCGTTGAATCGGAATTTGTGGACAGAGTTGGTCCTATACGTCTAAAGTTTATTAAATCTGAGGTTTATACTGCGATAAATTGTTTTTTTTTCCGAGAAACTTGACAAATCTTATCCAAGAAAAAAAGTCAACTGTACAATGGATCAAGACCAGGTAATACGTGTGGATAATCCAGGATCTAGAATGTTTAATGTGAATTTTTTGGATAAAAACAATTTTTCGCACTTTAAACCTCAAATATAAAAAACTCAGACGTAGGACCAATTCCGTTCCCGAATTCGGATTCAACGGCCCAAAAGTTATAAGAAACACCTTTTTGCGTTTCTTGCACATGACCTTTTTTATTTTTGTGGCCCGGTGTAATGAGCGTTTCGCACAAGAGGCCGCCACTAGTCTATGTTGCAATATTCCCGCTAAAACATGCAGTCTATGGTCGTCTTAAAAAACTTGTGTCATTTGGTTGAAACGTAAACAACATTACTAAATATTGTGTCGAATATGTCGACTTTCGTACCATATAAAGTGTTTTTGTGGGGAGTTCTTCATTATTTTAATATGAAGAAAACTGCGGCCAAGAGTCATCGAATCTTAGTGGAAGTTTACACACGGAAGGAAATTTGAAGCAGTTTTTGATTCATACAGTAAAAAATATACGGGTTCCAACGTAAAATAACGATTAAAATTCGAAATCGTTAAGAAAGAAAAATTTATGAACAAGTAAAACTTTTATTACATCTTTGAGATTGTTTATTCATAATTTTTAGACAATTTAGTTATTACTAATTTTTTGTAATGATCTGCAAACATTGCGAAAAATCGGCATTTTTTTGATTCTACGGCTTCCGTATCGAAAACAGTGCAAGATACAATAAAAATATACACAACTTTTTTTGTAGAGCGCAAAATTTTCTACAAAAAAAGTCAGCGAGGGCCCTAGGCCAAAGTTAACAGGATATCCACGAGCAACGATGGAATGTGCATCATATTTTACAGAAGTTTTAAAATATTCATAAGCTAAATTGTAAGAGAAAATTCCAGCTTTATTCGCGGCTAACCTATTAACCTAAGACAGGGCCCTCGCTGACTTTTTTGTAGGAAATTTTGTGCTCTGTATATTTTCAGTATATCTTGCACGCTTTTCGATGCGGAAGCCGTAGAATGAAAAAAGTGCCGATTTTTTCACTTTTAACAACGTTTGCAGATCATTACAAATAACACAGGACCACAACTTTATTTCAAGATCACTTGAATCAGAAATAGTGGATCTTATATATTTTTGGCCGATGAAAACGAATCCTAATTTGGCCCATCACATCAGGAATTTAAGATATCTGATCCGAAAAATATTCAAAAATATACTTTTTGACAATTTAAGGTTAGGATATGTGAAAAAATCTGAAATGATGAGTTAACTTGGACAAAGAATTCGTTTTCAGCAACCAAAAATCTATAAGATCCAGTATCTCTGATTCAAGTTATCTCACATAAAAAAAGTTTGCAGTCCTGTGTAATTAATCATTAAGGTACTTCTCAAAAAAATAACACAAGAGCACAACATTTTTTTTGGACACAACTTGAATCAGTAGTGGAGGATCTTATAGATTTTTAGTTGCTGAAAATAAATTACTTGTCCAAGTTAACTCATCATTTCAGATTTTTTACATATCCTAACCTTAAATTGTCTAAAAGTGTAGTTTTTAATATTTTTCGGATCAAATATCTTAAAATCCTGACGTGAAGGGCCAAATCAAATAATGGATTCGTTTTCAGCGGCCAAAAATCTGTAAGATCCAATATGTCTCATTTAAGTGATCTTGATACCAATTTTTGTGTGGTCCAACATGAACTACATTGTCTAGAAATTATGAATAAATAATCTTAAAGATGTAATAAAAGAGTATATGTACATATATTTTCCTTCCTTAACGATTTCGAGTTTTAATTGCTATTTGACGTTTCTCAGAACCCGTACGGTGTGCAAATGCTTGACGTGTGAGCAATAACTGCTTCAAATTTCTTTCCGTGCAGCGAGCATGCTCCATCTGAACAATCGTGTCGGAGTTGGTTTGATCGCATTAAAAATTATGACTTTGAGCTCGAAGACAACCTTGGTAAAATGAAGAAAAATGTCCAAATTCATGCTTATGATACGCTTAAGACACTCCTTAGCTCTCTGGCAAAAAATTGAAGAGTCGTTAAGCGTATGTTAATCATTTTTTTGTCCAAATTCACTCTTTGTTAACTCTTTTGGCACGCTTTTCTAACGCTTTTCACACGCCTTTGACACTCTTACAGTCACTTTTAAGTAACGCCCCATTATTACCAGGGAAGGAACGGCCTGGTCAACACAGAAAGTTTGAAGAAAGTTGGGAGTGGATGAGTAGACCTTCAGCAAACGCCTAAAAGCCATAGGGTTGATTCAAAAGCAAAGGAACTGAGTTCCATACGATTCGAAGTTAAACGACGTCGAAAGGCGATTATTCGCTTGTGAACAGCTTCTTGAACGCTAAAAAGGGAAAGAGCATTTTACATCGCATTTCACTAGCGATGAAAAGTGGATTCGTTGATGACAAATGGTTGGATAAAACAGAATCCTTTCCTTTGGTTCTTCATGTTGTCAAAAACTGCTTCAACCTCGCCTATAGTGCCAAATTGGGAGAAGAAGTTCTTGGTAACATCATCAGACAATTCGGTTGAAAGACCTCCAACGAAGATTTTGCCATGTCGGGCCTTGGCCTTCTTGGGATCAACCTTCTTGTTATTAATTACATGATCACCAGTAGCCATAATCTTATCAATAAATTTCGATTTCGAGAAAGTGTTTGGGTCCGTCTTTACATTGATGCTTTCCATATCACCGTATGTTTCAAAGTGATCTCTGTCCCAACAGAAGTTAACTTCGTATGAACAACGCAAAGAATAGGTGATTAGATTACCTCAAAAGACGAGTCGTTTTTTCGAGCTGGTATCCGAAAATTGTCAGAAAGATGGAAAAAGTAATGTCCAGCGATGAAAAGTAGTTTGTAATATATTTGTAATAATTTTTTTTAAATAAATCCGTAAATTTCGAAAAAACGCTCATTATTAATTGAAGGTTCCATTATATTTACAGAAATAAAATAAAATCGCATGATACTTTTAAACTGAAAGCAAACATGAGATCTTAAATTTTGTGTTTTAATCACAGAGAAAAGAAACTAAGGAGTTTACCAAAAGTTGACTGGGAAAAACAGTCATCAGTATATTTCATGTTATTTAAACTGCCATTTCATTGTTGATTTGAATTCTTTGAGTGTAACACTTTTGAAGACATTCATGTGGTAGCGATATACATAAAATTTTGATTTTAGCTATTCCAGGTGAAGTAGATCAATCATGTTTTATAGAGAAATCAAATTTTAGAGATAATTTGTAATGAGATAAAATATACCAAACATTTTTTAATTTCAAAATTCTCGCAATCATGCACAATTAAGAATTCAGCCGGTAAGGTAGCAAATTTCACTAGAAAACCTGAAGTATAGACGACTGAATAAAAATGTCAAAATTCGGGTTCTGTAAGGGCAATTCTAAGCACCATAAACAGTTTCCTAGAAAATACCAAAGATATTAATTGAGAATTGACCGAGAATTTTCGAAATAAGTGATTTTTATTTATTTCCGAAAATTGTCGGTCAATTCTCAATTAATTTCCTTGGCATTTTCTAGGATACCGTCTACAGTAATTAAAATTGCCCTTATAGAGTTCGAATTTTGAAAAAACGATTTAGTCATTTTTTATTGACGGTTTTTGGTGAAAATTCCTACCTTACCGGCGGATCACTTTAGAACCGCCTTAAATTCAGGTTCAGTAGGGTCTCCCTTATTGCATACTGCAGATTTTGCAAAATGGCGACGGTCTCCCTTATTTTCAACTTCCCCTCTACCGCCATTCTTAGTGGTGGACGGTCGAAAACGGTTCGAGATTCGGTCAGCCGCGAAGGTTAGGTTAGGACGTAATGGAAGAGGGAAGCCGATTGAAGGGGAATATATGTATGCAGGTTCGTAGGTTAAGTCAACAAATTTCAACAAATGACGACTTACTTTAGAAATCTATTTTAGAAATCGATCTGTTTTAGAAAAAAAATATTTTAGAAATCAATCTCCTTTATAAAAAAAATATTTTAGAAATTGAACTGTGTTAGAAAATAGCAATTTATAACAATTTTAAATTAGAAAAACTTTTTTAGAAAAAGTGTACCCCAATCCTTATTCTCTGGATTTAGGATCTCTTATTGCGATTGGGGTACACTTTTTCTAAAAAAGTTTTTCTAATTTAAAATTTTTCTAAAATGCTATTTTCTAACAAAGTTCAATTTCTAAAATATTTTTTTATAAAGGAGATTGATTTCTAAAATAAGAGATGTCTAGAGAATAAGGGAGGATTCAATAAGGGAGACTCTACTGTATAAAATACACACAGAGTATCTCTTCATGGGCACCGCACGTAGGTTATGTTTTCATAAGAGTGAACGCGATACCCACACTGTAAAAAATGAAAATGAAATTTACAATGCAATGGTAATTTTCAATCATGAAAATTTGGTAGTAATAACACTATGTACGTTGAGCGTTGAAATTTTACCGAAGTGAGGTTAGAGGTTTACCGCCGCCGCATTGTAAATTTACGACGTCGAGCATAGGGTAAATACTGCATAGACTGTTGTACTTTTACTACGTCAAACGTAGGTAATTTTTCGAACCTACGTTGGACGTGGTAATTTTACAAACGAGTAATATATTACAAGATTTAGGGAAAAATACTGTGTTCCACATAGTAAGTTCACTGCGTTGAAAGTGCGGGTAATTTTCGAGCCCATTCTCAACTGTAATTTTACACGATTTTTGTTACAGTGCAGTTAACACCGAGACGTCTGAAAGTTGGACGCAAGAGGTCCTGACAATTTTGTTACAGTCTTACTTTTTAGCGTTGGTAATCTATTTTTTCATATACAGTAATATAGTAATGTTTATATTTAATATTCATTAATAATTGGTACACGTGCATATATTTATTTATTTGTAATGTTCAATTTTATAAGTGCAAAGCATGTCATAACATAAAGGTGATATGTGATTACATATTCGGCTGCATATATACCGGTCTACATAAAACTTTGCCACTTGCGAGAATGACAGAATTATACATCATTTTATAGACGCCTCTAAGACGTCATACAGTAGGACCTCTCTTATTCGAACCTCTCTTATTCTAATGGGCTACTTGCATCAAAAATTTAAAAATCCACAAAAAATATGTAAACTTTCTATAAACCCCCATAAACCTGAAAAAAATATTGAAAAATTTTTTTGATAATGAGAAGTTCCAAAAAAAAATTAATAAAATTTGAAAAAAATGCGATCTTCAGAAACGTTTGTGATTGGTCGCGACGGTCGTGACGTAGATATTCATCGTCGGTTTGAATGAGATTTCGAACTTTTTTCCCGGGTAAACAGAAAGTTGCAAATATTGAAACAATACGTTTGTCAAGGAGAAAATTATATTTTTGAGCATGTCAGGAAACAAATTTTTTGTACGTGCTCAGTCCGACAATTTGCCGACGATTAATATATTCATGGTGACTGATTTTTTAAAAAATAATGAGTTCTTTAATGTTGCTGAAAGCAGAGGAGTCAAAACTGACAGGTAATTTTCTTTACATTTAAAACAATTTAATTAAATTTAAAATAGAAAATATACTTAATTCTTCTAATTTTACAAATTATTTTAATGTATTTACATCAATTTATCATTGAAGCAGAGTGACATAACCTCAAAATGTCACATCCAATACTGATATGTTCTGATAATGTATATATCTAATTATAATATCGTTATAAGATAATGTGAATATTAAAAATGATTTTATTGTAGATCAAAACGCGAGAATTATGGAGATTCGGCTGTTGGATACGTAGAACTATGCAGGGAAAACAAATATTGCTATATACGTGAAAGGGTTTGCCCGGAGCACAGTGTTAGGCAGAAACCGTATTTTGTGTTGACATTTTCAATATTGGAGTTCAACTGATTTCGGAGTTTTGTATTGTTTGTATATATGGGACAGAAAGGTTAGGTTACAGAGTGAACAGTGACGTCACGCCTCAATAGCGCGCAAAAACAGGTCGTTTCAAAAGTAGTCGAACTTTAAGTGTTCAAAAAATATATAAAAACTCACAAAAAACACAGGAATGTATTTTTGTATGTAATAATCTAACCCATACTTTATAATGATCCAATAAAAACCAACAAAAAATTTTGATGCAAGTAGCCCATTGTCCAGCCTCTCTTATTCTAATCGTTCCCCCACAAGTCTTCTCCCACTATCACACGAAAAATATTGTCCATGAATCACAAGCTCGCAAGCAAAGTAAGTGGGGGTAAGGGGAAAATTAGAATAAGGGAGGTCGGCGCCATCTTGGAAAAATTTTACTAATTAGAATAAGAGAGGTCCTACTGTAAATAGAGACGGTGCTTAGACGACCTTTTCAAGACGGTCTTCCAAGGCCGGTGTTTTGTCAGCATTTAGAAACGACTTTAAGTCGTCTCGAAAACGACGCCTCTACGTGATCTTTCCGCAGCTTGTGTTAGCTGGGTATGTTTGAAGTTGCCGCATTTTTTACAGTGATATTTTTTGTCCAGTTTAAGAGCCAATAGCATTCGAGGTTACAGCTGCCCCAGTTTCCCGAATTCCCGATGCGTGTCGCAACTTGACAAGCTCGCAACTCGCACACGGCGCGTAGTTGATCTTAATGTGGATCGCGCCGATCGCGGACATTCTTCTGCTATTTTTGTATCGGTTCGCGACGTCACCGAGATTTACTTCACTCTGATTGAGGAGTCTCTTCTCCGAGTTTTTCGGGAAGTCGCGATCTCGTTTCTCGTTATAAAAAATACCGAACGGAATTACATCTAGTGGCATATTTTTTTAGTTCAATACCGAAGAATCTGCCATTTCGAAGATGCAGAAGATCACCACTTTAGTTTTCTGCTCGGCCCTGATACTCGTTTCAGGTAATGTTTCATTTTTTTTACGATAATTTTGTTACCAGCCGCAATGATCCGTACTACTGATAAACTGACACCAGAATAGTAATGACGTATCGTTTTACAAGAGTTATCATATCCTGTAATAAATTCGTTTGCTCAATAAACTCGGGGAAAAAATGTCGCATTTCCGACGTCTGCGGAAGAGCAAAACGGTTTGCCAGCAATTATCGTCTAACCCTCTCATTTTTCCTTTGTTCCGATCGCTGCAACTGTCCTTGCACTTTCGCAAACGTAAAACGACTCACGTCGTTGACATGTCATTTTTGGAGAAAGAAGAGAACTCAATTGATTTTACAGACACTTGATAGGTTTCACTTTATTATCATGCTTTTCACGACGTAGATTCAAAAACACGATTTAAACTCATTCGAAGAAAAAACAGAAAGATTTGTGCTTTTAATCGAATACAAATTTTGTATTATCAGATGACGAATAGGTCAATTTAACTCTATCCGCATGATGCAGATATCTGGAAATTCCATTTCACTAATTGGTTTAAAATAATTTCTGTTGCAATTTTTCCTTTTGCGAACATGTATGATACTTGGAATGGACTAATATATCGGCTTTATTTGTCTTTTTTACAATGTCGATATAAAAATGTTCTTCCTAAACATACCTGAAATTTATGTTTTAATTTAATAATGTAATTTTGATCAATGAGGATTAATAACTTACATCTCATTATTCAATTCGCACTACCATCCACAGGCGTCTCTTGCTCAAAAAATGTTTCCTATAAAATAAATGACACTGAATTGATTTATAAGGAAATCATATTCAGACGTTTCGTTCTACAATACTATCTTATTGTGGTAAAATGTATAGAAAGGGAAAAATGTCATCCTGGATATTAAAACTCATGTAAAGCTTTTTTGTCTATTCTCTGCTGTGTAATAATGTGATTTGTTTACTTTAAATTATTTCTTTGTCAATTTTAAACTATTTATCTTGCTTTCTGATGATGGCTACGGATTTATGAGCCGAAAACGTTCAAATGTTATAAATGTTAAATTGTTAAATATTTGATTTTAATTTATTAATTATATTGTGGCCGATAAAACGCTAATTATTTTTATTTATATTTACAAATACGGCAGAGAAATTTATACTTAATATTAATGTATGATACTTTTCCAAAATATTGACAGCTTTTTCTGACGGTTTAAAAATTATATATTTATTTATAATGCGTAGATAAAAGAGTAAATGGAATCAGTAAATTTTTCAGTTCAACGTTCTTTTATTGATATACTCTTCCAAATTTATTATGAAGATAATAAAATGATACTGACGCAATTATGACTCATGGGCATTCAAATGTTTTCAATGTTGATTCCCTGTACGTATATCACAAAAGCAACGATTCAGTTATGAAAATAATTTTGGAAATAAACTTTTTTTTATAAATAATTTATACAGGTCAAATATAATTATTTAAATTCGTTAAATTGAGAAGGACTTTTGGAAAAAATATTAAATAATCTTGAAAGTATCGTGGAACTAATTTTTCACTTTGTAAAACAGTCGTCAAATTATTACATAACACTGAAGAAGACTGGCATAATAGGAAATATTAGATATTCTATCCTGTTATAATTGGCTTTTTGCGGATAAAAGCAGCGGAACATAAAATTCTTTATTGTGGAAATCGAGGAATTACACATATAATACAGTAAATTGAAACTATCAAAACAAAAGTTTTTATAAAGTTTTTAATATTTTACAATTATTCCTCATGCACATGATTGTCTTATTGGTATTTTATTGATATCCAATAATGAAATTGACAAAAATTGAAAAATAACAAAATGGTGGCCATTTTTTGAAAAAACTAAAAAGTAAATTTTCTCAAAAACTTCTTTTCTTCTTCCATTTTTTTGTTTACAGATTACTGGTAATATTGTTAACAATATCTGCAGCAAAATTTTTTTTTTTGTTTCTAACTTAAATTAAAAATTTTGTCAGGATAGGACATATTTTGTTTTATCTAAATTATTGCAAAAAGGAAATACCTCAAAAATGTGACATACAATAACCCGACATCTCAAAAACCCAATACTTAACCACTTCAGTGGTAGCTGTTTAAAAAAAAAAAGTGGTGCCAGAAGTGGTACAGCCCTGTACTTAAGATATTGAAAAACGGTGAAACACGGGTTCCATTTTTTCCTAAAATATATCATTTAACATTTAATTAATCATTTAAAAAATCAAGTAATATTTCACATTTATGTCGGCCATCTTGGATCCACCATTTTGAATTTACAAAATCTGACATCAAATTCATTTTAATCAGCGACCCCAAAAATTCCCGAGTACCAACTTTCATCAAAATCAAGTAAATTTTTTACATTTATGTCGGCCATCTTGGAACCGACATTTTGAATTTTCAAAATCTGATTTCAGATTTATAATCAGCGGCCCCGAAAACCCCCGAGAACCCAGTTTCATAGAGTTTGGGTAATTTTTCGCATTTCGGTCGGCCATCTTGGATCCGCCATTTTGAATTTCCAAATCTAACCTCAGATTCGTAATCAGCGACCCCGAAAACCCCCGAGTAACAATTTTCAGCTGTTTTTCGTATAAAGAAAATGCGCGCCGCACATTTTAATAAATTTAGCAAATTTACAGCCGCCAATTTGGATCCGCCATTTTGAATTTTCCCATTTTGACGACATATTCGGATTCAGCGACCCAAAATATCTTGGTATACGAAGTTTCATGCAAATTCATTAAGAATTGTAAAAGTTATTGCAAAATGTACACATATGATCCATTACCACGTTTGTCAATAATTTTTTTTGTACATATATGATCCATTACCATTGAAGTGGTTAAAAAAAAACATTTTCATGACTTTTGACGTATCGGTTTCTTTCAAATTATTTTTCATATATTGGCGAGTTTTTGAATTGTCAGGTTCTTGAAGTGTCATATTTTTGAGGGGTCCAATTTTTGCACCTCAAGTTTTTGAGTCAAATTAAAAAATTACTAGTGAATTGAAAAATATTATATTAACCCTTTCCGACACGGTGGCTAATATATTGGCCACCGTAACCCAGTTGAAAATTTGAGTTTTTAAAGACAAAATAATGCATTTGCTCCTATTTTTTTTTTTAAATTCAATGTAAGTGGGAGTTGAAGAAGTGCAAAACATTGCATTTAAGACAATATTTATTTAAAATTATGATTTATAAAAAAATAAACTAAATATTGTCATTTTTATAGAAATAATGTAGTCGCTGGCAAATGTTCAATTGGATCGAGATGAAACTGGGTACTCGGGGGTTTTTGAGGTTACTGTTTACGAATTTGTACTCAGATTTTAAAAATTCAAAATGGCGGATTCAATATGGCCGACCAAAACGTAAACATTATTCGATAGAGATTAAGCAGGGAACTTGGAGTCGCTGATTACGAATCTGGGTAAAATTGCAGAAGAACTGCCCCACCTAAAAAATTAATTATACGACATGTTTCTGACGTATTTTTGCCTCCTGATTACGAATATGATAATGAAATTTGGCGGTCGGACATATTGAAACCGCTATCTTGAAAAAACTGTCAAAAAATACGATTTTTTCCAGTTTTTTGCATTTATTTCGAAAAATACGCAACTTACGAAAAAATGTAGCGAATGAAATTCTGTACAAAAAAGGTTTTATGCATTTTCTTCGTATTACCAACGATAACCTCGCAAAAAAAGGATAAACCTCAGAATAAGCGGCATAATGGGTTCTGTTTAGCCTTGAATGCTGTCCGGAAAAATTCCCATGATCCTTACTCCGTGATATTTATTTCTACAAATGAAAACTCGCAAACTCGATATTCGTTATCAGCAGCCCAAAATACATCGAAAACATCTGGCACATTTCATTTTTGGGGTGGGGCAGTTCTTCTGCAATTTTACCCGAATCTGAACTCCGATTTAAAAAATTCAATGTTACGGATACAATTTGGCCGATCAATAATGTAAAAAATTACACGATTGAGATTACATTTTAAAATGCGAGTTCAGATTCGTAATTAGTGACCCTAAAAACCCACGAGTACCCAATTTCATTTGGATCAAGTAAACTATTACGTTTTGGTCGGACATCTTGAATCCGCCATTTTGAATGTTCAAAATCTGAGTTCAGATTTGTGATCGGCTGTCCAAAAAACACCTAAGTATCCAGTTTCATGAAAAATAGTACATCAGAAAAATGTGTGCCGGAAAGGGTTAAGAACATATTTGAGACAAAGATAATGTATAAATATATTAAGGCAGCATACCAAAAACCCAACATGATCAAACCTAGCACTTCGAAAACTTGACAATATATAACAAAAAACTGAAAAGAAACCGCGGCAAAAGTCATGGAAATGTCGCTTTGTTGAAGTGTCGGGTTTTTGAGATGTCCGGTTATTGCATGTCACATTTTTGACGTAGTCCCTTTTTGAAATAATTTAGATAAAACAAAATATGACCTATCTTGACAAAATTTCTACTTTAAGTAAAAACAAAAAAAATTCTGCAGCCGAGTAGCGTCTTTTAGCACACATGACACTACTCAGATATTGTTAACAATATTACCAGTAATCTGTAAAAAAAAAAAATGAAAGAAAAAAAAAGATGGTGTTTTTGAGAAAATTGGCTTTTTAGTTTTTTCGAAAAATGGCTGCCATTTTGTTATTTTTCAATTTTTGTCAATTTCATTATTGGATATCGATAAAATACCAATAACACAATCATGTGCATAATGAATAATTGTAAAATATTAAAAACTTTAGAAAACACAGTATATTTTAAAAGTTTTTTACCCTATTTTTTGGATTTAGCAGATTTTCGTTCCTGATTTTAAATTGTGCATAACTCTAAAAAAGAAAAAATTTCTTGAAACAAAAAAATATGGGTCTCCTTATTTGCCCTAAAGAACAACATATTTCATAGAAAACAATATTCAAGATGGCAAAATTTTACCCCTGCCTGATTTAAAATGGAATCGATCGCAATAATAATATACAAATTTAATTGAGATATAAAAATCTCAAAAATAATTCTCAATTGTATAAATTCATTGAAAACTATGGATTTGAATATATTAAATATTCAAATACATTCAAGGAAAATATTTGCAATACATTTATGTAAATGATAATTTGAATTACGAAAGAAGTGGAGAAGGTTCAGTAATATAATTCTACAATCGATTTCGACAGTAATGCATTTGAATCTTAAAAGTCGTTATTTCGGATATCTTGCAAAGAAAAAGAAAAACAAAATTATTCAGCTGGGGAACAAAGTTCCAAAAATCAACACAGAAAGTTCAAAATTTCGATATAGCATGGCTCCATCGTGATGTTCTTCACTTTGTCTCTGAAAATTTGGCAAAAAAAAACAATTCACTGATTACGAATCTGGTATTAGATAGCAAACCTATAATAACTTTATTTATTTTCGACCAACAATTTAAACTAAATGACGAATACCTGTGAATTTTTCAGTCGCGAATTATGAAATTTTAACAGTCTGGTCCACCATTTTGGATGCGCCATATTCAAATATCCAAATTCTGTAGTCAGATTCATCATCAGCGACCACGAAAACCCCCCTG
Organism: Trichopria drosophilae; assembly: GCA_030407085.1. Lineage (NCBI taxonomy): Eukaryota > Metazoa > Arthropoda > Insecta > Hymenoptera > Diapriidae > Trichopria > Trichopria drosophilae. The sequence continues at coordinate 108,126,443 of CM059585.1, read as the reverse complement.
TACTTACTTTCAACCCGATCAAGAAACTTTTTACATCTTGGTCGGCCATCTTGGATCGGCTATTTTGAATTTTTAAATTCTGTGGTCAGATTCGTAATCAGCGACCTTAAAACTCTATTATACTGAATTTCAAACAATTATCTTAAAAAACAGCGTCAATAATGAATTTTTTCGAAAAAATCGTGATTTTGTAATGTTTGTTTATTTATAAATCATAAACAATAAACAATTATATCTTAATAACTGTTTTTATACGTTCTTGTATCACTACTGTAACATAAAATAGCAAAAACACTGATCTAAATGCATTAAACTGCAATTTAAATGCGCAAAAAAGAAAGAAATTGAGGTGGTAACGTGGGTTATTACTACCATGCTTCTAAGGGTTAATGAAATATATTTTAATACATCATCATTTAATTATTAAACTCATACAGGGATATTTTTATTATAAAAATCAGGAAATTAATACAAACTAATTTATTAGTTATATTGGGTCTCTTAGATTTCGAAAAAAGAAAAAAATGTTTTTCTTGAAAACTGTTATCCTAAAGATTTACTATTTAACTGCATTAAATCTCGAGTTCATAATGTTTACAATAGTTTAGATAGCAACCAGTCTCAATAGCATATGTTGAAGAATTATCTGAAAAAATATCAAAATACTGGAGAAAAGAAAAAATTAGAGTGGTACACAAACCAATAAATACTAACATCGAAGGGACCAAACCATTAAAAGACAAGTTAAATATAGAAAGTGTATATTAGTCAAACTAGTAGACTTTTGGAAACCAAAATTAAGGAACAAAAAAAAAAACATTGATGGACCTCAAGCTAAATATATATACTTCTGACAATTTTTACTATAAAAATGTACAAATGCCAAGGAAAGAAATATTCTGAAACGAAAACAAATAGAAAATTATTTCATAAAGAAAGTAAAAAATACCGGGAATGTTCGATTTGAACAATTAAACTTATCGTTAACATATGAACCTGCTAGTATACATTTTTCTGTAATTACTGTAATGAATTAAATTTTGTTTTAAATATAACTGCTAGTGAGTTACATAATTACCACTGCAGCTTCAGCAGGCGTATAGCAATATATTTAGTCGACAGAAATATATAAACAAATTTAATTTCCACATTTGCATTTGAATATGTGAATATTTTTTTATAGTTTGTTAAAAAATGGCATTTTTCTTCTATACCAAGAAATCAAAAACTACCACATACATCACTCGATGTAAGTTTTCTTTCATTGTATTTTTTGTAAGTTATTTATTGTTAAAGCGATACATTTTTTTATTTTACATACATAATAAAAATTTGTTGAAGATAGCCAAAACCTTGACCGAAACGTGAAATTAAAATTTTCTCAATGTCTACCGATCGTTCAACCATAATTCCTGGAAAAATTGATTATTCTAGATAGCGGTCAAGAAATTAAAATGCTTTCGCATACTACTAGTTCTGATTTATTATTTACCTCATTTTAAAATTGTTTTTGCAATATTTATGTTAATAATGGTCCTTGGAAAACAGTTATTGATATGCGATTATTACACGGAGAGAAATTTTAAGTATATATTACTGCTTTTTGGGAAGTTGTATATACCGCACACTTTCTGATGGATTTGAAATGGCGGATGAAATTCGAAATCGTTAAAAAGAAAATTGTTATGATCAGATACAATTTTATTACACCTTTGAGAATAGTTATTCATAATTTCTAGACGATTTAGTTATTAATAATTAATTTTAATGGTCTGTAAGTGTTGTTAAAAGTAAAAAAATTAGTATTTTTTTCATCCTATGGCTCCCATAACGAATACAGTGCTCCTAAAAATGCACTGAGCCTTTTTTGAAGAACACGAAATTTCCTACAAAAAAGTCAGCGAGGGTTCTAGTCTAAAGTTAACATGTTAGCCACGAATAACGCTGGAATTTTGTTTTACAAGTTAATTATGAACGAGCTTTACATCTTCACTCGCTAACGCTCGCTCAGGACATCCGAGTCTCTGCTTATTTCTTTGCTTATTGCATATTTATGCAACAATCTCCCTTAAATTTCAAGTTTTCCTTATTTCCGTCGGCAAGTTGCTCCCCTCCTGTACCATTCATAACATGGCGATTGTTAGCGGAGGGGTTAAACATCGAAGGCTTAGGCAAAGCACTTGCAACAATATAATTGAATATAAATTACACTAATTAAATATGACTGAAATAGAAATTTCATACTTCTTATCTGATCTGTGTAATGTTTTTTGCCACAATATCTGCGGAGAGTCTGGCACTTTATATATAGGAACGGTAAACGATAATAGGAAATTGAAAAGCAACATCAATGCAAGGGAAGGGTGAAAGGGAGATCGATCGAATCAATGAAACAAAGGAAAAAGGGAAAACGTTTAGAAAAATGAAAACAACAAAAAACCATTAGAAAAAAAGGAAAATTCTACCACGTATCTTTATGAAATCGCCGAAAGGTTCGGAGACCTTGGTATATCTTATGGTCCTCGATATATTTTCAATTATTATTCCGAGAATTTTTAGATGCGTCATTTCTAAGAATTACCGGAGAATTTCTAGGCGAGGTAGATTATTGTAATAGAAGATATATATAAGAAAGAAGAATCTCGCTAACGAAGAGAAAAGGAAAACTGAACATTCGATTACAAAAATTAGACATCCCAATAATTCTGAAAAATGAAGAAAATTCTAAGAAAAACTTAGCAAAAATCCTGATGGAAGTAGGTTATTGTAATTATGAATATTTTTTAATGTCTGTAAAATATGATGCATATTCCATGGTTACTCTTGTTTAAACTATTACTTTTAGACTAGGTCGCTCCCTGACTTTTCTGTAGGAAATTTTGTGTTCTACAAAAAAGGTTCAGTGCATTTTTGACGTATCTGACACTATATTTGTTACGGAAGCCATGAAATGAAAAAAATACTAATTTTTTCACTTTTAACAATGTTTACAGACCATTAAAATTAATTATTAATAACTAAATCGTCTAGAAATTATGAATAACTATTTTCAAAGGTTTCTTCTAACCGCCATTTGAAATTCATCAAAATTCGTGCAGAAGCTAGTCGTATCTACTTAAAATTTCTTTGAGTGTACATGCTTGTTTTTAATACTTTACTACTTGAAATGAAGGAAATACACAAATTATTAAAAGAAGAATTTTAATAAACTCTACATCTAAACAAATAATACATTAACTTTATAAAAATAGTATATAAATATCTATAAGGCTACACAAAAAGTGATACTTCATATATGTGAATTGATTACAATGTTGCATTGATGCTAAAACAAAAGAATTTTGTTGAACTTGACCAACAATCGCAGTATTTTGTGATATAGAATGGAAATTTTCATTGCCTATCTGTTGATACGTCTGCGAGACATATAGAATATAACAGTACCGTCATCAATACTACTCAACACGTGACTCATAGTGTTTGGATTTCTCTTATCTTGAATATAGCTACAATCTCTGAGGACAACTGCCTTATTTCATCGCTGTATACATTAGGGTGGCGCAAAAATAAAAAAAAGTTTGAATTTTGACAAGCATATAGCCCAAGTATATTCAATATGTGAAAAAGAGTACTCTCAATTTTTTTCAGATTTTTCGGTTAATATTTAGAGGTCGCTGTCTTTGCTAAAAGGTCATTTGATGAAATAAATGCCATTGAATTGTTATAGTACATGCTTTGTACGATCAATGACAAATGATTATTTTTTTTAATAACATAGACATTCTTATGCATATTTTAAGAGGTCGTGAACCTGTTTTGGTCTAGTAGAATATGAGATATGATTTTTTTTAACATTTTTTTTAACAGTTTTGATTAACAAAATCTCTGTATTTTATGTAACAAAAATCTAAAAGTATGCTAGTATTTTTTTCATGAAATAGACATTCTCAAGCACATTTTAAGAGGTCGTGAATCTGTTTTGGCCTAGTATAATATAGTAGAATAATCTTTTTTTTTTGACAATTTCGATTAAACAAATGTTTGTTTTATGTAAACAAAATCTAAAAAACCGGCTATTATTTTTTTTTCACATAATAGACATTTTATCAAACATATTTATGACCTTATTACATACAATTTTTTATCATGTAGATTAGTTAGAATTACATTTATTGTAAAAAAACGAGAATTTTTAGATTTTACTAAGAACAAAAGAGTAAATTTTTTAAAAAAACATTTCCAACTATGTATCTTTAATTTTTTGAACATATTGACGTATGCTTCTTGTGTTTGGGCACCACAATACAATGTCGATGCGAATAGCATCGAAATGATTCAACACAAGTTTTTACGCTATTTGGCATATAAATCTGGAGAACCTATGTCGATTCGTGAACACGACTTTACTGCAATCGCTACAAAATTCATGCTACCAACTCTTACTTCGATTCGTAAAGCCAACGATATCATCTTTCTAGTAAAAGTGGTGCTGAAAACTATGAACTGTGAACAACTGTTTAATATGATTCCATTTGCAAACCCAACGTATGCATTTCGCTCGAACTACATATTCTATCCACCTGTTGCGACAAGGAATTACATCAGTAATGCTCCAGTGAACCGAATGTGCAATCTCTTCAATGAAAATTTTGATGGAAATTCAACTGGTTTTGATTTATTATTTAACGTTAGTTTAAATAGTGTGGTTTCAAGAATTAAATCTACGTTATATAAATTTAATTAAATGTGATTATTATATAAGTTTTTTATATTTCATTTAAACATTAGTATTGGCTGTGTTTTTGTTCCTGTTGGCGCCTTAAATATGACATCATATACATATTTTATGTTAATTTGCATTTATACTATACTGTATTTCTTTTATTTTGTTATTGGGTTTTTAACCCGTTAATTAATAAATAAATAAATAAATAAATATTCAGATCTTGCACATATATTGAAGATGAAGGAAATACTTTCCAATGGTGTTAAACACTTTGCATTAGATACTGATACTGTTCTTCATCTTTTCTTGACAATCAAGGGAAAAAAAAGGACCTAAACAACATGGCATTTTTTTATTTTGAAACATTTTTTCAGAAATAGTCGTTTTTCGGTCATTTTTTAAACGGGAATCGATAGAGCACACTTCAAAATATATTTATGAATATATATAATATTTGAAGTGTGCTCTATCGATTCCCGTTGAGAAAATGGCCAAAAAACAACTATTTCTGAAAAAATGCCATGTTTTTTTTAGATCCTTTTTTTTCTCGATTGTCAACAAAAGATGAAGAACAGTATCAGTATCTAATGCAAAGTGTTTAACACCATCGGAAAGTATTTCCTTCATCTTCAAGATGTGTGAAAGATCTGAATATGTTAAAAAAATTGAAGTAAATAATGAATTTTTAACTCAGTATTATATTAATTCAATTATTTATATTATATGATATTTTTGTAAATTGAATATATAATATGAATAAATTTTATTTCAAAATTGTATACACGTATGGTTATTAACACCTTAATTCAATTTTAGCATTATAATTGTTATTTACAAAAACTTATCATTATTATTAACGTACATCTAGTCACGAAATGACGTGTGTGACAATGACACAAAAGTTACAGAACCGGGTAATATCCCAGTAAAGATATTAAAGATATCGAGCTTTATAATAAAACCGTTATGCTATATCATAAATTTATTCTTTGAAACTGGCTGTTGTCCATCACACTTTAAAAATGATACAATTATTCCTGTATTCAAATCTGGCGACAAAGAAAATAGAAATTTCTTTCCGTGAGGGTACTGTCTAAAAGAAAGGAATAGGCCAGAGATGTTATGATTACATAGGATCAAATTTTTTTAATTTATTACCCATAGAAATAAAGACTACTAGAATTAATATTAAAGACAGCACGATTAGTGGCATATAAATTGTATTATGATATTCAAAGAGAATTATAATTGTATTAAATCGGGAAGAATTAAGTTTCATCAACCTTGATATAATATCTATTGTGTGAAAAAAATAATAATTCGTTAGGTTTTTGCTACACAAAACACAGACATTTTTTAAATCGAAATTGTCAAAAACAAGATTCAATAAATGTCTCATATTCTATTAGATCAAACTAGATTTACAACCTCTCAAAATGTATATATAAATAAATTCTTCTTATCTGTAACTTAGTTTCTTAAGTGAAAAAATTCTTGTGTGAAGTTAATTTCTTGGATTGATGGAAATAACGAACTCAAATTAATTAATGAAATCTTTCTTTTTACGTTTCGACCAATTTATTTAGGTCCTCATCGGAAAGTAACTATTATAATAAATTAAATAATGATAAATATTTAAAATATTCCCCTTACTTTAACTACCATATGGGAATTTATAGATTGAATACTTGAAATCCTTGATTGAACATCTCAAATATCACGAAAAAAACATTTTTTTAAAAACCTAAAATAATAAAATAAAAATGAGTTTCACATAAACTCAGTAAGGAGTAAAAAATTATTTATTTCAACAATTAAAGGATTATCATTCACCACCGACCGTTTCTTATAACGGAACTATAGACACTGAAAGTTATTTGAACTTTTACATTCAAAATATACATTTGAGTGAAAATACGTCCAATAGAACTCAATATAAACAAATTTCGTGATGTAATATGAATGTTATGAAATTTTAAATGTGTGAATGTAACTAACAGAAAAAAACTTTTTTGTTTAAAATTTTATTTTAAATTTTGATAAAATTTATTAATATTTCGGTGCAGCATAGATTTTTGCACTTCCTTATGTTTAAAATTGGTCGCCTTATGGCATTCAGTTCTCATGACTATCATGATGCTTCCGGTTTTTTCAATTTGTCAACAATTAAATCTATTCACACCGTTAATGACATTATTTACACCAGAAAGGTTTTATTTGGACAAATATTATCGGAGGATGTTAGAAAACTTTTCTTATATCGTTCCGTTCCATACACGTGTCGCTCATCCAGAATATTAGTTGAATGTAATAGTAAAACGAACTACCATTTTAATTCGACGGTTGTACGTTTAACGAGGAAGTGGAACTCCTTACCACATCATATCACTAATGCAAACTCTATATCTTTATTTATTTATAAATGTAGAGAACTATTTTTTTCATTTTACGAGTGATAATTGTTATATTTCATATTATATATTTACTTCGATTATTAATTATGTTATTTTTAAGTTTTATATTTTTATAATTAATTTTTAGTCATCTATCTATGTACATTTGTTACTACATACTTAATTATGTATAATGGGGCGGTTAACACCCGTTTCATAAATAAATAAAAAAAATAAAATAAAATATTTAATAAGAGAAAATAATGTGTTAGGAAGCTGAGATAATTAAAAACTTATATTAACAGCATTTTTATTATATTTAATAAAATAATTTTCAATATGTTGTCTTTTATATAAATTATGCTCAGTAGCTAAAATTTTAATATTTTCATAATCAAAGTTGTGACCAGTATTAATCCTGTGAAGAGTTAAATCAGTATATTTGTTTTCATTTTCCAAAATATTCTTTTCATGTTCTAAAATTCTATTTCTTAAAAGTCTTCCTGTTTGACCAATATATACTCCTTTGCAAGATTTGATTTCATAAACTACATCATTAAGTTGAGAAATATTAAGTTTATCTTTAAAGGGTTTAATACCTCCAACATTAATGTTTGTGGACTATTCTGCTTTTTTGATCTGCTAAATTTTTTTTAATATTATTTGAAATTCCATGAACATAAGGGATGCTAACTGTTTTTAAAAAATTATCTTCTTTATGAATATTATTAGAATTATATAGTTTATAAACTCTTTTTTTGATACTATCATTAATTATATAAAGTGGATAACCATTATCTCAAAATGTACGTTAAAATGCCTATGTTATTAAAAAAAATAATTATTTGTTATTCATCGTATGTAATATGTACTATATCAATTCAATGGCACTCGTTTCATCAAACGATCTTGAAGGAAAGACAGCGACCTCTAAATATTGACCAAAAAATTGAGAATACTCTTTTTCATACACGGAATCTACTTGTGATAGTATATACTAGATATGTATAGTATAGACTAGACTAGATAGCAGATAGTGATCTACTAGTATATTATAATGATTATTACACTTTTTAATTAATAAAAATATTTTATATATTGCAGGTGACAGTAACCTAGGAACCGTTTCTGCAAGTACTCCGAGCACAACCTCGTCCACTCATTCGACAACTGTGACACCTGTAAGCACAACAAAGAATGTACCAACTACCACAAGTACACCAACGACTACTGCATCAACAACTGTTCCAACTACTACGCCTGTTACACCTTCGACAACCACACCGAAACCAATACCACCTGATCCAACTGCACATAAATGGGTAGTAAACGGAACCGATAAAAAGGGAGCGGAGTATACTTGCATCGTTATGAACATGGCAGTTCAATTGTCCGTTATGTATAATACAACAGATAAGAAAGTATGTACAATTTTTATATTACATTTTAATAATAAAGTTTTCTATTTTTTAAATTGATTTTTTATCAATAAATATATAATTTCTTGCTTCTATGCAGTTGTCTAGACATAAACAAGTGTAAAAAACAGTTGAATAGTTGTTAATTATTAATAACAATACTATTGTTATTTAACAAATAGTTAAAAATGGTACTATTTTCAGAAAGAATGCATTTTTTTTACTTGTAGATTAAGAGATTCAAAACGCCAATTTTTTTATGTACTTGGTACATTCAATACTATTAAAAAAAATTATTTCAGAATTTTCCGCCATATTTTTTTTAATAAATTAAATTTTGTTCTTACAAAACGTAAAAAATCAATTTTTTCACATATTTCAAAAGAAATATTAAATGAAAATTAATGAAACAATACATGGGTTTCTTTTATAATAACTGTACTGATATGCGTAATAAAATTTTGTAAATTCAAAATGGCGAATCCAATATGGCGGACGAAATTTAAAAAAATCGATCCAATTGGCCTGAAACTTGTTACTCTGAGGTTTTCGGTGTCGCTGATTACAAATCTAATATCCATTTTAAAAAATTCAAAATGGCGGATCTAATATGGCGGACGAATTTCTACAAATCGGATGAAATTCGCTTATAACTCGTCACTTGTGGGTTTTCGGGGTCGCTGATTACGAATCTAAAATCCATTTTTAAAAATTAAAAATGGCGCATCTAATATGGCGGATGAAATTTGTTTATGATTCGTCACTCGTGGATTTTCGGGGTCGCTGATTACGAATATGACGTTAGATTTTCAAAAATCGAAATGGCCGATCCAATATGGCGGAGGAATTTTTATCTTCGGTTTCATATGATCGCTGGTTATAAATTTTAAAGTTCACTTTTAGGATTTAAAGATAAATCCAATAATGTGAAAATAATTTAAAAAAATATAAGATTTCACTACATTTTGTACATTGTATTTTAAAAATATTTGCTATTGTGTCAAAATCTAAAATAGAGAATTACAATTTATATATTTTTCATTATTGTATAAGCACCTTGCTGTAGGAACTAGACAACCCAGAAAAGAAATGGGAATCAGATCATTTTTTGAAAAAGTCACCCTCCATATTGTATCCGCCATTTTTAATTTTAAAAACGAATTTCAAATTCGTAATCAGCGACCCCGAAAAATTTCCTTTCGTGTACAATGATCTTTAAATTTTGTTGAAAAAAAAAATATCGAAAGGGTTAATAGTAGTGACATGATTTTAGGAAAATACAGCACTGATTAACGTACCCGTCTCTGCTGTGGCTTCTGGCAAATGCGAAAGTGACGACGAAAGTATCACTTTATCCTGGAACGCAACGAAAACCAATAATTCCCTAACTTTCCACTTTGCTAGAAATGAAACATCGAAGCATTATTCGATCCATCATATCGAGGTCGATGTATCACCCGACGAACTTCCCGGCAGTGGATTAAGTACGTTTTAATGAATTTTTAACTTAACCCATTAACGCCTGAAATGACAATTTTTATACTTCATTTTCAATCAAGTATTTCGTATCAAAATCAAAGTTGAAAACAATTGAAAGGTACATATCCTACTGTTTTCGAGGTCATTGTTCAAGATTCCGAGGTCGAAATTGAGTTTCAGCCATCAGGAATTCCAATATGGCGCCGAACTTTTTAAAAAATTCCAAAAAATTGAGAATTATTTATTCCTATCAATTTTTTTCGAGCTATTAGAATATTGGAATTCTATTGGAACTCTGAAAAAAGGTGAACAAAATACTTCAATTGTAAGGAAAAATTTTACTTTTATACCCTACATCATTCTAACGACCTCAAAATGGCCTCAACAATTAAAATTTCTTTGAAAAATTTCTGAACGTTCTAACTCAAAAACTACATGATGTTATAAAAAAATGCTAAGAATGAAAAGTTCTTAGAATTAATCGAGAAATATAGTGGAATTTTTTTCAGATTTTTGTGATGACATTTTGAGAAATTTTTTTTCAAAATTTTTTTGAAAATTGTAATTTATTTACAAAATATTCTGAAAAAATTTTAGTGTATTCTCTGATGAATTCTAAGAGTTATTTGTTCTTTGCAATTTTTTCGAAAAGTTGATAGTTTTCGAGGAAATTAATTTCAAATATTATAGGATTTTTTTCCCCCAAAAACTATTAACTTTTGGAAAAAATTGCAAAGAACAAAAAACTCGTAGAATTCATAAGTGAATACACGCAATTTTTTTCAGAATTTTTCATAAATAAATTATGATTTTGAAAAAAATTTTGAAAAAAAATTTCTCAAAATGTCATCACAAAAATCTGAAAAAAATTCCACTATATTTCTCGATTAATTCTAAGAACTTTTCATTCTTAGCATTTTTTTTATAACAGCATGTAGTTTTTGAGTTAGAACGTTCAGAAATTTTTCAAAGAAATTTTCATTGTTGACGCCATTTTGAGGTCGTTACAATGATGTGGGGTATAAAAGTAAAATTTTTCCTTAAAATTAAAGTATTTTGTTCACCTTTCTTCAGAGTTTCAATAGAATCCCAATATTGTAATAGCTCGAAAAAAATTGATAAGAATAAAAAATTCTCAATTTTTTGGAATTTTTTTAAAAGTTCGGCGTCATATTGGAATTCCTGACTGAAACTCAATTTCGACCTCGGAATCTTGAAGAGCGACCTTGAAAACAATAGGATATGTACCTTTCAATTGTTTTCAACTTTGATTTTGATATGAAATACTTGATAGATAATGAAGTATAAAAAATGCCGTTAATGGGTTAATTGCAATTGTAGTCCTGAATTTTAAACAGAAATGTTACGTAATTTCTTTCTTTGCAGATTCCACTCAGAAGTTTGTTCACATGAAGGATAAGTACTCTGTAGAAATCGGTAAATCGTACCGATGTGTAAGACTGCAGAACTTTAATCTGACGAGAGAAACAAATGATAAAACTAAAAACGATACGGTTGGCCACATAAAAATTACGGAGCTTCATTTGGAAGCATTTAAAACTGATCCTTCTATGGCCTTCAATGCTGGTAAGTTTACTATAGATAATTGAAATGCGAGCAGTTTTTAATATTATTGTTTTTTTACAGCCCAAGACTGCGCATTCGATACACCCGACATCGTCCCAATAGTTGTTGGCTGCGTTCTAGCAGGACTGGTGTTGATAGTTTTGATATCTTACCTGATCAGTCGTCGACGTAGCCAAGCCCGTGGCTATCTCAGCATGTAAATTCGAGATTTCTTTATAATTTTTATATTACTAAACTAATATTCCTCCCTCATAAATTTTGTATCCGAAAGATATTACTCGTTGCTAAAGATTATCCTTATTCGGTTGATATACCTTCATTTGTTGATCGGACACCTAGATGTTACAGTCGCGTTTGCAACATCATTAATGCCATGTAATTTGTTTGGTAGTTAAAGAGGTTCTTAGAAGTTAGCGAGAAAGGAAAATATTAAATGAATCGTATGAAAGAACGATAGTGTTTTGAATCATCGGTTTCGTTTCTTCGATTTGTAATTTGTAATATGCATTGTAAAAAATAGAAAAGAAAAATGGTCGGAAAACTGTAAGCCGTTTGTTTTTTAATGCAGTCAGCGCTGAATCGCAGTAAATATACTGAATTTAGAAAGTGTAAAAATTGTGATTTTCGCAAGTTTTTAATAAGAATAGACATTTATCTTATTCTTTCTAGTTGTAGACGTTCTTTTTAATTGATGCATTTCAAAACACATGCGATACGTAAAATGTATTTACCAGCGATGGAACACGAATGTCCATGCGGTAGATTGCGAACCGCAGAAGTTGAAATGTACGGATTGTCGACATTCCCGTAATAATTGTGGTTGCTAACCTCCCTTCGCTATTTTCAGTTTTAAAAGTTATTGCGTCGATCAAAGTATAAGTTGACTCGTTTGTTTTCTTTACAATTATTAATAAACGTTCATTGGCTAAAGCGGATGCGTACTTTTTGTGTCCTTTGAGATTGACCACCTTGTTTTGATGGCTTTTACGAGATAAATTTCGATACAATTAGCGCGAACTTTGTGGATTAGTTATAAGACTGACTAAACGGAATTCAACAGGAGAATACATTTTATGAGATCAATGGAATTGGAAATCTGTAAATATTAAGAGGAAGGAAGTATCAAACTTAATTTTTAATAAAAATATTATCTTTATCATTTGGTACTTTATTACGAAACAGACATTATTTTTCTCATTTTCCTTAGAACGGAACAAGTATCTTTATACCTGGTCGATTTGTAAATAAAAGTAGTTTTGTTTCTAATAAAGATTCGGAAATTAAGTTTTAAATAAAAATACTTATCCAAGTTGTGATGGATTGAATATTTTTTTAATTATAAACAAGTATTCTTCGTCCTTTTTCCTATTTATATCCTGATGTTGTATTTTTAGGTTAGGTCGATTATAAAAACCATAGACTTCTACAAATGTATGTAGATAACCGGTAGTTTACGTCGGAAACGTAGAAAACATGTAGTCTACATGAAAATGGTAGAATACTGAAACATATTCGAAAACACAAATGTATGTAGATAACCGGTAGTTTACGTCGGAAACGTAGAAAACATGTAGTCTACATGAAAATGGTAGAATACTGAAACATACTCGAAAACGTAACCTATTCAAATGTACAGTGGCCCTCCCCTTATTTTAACTTTTCGAGTCAAGGAAAATGGCGGCTTCTTCTCTTATTTTACCACTTCCCCTCATCCTCACCACTGGCAATATGAGAGAATAAAAACAGAGAGAGGAGATATAGTGGAGTCTTTCTTCACTTGTATGCGCAAGCGCAAACAGCAATCCCCACTCTTTTGAACACTTTGAAATGGCGAATGGTGGGGGAACTCACGAGGGGAAGAAGTTAACATAAATAAAAGTAGTTTTGTTTCTAATAAAGATTCGGAAATTAAGTTTTAAATAAAAATACTTATCCAAGTTGTGATGGATTGAATATTTTTTTAATTATAAACAAGTATTCTTCGTCCTTTTTCCCATTTATATCCTGATGTTATATTTTTAGGTTAATTCAATTTTTAGGTTAGGTCGATTGTCAAAACCATAGACTTAGAAGCACTGTTGAGTAAAAGGAAATAAATGGTTTTCTACAAATGTATGTAGATAACCCGTAGTTTACGTCGAAAACATGTAATCTACATGAAAATGGTAGAATACTGAAACATACTTGAAAACGTAACCTATTCAAATGTACAGTGGCCCTCCCCTTATTTTAACTTTTCGAGTCAAGGAAAATGGCGGCTTCTTCTCTTATTTTACCGCTTCCCCTCATCCTCACCACACTGTAAAAAATGGTTTCGTAAAATCACAACACAAGTGTGAAATTATACACCCGAGTTACCACTCTGAATGGTGTAAAAGTACAAAATTACTAGTATTTTTACACCAAAACTGTAATAGCACTACAAATATTGTGAAATTGTCACTCTGAGAGTAGGTTATATAAATTACCACTTCTGAGAGCAGTAATTTTACACTTTTTGAAATTACTGTTTGAATGTAAGATTACATCTGACAATGTTAAAAATACAATTTCTCTAGTAATATTTTCCATTCCGCGCGTGACCCGGGCAGCCATCATTGGTGTTTATATACTTGTTTGAATTTCTCGTAAAGATTTCGGTTATTTGTTATGTGAAGATATTTTTTATCTCATCAAACGTGTGCAGAGGTATGTATATGGTATATCATATGCTACATATTTATTTGACCAAATAAAATGAAGTTTCTTTACAAGTATATTGAGGTTAAGTTTGATGAATTTATTTTCATTATAATTGTAATATTGTATAAATGTAATATGTCATGGATACCATGATTTTTGACCCCGTTCAAGGAATCCAGGAATCGATCATGATGCTATTGGCATCGTATTTTGTATTTAATAAAACGTGGCCAGACAATGTTCCCCACTTTTTTGAATATGCACAAATGAAGTGGCTCGAAATCTATTCAGAAGACGCAAGTAGGGGTAAAAATCAAGCTGTGATCGAAAAAGTGTACACATTACTTTGTAAACTACAAACTGTTAAATCGAGTGAAGTTTTATGAACCAAATTTATTGTAAAGTGACTATTTACATGTATTGTTTATTGTCGTTAAATGCAAAACTATATACGAATCGTTTTTGTCCGGTTGAATTTTATATTACAAATGCTATTGTATGATAAATAATAAATATTAAAACATTCCTAAAAACTATTTAATTAATTCTTAAACAAATTGCAATATTTTTTACATTCACAAAAAAAAAACATTGCAATGCATATACATTATATTATATAATACAATTCAGTATTTAATACATATATAGAGGGTCATCGAAAAGTATCGGACCCCCCTAATATCTTCAGTTAGAATGCACTTAGGAGAAAATGTCCAATAGCAAAGTTGTATGGTTTCAAGCGGGGAGTAAGATGATGACCTTGACTTTGACCTTGACCATGTCCTTCAAGGTCATTTCAAGGTCAATCTTATTTTTTTAAATAGAACCCCCTACATTTTATTGCATATTCTTATAGCTTATCTCGAGAGCTTTCCAAAACACTATAATAAAATATTTTTTTATTAAGTACTTTTTGAGTTATAAAGGTTTGAAGTTAACAATTTGTTAAGTGGTGTGCGAGTCCGACCAGTTAAGGCAAGAGTGGTGTGCGAGTCCGACCAGTTAAGGCAAGAGTGGTGTGCGAGTCCGACCAGTTAAGGCAAGAGTGGTGTGTGAGTCCGGCCAGTTAAGGCAAATTTAATTCCAATTGGTTAGCTTGGGCAAAATATTTAATTGTACCAAACAATTCACAACAAATGTTCAAATTGTTGCCCTTCAACAGCCTGGCAATGTGCCAATCTGTTATAAACAGCCGAAACCGCATTCCGGTACGTTTCTGGCGGTATTAGTTCTATCTCTCGAGTTATTCTCCCTCTTAAATCATCTAAATCTTGAGGCTTGGTGGCATAAACTTTACTTTTCAAGTAACCCCATAAAAAAAAAGTCAAGTGGGGTCAAGTCCGGAGACCGAGGTGGCCACTCAATATGACCCCTTCGCCCTATCCACCTGTCCTGAAAGACCTCATTCAAATATTGACGGACAATGACACCATAATGAGGTGGAGCTCCATCCTGTTGGAAATAAATTTCATCCATATTTCCACCAGCTATGTCTCGAATAGCTGGAACAATTTGTTCGCGAAGCATGACTAGGTATACTTGTGCTGTCAAATTGCCTTCAATGAAGAAAGGGCCAACTGGTCTACCATTAAGAATACCAGCTCATACGTTAACTTTTTGTGGATTAACGTCACTCCAGTATCTACAATTGTGTCTATTTACATTTCCAGTCAGTTCAAATGTTGCCTCATCAGAGAAAACAATATTATCAAGTAATAGAGGATCGTCGACAATCACCTCCATCATAAGATCACAAAATTCGATGCGTCTATCAAAATCGTCTTCGGACAACTCTTGGACCAAATGGAGTTTGTATGGATGCCATTTATTCAATTTCAGAATTTTACTGACAGATGCATGACCGATTTCGTGTTCTTGTGCAACGCGATTGATGGAAATATGGGGATCTTCAACGAAAGACTGTAAAACATCTAATGCCTTATCATTATTTGTTGCTGTTTTAGGTCTACCAGATTTTGGGCGGCTTTTAACGCTACCAATGGCCTCGAAACGTTGAATAGTACGGATTACAGTACTTTTGGAGATCCTATTATTTTCATTCCGAAAATTTTCATTAAATAATCGCGTTACTGTTTTATACCCTCTTTGTTGATCTCCCCATCCTCGCATCATTAACAGTGTTATTCGATCTCTTTCAGAAAGCTCCGCCATTCTTAATTAGAGCGAAGAAGAATTAATCAGGTAAGTGATAGGAAATTGATCTAGATAATTAAGTAGAGAAAAATACTAATTATTAAGTGTTGGTCCAACTATCGATTTGTTTATTTTAACCAGCACTAGCAAAAAGCTCGTTGAGCAACTGAAAATCTAATAGATCAATTAATAATATTTACGAAAAATTTCTGGGCTATTGGAAACAAAATGAAGATGTTTGGGATAATCAATTGAAGCGCAATGGTTTCTTTTGTTACAGAAAAAATTGTTGAGGCTGTTCGTTTTCGTCCACGAGGTGACTGCTGCTCGCTAAGAAGAAGACAGCACTGCATCAAAGTTTCAAATCAGTGATCCGTATTGTTTGCTCAAGAGCTCGTACATTGGTGCCTGCGAGAGTGAGAGAATAAAGATTGGCCAACGCTTTCGGTCAGATTCCCGCTAACGCCTTCGGAAATCACGCATTCGAGCAGCTTCTCGCGATTACGTTCGGGCAGTTTTTCGCCAGAGCCTATTAGCATAATTGCTTGAAGCCGTACAATAGTTTGCTATTGGACATTTTTCCAAAATGCATTCTTACTGAAAATATTATGGGGATCCGATTAATGTATTTTCTTTAAACCAATTATTTGGTCTTATTATTCCGCGCACAAAAGTATTAAGGTTATGATTACTGAAAACTAAATAATATTTTACAAGATATTCTACATTTTGTGTCAAAAAATTGTTAACTTCAAACCTTTATAACTCAAAAAGTACTTAATAAAAAAATATTTTATTATAGTGTTTTGGAAAGCTCTCGAGATAAGCTATAAGAATATGCAATAAAATGTAAGGGGTTCTATTTAAAAAAATAAGATTGACCTTGAAATGACCTTGAAGGACATGGTCAAGGTCAAAGTCAAGGTCATCATCTTACTCCCCGCTTGAAACCATACAACTTTGCTATTGGACATTTTCTCCTAAGTGCATTCTAATTGAAGATATTAGGGGGGTCCGATACTTTTCGATGACCCTGTATATACTGCACGCACCAAATGTGTATTTAACCTAAAAAGTGTGAAAAATTCACCGATATTGTAATTTTATTACAGCACTGTAATTTCACTATAATGGTGTGACACAGCCATTTTACTACATTAATTGTAAATTCTAACCTGCAATTTCAAGTCTGTTGACAATCGCTGTAAATTTACATCTTTGCTGTAATATTTACAACTTTCTAGGGATTTTACTACTCTCAGACTAGGTTATACAGATTACCTACTCTCAGAGTAGTAATTTCACACAATTTTTTTTTACAGTGTACTGGCAATATGAGAGAATAAAAACAGAGAGAGGAGATATAGTGGCGCCTTTCTTCACTTGTATGCGCAAGCGCAAACAGCAATCCGCACTCTTGAACACTTTGAAATTGCGAATGGTGGGGGAACTCACGAGGGGAAGAAGTTAACATAAGGGTCGAAAGAAAGTTAAAATAAAGGACGCAGTTAAAATAATAGAAGTTAAAATAAGGGGAGGGCCACTGTATATGTTTTATGGGTTTCATTAGCCCATTAATGCCTGAATGTCCAAAAATCGTACAGTAACTTTGAGCTAAAATCTTTTAATGAAATCGCGGAAATTTCTATTTGGCATAAGTTGTTCTAGAAGTTTTCGGGTGTGCTCTACACGATGCGACCATTTAGAAAAGTGAAAAATTTCATTTTGTATTGTTTTTTGATAAATTTATATAAAAAATAGTACGGGATTTTTTCGTAGAAAATCACCATTTTTGAATAGAAAATATATGTTTATCATATTAAAATTAATTAAAAACGTGTCATTAGTGTTTGTACCAACAAACTATGGATGTAGATTATTTTCAAAATGTTTTTTCCAAAAATAGGAAGCTTTGGAATGAAAAAAATATCACTAGCGCGGGCATTATTAGAGTTGTTCAGATTTTTTTCACAATTATAATACCCGATTAATCACAAAAGTGTCTATTACGGGTTTTGGAGGATGCTGATTACAATTCTTCTGTCAGAAATGGAAAATTAAAAATGGCAAAACTTTTTGCATTCCAAAGCTTCCTATTTTTTGGAAAAAAAATTTTGAAAAAATCTACATCCATAGTTTGTTGGTACAAATACACTAATGACACGTTTTTAATTAATTTTAATATGATAAACATATATTTTCTGTTAAAAAATGGTGATTTTCTACGAAAAAATCCCGTAAAAACGCTATTTTTTATATAAATTTATCAAAAAACAATACAAAATGAAATTTTTCACTTTTCTAAATGGTCGCATCGTGTAGAGCAGACCCGAAAACGTCTAGAACAACTTATGTCAAATAGAAATTTTCGCGATTGCATTAAAAAATTTTAGCTCAAAATTATTGCACGATTGTAGGACATTCAGGGATTAATGGGTTAAATTGTTTTTTTATCCATTATAAACGAAAAAGAATTTTTCCCGAATTCAAGATGCCAAGGTATTTGAAATCTTAAAAGAAAAGATTAAGTAATAAACCAATTAATTTTATATTCCAATAAATTTTATTAATTTCTACAATCACAGAAGTATTTTTCAATAACAAGATAACCTCTTTAATGGTGACATTAGCGAAGTTTTAAAAGTAGTGTTGATAATATTTACATCATTTGTAACTAATATTTTACGGATACCTTCCATCTTTTTGGATTTTTTAGTTTTCAGTTTGATTTTTAACTAAAAAAATACACATGTAATTGCGCCAAATAAATTCAAAAGTTTGATGTAGACTACCTCCATTTCTGTAGAAAACAGAAGACGTAGTCTACGCCATATTCGACACGTAGAAAACTGAAGTAGTTTACTGGAGGTAAACTGCCAACCCAACACTGTTTAGAAGTAATAAAAACCCTTTTTCTGTCGGTATCTTTTTTTTGTGGTTTTAAGGGTTTTAAGAAAGGATTGTGTAGTACCGCTACTCGCCGCGCGATGGCGCCACATTCAAAGTCTAATTAAAAAGTAAAGCTTTCCTTTCTTGTCATAATCTATGCCGTTATTTTGTCGATTTGAGTTCTGTTTTATCGACCGATGATGCTACGTAATTCAAAAAAAGCCAAGGTTCAAAGAGGGCGCCGCGGATCTCGAAAATGACATCTTCTCTGGCGGAAGTGATTTTTTACGTTTTGTTTTGACAGTTCGGAATAACAAGGATTTTTTCAAATTAATGTAAGTTCAATAATGACTTGGCTGTATGAAAGTGTTACATTTCTTTTCATTTTCATCTCAAGTGTTCTCAGTGTTACACATTTTGGACGATTTCCAGCGATACTGAAAATGTCCAACCGTATCCTCTTCGATTAATAATTAAATTAGAACAATGACAAGCTTTGTTTGGTAATTTGGTAAATTTCCATTAAAAGATACGATGTTATCGTATTAAGATATAGGCTTATCGATGTATTATTTGCATATATACTTTCATTGTGTTTCGCTTATTTCGTATGTTTTTTATTTTTATTTAAATTTTAAATCATTGTTAAAGACAGTATTTATTTGTTTAATTATAATCGGTCCAAATGGACCTTTACACAAAATGAAATAATACAACTGCACATTAACAAAGGAAAAAATTTATTAAAAGAAACATCTAATTAATAACAGAAAAAATGTAACTAGAAATAAATGTATAATAAACTCCGAATTCTAGATTTCAAATCTAAAAAATTATTAATATTCTTAATATTAGAAGAAACGCAATTACATTCACGCCTTAACCGGGCGATGTTGGAGATGAAACCGTAATGCGACTTAAAATTTAATTCATTAATAGTTGTTGGCATAGAGCGTTTGAACCGGATTTGAAAAAAGTGAGATTTATTTTGATCTGATCAATCCTGTAATGACTTTGCGAATAAAATATCAATAATATGTACAGAAGATATTGAAAGTAAACTAAATTGTGAAGCTACCGAAGAATAATCGTGGTTGATATAACTCGTAGGTGAACCCGACTTATGACCCAGTAAATGAAAACGAATAGAAAGTTAAAAATATGAATTGAAATGAATTAAAATTAATTAAAACGCATGAAAATGATTAATTGAATCGACTTTTTAATTCATTTTAATTCACTTGAAATCATTTCAATTCGTATTTTTAACTTTCTATTCGTTTTCGTTTACTGGGGAGATAAGTATCTTAGTAATCAATGTTGAACCCCTTCAAGCTGATCAACATTTTTTGCCAAAGGACGCCAAATAATTGATCCATTAGTTTATATAGGTAAAACTAATGCTTTATAGAGATTTATTATAGCAGGAATAGATGAAAAATCGCAAGTTGAGCATTTAAGAAATCCAAAAATTGAACATTTGTTGAATATAATAAGAATATGTTCTGAAAACTTAAAACTATTATAAAAAATTATGCCTAGATTAACGCTATATACAAGTTGAAGTGGTTGATAACAATGAAATATTTTCAAAAAATTATTAATAAAAATATCAAGATAAAAACTAGTTGCAAAATAAATAAAAATATTCGGATAAATAATAATCATTACAAAAATGATAAATCACATACATTTTCGAACAAAAATAAATAACGTATATAAATAATTTAAAAGTGACTATCACATTGTTCGATCATCGAAAGCAATACACAATAATTACGCATAATATATTCCAACTTTCTCTAAATTTAAAAAGAAATATCAGTATCATTTGAGCACTTGACAATAGATCGTGTCAAAAATTAATTTGCAACGTACTAAACCCAAAAGGTTCGAAACTTTTAAACACGATGGTTATTGAAATTCAATAATTACTATTTAATACAGTTAAGAGTAAAATTATATTATAACAATTTTATTTAATGCAAATTAAATAATTATTTTTTAAATCAATTAAGCATAAAATTTAATTTTAACAATTTTCTAGAAATATACAAAATAAAATTAATTTAAATAATATTTTTGATATTATTTTCTAGCATAATATTTTGTTCGTAAATAACATTTTTTAACCATAATATTTTTATTGTAATATTATTATTTACAATAATATGTTTCACTGTAATATTTTGGCTGAAGTATTTCGTCGCAACATTTTTTTTATAATATATTGTCGGAGTCCCATTATTCGTAATATGCCATTCGAAAATAGAATTTAAATCACTTTGTAAATTTAAAGCATTGAGTGCCCAACAAACCAAAAAGTATACGAAAAATCTGTGTACGATTTAGTACGAAATAAGTCTGTTTCTTTCCCGCTCTTTCAGTTACGAATGCGAGTGTACACGATATTCGCCATGTTAAGTTCTGTGGGTGGCGACCCCACCGGCGACAAAATTAACTACTGAGATGGGGGTATGTGACACTAATCATATGGGAAAACGGGCTTATTTTGCGAATAGCTTTACAAACAGACATTTTTCGGTTGTTATTACTGTTTCATCGTACGGCATTTCAAAGACTAAAAGTAATTTGGAAATATCAGTTTCCTGAAAAAGGCATTTGGAAAAGCTATTCTCAAAATAAGCCCGTTTTCCCATATGATTAGTGTCACATACCCCCATCTCAGTAGTTAATTTTATCGCCGGTGGGGTCGCCACCCACAGAACTTAACATGGCGAATTATATGCGATACATAAACGCACATAACCTTAAAGAAACGATTACTTTAGATTATTAAATTATTTGAACTCAAAACTCAAAAACAGAACATATCTTCGAGAATAATGAAATACTGAAAACTATATAATTAAATCTTCGATTAAATTGACAGAATTTAAAGCTATTCTAAGCCGCAACAAATCACTTTTTGTAATGCGTTAAATATCTGTAAAAAATGTTGATGTAAATTTATCACGAAAACCGTAGGACACAAAAATACCACTGATAATCACAGGAAATTTACGAAGAGCTGGTAAAATATAACCTATCGGTGTAAAATTACCTTGGAGCAATGTAATTTTAATACAAGATTAGGGGAATTTTACACCAGTCAGGTTATTTTTACACTGACTGCACTGTGATATCGCACTAAACTATATTGGGAGTTTACATAATTGCTGTAATATTACAATTTAAAATTTTTCCACTTTAATGTAAATTTACCACGATTATCAGTGGTATTTTTGTGTCCAACGATTTTCGTGGGAAAATTGCTTTTTTATTGTAATATTACTATGTTTATAGTAAAAATCCTCGAGAAATCATTGAGAAAGTACAACAAATCTGTAATTTCACCACAAAAATCGTTGGAAATAATTACATTAAAGCAGTGTAATTTTATTTGACACTTTTTTCAGTGATACGGTATCGTATAAGATCGAATGAATTCAAATCTGGAATTACAGATCGTATAAAATAGTGTAAATTTGAATAAGGATCTCGGATCATCAATACGCCACTAGAAAGAAACAGAATGCAAAATATCGTTTCCGTATCCTTATTGGTTTATTGGGTTGGGACCCAACAAACGTAAAAGAATAAGATCGAATTCAGAAATTAAATTTCCAATCCGGTTTCGAATCGAGAAACGTCACAACAAATTCAAAGTTCATTGATTTAATACTTTCACGTGGATTTCCGAATATTTGAATTCAGAAAAATTCGTTTTAATGCGTCGGTTTTATTATATATATTTTTGTATTATAAAGAAAAAAGAAAAACAAATGTTATGTCCACGACAGGCATTTGTTTACCTTCACATATAATATTACTTTAGTTCCGGTGAAATTTATTATATTTTAGTTCGTGGTTTCATGTAAAAAGCTGCTAGTCAATGTTTTTTAGGTTATGTTTATGTTCTATTCGCGTATTATATCGGATTAGAATGAAAGAACTTCAATGAAAATGGTCAAGAAACCGAAATAAAACGTATTTAATTCGTTTTAATTCTTTGTCGTTTGTTGGGGATTTTATCGAAGCAAATACAGTAGAACCCCTCTTATTTCAATTGGTCATGGTTTTCAAGATGGCGCCGATCCCTCTTATTTGAAATTTCCCCTTACCCCCTTACTCTACTTAACGCTTTAATAGTGGGTGATAATATCTGATATCTTTTTATTTTTGATTAGTTTATATATTTTAGAGTTGAATTATGTAAAATATATATATAATTTATCTGAAAAATGTGTAGAGAATTTTAAATTTGGATAAAAATGTAACGAGATGACAACTCGTGCCTTTAAGTGATAAATAAAGACTGCAACATTTCGCATTTATTTATGGTCATTTATATCTGCATTCGAGTGTAGAAATAAACATGTTAAATTTACATTATGCACTTCATTACATATAATTATGTATCAATAATTTTTTGTTTCACAAACAAATATACTGTGATTAAGACCGAAATGAATATAGGAGACAATATTTAACCCAAATGTGCAGATATGATTAATGAAAGCTTCAAATCACTTCAAATTCAGTACTAAGCTGCTGATATTGGATTTGTTTGTTATTTTGCAAATGAAAGACTTCAATTTTTGTGGAGGTCTTGAAATACACATCATTAAAAATTGACAACATCCTAACCTTCAAATGTGCACTTTTATTTTACAAAATTAGCAGCTTCTCGAATAATTTGTATGATGTAAATTATGAGTTTGATGCAAAATTTTAAATTAATTTGAATTTTCATTACATATCAGTTTACCGACTATACATGTTTGCAAGTTTAGGTTAATCGGTATTTACACTGTACAACTTTGATGGTGTAAATACTGTAAACTGTAGCGAGATTTTCGAGCGGTGGTGGGGGAAGGCCTGAGGGGAAAATATTCAAATAAGAGGGGTCCTACTGTTATATTCAACAATTATTGTCAATATTTAAAAAAAACTGAATATCTCGTAGGTTTAGTATGACTTAATCGGTTCCAAATTTATCCCGTTTCAGATAAATTAGTTGTCGATATAGAACAAAATGTTGGAGTGGGCATACAGCGGTGTCAATGC
Source organism: Trichopria drosophilae (assembly GCA_030407085.1). Lineage (NCBI taxonomy): Eukaryota > Metazoa > Arthropoda > Insecta > Hymenoptera > Diapriidae > Trichopria > Trichopria drosophilae. Next base: position 108,102,045 of record CM059585.1, on the reverse strand, counting down.
TTCAATTCCGCGAAATAGGGGACCAGAATGTTCGGAATATTTGTCGCCGAGGAGAAGGATACTCGAAACTATGTTTGAAACAGTTTTTATCCTAAGTCTTGCGGTATGGAGTTTGAGAAGAATTGTCTGGCCGAGTCGTATGAAATATGTCAATCAAGACAGAAGGGGTAGAAAATATTTGTTACTCCTCATGACTCTAGTATTCGGTATAGAAATTGGTTTTAAATTATCCTCACAAACATTTATTTACATCTTGAACCCTTGTCATATCATTACGGCACTGCAGGTTAGTTTCTTAGGTCAATTTTAGTCGATAAAAATTAATTTCTTAATAAAAATTCATTTGTTTCACAGATTTATCTGCTAGTTGCAGAGCCAAGTCCATTAGTCACAGTGCTTTTCCGATTGCATTTAAATTTTTTAAATGGACCTGTGCTGGCGTATATGTTTCCAGAAACTGAATGCCGAGTGGTAAGTATCCTCAGCAAACAGAAAGGAATTGCAGGGAATTGAGAGAAATTGAAAAGAATTAACGAGTATACCCCTGCGAAAAATTTTAGGTAGGATTCTTACGAGAATCATATGAGTAATTGAAACAGGATTCGTATGAGATCGACATGATAATCAAGTGAGATTCTCATGAGAATTGAATCACTTATCCCATTAACGACAATCCGGAATTGAAATTTTGTTAAAAGGTTAGGGTCGTATTTTCTATTCCTAGATCCTAGCAAACAATTTTAATTCCTTTGAATTCCTTCGGATCCAAAGGAACGAAATAAGGTTATGGTATTATGGTAATATTTTAATTCGTGATCCAAAATTGGTCAGAAAGCCATTTTAATTCCTTTCAATCCCACAATGAAATTTAAGGTTATCTATTTTTTTAATTCCTTTGAATCTCCAGAAAGAAAGATGAGTTTGAATTCTTATTCCTATACCGGAATTCACAAATCGATTGTGTTAATGCAGTCAAATTTTTGCCATAAAATAAATCCAGGCTATGATGATTTTGACCTAAAACCATTAAACTGAAGTACATGGCCTTAGTATTATTACTACTAACTTCTTAATCAATTTAATAATTACATAACTTTATTTAATATTTTACTCAAAACGGCTGCAAGCTTTCAAAACGAATATACTTCCATTACATTGCTGGTTATACATTGACACGAAATAGTACTTTTCGATACAAGGGCATACAAGTTTTTTCTACGCATGCCCATTCGTTTAAAAAACATTTTTCGTAATTGCGTGCGTAAACTTCGTTTGTAAAGTACTTTTGATGCCTATCTTTCGCGTCTAAAGTAAACTTTTACGCACCCCCGACGACGATCTTCGTAAAGTGATCGGTCAAGTAAACTTTACGCACTAAAGCAGGCATCAAAACTTTCCACACTCTCTTTACGCACGCAATTACAAAAAATAGGATACCTAACATGGGTGTAAAGTATACTTTTATACACGGGCGGGAATTGTACTGACGAGGCGCCGAAGGTGCATCTTTTCACTTAAATTTCAACGATCATCAGCATATTAAATTTCTTTTAATTTTAAACTTCACCAATCAATGGAGTACCAAAAAAAATATCCGAATATGGATTTTCAACAATTTATCAATGATTTGGAAAAATTTACAATTTTTCCGTAAAAGGGTTAAACAGCCCCTAACAAAATGAGGTAAAACTACCTTGCAGAGTACATCAGTATCTGAAGAAGTTGCCACAACCATGGAAAGAAAAATTACGAAAGTTAATACTACAAGAAAATATATTGTTTGTTTTAATAATTATTGTTTGATTAAAAAATACATTTTATTGTTTGTTTATTATTTATTATTGTATATTAAACGAATTTATCCGCAGTTCTTGTTAGTTTTCATTTATTTCCACGATTAAAATTTGTTATATAAGTTAAAAAAAATTTTCGCATGATGTTGACGCCATAACTTTTACGCCCCCGTGTTTATACAAAAGTGTCCATCAAAGCTTTCGAGTGTGCACTCATTTCGTTAAGCAACGCTTTTTTTTAATTTCAACAAGTTTTGTGGATTTACCCATATATGCTGGCGTAGCGTAGTGGTTAAGGCGTTAGCGTAGTAAATGGAAGACCTGGGTTCGATCCTTGGTCGGGTTAAATTATTTTGAAATTCATAAATTTATTTCAAGTGAAATTGTAAAACTATATTCCGTAATAACATATCTAACATTCAGATAAATGATAATAAAAAACAAATTAAATATCCATAATAATCCACAAAAGAACCCACAAAAGAACCGTATACTTTGGAATTCAGACAAATTTGAGGGAATAAACAAATTTTTTTTCTTTTCAATTCCATTGCATTCAATTTTTCCAGGAATTCATAGGAATTGGGAAGAAACTGAAACAAATGTTTTATATTCCGCTAAATTCCTTTGTCATTAATGGAATAGACAGGAATTAACAGGAAATTAATTTTTCAATTCCTCGCTATTCCTTTATGCTGCGTCAGAAAGTAAAAGGATTAATAACACAGGTCTACAAAAAAGAGGGTCTTGGATGTTGTTGGGAACCTGTGGGTCTTTTCCGACGTAATTGTACACGGAGAGAAATTAAAAGTACCTACGGCGCCAAAATTCGGCAGTCGCTACTTGGCTCTCTCAAATATCGGTAGTAAGCTCCAGAAACTGGGGAGCCAAGCAGCTGTTGCTTGGCAATGGTAAACCAAATGGACAACCAAAGCTATCTACACCGAACAGCCCCGTATACCCTACTTCATCGAGCCGTGATTCTCTAGAAGGGCCCAAGCATTGATAACTTGGCAATGTAAAGAAACCGTGGCTTTTAATTTCTCTCCGTGTATGTGTAGAATCCAAACTCGAAGTCAGAATTGCTCCATCACGTCAGGTTTTTGAGATGTTTGAGGTCATATACTCGAAAAACGCGTTATTTTGCTATGTTTGAGGCTACGTACGAGACGCAACAATTTTGTTTGGCCTTCTGTACTATTTGCATCTTTTAGTACTACCTTTATCCTTCAAGATGAGGTTTTATTCGATCACCTAAGATTTTTTCTCACAAAGTTACGGCCATTTTGAAATTACGAGATATATTTCATTAACGTTATCAAAAATCTAGTCACAATACTGAAACGTGATTTTAGTTATTAGTATCCATATTTTATATAGTTGTTTATATTTATATAGGTTTCGTGACATTGAATTTGACCTTGAGCTTGTTCTCCAAGAGCATTTAAAGGTAAATTTGTTTACATGTACATCGTAATTTCAAATTGGCGTATTTTGGTGAAGCAAAGTCGTAATGGAATTCTGCGCATCCCATATTAAAGAAAAAGAGTAATATCACATGATCCAACGAAAGGAAAAACTCCTAAAAATGGTCTTCTGTACATGACCTCAAAAATACAAAAAAAAACGCGTTTTTCGAGTAAATAACCTCAAATATCTCAAAATCCTGACGTGATGAGCCATTTCTGACTTCGGATTCTGATTCTACGCACAAAATTACGTCGGAAATGACCCACAGCTTCCCATTAACAAAACCATGTTGACCTGTGTAAAAATTAAATATTCTGTAATTGAATACTTCGATTTGAAAATGTTTAATACGGAATACATAAATCTAATAAAAGTCCAACGTAAATATTTCCTTTTGTAGTTGTACGCTGACAAGGCTATATATTATATTCAACACGGTTTAATGGTTGTGATACCATATTATCTTCTAAGGATTGGAGGTAATTTGACTACGTGTTACGCAGTTTTATTATGTAATGATGGTTGTTTTTATCGTAATTATTCTGTTTAGGAGTATTTAATATGGAACCATTGACTGATTTGTCTTGGCCAATGTTAGCGTACTCGATTAATTTAGGATATCACTTTTGGGTGTTGCAGTTTGCTGGAATGGTGAGTGTTTAAAACTTGAATACAATTATATTCGATTAATCCTTTTGAATCTTTAGCTTGTGGAAGTGAACTTAAGTCATATGGTATGCCCTGCGATTCTGGATCCATTCGAAGGACAAAATTACAGACTTTATACAACGGTGCATCAATTAATATTATGTCCGGCATTGTGCAGAATAATGCATTTCATGTCCAATTACTTTCTAACGCAGTGTCCTTTAACAAGGATAAAGCCGACGTTGGACTACGCTCTCGCGAAGAAGTGTGAAAACGACGAAAGGTTAGATGCTTCTAAACAAAGTGCGGCCGGTTATTCGGATAGATATAAAGAGCAGAAACACCATGATTAGATCGGAGCGTTTTGAACTGTGATATCATGCCAATATTTTAAAATGCCTAAGATCTCGAAAATTCGACCCGGAACAATGTGATGAGAATCTCGTCTAGCTTTTGTTATCGATCAAAGTAACTAGGGATTTTATAAGACTTATCGCTGGATAAAACAATTATGATGTAGATTAAATAATTTGATAAATTGTAAACATATTTTTGGATAGACTTAAAGTCAGGACGTAACGTAATATAAGGACTAAGCAAACAGCGCTTAAGCAACTTCCGTCTTCAGTTGACATATATTCATGCACTTATGTTACGTCCACTAAACTCTTCCACCCTGCTTCAGAAGCAACACACCATTAAGCAATTAATTACGTGGTTTCTGAATTTTAATTTCGGGGATCTTAACATCGCAAACTATGAAACGCAGATCACGTGATTAATCATGCAATTTCGTCATTAGTGAAATAATTTTTTGCAAGCAAACAGTGCATTACTCTTAATCGGTTATTTATTGGTGACGATCACCAAGTTACAATTACGTCTCGTTACATCGACGCGTTAGCTTAGAAATCAGTTGACAGAGATTAAATATTTTAGAAATTAGATATAACCGTGTGTTAAAAGTAAATCATTATCGCTAAATACACTATAGGTAGCATACCGACGCTTAAAACCAGTTAATAAAGCACGTATGTATACGTACCTACAACAGGAAGTTTTAGTCAATAATTGAAGGTTAACTACGCCAAGATCTATGAGGCAATTTGTAGTCTACGATTAAGGCCTTCGTATCGTCCTTTGAAAACTGTTGAATTTTGAGAAAGTAATTCTATGTCGGGAATACACCGACCGCTAGTCAACTATGTACAGTAGAGATCTGGAACAATATTTACTTTTACCTAAAATGCTTTTTTGAATCCGTGGATTCCAAATGATATTACGCAGCCCCTTATTGTTCAGTTGCGAAAGATGAACTAATAATTGTATTCATCGTGGTATCCAACTATTAAATCTGTGTTTGACAGTGCTCGATTGATCACGAGTAACTTTAGGAAGTACTAATAGATTACCAAATTTGTAATCTACACGCATGATCACAAATTAATGTATGATCAGGATTTCGCAACATCCTGTCTAAGAATTTCTTGATTTCACTTTGATCTATTCTTTAACGACCTTTCGACACCATATTCCATTACTTTTAAATATTTTGGATATTTTTTATGCCCATTTAGACAAATTTTTATAAAGCAGGTTTGGAACTTTTCATATTGGTTGAATAACACAGGCCAACAAAATGAAGCCAGTTTCCGTACCCAGAAACTGCACTATACTTTTTCGGAGGTTGTCAATAAGCCGAATCCAAATCTGACCGTAGAATTGTTCCATCACGTCTGGATTTTGAGATATCCTAACCTAAATTTATTATGTATAAATATTATCATTTTCACTTACGAAAAGGTCAGAGAAGAAAAAAGATTTATTTATATTTTTATATTAATACATGAGCTACTGGTAAAAATGGGAGCATTACTAGAGCGTTACTGAAGCGTCACGTTAAGAGTTTCAAAAGAGTTAAAAAAGCGTTAAATCCGCTTCAAAAAGTGTGACATAAGGGTTCTTAAAGAGTTACTTTGGACTAATTAAGAGTTTACCACGAAAGCGTCCGAAACGGTTAGAAGAGTGTACGAAACGTTGCATAAACGTTTTTCCAAGCGTTCAGCAAGAGTTTATAAAACGTTTAATAAACGTTACATATTTCATTTGTAACGGAAGATTCATTAAAATATGTTCGTATTCGAAAGTTTACAATTAAGGAGCGCAAGAGTTACTGAACGCTTTCTTGCGCCCTAAATGGCAATTCGCTTTAAATACGCTTGTTGCACGCTTTGGCACCCCTCAAAACAAAGTCCAGGAGGCGTGAAATAAGAGTGACAGTAAGTCCAAATTCACGCTTCATGTCAAGCGTTACTTAAGCTTGCTTGGAGCGTACAATGAGCGTCATTAAGGCGTTTGAAACGCCTCCTGGACTCTTATGTAACGCTTAAATGTAACGCTTCATTTTTACCAGGCCTTGGAGATATGACGTTCTACAGTTGGATTTGATCTAATTTTGGAAAAGTAACTTCAAAGCTACTTAAGGAATGGAAAAGCATTAACAACAAGTTAGCAGCATCAATAACGAGAAGAATATTCTTACTCAGATGTAAATCAAATAATTTCCTTCCTAAACACATCCTTTTTAATAAATTTACCCATAATACCGGTTTTCATTCACCTATACAGATTAATGAATATAAAGACTTAATTACAAATTACAAATTCAAACTTTTAAAACTAGACATTGAAGATATTATAAAAGAAATTACAAAAAAAAAATTATCAAGAAAATTTTCACTTATGAAAAGGTCAGAGAAGAAAAAAGATTTATTTATATCCTAACCTAAAATTGCAAAAAACATTGTTTTTGCTCATATTCAATATAAGTTTTTGTGGTGAAACAAAATCCTTGTTAACACTTTGGCAAGAAATAGACTAAAGAGTTATTCATCAATTTTAAAATGCTTTTTTAGTCATTTCGTACGATTTTTTTTTCAATGAGTTATCGAAGTTTTTGTCAAGGCACTTTTATGATTTTCGTTTTGTGCACTTTTAGGTTAGTGTATCTCAAAATTGTTACGCCGTAGAGTAATTATACGACCAGATTTTGATTCTGCACATTAAAAACCGTCGGAAAAATATTCTCAGATTTCTGATGACTGTATTTTAATCTGGTTTTTGTCAAATTACGTGAAAAGATTTATTCCGACACAAAAACTTACTGAAAATTGGCAAAAACTGTGTTTTTTGCACATTTAGGTTATGATATTTCTACATCTTGACGCAATAGAGCAATTTTAGCAAGAAGTCGGTCTCAGTTTGTTAGTTATTGTCATATAATTACACTCCTAGCGGAAATGAAATTCGTACAAAATGTGCAGAAACGTACAGGAATCTGAGAAAACGTACAAAAATGTACAAAAACGTACAGAAACGTACATAAGTGTACGTACAAAAATATGAGAACGTAACGAACAAAAAAATTAAATAAAATAAAATGCGAGATAGAAAAAAGTACGAAAGTGTACAGAAACGTAAGAAACCGTATATAAATATACATAAACGTAGCAAATCGTACGAAAGTGTACAAAATGTCCGAATTTGCAAAAAAAAAAAACATTTTTGTAGGACATCTTACATTGCTGTACGTTTCTACAAATTTCTGTACATTTTTGAACGTTTTCCTACGCTTTCGTACTTTTCTTATTTCCGCTGGGGACATTTATTTAATGTATGAAAATCATAATTGTTCACTGACAAAAGCTTCGATAACTCCATAAAAAAGATCGTATTGGAGTTACTAAAAAGGCATTTTAAAGCTGACAAATAGAACTTTAATATTGTTCATGCCAAATTGCAAATAATTTTGTTCCGCCACAAAAACTTACTGAATATAAGCAAAAACTGGGTTTTTTTGCACTTTTAGGTTAGGATATCTGAAAATCTTGACGTGCTCTGTAAAAAAATCCTTTTGTAAAATTACTACTCTGAGAGTAGGTACCTTCTACGACCCACTCTGAGAGTAGTAAAATTACATTAATCTTGTTTAATTTATTGCGTCCAAAGTAGTAAAAATTACAACTTTCAGAGTAATAAAATTACTACCTCAACGAACCAAAAAGTGTACGAAAAATCTGTGTACGATTTAGTACGAAATAAGTCTGTTTCTTTCCCGCTCTTTCAGTTACGAATGCGCGTGTATACGATATTATACGCGATACATAAACGCACATAACCTCAAAGAAACGATTACTTTGGATTATCGAATGATTTGAACTCAAAACCGAATTTCTTTGAGAATTATGAAATACGGGAAACGATATACAGTGGTCCTCCCCATATTTTAACCTTTCGAGTCAAGGAAGATGGCGGCTGCTTCCCTTAATTTAACGCTTCCCGTCGTCCCCACAACCGGCAGTATGAGAGAATATAAACAGAAAGAAGACATGGAGTGGTGTCTTTCTTTATCTGTAAGCGCAAGCGCAAACAGCGGTCCGCACTGTTTTGAACACATGTATGATACATATGTGCACTGCCGCTACAGGAGCATGACGAATGGTGGGGGAACTCATGAGGAGAAAAAGTTAAAATAAGGGACGCAGTTAAAGTAAGAGGAGTTAAAATAAGGGGAAGACTACTGTAATCAATTCTTTGATTAAATTGAAGAATTTAAAGTTATTTTATCAATTTTTGTAATGCGTTAAGTACAGGTACAGGTCGTATAATGTAGTATGAATTCAAATAAGAATCTCAGATTATACGCCACTAGAAAAAAACAGAATGCAAAATATCGATTCCGAATACTTTCGGGTTTATTGAGACTCTCAGAATAGGTAATTATTACGACCTACTCTGAGAATAGCAATTTTACAATTTTGTTGTAATATTACTGCAGTGGCCCTCCCCTTATTTTAACTCCTATTATTTTAACTGCGTCCTTTATTTTAACTTTCTTTCGTCCCTTATGTTAACTTCTTCCCCTCGTGAATTCCCCCACCATTCGCCATTTGAAAGTGTTCAAAAGAGTGCGGACTGCTGTTTGCGCTTGCGCATACAGGTGAAGAAAGACGCCACTATATCTCCTCTCTCTGTTTTTATGCTATCATACTGCCAGTGGTGAGGATGAGGGGAAGCGGTAAAATACGGGAAGAAGCCGCCATCTTCCTTGACTCGAACAGTTAAAATAAGGGGAGGGCCACTGTATTTCAGTGGCACAATACCTAGCCAAATAGGAATTTTACATTTTTCAGAGTTGTCATTTTACACTTTCGCTAGTAAAACTGTGGATTAATTTTACAACTCCCTACTAATTTTACAAAGAGATGTTTTACATTGTGATAGAACAATTCTGCGGACAAATTTGGATTCAGCGGAACAAAAAGATTCGGAAAAGTATAGTCCGATTTCTGGGTATAAATTTTGTTGACCTATGCAATCAATATCAAACATTCCGGTAAGAAATTTTGGAATCCATTTTCATTTTCAGAAAATGCACATTGACTGCCAATCCCATGTAAGAATTTAATTGAACATTAAAAAGATAATCATGTTATTCGAATTTTCAAATTTAATCTGATGTTTCACTAAAGCTACTTGCCAAAATGTATTAGAAACGAAACTTGAGCAAAATATGGTAGCTTGATTACGAAGTCTTACAGAAAATTGTAAAATATCTCAGTTGTTCGTATGAAAATGAGTCTCATCCAATACTAGTCGTTGCACGTGCAACAAAGCAGTAAAAAATAGAAACCTATAAGAAACGTGCTAAGTATACACAGAGTTTATAGAGAATGTACAAATTAATCCAACAACTATATACAAAACTTAAGCAATATATGGCTTTGAGCGAACCATGTTGGTCTCGAATATACGAACATGCAGCTGCATGTTTATTACGTAAAAGATGTAATAGACTTTGATATTGAAAGTTTATTGTTATAACTCTTGAATAAAAGCATTCCTCTGTCCGTTTATCACATTTTCCTTGCACTGAATTCATGTAATCATTCATGTAATCATTGCTGGATATGTGTTAAAATAATATATGTTTATTATTTTTCAGTAATGTCAAATTATGCGTACACGATGGAAATGTTCGGTATACGACATTTTACTTGTATGTAATATTTTGTTTCTGACATTATTGACAATAAAAATTAGTAATGGTTTTGTTAATGATTCGTTCCTGGTGTTTATTCTCCTTGTCCTATAATTTACTTTGTAGTCCATTGAAATGTACCGTTTAGACTAATGCGGATTAATGTTATTTACAAAATATAACTGTAGAAGTGCAATCGCTTAATTAATTAACTAAACTAATACAATTAGTATTATTTAATGTTTACGTATATAAATATGAAATTAGCATATAATAATTAAGTTACAGTAGAACCTCCGTTATCGAATACGGTCGGGACAACGCGGGGCATTTAAATTTCCGTTAACGAATATTTGAGGAGAAAAATCGACCCCACCTATATCTTTGGCGTTAGAACATGTATTCTTCCGCCGCGCATGCGCGTTCGGATATTTGGAGATGTGCACATTATTTGAATGCAAAAACGTGCTTACATGTCAGTTATCATAATTCAGAACGGATTTGTCTGCTTTCGATTCCGTCAAAAGTGAATTTTGTTTATTAATTCTCGCTGACTGACATATATTCACATAAAATGAACAGGGAAAATGAAGATTTTTACAGTAAGTATGAATACTTTTTACGATTTAACAAATTAGAAGCGAATTTGTCACTCGGTGGAAATTATATAAAGCAGAAAGACTTCATCGATGTTCTGAGTAAATATATATAGCCCGAAGGAAATTTCTTTTTCCTTTTTAAAAATTAATTTTACTTATTTTTTGGAAATTAAATTAAAAAACATTTTAGGGTTAGGAGTTACAGGGCATTATACATACATAGGCGATATTGTATCGGTATGTGAATCGAATCAACGCGACGTATCGATACTCCATGTCGACCATCTACAACGTGGTGTCTAGAGTGGGGAGACTAACTGAGGGAAAATTTTTCGTTAACGGAGGCGTCTGAATATTCGGTAACCGAAATATTCGATAACGGAGTATTCGATAACGGAGGTTCTACTGTATTTCCTATGAATTCAAATTTATATAGTCTGTCGATAAGGTAGTAATTTACTATCTGAATCCGAAAGGGGGGTTATAAAGTGCTCCGTCGATAAGGGGGTTCTAATGTACTCCGCCGACAAGGTAGCAATCTTCACTGAAAACCATAAATAAAAAAGTACTGAATAGACGATTACCTAGAAAATACCAAAGATATTAATTGAGAACTGACCGAGAATTTTCGGAAATTAATAAAAATCGATTCAGTAATTTTTTATTTACCTATGATTCATACTTATCGACGGAGTACAAAACAATTTTGGAAAAGTCATGAATATTACAATTTTTAAAACATTTTAATGCAAATAAACAGAAACTAGCATGATCGATTCGAGACGAATAAATATTGAAATTAATTGCAGAAACTGATGAGCATAATGACAGAGGCTGAATATTTATTTCCACTTGAAATTTGTATAAAACTTTCCAATCTGATCATCTACTACAAACATTCGCGATTACATGCCATAATATTAAAAAAAATATAATATTATTGTAACAAATATTATTGTAAAGAATATTTAAATTCCCGCATATATTACTTTGGAAACATTAAGAACAGATATTGTAGGATTAGAAATAGTTTATTGAAAATATATTTAATATTGTACATATCATTTTACATTATGAGCAATGCCTCGTAAATATTCGATTATATCGCAATCGTCGCACCATGACTGGACTAATTCTCGTAAAGGTTCGTAATAATTATGACTTAACCTAACCTAACCTAACATAACCTAACCTAACCTAGCCTAACCTAACCTTTTATAACATTAAATCATTACAATATTTATTACAGTAGTATTATGTAGTTTTATATTTTTTATTGTAATATTTGTCACAGTAATATTTTTTACAATAATATTTTTTACAATAATATTATTCACAATAATATTTTGCAATAATATTTAAAAAAATAATATTATGGCATGATACTACATTCGCGAATGATCTAAAAGGTGCTGCGGAAGAGCCTTCGTGAAATCTCGACATGGAAGAGACCATGAAGCTCTCTGCTTGGATCCCTCGAACAAATAAGGAATTAAATAAGTTAAAGAGTAATTTAACATTGAAGAAAAATAAAAATGAATGTCTTCGTCTCTGGATATAGTACAACGGCTTGCGAAAAAAGTCGTGATCTATCGGTTACGGAATTTCCCAATTTCTACACGAACTAGAAATGTTAAGTCATGACATTAATTTATAGATTTTTATCCGAGTTATATAACATTTATTCTGAAAGTATTTTGAGTTCTAAATAATTTTATTTTAAATTAGTTTTGGTGAGCTTCTTAATCAAGATACAGTCGACCCCCCTTTAACGAATGCGGTCGAGACAAGGCGAGGTATTTAAGTTTCTGTTAACGAATATTTGATATGCGTAATATCATCGAAATTCCTAAAGGAGTTCGAAGTGCGAATACTGACGGAGGGTAAATTATTCGTTAACGGCACAGCCTGCATATTCGATAATGGAAATATTCAAAAGATAAGGTATTCCTTAATGAGAGTACGATTGTAATTTCATTCCAACCTATGCATAACAACTTTTGCATTCGTTTCAATCGGGTGTTATCGGAAAAAACTGTTCACGGATTCAAAAGGCCCGTTCCTGGCCTGGATTCGTAGTTAAATACTGTACAGTTATTGTGTTAATCATACTATTTACCATTTAACAGATTAATTTAATTAAACAATTTTTTTTAATTAAACATAGTGCAACCCCTCGAATTGGACTCTCGTCCACATATCCTCCTCTCTAACTGACAGCCCTCTCACTTCTGAAACACTCATTTAAGGTACAAAATGTGTATTTACTGGTCTGATTCGGCTTACATGACAATAAAATGGGCGGGACATACCGTTGTCTTGTGCGAGCGGAATCAAGTCCCAGTGTAGGACAACTCCAGGGGTTGTATTGCATATTGTATTCAGATAATAACATACTTTTTTAATTTCATTTTTTGCGAAAGAAAAATTCCGTGAAATTCAGAGTTGCACAAATTTACGAAGTAATACCACCTGAACGTACTGAAGACGAAAACCCCATTATAGGCAAAAATTTGCAGTTTTGTCCTTTATCTTTGTCAAATTCATTAATTTATTGTCGTACGCCACACAAAGCAAGAGATACTAGAATCCAAATCTGGCCACAGAAATGTTCAATCGTGTTTTGATTTTGAGACATCATAACCTAAAATTATAAAATATGTCGCTTTTTACTACTTTTAGTAAGTTTTTATGGTTGATCCAAATGTTTGTTCGCAATTTGCCAAAAACCAGATTAAAGTGTACTTTATTGTGATATTCATCAGCTTTGAAATGCTTCTTTAATAATTTCGATACGATATTTTTTTATCGAGTTATCATTATCGCGTTTATTTTGCACTTCTAGGTTAGGACATCTCAAAATCGTGATAGAACAATTCTGCGGCCATATTTGGATTCCTCGCATCAAAACCAGTCGGAAAACTATACTCCCATTTTTAGGTATGGAGATCTTCCTTGTTTTTCTGGGAATCCGTATATTAATTATTCTATGGAATACGAAATAATTCTCCGTAAGGAAATTAGGGGTTAAATAGAATGTTAAAGAATGACGATTTCTTTGTAAAAAACAGCTACGTCAAATATACAGCAAACCCCGTATTAAATTATACGATATGTTCTTTCAAAATGTCAGAATTTATATCCCATAACTTTCCTTCCTGCCCCCACCATATTTTCTTTTACGTTCGTCGCGAGTGTTGTTACCGACGCGACGTCCGCGGAGATTTGCCGATCCTTGCCAAACTTTACGAGGGAGTGAAGTGAAGCGCTGCGAAACGATGGTGGGGGAAGAAGAGGAGAAGAAATGACTAGTATCGTAGTACATTGCCCCTGTCCTAAGCTATACGATCGGTTCTTTCAAAATTGCGATAGTTGGTTCAAAGTTATAGCCCCCTTTATCCGTGCAATGGGTGCTTCTGTGTGCAAGTGTGGCGAATCAAGTATGGCTCATAAAAACAATGTGGTGGGGGAAGGAGAGGAAGATATTATTATAACTTTGGACAAGGTAAACATATAACTTAGGGTAGACATATAACTTTGGGCGGTATAACTTGGAGCGAGGACTGCTGTATAAGAGGAAAGGTATAGCAACTTGGTGATTGCGCAGAAGCAACTAATCGGCGTTGATCTAAATTGAGCGGTTGAGGCAGAGGAACATTTTATAATAAGTGTGGTGTAGAAGTAACCAATCAGTGATAATCTAAATTGGTCTTTTCCCTTCCCCAACATGCGCTTGGATATACCCCTCTTATTATATCATTACCAGTATAACTTTGGACAAGGTAAACAAATAACTTAGGATAGGTATAACGGATGTGGACTACTGCCATACGATTTTTTAAATTGGAACTTTTTTATTAGTTTTTACAACGAATCCTACAAATCATCAAAGAATAGTTTCCTGGGTTGTAATATTAACATTGGATCGGCCCGCGGAATTCAACCTTCATGTTTCTGAAATAACAATAACTGGTCGGTGCTGATCTCGTTGTTGGGTCGTCAAGCATGAACTTAGAATCTCTGGAAGAAAGAGTTTAACTAGAAAACGTGTATAATGGACCTGACGTAAGTCGGCCTTTTAAAATGGAAGAGCGCGGAACGGTATAATTATTATTTATGTCCTCCTGGCACGTGCACGACGTGATCGCACACAATCTTGCATATATAATAAATAAGACGCGTACGCTGGAATACCCGGATGACTATAGGGACACATCAACGCCTTGTAAACGAGGCTATTCGCTTCTCTCGGTTCAGTCAGAGTCGCGACTAATTCGGAGAAACACCTTAAATAGTTTCGATGAATATCCTGCGCATTGTCCATGATTCACTGATGTACGGCGCAAACAGAGGAGGCTGAACACGATGAGCCGCTTCTGTTGTCATCGACTTCAAGGCCGAATTTACGAGCGTGTTCCAATTCGTCCCAGTCCTCTTTTTGCGAGGAGAGGCACATGGAGCACTAAGAAATGTTGGACGATACCTAGATTGGAAACTAAGAGAGGTCCATTTTCCTCAGCGAAAAATTTCAAAGTGATGTATCCACCTAATTTAAACATGACCTGCCCTAATGATTCCTAACGAGAAGTGCCGAAGTTAATATTTGGGGCGTTAATGTTTCCACACCTGTGATTTCTAGATGCATCTCGCGATGCTGATTATGATCAGTTGGGATTCGCTCGTTTTAATTAATGACCGATCAAGGTTTGCAGCCTCTTTTTTCCTCAACCCTGATAATTGCAGTCAAGTAGGCAAATACGTTTCAACGCTTGAGAAGGTCAGGCTACATTTTATGCGACGAGTCTCCTCGATCTCGGTTTTAATTCTGCGAAACTCGAGCGGCCCTGATGTACGTACGCAGCAGCTATCGTCGCTACTTCCTACGGAATGAAGATTGTCCGGCAAGCTATTCATGCCCAAGCTAATTAGCGCTTTACGATAGGCGTTTACCGGCGGCTCCGAATCGTCATTATGTCTTACCTTGTTGCAAAATGCACGCGCTGAAAATATTCATACCTTCGGATCATCGTAAAGAACGGAGAGATACGCAATCGCGACGTTATCACTCGATGGAGCATGCTACACTGATCTCAATTATGGGACATCCTGGGGAAATGCGGCTGCTCAAGACGATAAGGATTGAGCGTGTAAATGAAATTAAACGGCGCATTTCTACATGCGATCTTATTTATTCAATTAGTTAATCGCGTTGCCTTTTTTACACTGTAATTTTGTAGTAATTTTTATCGTTCTTCTGTAATATTCGTTTCAATGCGTTTTTTTAGAAGTTATATCTTCTTTATTTTGTTAGCTTGCAAAGTGTACGGAAAGTGAGTTACAGTACATATAACATCCTCCTGAACTTACGTTTTGGTGGTCGTATATTCAGTTTAGGACTATAGTTATTTTTGTGTGAAACCCTGGTAGAAAAGTCCTTTCGTGGGCCTTGCGTGGAAAACTCGCAAGGGCCACGCCAGAATCGTCACGTTTTGCCCGGTAGCGCCGTGTTGCAGGTATGGCGCTTACTTGGCGCGTCCCTGGCGACTGTTATAAAAAGGAATCTTAAATCATATCATAATTTCTGTTTTACCAACGATGACGAATGAGGTTATGTTAAATTGCTAGCATGCGCCATACGAATGCCGTGCAAGTGCCATACATGCAGGCATGGCGCTGCCGGGAAAAACGTGACGATTTTGGCGTGCGCCATGAAAGTTTGCCACTCAAGGCCCATGCGTGGGGCGTTTATACATTTTTACCAGGGAAGTAATGATCGTAATTCCTATAAACTTTTGAAATTTTTGCATCAATATAATCAAATAAATGCTATTAATAGGCCCTTTACAAAGCACATTGACAAATTCTTTAATACAACATCAATCAACATCAGGACGCCTTTATTGGACCCAGTACAATGTCCTTTTTACTGCGTTTCCATCATTTTTTTAGTATCACGATTGGTATACCGAAGATTTCCGCCAAGACAATTCGTCTTGAGTTTATCAATGGTTTGAGTCTTGCTGGTGTAAACATTGTTCTTAAAATAACTCCACAAAAAGAAGATCGAAGGCGTCAACTCTGGAGATCTGGGTGGTCTATCAATATCACTTTTTTGTTACCAAATGTTCAGGGAATTTTTGACGCACCGATTTGCTGAAAATCAGTACCCATCCAGACCCTTTTCTCGTATTTGAAAACATGGATAATGCTCCGACATCGACTGTTTTGCATCTTCTGAAGAAACACGGTCTATTACCGATGCTTTATTAAAATCACCGACAACAATAAGGAGTTATATAATATATAATTTTCACTGCTTTATCATTGCTAGAGAATTAAATAGCTAAAATGAAATCACTACGGATAGATTTTGTGGAAAATCCACTTCCGTTGCCCCCCAACCTCCCATAAAAACAAACTATCCAGACCTTACTTTGCCTAATCTCAGTTCTGTATGTAGTGCAATCAGCTAGATATATTCGTGACCTCTTATTTTTTTAATTTGAATTTAATAGTTAATTCCGTTTAATTTATTCCGGCATTTTAAGTTTTCGCCCTCCTCTATTTTAGTTTGTCCCGTTCACTCGTTCCCCTACCACTTGACCTTCATTGTGCCGTCTATCATTTTCAATCGTTTTATCAATATGACAAGAATTATATTAATACAATTTGTTTTGCTATCTCAAATTTTAATATGTGACAACAGATTCGCGATCACAAATAACCAATTTCTTACATAAGAATGATTCAGTCATGATGAATTAATATCGTGTTTTATCAATTCCAAGCCACATCCTGGATTACCATTAAAATTAACCACTAGTAATGTTGAAACCGAATGGACACCAGAAGGCGTCTAGGTGACGGATACTTTTACGTACCACCCTTTAAACTAACTAATGTTACAATCTAGAATGAAAATCAAAATTTATTATTAATGACTTCGACAATGTATAAATGTTTTCTTCCGTCTTTAGGAAAAGGGACCAACGGAACCAATTGCATCAAATATTTTGAAATTTCTTAGAGGTATGCGCAGCTTTAGAAAGGCTTCAATGATTGCTCATAACAGAAAAAACATACTCTACATTCGTTGTTATTGATGTAGCATAGTGTTAAAAACTATTTTAATTTATGCACATTGACGAGGAATAAAGATCTTAATATTTAAAATCTCGTGGTACTGTAGGAACTGAATTTGTTGGCATTTAACATTATTGGCATTATGATGTTACTTGAAACCAACCCTTTCGCTACGCGTCTGATCAATTTAAAAAAAAGACTGAGAATTGAATCAATTTTTGCATGTGATTTCCTAATCGATATGTGGCATTCATTAGAAAGGTGCGTGTGAAAGTCGACGTAATAAAATTGTATTTTTTTCGAATTTGCACACAAGCATGTATACTTACTAACACCTTAGACACTGCTGCGGATCTCACCTGGGCTGGCACAGTTCGCAGATCTGGGTCAAAGGCATGTCCTCCAAAAGGCCAGGAAAGCACTTAAGCAGCCTATCCTCTTGCTACTCGCCTTGCTTCCTCCGATCACTCTCAGCCCAGTTTGGCCGAGATGAGCAACTCCTTTTTTACGGATCCCTATTTCCGATAAAACTATTGTGCCTCGGTATATACTACCGAGAAGTGCCTACATGCGACCAGCAAACATTTTATCGCTTCATCGCGCACCGATATTCACGCCGAATAACAATTTATCTGGACGTTAGTGTGCATTATAAATTTTCAGACGATATCTTTATTACAAACACATCAGTTTTACTACGCAGTCAACATACTTCATACGAAAACGAACAATTTCTTTATACGTACCTAAGGAATCATTTATTTCGTCGTTATCTCGTATCTACGTTCACGAGCCGTGATTGGATCTTAACTGTAAATAAATTCTTTTATCAACTGTTAGTACATGTGTTTTGTTTGGTTTTAGAATAAAATGTTATTGCCTCTAAATAAAACACTAGAAATTATATTTGAAATCGTTATTCCTGAGATTTGTTGACTATGGTTCTGTCGAAATATATGTATATATATGATTTACTTTGTAACTATATTTAACTAAGTTTTGTAGGCGAATATTCCAGTTATATTTGGACCATCCCTCACTCCGTCCTTTCGTTTTTTATACCATTACAGTAAAGTCCCGGTATATTGTCGTCTTTCTATATATATATATATTTGCGTTCCAGCATATTTGTCCGGTTCCGTCTCATTATATTTACCTGTCGTAGTTCTCTTCTCCCCCCACCTTGCGGGTCGGGGCCTCAGGAAGAGCCTGCTGTGACGTCACGAACATAACGCAAGTGCGGGAAGTGGGAGAAGCGGCACCCCTTTCGTTTGGTGAATATATCGAAACGGGAGGGGTGGACGTGGATCCGAATGGGTAAATATACCGGGATTCTGTTGTAAATTCAATAATATTCAAATGCAAAGTAATTAAAGACCCACAAATATTGACCCACTTTAATAAAATCCTGATTTATATGTTTAAGAACAAATAGTATGCGATTTTAACCTGCATGGAGTAAGGGTAAATATTTTACTACAAACAGCGTTTAAATGACTATATTTATATCATAATGTTATTGAATTCTGGACTTCGCTTCCGCAACATTTGCGGTTTTGAAACGCGTACGTTTGCGAAATTTAGATTGGACATTAATTCGTGTGGAGTGAATCTTTTGTCGAGCATCCGTGCTTGCCGAGAGGACTCCGTGAAATTATGAAGAATATAATGATACCGAATAAATAGCAATAACAATAACAAACAATACCAAGATTTAGATGTAAATTAACTGCTCTAACTCTAATGGAGCTTGATTCGGAGATCTCAAAACAATTCTAAACTTTTGGGCCTTTCACTAAGATTTGTCATGAAATTTATTTCCGTTTTTTCTTCTCCATTTCTGAAGCGATTTTACTGGGCAGCGATTCCATGGTTTTGTTTACTTTTGCAGTTGCACGGCCGGAATTTCAATATTTCTGTTCCGGAATTAAAATTATTTCTTTAATTTTCCATGATTATGGTTTTTATGATTTTGCTATGTACCGCTTCAACAATATGGCATTGTTATTCGCTCACCTCAAAATTTCTTCGTCGACATCATTTTCGTATCACAAAGGACTATCCTTCTGTCAAGTTGACAGGATTTTACGTTATCGACCCTCGTTAAATTCCAAATAGAAAATGAGACAGAGGAATTCAACAAAAACTATGAAGAATAAATTCTTCGTAATTATTCTCGTCCCATTTTTTCTAAAATAGTTCATACGGTCGCGATTACACCTGCAGCATGAAGACAGCGATGTGTCGAGGTCAAAGTTCATAGCGCGCGAACAGCTGCACGGGGGCTACCACATTCAAGACTTTTATGTTTCTTCAAAAATAAGTTCAACTGCGGGAACAATTAACGTAGGAAAGACTGGTCCACCAAGGGTCATAGGTGTCTGAGAACCGGAACATTCAAGAAACTCGCAAGAATTGCAACTTGTGTTGACGAAAACGTGACGGAGTAGACAAATCGTATTTTAAAAATATTTCGCTATTCATTAAAAAGCTTTCGAAAAACTTCAATAAACCTAAAAAAAAACGATTAAAGTTAAAGTTTACTAATTAATTTGCACACATTTTAAATTACCCCCGTTGGTATTTTTTTTACAACAAATATACCAATTGGAGGATGACGTGGAAAAAACAAGTTTAAAGTTATTATTATTTTCCGATATTTTTAAAAAGTTTTTAAAAGCATTAATTGATATGTGTCAATTTTTCAGAAAAATTTATAACTCCATGAAAAATAGAAAATAAAATAATCTAAGTCATTTAATAACAAAAAATAATTTCATGAAAATAATTTTTTTGAGGTTATCGTTTAGGCTCGATACGAAAAAATAAATGTAAAAATCGGACTCTTCAAAAACCTGATTCTTAAAAAATTGCCAATATATTAAAAAACTTAACAAAAACATTAACCGATTCATCAATAGTGATGAAAATTTCGATTATTTGAAGTGTCGGATTTTTGTGATATCTGGTTACTGCATGTCTAATTTTTCGCGTGTGTACTTTTTGAAATAATTTAGATAAACTGAAACACGTCCTGCCTTGACAAAACTTTTACTTTAGATTAAACAAAAATATAGTCTCCTAGTATACATAACACTACTTATTAAAATATAACGAAAATGAAAGAAAAAATGTGATGATTGAATAACGCATGATTAGTGAAACGTTTTCTTTAATTGAGGCAACACAAATCTATATTTGATACTAAGAAAATTAACTTTTTTATATTTTTACATTATGTCTGCCATATATTGTGAGGAAAAAGACCTGTCGGCTACTCTCGCCCTTTGGTCACAATCTCACGAAGAAATCGTAGAATATCTCGCATCTACAATCTACAGGCAAAAAACACGTGAAAACTGGTTCGCTAATGCCCCTTTGCATTATTGTATACTTCATGTTGACAGGGATTCTCATATTATCACTTAAGTCACGATAATGAGGATTTTGAAACTTTGTATACTATTTTTGCATTTTGTCAACATCTAGAGATCCACTGTGCCCGTATTCTGTAAGTCGGTATTAACAATAACGTTAACGTTACTGTCGATAACGACAATATCCTGGACCGTGGTTGGTTGGAATTGTCATAACGTCGACGTTATTCGTAATAACGAGTTACAGAATGAAGGCACAGGCCTCTTTATTAAACTGATGAGTTATTATTATTAATTTGGTTAATTATAATAATCGGCCAAAAAACAATATGTTTTTAAAGTTTATTTATATACCAAATTACTTAAACTATGTTTATTTGATTAAATTAAACGATAATAGATGAACTTGAAAATATAAAATTGTTTTTGTTTCCTCTCGATTTTATTTTTTCTATTTAAATTGACAAAAAGTGTTTATTAAATTAAAAACAAATAACGTTCTGGAGAAAAAGTGATTGTTTATATACAAGGTAATTATTTAATAATGTAAAAAATACTTTATGTGAAATATTGCAACAAAAGCATAAGAATATTTAATTTTGTTTTCCATAAATTTGTCAATTTTTTGCAAATAACAAAACCGACAAAGCACATAATTGATTAAGCAAAATTAACATTATTAATGAATATTTAAAAATGTGAAATGAGCAATGGGGACATAACCAAAACCAAATTATGTTACGGCAGATACGTCTGTGTTTTATTGATGACGTTAAAATAAATTGCTGTAATTGTTATATTATTTAATTTCAACAATTTTTTACTTATTTTATGTATATATTCAAAAAAAGTTTTCGTGACTTTTACGTTGTAATATTTGATTTTATTAATATTTGTCATAACTTCCAACGTTTTTCTAACTAAACTGCATACTGTGAAAAATTTCGATGTAATTTTACAGCGAAATGGTCGAGATTAAAATACCAACAAAAATTATATTAAATTTACAGCATAGCTACGCCGACGTGATTTTACATGTGTACTGTAAATAAGACGTCAATCGGTTATTGGTGAGAGGGACCCGAGTCGCTAGTGGGAGGAGCAGATATATAAATCTCCATAGCAAAATTTACAGTGTGCTTGTAATACTACAAAGACGAAGTAAAATTGCATTTTTTTTAATTACATAATCGATGTAAAATTACCACGATTATTACTGGTATTTTTATTTCCATCTTTGACGTTATAAATTTTCAGATTTTGAATGTGAATTTTACAGGTTTCTGGTAAATTTCCTTCTATTTTCGGGTGATTTTTACACGAAAATTCTAATTTTACTACGAAAATAATAGGAAATTTCAATAAAATGTAAAAACTCGGAAATGTAATTTGACTAACGTGAAGAATTATGTTTTTATAAATATTTTGTTATGAATAAAAATGTTAATTATTATAGTCAATAAGATAAATAACAATGCATTTTTTTTGTTATTGTTCTAACACCATTACTCGAGTTTTTATTGAATGAGTTTGGAAACGAGTTATTTTGATAAATTGCTGAATTGCTTGGTCCTGAAATATCGTTGTTGTTTATGTTTTTGTGTTTTTCTCGGAACAATTTCCTATATTCGGTGCGGAATCGTTGTCAACCCTGTCAACATTTCTGAGAATTTATCTTGAATGATTTTCTAATTTAAAATAACCAGAGAATTTAAATTTTTCATAAACATACATCTCTTATTTTTTGACCGGGGGGGGGGGGCAAACATGCAATGTTATTTTTCCGTCAAGTTTGCAAAATAATATCACGAGTTTTAAGATGAAATCTTTTAATTTCAGAGTTATTAAGTAAAAATTATATTTTATAGCGACAATTTAGTTGTTTTTCTCGTATTACTTCCAGTTTTGGGAAATTACTTTCCTATCTAATAAAGTTACTATTCTTAGAAACTTTTTTAGAAACTATTTGGCACATAGTTATTGTTTTTCCTTAAATGTTGTTTTAAAGGTGGAAACTGTATTTTTAAATTTTTGGGGGTTAGTTGCATTATTTTACGAAATGTTTAAAAGCTAATGCGCAATAGTGTATCCAGTAAAACGAAAATTCAATGTAACTGAATACCAATTACTTACTGAATGATATTTGTATGTACTGATATTCTAAGAGTACATGACTTAATTAATTATTTAATATACCGGGGAAAATCCATGGAATCAAGAGATTTTTATTCAATTTTTAAGCTCCTTTAGCAGTAAAAACTGTCCATTAATATTGTACGGTAAGAGTTAAACGCCAAAAACGAAAGATGTAAAAATTAAATAAAAAAGGGGGTTTTTATGAAATATAGGGTGAATATGCCAATGAAAATACCATTTGCATATATATAGTTATTTCTTTTGAATACACGATACAAAAAGTCTGTGAAAAATACATTATTCTTTTCTTTGAACATTGAGAACAATGTTTACATTGGTACTGACCTTCCAGTGTTTATTATTTCGTAGAACCAAATCAGAGTTTACAAGCTGCCCACAACGAGTACAGAAAACGTCGACAGCCATTAAGGTACGTAGAAAACCTCGCTTCATTAAATAAGTACAGCCGTTCTGACTGAATAGGTTTTGGTAGTAAAATCAAATGTAATATACAAAATAAAGTCCAGATTAATTTTTAGCTTAATAAAGTGAAATTGGGTATTTATAATATATTCTATTGCGCGCCCAAGGTAGCATAACAATTTGCTTCGCAGACAATTCAAAATTTGATAATTGAACACATGGACAATGCAACAGAAAAACTGTCCATTTATTTGCATATTCTATATGGGGAAATCTCTGAAACCTTTAAATTTTAGGATATAAAAGTGCAAAAGTCTTCCTCGTTAAGCACATTCTTGAAATTCAGATGTTATTTCATGCGTTAATATAAATGATGCTCTATGCTTTATTTTTTAAGCAAGCTGGAAATTTTCGTATAGTTTTCTATTGTTTTGAAATGTGAAATTATCGGGTTTAGAACGTGATATTAATTGAATTATCGATATTGGTCAGACTCTAGGGACCTATAAAAATATTATTCGATGTTAACGAATTGAGGTTAAGTTCATTTAGCACTTTTGAAATGAGCACACATATTATACACAATGTTCTGGTTCAATTGAGGATATGCCATTCAAAAACTTTTTTTAACTGGTTAAAACGGCGGGTCCGATCGGCGAAAAATGAAGTAAAATTGTTTTTTTTTTTTTTAAACGTCGGACACATTTTGTAGGCACTTTTTTCAGTGCTTCGGAAAGGGACACATAGTTCTATCACCGCCTGTTTTCTTCATTTTTTGGTCTATTATTAAGTGCATAAATTTCAGAGACATTAAAGAAACCCTGAAAACTTTACACTAGAAATAATAAAGTAAAATGAGTGATCAGACACTTCATTTTTCGCCTTTTTGATGTATTTTTGGCTTTTGAAGGGTCGAATTTCATACTTACGTCTAATAAATGGTGTATTATGAATATTCACATATATATTTGGAGTATAATTAACCACGTGATGATTTTCACAACATAAAAATAACCTACAAATAGGCAAAATGTACACAGACACAAAATGTAAAAGTTTCGGAGATTTGTCCATATACCATTGTAACTTATAGAAACAATTTTCAAACAATTAAAAAACGCTCGACCGAAATAGCATGTAAGAGGCCACTGAAGATATTTTTAATGTTTCAAAATTACGAGCATTTAGTGTATGCAGAAAAGCTTTGACTTGTGGTTTTAGCACCAAAACCATTTTTCCACAGGTATCCAGAATTGCTTAATTTTGTCTCTACAATTGTGAATTTTCATATAATATAGAATGTATGGGTTTTTCCTCGTAATTTTTATATTTTATGTAAAAAACGAATTGTGGCATTTCAAAATTGTATACATTACTGTTTGGAGTTAGAATTTGGTTCTTTGCATACGAGATGCAACATTTCAATGAACTATTTTTTATATTGTAGATGTGCTATTAAAAAAAAGGATGCGTTCTAAAGCCATTCATGATTCAACATGGGGTGCTGGCGGCGCTGATGTTTTCCTTATTTCTAGTTCCACATTATTCCGTTAGAATTGAATGTCTTTGTCTGCTTAAAAGCAACAAATGCCATTGATAAAATTGCATTTTCGGGTTCACTGACAATGATGTTCAATAATAACGATTAACGCCGCGTTGGACAGCGGCAATTTCTTTTTAATTAAGGTAACATCTTTTTTTATCCATTAATACATTCTAAAATAAAGAACTATACATTTTGGTCGGATGGGTTTATTTCATTTTATGAAAAAAAGTTATACAACCAGAATGGTAAAGTAACACATAAAAAATAAAATAGTCAAATAATTTGTAGGTATTTTGGTAATATTTTCTTTTATTTTCGTGATTTCTGCAAAAATTAAATTAGAAAAATTGAAATTAAAATACGGCAAAGGTCAGGGAATGTAATTTTTTCTTCCTTCACCGAAAAGTTTGATTTGCACAAAGCAAACCACGATTTCGATTACGCAGCTTTTCATGTCGCGTAAAGGGAAGTAAATCCAGGGCAGGTCAGGAGCAGTGTAAGAAGGGTATTTTTGCGAAACTTTTATGCGACGTCTCGCAGAGAGAAAGCAGAATCGTCTGCTGGTACTTGGCTTAATCTTTCGTTGCTTTTTTACTTACCTTTTTTCTTGTCTTCTTTTTAGCTTGTCTTTCTGGAGGCTGTAGTACTGTCGGTGTTTCTTTTCCGTACTTGGCAATGAAGGGAAAGGGAAAGAATTTGTGGTTATGCAATGACAGGTCTTAAAACGAATCATTTCATATATTGCTATCGAATATTACATATCGACATATATACAGTCACCTCTATACTTATATGCTATACAACGCGCGACTATATGATTCTAAGTCGATGTATACGGATGATACACGACTGTTTTTCAAACTTGTTGCGACTTGACGAGTTAGGTGGGTACCAAACGCAAGTTTCGATATTTTTGTAATTTTTACAGATTCTCTCACTTTTTCGAAAGTAACTAAGTAATATCTCAATAAAATTTGTTTCTACTTTTTTTTATATATTTATGCTACGTCCTAGATTGAACCTCGCGATCGGTCTGCCGGAGGCTCGTCCCTTCCACGAAAAAAATATACCATTTATATTCACGCCTTATGTACACGTGGGTGCGAGTGGGGCGAGCTTAAAACTTTTGACCTTAAAGATATACATAACGTAATTCGTAGCGTAATTCGTAACTAAGGTAACGAACGCTCAGTTTTCGTCGTTTGACTGATGGCGCCGTTCGGATAACACGTTAGGTACGTATAAATCGGTAACCTCGATGAAATCACATTCGTATAATAATTCATAACCTTAACGTGAGAAGAGAAATATAATTTCCTATGCGAAAGTCGGCGCACCTACTGAAAATTCGATTTTATTTTTTAATTCGAGTTCTTATGGTATGTTTTGTTTTCATTTGAAGTATATTTTCGATAAAAATCAATCCAATACGGATATGAATTTCCTTCACCACTCAAGTAGATGTGAATAAATACCGATTTCTTCCATCACGTCTAAGTAAATTAATGAAAATGCATATCAAGCATAATTTGGAAAGTTAGAATAGTAATCTATGGAATTATGAATGATATAAAATCGAATTCTCAGCCATAGGGTATAGAGAATAGGACGAGTTTCGAAAATGCAGTTTTAAACTTGAATAAAAGTAAATATAGTTTTATCCGTGTCTTCGAGGGCACTATTGTTGGATTTTCCACATTAAACGTTTAAAGTGTGAGTCAGGACCATAACCAGATACGAAGAGTTGTTAGTGTTGTGGGAACAAGGAAAAGTGTAAATGTAAAGCTACAATTCGAAGTAGTGGTAAAAATAAGCTATCCAGAGGAAGCTACACCTAGTTTCTTTTTTTAACTTGAGGAACGTTCTCCGCTGTCGATTCCCCTCGAAATAATCTTGAACGTTTGACAGCGCTCGTATTGTATACAAAGACTACGCTCGAGATTTTGGCAGCTTGGATCCGCAAGTACAAAAAATAGCAACTTTCTTACAAATAAGTTAAAACGTCGTGCTCGCAAATTTTCGCGGAGGTCTTTCTCAAACATTCTGCACCAAAAGACCCCCGAGGAAAGCGACTTAGTATTCGAGCTTAACGCACCTTTCATATGTTCTTTTTTACATCGGAATCTTTTACGAATTCGAAGGTGTATCTGGTCTGCTATTTCTTTGATACAAAAATATCAAGAAAAATATTCATATACAGTATATATTATGCATATATTACTATTGCGTTATCATTAATATTTACACGGACTCGTACAAAAGTTCTATATAGCTCCATTCACTATACCGACTCGCATCACGAGGACAAAAATGTGTGAGGCGAACGAATCATTTACAATAGAGGAAGCGTGATTTGCGACTTAAAAGTTCTTCCACTTTACGTTACGAGGCTTTTGAGATCGCTCGATCTGTTCGAGAACAGGGTTGCCGAAATCCTCCTCTTTTTCACCCGACGGGACGAAAAGGTGGTTTTCATTATCGTTCTTAATTTAACACATAATTACTGAAAAATTTGTTCGACTTATCATGGAGAAAGCTTAATTCTTTTTTTTTACATTGCACTTTGATTATCGATTCTGTGAAAGTACAACGAAGAAATTTACTTGGGAATACGGCGTTGCTTATGCAAGTTCAAAAAGTGAATTTGATTCAATAAACTCGGCTCATAAAATATTGGGAATTGCGCAATTGGAACGTCGGAACCGAGGGCGAGGACGAAAGAATCGGGGGAATCCCCAGGCGTAGTAGTCGTTGCGTTAACTCGATTATCTTGGACAATTCGTAATATTCCCTTTCGAAACGGAGCCCCAAGATCGTCGGACGTGGATTAGGGTGGCGTGGGAGAAAAAGAAACGATTTCAGGCACGTGAGTATAATCGTGAAGATCGATCGAGATGTATGCTCCACGCCGCGGGTCGGTCGGCTCCTTTAAGGCGCGT
Source organism: Trichopria drosophilae (assembly GCA_030407085.1). Taxonomy (NCBI): domain Eukaryota; kingdom Metazoa; phylum Arthropoda; class Insecta; order Hymenoptera; family Diapriidae; genus Trichopria; species Trichopria drosophilae. The sequence continues at coordinate 108,073,991 of CM059585.1, read as the reverse complement.
TCCACTTTCGCGATCGGGGAGTAGCCGCGTGTACGCGCGCCCTTACACGAACACGTGCATGCACATTCATGACAATGTTAACGTGAGATAAAAAATAGCGGTTATAAAAAACGGCGACTATATACTTTCGTTTTCGATTAAAATCGCACACGAAAATGCAGCGCCGCCGCTGCCGGTAAAAAAAAAAGTCGAGCAATGGGCTACGCCGAGAGACGATAGAGATCACGAGGCGAGTGACAAATGGACCGAAGAGTAACAAATGTTCGCGTCGCGCGCCACCATATATACGAATGAATCGCGTGTGTGCTACCCAATTCTTTAAACGCTCTTGAGATCGAATGCGCGGCACTCTGCTGTCGAATATATATTGCACTTTCCAAATCAATTAAGCGAATCGAGGCGTGAACCTGCTTAAAGAAACAGAGAGAGAGAGAGAGAGAAGGGAGAGAGAGAGGAGAGAGAGAAGGAGAAGGAAGGAGAGAATAGCGACTTGGAAAAATAAGAATAATAAATAAGGATCGTTAATTAGAAACCGAAGCGAAGAAATGCAATTTCTAAATTCCCGAAGTACTTGAGTATTCCATCACCCGGGAGAACCGTTATCTAAGTGAAATTTCAAATACTTGCAGATTTTTCCGGTAATCGGTGCAACCTCGTAACTCTTGATATAAATTATTTTTCTTGGGCAAAATGTTGCGGGAAGAAGAGAAAGAATATTCCAGAAATACAGCAGAAGAGAGCGACTAAGTAACGTGAAGGTAAACACATAACAAAGAAAAAAGAGAGAGACCAACTGACAAAAAAATGGATTAAGAGACTTATAAAAAGAAGGAATTGAGGGAGATTTGCAAAAAAAAAAGCAAGAAGAGCTCTTTCAAGGATCGATCGAGTGGTGCGTAAAGAGAGACATTCAATGTGAGACAAGAACATTTAGTGCAAGAGATAGGAAGAGAGGGAGTTCTCGGGGTCGGCGTGGTTTCTTTACTGCGTTTCACTTTCGCGATGCGCCCATCAAGTCCGATCGGACCCGGGGCGTGGCAAAAGTGTAACGTAAGAGGACCGAGGTCATGTGCAGTTTACTGGATATATGTGCAGATAGCTGCATTGCAACTGAAGCACACTTTTCTCCAGGCACATATGAACCTGCAATCAACGCTTAGTCCCCGTTCGTTATTCCGACCACGAAGGAAAAAAGTGACGATCTTCCAATGACAGTTACCTTTCGATTTCACGTTTCATCGACAGTTTAAGGATTCCCGATGAGTGAAAGTAATTTTATTCAACGAAAGTAAATTGAGCACTTTGTAGAGTAATTTATTACCGGCAAATATTCCAATGTTGTTACGTGTGACGAATATCTAGTCAGCTAAAAGAACTACTCCTTCCAATGATTAATTTGCAGGCTGAATTTTGTCTAATATACTTTTAGTTTCAGCAGATTATGGGAGCACTTTACATTCTTTGTAGTGAGTTGGATGTGTCCATGATATACAAAGAGAATAGAGTGTCCACATGGTACTGTTCATTCCCCAAATAATTTAAAATACAAAAAATTGAAAACTGAATGAAGGAAGAAATTGTTGGTATATTCTGAACTCGTCTTTATTTGAATCGTTATCAGATTTTCACTTTGCAAAATTACAATCTTGGACGGGAAAATTCTTTTACCCTGACTATCTATCGACTTTCATGCTTCATTTCCTCCGGGTACCGCGCATCGCTACTTTCCACTTGGTCGCTCTCGATGTTTTTTCGCGTCTCCTCCTATTACGCCCTCGCTCATGCGTTTGCAGCTTCCAACGAGAGGCGGTCGAGTATCCCATGAAGTTAGAAAGTAAGATCGATTCCGCGCCATCATCCGGCGGAAGACGTTTATTATTAAATCGTCCGTCGGGGCCTGCAGCGAACGCAACGAGAATTTATTGCGAGCGTTTATCGAGGAAAATGCACTTGATTCGCTCAAATGCCTATCCACGGACTTCTTTCGCGAATTTCGCCATTTTCCACTTTGCCTTTTTACGTCCTCGATTCGCCGTAAAATTCGTCAATAGGGCGGTCAGCGACCGAATCTTACTTTCGATACATTTTTATTGAGCAATAAAAAACAAACGCAAGTTAAAAATATTATTGGGATTCGATGGTTAAAAATGGCTTTCGAAAGGATCGCGGTCTTGTTCGCTTTTTACGATTCGATGATTTTCCAGCTCTCGCGAATCCACACGTTCAAGTATAAATTGTGGATAATACGTTCCCCGACACGCCATCTATCGTTTTTGCAACGATATCGAAGACCTGCCGGGAAAACGTGGGATCATTATGCTGCAAAATTCCTGAGTGCTCAAGAATAGTATTTCTACCGTTCATATGACAGTTGACAAATTTTAAACTCCCGTTACGAAATACACCGCAATTAATTGGAAGACCGACAATCTCCAGTTATAAAAAAGTAATTAGTAAAATAGATTTTAATCATGAAAATCAAATTCGTCGAGAATTATTGAGTCAGACACTTTCCTAGATTTCTAATAATTTAAGTCTATACTTTAGGTTGCCTGAAGTTATTGGGTCGTCATAACGCTCGAAATCTTAAAATCACTTTCTAGGTCGTAAAATCGACAGCGACACGTTTACTACCAGAACGAATTGTCCGTTGGTTTTTGTCATGAAGGGTGAAAAAGCCGCGACTATTACGCCAGAGAGGATACGCCGCGAAAACCCAGGCGCGAATTACTTTTTGCCATCGACGGTCCTCGTACCGAAGCTCGACTTCCTTTCTCGTAAATCGATGAACTGTTTGTAGAATTGCAGGATTTGTACAGTTACAAAACAAAAATAAAACTGATTGAGCCGATGTGAAAGGTATATAATGACTTCCAGTTTGGGATACAGTTGCAAAATTGCGTACAACAATCGGTGTAAATAAAAAAAAGAATATTTTACATTTTCGAACAAATTTCAGTAACTATGTGTTACTTGTTGAAAAATCTTAAAGACTTAACGTTAAGACGCACAAAAATATATTAAAACATTTCATTTTAACGAATATTACACAATTATAATACAGCGATTTTACAATATTGGCCAACTTTTATACGTTTCCAGGCATCGATAGCCAAAGTTAATCCAGAACGATGTTTTTTTCATCACAAAAGAATTTCTGCGTTTATCTTAATCCCGCGGCTTTCTATAAAGGGGCGTGGATCTGCGAATATGTGAAAGATTCGAATTAATCATCTCTACTGCCACTCGTCATCTTGACGCTATCACTCTCATCTATAAAAATGCTTCCTCTTTTTCTCTCTTCCAACGCTAACAGGTACAGCCTCCGTCGAAGGTATTTCTGGCATCACCTTTCACCGAACTTCCGTGCCTGAAGCACCATGGAGTTATTAGTCTTGAATTCTTCTCGTTTCGTCGTCGACACTATTGTAATCAAACTGCAACGTCACTCTCGCGGCTTTTCATTTGTAAGAAGCATCTCGAGAACTCGGAACGTCTGCAGCGGCCGACGTCAGGCCCCAGAAGCGGCACTACTTTGTGACGTTCATTAAAATCCGGGACAACAAACGGACCGAAAAGTTCAGGTGTTGTTTCCGGGCGACAGTGGTGGCGAATTCGCATCCCTCTGTTCTTCTTGAACGCTTTCGGGCCTGCTGGCGCTGCTGCTCGACCTAGAACTGAGATTATCTCGATCGCTGAAGTATGAGGAATCGCCTCGCTTTTCCTCACGCTGCATCTGCTTCTTCTCGTGTCTGAAATCTTCGCTGGGCGCTCCCAGTAATCCGGGGAAGTAAGGAATTCCTTGTCTTTGCGAGGTGATCTTTCCCATAAAGCTACGAATCTCTTCAAAGTAGGAATCATCTGCGCGTGGTAACTGTCCCGAATGGTACCTAGTTCTAACTTCATCGAGTATCGTAGGACCGTCGGCATCGTGCTTTTTCAGATGCCTGTCAAGGTTCGTTTGTTGACCAAAACACCTCTCGCACAGCGGGCATTTGAACGGCTTCTCCTTATTATGAATATTTCTGACGTGACGTTGTAGGTTGCTGGAAATGCTGAACGAACGTTCGCAGTACTTACACTTGTAGGGCTGCTCACCAGTGTGCGTCCTGAGATGTCGCGTTAGATTCGCGGACCGCGGAAATACTTTGCCGCAAAATTTGCAAGAGTAACGGTCCTTGGGTTTCAGACCAGCAGAAACAGCGATTGAGTACGGAGGCAGACTCGTGCTTTGTTGTTGAGATGGTGTCGGCGTGGGTTGCTGTGGCTGTGAACTCGTTGGATGCGGTTGAGGAGTTGGTATGGGACTCGAAACTCTTGGTGGAGCTTGCGAGGAACTCGAAGGGGATGAAGAGAATCTCGTCGAAGGAAGCGGCACCATAGTAGGTAAAGCCCTCACCTGTATTTTAGGTAGTTCAGGAACGGGACTGGTATGATGATGGGATCTGTACATCGCTTCAAGAACGAGAGGGTGAACGCCATGGTGTTGCGGGAAAAGTACAGTGTGATAGGGCAGACCGAGACTATTTTGATTGAGTACTTCAATCTCGTTCTGATTTTCGTCCCGTATTCTTTCCTTTTTATGATCGACGCGAAGATCCAGAGGTTCGCAATCCAGATCATGATGCAGAGATTGCGGCGGTCTCGCTGCTGGACTCATGTGAGGCTGCTGTTCGTTCAAAGTTGGGCTACTTCGGGCGTGAGCGTGGCTCAAGTCGTAAGGTAACTCTTCCACGTCCGACACGCGAACACTCAGCGGATAAATGCTCGCCTGCTTTGGACTTATGTGTCCTGGCATCTTTCGCGGACTCGAGTCTTTCTCTCGCATGGCTGACGGGTACCTGGTTGGGTCGTGAAATGACGATGGGGACAGGGAGCTTCTGCTGAGATATCCGTTCATCACACTGCCGCCTCTGTCACCTGCAGCCTTGCTCCTGCTCTCGATACGGTACGAACTGAAACAGCCAACGAAAAATAAATATTAATACATTGTAAGAGTATTTTCACAAGAATTCGATAAATAGAAGATTGTAATTTCTACGAATTCATTAAGAAGAGCAGATCTCTTTGGTTATTCTAGCAAATATCGAGATTGCAAAAATGAAACAAGTCTTCGCATTTCTACCATACGCGGAATATTGGTTTAAATAACGATCGAACTTCGATAGGCAAAGGTAGCTTTCATTCGCCATTGGTGAAACCGGACAGTAATGATGGATGGTTTTGTTATCAAAATATTGATCGTGAGTCGTACATTTTATCAGATCACGGCGTGCAAGGGTCTCGGCTAATACAGTCGCGTGGAAGTGGCTTCCGTAGCGTATAGCGGTTCGTCATTTTGAAAAATCATTCGTTCACAATAACACTTACGTAATCTTTGCATTAAGCGCTTAAGACGACATCCAACTGAGATTAATATCATGGATAATTAACGAAATTTTTATTCGGATTTTAATTTATGAAGCGGAATAAAGTAGAGTAACGCGATCCCTGTTCTTACGTAAACTTTTTGCCGAGATAAAAACTGAATCCTAACGCGACAATTTAATTGATCATAAAGTTATTTATTGACTTTATACGAGGGACTTAAAAGTTTAGCGCATCGATTTTATATATGCAAGTTATGTCATTGATCAAGTACCAGAAAAAACATTCTTCGTATAATGTTCCTCGCTGAACTTTCCTTAATTTTTCATCGCTCCAAAAGTTGTTCATGATGAGGACATAATGTTTACCGTAAACAGCTCCTCAAGATCGTTCAAATATACTAAAGATATCGATAAATATTTAGGAGCAACTTCTTAAACTTATTACCGTAATTTAAGGCGTAATTGTCAGGAGTTTAATTAAAACATGAAAAACAAGTTTCGGTTGTTTGAATATGCAAATGATTCAATTGGTCGAATGTTGGTTTTAAAGTTGATAAATGCGGACGTTCAGCGAGTCCCTTCGTTCATCGAGATTTATGAGACATGCAACGTGAAAGCAGGAGCGACTTACATACGGTAGGTGCGAAAAACGTAATTCACGAAAGTCCATATTATGGGCAAGCATTATACTTAAAACACCAGACATTATCTCGCAATCGGTGCAAAATCATTGCGCGTGGCATCGAGGTCTCCTCATCGTCGTTTCGTATCAGGCGTTGATGTCTCTATACACGCGCATGCATCCGGGCATCGATGAAACATCTTCCCGAATTTTATATTTCCTCTCTCGTGTACGGCCAAGTACTGGCCCACTTACGGAGCCCGCTTAAAATCTCTGCAAATATAATTTTTGCGAATATAATAAATCGTCCCATGACGGCTGAATTATTGTCGACCCGATTCTTCGTGATAAATTGGACTAAAAGTGCATGTTCAAGACGCCCAATATCTTTTGCGCGAACTATTGTTGTTAAGCAAGCGTGAAATCGACGTGTGCGCGAAGAAAGTCTTCAAACTATACCTTTAAAAAAATGCAACGAAAGGCGTAATCGTGATATCGAAACCTATAAACGGAGGTGTAACGAACCCAGTTATATAAACTCCATTAACTGCGTAAATAAGCAAAAAATAATTGTTCACGTTTTGCGTTAGATTTATGTAATGTCCAGATGAAATATATCGAGCCGAGGTCTTTGATGAAACGCCACAAAAAACATTTAACGGGTTTTCTGATTTGCCAAGGTTCACCATTTATTTTCCGCCGCTTAAAAAGTACGCGCGAACGATGCAGCACGTTTTTCACAGTCATTTTACTTCGGCCAATCAATTACGTTAAAAGGGTCTGTCGTAACAGTTATATTCGGCAGACATGCACGCATCCGATTTTTCGTTGTTAAATTAAACCTTCTAGAATGAATCGCTTCTTTTGTAAATTCGTTTCGATTGCTTTCGTCATCATTTTTTCAACCGTTTTTTGTTCTTTGCGTGTTTTCGACAATTCCGATTAGATTTTTAATTACAGATGAAAGCCAGAGTTTACTAAAAAAACTTATTTACAGGTGCGATACAATGAAAGTATTGCCTATACAGCTGAATTTCTAAAATATGCAGATGTCTATATTTTTCTTTAACGTGAGAGACATTTTTCTTCACGAATGTACGAAATCCGATAACGTAATGTGTGAGAAGTACGTTAAGATATCGAATGTACATTTTACATGAATATTAAAATGATTGCATTCTTATCGTTCTGATGGGCTGATACGGAAATGAAACAATTATGACCGTGTAATACGTGTTATACGATCCGTAATCAACATCTCGGATCTTCCCGACATATTAGGGTCCGCCCGGTACGAAAATATAAGTACCTTGCCGGACATATGTATGCAAAGTGTAATAAGATAAACCAATACTAAAAATGTAATTGAGCAATAAATGTTCATTTACGTGAAGTTATTATGTTTTGTACATGCTATGGTATACATTACGTTTTATAGAAAACTAATACCATAAAATAACGTTGTGATGGAAAATTGTTTGCTTTATTCGGTTGTGTGTTTGGATTTAAATTAACGATTGGCAAATGTATTTGTAGTTCTTTTTTGCCTTATGGTTCTGAGCTTCGATCTTTTACCATAGAATGATACCAATGCAATTTTCATGTCATCGTTTGTTTAGACCCTACGGTGACCAGTCAGTAAGCGCCTCTGGCGGCAGCGAGTAGATTTAGAAAACGCGAGACAATAAGGATGTTTCGACTTGCGATTCAATGCACTGAACCGATTCCTAGGAAGAGAGAATTGCGGTGAAAAAGCACCGCCCAGAATAATGTCATCCATTATTTCCTGGACACGGGGAAATATATCGGGATCTCGTTAGCGAGTTGCGGTAATTTAATAATCGTGCTTCGAAGGTATCCGGACAATAAAATTTTCTAAAATGTCGCCGGATGATTCATGGAACGCAATAAATATTCGAAAGCGGCGCACGCTCCTGAAAATAAGAGCACCCAGCAGCAAGGAAGGTAGAGTAAATGTAGAAATTGCACGACGTGTGCCGGACTCGGGAGTAGATATCGTCTCGACTAATCCGGCGCAGGCAGGAGTGGTCGGTTCGAGAGTACCGTTGCTCTGCTCCAGTTTAGGAGGCAAAGATCCTCTCTCGCATCTCGTCGCGTCGCATTACGGCATGTCCTCTCTCGGATGAAAGAGAAATTCACTACTCCGGCGTGGTCGAGCGCGACAAAAAGGAACCGGCGCGTAAAAAGTACCCTGATGCAAAGAAAGAGCCGTAAAAAAGCGTCGATATCGCTTTTAAGACCGCGAGATTCTTCGGGAAAACGTAGATCGCAATTACCTTCAGTTATGGCCAAGTCGAGTTTTAGAGCAACGGCGCTGGTGGAAAGTTCCGCAGAACGGAAGAAGACACTTTGCCGTCCTGATGATATTCTTCTCACGGGCAAATTCTATGGAAAAGGCGAATCGCCGCAGCCGAGAGCGAGAGTAAATTGTCGTACCGGTAGAAAACCGCTTTTCAGCAGAGCGGGTCGTCGACGCATCTATTTCAACTAATGAATGTCATTCGTCCTTCGGCTGCTGCGTAATTCGCACAATTGCGAGACTCGTTATGTTTTAATTACGCATTCAGTTTTCGAAAAGGAACATAACGGCGTGGGCGGCTCTCGAGATCTGGTTCGGACACCGGAGAAACGTCAGCCAAATCTGATATAGCGGTATCGCAACGGCATCTTTGGCCGCTCGGAATTTTTCGTTCATTTCTCGTCAAATTGAGCAATGGGCTAGATTAAAGTGATTTTTGACAGTTTTTGTTCAGATATTTTCAACGTTTCTTCATTTTCGAGATTCCAGAGCGCATTTACTTTCCATTCTTTCCTTAGCGCACTTTTAAAAACCTTTTAATCAATTCACTCGTGAAAATTAAGTCGGTCGTTTTGTAACCCTTAACAAAAAGTAGAAATCACTTTCCGATTCTAAAAATACCAAACCAAGGTTGTTTGTGTGTCGCTTCGAACTTTAAAACAAACAAGGCGTGACAGCCCAGTTCATTTGCATCTCGCGACGAATTAGTCGGATTTTGTTTCGGAAGATCTATTAAAATACAACGCCATAAAATTTTCCCACTACAAGTGTGAACCTGTACTTAACCAATTTCTTCACACTCCTACGAATGATATATGGTAACAGCTCCGTAAAAAAAAGTTGTCTACGACAAAACAGACATTTGTGGCCACAAAAATCAGAGGGTCTGGTGACAAGCGATGAAAAATGGTTTGCGCGCGTTCCCTTATAATGACACGAATGTCACCGGAAAATTTTCAATTGAATAAGCTTCGAGCATGTTTGTATAACGCGTTCCATCGAAAGTTTGCTTGTTTGTTCCTGGAAGAATACGACATAATGCGCGATCATTAACGTTATGAATGAAGCTAAATGCCGTTGTTTGGATTACTGGAAAAATATTATTTATTATCCTTTTCATCAATTTTTCGGTATTTTCTAAAAGTATACAGTTACGCCATTTTGTGATTTAAAAATATTTTTAACGTTATTTGTTATTGAACGTAATTAGTGTGATTTCATTTTTTAACGTTCAAAATGTATGAAAGACTTTTTTGAATATTTTTGATATTTTAATTTTTTTTTCAATTTGTTAGATATATGTAATTGCAATAGTTTTTTTTGGTATTTTTTATTCTCCAAAATGTTTCTTTTTATATTATTTTACGTCGACTTTTCTGAACCCATATGGGACTAAATCGCGACGGGACCTACAGTTTATGAAGATGGAATCCAAACCATCTGATCTTTGGCGTTATTAGACACTTATAAACAAATACAGAGGTATACCGATGACAAATGGCTGAGGCTAGGATCGAACCAGGGTTTTCTGATTACGAAGCCGATACTCTACCGATTGAGCCACCGCTTTGTTTCTCCAAAATGTGACGAGACAAGAAAATGTTAAGGGTGCCATTGCCAACAACACGGAAAACCCCCATATTTAAATGTAGTTATCTGCATATTTAACCTCACTTTTATTTAAAATTGTTAAATTCTAACCGCGCTGTCGTTTTTAGGATCAAAAAATCAATATCGGGCAATCGTAATAAAATAAACTGTAGGTGTTTATGGTCCGCAGTAAAATCAATAAAATTCAAGTACATGGACGCGAAAGCATACGAATGCGGCTATTGTTACAACCCCGCGCGAAAAGATCTAGACTCGCATGTCCATAAAACGGAAGACACCCCGTCGGCAATGTCGGTACAAGAACGGAACCATCTATCAACAGCCTGGCATTATCGCAAAAGCCGATAATCGTATAGACGACTAAAGGTGAGAAAGTTCGAAGGTTTTAAAGGTTCTCGCGCAGGAAAGTAGGACTTGGATTGCACCTTGAGCGCAGGAGGAGTCCCGTATAACTCGTTACAGTGGGCATTACGCAGACAGAAAGAAATTTATCGGCGGCAAAGAAATGGGCAAAAAACCGCTTGAGAATGAAAAAAAAATGCGAAAGCGCGCGTACCGGTACAGCACGCGCGATCGCACTTCTGGATGTGCGTAATAGCGATTCGAGGCCGTCGAAAGAAAGGGAAACTTGTGGAAAGAAGAGGATAAAAAGGGAAAAAAGGCGGGTAAAAATCAGCGCGACGTCGTGCATCAGGGTTACGTGAATCTTCGAAGGCCTCGGCAGGCCTCGGCGAGATCCAGTTTTCGGTTTCTAGAAAGCTGCGGGATGAGAGACGATCTGGGCGTGGGGTGTCTCTCTCGACCTTGCATGATTTCTCCCGCGGCATTCGCGAACACGCCTTGCTTTAATCGAGGTGTGCGATAATACGCCCGGCCGCAGTAGCCGTACGTCATTTTTCGAAGTTTCGAAGCAATTATCGTCAACCGGTCCATTTCCAAGCCGGCGAAGGGCACCGCTCTGACGTAATCTTCTCTTCACCGGAAAAGCAGTTCTTCTCCCGACTGAAAGGACGAGCGCCTAATTGAAAGTTGAATTTATGTAATTGTAACTAATGTCAATCACCGCTCAAAACCTTTTTATCCGCCCAACCTTGCCGCGTTATTTCTTATTTCGATAGACATCGCATCAGCTTATGTATTAATTAAAAAGAACGCAGTGGAAGGGATAACAAGGTTGCAGATACTGATCAATCACTTTCGTCAGTCAGATTTTGGGATCTATTTCAGATTTCAATTCATTTTTTATATTCTGGTCTCGTTTTTGACAGCAGAAATTATGGTCTGCTCTTGACATCTCTCTAGAGATGAATTCCTGAAGAAATATACTACTTCATGTTTCAATATTGTTTATCCTGCATGATTTTTTGAAATCTGTCCCGATCATACTACGTATTCGCATCTGGTGACATAAATCGTTTTACTATAGATGGTAGTTAATGGAAATTCAATATGGCATTTTCAAAATTGCGGATCACATAGCTACCAAGCGAAATGTGTCGACTATTGCCTGACTGGATTGGCTGAACAAATTGTTATGAAGGTCTTTAATCCTATATCTCAGAGGCCGCTGAATACAAATCTGTTCACAGATTTCCACATTGATACGCAATTTAGAATTTGTGATATCTAGGAAACATTAAATTAGAAACATTTTCTTGTCAGGTAAATGCTAATGGACGCCATGCGAATCTTGAATACATCATTCATTACATTTCGACTTAATAATTACCTTATCTTATGGTATAAGGATTTATACGGTCAGATACAAAGATTTTTCGGTCTAACCTCAAAAATAAGATATTTTTGAACGCCGACAGTGTGAAAAATGACGGTATAAGAGGCAATATAACAGCGGGGTTCGACAAATGGGAAATAAATATATCAGGTATGGTTACTCCAGAACTATACGATGTTTTTAAGAAAGACCTCTTGAGAAGATGGAAATACACATCGGATTTCAGTAACAGGCTTTAAAAAGTTACTACAAAATATTGAAGCTGATTTCGTATTAATTGGACCAAACTACCCAAAATGACAAACGATAATTTCTGAAGATGTGTTAGTCCATACTATTAACGCGTCATGTTCAGAATCATTTTAGCATTACCATTCTCGTTTCAAATGTGTTATTTACAATTCATTACACATAATCTTTATCTCATCTCACGCTTACCGCTCGTTAATCTTTAAAACGCACGTCAGCCTAAAAGACGATCCAATCGCAGTGCGACGTGTCGGCGGCTTATTTTTCTCTTTCGCCAACTTGTTTTTTAACGGCCTCGATGCGTGGACGAATTGTTCTTCCGGAACGGAGTTTTTGATCGTTTTGTTCGGGACGATTTTTGAATCAGTGCCCTCTTTAATGGAAATAACGGTTAGTCCCTAGAAAAAGTTTGTGTTATATATGCACACGGTAGGTATTCAACTAGCGGTAAAAACTTCGATTGGGTTTTTGAGTTCGATCGTAGACGATAAAAGTTGATAGTAGGGCGGGAAGAAGCAAGAATGACACCGTTTTGTTTCATTAACTACGATCGGTTGTAGGAAATACGTAGCAATTAATCCAAATAACGTACAAATGGAATTGAAGAATATTAAAAAAATGTTTTTAACTGAATATTCATAACGCAATAAACATAACTATTCAGCATTTATGAAATAAGATGGTTTACGAGCAACACTCATAATGAAATCGTGTGTTGAATGTTATATTTATACGCATAGTAAAGGTTAGAAAGACGAGTATTTAAATTTCAAATAGAAGAAAAATGACCGGAATTTATTCAGAGGCAAGTGAAGATACAATTGATTGCGATAGTTCCGACAATATTCTAGATTCTTCATTATAGATTCGAAAACAAGTTATACGGCATATAAAACATACATTATGAATTATGTGCAAGAAACAATATTAATAGCATAGAGAAAAAATAAAACGTGAAAAAAATGAAATTTCCTTTAGTCATTCTATACGCGTCTTATATCATTTATTTAAATTTTAATATAATATTTTTGTGAAAAGTTAGAAATGTTAAAAATGACGCTTAGAATATTTGGCCCCTTCGTCTTCCACAACTCAGATTTTGGGAAATTCTATACCATTTTTTATTCGATGATACGTAACTTTAACAATTTTCCCTAAGTGTTATGCTAATTAAATGGCGATGTTTACAAGTTTGTTCTTGGTTCAGAATATATAACTGTCTCGCGTAAAAAACGTCTCATAATTGAACTGTTTGGTCGACGCTTTTAATTTCCGAGGAGCAGCGCAAAAAACAGCGAGAATCTGAACGATCGTCGTCGAGACGGTATCGGAAATTTAAAGTCGAACAGGCAAATCGTATCAAGTGTTGAGATCGCTCGGTTCGTAAAAAAGTGCGATTCACAACGTCTTGCTAAGCATTTATTCCGCCTCAATCGGTTAATTCCAGGACGTTACTTCGCAATAAGTCACGAACACGAGTGTGTCGGAACTCATTTCCACGTCTATCGTTCCAGGAAATCGTCGACTCATCATCGGCGTCTTCGAGATGATTCGTTCCACTCCTCAGATGAGGTATCATCCAGTCGCATCCCTATTCAGGAATAATGCAACAAAAAGTCAACTGGAATATTGAAACGATCATTTTAGGAAATGTGTAACGTTTTAAAATGACGTGTAGACCTTCAAAGCGTTGAAAAATGAGTTTGCTCCAAGTATTTATAACGCTTATTTTCTGTCGTTAAAACAGCTCGAGAAGAGACAGGGCCGAGTTAATCCTTGACGTTATCGGGCGGAAAAGGTACGGATATTCGCGCATCAACTCAGCCATCCTTCGATTTTATTATTTATGGTCATCCAAGACGTATAAGGTCAGATGCCTCTTGTTAGTATCCGTATTCTCTGCCCACACGCGCCACTAATGCGGCAGACGGTAGGCAGGGTATAACCTTGTCTCATGCGCATGCTAATGGTGCGTACGCATTAATTATCCATTTCGACGTCCTGGATGCCACAGATCTGTCCTAACGATAATTCAGAGATCGCGAATAAAGCCGACAGTTCCGTGGCTTTTCAATGAATTTATTTCGACATGCACTTTCAAAAAAAGACTACACCATTCGTCGACGTGCGCGAAATGAGAGAGGTTAGGTTCGACGGGTTCGAAACGTTTTGAGTCTTTCAAAAGGAAAGAACGATAAACGCATTGCACTGATTTGATTTGGTAACTTTTATTATGCATTGATCAGATCAACCGTAGCACGTAGTGTAGTAGTCCTCCTCTTAAGTCATCTTCCCTTAAGTCATATGCTCCACCTAAGTCATAATTTTATAGGTTATAAATCCTGATGCCTTCTCCAATCACGCGTTCTGTTTAACGGTAACTCGTGTAACGTTTTGTATAAATATGTAACTAATAAATGTACCAAAAGTACCAGAAAATTACATTGCAAAACCAATGAAATTGAATGTTATGAAATATCACTTAAGGGGAGATGCCGCCATCTTGCTTGCCCCGGCTGTATAACTTGAGCGGAGCACTACTGTAGACCGTAGTATCCATTGTACTTTCGCCAATTGTGTGTGTAATGTGCGTATATTCCGAAGGTTCTATCCTGGAACTTCTACTTTTGACAACGAAATACTTTTTCTTGTAGGAATAAAATGGTATATATCTTAATTACAGCGGAAGGCAACGAGTGTTTACCGCCTTTTTTGATTCTGCGTGTTCCGTTCCGCGGATTCTATGTAGTTCCTCTCGCGGTGGGCGCGAATACTCTTTTCGTCGTAGTACCTAATTACACCGACAGAGGGATTGAACATGGTTGTTTACGTCCGTTACTGCTGTTTATAATTCTTTTTTATTAGTTATTAAATATGGCGTTAATAATGTAAATTTTCGAATTTTTCCATATAAGACATTGTAAGTCGGAATATTGTTGAAAAGATATTTTTATCGGATTTTATTTCTAAAAATAATTTGGAACCCGTTTGTAAAAAATAGATTCCAAATAAATTGGTGAATCATATCTTCAATGACATTGGCGTAAGAAAAGTATGCGAAAGTATTAATGAAAGGTAACCTGATGGAGAACAATCTGGAAATGCGATCTACCCCGTACAAACGCAAATATAAAGCGAAGGCAACGGTAGAATGCAATTTAAACACAAAGATCGAGGCTAAGCGAGATAAAATTGCTGGAGCACCATCCCGCGAGTCTTATCTCTTAAAGTTCGGTATTTTTCTTTCGATATGTGCTACTGGTAATTTATGTATTGTTCTCCAACATTTGTTATTTACCTGAATTTAAAAGTCCCAACGGACATTTTTCGGTAGCATTCTTCAAATGCTTAATTCTTGTGATTTTCAATGTTATTATGTAAAATTAATCGAACATTACAAAGCAAGATTTTTAAAATAAAGAAATCTGAAATATAAATAGAAACAAAACATTTTGTTTCATATCAAAAATTCATTTAATTAATGATCGTTTTCTGCAGCCTTTCTCTCTACGAAACAAACAAAAAAGATTTCGATCGTGATTTACACAAATTACATGTCAAATATTTCATTCTCGACATCAGTTTCTGTATAAAATTGACAGTTAGTTTTTTATTAAAATTGACAAAAACTGCATATTTTAAAAACGATTTGTCACCTTACAGATCGTACGATAAAATATGTACTATTATGCCAAAAGATTTATGTACATTGACAGAAACCGATTTTTTCCAAATTAGGCTTCGAATAAGCATGCGACAAGTCGATTTATTAGGCTCGTCGCGCTAAAAAGTCTAATGTAATCTTATATTTTAATGTTATCTTAATCCAGTGTTAAATACGGTCGATGGACTACCGTCAATGAAATGCGCGTAAATTTATCATCTAGCAGCGATTTATGCCGAAATCTGATGACCCTCGTTTATTAACAACAGGACGCTGATGGTTTCAACTCGTATTCAAGCTGTGGATTAAAAGCACCTTAAGTCGTGTTTTAGCCAGTTCCTGTAATATTTCAGGCTTTTTAAAAACTAATGTATTCAATCCGCATATATGTATATGGAGCCTTATTTGTGTAGCCTGAAGCAACACCTCGAGAAGCCTACCTGGGCGCCTTCCGTGGGCCCTCGAGCTGGAAATAATACATTTCGGAATAACCGTGACAAATTGACTCGAGTCCCAACACTCCCAACTAATCGTATTCTTGAAATATTGAAATCTTCAAGAGCAATATGTAGTTCTGGTTCTCGATCAATTAATTAGGAAATTACGTGAATGGAAGTCGAATTTATGGTTTGTTGTCGCATATTTGTCTTTGTAACGACTAAAATTGATATATTTATTTTAAGTCGTGTATTGGTTTCATATTAGATCTTTAATTCTATTTAGTTAATTTAAGTAATCTTTTGTAGTTTGATGAACGAAGAATTCCGTAAGAAGGATATGTATAATAACATTATTAAATGATGTTTAATACACCAAGTGTTTTTTAAAATCTTATTCAAAGTCTAGAATGCGACGACGAAAAATGGACGATATTTTTAACAACAATAAATATTCTAGCCTATTTTAATGTAAATAAATCTGTTGTTTAATGTACGTAATTAATGAATTGTAAAAATCAGCTTAAAATAGTATCTTTTATAAAAACATGAATCAAAGTCAGATTATCCTGATGCATCACGAACCGGAATAATGATCTGGCGGGCGGATTGTGTAATCCGATCGCCGTTATAGATCGATCTTTCGATCGGTATTGGGCAATTCGGTCAGTCGACACGACCTGAGCGAAACCGACTTCTGACTCAATGCTCTTATCGATCTCTTTTTCCGGCTCTGGTTTTGACAAGATTTCAGATCCCATGACGAATTACTTGAATAAACCGTTCTGTTTTTCAGTTAATTTTTCGGTCCACGTGTAACGAAAATGTCCCGGTTTCTAAATTCCGAAAACAATCTAGAATTCCGTTCTAACAGATTAAATGTCACAGAGATGAAAGTACTGTTAAGGTATTTAAAAATTGCAATTATGAGAAATGCCGTCGATGAATGATGATTTTTCTGAATGCGCGAAGGAAATGGAAAAGTATGGAGTTAATAATGAACGATGCAAAATTACATGGAATGACGTTCGTCGATCAGGCATCAACCTGTTAGGAGTCTCAAAATTGACGGGTTTTCAACACTGTGGAGATTCAGAACAATATTTACATTCAAAAGATATACGCAAACCCAGAGATCGAGGATTTCGACACACTCGGACTATATATGTATAATCGAAAGGCGAACGGGCGTTGCAAAAGCACGAAGACCAACCGAGCAAAATAAACAAGAGAGAAAAAGAAGAAAAGAAAAGATAAGAGAGAGGATAGCAAGTTAACTATAACAAACGAATTCGTAGCAGAGCTCGGTTGAATATTGCATGAGATCTCTCGCGTCGCCTCGCGAAACAAAGAAACGCGCACTTCTTCACTCCTTGTCCGAGGAAAAGAGAAAGAGGGCAGTGAAAAGAGGGCGAGGTGCTGGACGAGAGACGACGATTCGCGGGCAATTGCGTGCGAGCAAGATCGACCATTTCGAGAGTGTATGTACATTCAGGTCGTCCTCCGTTAAGATCCGCGAGCCTTGTTGCAGGAACATTCACGGAAAAGCACCGACTTGAGAGAGAAAAAAGGAACAATAAAAAACGTGGACGATCCTTGACGAACAAGCGTAGTCCCGTTTTCTGATCTGCTCCCTCTAATGACGAGCTCCAGTTTCACTCCTTTCAAACTTCTCGATTAGTTTCCGACCAAATTATATTCCGATTTACAATCACTGGAGGTTTGAAAACAAAGCGGAATAATGGCCATTGTGATCTCAAGCTAAGACGGCTGTTGAGAGAGGTTGCGGCGGTGTCCTTCCCACCCAAATTTTGATACAATACAGTAAAATCTCCCTTGATGGGCTTTCTCTGTAAGGGATAATTCTGTTGAGCGGCCAGATGTCGTTCTCTTTTTGGGCGAACGCGCGCTTCCGCGACCCCCCACTCATGTGTATATGTAACATCGCGCATGTGCGTCGTACACTGGCGCAGCGGTAAACGCCGCAATAGAAGGGGAACGATGTCATCCCTCACGCAGCCCATTAAGAGGTTGAGCCGAGAACTGACCGATCCCATCAAGGGAGATCTTACTATAGTCTGAAAATTGTGGACTTGTTCAATATGGAAAATGGTTGAAGACATAGTCTTATAGACTATAGACAACTATAAGACTGTTGAGTCCCGGTATATTTACCGACTTCTTCTCCCGTCTTGTTATATTTACCAAAAGTCGCGTTATGTTCCTGACGCTCAGGTTTCGTGCCAATCAAAAGATGCTGGGTTCAATTCCTGGTGCATCGAATTTCTACAGTCCAATATAATAGTCCAACACAGTCTGGAATCGTTTCACTCTATCAATCTTCCTGAAATACTATTTTTTCCAGACAAATTGATTAGACAGATGAGATGGAGGCAAAGTTATTCGGAAAAGAGTTAAATTTCATTATATCATGGTCATTATAAGGTATTTCCTTTCGTTATTTAGTAAGTTCGGAACTTGCTGAAAAGTAGAAATGTCGAGGATACTCCCAGGAAATTTCTCCAGAAGTAGAGAAGCGCTCCCGGAACGGTTCTCACGACTTTTGGTTCGCGATATTGGGGTGATATTCGCGTGACGACTCGAGGATTCGTAAATAAGTGCGCGGCGTACGGAGCGCCATTAGGGACAGGAGCAAGGCGTGTATCGCAATTTTCTCAGAAACAACCAGGATGCCTATTTTCTAGAGTGGCCTAAGGAGGATTTCCGAGTTTGCGAAAGCTTTCCGTCTCTCTCGTCGGTTACGCCCAAATCTATCTAGTATGCCAGCCACGCTCCTCCGGAATCTTGTCGATCGAGCCTCAATTAACGTCATTAATAACGTTCCCGCGGACTTTCGTCCACTTGGAAATGCCACGGCGACCGACGCCCTGCCATAATTGACAGACGCTCATTTATGTAACGAAATGTCTCCTTTTTGCCACTCGTTTAATTAGCGTAGCGTTATTTAATTACCGTTTTTGGCCGACAACCGGGCCACGTAATCCAGTCAAGTTTCAACGATAAAGATCTCTACGGCGGGATCTATTTGCGATTATTTGTGAAAGATGACAATTACTTATAATGTCTCTTTTAATCAAAACCATACTGTATCTAACTTTTGGACTTGAACGCCATCTAGTCTCCCCGTGGTGCATCAAATTTGAGTAACCGAGACGAGACGCGAAAAATTTGCTAATAAATTAGTAGCCCCGTTATTCCTGGAACACCCTGTACATGTGCCTAGAATAATTTATGGAATTGCTCATTATTCACGGCTCTTTTCGTCAGCTGCCGTTACCTCGGCTCTCGTGTTTTGCTATTTCTTGGTCGTTATCGCGAATCCGTGGCCCACTTTGTCTCCCGATCATTTGCAGGAACATTTAACGCGACTTTTGACCACGGCACGTCTCGCTTTCGAAATCTTCGGAACTCGATCGATTTCTGAGCTACGCATCCGAGCGATCCATCATTCAAAATTCTCCATCCCCATGGATTCTAGGCAGCGCACGATTTCTGAGATTTTTTGCGTGGGTGACGGCTGCTTTCCTCCAATTAACCCGTACCGTACTAAATTTGAACGAAGATGCGAGAAAGTGCGGCGACTAATCGACGTAACGATTTTCACTTTTTAGAAAAAGTCGCTCGAAAAGGGACCCCAGCTCGCGCGAAATAAATCGTCTTCGGCTGCCGAAAACGGAATGTAAATTGGTACAAACGTATCTACAGGGCCCGGCCGAAGGTTCTTCGGCCAATTACTTCGCCGCCGCGAAGGTACCGAAACATCGAATTGAAATGCAATCGCAATAAGGACGTCATTGATTGCGCGATAAAACCGAGTAAATTCGGGCAGAAACCAAGGAAAAAGAGACGTGCCGCGTCCTCTTAAGGTGGACGAAGGACGTAATTTCGACGGACGGCTACGAGATGCGTGTCGAGATTGGCCCCCCGAAAACTCCCCATGAAATTCATTGCTCCGTTGTTTCATTGCAAATTTCACTCGGACAATTGGAAATCTTCGACCAGGTTACGTGACGAACGGCCCAACCAAAAATAGCCTCGAGAACCCAGGGACAATTTCGAGGGAATTACTGGCCACCATCTTCAAATTACGTTTTTAAGCTCGTCACAAACGAATAATGTGAATTCCAGATATCAAAGGATTGCATTAAAAAACTACTAGACGTGGATTCTAGAAACCGAAAAACTGTGTGAAAGATCCGAAAAAAATCTTCCCTCACTTGGATGAGACCTGCTTATTAAGGTTCCAGTGGGAAACAACCAAACCGTCAATTCTTTTAGCGAGACCTTGCATTCTCGCACGAATCCTCTTGCTAGTCAAATTTTCTTTCCAAGATTCTGATCGTCACTTTCTGTCGGTTTCAAGTTTTTGACAATAAAAATGTTGAATATTATTGAATATTAAGACGCACCTGTGTATGTATTCCGTGTACCGAGGATGACGATGTAAGTATACAATGTTCGAGCGCATGATGAGGAAGAATTCCACTTTTTGTTACACTGAAGTTACACTCAAGACGGTCGGTAAGCAACTGCACCACTCAAGATTCGTTACTGAATGCAGCTAAACACGATGCCACCTCTAACGTTAATATCTTTCAAATTAATAGGTTGAACGATACATAACGATGTGTCCTTCAGCGAACGCATAAAAATTAAAAAGTATTAACCAGTTTCGTAATTACCGTTAATATTTTGTTATCTCAATTTTAAGCAATTGTCGATTACAAACACAAAGAAAGGATTTTTTGTTATTCTTTTCGTGATAGTAATCTAAATTCTCATTTTTTATATAGAGCGATAGGTTAAAGATAATGTTTCGTGGAATTGTTGTATCTGCATAATAATCAACCGCGATATAGAACGAATTAAACATAATCAAATAATAAAAGAAAATTACAATAGACCGGGAAGAAGAAGGGGAAGATTTTATAAAAAAATATATCAGATTTCTCTTTTGTATCGTTATTCATTAATAATAAAATCATTGATAAAACTGGTAATAATTGATGAATGGCAGGCCGACATTTTAATTTTAAGAAATTATTCACTATTGAGTGGTAAATTTTGTTAGGCTAAAGTGCGGGGTAATATAAGCCCATTTTTTAATGGCCTTAGTTTTTTTAATAATTCATTAACTTTTATAAAGAGTAAATAGTGAGTATAGATTACACGTCATTTTCTAAGGATATATTTAAGGATTCGCCGTAGATAAGGAATTAAGGACCTACCGGGAAAAAATACGATCGTGAAAATGACTTCATCTATACCTGCCTGATGAAAGTATTACCATAATATTTGACTGAAATGTTACTAAGAACTTTGGGAAATCGATTTATGAGTTCGCAGAAATTGGATATTTCATAATATTGTGGAAGGAAATTTGTTTATTATGTATTTAATATTATTAATTAGGATAGTTGTACAGTTATATAATAAAATTGCAATAATTTTGTTGGATAACAAATAATCTTATCGAGTTATTTTGTTTACATTGTTTTCGTTTACACAACATTTTGAAGGAGTCCCATTTATTTGTTCACTAAAAAAAATGTCCTAATTTCAAGTAAATATTTGCTTGAATAGTCGCAACAAAATATTTACTTAAAATAAGGAAATATTTTCTTAATTTAAATAAATATTTACTTGCTGGATGAAATCAAGTTAATATTTAGTTGAATTAACAAACTATTTTTCTGTTATAAGTAACTATTTTCTTGCGACTATTCAAGTAAATATTTACTTGAAATTAGGTCATTTTTTTTTCAGTGTACGAATATAATCTAGAATATACAAAAATAATATGAGCACAAAATATAATAAAAAACATTCTATAAAAAATGCTTCTTATTATCCGACATTAAAATCTCACAACTAAATCATAGACGATATATTAATTCTATGTCGTTCAAATAAAATTAAACAACATCCTTTTAAAGAGTTTCCCAGAGGTATTTCGCGAGGAAATTTTCATGACTTCTTGAAGACATCTTAGTCTGGAAATCATAGTCGTTTCTTAAAATCTGTACACTTAACTCTTATTAAAAAAAAAGGATTAATTACTGGTTAAATAGTAAGTCTTAGTCTAAAAAAAAAGACCACTTGTAGAACTCATAAAGAAGTCGAACTTATGATTACTTAAAATATTAATTTCGAAGTAGTTTTGAGGTCTTACATTTTTAATTTCTGATCATTTTTGGCAAATCTAATACCTTTTCGAAAATTGTTTAGTGACACTAGATGGCGTTCGAGTCCAAAAATTAACTCGCACGACATTTATGACATACATCGATAAACGATATATATGAGAAAAAATGAGCACTATTACGGTACTTAGAAGGTTAAGTAATGCCACTATTTATTATTATTATTATGTAATCTCCTTTCAATTCATAATAGTTGTAGTTCATTACAAATAACAATAATGATTCTAAATAAAAGTTCATACCCTAAAAAAGTGGTTACAAAACCGAAGAAAAGATCATTCTTTAAAGTTGTAATGTTAAATAGTCAATAATAAAGTCAATAAGCTTTTAAAAGACACTCAGACAGAAAACATAAAAAAAATACTTATGAATGATCACGCAATGTGCTCTTTATGCATCATATTATGAGGTTTTTCTGAACTTGATATCGTATGAGATCTTTATGAACTCAAACTCAAAATTGTTGCATTTGAGTTCTTTTAGAGCGGGTTTGAACCCATCTTGAACTCTTTTTTATTTTGCTGATAGGGGTGCTCTTTCTATGAACCTAGTTAATTTAAGAGAATTCTCTGAGCAGTATTGAAGATATCAAATTCAACAATTGTATTCAATCTGTAAAGCTCTTAAGTGTGTCTTTTAGCTATTTGGAATTTTTGTCAAATTTATGTAATCCAAATCAGATTTAAAAGAATGTCAAATAAAAGAAATAAAAGAAATCATGTCAGAAAGAAGACATTGTTGTTATTAAAGCTCTCAGAAATATTTTTGTTTTTTTGGGAATTCTTTGTTTATAATATAAAGATTTCTTAATGTGTATTTTGCTGCCATCGTTTTCAAATTAGCTTCACTAATTCATGCTATGAGTCAAACAGAGTTAATGCACTTTCCTAGTAGTTCATTTGTCACTGTAATCAACTAATAAAATTGCACTGTCTAAATTCATAAAGTAGGTTGAAACTATTCTGTGGAAGAGGTATGTACGAAAAAAAAACACAATTTTAGGTTTGAATTGGAACAAAAGCTCACTTGAGACATAACAATTTCACGATCTACATGAAAATTTATTTCGATAATTTTAAATTAATGTTAATATGCATTTAGATCACTTGTAATAATATCGAAAAAACGAATTGAATTTGTAATGATGAGGCATTTTTAAATTACCTTTTGTCTTTTGGGTTTTTTAATCTGAATAGTGTTCAGTGATACGCAATCGGACCAATTTTCATTATTCAAATTAAACTGGATTACAATGCTTTTACCCAATTAAATGAGAGTTCAATATTATCTGTCTGTGATATCATTTATATATACATTTTATAATTAATCATATAATAGTTGCGTACTAAAACATCCAATTTTATATCGTAAGGGTGTTGAGAAAACTTCATATATTTTGCAGGAGAATCATTTAACGTTTAATAGTATTTGTATCAATTTTAATTAAAAAAATTTGAATTACAAAATCGTGTACCAGTAGCGTATTAACAATTACTATAATTTATAAAACGACATTAATAAATAAATGTCATATTTCCTGGGCCTTCTTGCGCAATTTATTGGAGTGAAAAATTAGGTGTTCGAGTTAAGAATGAATTCACATTTATAGAGTAAGTAAATAAGTACTGACCAAATTTGAGGTATTTTCTAAAATGTAAAACAAGTTATTATTCAGCTTAAAAAAATGAAATAAATAAAACGTTTAAAGTATAGGGTTATATTATTACCTCCTAAACATTTTTTTTCTTGGAAAATGTCATTACACGTAATGTAATGAAATGTCTTCTTATAAAGATTTGTTCGAAGAATATTATAATTAACACGTTAATATGATATTTAAATACTATTTTGTATACAAAGTAGTTTTTCTTCCATTTTACAGTAACAATATTGGAAAAACTAGCGTGTTATGTCATTTCTTGATGACAAAACTTTCTTAAAATAAGACACTTGATTTTACATTGTCATAAGTGTTCCAGTTTTAAAATAAAAATAAAATCATCATAAGAACATCTGACAAATTTTTTGGAGTAAAAATTCGCTAATATTTCATGTATTTAACTAAAATGTGGAAAAGTTTCTTAAGGGAGCACTAGGTGGTGTCAAAACCCAAAAATCAAGTTGTTCAGGATTTGGTTCAAGTAAGTGAAAATTCTTTATAGACTGAAAGTTGAGTAATTATCGTGAAAGTGTGAATTCTGACTCTTTGAGATTGAATTTTTATTCCTTAAAAAATTAATTTTTACTCTTCAAGAGAGCATTGACTCTTTCATTAAAGTTGCTTAATTTTTACTTCATTTACTAAACAAAATGTTCATTCTTACTCAAAAGAATTCATTTTTTATAAAATCTGCATTGTTTATTTATTCGTTCATAACGATAAACAAAATCGATACATTTAATAATTGTATATTCCTCCAATTTCTTTGGATACTTTCTACATCATCTTGTCTTTAACACCGGATTTAGATAGTATAATGTTACGGTCCTGTTAATCAGGTTCATTTCTACGTCAAGCGGCTAAGGTGTAACTTATTATATTCTCTGAACAGATTATCGAAGAAAATGTGAATGGGTCAAGTTTTAAGAAATCGTAAACATCATTTTACGATTTAGAAATACGTCATTGGTTTGTTAAACAGTTGCATTATTAATAATAATACATTATTAATTACTATACAACAATTACTGTTTTAAATCCTGTTTTGAAACTAGGGCTAAGTTCTTACATTTTTATATCTTTAACATAATAAAATCGATTTTAATTAAGTAGTAATATAAAATTTAATTATACAGCTGTTCCATGATACTAAACTAAAATAATATCGTCAAAGATGGATATTAAACAGTGCATGTTATAAAAATCACTTTTACTCTGCTACTAAATAGATGCTAAATGACTTCTTAGAAAAGAACAAATAACCGAGTTCTCAAAAGTTTCCGTAAATTTATATTCTTTCATATTACTTATTAATCAATTTTGATTATAGTGGTATTAAATTGGTCGTTAACACTTTTTTTAGCCTTTTGTCAGTTTTAAATTACTTTTTAAAACCTCTTATGAATGAAAAAAAAAAATAACTTGTATATGTTGAATTTTTAAGAAAAAATATCAAACAAACTCAAATTTAACGAGAAAATATAATTCAGAGACATAATATTTATAAATTTGTAATATTTGTCAATATTTTAGTTTATTAATTTCGAATTTGAATCAATCTTTCGATTTTACGAATGTTTGAAAAATAAAATTTAAGTGGGTATTAAACACAATTATCTTCTGTATTATTTCATTAAAGTAAAAAACTCTTGTTTAGAATATGTAAATTTTTTCCATGAGAAGTTTAAAATCTCATTAATTAAACTGAATGTCTTTCAGTGAGGAGGTAAGGGAAATTATTAACCTTTTTTTTTAAAATCTTTAAAATCAAAATGCCATAAAATATAGTATTAATTTCTAATATAACCATTGTACTTTCAACTTTTTTGTTATTAAAAATTCCAGGAGCCATTAAGAATGTCGCTGTATAAAATGTTGTAACTAGCTATATGATTTAAAACATTCCAATAAATTAGTTTCAACGTTTTGTAAATATTTTAAAACGATCTCTTCCCCAGATAGAAATTAGTACCGGAATAGTACTGGCATGGTACTGTCACAGTACTGACCGCCAGTACTGGGCCGATACTGCTGACAGCCAGTACAGGTCCGGTACTGACTGCCGGAGTGGAGCGGTACCGTACCAGTACTGAATTAGTACCGACTGCCAGTTTTAAAGTAATAATGGACCAGTACTGACCAGAAATGCTTTCGAGACCATTGATATCCATATGCGCAACAAAATGTAAAACTTTACAGATACTCAGGATGCAGTTCAAATAAATCTTATATAAATTATACGATATATAATATCCGTTATTGGGAAAATATTTATGTATATCCTTATGCTACTTTTACACCATTAACTTAATGTAATCGCATATAAATATGTAGCGCTCGCAAACAACTACTGACAACGGGACCAATATTGATATAGTACCGAAGTTAGTACTGACTCGGCTCCGAATGTCAGTACTGAGTAGTAGTATCGCATCGGTACTGATTTACTCCGGTTGCCAGTACTGCTTAACTCACGATGGCGACTACTGACTGCCAGTACATGGTCAGTACTGATGGGGTACGGAAGTCGGTACTGCTTCGACTTCGTATGTCAGTACTGATTGTTAGTACTGGTTCAATACTTTAACAGTGGTGCAAGTACTCTCCGAAAATCAGTACTGGGTACCAGTACTTGGTCAGTACTCCGCCGGTGGTTAACTCCGGCGAGCTACGAAAATTTCTACCTGGGTCCTAAACATAGTCGTTACTTTTGAGGCGGTCACACGGAGATGAAAAACATAATACATTGGAATGAGTAAAAATTACAAAGTGAAAGGTCCATTAAATTACTAAAAATGAAGAACCTCCCTGATCCATGCCCCCACAAAACTTGATGACTTTTATAAGTGCAGGAGTGGCGCGTTTTCAAAAATAACCTTGCAATTCAGCAATTACCTTCGGGAGTGAGTTCGTAAAAAAAAAGGAGCAACGAGAAGGCGGAGACTTTCTCTCTCAAGAAATCCCTCCGGACGTAGATCAATCACCGATGCAACTGCGACGTACGGTGCAGAAGTCATCATCCGGAGGGAAATAAGAGGGTCAATGCATGCGCGATAAGTGGTCATCTGAATATTTCATAAGAGCAAAAACGTCGATTGACGTTTTAAAAAAAAGTCCTCCGGCAAATGACATAGAAGTAGCGCCACCTCTCGTTACGTGTTCGATAGACGAAACGTATTTTTCATAAAAAAAGAAAATTGAGTCGTCGATTTCCCACAAGATAAATGCCAAAAGGGAGAACAAAAGTAACTCAAGATTTCAGTGGCCATATGCGGATTTAAATGTTCGTTATTAATTGTCTTTGCCGAGCATGTGATTGTTGCTATGGAGATTAGCTCTCTGTTGTTTCGCAGAAGCATATTTTGCATATCGCAAGTACAATCGGACTCTGGATTCTGCCGACCAAATCTAATCGCGCATAGGGTCAATTCCTAATAGGAAATTGCCTGGACGTAAAAAGAGTTTCTTTTTCTGGCATGGTTGAACAGTTGTTTACGTCGCTTTCATGAAAATCGCTTTATGCTAAACGCGAAATACCTGGGTCGTTGATTTGGACTTCGATATCGAAATTGTACTTTTTAATGCGGTAAACAGTTATGTCCGTGACATCTTCCTGCCCTTGAGTTCTTTGCTGAATTCTTTATCTTTTTAACCGTTAACGTTTCATATCATTTTATCACAAATAGTTATTCGCCATTCGCAATACGAATTTTACGACTACTAAGTAAATTTATGTAAATTTTTATTTTTCGTTAATAGCTAATACGAATAGAGTGAAACCCATAATTAGTGCCACCGTCAAAAAGTAGTCGCAAACTGATCAGTTTGGTTATTGCTTATGCATATTTTGAGCAGCGATATTATCATGTGCAACATGTAGTTTCTGCTCAATTTTAAGTCAATTTGTCACGAGATGAAGGCAAAAACGAGTTGTCGTATGTCAGTAATCTCCCCTGGCAGCCCCTTAAAACGATATCTTAATGGTAAATCAATAATAACTCCAAGAAATCCTTCATTACCATCTTTGAAACGTCTCGTCATATTGGAACAAATTGCAGCCGCCGTTAATCGCTTCCAAGAGTAGAAAGTGTGAAATTAAAGGTTTGCCGACTCAATTTTGACGAGCGTTAGCATATCGAGGATAGGACTCGCACAAAGCATCGGTTTTAGACGTTTTTTTAATCAGGGATGTTTTTTACGCTATTGCTAACATGAATTAACTGTCTTAAGACACCTAATAATCATTTTTACCCCTAACATGTCCTTGGAATGGTTCAAATATTAGTGTTAAAACAATTTGGCGCTTCGTGAGGTCCAAATCCAAAAATGAAAAATCAAATCTTTTGGAGTCACGAAAATAAATTAGCAACTGAATTAGAGCAACTATTTACTCAAACAACCATTTCATCCCAACTCAGTAGCTTTGTCTTAATGGGATTTTCAGAAGCATAAAAATAAATCTTTACGGCTTCTTCAGAAGCGTAAAAAGAAACAGCTGTTTCCGTTGGTTCGATATTTGATGTTCCCGTGTCCGATTATCGTTTGCGCCAGACGGGACCGCGAAGCCAAACCGAACGAAGCGACTTATTATTCCTCGGCTGGGAATCTCTCACGATTGTCCCGACTGCTGATCCCGGGTATTGAAATTCAGTTGGAGCTGGTGCGTTCATTCGCGCTGTTGGGTAACCGCGAAAAAAATTCGACTGACACCTGAGCGCAATTTCCTGCCGGCAATTGCCATCCTCGTGGCCTTGATGGTGACTTTTAACAATACCTTTTCCCACATCCGCGCGTACTTCGCCCACTGTTTCTATTATTCGTCGAATTGCATTGTCGTCAACCTCGCAAACGCCGAGGAATTCCAGACTGATTCGAGACGAATTGTTGATAGTCGGTATTTGTTAACTGGGGTCTGAATATCATAAATAATTAAATATTCTTTAAACAATTCCAGGCCTGAAGCCTTTCCAAACATTGAGTTCAAGAATTGAATTGGAACAGTTCCTTTAAGGAGCGCTAGGTGGCGTCAATATTCCAAAATTGAAGTTGCACGATATTCTGTTACAGTTTAAGAGTGGATTTTCGCTCCGTTTAGAGTGTTTTAATTTTGGGGTTGTTACTCCAAAAGAGCAAGATTTTGCTTTTTCAGGTGATGGTTATATTGATACATAAAGGAACCTCGACGTTACTTAACTTTTGGATTGAGATGCCATCTAGCGTCGCAACAAAGTATTATAAGTGTTTTTTATTTCTTAATTTGACATAATATATATTAATGAAATCTTAATCGAAGAAGACATTTAGTTTAGTAAAAAATATGTTATTTTCGATACAGTCGACTCTTTTCATTAAATGTGAGAGCAAATAAATAAAATGTCGGATCACTGTCTATGGATGAAGGAAGTTTTGAAAGTCGACGTCATAATTGGTGAACGGACGTAACTGGAGCCGAGAAGATCCCTGGGGTCAGAGGAGTGGAGCAATAAGGAAAAAGTCAAATTTCGTTATTTAAGCTCTAGTCCTTAAAGGCTTTTCGCGTCGGCGCGGATTGGAATTTATGAACGAGGAAATCGAGTGGCGAACGGCTTTAGCGATCGCTGGTCGAGGATATAAGGACGAGCGTGGGTGCGTACTAAACTCACGGAAACTAGTTTCGAAACGCGCGCATTTGAAATTCGTTTTCCGTCCTTTCATTCCCGACTGCTCGCATCCTTCGTTTATACGACATGCAGAATATCCCGGTTTCGCCAGTGATCTGAGAAATCGTTTCAACACTTTTTTTTGTTTTCTATTTGCTCGAAAAACTGCGTTTTTATGTTGAAAATTTGAAAAAATCTGTTCGTCACTTGTACAGTTTAGTTCTGATACATGACCAATGTTCTGAAATTTCATTTTAATAAATAGATTGGATTACTGACAACATTTTTTCGAAATACTAATAAAAAGATTTAAATTCGTGTTTAAAAAAGGTCGATACGATTTTTAATTCCAAAGTTACAATTTTTTGAAAATTTTTAATTCTACTTGGTGGCTAAATACCAGTTCGTTATTTGAACCGATTTCGCATTTACCGACGTCGCATTTTCATTAAAAAACATATGTTTCAGACAGAATTCATTATGAAATACTATTTTAAAGCTATTTTACGCACTTTTTACGAATGTACAGCAAATATCAGAGAAATCGGGTTAGAAACGGTCAAGTATAGGTAAGAATAAAGTTCGTAGGTAACATAGAAATATCACATACATTTATTCTTGTGGATTTCCTCCTATTTCTGAACCGATTTCGCTGAAATTCTCCATGCATTCATAAAATTCGCGTAAAATGGCTTTAAAACTGAATTAAACTTGAAAATATATCTAGTTTCTGTTTAACTTGCATATTTTCAGTAATTGGCGTTTTTATACCAGATGCTTCGGCTTTCCCTTAATAACATAAGTTAAAAATTGCAAAATATCGAACAAGAAAAAAAAATAGTATATTATGAAACAAGGGCGCAATTACCGATTTTCGGCGAGTGCGAAGTTTGTCGCGCGAGCAAAGCGAGGGTGACAAACACGCTTGTCACAGATCGATATGTCACCTGTGTTACATATGATATTTTTTAACATGACAGGCTCAATCATTTGCGCCCGAATATTTCACTGTAGGGCGCAAAATCAAGTTCTGCTCCCGGAGTGTTAAAAACTATTACATATAATATTAAAATCATTTAAAAGAATTGTCGAGATCAAACGTCATTAAAATTTGTTTTATTTTAATTACTGGTCAAAACTTACTTCGTTTGAAAATACGATAAAATTTAGACATTTATTTAAAAAAAAAATTGACAATTTGATTAATAAATGGTTATTTGTTAAACGTATGAAAATTTTAATAATTTCTTTCAATTATACTGAAAAAAATTGTAACCTAAACCTCTTCTTCGTTAAAAATATTTTAAATGTATTAGACATAATCTAATGCGAGTTTGTTCATTTTTGCCATTATTAGAACAATTTAAATTACAGTTTATTAAATATTAAAAATACATTTAGTAATTCGAAACACTGGTGACAATAAAAAAACTACTAATATTTTGAAAATTAAAAAAAAAATAACAAAATTCTGAACACTGAATTTAAGTAGTTAAATAATTTTTAGACAGACCGAATTTATTTACTTTTTTTTTTTATTATTTAATTGTTATTTTTTCATTTATTGTCTTATATTAAACTTTTATAAATAAATTTAAAATTTTTTGAGAAATGTAATAAACACGCGTATATCTTAAATAATTTAGTAAAACACACCAGAAAATAAAGAGTCACTTAAAATTGATGAATTATCCAAAAAACGATGCATTCAACAAAATTTATTGACAGTTCGGAAATTTACTATAATTTTAAGTCCACGAATATTTAGAATTTTCCCAAATTGTAGTGAAAGGAAGTAAAATTAATATTTTACTGCAGAATTTCAATTTAATATTAAAAAGTCAACTTGAGCTTTCGATATTTTGAGACAATTTAGAAAAATTCATTAAACATCTTAAAAATTGTAAAAAACTTAAATGTCAAAAATACACCAAAAGATTTTTTATATTTTTATTAATTCTGAAACTATTTTAAATGTTTAAAAATGACAATTATTTCCACCAAACAATTTAAAAAAAAAATCGAATTTGATTTCTTACTTTTCACTTCGTTAATCATCCATTTTTATGACAGATTTTGGAAAAGTCAATAGCGATTTGGAGAAAAGTAAAATATCGACAAGATTTATATAAAACGTAAATTTTTCTGTAATTCGAATGTTGCAACTGTCAATTCATCAAATTTTCAAAAGTAACTTCAAAAATGTCGAAAGCTTAATTTAACCATTTTTATAGATCCTTTAATATATGTTTAACAAAAGTACCATTTTTACAATTTCGCATCGGTAAAGTCCAATGAAAATTAAATAAAAACATTTTTTCTTTTACGAATGTTTGTCGGTGCCATTTATGTTTTTGGCACGATACATCAGTTATGCCTGTTTTTTGGTATTTTTTTTGTAACAAACCTAATCGACTTCAAGTTTAAAAAAATCGGATTTTCGTTGGACTTGAACTTCTAGTACATGAATCTTTTAGTTTTTACACACCGTCTTCAAAACTTGTTGTAGATCTTTTAATATATATTAGCCAAAAGTACCATTTTTTATCGAATTTTGTATCGTTGAAGTCCAATGAAAATTCGATGAAAACATTTTTACTTTTTTGAAATTTTTCTGTTTTGTATGTTGCCATTTATGTTTTTGGCACAATACATCAGTAATCAGCATTATGCCTTTTTTGGTATTTTTTGGTAACAAACTTAATCAACTACTAATTTAAAAAAAGCGAATTTTCGTTGGACTTGAACTTCTAGTACATGAATTTTGTAGTTTTTATACACCGTCTTTAAAACTTTTTATAGATCGTTTAATATATATTTAACAAAAGTACCATTTTTATATCGAATTTTGTATAGTTGAAGTCTAATGAAAATTTGATCAAACCATTTTTTTTGGACATTTTTCTTTTTTGAATGTTGCCATTTATGTTTTTGGCACAATACGTGAGTAATTAGCATTGTGCCTTTTTTGGTAACCAGCCTAATCGACTTCAAATTAAACAAAATCGAATTTTCGTTGGACTTAAACTTCTAGTAGATTAATTTTTTAGTTTTTACACACCGTCTTCAAAACTTGTTATAGATCGTTTAATATATATTTACCAAAAGTACCATTTTTATACCGAATTTTGTATTGTTGAAGTCCAATGAAAATTCAAAACATTTTTTTCTTTTTTGCATGTTGTCATTTATGTTTTTGGCACAATAGATTAGTAATTAACATTATGTTTTTTTTTGGTATTTTTTGGTATCAAACCTAATCGACTTCAAATTAAAAAATAAATCGAATTTTCGTTGGCCTTGAACTAGGTTTTACACACCTTCTTCAAAACTTCCACAAACGCGTAATTGGCACACATTGAAAGCAAACCGATGCAATTGTCAAAATATTGAAGTTTTTCAAGATGTCACTGAATTTGGCATAAGAGGAAAAAGAATCACGTTCACATTAGCGAAGCAAATCACATGGAATCACAGATGGGGAGGAACACCCGCGAAGCCGGCGCGAACCTCTTGAGGCAAGTGAAAAAAGTCGGTTCGAGCGTCCAAATAAGCGGATCGAATCAAGATTTAGGAATCTGACGGTTCGAGAGGCGATTAGCGCGACGGATCCCCTTACTGAATATGCATCAGGAGGAGCTCGCTTAAGGCGCGCGTCTCGAATTAAGAAAAGTCGATAGTTGATTTACCTTCTGTGTCATTCCAGGAATCCTCAGGGAGGTGGTGGCCTGGGGCCTGCCGGAGGTGTCTCCTTATCACAAACTCAAGGGAGTCACTGGTATTAGCACACTGGTCCCCACGGCACTCGAAATCAAAGAAAGATCCACCGGCGGAATGGAAGGAGTCAGTGCCCGAACTCACTCGAGCATCCTGGGAGCACTCGCGAGACACGTGCTCGGAACTGGACACAAGCGAAGAATCCGCACTGGAGAACACTCGGTCCGGATGCGAGGCGTGCCCCTCTGGTCTAGAATAACGGTTCTCCAGGGCGCGGAGCGGCGCTCGCTCGGTCCGAAATCGAGCCGCGAATGAGTCGGCTCCGGTCGGCTCTGGCTCTCGCGGTAATCTGCGCGCCTCTTCGGATGCTGCGCTCTGGTGCGCTCTGGGCCTGGCGTGGCTCGTGCGTTCGCCGCGTGGTGGTGAGTAAGCGTGGCCGAGCGTACCAGGCGAGTGTAAGTATGGACGGGACGCAAGTAAGAGTGAGTGAGCGATCACTTCTCTCGGGGGCACCGATGGGCGGGGAGGAGACCGAACCCGTACCTCGGATGGCGGGTAGGATGGTAAGTAGGTAGGTAGGTAGGTTGGTAGGTGAGTCGGTGCGCGACGATCGTCGAACGAACGGAACGGAAAGCCGAGCGAAATAACCGTGAGATACCGAGCCGCTAGAACCCAGCGGCCCCCGCGGTTCCTCTATCCTCTCTCGCGAGAGCAGCACCACGCCGGCACGCGACCTGCCCTCCCCCTCCCGAGCTCCCAATCTTTTCTCTCTGCTCTCCTTCGCAAGGCGCCGATCCGCTTCCTTGCACCTCTCTCTCTCTCTCCTCCCATTCTGCCTCCCACCCACCCTGCATCTTTAAACTCAAGATACGTAATAACGACGTACGACCTGCCGATATTGCATTCGACCGCGGAGTCGCTGCACTTCGGATGCTGTTCACTCCTTAGCCTCCGAGTTATAGTCGGTCCATGCCACCTGATTAGGAGCATCCTACTATTGCTCCATCCAACGGTGCATCCTTTCTCCGTTAAAAAGATTTTCTTATCCCAACCTGACAATATCAACAGAACTTTTCCGGAAGGTTATTTGCCTTTTTTTTTTAAAGGTTCGACAAAGTGTACCAGATTGCTTTTATTGGAGTAATATTATTGAAATTGAGGGCCTGCATAGAAAAACGGCCTAACTCGACTTAACCCCTCCACTGCCACGAGAATTTTACAAAAAATTAAAAAAAAAAATTTGTTAGATTTTAACTTTAACTTGGTGTATGAGTAATTCCGCAATACTTTTAATATTTGGCATTTAAAAAAAATTTTTTTTTTTTTACTTGCACCCACATGTAAAGTTATTTTTCTCATTTCAGGTGATACGAAGAGCAAAAATTTGATGGTGCCAACATTTTTTTAAAAACGCACATTTTGTAGGAGCAACTTTAAAATTTTGAACAAAATAATTTTATTATCCATTTTCAAAACTTTGTTGAATCTGTAATTCTTAATCGATTTGATCAGTTCGGGGACTTTTGCCTCTTGAAGATAAAAAATATTTATTTGTACAAACTATTTATTACTGCCAAAATAATCAAAATAATATAATGCAGTAATTACCGAAAATAAAATTATTTTTTGTTCAGTCTTTTTTTCAGACAGGTTCAAATAATATTGACTTGAGACTAATGATACACGCTTAGAAATATACCAAACAAAAAACAGCAATAGGTTTTGGGGATTTTCAAACTGTACAGAAAGTGTGCCAGTAAAAAATAACTATTTTCGGTACCAGCGGCGCAAGTAATATCATTTTTCAAAGCCTCGTATTTTTTTTTCCGGTATAGTGGCACGGTAATGTAAAAAGAGTGGTTTGAACCGTTTTTATGTAAGGAATACATTCATGCTTTACTTTTTTTGAAATCTCGAAACGCACTTTTTCCAAACGATGAAATGTAAAAAAATGTTTTCTTTATGAAAATTTAGTTTCTTTTATTTTTGTTTTTATATTTCATTTCAGGAGGCACGCACCTCCTTAAAAATGACATGGGTTGAAAGTAGAATATCAAGTGATAGTACAGAAAAATTTATGCGGTCTTTCATAAACAAGCACATTTTATTTTTTGGTCGAAAGAAAAGAAATATAGGACAGTTTCCTGCACAAATCTTTAAATATGACGAATTTCAATTTTTTTCACGTAAAACTAATTATTCTCCATCCACCAAAACTATTGTATGATATTTTCCGTCATTTAATTCATATCAAAAAAATTTTTTTGTTTATCAATTGTATTAAATTCGTCTTGTAAATATACAGTTTCCTAAATATTAAATGTATCGCGGAATTACTCGTATAGGGGTATTTTGAGGCGCTGATTACAAATCTGAAGTTAGATTTTGAAAATTCAAAATGGCGGATTCGATATGGCGGACAAATTTTCCAAATTCCAACAACCATTTCGGTTGAATTTGGTACTTCAGGGTATTCAAGGTCGCTGATTACGAATATGAAATCAGATTTTGATAATTCAAAATGGCGGACTAATTTTCTAAATTCCAACCATTTCACTTGATACTTGTTACTCGGGGCGTTTCGGGACCGCTGATTACGAATTTGAAGTTGAATTTTGAAAAATTTTCAACCAAAATGATACCATGTTTGGAAAATTTCTCCGCTATATTGGATCCGCCATTTAGAATTCTCAAAATATGTCATCAGATTCGTAATCAGCGATCCCGAGACCCCCCCCCCCCGAATAACAAGTTTCAAGCAGAAAAGTTAGACTTTTCAAAAATGTGTCCGCCATTTTCAATTTCCAAAATTTGACCTCAGATTCGTAATACAGCGACCCCGAAAACCCCCGAGTAACAAATTTTAAGCGGTTTTATAAAATTTTTGTGCATCAATTGATTGAACACAAGGTCATACTTTATGACTAAGATTTCGCAAAAATTGTGAAAACTACCATCTTTGTGGATTTATATATTTTTTTTGACATAGCGATTATGAAAATGGACAACGCCATTATATTCAGTACACCTTAGACTGTCTAGAAATGGATTTGGTTTTATTTCATATCAATTCCAGAATTTGTTAGTCTACATTATGTCATGACAAAGATTTGCGTTTTTCTGGCCGTCTGGGAAAAGTCCAAAATGAAAAAGCTCTTCGTCATTGGCAGTCAAGGGGTTAAGTGCTTTTTTTCCGGAAATGAGTTAAATTGCAAGAGCATGTTATGTTGCACTTAATGTTAGGAGGTAATGATGAATTTTTAAAGGCTAAAACAACTGCCGTTTATGGAAAAATGGCCTAACTCGGTTTAGTTAGGCTGTTTTAAGAAAATCGAAACAATACATTATTATTAATATTACACGAAACAAGTTGATTAGGAGCACCAACTACAAATTGTTTGGTAGAACCAAAGTAATGAATTGTACTTGGTTCCGTCTACGATATGATGTTAGAAAAAATAAAAAAATAGCCTGCGTAATAAACTCAGTTGGTGGGCTTAGAGAATTAATTTGTTGGCCTGATTGTAAACGAAACCAGATGGTTTTTACTTATATTCTATAATATTATGATGCGGTTGCTCTATAATACTCCCAACCAATTAAATAGTCCACTCAACCAACTGGAAGTAGTCTCGCTCACAAATTTCTTGTCTAGATCTCAGTCCATTCAGACAGTTGGTAGGGGCAACTTTATTGGTTATCCCATCCAAGTCGGTCTTTTCGTGAATTATTATAAGAAATATTATAACAATGCTGTAATGCGAGTTCAAACTGCAAATTATCTTTAGAGCTCTTGTATTTGTAAATATTTCGTAAATCCTCAATACATTTGTCATTGTTGATACTAATATTCATCTGCATGCATGCCGCTGCATATATTCTCTAAATATTCATAGAAAGTACTTAATTTTGCTGAATATTCATAAAATATGAAACTGATTTTCAGAATAACGGCGTAACTTCACATTTTTCAATTGCAATGAAACTTATATTAGGTAAAACTGCAGAATAACTACAGCACCTCAAAAAAAAATTTATAAAGCTATTTTGACGTATTTTTGCCTCCAATTACGAATATGATAACAAAATTTGGCGGTCGGACATATTGAAACCGCTATCTTGAAAAAACTGTCAATAAACACGATTTTTCCAGTTTTTACCAAGTTTTTACCA
Source organism: Trichopria drosophilae (assembly GCA_030407085.1). Lineage (NCBI taxonomy): Eukaryota > Metazoa > Arthropoda > Insecta > Hymenoptera > Diapriidae > Trichopria > Trichopria drosophilae. The sequence continues at coordinate 108,036,571 of CM059585.1, read as the reverse complement.
GGTATTTAAACTTTTTTAATTATTTTCTTTTAATGAATGCATAATGACTAAAAAATATATTGTTAAAATGTCGAGTTGCTTGAAGTAAAAAATTTACAAGTATATATGTATTTGAGTTTCTGTTGATCCAAGCTAAATTTCTATATTTATTATTTTTTTCTGAAAATTCCAAATGTTTCATGACCAAATTTTCGCGACCAGTCGTGTTGAAATTTGATAGAATACTTCTTTACATAATTCTATAGATAACCCTGACAATTTTTTTTTTCTTGTAATGATTATCAAATTTCATAAAATTTTTTGCGCAAATAATGTTTTTTTTTTGTTATTTTATGGACGGAAATGGATAGAGCACACTTGGAATCGTAAAGAATATTGTAGACCAAAAATAAAAATTTTTTTTTTTAAAATTAGATTTTTAATAATTATTAAAATTACATAGTTTATAATCTATGAATAGTACTCAATTAAAATAATAATTTTGAAACCCGAGCTCATTTCACCAGTTTTCCATAGATTCATTACACTCGATAAAGGTTGAAATGTTACGTCAAGAAATTTTAACAATTAATTAAAGTCAAAAGGACTTTTCGAATTCAATTTAAAAAGTACAATTTAAATTAAAAAAAGATCCTTCCTTTGATACCAGCCTAACCTAGCTGACCTTAATTACTTATAATTTTCTGAATAACAACACGAATATTATGTCATTTACAGTAGTAGAGGCCCGGTATATTTGAGTCTCGTTATATTTTCCCGGCTCCGTCTCGTTATATTTACCTACGCCGCTCTTTTTGTCCCCCACCTTGCGGGTTGGGGCTCAGGTAGAGCCTGCTGTGCCGTCACGAATATAACGCGACTGCGGGGAGTGGGAGAAGCGGTGCTCCCTTTTTTTTTTGGTAAATATAACGAGACGGAAAGGGAAGGCGAGAAACCGAGTGGGTAAATATACCGCGACTCTACTGTATATCACTCTTCTTCGGTCGACCACAAGTGAGCTAAGAGTACCCAGTCATCGCTCTGAGGCCTACTCCAGATCGTTCCTCATTACATCCACCAGGCTTTGGACTGCTCTACCAAATAGTATTAAAGGCAGTCTAACAGTTGACAGTTTTAAATCCAAACTGTACCGCTTTCTACGTGACCGCGAAGTTTCGGGTAGAAAGATAATAGGCTGACTAAATAAATTTTCTATTTTTTCCTAAATATTATATTTTTTACTTTTAAGAATTTCTCTCGTTTAATGTTAATATTATTAATTGTTTATTACTTCGGTGCGATTCCTCCCTGTGGCTCTAACAAAAAAAAAAAAATAATAATGTTCTGTTCGGTTCTCGCGTTTATTATAGCTATAATGTATTTAACTATAATAATACTTTGTACTTTTTATATTTCTTTATTCAACACATAATTGTAATTTCTATGTATGGTTAGCTTAAGAGGTCACCCCTCAGGCTAAATAAATGGTATTCTATTCTATTCTATTCTATTCTATATCATTGGAGTTTTCGTTTTTTTGTCGATATATATTCAAACATAGTCTAGTGGGTATAATGCAAATATTTTTTTTTCAAAAGTTTTTTTTAACATTTTTCTAAACAAACGCAAAAACTCACGTTGTTTTTTTAAATGTAGCTGACAAAGTAATTTATAGTTTGTTAATTTATTGCCCGTTTGAATTTAATAATGTGATGGAAATTCTTGGAATTTGTCATATGTAAACAATTATTTGAGTAAATGGTAAGTAAATAAATAAACAGACGTAATTGGGATATCAATCGAGAGTGTTATTTAATGATCATCTTATGTTATAATTAAAATTTTGGTTTGAATAACTATATTAAAAGGAAAAAGGGTTTATTAAAATGACAAAAAAGAATTTTGTTTATTTACCTTTTACTAAAATAATTGACAATGGTCGACAAACAATTCCTAAAAAGCTGATTAATCTCAGGTTCGGCCTTATTTTGTAAGATTGCCATTGATATCAGAAAGAAAATGTATATAACCTTTTTTGTATAGAATTTCTTATTTCATATTTTTTATTCTAATATTTTCTAAAATATACAAAAAAAAACTAAAAAGAAAATAACGTTTCTCCCTGTTTTTTTTTTCAAAATTGCAGCTCCAATATGGCAGAGCGCCGATTTTTACTGTCATATTCGTAATCAAGAGGCAAAAATAATTTTTTTTGCGATCTAGTTTGTCTGAAAGTTTACTTTTTTAAATGAAACATTTTTTACCACCATTTGTAATTATTGTCTTACATTGATAACATAATAGTGCCAGAATTTTCTAAGCATTTTAGAGTTTTGGAGAATTTTTTTGGGCAATATCCCTACTCAATTGCAATCCAACATACTGGACTTCTAGTCGTTACTTAACTGATACCAATTCAATTAGTTATTTGCTGAATAAAACATTTTGTTAATTTATGAGCTATGATTGAGCAATCATCTTCGGTTCCCAGTCGTTTGAAGAGACACCTGCTGCGTCGCTGACGTGCCGCTTCCTCTCGGAAAACGGAGCCGATAAAGCGAACCGAATTGTTATGATGCGTTTAATTATTATTTAATGTGAGTCAACTATTCACTGGCTCTATTTTCAAACACCAATAAAAGCGATGATTTCACTGTAAAACAAATACTTAAATGAAGACATGAAATGTGATTGAAATATGGATTTAAGTACAGTAGAGTCCCGGTATAATTGCGTCTCGGTATATTTGCGTCCCAGCATATTTTTCCGGTTCGTTTCATTATATTTACCTGTCGTCGCTCTCTTATTCCCCCACCTTGCGGGTTGGGGCCTCAGGAAGAGTCTGCTGCGACGTCACGAACATAACAGGACTGAGGGGAGTGGGAGAATTGATGCTTCCTTTTTTTGCTAAATATAACAAGATGGGAAGGGAAGGTTACGAACCGAGTGGTTTTTATTATGTCGGTATTATACATATAAACAATTATTTATCGGAATTCCAGAAATAATATTATCTTAGCCTAACTTTATGTAGAGAGGAAAGTTCACAGAGAGCGGTGGGGGTACTTATTCTTTCACATAACATATATATACTTTCATTCATATAATACAACATATAAACTTTCATGTATATCTCTTATCGCTTCTAAGCAATAAAGCAAACGTTGGAGTACCGATTTCGGAAGTGAACTTTTTGAAATATATTTCTATAAAATTTTCTTTTCTAATATTTTCCTAAGTGAAAAAAATTCTTTGAATTTTCTTGATAATCAGAATGACGGGTTTTTTACAAAATTAAAAGTGGTTAACGTTTTGACCTAAGATTAAGGTCCTCTTCTGAAATGTTTATTCTGTTTAAAACAAAAAATATAACATCAATTTAGACAAAATATAACAAAAAGTGTTTTACATTTGTCGTGATGGAATGGAAATGTATAGAATGTTTGTTAAAATAAGATGCGAAAATTTATATATATTTTTGAATTTATAATGTGTTAGTTATTGGGAATAGAAGAGAAAATTAAAGGAGTTATCAGCTGTAAAAAATGAATTTCGAAAATTTCCTTTAGCTTTTGTGAAATGAAATTAGGTGAGAAATGTTAATGTTAGTATTATTTTGTGCAAAGATGCAGTACAATAATTAAAAAAAGGATATAAAATAACTACTTTTCGGAAATTGAACCGCGATGTTGAAGGCTCAATTATGTATTGAAAAGTTGTATTGAACATTTTTCGAAAGCGAAAATAATACGAATAAAGTAAACCGACCTTGTATTGTTATTGTTTATGGTTGTAAGTTTAAAAGAGAAAAATAAATTTCAGGTAGATTTGATTTTTCGAAACGAATACTGTATTTATAGGATTAAAGTCCTCTTCAGAAATCCTTATTCTGTTGAAAACAAAAAATATAACATCAATTTAGAAAAAATATAAATAACTTTTTGAAATGTTGTAAGATGTTTAACATCATTCAAGTTATTGCATGTTTTGAATTTTGATTTCTCTATAGACGGAAACCTGCGGTTAAAGGAGTACGAGTTGGAACCTTGTTTTTTGCTGCATTACCTTGTTAAGCGTAGACTAGGACAAATTATAACGACGACAAATTAAGTCGCTCCATACTCTGACATATTATAATATTATATTCCTATTGTAAACTCTATTAGATTTGTTATGTTTTATTTACAAAATTATAATAACCTGTATTTGTATGTCATAGGTACAATTCGCTCTGCAAGACTCCATGAATTGTCCACTATGAAAATAAACATAAAAAGTTACCCGACGGAGATTCAAACTTACGATGTAAAGAACATTTAGTTGAAGAGGCGATGTCAAATAACATCATAACAATTTATTTATTTGTATAAGTAAAACAAATACTTATATTACCAGACGGCTACAATCATACTCTGGTTATAAAATTAAGACCCGCATCAGGGACCTTAACGACGTACAAACATCGAGTATTAACTCCATTTTTCCTCCATTTTTGAATCGCTAATTTTTGCTTCATGTTCGAAAGCAACGAGTTCAAAAACATACATCAATTTTGGTGAAATTCCAATTTGCAATGGGTGCTTGATGTCCGCCATTTTGAATTCTTCAAATTTTTCAAGGATCCTTGAAACAATAGGTAAATAGTTTCCACATAGAAAAACTTGTTTATAATGTTCATGTTTTACTTATTTGTTCCTAGATTTATTATTTAGAACAACTTTCAAATGTACATAATATCATTAAACACTAAAATCAACAAAACATTAATATCCTACCAAATTCTCCAGATTACATAAATACAAATTAATATATTATTTTAATTATGTAATTTTAATATAAAATCGAAAATTAGGGAAATAATTGAACTATAATTGAAATGAGCTGCGAAATACTTTCGACGCTGAAAAAAAGTAACATCGACTTTTACTTTTCTCATTTTCTGAAGAAATTTCCAATTTTTGATCATTAAAATAAGATCACATCGTTTCGTAATGCAATCTCACGAACCGAATATCATCTTATTAACATCCCGAGCAATCGCCTTATATTAGGAAGTCATTATCGAGTTCGGTTCTCAAATTAAGTCAGTAATTTCTTAACCAGTAACTGCCTTGTGTATTCTGCTGTAAAAAATATAGAGCGACACTTTCGTCCACAAAATGTTTTCATTTAATCCCTTCAGTTAATATAAATTTAATGTCGTGAATTAAATTTTCATTTCTATTTTTATAAATGTCGATTATATCGCATACGGGATATTGATAATCGAAACTGATATATTAATTAGTTATATTAATAAGTATTTTTTTGCTTCACTCAAGTGCTGCAAACATTTGACATAACCTTACTTTTGTATTCTTTTTACTCTCTTAATTTTCTCGTATGATAATGTACTCTTTTTAGAATAAACATTGAAACACAATTGTTGAAAAGTGAATTTTCATTATTTTAAAGCATAAAAGTAATTTTCTTTAAGAGTGAAACTATTCAGAAGAGTATTACTTTCACTCTATAACAATTTTTTTCAGAAAAATTTAAGAGTAATCTTATTAAGGGTATAATTCTCTTGCTTTTATGACTAAATATAATGTCTTTTATATTCACGTATAGAATATTAATATTTTATTTAGACCGTACAATGGACATTCTAATGGTAGAACATTCCTGATATAATAACATATTAAAACTATAGGATTAATCAGTTGACTTTACGAAAACATTTAGTTGGACATTTTTATTTTAAATGAAAAGAAAATGCGTATTTTATACTGAATATTAATTTTAAGAAGCAATCGGTACAATTAAATTCAAGGTTCATTAAAATCAATTATTTAAATAATATATTGGTAAATATTTTAAAATTATTAACTAAAATAATCATTATTACGTAAATAGTCATCTTGAGTTGCATCGAAAAAACGCGTATTATCTTATCTTATTCTAATGTCGTCATCAGTTGATTTTTGGGTTAATGAGGACTAGAAACCACTTTCAGGAATGATATTAGTTAATTAAACATCACCTGTTTAATATTAACTCTTTACATCACACACGACTAATCAGTTTCAATTGTCTTCTTGCTATATAACAGTTTTTATTTGATAGCAGCTTAAAAAATGTTGGTAACATAAAACAAACGTTATTTTAAGTATAATCACTTTAAATTTATTAATTTATAGTTTATTTCTGAGGCATATTGAATTGAAGTTCATTATTTTAAGAAAATGTATCGTATTTTGAAAATAAATCTAGTGTCCAAAAGGAAACATGTTATGTCGTTCAGGTTAGAATTTTTCTTTATTATAACATTTTGGATTGAATTATTAGGATATTTTTGAGGTTATGTCCAAAGACCTCACAAGGTCGAATAGACATCGAATTCAATTTCAGCGGCCATAAAAACTTAGAGGAAACTCGGTATGCCTTCTAGAACAGAATTTTTCTTTATTTTCATATTTTAGGGTAGATTTTTAGATTTCTTTTTGAGGTTATGTCAAGAACTTAACGTGATGGAGAGAAATAGGCTACGAATATGGTTTTAGTGATCTTAAAAACATAACGGAAATGTAGCATCGACTTCTAAGTTCGACTTATTGTTCATGTTACCACTTTAATATCTAATAATAGGATTTTTTTCAGTTTTGTGAGGTTATGTCAAAAACCTGACGGGATGAGCTTAAATGGGCTTCTGATTCGGATTCAGCGATCTAAAAAGCATATTATAGATGTAGTCCGATCTCCAGATCCGGACTTATTTTCTGCGGGGCTGTGCTATTAACTCCATGGTTTTTCCTCAAAAGGTAAATTTTCCGGAAGTATTTGAAAAAATAGTACACGGAGCGAAAAATATGTTATCGAATAACATAATGATGCTACTGGTTACTTTAGTCATACCTATAAGGGCTGGAATCTAGATTGTTCATTTATTATCAAAAGATGTTAAACACAAGATTATATAGATGACGATCTAAGATGGTAAAAATCCAGTTCAAGTCATAGTGTGTCGTTTTGGTTATGTTCGGCCTCGCATGAATGCCATAATTTCATGTCCTACATTTTAAAGTAAAATTCCATTCCCTTGGAATAAAATTTCAGCCTCTCGGACAGAAATTTAGGTCCCTCCTGAGTGCCAGCATCTATGAAATGCAATTTTCAACTCCCGACAATATCTCAAAGTTCGACATGACCGAACTATTCAGTGAGCATCGCCGGTTATGGATTAGTAGTTAATTATTTAAAGAGGGAATAAAATATCTGGGTATTTATACCTGTATTAAAACGTATTTTTAAGGTAAACTGAACGGGAAAAGGTTATGTACACAAAATTGCCAGAAAATGAGCATTTGACCATCAATGAGTAAGCGCGCTGCACCGGTCAGGAGTGATGCGAATTACTTTACATTACGCAATGGGTAGTAAAAATGGTGTAACTTTAAAAAAATACTCTCTTGAATTATATATGCCCTACCTTAAGTTTTATACAGTCATTTAATTTCATCCTAGATATTATTTTCACTATGTTTTAATCCTAATTTATTAAGTGAGACTGACATCACCATAAATGAATCCTATGAAACCATACTGAATTTTCTCGAGTGAATAACACGGGACCACAAAAGAATTTTTGTTGGAGATAACTTGAATCGGAGGTAGTGGATCGTGTCAATGTTTTACTGTTAAGAATGAATCAGTTGTTCAATTTGACCCAGCACATCAGGATATGAAGATATCTGATGCGAAAAATATAAAAACATATATTTTTTGACAATTTCAGGTTAGAATATGAGAAAATCTGACGCGACGGGTCAAAGTGGACATTAAGTTCGTCTTCAGCAACCAAAAATTTATACTCACATCAGATATTTCACATATCCTAACCTGCAATTGACAAGTAGGATATTTTTGAATATTTAAAATCCTGACGTGATTCATCAGATTTAGTAGAGTCTTTCTTTGAAATAATTTCTAAATTAAAAAAAAATATAAAAGCATTCGAATCGTTAAAGAATGTTTGTATAATTATCAAGAAAAAAGGATTTTGACTTGTTGAAGATTTTAATAATTCTGAATATTTTACACTAGACCAAAGACTAAATAAAACTATTCAAGATCATTCTTTCCACTTCAGAAATAAATAGTAAGATTTTGGATACCTCGAATATGATATACGTGAATGCAAGAGTTGTTTAGTGTCTTTTTAACCCATTGACGCACAGAGGAAGCAATTTCGGCATTCAAGTTTTCGCTATGTTCATATAATGACTGCACCGAAAAAATATTCGGAAATCATTGTTTCTTATGTTTTCGAGGATGCTCTTTCCAATGGTGATGGTTACAATATTCCAAAATTACTTTCAACCGCAAAAAATCGAAAATTAACAAAAAATAAGTGATTAATTAGTGATATTTTTATTTAAAAATGAGATGTTGGTCCTTTAATGTTGTTTATATGTCCAAAATCTATCTAGAACGTGACCTCAATGTCTATACTTTAAATAAATACGGTTAGTGAAGGTCAACAAATTTTTGTTAATAAGAAATCGAGGCTGAAACGATAATTTATTTTTTTAAATTTAACAAATTTTTTTCTCGGAAACTATAGACTTCAAAGAAAATATTCTTTAAAAAAATATGACTTAAATTCGTCAATACCTTCAAAAATTTTTTCGCAGCGTTTTAAAACAATTTCTGGTTTTACAAAAATTCGGAAATTGAAAATTTGAAAAAAGCTCTAAAAAAATCTGCACATTGATGAAAAAAAAATTGTCATTTCAACCTCCACTTATTTCAACCGTATTTATTTGAATTTTAGACATCGAGGACGTTCTAGATAGATTTTGGACATATAAACAAACGTTAAAGGAACGAAATCTCATTTATAAAAATTAATATCACTAAAAAAAATTAAGTATTTTTTGTTAATTCCTGATTTTTTGCGGTTAAAAGTCATTTTGGAACATTGTGACCATCACCATTGGAAAGATCATCCGCGAAAACATAAGAAACAATGATTTCATTGTATGGGGACAGCGCAAACTTGAATGCTGAAAATGCGTCCTCTGTCCATTAATGGGTTAATCTCTTCAAATTAGTTTCCAAGTAGACTTCTTCATACAATTGATTAAACAAATAGTTCTAACAAGTTTCATCTCCAGTCATATATAATGACTGATTATATATAATGTACTCTTGACTTTCTACGTCTACTTCCTCACGATTCGAACCGAACCGGACAGAAAGTCGGAACAGGCAAGATAGGAACGTCCACTCGACCTGTCAGCAAGATACTTATTCCTTTTAAGAGTGTAAATTGTTAGTTGTAAGTTACACGGCCGTGATTCTTTTACACTTGGTTTCTATAGTGCAGGATCCTCGATAAGTGGCCCTTAACGACGAGTATGATGGGTCTGACGTTATGACTGCAATTTTATGGTAGTTGAAGTGAGTTTTAGATTTCTAATTTACAACACATCATTCATACCTGGATCATAAGGTTTTTCCGTTTAATTAAATGAACATCAAAATTTTAGCGAGGTCAGGGTTTATGGATAACTTTATTGACTTCAGTTTTGGAGCAATAGAAACCGAAGATTTACGCCAATTAAAAGCGTTCGAAACCTCTCATACTACAAAAATTACAAGATTATTTTCCACGATTTAGATGCTTGTATTTCAGAATACTCATAAAACTTGGAAAACTCGATTTTTATTATATGCGTTTAGTTTAATGGACACCCGTTACGTAAATATTAAGCATAAATTAAGATCTTTGACATTTTTTGCAATGGTTTGTATTATTTAACTTCATATTTCTGAGTAACACTATTTAACATTTATTTATGTAAGGAAAATGAACGCACATGTCCTTCGTCATAGTATCATGTCACTTTTCACTAAAAACCTTTGCTCATCCTCTTCGAAATAACCAATGGTTTTCTACCAATAAATGGGTCATTTTTTAATGAAAGTATATTCTAGAATTTTGAAAAATAGATTTAATAAATACGCATTCGAATATTTTATACTTCTATCGTCGAATTAAGTGATTATCATAACGCATTTTAGAATAAATTTAAATTATGGGATGCACGTTTATACGTCGGACAATGTAGGGAGTAGGCTATAATTTATAGAAAATACTACTATAGTAATTTACGTACTAAATAGTGTGGGCGGCTAAGTAGAACCCAATATTGGCGTTTGAAGTATCGATTGTTATTGAAGTATTGAAAATATCGACATACGTGAATGAACGTAATATGAAATAATGCAGTAGGTAATATAACTGTCAGTAGTAGTGACAATTGGAAAACAAACATTTTATGTATTAAATTCAATTTATGTAAGTATATTAATGTCTTAATTTTATTTTTGTTGTTTCTTAATATATTCTGTCCGTATATTTAGAAAACTAACAATATTTATACAATCTACCTCCATCTTGATAAGGGTTTTTAAAGTAGTCCGAAACGTAGAGGAATATTATATAAAAAATACTAGGAAACAAGCCGCATGTATTATATTCAACCTAAACTTTATTATGTAATTTATTTATTAATGTTTTCTGAATATTTACGTCCATATTAAAAGTCTCTATTCTTAGGACTAAATAACAAAGAATTTATTGAGCATTCGACTGGCAATCGAACGGTTCCTAGTTCAAGTCTCCGCGCGGCAGATTTTTTTAATAAAAAATAAATTCAGAAAATCGTATAAAATTGATATTATTTTCACCCTTACGGCAATTACATTTTTTTTCAGTAAATAATTGCAATTTATTCCGAATTGAGCAGACATGTTCCTGACGTGAGAATTTTTATATTATATTATAATAAATACTTGGTCGAATAAAAGTATTAAAATGAATTAGTTTGTAATTAATTTTGACGAATCATTAATTGTGACGTAGAATTTTCAAAATTCTGTGAGAAAGAAATATTATATGGATTTTCGAAAGTAGAATGTGAAATGCGTGCTAATTTAACGATTACCTTTTTACATGTGGATTTAGCAGCTGAAAAAATACGGGCCGTGACTAGTTTTGACTAGTCATTCTTCGATACTTCCCATTCATTAATTTTTCTTCATTGATATGACCTGAAAATTGGATTATAAGAATAATCTGTTCTTTATATAATTCGAAATTGACAATCACCATTTTAAAATGGCTCATGTTTTTTATTTATGTGAATAATAGATTTTTATAACATTATTTACGAAATTGACGTTAATTTTCGAATTAAACTTTCGGATTTATCCTTTGAGCCATGGTGTCCATATTTTTGGTGATATATTACTTTATTTTGATGAAGTTTTTTACTTCTTTTATTCGATAACATATTAGGAATTAGAAATAAATCAATATTTATTAGTAATTATTATGTTATAATGTTTGGACGATGTTACTAAAAAATTACGAAATTCGGAGGTTTCGAGGGTTGCAGATTACAAATGTAAACTCAGATTTTGAAAATTGAAAATGGCAAGCTAAAATTATAAAATCACTTAACTGGTACTCGGGACATTCGCTGAGTACTAATCTGAACTCAAAATTTGAAATTTCAAAATTGAAGATCCTATTGCAGCTTTCCTGTAGTGTGTCACCTTGTAAAAAGGAAATAAACGCTTTTCTGTTACTGAATAAAAATTTGATAAAAATAAATAAATTGAAAAAAATAATTAAATCAGATTTTTAATCAGGGACCCTAAGAAACTTCTGGCAACTTAGGGCGGGGTATATACATGATGTATAACCTAAACGGAACGAAATTCCTAGAAAATATACGATGGGTACATTTGGTAGTATTAGTTTGTGATAAGGGTACCCTTTTTCTAAGAGGTCCACCGGAAAATACGGTGTGAGCTTTGTACGGAGACAGAATCTCAAGTAAACAAACATTGCAGCGTTATACAAAAATATTATGAACCGAATACATGCTATAATCACTCGACATTTGTTAGAAATATAATACACAGGCCGACAAAATTTGAGAAAATTGCAGAACCAAGAACCAGAACATATTTTCCAAAGCTATTTGACGCGCTGAATTCGAATTCAAACTCATAATAGCACCTACGCGTCAGGTTTTTGAGTTATTTTAACCTAAAAGGGCAAAAGTACGTTTTTTACCTACTTTAACACAGACCTAAATTTCGAATGGCTGTTAAAATGTTCGGTGTTGCTGATTAGGAATTTGAGTCGGAATAACAAAATTCAAAATGTCGGATTCAATATGGCTGACAGCTTTTGTAAAAATCGACCTAATTTGCTTCAAACTTGTTACTCGGTGGTTTTCGAGGTTGCTGAATACGAAACTAACACCAAAATTGCACAATTTTAAGACCCTGATCTAATATGCCGACCACATTTTTTAGAAGATGAATATTGCCGAATTTGCGAAACTCAAAAACTTCAACAGACGATACCTCAGTGACCAATAAAGATTTTTCTAAGTTTAAAAACGGACTTTGAAGGGCAAATACAGTACTTTGAGATACCGTAACGATCGTTTTGAAAAAAAATCTGTCTTGAAGTTACAGCACCTCAAATGTACCCAAAAAATGTACTTTTTGCACTTTTAGGTTAAAATATCTCAAAAACCTGACGTGTAGGGGCTATTCGGAGGTTGAATTCGAATTCAGTGCGTCAAATACCTTCGGAAAAGTATGTTCTGGTTCTTGGTTCTAAAATTTGTCGGCCTGTGATATGAAACCACAATAATGTCTTAACCCCATATTAATAATTAATTTTGCAGCAATTGTTTGCTTCCTTACTTCAAGAACATGTTCGGAAACGTAAATAAATCAATATTTTTAATTAATTATCATGTTATATTGTTTAAACAAATTAAACAAAGTGTAAAAATAGAGGATGTTTTACGAAAAATATATGTGGAGCAGAAAACGTCACTTAAACATGACGAGAATGGGAACTCGGGGGCTTTCAGCGTCGCTGATTACGAATCAGGCCTCAGATTTTCAACATTCAAAATGGCGAATCCAATATGGCCGACCGAATTGCATAAATTTATTTGATCGACGTGAAATTAGGTACTCGGGGGTTTTCGGGATCACTGATTACGAATCAGCCCTCAGATTTTCAAAATTCAAAATGGCTTATCCAAAATGGCCGACCGAAATGTAACAAAGAGTCAAATTCATCCTGGATTTCAGTCGGCCATACTGGATCCGCTATTTTGAATTTTGAAAATCTGCGGCCAAATTCGTAATCAGCGATCCAAAAACTCCCAAATTTCAGCTATTTTCAGCGTAAAGAAAAATATATGCTTCAAAGGGCTAATGTAAAGCTCGGCGTCTTTTCCAACGAAGGTGACCCAATGTATAAATATACGAAGGTTCTCTCAGTGTACTGTCAATTTTTATTGCAACATTCGTAAACGGTGGTCTAAAACACGTAAATAAAAGTATCGACGACTTATTTTTCTACAGCTGAAGTAGTAGGATCGTTATTTTGAGTTTAATTTTCTCTTAAATGATCGATAAAAGGTCGAATTTCAGTGGACCAGTGCACGGAGAAAAAATTTCCTGAAAAATTACCGTGCTAGTCACCTGAAAACGGGTGCAACTTGATTTTTCGGAAATATTTATAGCAACAGACAAGAAATATTGCTTTTCTGGACAGGAATATTTGCAATAACAGCTAGATATTTTTATGTACGAGTTAGTCGAAATGTTTAGTGTAGCACGTTAAAATTTACAGGACATTGAATGTTTAAGTTAGTGCAAGTCAAATAATCCCCAATATTTGAAGAATTTATAATATGTTGCTTCATTATTTTTACTATGCCTATAAATACTATAATACTATGCCTATAAATACTTTACTATACTTATAAATAAAAAAGTTATTAATTTTTTAATGCAGAACTGCGAAATTTGTGTTTTTATACGTTCAGGCGCTTCGTTTATCGAGCATCCGAAAACTTTCAGCGAGAAAGTTGTTCATTAAGGTATGAACAAATTTTGTGGAAAGTTTCATCTCGATTGCATTAATAGTTTAAAAGTAATGAATATTTAATGTTGGTCGTGGCCTTGCGCGCATCGCCGTGGCACACATGACGCGCTGGCCGTCGGCCGCTACCTATTTTAAACATTCATTAATTTTAAAACTATTAATGAAATTGAGATGAAACTTTCCAGAAAATTTGTTCATACCTTAATGAACAACTTTCTCGCTGCAAGTTTTCGGATGCTTGAAATTCGCTCGATAAACGAAGCGCCTGAATCTATAAAAACACAAATTTCGCAGTTCTGCATTAAAAAATTAATAACTTTTTTATTTATTAAGATATATCACTTTTTCTTAGTGCACTAGATCTAGAAAACTATAATGAACAATTTTATTTTTTATTCTTTTCAAAATTCTCAAAATTGACCGAGTTATAGCGAGTTGAAATAAAAAGTATTTGCGAACTGGCCACGCAGAAACCAGTGCTGCGTAGACAGGACTCGGTCGTGTTTCTTTCTTTCCGTGTAGTGGCACAGGAATTTTTACTGTGCTCTTGATCCGAAATTGTACATGTTACTTTGGAAAAATTCAGCATAGCAATGTAAATTTTACTTTGCCAACAACATGCACTGCGTTTATGGGACAGCACGGTAATTTTTCAGGACATTTCCGTACAAAAATTCTGGGAATTTTTTCTCCGTGTGGTTCAAATAGTCGGTACAGAAGTGCAAAAATAAAGGTAAAGTCATTTTTGAAATAAATGAAACTGATCGAAAGTAATGCCACGCAATAGAAACATATGCATCAGCGAATCGTAATTCGATATTTTTTGAATGTCGGACGGAGCAGAATTTGAGCCGTATGGGTTCCCTAGTGAAGATCGCACGTATCTCCCACAAATTCCCATATGCAATTTTGCTGTATATTTCCTCGAGTATGATATGTCAGAGAGAAATGTAATATTTATAAACAAGATAGTTGCACTTTCATCAGTCACGTGGCATCTTTGTGCGGTGAAGGCGAGATTCCCCCGCGAAGAGGTAACCACCGCCCGTTCCCGTGTCCTCTAGATAGAGCCGAGAGCCGCAGCAGCTATGCAGCCGAGGACAAGACCATGGACCGGAACCCTCCCACCAGCATCATTGCCGCTACTCTCGTTTACCAAGATACATACCTGGCTCTCTCGGGCACTCTAATTCACCTCTGTAACTGTAACGGGCGTCCCCACTATATGCCGCTATGTTATAGCTGTAGCCGATCCACACCCGCTCGGCGAACCGCGCCGATGAATCGGTTGTCCTACGACGAGACCCGCTATTGCGGTTTCGGACTCCAGAGATATATTATAGTCTCCGACGGGTTTCCACTACGACCGACCGGTCTTTTCTTTTTCCTTTCTTTTTTCTTATTTTCCTCACTTCATACCCTAACCACGACCAGATTCCAATTATTAAGATTATTCTTTAGATCACTGCAATTAACCATCTTTCTTCATCTATACCGCTTACGAATTTTCTTTGGTGGGTTACCTTTTGTTGACTTTTAACCCTTTGAATGTGTTAAAATTGGGTGCACCTCGAAACCCCGACAAATCATAAAACAGACAATTAAAAAATCAGATATGTCTACATTATGAAATGCACGGGAAAAAGTCATAAGTAGAATTTGCCGAACTTAGTTAAGTAAAATTTATCGAGTCTCATTTAAAAGCAAAATTTATTGAAGAATATACATAAATAGTATTCTAGCCCTTAAGTAATAAGTTTTTAAATGATGTTTAATCACAGATTAACGAAAAACTAGGCTAGATATTCTATAACAACACTCGCAAGAACATTGACACCAGTTATATTAAATACAAAAATTATCTGAATTTGTTTACTTACATTAGATTTTAATACATCATTGATGTTAATCAAGCATTTAAAAGATAAATTCCACATAAACTGCAGAAAATTAGGATTGTTCTTTTAATTATTTTTATTGACAATGGTTACTCAACTTTTTCGGTAAATTTTACATAAGTTCTAGGTAGAACCTACTAATTATGTTTTTCTGTGTGTGTGGATTTTAAATGTCCGTTTTTTGAAGTGCACCCTTAAAATTAACCCGTACCCTTTTCTTTTCACTTTTTTCTATTTTTTTGTCAGTATTTCTTACATTCTAATTCCGACCTTTTAAAAAATATTATCAATGCGCATATTATGCTCTTATAAATAAATAAAATCTGTAAAATTACTTTTTTGTCATTAAATGTATCCAATATATGCAATTAGTCTACGAAATCATTTTTTCGAATCGCGGATTTTGAATCTATGATCAGTTTTGAATATTCAAAACGTCAGATTTCAGAAGTTTTTGATCATTGATCAAACAGTTTCAAGATTTTGAAAATTGTAAACAATTTCATCATATTCTTTGGTCAATTCTAAATAGTTTTTGTCCAGTAACATTTTGTCATTAGCCTATTATTTTCAAATAAAAAATTCCTGAACTTTTTGACGAATTTTTCGTATCTGAGCCGGCATTTTAGATACTTTCAGCATTATTTTCAACATTGTACCAGGTACATTTTAAAATATAGCCTTCGAAAACATTTTTCTACATAGAATTGGATGCGTATACCACCGGTTTCTTATAAAAATGTTCGATCTAAAAATGTTTTCAATAAAAAACACATTTTTTTGAGATAACTTTTTAAGCTATTGATAAATTCTGTGCCCATATTTTGAAAGAGCATGACATTTTAAGTCGGATATGTTGTATCGATTTTTTTTTGGTGCTTGTAGTATGAAAAATCATCGAAAATTGACTACATTTGGTACTTAATGGGTTAAAATCTACGCATAAGCGTAAATTTCGCCGGTCACTGGGGGTCCAGCAGACCCCACGATGAATTTAAAGATAAATATTTCACTTTATAAGTTCAAAACACCTATCGGTAATTTAAAGTACTACCAATAAATTTCTGGTAATAACTTTGACAAACGTCAGTATACTCATGGTTCGTTACAAAATTTAGTCGATTTCGTGGCGGGGTCTAGCGGACCCCAGTGTTACTGCGGCGTATACTTTGATGAAAATAAAAAAGCTCTTATTTCATGATTCGTGTGGAATAAATAATCCAAATAACAAGGTAAATAATCCGTATTGTACGTCTATTATTTACTGTCAATATTATTATGAGACATATATTAGTTTTTTGAGATGGCTTACAATTTAAGAGTTCGTAATATTCGTAAGCAATTAGAAGAGACTGAGTAAAATCAAACTATTGGCGGAAATGCTTCAGAACTGTTTTATAAGCAGGATGTAAATTACTTTATTTGTTCAGTCATATGACTTATATTTAAAAATTATGTATAAATAAATAAAGTACGCAGGTAAAAATTATGTATTTTATGTTTTAAACATTATACACTTCATTCATGTAAATAAATACCTTTTTTAAATTGAAAGTACGTCCAGAAAATTTCATTAAAAAATATTAAAAATATAATAAGTTATGATTTTTTAAGTAAATAAAGTCATTTTTGCACTTTTTTTTTTATTTGTAATTTTCTTTACTTTGTTAGATGCAAACTTATACAAATTGAACAATGGGGTCATAATTTGGGATGGTTGAACAAGGTCTCAGAATTTTTGTAACTTGCTACGACTACCCTTTTAATATAAGAACGATTTTAAGCATTGGGGTCCGGAAGACCCCATGTGTCGTTCGTAGCATTTTTAGGAGGTGTGGCCGGCGAAGGTTAATGATTATTTTAGGAGCTCTTTCTGACAAGTATTTAAGACATCTTACAATTTTTAAGACTTCCTAATTATGTCATTTTGCTATTTGAGTTTCGACGACTCTGAGTTCCTAGCGATAAGTAATTATTTAATTTCACTGTTATTAAGGCCCTGTTCAATCGCGTTACGCTATAGTCACGGTCTGTGCATTAGGTCGAAGTAAACAAAATTTCAACGGTTTTAAGGTTTTAAAGCATGGTCAACAAATATTACTTTTATATTTGATCAATGTTGAGAAATTGAAATACAAAGAACTCACAGTAACTATAAATGCCCTTAGTATTACCAACAATGATCAAATAAAAAGTTAGTCTTTGCCTAATTTATTAAGTAATTTTGTTGACCGGATATCTTAAAATCTTTGAGAATTTTTTCCTTCCGAACCCAATGCACATTTATCTAATGTCTTGGAACGCTATTTACTTGAGTGTTAACAGTATACACCGCTCAATTTCTGTCAGATACGAATCTGCGCCTGGATGCCTATTTCTGGGTATGTCTCTGTTGAAATATGCAGCAGACTACATATTATTTAAAAAATAATACTAAGATTAAACTGTTCAAATAAATACGAATCGTTCTTGTCGTATTTATAGTGCATACTTCTGCACTACAAGGCAGTAATAGATGCATACGTTAATAATAGCAGCAAAGTATTTTATGTAATACATTTACTGTAACGGAAAAGGCGGAAGAAAATTATCGTTTCAATTCGTCAAAAGCAGTAGAATCTACTTGGAGTTATACAGGATTTTATGGTATCAGTTTTCGAAAGCTTCAGTGATATAATACAGTAAACTGTAATTCAATTCTAAAATAAAACACACGTATCATATTGGATTTTTCTTGTATTGTTGTTAAAAAGTTGCTAATGCGTTTAATCAAAATTTATAAAAATAGTACATTTTTTAATTAAATGACCATTACATTTATAAATTTGAAAGGGTTGGTTTAATATTACCAACGTGTCACACCCAATGTTTCAGCTACATTTTGGGTCCTCTTTAGGGGTTTCTATCTCGATAAATTGGTAATGATGTGATGAGTTGGTAAAATTAATTCTACCCACTCAAATTTAGAACTGTAATGGACATTTAATTAAAATAATTATTTACCAATTCAAATCAATAGTTGTTTTTATCTTACAATTTATTACAAAGTTAATGTCAAAAGTTTGTAAACAACTCTTTGATGTTTCTAGATAATATTTAATATTTTAGCATTATAATAAAGAACGTGTGAACATTTCCAGATGTCGTGTATGCCTTAGTAACCACACAGAACACAATTTTGTCATTTTTTGGTTCTTTGTCATCTGACGAACAGTCCTAAAAAATCTTTGGGAATCATTCATCTTATGTTTTGTAGTGGATTATCCAAAATGTCTGTTAAACATTGAAAAATTGAAAATTTTCTCAATGAACGTAGCAAATTTTACGAAGCACAATAGCAAAAAGAACAGCAGGAGGTCGATAAAACTCAGGTTCTATCTAAATTGAAAATATTTTTGCAAATTTTCTTAAACAAAAGTCTTTCAGTGTTTATCGAATCTTGCCAATTGTTGTATTTCCAAACCATATGTAAATCGCGTTTATCGCGATTCGCCGATATCTGAACTGAAAATAAATATGGTACGCAACGCTTAAAAAGTCATATGTAAAAAGTAAATGTCGAGGACAATGACAAAATGTCTTCTTAAAACTTAATTTTTTTAACTGTAAACTTTAGAAAACTTTTTCACAGAATAATTGCGTAAATTATAGCATTACATTTTTTGTTTACAACTTTTGTTTTATAAGAAAACAAAGCATTACTGTTCTTAAAAAAGTTCTTTTCGAGAAAAAGATTCTCTACAACTTTAAAACGTACGATTGCAAATTTCTGAACCTATTGGCAAACATCTCTATTTATTTAAAAATGAAATTACTACTTTTCACAATTTCTGAATAATTTTAGGGATTAGTTAATAAATTTGGAAAAATGAGTTCGGTAAAGTTGTTGAAAATCTTTATGGCGCTACAAAGAACTTTTGAATTATTAACAAATGTTGTATAATAAATCATGTTTGCTTACCTAACCTCACCAAACCTAACCTAACCATACCTGGCCTAACCTAACATAACCTAACCTAACTTAACTAATCCTTACCTAGGTTAAAATAAATAATACTTTCTTCCTTCAACGATGTCATTATTGGGGAAAATTAAATGCTTGGAAACATTAATAAATATTTTTCCCAAAGATAGTATATTTCGACGTTTATTAATTTAGAAAATCGAAATTTTGATAAAAGTCATTAAAAAATTTGCAAAAAATGGAGAGTAGTCCTTAAACAATATTATTCTTGTTGTAAGGAATTTTGATCGAAAGTTTTTATGAAAAAGGATTATTAGTTTGTAAAAACGGTACTAAAAAACTCCTCACAACATAACGTCTTAAAATTGATAAATTTTCAACTTTTTATTGAGGACTAGTGCAGAACTGTATTGACCATTCAAATATTTGTTGACAAATTTATTTATCAATTTTTTAATGACTTTTTTCAAAATTTTGAATTTTTTAAAAAACGAAAATTGTATTTAAAACCACTTTTAAAAGTAGGAGAGCATTATTTGTCTAATTTATTCCAAGACGTTATTGTTATATGAAAATCTTTTCTAAAGTTCATAGTTTTTAAGAAAAAAGTAATTCTTACAAAAAAAATGTAATCATATTTTTTTGTTAATTTTAATTTATTCGTGGTTAAAAGTCATGTGAGAAAATTCAAACCAGCACCATTATAAAAAGCCCCCTAAAGGATATAAGATACAACATTTCCAAAATAATTGTAGGATAGAATCATCTTAGCCCCATCGTTGATTCTTAAAGCTTTATGGAAAAAATAGTTACTTTTTATTCTCTTTTTCCATATTATTTATATCGCGCAATTATTCTTGATCTTCCATACTCTTTTACTTTTATTTTGCTCTGCGACTCTACGAAAATAGAATGCATATGATTTATATGCAACACAGTAAACTCCACGTTCAATGGATCTTCCAGAATCTACTATATACAATGGACAATGTGCAGTTTCTTTTTCTGTATGGTTCATTTCGTAAGGCCATTCATAATCTAACGGAATATTTCAGTGATTTAATCGGAAATAAGCATCTCGGGTTTTTCTGAAACATTTCCTGTTTGGTTCTGACGTATTTTTCTACGTTGCGCCTTCAATATATTTAAGAAACGATTTGTTATTTTCACTCATACTAACGAACCGAGAAATGATGGGCATGCTTGTCCGTCAATGAATTATGTTGGCAGTTTAACAATCGATCATTCAATTAAACCATTAATACGAATTTCGATTTCGTTAATCAATGGATGAGTCACTGTTCAATTATTCCATCAATCACTTTAATATATTGGAAAAAATGCAATGAATTTGAAAAATTTGCATAAAGTATCCATAAATCTGGTAGGTCCATTTCCTGCAGAAGATGAATTACGTAATGGTATAATACATGTACCGAAAGGAGACACTGAAATGTTTACGGGTGTAAATATAGAAAAAACTGTTGATGGACGGGTGTAAAAGCTGTCTGCGTTGTACAAACAGGATCATTAGAACGACTTTATAGTATTTTTGTCAAGAGGTAGATCAATTCATAGTTAGAAATGTCTAAATATCATTAGCATCGCATCATTAACTCGGAATTAATTATTAAAAACTTTAGTACGAAAGTAATGCATAATAATTATTTTGTTCGCTTGTCACAATGGTGTTTTAGTATTTTAATATAAAAAAAATCAGGCCCGAACTCGAGAGATTTGACATGCCGAGACTTCAAACCTAGACTCTTTCTGTTGACAGTCGAATGCTCGAGGTTGGGCGTCTCAGATTTCCGAATTGTTTCAGAAAATAGACTTCCATGAATTGTGTACCTAAAAAAACGGAAAATTCAGTTGGTTTGAAAGTATAACTTTGTTTCGAACCCCGAAGGTCCACGCCCTGATGCAAATAAGTAGGCAGCAATCGTGTAAACCGAGGAGCTGTTCAGCATCCGATCCGCTTTAGTCTCTTGCACAATCGCCTTCTTCTCGACACAGTTAACTCAGGGCGTTTCGTACCGATAAAAAAAACGACAGGAAATACGAGGAGTTCTCGCTCGCAGGATTCTTAGTCGCTGACGGCAATTCCTCTCGCTTTTTCCCATCGAATATCAGTCTTTGGAAACGAGAAAGAGTCCGAATTAGTCGAGCCTGAAATCTTTTCTGGGCCGATTTTGCTTCATCGGAAGCTAATTGGGCCGTGCTCATTAAAGTCTCTGCCAGGTAGAAAAAGAGCATTGGGACTCAGAGCCTGGAATCGGTGATAGAAATCAATTATTGTTCGGAATTACGATTCGCAAATGGGAAGGATTTATCAACGCTTTGATGCAGAATTTTTTAATCGCTGGTAGTCAATTATTTATTTTCTCAAGTAATTATTTTAACTTTTTCGTTTACGACTCAATTACCTTGCTTGATTTACGATAATTTTTTTCGATTAAGGTAGTTCCTGTTCCGATGTGATTCTAAAATAATATATTTCGATGCAAGAGGTCGAACGGATCTTTTACACCCTGGTGCCGATATTCCACTTTCGAGTCTTACGAAAGTCAGAAGAGTTATGACGAAAAAAGTAACATCTGTCATCTTTGTTCTCCAGTCATCGTGATATACACCGAAAGGTAATATCTTATATATAGTTACGATAATTGTTAATTCAATGTCATAATAGAAGCACTAACCTAACACAACGAAAACACAGTACAGGAAGGTTATTAGTTGGAAAATAAATGATGTTATAAAAACCAAAGCTTAAAACTAATGCTAGTGTTTTGTTGTATAATAAAATAATAATCACGTGACGTCATCAGACTTTTTTATTCCATGATCTATTTCCTAATGGCTCAATTGTTTGTTCCCTAGTAGCAAAAAGGCATTTAGAAAAAGTGAATCTAGTAATAGAAAACTAAAACAATGACATTTAATAAACAATGAAACATCGACAAATTTTTAATTATAGACATAATGTCATCGATCATCACACCCATGGGAAGTCTTGGGGTCGCAGGCAATAGAATGCAGAGTCTCTGGCTGGGAAGCGAAGTTTGCAAATGCGAATGCCGACCCGCCTTTGATTCAAAGGCGACTTAAATATCGGGTTCGACAAATCGACCCTGAAGATCCACCGACACGCGACTCACCTTTCCTTGCTTTACGAGAATTTATTACTTTCACTCCATCGACGACGATAATGGCATAATTTATTCTTGTTGCAACGGTGTCGCTGTAATGATCGGCATTTTGCGCATCGTCTCCTCTTTATTACACGTTTATTTTTCCTTTTCGCAAGTAGACATTTTCATCGTAATTATATACACTTAAGTTTCGTTCTTAGTTGGTAATTGATTAATGTCCCAGTGTTTTCGTGTACGGGCTATAATTATAAAGGCTTTTATAATATGCAAGTTTTTATTGGGACGTAATAACGGAAAACTTTATTACATTAATAACATGGGATTATTTGGTGTACCCATATTACTCTCTTGGAATGTAGCTTTATTCGAAAAGGTGTTAATCATGGGGTTGAGACAACATTTTGAAAAGTATTCCAGACATCACAAGACGCGCCCTTTGGCCGGAACCTTCCGGCCGAAAGAAACTTACGTCTTTATATCTTCACTAATTGCGGTGAATTTTGTTTTAAAATAAAGTTGTTCAAACGTGTGAAAGTAACTTTTCTTTTGCGAAATGTTTGAAAGTTACCAAAAATGGTATGTTTTTTAGTTGTATAATCGAAATAGTCATACGGTGACTTTATTTAACTCATATGGGGAATGCTATGTTTAGAATGTTTGTTTCATAAACTGAATGGTCCTTAACTGATTCTAAATATTCTAACTTGAAGTCTACATTTGTAAGCTTATATGAAATAATAAAATTAGGGAGGACTTTTGACCTACAAAGTAATTGCTCACTGATAGTAGGCCTCCACCTACTACCACGAGCAATTATGAATGGTAAATACTCCCAACGTTTTGGACCTCTTGGGTCCCTCTTCAGGGGAAAATAATGTGCTTGCAAGGATTAAAATTCGCGAGTGGCCGGTGTTCGTGTCCGGTCACGCTTTATATACTCAATTTGACGGTGGTAGTGGGGAGTAATTTTTCAATCTTAGTAATAGGTCATCGTATATGGTATTTAAATGTTGACAAACTTCAACTTTATTCTAAAATTTGTACATCCGTCTATTTAAAGTCATGGTCGCTTTCCAGTCGATGGTCCGTAATGACCGAATTACGTTGTGAAT
The DNA here is from genome assembly GCA_030407085.1 of Trichopria drosophilae. NCBI lineage: Eukaryota > Metazoa > Arthropoda > Insecta > Hymenoptera > Diapriidae > Trichopria > Trichopria drosophilae. The sequence continues at coordinate 108,012,491 of CM059585.1, read as the reverse complement.
TTCTACGGATATTAGCCTCATGTTCGCTAATTCTTATTTTGAGGCGTCTTTTCGTCTCACCCACAGAAGTGGCGTCACAATCGTTGCATTTAATACAATACACCGAATTGTTTTTTTCTCCTATTTAGCTTATCTTTACCGTTTGCAATAATTGATATTAAATTATGCCTAAGAGAAGGAACAGTTGTAAATTTACAACGTCTTAATTTGTGTTGTAAAGAATGGTAATGGCCATTGATGTATGGGACCTTGAGATAAAATTTTGACGCTATCAGTTTCAGAACTGTTTGATGAAGAATCATTGTTATTCAACAGGATACGTTTGTTAACCTGTTTATGTATCAAATCTTTTGGATAATTATTTTCCGTTAGTAGTTGTGTAATTTTTAATTTGTTGTTTTTCTGGAATTGTAGTTCAACATTTTTTACAGCTCTGTCAACTAGATTGTCGATGATCGCTATTTTTTGAGAAAGAGGATGGTAAGAGTTGAAATTTAAGAATCTTCCAGAATATGTTGGTGTTGTAAACCAATCAAACTGTAGAGTTGCTGTATTCTCATTTTTAATTAACAACATTGGTTATAATACCGTTGATTGAACCGAAAGTAAGTGTTGTATAGAAATTCAATAATATTTAAAAAAGTCAACTAACGGAATTAACGAAATCTACTAATATAAATGTACCTCCTTATAATACTATTTTTTAAAAGTTGTAAAGGAATATTTGTGAACAAGGAAGTTATATCAAGTGATACTAAAACATGATCGCTAGGTATTTTTTATCTGGAATTAACGAACGAAGATAACACCTGTTTTTAATGTCAAATTTGTTTTTTTTTGTGTGCTTTTCTAAAAATTCATATAAGAATTTTGCTACCGGGTAGGTTGGATTGCCTATCAACGATATTATAGGTCTTAATGGCACATCTTTTTTATGGATCTTGGGCAAACCCTTGTCTGTCTGGGTGAAATCGTTGTTATGAAAATTTCTGGGCAAAAACTCATCATTTAAATATTTTAACATTTCATGGCATAAAAGATTTAAAGGATAACGACGGTAATATAGGTATTTTCATCAGAAAATAACGCTTCCATTTGGTGTTTGTAAATACAGTGGTCCTTATCCTAAGTTATCCCATCCAAAGTTATACGGCCGTCCAAAGTTATACAGTTTCCCCATCCAAAGTTATACTATTCATTTCCCCTCTTCCCCCGCCATAACGTGTCGATGTTGCTTCACGGCGGCACTCAAACACAAGCACGCAGTAGCTGCTGGTTGCTCATTTTCCATATTATCCATTTTTTTCTGGCTAATAAAAATGTTCACTTTTTCAATATTTGATTCTGTCAACTGTCGGTAGAATTTAATTTGACACTTCGGTAATCGGTTGTTTTATGGGTTTGGTTAAGTTAGTCCCACACATTCGCAAGTCGCAACGAACATAAACGAAAATACGGCAGTGGGGGTAGTGAGGGGATATAGCTTTGGACAGTAGGTCGCCATATTGGAAAACCCGACCGCATAACTTAGGATGTGGACTACTGTATTTCGATTCAATGCGACAGTCACTTATATGAAATAGTTCAATGTTTTTAAAAATACAATTTAAAAAATGTTGTCTGATATGTGATATGTTCATAACATATCATTATAAAATGTATATAAAAATGGTGAAGAATTCAAGGATCTTGGCATGTTGCGTATTTCGATTGATAATTGCATCAAAGAAAGTAAGAGCGGCGTGTCAAGTGTCAGCATTCGCAGACGGCATTTGCAATCTGATTTGCATTGTTCTCCAGGGGGCGACACGCGTACGGGTCATTCGCACGCGCGCGTTCTCGGGAACCTATCATTATAATCGTCGGTCGCCTACGCGTGTGCATAATCGCATACAAGCAAGGAGGCCGACACGACGAGGATGTGACAATGCAAGCGTTGAAAAGAGGGTGGGGGTCATCAACAATGACAATGGGTGTCGAGGACGAGTAAACACCGGAAGGAACCTTTCGCGCAGTCAATGAACGGTGACGGCTGTCAAAGAGCCGTGTCCTTCTCCTCGACGAGGACTTTGCCTCGCGGAAGCATCCAGATGTCTCTGTTTTTTATTTCTGACACGACGATCCCGGTTCCGGCTTTTTCGTTGTGTCCAAGGTGAAAATGACTGTTTTCTTGCAACACAATATCATGATTTTTATGGATATCCAATGGAAAACACGAAGCAGAATTTGATCAATTTTTAGAAAATGGACATTTTCGTAAGAAGAAACTATAATACACAATTTGCAGGTATTTTTGAACTCTGACTACGAAAAAAAATACTAAAAATTGTCCGTCGGACAAACTGAAGACGCCATCTTGAAAAACGCAAAAAAATCATGTATTTTGTTGTGAATTGGTATTACCAAGTTTCTCTTGATGTTAATTAATCTAATGTATTTTGCGCAACATTTTCCGCCCTCCATTTGTTGTTGAAAATATTTTTGCGTATGATTTGTACTTTTGAAAATAAACTACAAAAAATACGTGATTAACACTAGCATATTCGTTATCAGGAGACAAGAAAAGGAGAAACATTGGACAATAATTTTTTTACGAAGATATTATTTATTTAACTATTTGTTGCTACGCATTACTTTCATTTTTTAAGTTATGATGATTTTTCAGATGTCTACTTCGGTTTTAATACTGCGTGAATTCAATCCTATAGATGCTTTGAAAACTTAAAAGTATCGAATTCTATTTCGCCTGAATCCGAATTTTGAGGTTAGAATGTCCTAAGTTCGCAGAACATCGTTTGAAACACCAATTTAATGAAAAAATCATATACTGAAAGGTCGCTCTGAAGGTCATCATAAACGTGTCCACTATTTTACTCTTATTGTAAGTATTTCGACCGCCTGAATTCAAATTTTGAGGTTATAATATGAACAGCGTTTACTTTTACGTTCTTAGACAAAATTATTATGTTTTCATTAAATTGATAATTTAAACAGGATTCCGGGCACCTTAGGACGTTCTAGCCTCGAAATTCGGATTCAGGTGGTCGAAATACATATATGATAAACAAGAATATAATCGCCGACAAATTTTGGCCACTTCCACCATTGGTACAAAATATGATTAAAAAATAAACAAACTGCATAGGCCTCAATACTGAATTTAAAAAATTTCCTACAACTTTTATTGTAAGTATTTTTTTCGAAAAATTGATAGCGAGATAATCAGCAAAAACGAAATCACCCCTAAATTTAAAATGGCGGAAAAAGCATAACAGTGATTTTGTGAATTTTACATTTTTTAGTTACTGAGTGAATGGAACACAAAATTACGGTAAAATAAAATAGTTTGCAATATTAAGCAGGTCTTAGTTGTAAGGAGTACTGCAAAAACGAGCATACTGCACCCAGGAATCAAACTTCACACACAGAATTAAAAATGATCATGTTGTTAGAAGTATTAAATAGTAATACGTTCTTTAATAATAGATTACCAAGTAGAAATTCTTTTTCAAGTAACGATGTAAGCTGTTACGAAAAGTGATAATAAATTGTTTTAGAGGATGACGAAGTTGGACAATGGCAAAATTAAAGTATACCAATTTTAATACATTTTTTTACAAATTTTCTATATACTTTGGCCAAACACCACTCAGTTTCCTAATTTTCACTTCTATAACTCCATGCGTACATCAACCATTCGCTTAAGCAGTGCTAGTTCTATAGCTCAGTTTACAGAGTGTCCGCAGTATCAGACTTCGAGTGCAATTTATTTATTTTATTTAAGTAAATAAATGAGCTGAAGGCCGTATATACAAAGAATATAGATATAATAAGAAAAAATTAAACATTCTAAAATTGGCAACCATATCACAATATTACATACGCTTGAACAGATCATAAATTTGCGTTTGAAAAGCACTAATGGAATCGCAATTCCTAACATTAGGTGGGACCATATTTCACAGGTGACGTAGACGGGAAATAGAGGAGTTGAAACTGCAATTCGAGTTATGCACTTCATAAATACGTGGGGTTTGAAAATTATATAAAATATCACGAACAGAAAACAACGAAGAAATATTATGACAATTAAACCATTTATGAGAGATTTTAAAAGCCATAATACAATCGTAGAATAAGTGAAGCTGGCGCACTGACATCAGATTAAGGTAACGCATAATTGGTTCGTAACTGTTGTCAACAAAGCACATTGGATTGTCGGTTTTATACGAAATGTATCTTAACATTTTGTGCTGGACTGCTTCAAGCTGATTAAACATAGTTTGGGTATAAGGAGACCAGATAACAGATGCATATAAATCTGGAAAAAAGTTCCGCAAGGTGTATAGCCATAAGGGCATCAAATATTTTCGAAAAACAATTCAAAATTGAATATGTCTTGATGAATGCCGGATTTAAAAATGGGATGGATGAAAACAGATTTCCACATGTAAGGAAATACACCAGTACAGATGGATTTATTGAAGAGGAACATCAATGGTTCCACTAAAACATCAGCACATCTTTTAACGAAATAAGGTGGAATCTGGTCAGGTCCAGAATTAACATTACAGAGAAAAAATAAGTCTTAAAATTGTTACATCTTAAATTCGTCATTAGGTGAGGGTTAATTTCAGCCCAAAATTGCGTTAATTTTCTTAAATTCAGTCAATATTTAGGCTTAAAGATCTTACTTCCAGACAACAAAACTGACTTTCAGCCGATATTGTGGTTTGAAATAAGATACGTCTAACTTAGATGCCATGCGCTCGATAAGTCTTATTTTAAGTCAAAATATTGTCTAAAAGTATGTTTTGCTCACTGAAAGTAAGACTTTAAGCCAACACACTGACTGAATTTAAGAAAATTAATGCAATTTCGGGCTTAAATTAAGCCTCACCTGATTGTGAATTTAAAATATAACAATTTTAAGACATTTTTCTCTGTGTATCGGGTTTTTTTTAAATTTGTTTACATGGTTCCAAAAAGGAACCATGTCCGTTATGTACGTTTCCAAATCAGAAATATGCGACTTGTAAGACGCACATGATAATCTAACACATTTAGCTCGCAGATATTAATAAATGCAATATAATCGCAGTGAAAATGAGAATTTTTCCATTTCCTTTTCACAAATAAGTTTTATAAGTTCGGAAAAAAATGAACAAAAGAATTCAAAGTTATACCCACTTGCATAAGACTTTAATTTAAATTCAGCGTACAAATGATAATAATAACGGCACACCAATTCTTCACTTTCGGTATTTAAACACTTTAGAGCCCATGGGTGCACAAAACAAATTTTTTTTTGGCTTGAGTCTAAAAGATCCAGGAAGTGACACCAAGAGCTAATACGCATTCTTTTGAACATTAGTCCTACCAGTGATTTATTATAAATATTTGTGTTTGTATTTAATTCAGGAAATTTTGAAAATGAAGTCACCTACGTTTCTTAATTTTTATATTTCTGAATATTATATTTCATCTTCTCCAATTCATAATAAATCATGTATAGATGCCATAAAACTACATTTATTCGATAAAAACTCCTTCTACTTACGTTTGTTAGTTAAAAACAACATCATTAATAATATAAAAGAATATTTTTACCAGAAATCTTTTCAGGCTATCGGAATATTGATCAGGGCTTGATCCTTCAGTGATAAGATGTGCAATTCAATACCTGATCAGATCTTGGTCAAGATCCAGTAAAGCTTATCTTTTTAGACGTTCGTAGTTAGTTCCGAACGTTAAATTGATATGGACCTGTTATGAGCTAATGATGTCATCATAACCAGTTTATATCACATCAAAAAAAAGATCAATGATTTTTAATGAAATGCATAATCAATATTTCATATAAATAAATTAATAATTATTTCTTTATAATAAATTAAATCTTTTTCAGTTAGATTCAATTTTTTCTTGTTCGCCTAACGGTTTCATTGTTCCTAGTCATGTTTTACATTTTGACCCGCCGTTTTGGATTCGCCTTTTTGAATTTTCAAAAACTGGTAATGGATTCGTAGTCTGAGATCTTGAAAACCTAAAAGTTAGTAAAACAAAAACACCAAATAAACTGCACTTGAAGACAAATTTCAAATTGTTATTCACTAAAACTGAATTTTAACCCTTACTAGTACAACGTGGGTCAATATGACGCGAGCAAAAGTGACATGAGGCTATAACGTTTCCTTAAGTACCGCCATATTTTTATACAAAGTTATATAACAAAATAATTAGTAACAAAATATTATTATTCAGACTTCAACTTCAAGGTTAAAAGAAGCTTCATGAATTTTTTCCGATTTTTTGAAGCACTTTAGCACCGTTATTGGAGTCAAAAAAACGTTGTACCAGTAAGGGGTAAGTGATTATATTCTTGGAACAACAATGGGGGGGGGGGGCAAATTTTTTTTTTGTTTTCGAGAAAATTGTATGTGCATTAATTTACTTTTGCATCATATTTGCATCAAATGACATGCAGAGGAGTTATTCCAAAAACAGAAATCACTTTCCATAAAATTTTAGAAATTTTGCTCAATTATATTTATGATAATGACCGATTTGGTTATTACAAAGGTTATTTTTAATCTTAAAATATATCTTTCAAACAATAAATATTTTGTACAAAAACCACCAATTATTTTCATTGTTATCTTAAAATTACCATAAGACATCACTTAAATCGCATAAAAAATATACTAGAGGAGTCGTAACTTTTGGGTTGAACTTCATCATGAGAAGCATCAGGATTGGCACTGCGCCGACAGTGAGGTAGGTACATATATTATGCATATGATGTCGGGAATGTTCATGCATACATATATGTATTGTGCACATAGGTGCCAGTCACGCTGGTGGACGCGCTCCTCCCACAACCTACTTGACGCCCTATTGGCCAATCCAGCGGCGTTTGGCGCGTTACTCGTTAGCTCCTCTCGAACCTAGAAACGACCGTTCAATCGGATGCATTTCATTCTTTCTTCGCATTACGAGCTTCACCGAAGCGTAAGTTGGGGGCGTTCGTTTTTCCGTTATTCAACACGTGCTTCGCTATGCATCCAACGGTTTGCCCCTAAAATTGACTCCATTTTCACCTATTTATGTGCCTTTTTCTAAACAAAACATAAATTTATTGTTGTTTTTGTTGAAAATAATTTGGGAAATGTCATATCAATATTGTTTTGGCATAGGACAATCAAAATATGGATTTAGAGCATTTTATTATTTTATAGGTCTACAAAATGAATGTATGTACATTTAACGAGAACTCAAATACAAATTAAGTGCATCAAAACAAAAATTAATCATTTACATATAATCTTGAACATTTCGACGCCTCCTATTCATATAATGCTGCTTCAAAAACAAGTTTCATATAATGCTGCTTCAAAAGTAAGTTTCATATAATGCTGCTTCAAAAAAAAAGTTTCATATAATGCTCCTTCAAAAGGTAGTTTCATATAATGCTCCTTGAAAAATGAGTTTCAGAAAATGCTAATTCAGAATTCCATTTCATAAAATTCTATTTCGCTAATGTATAGAATAAGCTCCTAATCCTCGTTCTTAACGCCCCCTCCCCTTCTCACTCTCTCTCTAAGATAATAATAGCGAAAAGGCGTATCGATATTTTTTTTAAATGCATGTCTTGGATCAACGTAGATCTGTTTAGATGTTGGGACCTGTAGCTTAATACAAAAATGAATAAAAAAAAAAATTTTTTTAAATGTCAAAGTTTTCTGAGACGGTCGGCTATTATTTATTAATGATTTAGCTGACCTATGGTGGGGATCAAAGTTTTGAAAATGTAAATTTTCAATTGTTCTTATTTTCAAGAAAAATATGTTACGCAACACTTTAAATTTATCTCTAGTGTATGGAAACATTTTTTTGTTGGAAACATTTTTTTATGTGATTTGTATTTTCATAAAATAAAAATGCAAAAACCGCGAAAATCTCCTCATATCCTAAAAGGGATCGACTCCAAAAATTTAAATGAAAACTGAAATTGCATAATTCATCGTTCAAATTTTTTTGTTTATATTGACAACTAATAGGAAGCAGTAATATTATTGCTATATCATTGTTTGAAATTTAAACACTTTATTGTTTTCAAATAATCAAATGGCAGAGTGAAATCGAAGGAAATAAGGAGCTTATTCTATACATTGGCAAAACATTTTATGAAATGGAATTCTGAATCAGCATTTTATGAAACTGATTTTTCAAGTAGCATTATATATGAAACCCACTTTTGAACGAGCATTATATGAAACTATCTTTTGAAGGAGCATTATATGGAACATACTTTTGAAGCAGCATTATATGAATATAGGAGACGTCGATTTGATGCTTTTTGTTCATATCTTATCTTTGATTTTTCTGAATAAGAACCGACTGGAATGCTAATAGACATTGTTTATTTCCTAAAAAAAATATTACGTAATAAGAGCTTAAATATTACAGGAATTTAAGTTTGAAAAACATGCAAGTAAGGGACACGAAGGATTAAACAGACGAGTTGAGTCATCGGTAAATGCACGGAATCGGTGCACTCAAACGAAGATTTAAGGCATTCCGGACGAAGGAATATGAGCTTAAAATGCAACACGGTTAAACAAAAAGAGCGAAAAAACAGCAATAAAAGAAGCAATGAAATTATGTCTTGACGAAATCCTTAGGTAAGTTGCGGGAATCGCCGATTGACACATACCATTTTTGTTCCGGTTTTTGTTTTTTTTAATTAACGCGTCAATAGGTCGAAAGTACGGCGTTAAAAGAAATCTGTACTCCGATCGTTAACGGACGAGAAAGTGTTGGTTTAACACGCGAGTTGGGTTATTAAACGATTTATTATGGAAATTCGTAATTATCCCGTGTTTATTATTTCCAATGTGTTAATAAACATTTGTTGTCTTGTTGAGTACCCGATATGTAGTAATTTAATTAATGATTGCATTTTTTTCAGGAAATCTTATAAACAGCTTGTGTTAAGTTTACACATAATCGGTTGTATTAAGGTAGTCCCTCCCTTAAGTTATCTCCCCTTGTGTTTCTTTATGCAGACGACCATTTGCCTTATAAATAATTAAACCTTGTTACATGTTGTACAATAAACATGAAATTAATATTTCAACATTTTAAAATGGCTATTCCCGATCCTTCTGGATGCTTCGGATCATTGATCATTTTGGCCATGTTTCGCGAAATTCAGTGGTCACAAGCAAAACATATGCTAACAAAAATGAAAATTTTACGAAATTTATTTATTTTTCAATGTCTTCTTATCAAAACCAAGCAGCATGAGTGCTAATAAGAACTGAAATTGCGCAAGAAGCACGTTTTGTTTTTAATGAACCTAAATGTTTTAGGGGGACAAAGAAATTTTTACACAAGAGCTTCATAGTAAAGCTCACAGAATTTATATGTTGATCTTAAGTTTAAGTATTTTATCCTGAGAGTCCCGTAATCTCAGATTTGGTTAAATATAAGAATTTTAAATATTAATGTTGCGATCATTACGTTACATATTTACGAGCTTACAGTTTCACTGAAACAGAGATAAACAAACATACAGACGCGCAGTCATTCGATTTTCTGCGAATTTTTTCGACGCATTGTTTACGTGCGCAGTTCAAACGACTGAATTTAATGTAAGATTTCTTAACAGTTAACGAACGCACATTGAATGTTAAAATATACGCTTAATATACAATATCTGACTTGACATGCAGCAAAGTGCTGGTATTTTCGTCTCAAAGTTACCTGTCATTTTTTACTGTACAGTGACTGTTATAACTTTACAGTCAATGTAAGAGCCTTGAAATTAGCTTACTTTAACTATTAGGAAATAATTTCTCTGTGTGTGCATTGGATTATTGGCAACCGTTATAAAAAATATTAAGGAAAGTACAGAATTCGATTAAATGTTTACCAAATTTGTATATAACTTTGGTATTGACAAAAATAATGTATAATGCTGACTTAAATTCATAACGATCTTTTATAGAATTGTTTGAGAACAAACCAGTAAAAAAATTACTCAGGTTGGAAAATTATGAACGGTCTATTCGGTCATGTTTTGCGCCAACGTTACTGGGTGTCTTCAATTGCCACTAATCATCCCTATTGAAAAAATCCATGTGGATTCCATATCGATTCCATATGGATTTTCAATGTGGATTTCCATATGGATTCCATATGGAACGATGTGGATTCCACGTGGATTCGACTGGATTCCATATGGATTTTTGGTGTGGATTCCATATGGATTTTTTGTATGGATTTTCATGTGGATTTTCCACGTGGATTCCATATGGATATGTAAGTGGAATATGAATTCCATGTTGATTTTTAGTATGGATTCGTCATGGATTATTTTATGTACATTCCGTATAGTTATTTTAATGTGGATTCCATATGGATTTTTTCATATGGATTCCATATGGATTTTTTATGTGAATTCCACATGAATTTTTGACATGGATATTCATGTGGATTTCCATATGGATTTTCCACATGGAGTCTACGTGGATTGATGTGGATTCAAAATGGTTTGTTACATAGATACTACGTGGATTCCATATGGATTTTTTATGTGGATTCCATATGGATTGTTTATGTGGATTCCACATGGAATCCACATTGAATCCACATAAAACATCCATATGGAATCCACATGGAATCCACATCAAAAACCCACATGGAATCCATATAAAAAATCCATATTGAATCCACATCAAAAAACAATACGGAATGTACATAAAATAATCCATAACGAATCCATACCAGAAATCAACATGCAATTCATATTCCACTTACATATCCATATGGAATCCACGTAGTATCTATGTAAAAACCCATTTTGAATTCACATCAATCCACGTAGACTCCATATGGAAATCCACATGAAAATCCATATCAAAAATTCATATGGAATTCACATCAAAAATCCATATGGAATCCCCATCAAAAATCCATATGGAATCCACACCAAAAATCCATATGGAATCCAGACGAATCCACATGGAATCCACATCAATCCATATGGAATCCATGTGGAAAATCCATATGAAAATCCATATGGAATCCATATGGATTTTTTCAATAGGGATGATTGGTTAATACTGAAATCCACATTATTTACGAAAAGCTAATAAGTCAAGTTAATGGAAAATGAATCTAAAAGAAAAATTCCAAGAAAGTATCAATTTAAAAATATGAACATTTTCCGACATTTTCATTGTCATTTGACCTCCAAAATAGTACAAATAATAAAAGATCCAATTAGATCAATGATCTACTTATTTCACATAATATCAAAACTATCAATATTTTCCCGAAATAATTGATTGTTCAAACCAGATAATCAAAGTGTATACGCTACATTGAAACACCGATCAAACTGTACAGTAACATAGAGGTACGATATATAAAACGCGATCCGGATGACCTCCCCTGTCCTATGTAAATCTACGGAATTCTTTATTTTGAAATAGATGCGATATTTTCTCGATCACTTTCAGTAAATAATAAATGTACAAATTCTTAATAATGCTCTTCACCACTGAATTTGTAAACAAAGTTGGTGTGCAAACACTTCGTCACTCTATAGCATAATCTATTTATTTTCTATTTTGTCTGTTCTTTGCAATTTTGTAGATGTCCGTTATTTCCGAGAAACGCTTTCAACCTCGATAAAATTTATTGGTATAAAATTGTTCCGCTGGATTTTCTCGAACGTGTATAATAAATAATAAACAAATAAATTCTTGGTATTGAAGGTAGGTCATTGTCAACAAAATACTGCCATATAACTTTCCGTTTGTGTGTAATTTCAACGGTGACTGCTTTTTTTCAAAAACATATTAAGAACTTCACATATATTTCACACTGCATATGATAATCTATGAGTAGATGGAGATTTAATGCCGCAAACTATTACACCAAAAACCGCAAAATTTTTAACAATGAAATAGGTTGAAAATTTTATGTTAGTACCAAAGGATTATTTAAAGAGTCGTCATATGTCGCAATACATGACTTTAGTTGAGGAGTTTTAGAGAACTATTGAACAGGTACAATTTTATAACTACATATGTAGGTGGCGAACTAGTAGAAAACCAGTCCAGTTTTTGGTGGACAGATTTCTACCATAGCAGTGGAGGGGGATATGTTTATTATTACTCATATAAACATCTCCTCTTCGCCTCGAATTAATTTATAAACCAAAAGAATAATGATAGACTCGAAAACTGTAGGCAGGCTCATTCATATGCTTAACAACCAAAATATCTAATTCATAAAGATTTTTTTACCCTATCTTACTCATACACTTTTCCTGCCGCAACGTAAATGTTTCCTCATTTAAATTAGATAGTATAATAATCTAAACGTATTTTCTTTATGTGTAATTACAGTGTTTCACATAGTATACATATAGCGTTAAGCTCACAAAATCCATTTTTTGCTGCTTCGTTTCCGGCGAGGCGTAACTGGACGCAGAGAACGTTTTCTAATCAATGGGTATGTTATCAAACACGCAACTAAATAATATCGTACTCTACTGGTTCGTTTACTTTATAATACAATAATTCTTAAATCGCAATCAACTAAGTATTTATTTATCGACTTCTGGGCTTTGGGCTGCATGCATCCGTATTGAAAGGGAAAAATACTGATCCTAAATTTAATTCCAGAATTACACAAATGTCCCTCTGTTTCCCTGAATTTCATTGATACAATTTTTTGTTGCAATAAGGAAAGTGAGGCGATGTGAATTTTCTTTTCTCATTCCAGGAAATAGACACTATTATGCACGATGCCAAAAATTATGCCTTTGAATTAATATACTTGGGCACTGTTTCCAGCGTATCATCATAGAGAAAATATCAGTTTACAACTACACATAAAACATTTATTAATATTAGAGGTAAATATTCAATTTGTGTTTATAAAATTACAAATTATATCCTCAATTAATATATAATCAAACGCATAATTTTTTATAAAATGTATCTCTATATACCGTGGAGCGTGTGAAGCTTCATTACTGTACTGAAAAATGAACGTATACTCACATTCAACCATTGCAAAGAAAAAAAAATTGTTAGGTAAAGCATTTCAAAGATAATTAGAAACAGTTTTTTGCACGTGTTTGAACGTGTAATCTACGCACGCTCCTCCAAGCCAATATACATAGGTAAGAAGTACTGAGCTGCGTCGAGATGATCGATGATGTTCGGTCAATGCGATGCATATCATTTGCGATATATACACCGATGTGAACTAACACATAATCATGTCACTTCCAAGTGGCGGCGGGTGTTCGTGACAATGGATAGCCTTGTTACATGCGTCTACTGTCTTGTGCATACGTACAATTCGTTTAAAAAAAAGCGACTGGGAGCCTCTGCATCTTAGAATCCCGGCAAACGCGTCAGGGCAACAAAGAATGCTAATATGATTTACGCGCTGACGAAGTTGTCCGAGATTCTTCGGCAGATCGCTCGGGAATTCCAGGTCGCGAGAAACATGCACTGGAATCCGTCAGCGGAGCCGCAGGTGCAGCTGCTGTATCTGCCGTCCATTGTCTCCCGTTGTCGATGGAAAATGGTCTGACCCTGCCGTTAAAATGTCTGATTCATGAAAACGCAGTCGATGAAAATCGCTTCGATGATAATAAAACTGCTTCGCACGAATATACGACACCGAGGGAACAATGGAACGAGTAGATCCCAACGCAGAATATGGCGGAGATGAATATCGGTGTTATGATGTACGCACGATAGTTTTGAACCGTTTCATATTTTTCGAAGCTCTGAAGATTTTCTTACTGTTTCCGCGGTATACTTCTGTTCACTGTCTGAAATGGAGGCTTACACGTGGGAGAAAACGGTGTTTTTATTGGTTTTGAAACCTATATTGGATTTGGTTAAAAAGCGTGACTTCCGTGTTTCGATGATAAGAATCCTGGTAGAAACTCGGACGGTTTTCTTTAATTGTCAGATTTATTGATGAAATATTTTGCGGAAAGTTACGCTACGGGTTCCTTATCGACATTTACAAAACGACACAAATTTGAGGCATCGAATAAAAACCGCAGCAAATGGCGCTCGAAATAATAAGCGACATTACGAAAGCGAAAGGGTTCCGCCTCGAGTTCTTCGATCCGCGCCAGTCGTCTTTTACGACCCTCTCGAGTAATTGCGCCTCAGCGCTAGGTAGCGATTAATATCGGAGACTTGTCCGAGAATTGTCAAGCCTGAGGGGCCTTGGATGGCCTCGTAACTTCATGGCTCAGTAATACCTTGTTTCTAGATCTACAACATGTCGCAATATGCGCTGGTCGTGGTGGTTCATCGTAGTACCACCCACCGTACAGAATTTCATACTATTAATCGTCGATTTGCAAATTTTTGACATTTTCGAATATGTTTAAGAGTCCAAATCGTGGGCATACCAAGCAGCTGCAGAAGCGAGATATCAAAAAGGGGATAATTGTTCTCCTGCAGGTAGCGGTAAATGCAGCTCACGAGTCCTACCGTAACCTTCTCATCTTTCTAGAGAGTATCTTTTCATCTCGAGGACCCACAAATATCCAACCACAAAGCCGCGTGCATTGTCCGACCGCAATGAAGCCACACATACCTGACCTCTTACACCCGGTATAATAACCGCGAAGATCACAGCCGGCCTTCAAAATGCCGCGCTTTCGACTGTTCCGGGACTCTATCCCTAATTGCGCCGCAATCATCAGTCGCGATCGGTGAGAGGTTTGTCCCTGCTCTAGGTATATGCCGGAAATAACTAGGGAGCGAGTAAGAACGAAAAGGCTCGAATAAAAAGTGCACGTGAAAACCGGTGATTTAACGCACGCTTCGACTTGGAATCGAGAAACGCTTCTCCGATTTCGTTCAACGTGTAACTTCCATTCTGGGCGCACCGACGCGTAATAGGTTAGCCTATTAAGTCTGTGCGAGCAGTACGCAAATAGGTTGGGAGAGTGAGAAAAAGCAAGAGGGAAAATTCGTCTCGCCTTCGGAAGGACAGAGACGAGTACCTGGGCTGGAGAAATAGCTAAAGACGATGTATGTGTGGAGAAATGATTACAAGGAACATAAACCTATGCCCTAACGTAAATACGCGTTCCAATTGGCCCTATAAGTACTAAGCTGTTTTGCAGAAAGAAAATTACGATTTACAGATATTCATAAGTCAGCATGTGACATTGAGGAAGTGCGAGTGGTGATTCGCCGTCTACTTTCGACTATTTTGGAACTGGCTTGAAGGTTGCTGACCTAGAAATTCATCAAGTTGATTAATTCAACTCGTATGATCGGGGAAAACAGTCGCAGGGTTAGAAATGAGAATAAAGCCGATAAATTTTTGGTTTAATATATAGTTCCATGCTTTAAAGAAATATAGGATTATATATATGATTGGACTTCTATTTCGAAGTGACTTGTTTTTTTCCTAAGTCACAATATTTGGTCACGGTACATAAAACTCTCGTTGTAACCTATATAATGGAAATGATAATCGGAGCATGCGCTAACAAAGTATCAATAATAATCGCCATCTCATCGAATTCTAATCATTTCGTTATTACATTCGTGTTTATATATTGATAACTGTAAACAGCACCTACTGTGATAAATTTTACGATTAATGAGATAGTAGATCGACACTCGACCGACAACATTCGCCAGTTGATCGCCTGTAGGAAATGATTGGGATGTTACTAACATTCAGTAATTAGGAGTATTTTGATCTTATCGATGCCTTATGACCTGGACTGATGCCGACAACACATTTTCTATTGCCCGCTGGATGAATCAGCGTTTGATGCATTTGACACGATGATGTGCATATTGTTTGACTAGATTTCAATACCATTTAAAAGGCTGAATTCAATCTTTGGAGCATAGAATATTCATCGTAGATGGATTACATTTTTATTCGAAAATAAATGGTTGAATGTATCAATTTACTCGATCAAATTGCTATTATGTTGGTTTGTTTCGTTGTTTTATTAAGGTTCATTTACTTGGAAAATCGTATCTTCTAAATTCGTCGTCATATGTGCACATCATTTCTTATATTTGATAACTGGAGTGCTAAATATTCACTTTGTCATGAATCGTTTTAGATATTACAAGTGGATAATAAGCTTGCATTGAATAATAACAATAAGCATAAATAACATGAACCAATCCCAATACGTAATCGGCACATCCAAAAACAGCATAAGTTGTCATGGATGTAATATACGCAAGGATTTATCCGCAACATTCATCGTGACATATGCTAATTAAACGTCATAATTATTTTAGACATAATGCCAATTCAACGTCCAATTTGCATTCGTGGAGTATTTATTCTGCCCTTTAAGACAAACCTCGTCAAGCCCGTCCGAACCGTTTATCGCGATGGCTCAATACTTACCGGGTTCTTTGTGGCAAACGCAACAAATTCTCGGGAATGAGACGTCAAGTCGTCATTAACCGGGACATTGAGAGGCAGTATTATTTACCGAGAGAAGAAGATGAGACGATCGACAATGGGGCACGCTGCGATATACGTAGGATGAAACTGAGAAATAAAGATGGACAAAGAGGGAAGGGCGATAGAGAAAGCGTGGGAGTACGAGGGAGATTTACGCAAAGTCAAGTCGTCTAGCATTATTTACTAGACCAAGCCTCCTATAGGAAGTAAGAGGCTGCGGAGCCGCCAGAGAAATAGACGCAGTTGATAAAAAATGATCAAAACAAAGACAAAAAGAAGGAAAACCGATATACCAAAAACGTCCACGACAACGTTTTTGCCGGTCGACGCGAGAGAGAAAGTAAGTGAGACAATCTCAGATGGCGAGCTTACATGCGAGAGAGAGGATGACGTTAACGAGCGAAACAGACGGTGACACTCACGCGCAAACACGCACACATACGTAAACCAGTGAGAGGGACAACAACCAGGAAGAGAGAAAGGAGAGATCGGAGAATCTTCATTTAATGCATCCTCCTTGTTCTCTTTTAGTAATTCGCGATGTTTTATTGTGGTTTGTTACGAGATCGCGTATATAAAAGACGGTATGTGTATACATGAGTGGCGGCGCATATAGATTTCAGACAAACTATGTGGCAGATTCGTCCGTGCCTCGTACAGCGTAGGTACATTAAAACGGCCAAGTCCCGAGTTGCCTCATTCCATTTGCGATATTCCACATTCTTCCCACACGTGTAATACACATCGGTAGATAGGTACGTGCCGGGTACAAACGGGCCCCTCAGATGCCTGCTTCTGATACGTTCTACTACCGACGCATGCCATTTATGGGGCAAAGTAACATCCGAGCCGTTTACGGGACAGCCCCGCGCTTATGTTAGCACTAGAGCATGCGAAGGCTGTGAACTCTGCATTTGACGCTTCCAGTCACACTCTTCGATAATTGGCTCTTGCTCATTCGGCGCTTCAACAACTGATCGTTTCATTATTACTGGCATATCTTGCTATAATGGATGCCATCTATCAGGTGTTAACATTTTTATATTTTAACAGAGACATAGGTTGCATATAATAAGGTTTAGTATGGGGCTAGTAATGGAATACGATAAGTGGCGCCAGTATCGTCTGGGCGCCTCCTACTCTACTAACTGAATGCCCCTTCTCTTTCCGCTTCAGATGAAACATCGAAGAGCCTTAATCATAGTGCAGGGTAATCAATAGATACTTCCGAGCCATGAGAATTAGTTCATCCCTACTTTTTATATTAAATATATGAAAAACTGAGAGAGCGTGAATTCACTTACTGTAAAGGCCGCATTCGCGATCTCAAGATGAGCTTCGAGTAAGGTGTAAGGTACAGGGTAAAAGGGATTTTGATCTTAGGATCTGCAAAGATACCAATCGGGGACTGTTAGTAATATATGGTAGTACTGTAGTGACATGCCAATTCATTTACTTGCAAATGTAGGACAATTGATTGCGAATTTATAAGGAAGAGCCTGTATATATCACGTAATAGTCCAAGATGCACTTCTAAGTCGAAGGCAAACGGCATGAAATTCAATTTCAAACTCGAATAAAAACGAAGAAAAACAAACAAATCGGGAGTGCAAAACACCGATTTCAATATGTTATTAAATCTCCAGGTTAGTGATAAAAACTAGTAACTTCCATCGCGCACCAGTAGCGATTCTTTCGGCACGGGCGGCACCACATACAATGTTCTACGTCGGGTAGTAAATAATCGTAAATTCTATTTAGTTGTTCAGATCCTAATTATCTCTCCTTCGGCACACCAGTAAAAAGTGAAATACAACATCTTAAACTTCCTTCGGAGATACGTATACGTAATACCAATGTTCTCAGCATCGGGATCTGCAGAGGTTGCATCGCTTCTTAACATAAATACACCTTTTCATCTTGACGGGGCATCGCGCCAAATGGAGTACGTCAAACATACGCGAGAATATTTGATTTAGGAATTTCCGTGACGAAATTTTTTCCGACGCTTCGTTATCGAGATTCCCCGTTGGTGACGACGATGATGCATCTCTTTTTTTTTACCTCCTTTGCCGAGATTTGCAGGTGCATTTATATGCCACTGGGAAAGGAATGACCTGTTTTCGCACCTGCGATGGGAGTCAGAGGCAATCCTCTGTTCGCGGAGTTCCTTGTTCAAATGCATTTCGAAAGTCTATATGGGGAAGACGGTAGTCAATGAGTTCTCCTCACCGGTAGTATTCGAATTTCCATATGACTTTGCTCCAAAAAGTTCGGGTTTATAAATAAGGAAAGCGATGACAGTGACGAGCGTTTTTATCTTCGGTTACGACATGTTCTTTTATTGTGAAGAAGCAGAGAAACCGTTTGTTATGTATTTAAAGTGTCAATGTTACACAATGGTAAGTCACCGGAACAATGTTATTTAACAGGTAAAGTGGCTGACCAAAAGTTGACGAAACGTAGGGTAATTTTCTGAATGAGTAAACTAGATGAATATGTTAGGTTCATGATGATTTGCAAATACCTGAAATACTAAGATCGGTAACAACAAAATGAAAGGAAATTTGTGGACATTGACCTAATCGCGGTAGGACAAAGAAAACTAAAGAACGCCAGATCGCGTTGAAGGAATTGCGTACATTTTCGAAACGACAAAAATTCTGTTTTAAATAAGAACGACGATCGGGATCGGTGCAAAAACGGCGCTTTGATGCTAAAAGAACGAGCGAACCAGATTTTATTAAAATTCATACGTGAAAATCACTTTCACCGGTACGCGAGAAAAAATGTCAAAAGAAATCTTATGGCATCGAAAGAGATCTGCGCGCGATCTGCATAAGATCGGTAACTCGAGCAGTTGTCCGCGCATCTGGGCGGGGTTTCCTCTCGCCGAGCTAATCCGGCCTGTCCGGCTCTTCGGTTTTACTTTCTAAGGCTCCCCCGTCCCCCGGGCCCCCGCGCCCCTTGCCCCAGCAGCCTGACCACGTATAGAACGTGTAGCTTTCGAGAAGTCGCGTATATTCCAGCGATCCGTGCATCGATTCCTGAAACGAGTAAAAAAGCTCCTCATCCGGATCTTTCAGTCTCGTCAATTGCCTTTTTTCCCGTCCCATCTCAATCGAGAGGGAATCGAGTCTTCGTTTTCTACTAATTGCTTTTCCGCACTCCGTCTTGTCGCGCAGGACTATTTTTAAAGCGAGATTAACCGTTTCTCGCGTCAATTATAATTTTTGGTGCAGTCGATTTTTTTCAATCCGATCTTATTGAGGAAGTGACACCGAGAGTTTCCAAGAAAAATGACCTGCCTGTAGATGGCTGAACTTTTCTTGAAAATTTGGTATTTAATACTTTTTTTTTGTTTCCAGTACATAAACCGTACCATAAGGTATGAACGTTTCACAGTAATCCATCATTTTATTATTCTAAAAGTTCCTTATGTTTAAACAAAATGCATAACAACAGAAGGACATTTATATCGGGTTATCTTATTGGTTTTAGCTTTTAAGATTATTAAATGATGGTTATTGTTATTACTTATTTATATTGAGAGGTTATGAAAAGTTTATTTCTACACATTGTTTCTTATCTAATCATTACATGTTGAATACATAGAATAATCCCTAACAACACCGAACCTTATGACGAGTTTAATTAAAGTTGCGGTAGTAATATTATATATACGATATATAAAAATCAATGCCTCAAATTTGTTAATTTGAAGTTATCATTAATTTCAAACAGGGATGCTATTGTTCCAGTGTGACAGAATACTAGTCTAAGCACACTGAGCTGAGAAGCTATTCAAAACAAAACGGAACTTGCTTGACAGGGTCTCTACAATGATTTCCTTAAACTTCATGTCATGTCATTTGGAACCTTGAAAAGCGACGTGTGAGATAAATTTGATCGTCTTTCAGTATCCGGGACAGATAGACGCTGAGCTCTTTGACGAATTCGTACTCAGAAAGGAATTCCTCAGAATTTAAAGAACATTCGCTATCAGCTTCTTTGTGCATTATTCTCCTAGTCGGGTACCAATACAGACTCCACGAAACTTCACCACTGAAAGGCGACAATAATTTATATTCTATACCAATTGTGTTATACACGGTGTTATTGTACCTCCGCAGATTATCGTTTTGCCACCTGCAAAAAGAATCTGATTAAATACTCAAGTTAATAATATGTCATAAAGAATTGAGGACGTCTGCACAAGATACGGAATGATTTACTGCCCGCAGCGATGTCCTTATTTAAGTTACCCGTATAATAATTTCTGTTTTGGCGTTTCTTTTTCGGAGCTTATTACCGGCAAAAAATTAAATTTATAAAGTACATGTCTATATTCAATTACGCATAATTGTACGTCAATAATATACATTCATACTTGATTACATGCGAACGTACAAACATGCAAATTATTATAATTAGTTTTTATACGTTTTAAGAACAATGAATAATTTTGTAAGATTGTTGGAAATTATTGGTCGATTAATATTAGGAAAGGTATTTGCGCCTGGAACCTCATAAAGAATTGAAAGGATTGTAAAATAATGTAAAATATTGTTAGGTACGTTCTTGCATTATTCCTGGGTGATATATTCTTTCGATCTCGGCGAGATGTGCGCGCGTGTTCAGGAATTGCGATTGCGTATGTATAGACCACGCCAGGGTGGGGTCCATTCGCATCCGACTTGGCGTTTTCAGTTTCACTTTCTAAGTTCCCTCTCCTCTTGGATCTCCGATCACCGCTTCGAAGTTGCTCGAGAGCGATCTAGGTCCTGGCGTGCTCAGGTCTCTATACCACCCCGCCCTACTATTCACTTCGCCAAGAACGGATGAACGGAGTTGCAGACGCGAACGCTCGGACGCGCTCTCCGTAGATATCACCAATGCTATTACATTCGTTAGAACTATACATAATTTCGAAAATATTTTATTATATAAACAGTATCAGCCCAGATCATTACTGTCAAAAGAAAAATCAAAAATATTCGATGGTAAACTGAAGCAATATGGTTTTGATTTAGGTAAATGTTGGATGGCATGATGATGATTTTTATTTGTTGTTACTAGCGTATTACTGTGTAACACTAGTCTTATGGTTATCTCTAAAAACTAAAGAGTTGTTAGAATGGTATTTGCTAGTTCAGTGAACAAACAATGTCTATTTCTTGCCATAACAAACACGACAAGGATGTACATGACTATGTAAATGATTATAGGTTACTGTAAACAACGCTGCATGACAACTGTTCTACCTTCCGCTGGTGTCGCTGTCGTCCCAAACGTTCGTATTGTTGCGGCACATCCAGGTTTATTTCGGTGGTTGTTCAGCGGAGCTTTTCAGACGCATTGTCATAATTGACTGAAAAATACAACGCTGCTACTGTTACTTTCGTATATATCTAATAATTGCTAATGAGAAATCGATGTATGTTACTCGTTAATGCGATACCGACAACATCCTGCACCATGATTGGTTGAAGTTCAAGCATTTGAAGGAATGAGGGAGCTGCTCGAGAAATGCCTTAACTGCTTATCAAAATATATAAGTCATGAAAGTTTGAAATCGGTATCACTGCAATTGGCTGTAAAATAATTGATTTAAGCAAAATGTGTTTATTTCTAGGAATGCCCTTTTTGTGAAAACAACACAAACCGGCCAGAAGTTTTGTTTACATTCTAATTCTGAGTAACAGAAATAAGATATGAAGCCAACAGCCCATGTAGGTTATTTACTGAACAGCATATTTCGTATTAGTATAGATTATTTATGGTATTGAGAAAATGTCGAGAAAAAGAGGAATTAATTGTGTGCAACCGTAAAAAAGAGAAATTCGGGACTTCCGTAAGAAACGTGAGATTTGGTTTTGTTATTCACAATGATTATTTTTAATGTAAAAACCGCATAGTTTGATAAAATATTTTGTAGAGATATATAATAAAGTTAGAAATACAATTTCACAAGTTCCGAATTTTTTGTCCAGTATACCCGTTTGCAGTAAACAGCAAATTAATTTTGTTATTCTGGTTTTATTTGTTGGGATGAAACGGGCGTATTTAACGGATTTAGTCTAATTCTATAATACTAAAAGTATCCAAATTTAACACGAATAACTCGTTTCATTGTTTTTCGAGATACTCTTATTCCTTCAAATGCTTCGCTTGTCGTTGTTGATGGTAATGTTGACGTTATTGTTGGCAAATATAATATACTGAGCCGTCATTGACTTGTTGTCAAACTCAAGTTGTACATGCTAACTATTTTCTTCGTTTATGAGAGATCATGGAAATATATTGAAAAATTGTGTATGTAGTATTGTTTGTTGGGTATTCTTAAGCAGGAAAGTTAATTTTTATTCACTGAACTATTTTTCTTCATTCTAAAAAATCATGCAGCAGGTAGAAAGTACATCATTTTGATGAAAATATGAAAAAATGTTATTATATTCACTGAATGCTCATAAATTAAAGTTTTCTCTGTACAACATAATTACCGACAAAACGGTTTGTAATTTATAACCTCTCGAAGCAAAACCACGCTTACATTGTTGTTCTTCGTGAGCCGGAGAGTTTTTCACCGTCGAAAAACTACCACGAATGACTTTGCGGGCATAATATTTAACACAGATTGTAATATCGAACATCATTACTAGATCGCGATCGGCGACAACAACGAGGTTAAACTAAAGTAGACATAGTAGGTATAGACGCCCTCTTCATTCTTCTCCAGAAGAAGGCGCGAGCTACAGAGGCCCTATGTTTTCTTATGTTTCCTTTATCGCTGGACTTGGCGCGAATTCAATGGACGCGCTAGCCTGACGTTACAAGACACTACGATCGCTATCTCGAGCAACGGAGGATATATTCGAGAAATCTAAAGTCCCGAGAAGTCCCAAGAACTCGTGTCGAAAATATGAAAAGCACGCACGTGCTTAATCTTGTAATCATCGTTCGTTGTAACTTTGCTTATGTCATCATCATGAAAGAACACTTTTATGAACATAAAATATTAATTACTTATTTCAACAATATGTATTTAAAATTGTATGTACTTTGTATAATAATGTTGCAGTAATATCCTAAGTAGTATAAATACTAGGAAGCTAATAAATATTGAAAAACTTAAAATCTATTAGTATGATTAGACACACTTACAATCCAAAGTTATTGGGATCATAACGAGCTTTTTTCTGCCCGGAAAGAGTATATTATGCAACAAGGGCGCAATTACAGATCTTCAACGAGTGCGATGTTTGTTGCACGAGCGAAGCGAACATTTCGTCCATGATGTATACGATATTTTTTTATGCGACTGGCATGATGCTCGATAATTTGCGATCGAAGATTTCATTGCAGGGCGCAAAATCGTGATCTACGCCTGGAGTGTTCCGATTGATAATAATAATGTTGTTGACGGAAACAGGAACTGTCCAGTGCCCGTATTCTATAAGTCGGTATTAACAATAACGTTAACGTTACTGTCGATAACGACAATATCCTGGACCGTGGTTGGTTGGAATTGTCATAACGTCGACGTTATTCGTACTAACGAGTTACAGAATGAAGGCACTGCTTCCGTATTCTGTACGTCGCTATCAATAATAATGATAACAATCCTGATAAAATCTTGAGCTGTGATTGTTTCGAGTCTTCATTAGTGACTACAAAGGTTGCTGTTATTAATGACGTTGTAGAATATGTGGTGTTGTGAAGCGAAAGAGATATAATCCAGATTCATTTTTGCACTGCAGGAAACCCTGAAGATTTGAGTGGACCATAGAAGGTTAAGGTTTTGGTTAGTAAACCTGCCACTTAACACCATCTAGTACGAAATGTCATAACTCCAAGAGCATACTGACCTCCAAATTACTACAAAGAAGAAAAACCACTGAGCATTATTGTCTCGACGATCGATAGACCAAGATAAAACATAGCAAAATACGTCCCAACGTCTCAATTATCTCCTATGTATTAGGAAAAAACACAAATATTAAAGATTTTTTTGTACATATATTGAAAAATATTAAAATACCAAAACGTTATAAAATAATATTTTTAGATGCATGTGTAAGCTGAACAGTATAATTATATTGTATGAGAATCTAGCAGGAAAATTGAAAACATGTTAGCGGAAGAAGAAGAAAGAGATCGTTTGTTTGTTTACATATCAAGCATGAATTATTGTTGAAATTCGTAGAATTAACTGGTGTCAACAAATAAGCGAAAGGTTGTTGATCTTCTAAAATGTTTTATGAAGAAACTAACCATTACTGAAAACGAAAAATAAATAAAAATATTTAATAAATATAGAAAGTGTTGATAGTTTGAGGAATTTCTTGATTTATTTTCTGTAATGTTAAAAAACATTCCTAAGGACCAAAAAGTGTAAGGACTAATCCGTATGATTGTGCTCGTATCCGTCCAAGTTAGTTCTTCATTTATTTTAAATATTGGTCCCTAGGTGCAAATTGAATCTCGTAGAAATCTTGTTTCTGGCTAGATTTCCGTGCCAACCAATGTTTAGATAGTAACTGTCTAGTTTGTCTAGTGTGTGTCTAGTTTCTGTCTAGTTTACACCAAACTAGTAAAACTAGACAAATTTTCACCTTGGTCCCTCATGTGGAATTCATGGATCATAGAGATTGCACATATACTCGCCTTTTCCTCTTAAAATGTAATATGCTGTTGAATGTTTATCCACAATAAATTGTAACAGTTACTAGGTCATGTATTTAGGAAATTATTTAAATATTAACGGTCAGGGCAAGGTTGCTACGATCCTGCTAAAGAGTACAATGTGGTAACTTAGTACGAAACGTTTTTCTACTGTTTATTGTAAGGTATAAATTGGGTCTTTTTTCGGTTTGTTTCCAACAGTAAAATAATGTTTTCCTCCCTCTGACGTCACATTTTCCTTCCCAAGGGAGTATTGGAACCGAAGTGCGCATGCGCGATGAAGCCCCGGCGGAATCGGCTTCTTTCGTCCCGCGTTGCTGGCGCGGAATGTGGTCATTCCGGTGAAGTCAGGAAAAATAGTACTTTTCTTATTAAGCGCGTAAAATAACATTTTGCGTCTGTAATTCCACGTACATTATTTTTCGTCTTAGCGGGTTTAAAATTCGATTTTATGTCTCCGATTTGTAGGCTGGTCGCTGAGGAATTCCTATCTTAACCATGTAATTTTTGAGGACGTAAAATGCTATTTTAGGGCCGGCTAGGGCGAAATATACTTAATTCTTCATTTACCTCTCCAAATCTAGTTCTTTGCTCTTCTCTTCACAAGTGCAAATAGCAAGAGTAGGAGGGGCAAGCAGGACGAGGTGTATGGTGCCCTCAGATAATACTGATACCAATGAGCGGATTGAATATTTGGCCTCTACAAAGATGTAAGAAAAATCGGCAAGTGCCAAACAGTCGCATAATAGTAGTTTTCGATACAAGTGCATCGAATAATGTTTTATGTTGCAAGTGTGTGTAGAATGCGCCAGAAAAAAGTGAAAAATGTGTAAAATAGCATTTTACCTACACTGTAACATAAACTTATTTTTTTAAAAGTTTACTACCGCAGTTGTAAAAAATTATATTATAGCTACTTCAGAATACACTTGGATTCAAACCATAATATTTCAAAATTTGATGAAAATTTGTTACTTTTTGCTATTTCATTCTTCAGTTAATATATTGCACAAAGAAAGGACATTTCCAAACATCTCCACTTGATTCGTCCCTATCTTAAGAATAAAATATTTAGAGCATCTCTTGTAGAGTTCCAAATATAGAAAATATTTCAATTTGTATCCTGAGTATATTTAACAATTATTGCAAACTTCCTCACTTTTTGCACATAATTCATATAAAGATAGAATTGCTTTCTCCGCACCAAATAAAAAAATCACCTTGACATTCGGAGGGAGCGGTGCTTTCTTGTTTACGCAATATTTGTACTTTATTTTTTGCTGTCTTTAATGCCGCATTATACGTACTGATTGTACCGTTAAAGTACGGATGCATGATTTACATGCATACTAAGGACGCGTACTCTCTACGCGTCATTGCAGTTCGAAATTAAGTTACGCGAGCACCTTTCTCCAGGCACAATTGTTTTGACAAGTATAGTTACTTTCATTGACAATTAGGACCAAGTCCGACAATTAAAATCATTATAAATCCAATGTGTGCTCAGGTATTTATCGAGCAATTCTCGCGACCGATAAATAACAAATGGTATATATTCCCTCATTTTTTTCCAGATAGTCAGCATCTTATTCGTTTTCTCATTTCCTAATGATTTATTTTCGCACTGCCCTGTTCCGTTAATTGGCACGAAGATTTACCAGGGCATGTGAATGCAAATACAGAAGCTGCCGTTGAGTTGAACGTCCACAATGGAGACACAATTTTACGATTTATTTGGGGTTCGGGATTTAATGTAACAGCGAGAAAGTTTCGATGTTCCCGATTCTTAACCGATGAACAAATAAACTTTGATGCAGTCAGCCAAGCTTTTGTAGGTGTTTATCAGTTAATACGTCTGCACCTTATAAAAGTGCATGCCAGGTAAATCGGTAGGTTTGAATGCTCGACCAAATACGAAAATATCAATCACTTTTTTATTTCGATAAGAAATCAAAATATTTGTACTTTTATTTGGAAAAAAATTACATTTAAATAATATTTTAATTTCTCTTAGTAGCACGAGGTGGATCTTATAGATAAACAACTTGAGAAATTTGGGTTGTATTTTAGGTTATTTAATAATATCGCAGTCTAGATAATCATTATCATCCGTCATTGTTTGCAATTGTGATGATATCACGTCGTTGGGAATAATTACTTGAGATCTTCATATGAAATCATCCGACATTTTTTTTCATCGTTGTCTAGATCCTCTTGTGTATTCTTTTTTGAAATCATCGTTGTCATATTATCGCCGGTCAAAATCGTATAAAGTGGAGGGGCTAAATAACTTTTTAATGCGCATCATGTAAATTGTAATTATTATACTTTTGTAAAATTGTAATTATTATATTCTTTATTTAAGTTTCTAGAATACATATTTTTGACAGCATACACCGAGTGAAAATCTGCTCAGTTTTCCTCATAGATAATCGTCTAAGTGTTGCGTTTATTGGACTAATAATTTGCTAGTGTATATATAATCAGCTTTTATTGGAATGGAAGTAATATTTCTTCTTAGTAACACATTATTTCTGATGAAGCGAAATACCATAAAAATCGTATAAATTATATAACCGATATTTTTTTCTGTCGGGCACGCCCAAGCGCCGCATTCACTGGATAATGCAACGGTTAAAATATCACAACGCTTTACATACAGTGTAACGTCTTACTTCTTTTACGTCTTCTCTGGTAATGGCAGGATGCAATCAACCGCTTAACTGTCCGATACAGTGATTACACGGTTTCACTAAATTCATCAGCAGAGATTCACCGATTCGGTAACTTTCACCATCTCCAATCAGAGGCTGCGTATAATTTGTCTATTATCAGTCAGTATAGGTGATATGAAATAGTTCATTGGATTCGAAAATATCCCAGTAGCTTATATTTCCAAAAATTTCGTTCGATGTTATAGATGACTCGCAGATGGAAGATGTTCATCGTGATTGAATCGTCATCTTTGATTGTATGAACGAAATTAAATATGATTGATGTAGATATTCTGTAGCGTTGGTTTTTCAATGTACTAGTAGAAATTTATGGCTTCTTTTAATTTTATTATTATTGAAATTACACGGAAAAAAGATAATATTTAATTTAAGTATGTCAATAATAAACGTTTCAAATGTAAAGATTACAAACCAACGGGGGTATTTGCGAAAATTTCGCTCCTCAATTTTTCATGACGCTTATATTTTATATTGATGCGCTAAACTCGAATATCATAGTGCCAAGTGGCACAAATGCGATTTTCCTGGTGGAAATCATGAAAAAACAGATTTTCATGGTTTATTTCATTTATTTCCATAAATATTGAGAATATCGAAAAATATTTCAAACAAAAAATGTAGGACATGGAATTTTCTATAAAAATGGTCTAATGCATTTTTTCGAATTCAGCGCATGGCAGTAGAAAAGGGAACATAGGCGTCGTAAGAATTTCATGACCGACGTTTTCAGAAGTTTATCCCAAACTGTGGATAACGAACTATTATAAATTTGTTAACTTTTTAACCACAAAATAAATAATAAATAATAAAATATATAAAATACATGTACTATGAATATAAGAAACGTCTTATATTGAGAAACGTGATCCATTTTATAACCCAACGAATTCTTAAGAATCGTAATTAATCGCACCTGATTTTAGCTTGGAATAGTCTCTCCTTTAATCTCTAAAGTAATTTAGATTTGCCAAACAATATATTTTCCACCTAATCATCAATACTTACGATTGAAAATTTCATTACTGTTACATGCTTCTACGAGATGCGCATCAGGACACGTAACGAAATGAAATGTGCTTCAAAAGTGTTCCCACGATCGACCAAGTTTTAAATTCTGATTTTTTCTGCGCGTATGTGAAAGACGATGCTGTTCGCGAAACCGATTTGCAAGAAGATAAATGCATCTATTAGTAAAGATGATCGTGTGTACTAATACATACAAAGCGACTCCTTTCACATATGATTTGTATTGTCCTGTATTTTATGAATAACAAAATGATATAGAGATTTTGTAATTACCCACGTTAATTAAATATTAACTTATTCAATGAATCCTATTCCTAAGTTAGTAGTACAGAAGTTGACACATTCATAGATGCAAATCTGGCGAGTAACAATATTGAGATTTGAGTATACAAACGGTTCATTTAATTTTGATTTATCAACGATGTTTGTTGTGAAACGAAACAAGATACGGCGTACACGTGGATTTTCATTTTCTCTTCTCGATTCTACTCTTTATCTAGTTATCTCATTCTTTAACATTTTTTTTTTAGGTTGACATCGATTATTTACTACAAATAGAAGATATTCGAGTTATAGGCAATGTCAGTGGCGCGTTTTTATAATTCATGTTCTGGATAGGCGTAATGACACGCTAATTGCATTGATAAAATCTTCGGAAAGTTTAGCGTTCAATTTACTCAAATTATTGTATCGGATGCAAAGATTCTAGTCATTTTTAAATTAACAATTAGAATCTTGTATTTACGCGTGCCGCATTTGCATATTTATCAACTTACCGTCTTGCGAGTTATCAGATTTTCGCATCTGCGGAGAAAGTCGGAGGCTTTTTTCTGGACTGCATCCAGTCGATGACTGATAAATCGAATCCAGTCAAAGTCAGCGATAATTAAAAACCTGTAAATTCATTGTTTAAAGTTTCAGGTATTCACGAAGAACTTTAAAAATAGGTTTATTAAATACGTAAATCAGAAAATCTGGAACGAGGTTTTTCGATCGTTGACTTTGTGAGATAAACGATCCGCTAAGAGCTGTTAACTGGAATATTCAATAATATAAGGCAGTTATTTGCAGAATTTCAATTACCTAATTTCTTTTATGTTTAGTATCGGAGAATTAAATAAATTGTAACGAAACTTTTATACGAGGATTCGCATAACTGTTATGCGTCATTTTAATCATCTATCGGCTAAGTTTTGATGTTAAATATTTTAATGAAAATATAAAACTATAAATACATATATATGGGTGCGGTTAATAAAGTTAAATTTATCGTTTTGCATTATACTATTTCGTTTTTGCAATATGATAATTTATTCATATGAAAATATTTTTAAGCTAAACACTTTTTCAATAAAAATCGTTTTACAAAATAAGTAAGTACACTAAATTGCGAGATTATGTAAGTGACGTATGTACATTATGTTCGAGCTTAGAAAAGTTATTAATAAAATGGGTCTTTTTTGAAAATTTAATATTTTCGATGATAAACAATAATAAGTACACAATTTTAATATGAATGGTAAGGATAAGAGGAATCCAGGTATGAATTAGTATGCAGAATATTGACTACATTGAAAATTAGAACAAAATAAATCACTTTCTTTGCAATAAAACCTTAATTCATAATAAAATATATCACACTCAAGTCATGATAAAGAACACGAAATTAGATGATTACGCGACACTTACATATTGAAGAGCTTAAAGCGTGTTTAAAAAGTGTATCAACACCACCCATCGCACAACGTGTGTGGCAAAAGCGAGTTTTTCGTGCATTGCAGTCCCACTATCAAATTTTTTATGAGGATTTTATGTTTTATCTGATAATGAATTGGGCGTGCATAAATTTTAATCCGTGTGTATTCATACAACGAATGTGTGGGATCTTAAGATAGTCTTTATTAAGGTATCTTTAATAATATGAATTCTTAAAGAATTCACATTTCTGATTTCCAAAAAAAATAAGCTTTAAGAACTCAGATTTTTATTTTATATATTATAATTACACAGCCCCACACAAAAACACTAAAGTCCGGATCTGGAGGTGAGACTATGTCTATAATATGTTTTTGTCGCTTAATCCGAATTTGAAGTCCTTTAACTCCATCATGTCAGGTTTTTGACATAACCTAAAAAAGTTCAAAAATCTTATTTTGGTACTCGGCCTTATTGGGCCTTATTGGGCCTTATTGGGCTTTATTAGGCCTTATTGGGCCTTATTGGGCATTATTGGGCCTTATTGGGCCTTATTGGGCCTTATTGACCCCTATTCGGCCTTATTGGCCCTTATTCGGCCTTATTGGGCCCTTATTGGGCCTTATTGGGCTTTATTGGGCCTTATTGGGCTTTGTTGGGCCTTATTGGGCTTTATTAGGTCTTATTGGGCCTTATTGGGCCTTATTGGGCCTTATTGGGTATTATTAGGCCTTATTGGGCCTTATTGGGCCTTATTTGGCCTTATTGGGCCTTATTGGGCCTTATTTGGCCCTATTTGGCCCGATTCGGCCTTATTGGGCCTTATTGGGTATTATTAGGCCTTATTGGGCGCTTATTAGGCCTTATTGGGCTTTATTGGACCTTATTGGGCCTTATTGGGCTTTATTGGGCCTTCTTCGTCTTTATTGGGCCTTATTGGGCTTTAGTGGGCCTTATTGGGCTTTATTGGGCCTTATGGGGCCTTATTGGGCCTTATTGGGCTCTTAAGTTAGACCTTAAAATTACGAAATAAAGAATAATTTGCGGTAGGAAGTTCCGGATAAATTTTCGTGATGTTTTTGGCCGAAACCATATCCAACGTCTATTCTACTCCATCACGTGAAGTTCTTGACATAACCTAACAAAGAAATCGAAAAATCTACCCTGAAATACGAAAATAATTAAATTTCTGGCTTACTTGTCATACATCGCATATTTACGGGACAGTACTGGACACTGCTGGATTGTATAGTGGAAAATTCACCATAATATTGGATTGTACTGAAAGCACTGGAATATATTGAACAATACAGAACTATACTGGACACTATTATGAAATAAAGGTAGATTGGTTAAATTTTAAAATAAACTTATAATTCTGAATTTTATCCCCCGTAACATTAAATGTTTAATAAGTGAATTTTTTTTTGTATTAATATTTCGAGGTCGATTTGTAGATTTTTTGAGGTTATATTAAAATTCCGATGTGATGGACATAACTGGACTCTGAATCGGATCAACTACTACAATCAATTTTAGCACTACGCACGAGTAGTATTTTTCTCGATTCCTACCATATACTACTATTCCTTTAAAATTGCACAATTCAAGCAGAAATTTTTAGAAGAGCTTGTATTAGTGTCCAGAACTGTCTGGTACATTCCAGCACTATCCAGTACATTCCAGTAATATCCAGTGCTGTCGAGTACATTTCAGTATTGTTCATCATTCCAGTAGAGACCAATATTCTTCAGTGCTACCATGCAGTCAAGTCCAATACTGCTGAGTTGACAGTTCCGTTTACTCCAGACAATTCGGAGAGTAACTAGACAGTACAAGCTGTCGAGACCTATTATTTGTGAGAAACTTCGGATTCGGGTTCAGCGGCCTGAAGAACTAAAAGGGAACACGGTATGGCTTTCAGGTTAGTACATTCCTTTATTTTAACATTTTTCAGTGGAGTTTTGGGATATTTTTGAGGTTTCTGTCCAAAGACTGATCTGAAGAGATCAAGTGGACTTCGAATTCAATTTTAGCGGCCCCCAAAACATAATGGGAACCTGGTATATGCCTTCAAGAACAGAATTTTTCTTTATTTTCATAGTTTAGGGTAGATTTTTAGATTTTTTTTGAGGTTACATAAAGAACTTACCGTGATGGGGCTGAATAGACTTGGAATATGGTTTTAGCTATCCCCAAAACCAAACGGAAACGTGGCATAGACTTCCAAGTGCAGCTTATTCTTCATTTCGACATTTTAAGGTCTAATTTATAGGATTTTTTTAGATTTTTTAAGGTTATGTCAAAAATCTGACGTGATGGGATTAAATGGACTTCGGATTTGGATTCAGCGACCTAAAAAACATTACAGACGGAGCCCGACCTCCAGAACCGAGCTTTCGTTTTTTTGTATAAATATATATACATTATAATTAATGCTGCGAGTAAGTTGACCTAGATAATGTGCAGGGATTTTACTTTCTTCTAGGAGCGATAAGCGACGCTCAAATTCAAATATGCATATTTCCAATCAATGACAATGATGAAAGGTGCAAAATGCGAGGGTCCTCATGATCATGAGATGTATATTGACACGGAGAAGGATAAGACATTTGTAGTATGACGCTTAAGGTTAAAACCTAGTTCAGATTCTCCTCATTAAATGGCAGATGAAGTACTGCGAAAATAGTGCAGCTTTAAAAATAATGGGTGTTCTGTATCAACTTTTGTTTGATTAGATTGCAATGTAGTTTTATGGAATCTGTGGGAAATTATTATTGGTGGCAAACTGGAGCATGCAGAGGGCACGCCCAATGTTCAGCAATTGCAAACTTATTGGGTCCAAAAAAGTATGGATGAGCGAGTCTGCATACTTGCGCTAATAGTTTTTCGTTACCTCCAGACTGTTCACTATTTGCCTTTAACGCGGGAAGAGCGAGAGTAGGAAGGGAAAAAGAGTACTATCGGGTAGGGGGTTCCCAGACGATACTGGCGTCATTCAGCGGATTAATTCTTAGGCCTCAGAAAGGTTACATAAAAATTTGCTTATATCAGACCAGTCGAAAGAGGTTAAGATATTTTTATATGAAAGATACATCGTATTTAAAATTTGTTCTGTTATTACAAGTTTATAACAAAAACAAAATGTCTATAATGAAGAAATGAAGAAATTGAAGACCACTCTAATATCGATTCAATTTAGTAGCATAATGATTATTAAGATTATTAAGATAGTAGTATTTCTCTTTAATTTAGTTTTATGTTGTAAGTAACAGAAATTTGGGTCAGTAGAAGGACCGTTGCCCAACGGGGCACGCGTCGACAGTCCTCGGGCAAGTTCAGCGATCACGGAGTTTCCGGTAAAATGAATAGATCATAAATTTATTTTATCGCGTATCACGCCGACAAGTTGGTTGAAGTTTCCTCTTAAGGATGCATCGCAATTATAATCATCTAAATAAGTGCCCGCGTAAAAGCATTTTACGAGTTGAAATTGAGCTTCATTAGGGGCCATTTCGCTTACGCTCCATCGCATATATGCGGTGTGGGCGATCAAGGGGCTATCCTTGCAAATTATTTGCGATTACTACGACGACTCGCCTTGGATTATGTTGATTCATGAATAAATCGAAAGACTTTTCCCCGTGAACTCTTTATCCTGCTTTCTCCTCTATGAGGAGTGCAAATGCGAGTATTAATTGTGCCGACTCTATCTCTCGAGTGCTGGTGTCAATTATTAACGCGGAATGCGCCTCGCCATTCAAGCTTCTCCATATCGCGATGCCTCACTTCCTTTCTTTCAATTTCTCTACGACACTGCCTTCGTTCTCCACCATTTGTCACGGATTAATGAAAATTTCGAAGGAAAATTCTTGAAAGGAAAGTACATCATTTAACTCTGACGGAAGTTTAAGCGAATTATTTATAAGATACACATTGAAAAATTATTTTTCTAGGTTATTCCTCGACATTTTACTTGTAAACATAGTGTACATTCACAATCCTGCTTTTAGATAAAAACTGGATTCGAAATGGAAGATTATTTCGATTCAGCAGTCGTAAAATAGCCATTTCACGGCCCATGTATTAGATAGGGATTTTGCTAAGTCATCATTTGTAAAAATGGCAATTTTCGGACCTACGGAATTGAAAAATATTGTTGGCACCGAGGGTGTAGAATTTACGCCCGATATCCTGATACCTCTTTCCTCGGGCTTTTTATAGCAAAAAGCTAATAAAATTTTTACAGTGGATCTATTATTGTAGTTGTTAAAACAACATTCTAGTTTTCCTTTGAAGTTTACCTGGATATAATTAATAAAGAGTAAAAGTGTTAATAATTGTATCCCAAACACTACTCATGAGTGGAACGAAAGTCATAAAAACCCTCAATTGATCTCCTATCTTGATCGCACGCAGTACGAACCTGGTGTTTGTATACGATCTTCTGACAAAGTCACAAACGCGTATAATCAAGATGTACGCGTGTTTACAAATGTGTATTCAAGATGTTGCATAAAGAACTACTTATGCTCACAGATTCGTATGCACACACGGTCGAATAATATCTCTCACGTAATGGAGTGTTTCGACCCACCACGAGTATCTATCCCGATGAGAACTCTTTGTTCGTAATAGTTTTGATGCCTGTCATCAGAAAATCGATTGGAAGAACTTATTTA
The DNA here is from genome assembly GCA_030407085.1 of Trichopria drosophilae. Classification (NCBI taxonomy): domain Eukaryota; kingdom Metazoa; phylum Arthropoda; class Insecta; order Hymenoptera; family Diapriidae; genus Trichopria; species Trichopria drosophilae. The sequence goes on along the minus strand of CM059585.1, from coordinate 107,977,159 downwards.
GAACGTAGCGAATGGTAGTATTTAATACGATCATTTGAAAACATTTTAATTATTAAGCATTGCAAAATGAATGAAATAAATTGAATATTAATGGTTGAAGTGTCAGGTTAAAGTAGCAGGATTGAAAATTGGTCACACTTGGTAATATTTCTTGTATAAAATATTTGGTTACGAAAGAACAAAAATTGTAGCAATATCGAAACATAGAATTGGCAAATGAATCAATGGAGCATATTTTTTCCAATAAATGATTATAGCAATTATACAAATGTATAATGACCCAGGTGCATGATAAGCGTCATTCTAATGCAGAATGTATTTGTCACTCTAGCACATTGTAAATCATGTCGAATTAGCTTCGTTACTAAATGACACACAATAATTGTTCCACGTAGTTAAAGAGATTCTCATTGAGTTTATCGTGTCATTTGTAATTAAATTAATGGCCTATCAATGTTGTTTCTGAAACTTTTTGCAGCAATCGAGGATCTAATTAATCGCATTTTTTCCTCGACGCGAATCGTATAAAGGAAATAGTCCACAAAGAGTCTGATTTTCTTTTCCAGCAACTCTCAAAGCGATGACCAAGAATCTCTCACGACTTTGCAATCGACCTTGGATGGTTACGAATCGAACGTATCGTTCAACCGGCGAACGTTCGGTGTCGCGGAACGCACGCTTCGTTAGGAAAAATCATCCGAGTCGGATTTGGGTATGTAAGGTCGCTCTTGATTTCCTTAAATTATCCAGAGTCCGAGGAACTCGAGATACATGACACACAATGCTTAAAGACGCATTGCTCTATCTACCTGTCCGACACCTGGCTGGATGATACATAGGTCCGTAACCGGCATTTCCTGCATTAGTATATCATTTACATCCTCCAACTGTATTTCTTATCTACCCACACATGCAGTACATCAGAATACATAAAATTGTGACACTACGTTCATGCGAATTCTTGAAGAGAATTCTGTCGCGTCATTAGCTCGTAACAAAGCATATTTTTGTATTGCTTTTTGTATTTTGGAAATTGCAGTCTATCCGGAAATTACGAATATTGAACAAAGCTGCGTGAACCCTGGATACGGGATGACACTCCGGAATTTTTCGTATGCTCTTGTTGAGGCGGAAGAACTAATCCGCTCATCGGCGTTAGCATCATCTGGGTGTCTTTCACTCGAAAGTTTAAAAATGTGAAGAGCATTAAACTGATATGCGAAAATTTTGGAATACCTAGTTATTGATTGTATGGTTAAAAAATAATTTAGAATTATTTGGAAAAATGTATTTATTATTAAATAACAATTATCAGAACCAACGAATTTTATAAATAATGTTAGGAAAAGTATTACCGAGTGGAGATTTTGAATAGTATATTTATTATTAAAGGAAGAAAATCTATAAATATAGATTTGCAGACTGGACGATAAACGAAATATCTCACTAACAAGTTGTAAGTCTTTTCAAAAGTTTCTTCTCTTCAACAGTTTTTATTTAAGCAAGTAATTAATCGTTAAATAAAGTTCTGATATAAAATGGTTATTTTTAAATCCACTCATTTTATTTTGCACCTACCATTAACGTATTTAATACACAAGACCTTACAATAACATTTACACAACTTCTTAATCAGGGCAAAACATCTAAATACAGTAGATTCTCGGTATATTGGCCCGCTCGGTTCCTCGCCTTCTCCTCCCATCTCTTTATATTAGTCAAAAGAAGGGGAGCGCCGCTTCTCCCACTCTTCTCAGTCGCGTTACATTCGTGACGTCACAGGCCTCAGCGCCCAAGGTGGGGGAAAAAGAGAGGGGCGACAAACAAATATAACGAGACGGACCTGGGCAAATATGCTGGGACGTAAATATAGCGAGACGCAAATATACCGGGACTCTACTGCACATGCAACGTTGGAAGAGGTTCCGTTAATTGAGTCGGCAATCTTCGACGATTATCGTATGCATTCGGGATTATTCGCTTGTAGTGGGAGGCTTCAGAAGATACAAGTACCACTTTGTGGAGTGGTTGACCTTCAAATTTAGTGGCTATAAGCTAGAATTTACAAAATTAAAAACTTTACCCAATTTAATCTCTAAAATGTTATATGGATTGTGACGTTGCATTATGTAGCTGTTAAAGAATATTCGGACATATCTTTGAATGGATTATATGATCTCTTGCGAATAATATACCGACTTCCTATTAACGCGTAATAGTCAACTAAATATAGGAAAAAGTACAATCTTAGTATCGGAATCGATTTTTGTTCAATTAAAAATGATAACATTTATGACATGTCATTACAATATTTACAATGCTACGTTGGAAAAATTACCATATTCAGAGTATAAATGAAAAACAAAATTAGTGTATTTGGAAAATTTTCTCCTCGTTATGCGCAAACAATAATTCATATTTTTGAATGATTTTTAGATTATTTTTTGACAAAAATTAAAAACCGAACTCGAGAGAAACGATTTTCCACGCCGAGACTTGAACCCGGGACTTTCCAATTGTGGTTGAATTCTCTACCTAATGATTAAAGAATCGTACAAAGTGTCCATCGTTACCACCGTTGAAGTTCCTGGCAATTTTTTCTGACAAATGCAAATAAACTAGAAAAGCAGTAAGTTGTACAAAATAAAGTACAAGTCATTTACTCATTTCAGTGTAACTAAGTGAATATGTAATACATGTTGGGAACGTTTGAATATTTTTTAAGGGTCATAAAATGCGTTATCTAGTTTCAACTATGTGGCGAAATTCCCATAATGCTATTACGTTAGCGACATTCAGTACCGATTTACCATTTACCTCTATTATTATTTAGTGAAACAGTCTTAATTGTACCCTAGTTTCCTCCATATAGGAACAAATATATTGAATTGTTTTTTGTGTTGCAAGCCAATTCTAACATGCATTTAATTAGCATTACAAAATTAGTAAGGTACTTTATAAAAAAAATGCACTATAAAAGTTTTAACGAGTGCTTTAGTGCGACAATTATACTATAAGCATAAGTACGCCACAAAGTACTCTCGGCAATCTAGATTAAAATAAATAAGTAATTACGCGAGAAATTCAACGGTGGCCGGTTGTAGCGGGATAATCGATCGAGGGCGCCGAGTAAAAACGAGGTGTGGTCAGTTGAGTGTCTAACAACGACAAATAACGAGGATATTCATTTCCCCCAATTTCTTGTCTCGTTAAAGTGTGCAATTCTCGCGTGCCATTCGCTCTTGTACAGAAACTCGTCGGTAATGAGCCGACTCCTTCCGAATTTGAATTTCAAAGCGGCCATCATGTGCTTTTTGCACTTACCATCTCTGGTACTTTTTGCATTTTTCGAAATTTTGACTATCTAAAATTAACACCATTAAAAGGGAAAATGATTTGTCTATTAATTGGAAGACTCGTTAAAAACTAGTTGTTACATGGGTCGGCATTAATCGGCATACACGCCCTTTCAGTTAATGAGGAGATGAAAACAAGGAAATCACAGTAGAATTTTGAAATTTTTTTGGGATTATGTAATACCCATGTGTCACTTCCAAAATTTAGCTATGAAATTTGGTATCCTGTTGAGACTAAAAAAGTGGGGATGAACTAATCCACATGATCGCGCTAGTATCTTTTGGTTGCCCCCACCGTGAAGGAATTTCGGTGGTGTAGGAGGGGCAAGCAGTACCAGGAGTAGGGGGCTCCTAAACAACGCTGGCGTCATTGGTCGATTAATTCTTTGGCTCAAAAAGTTTACATGAAAAATGCCTACTAAATAATTTAAGATAAATTTCATATTTTGTTTCAATATAATTAAAAACAAGATGAAGTAATAATGACAAAATAAAAGATAGACATTTTATATCAAAAGGAGATCCACGCGGGACTAAATGGACAAAATTTACAAATCAACAATCATTCTCTAGGTAGTTTCACCTTTCAAGACTTCCTTCTTAACAGAAGCTCTTGTTGCAGGTAACAAGCGTGACTAACTCCAGCATTAACGAGTTCCGGTGCCCAAGTGTGATCTTTGATAATAATTCAAAAGGTCGCTATGTCATCAGATTCTCGTATGACATGACTGGCTAAATAATGTCACCAGTAATATTTTGAAACCATTTTTAATAATGGTCTCACGTGACTTATGACGGTTATGATTTTAGTTATAATGATGAGTAATTAAATCTGCAACACATCTTAAATAAAATCATTCAAAATAAAAAAAAAATGAAAATCCTAATAAATTTTTCATTTTTTTATTTCACATCCACAGCATTGTTTATTGACAACAAAAATTCTACAATTTGTAAATGTGTTTATGATAGCACTACCAGATTTAATGAATTTCCTCTGTATTTCTTCGGTTCTTTTTGCCGCACGTAATTATCAAATAACAAGAAAACGGAGAAAATCTAATCGAAATAACACGTCTGGGTTCGAGCTGTAAAGGAGCTGGCGATGATGGGAACACGAGCTCTACTGAAATTGAAAGTTGTACTTTACGCTCGCAACGATCGATCGATAAAGTGAGAAATTGGGTTAATAATCGCCCGGTACAATTCGCGAAACCTTTCATTATATCCTACAGAAAAAGAACATTCCCCTTTGCACCATCGACACTTCGCAGTGTAATTGACGTGGATGGAATTGCGCTCTCGATATATCCCAATCCGTGTTTAGAGGACTCATATTTACAGCAAAGACCACACCTGCGAAGCCGTTGGTTGGTAGCACTGGGCATTAATCAGCCGTTCAAGAATGTGTCAAAAAGAACGCGGCGTTTGGTCCGTTTGATGAAATCGGCTATTACGACGATACCGTCCAAACAAGTTTTCAGCCTTATTAGTTTGGCAAATAATGTGATACATTTTTTAGTAAGGAAAATGATTCGAGAAATTCTCTAAATACTAAAAAAACAATACAATGTTGTTAACGAGAATATAAGTAGTAATGCAGGAAGTTAACCTAAGGACATCTGAAATCTGCAGGAATACCTTGAAATGGCGCTTTAATTTTATGACATCAATTATGTGCACGTTAAATGCCTGGAGAAAAATATCAAGTAATGGAATTTCCCGAGGCAAGAAATTGCCAGTATGAAGCGCGATCGTGCGGATTGAACTATTGAACCGTGACACCGTGAACCATTACAGGATTCTTGGTGCAGAGAAGATACCGGTTTTTCACCACTATTGTCACTCATGCCCAAGAGAGCTCCTCAGCTACCGAACCTTCCTTTTCTGTCGTGGGAAGCCGTTTTCTCGCCGAGTAATTAAATAAGCAACATACGAGGATTATCACAAAACTGATTTCAAGGTCGCGTGTTTACCATTTTCTCCTTCGAAGAAATTATCGTCTGATATCTTTGGAATGCTTCTCTAGAGAGCAGTTCCTATCCGCTATCACTTCATTTTATAGTAGACTTCATGTCAAAGTCCTAAACGATTTACCTCATATTTATATCGGACTTTTTAAATTTTATTTCATTAAGAAAATCATTTATTATTATTACTTTTTCAACTTTTATAACCTGTACTTAACAGGTGCCTATATTTACTGCATTTATTTATACAAAATTCATGCCCTTAATTTTTACTCGATAATCAAGACCATATATCGTTATATACATTTAGTGCACCGAGTAACTGTAACACTTAAGTATTTATCATAACTCAGACAAAGTAAGATGTTAATTTTGAAATATCAGCTTTTGATAAAGTTGTTTATTAGTGATATCTGAGCCACTTGCATTTCAACATTCGATTCGCAACTTTATACCATTTCATCCTGTCCTTCTCCTTTCCAGTTAAAAAAACAAGCATACACATTCGAATCAAGAGATTACTGAGTTTCTCTTTTTAACACAAGCAATATACACGGTAATTCATAACGCAATGAACTTGCGTTATCATAAACGATTATCAATCCTAGATACGTTTCATGCTTCATCTAGAGCTCTCTTTTATTGGCGACTCGTTGAACGAGAGATTCTCTCGGGATGGATACTGTAAAGTCGATAAATGCCAGCGATCTATCGATACACTTTCGAATACCGTTACGAATTTTTCATTCCTGAGCATCATTCTCATTGTTGGAGTGATAATGGCCGATCCGCAGGAACACATGTGGTTTCAAAGTTTACGGATCGACATCAATCGTTTGCAGTTAGTTCTTATGTCGTATGTCTTTTATGATACTCGTAAAAGTTAGAATTGTGATGTACAAAGAGTTTCAGTGCTCAGGTTTTAAAGGGTTGTGTGGGAAGACACGTTCTGAGGACTTTGACTGTTTGTCATTTCATAACTCGCGTCGTACTTCGGTATTACTCCCAAGACGATTATTCATAACTGAATAGTCATTTCCGTATATTTCCAGTCGAAGATTACATCTAAATTTTCAGTCGCAAAATTACTCAGTTATATGTAGTTAATAAAACGATTTTTAGAAGGCTCTGAAATCCTTATTTTTCTGTTTGCATTGAGCTATCTGCATTGAATCACGATTTGTAATAATTAGAGAACAAATTTTTGTGATGCGAAAAAGCCTGCCCTAGTTTTTGAGACCCAACAATTTTCAGTGAGTTTTACAATTTATTTTTAGACCTCATTTCTTCGATTCCGGAACAAGAAAAATCTTCGTGTGGCTGCTGGTACAGAGACCGTACTGGTATCTGTAAATATAACCCGCGTCCGATAATCTCATTCTCCGTTTATCGGCGAAAGGGACAAGTGCATGCGGAAACGTGTAGCTGGCGATAACGAAATAACTAGTTCTAATTGCGAAAGCACCAGCGCGGTTCGAGAAGAAACTGAGGTGTCAATAGAGAGGGTAAAAAAGGAATAAGAAAAGAATACGAAACTAGAAGGGGCACCTTCGTAAAACCGCCTGACTCATAAGAACTGAGTTACGTGCGTCAGAAAAGCTGGAGTCGGGTAGGAGACTGCATCGTAATCTTTGTATACGCAACTTCTGACGCACTTATGGATAAATAAAACGTCCATACCTCCCTTAAGGATTGACGCGAATAAATGACTGTTTGGTCGTGGATGATCATGCGTGACCAGGTATCGGGCTCCATGATCTTTGAGCGGGTACGTGTCGGTTGGCGCTAATTAACGACACCGGTCGCTATAAGCGTTGCACCACAACAGCATTGAACGAAAAACCTCAAAGAATCATATGCGGTTTTGTATTGATTGGGTGACACTGTATTGCCAATATTTTTAAAAGACCTGCAAGCGGTTGAATAATATGCGTAACATTGACGATTTGGAGTCAGTTTTTCAAACACTGAAAATCTACATATTACGTATATTAGGATGTCCATTAACACATTAGCACCGCAAATAACATTCTATTTTACTCCAATTTCAATCAATTATTTTGTATCAAAATCAAAGGTCAAAAACTGAAAGGTGCGCGTACTACCATTTTCTAGGCCCCTTTTGAACATGCCGATGTCAACATTGACTTTCAGCCGTAAGAAATTCCAACATTAAAAAATTAATATAAAATTTAGAAATATTTGGTCTTATGAATTTTGTTTCGAATAATAAGAATACTGAGATTTTATTGAAACTATGGACAAAAGTGGATAAAGAATTTGAATTTTAACAAACGAATTTTATTTGTATGCGATACTTCATTAAAACGAGATTAATTCAAGGTCATTAGGAGGTCAAATCGGGAAACATTTACTAAATCATAAAAGATATAATTTTGGAGTGGCTTAATCCGAATCATTCCTTTGTTTAATACTTTAAGGTTTGTTAGAGGTTAGAGGAAACTCCAAGGTTTTTCCAAGGTTAAATTTGAAAACGTTCTGCATTGAAAGCTTGACTGAATTACAAGAGTTCAGGGCTATTTCATATTTAAAGATCAACTAGATATTCAGTAAAAATTAATGGACCCCTTTCATGGAATTCCGCCACTTATAGTGTAACCATTTCTGAATTTAACCTTGATATAACATACAACAGATGTTTACTAAACATACACACATACAAGAATCTAGGTTTGAAGTTCCAAAATTCAAAAACTTGGCACAATTATTTTTCAAGTTTAACCTTTGGCTTGTCATGTCGGGTCCTCTAGCTGACCTTGAGGGATTAAGTAAATTAGGGTTTCAGTTCAGCGACCTCAAAAACTTTTATATGTATTAAATTTCTCAGATTTATTTGGTCCCTTTTTATCAAATTGCCCTTGAAATGACCTTGAATTTAAATTGATGGTGGTCGGCGGACACCACATTTTCGTGATCCTAAAAACCACTAAATGTTATTTTAAACTGATTTTTCTTAATTTGACCTCGAAATAAACTTGAATTTGACTTGATAAATACATGAGAATAAAGTAGTCTGAACAATTAGGCATCAACTTTTGTTTTTTATAAATCTATGTAATTGTTGAGAATCGACTAAGAGTTTTCACTAACTGTTTGATTTTCACAATACGATAACTTACGGTCAAAAAATCCTTTAATTAATTGCAAATTTTTTAGAGCGATCAGAAACCCTTAGGGAGGACCAAAACGGTTAGGTAAAAATTCGAGATGTAACTTAATTGATGGACGCCCTAATGTATATATATAAAATTATTTCGAAAATTTTCCTCGTTGACATTTCACGGATAATATCCACAATTTGCTGGTTAATTTAAAGAAAATTTTTTGGGACACTTGTCATACTGAATTGTTTGCAACTTAATCGGCAATAAAAGTATCATTATATTATTAGCGAGAGAAGTACTAATCAGGAAGTTTCTGATAATTCTTGTAAAATGGGAAAACATGGTCACTTGCGTGCAGCTTAGTGCGTATAACCACGCAACAGTAAATCGTTCTAAATTCGCCTTTATTGGATTTATACGCACTGCACGCAGCGCAATTATTGAGCTGATATCGAGTATCTAGAAAGTGCTTATAAATTATTGTAACTTCGCTGGTTTAAAATCTTAGAATTCAAATAGTAAATTCTGAACGGAGGCTGCGCCTGGATGATATTTCGTTCGCTTCGAGAAAATTAACAATCTGCCGTAATTTGGCCGTCTATCTAATCGATTGCTGTTCTACAGCTGGTAATTTCATTTTTACTACTTTACAAAATTCGATATTCTTTGAAAGGTACGATTCAATGAGAAATTAACGATGATTACGATTAACTATTTTAATAATATTATAAATTATAATTTAATTTCGTCGCAGTACCTATAGCTAAGTGAACAAACTTCAACCTTTTCACAAAAGATTCATACTACATGAAATCAATGATTATCGGGATGGGTACACGTGAAAGTCAATGTTTCCCAGTGAAGTCAGCACATGTTTTTGATATTTAATCTGGGCATCTTATGTTCTACCAATAAATATACATCTTATTGGATATTTATTATTCAATACCGAAAAATTACTATAACTGAATGAATGTTTTTTTAAGAATTTTTAAAAAATTTGAAATAAAATTACTAGGCAGCATAAAATTAATAAAAATTAAGTATAATTAATTAGTTTAAACCAATTTGTAAAGAAAATTAATACAGCGTTTTAGATTTAAACAAGGAATCAAATAGTTTCCACGAGAACATACTTAGTATCGCGCAAGCAAAGGTAATTTCGTAGCTAAAACAATGCAGTCAGGCAACATTTAGTCATTTACATCAGAACACATACTTTGTACACGCATTGTCATATTCTATAGTATAACGACGAATAGTGTAAAGACTTTAATTGATAGTTTATGCACATATGAGTAAATGCTAAGTCATAAAGGTAATATCGTATTAAACCGCATTTATATACCTATTATTTTCTTATTTTATGATGCATTTAATATTTAAGTACTGTGTTGAACTTTTAAGCAGTATCGGTAAGGTTCATTTAAGTGCATCATGTATCAATTTAAATAGTGTTAAGTAGACTTAACAATATGCTCTATAATATATGAAAGAGACAATATTATTAATATTAACAAAGAGAAGTAATCGTTGGTAAATTAGCGTTGTTCTTACCATTAAATTTTGTTAAAGTCATCACTACATGTCTGGAGTGATCATCTATTTCCTTAAGAAGAACTAAGTGAGTGTATTTTTATTTTATAATACATTGTTTACGGTGTAGTTATATGTATTATTGAACGGTTAGAACTTTGTCTGATTAAGTGTGTTGCAAAATTTGCAATGCAACTAAATATTCCTTGACAATGTCATATTTTTGTTGTGAAAACTCCTCCACAAAAGCTCTTGAAAATGGTTGGATCAGTGACTTTAATAGTAACCTTAAAATAAGAACTGGTTGAAAAAACGCAGTATTACCTAAATATTATAAGGTTTGGAATAATCGCTATACTTTTTTCGAACAACACTTGAAGTCCATATGCGCAAAAAAATGTCAAACTTTACAGATAATCAGGATGCAGTTCAAATAAATCATTTAATATCGACTACTGATTGCCAGTAGTGTTTTCGGTACTGGAAAATTACTGATCGCCGGAGAAAATCAGTACTGACTCAATACTGCCCGCCAGTACTGTTTTCGGTATTAAATGACTACTGACCGCCGAAACAAGTACTGACAAGAAACATTACTGGCTACCAGTACTGTTGTCGGTATGAAATGATTACAGACCGTCGGAGCAAATCAGTACTGACAGCGTACTGACTGCCCGAACTGTTGTAGGTGTGAAATGATTGTATTCATATTTTAAAAGTTATATTTTTCGAATAATAAATACACAAACGCGATTTTCTATATAAAAGTCCAATACGTTAATAATATGAAAAGCAAGGATAACATATTAGTCGACAGATATATAAAATCATCTATCAAATTGTATAATATTAAAATCATTAAGACCATGAAAATTTGTTAATCCTCGGGTGTTTCAAATACATTAGTTTTTTCCCCACCAATAACGGGTAAGTAGCATGCGAGCGTAGCTTAGTGGTAATGGCGTTAGCGTAGTAAGCGAGAGACCCAGGTTCGATTCCCCGTCGAGACGATTTTTTTCAGATTTGTTTGCAGGCCTTACATATAGTTATATGCGAGTACGTCAAATTAATGGTGTAAAAACAGCATAATGATATATATAAATATTTTCCTAATAACATATATTGTAAATCATATAATATTTATGAGATTTATTTGGACTGCATTCGGAATATTTGTAAAGTTTTGTTTTACGTTTTATTATGCATATCGATATCAATCTATGTCAAGTCTCGAAAGCATTTCTAGTCAGTACTGGTACATTATTAATTTCAAATTGGCAATCAGTACTAATTCAGTACTGCTCTACTTTGGCAGTCAGTAATGGACAGCGTTACATGCCGGTGTTGGCCCAGTACTGGCCCAGTACTGTCGGTAAGTACTGCAACTCCGGCAGCCAGTACTGTGTCAGTACCATGTCGTTGCTATTCCGGTACTAATTTCTACATGAGAACCACTAATATAATAAAATCAGTCATGTTTTAAGGTTAGGAAGAAATCCTGACACAATCAAACGAGACATCAGATTCAGATTCATGTTTTTTGCATCAAAATATATAAGGACTCTGATCGCCCAATTTCAACGTTTATTTTTTTTTTGTATATGGTTGTCTAATTGTGATGGGTTGTTAACAGGCACAGTTGATTTTTTTTTGTAATCCTTTAAGTTATTAACTCAATAGATATTAATCACGAGACCGATTATGCTTGTGATTGACAAGTACAGTTCGTACTATACAGAAAGTAATTTGCGCAATTCGCCTCTGCAGTTTTAACTCCTTTACCCACATTTGTCTAGGCTGGACAATTGAGCGTCCCAACTCTATATAACTCGATCGACGCTCGAAAAGCCGGAAAAGTTTTTTCCAACGAAAAATAAGCACTGTAATAAGAATGGCCATAACTTTGCAAATTTAATTCCAATCGATTTCAAATTTTCCAAGAAACTTCCTCTACTTGTAAGGAACAAATTACTCGCTTGAAGATTTTTTGAAATCAAAGGTTCCCCACAGACTTTTCGACGGCGTAGCTGAATACTCGCGGATTCCAACAGTTGCCATTAAAAAATTAATTTGTTGATAACGAAATTAAATTTTACAACGCTTTATTACTTCATAGGCATCGCTAGGATCTGTTCGGTATACATCGCAAATTTCAAACAATTTTAACAATAATTGGCCGAGATATGGCGATTTATGTTTTAAAATGTAATTGAATTTTCGGTTCTAAATTTTTTGTGTTTATTTATTAAAACGGAAACTATCCATTATTATTAAAAAATTATTGGGAAAAACTTGTTCGGTTTGTTATTTTCTACATTCATGTAGTTTTTTATAATTGAAATATCGACTTTTAAAAATTGAACCTTTTTTTTCGTTGGACAAAACTTTTCCGGCTGTTGGAGCGTTGAGCGAGTTATAGAATCGGGCCGCTCAATGTTGATCATCTCAATCCTTATTGAGTTTAAAATTGTATTTAAAATAAAAACCTTACAATTAATTGTAAGGTTTTCATACTTAATTGGCTGTCAATATTGGCTGAATCTTGGCGGTTAATGAATAACCAATCATTGGCATTTGGTTGATGGCCAATAATGAACCAATATTGGCTGCCAATGATTGGCTATGTCGTGATCATCCCAATTTTTTGTCAATAATGGGCCAATATTTAGCAATTTGCCAATTAGATGTTAAACACTGCAATTAAATGTTTTTAAATACAGTAGGAAGCATGAATGTACAGTAGAACCCCCTTTTTACGACATGGGTCGGTTCCGCGACTTCCCCTCAAACTCCCGTTTATCGACATACCAGCTAGAAAAGTGCGTTCCCCCACCGTAACCCATCGACAAGCATGCTAAAGTGACGTCACATGTCACTTGGCCAATGCGGTTGTTTCGCGGGCTATGCACGTATACATGCACCGTCTGTTGAGGGGAAGCGTTTAGACGTCGTGAGGACGATGGAAATCGCTGGTATGTCGTTAAAAGGGGTGTCACTAGTGTCGTAGAAAAGAGTATGTCGATAAACGGAGGTGGCGTTAAAAGGGGGTTCTACTGTATTTAGTGGGAATGTGAGACAAATTTGTTTCCAATCATCAAAATCAAAATCAATATGTTATCCCGTGAGTCTTCAAATGTCTATTTATTGATACCCTGATGCGGATTTGCCCAAAGCCAGATCAGGACCATAATGAATTTCAACTCGTGAACTTGATGATCAGAAACGAAGGTATGGAACTAGAATAAACATTGGCACAATTCAATGCGCGTGAAGAGCGTATAAAAGCCGTCAGTTTCGATTTTTAAGTAACCGTAAGAAGCAATTAAATTCTATTCCCTTTCAATTCAACAATCGTCGGTCGGTATCGATATCTAATATCGCAAAGGTTGACTGGTATTAACGAGGCACTCGGGGGGCCTTTTCCTCGTCGCGAACAAGAGGTTGGAAGTCCCCTCCCAATTACCCATGGCATATCACAGGAGAGACTGTTGGCAGCGGGACTTTAAGCATCGGTGTCTCGCGAGTTTTCTAAAGTCTCGTGATGAAAAAATGTTATCGAGCTTTTTTTTCAATTAATTCCGAGCGGTATCGGCGGCTTGCGATGCCAATCCGGAGTCTGGTGTGCACGTAGCCGCGCGCGTAGGTACCTGCATAAAGAGAGGTGCACATAATAACGTGTCTATACGGAGCGCGTTCTACGGATTGCGCAAACCGCGGAACGCACATCTATTAATACGTACACTTATGTCGTGGCTGCATAGGTGTGGGTGTTATCACGACAGGGCGTGTCGCTCTATCCGTAGCGGAAAGCGAGCGAGGATCGAGCTAGCAACCGGCTGTTAGCGACCGACTCCGCAACGTGACTCCGTCAGCCTCCGCTACGTACAATCCGGATCCGTTTCGTCTGGTTCTCTTCGCTCGGCTTATTAACGTGTCTGTGTCTGTGTCTGTGTGTTTATGCACCGCGGTTATCGCGCCGTGATTTTGTTAAGCTAGCCAACCTTATATTTACCAGAGCTCTTATCGCTTTAAAAATAAAACCCGATTTTTTTTTCAACTCCCGGTATTAATACTCAGTTTAGAATTGCTGGCGGTTATTCGAAACTCGTTCCTGACGGAAGATTGCGAGAGTATTGAAAGTAACATTTCTTCATTATCCATCGGTCATTTAATCGTTCTAATATTAATGGTCTTGATGATTTTCAATTGCGAACCGCAACTATGTACGTGTATTGTTAATCATTATATATAATCAGTACATTGTGCACTTAGGTTGCAAAATAGGCGTTTGCCGACCAGTGCTAGTTTGACACCATAGCCCTGGTAAAAATAGAAGCTTAGGTGTAGGCTTAAATGTTCAAATTGGAGCATACTTAAATCATTTTGGAACATACTTAAATCAGGCGTGCACTTGATCATTAACTGTACACATCCCCGGTTGAAACTGGCGGAGCAAAACCCCGGCTAGGTACTGACCCAGTACTGGTACCTGGTACTGATTAACGGAATTGAGTCAGTACTGGCATTAACATCGGCAAAGTACTAACCTAGTACTGGCGACCAGTACTGTTTTCGGAATTGACAGATTACTGACCGCAGGAATAATTCAGTACCGACACAGTACTGATTGCCAGTACTGTTGTCAATATGAAATGATTAGTGACCTTCGAAGAAAATTAAAACTGGCACAGTACTGATTGCCAGTACTGTTATCGGTATTGACAGATTACTGATCGTCAGAGAAAATCAGTACTGGTACAGTACTAATTGCCAATACTGTGGTCGGTATTAAATGATTAGTGACCGCCGGAGCAAATTAATACTGGCGCAGTACTGATTGCCAGTACTGTTTTCGGTATTGACAGATTACTGCCCGCCGAAGCAAATCACTACTGACTCAATACTGGCAACCAGTACTGCTTTCGGTATTAAATGATTCCTGATCGCCGGAACAATTCAGTACTGAAACATTACTGGCGACCAGTACTGTTGTCGGTATAAAATTTCCCAGGTACAAATTTCCCTAACTAACCACCGGCGGAGTATTGACCAAGTACTGATAACCAGTACTAATTTTCGGAGAAGAATCAGTGCTACCCTCCACCACTGTAAAACTACTGAATTAGTACTAACAATCAGTACTGATGTACGGAGTCGAGAGAGTACCGACGTCTATACCATGCCAGTACTGACCACGTATTGGGAGTCAGTAGCCGTGATCATGAGTTAATCAGTACTAACAACTGGAGTAAATCAGTTCCATCGAGATACTACCGCTCAGTACCTACATTCGGAGCCGAGTCTGTACCAAATTCGGTAATATATCAGTATTGGCTCCGTACTAACTATCAGTGATAGTTTCCGAAACGAAATTAACATTAATATAAATTCGATTCGTTATAATTTGTAGTCAAATTACTTTCAAAATATATATTTTCTCGAATAATAAATACAGAAACGCGATGATCTATATAAAAGTCAAATACGTTTGTTGCATACATAATTGTCATAATTTAAGTAACGGTACTGGGCGTAGGTTTTTTCCACTAACTGTGGTTTTTTCCCTACGCCTTTGCACACCCGAATGGGGGTACCTAATTTGTGGACGGGGACCTAAGAGATATACATTTGTAAAGGTCCTAAACTGGCGACGATATGAATTATTAAGCTGTTGTAGAAATAGTTTAAAGTCAATTCGTTAAATGTAAAGAATAAATATAATGCGTGTCGATTATGAGGTATGGAATGAAGCTTTATGTGGCCATTGTCTCACTTCTAAATGGACAGTAGCTCTTAGGTTTCGAGCACGTGGATTTGAAGTCGCGCTTCGAATTTTGGTCAGTGCTGGCCTTTGAGTGAACAAGAAGTTTAGAGGTTCGTAGCATGGCATTTTGATTTGGTTTAAACTTACGAGAACTCGCTGTGGAGTTCACAAGATTGGATTGCGGACAATGTCCGATTTGCCACTGTATCGCCTCTAAATGGATAGTAGCCTGTTGGTTTCGAGCACGTGGGACGGAGTCGCGCTCTGTCTTTGGTCAGTGCTGGCCCTCGGGTGAACAAGAAGTTTGGAGGTTCGTAAGGTGGGACGTTTTATGAAAACCAAAATTCAAATACCCGTCGATAAAGCGAATTCCTATCATTCGAAATGGAGCGTCCTTAGCGATGAAAAGTGTGTTAGCAACGGTGATCGCCTTTTTTGTTTAGAGCAGAATCTAGCCAGCCGGGAGAGAATCGACAACTCGAAAATTTCGCATCCGCATCTTAAGAGGTTATATCGTCGCCAATCTCGTCAAAAACAGTTTTGGGGAAATAAATTTATAGATTTTTGAAAACCCCACACCGCCGGAGTTTTATTTCGTCCCGTGTTGTTATAACGTTAGTAATATGAAATGCTCGGGTATAATATTCGACGACAGATATACAATAGTTCTAGACGTATTACTGACGATATAAGAAAAATATTATATATGTTTATACATTATTACAATTGAATAATATTAAAATCATTAGGACCATGAACATTTGCTAATCGTTGGGTGTTTTAAGTGTATTAGTCTTCTGACCACGTACTGGCAGACAGTAGTCGCGATCATGAGTTCAGTACTATTATTGGCTTCCAGTACTGTCGGTCATTACTGATCCGGTACTGCTGAGCCTGGGTATACTTATTTTCCTACCTAGGTACAGAAAATGCGATTTTGCCTCCGCGATATAAAGCGCAAACTAGCACTTTGCGATCAGAGAGTGAGTAAAATTCATAATTCAAACAGATTTTCGAATTTTTTGAAACTTGTGTCAAGTTATTGGTTATTTCAATAACCATAATCAACCAAGTTTATTCTATACATATATGAAAAAATTACTGTTTATTAAGTTATTTCATCAAGTTTTATTTGTCACTTAATGCACAGAATGGAAACGAGTGTGTTAGCACAGGGAAACTCATTATTTTAAATTAAAAACACTCATCATTAATCAGTGCAAGTCATATTACTTTCGGAAGCGATGAAAATTATGAAAAAATGTCCGTTTATGCCCTAATTTGACGTTGTTCTTATTGCCGATATTTTTTATTTTAAGGTAGCTTAAGAACAGCTGATAGTCGAGTCAGGTGATTTGCCTGATCAATTACGAGCTCACATCCTCTGAACATATGGGCTACCTTATTTTCGGATTGCTCATTTCTGCTCTTTATATCTACACATCAGTTTAACAATTATTTGTTGATGCCTAGAGCAGGTATTTTGTGCACTATTTACAATAACATGGAATCACAACATAATGGAACAAAATGTGCATAATGTCTCAACATTGTCATTCATCCAAAAGTCACATATTATCTATATTATCTGACCTCGTCGCCAGTAGCAACATCGTTATTATGAATAGTATCGTCAGGCACAATACAGTTACCTGAAATCTGAATTGATCAACTGCAGAAAAAGATAATATTCTAGTATTACAAGTCTAGGATTTTGATCATTTGCAAAAATAACCTTTAATGATTTTAATATGAAATTCTTAAAAATCAAAGTGCTAATAGGATCAATGAATACTTCTGATAATGACGTTTCGTTGATTGAAGTTCAGCAATTTTACGCACCATTTAGATAAATTGCGGATATTTTTCAGTTCTGTTTCTGTTTAGAATTACTCAAAATAATTAACACTAATAATCATTTTTGTCCAGTTTCTAGCCCTTTATTTAGGTAAAATTATATACGTTTTTTAAAGACAAACAAAAAATTGTTTGGGGACTTTTTATGCAGTTTATGCGTAATTTTTATCAATTATTTTCGGCAGAGCTTTTTTAAGCATAAATATTATTATGGAATATACATTTTGCAAGATTTTTCTGTTCAATACGAGTTCTTCGTTTATGAGTATACTCATCATCTTCAGCGTTATCATCGTCACTGTTATTGTTATTACAGTTCTCAGCATTTCGTCAATTATTTCTTCAGAGTTTATAGGCTTAGAATGGACTATAGGGATTTTTAATATTTTTCTGAAATGTAACAGGATTGAACATGAAGATTTCATCAGCTTCGATGTCCTACTCGTGGCAAAAAAACATCAATATTGTAAATAGGCAGGAATGGGTGACCTTATCACCAAACTCAGAAACGCACAGACGGGCGATTTGCAATAAGCAAATATTCGCGTAAAACTGATTATTGACTTTTAATTTAATAACAATGTACAATTTTTCCAAGAATCGCGGACAATGGGAAAAAGAATAATAACCGGTAATAACCGTGAAATGTAAACAACATACGTAAGGAACGTAAACACATCCCTGACTGCATTTGACCCTCCCCCTTCTCTCGAATCCACATATTACATATATTTTGACTAATTTTGCTGAACAGGTATTAGGCAGTATTATTAGACAAAATTGTGGTAAGCTTTAGTTCAATGCAGACTGAAAATTTAAGGTTATCCAATCAGTTCTGTATAACAAAATACTGATTTCTGAATTTCTGTTTAGTTATTGAAAATTTGGTAGATACTTTTGCTATGAATGCTTTCAAATCACATAATTTGGTTAGAAAATGGGCTGATTCCAGTGCAAATGGGCAGAATTTCGACCAAGATTGCAAAATTGTAATTTTTGTTATAAAATGCAATAACGTCGGTCTATTTTAAAAATACTTCATGCTTGCGTTTATGTGTAAGTATTGTCTTAATACTCTCAAAAGACGGTTTGGTTACTGCAACAGAAATGGTACTACTTTAAAATTTGAACTATTGTGAAAAATGCGTTTCACACAAGGATGTCATTTTGTGCTCTTCAGCAGGGCTAATGATATCCTTGCCCCGAACGATATAGTTAATTTTAACTTTGAAATCAACAAAATAATAGTTATGGTATCCAAAATTTTACATGTAACAAGATAATAAAGTAACGTGCACGACATGCACTGACGTCCCAGTGACGTCTATATATTTATTTGTTTACATTTATTTATATATTTTTACTCAAATTAATTGACGCAGACAAATACCAAGTATTTCCATCATAATTAATTCAAAGCCGTCGAGAAATAAACAGGTTAATGCATTTATTATGAATAACATACATACAGTAGTCCCCCCTCCTCAATATTTGCTACCCCCTAATATTTGCCACTAGGTCCGTCCCAATATTTGCCGTACCCCTCGATTGCTATTCCTCACCATTTTTCACGGAGCGGTAATACTGTGGCGACATCACGCATGCGCGATGTAGGAAAGGTTAAACTGATTTCTGCTGGTCGACGCATGCGCATTCTATAATTGTATGTCGGCGGAGTGGGGGAAAATGTCTTCCCCTCACTAGGCAAATATTGGGAGGGTTAGAAAAAGACAGGCAAGACGGATGCGGCAAATATTGGGGGGGGGGCTGTATTTGAATGAAATTTTAAAGACGAATCAACTCCACTTCTCATGTTAATCGAATATTTAATTATGCAAGACCAGATTCTAAGAAATTCTCGAAAATGAGAGTAAAATATTATTTATTACAAATGTCATTTTCTATTCAGCATGCAATAATATTATATGGCATCAAAACAAACGTTTTAATAGAAGGTAAGGCTTGGCAAGGATAATAAATTTGTATCGGGCAACGATGCAATATGTGTCTACTTGTCTGCCTACACGTTCTCTATTTCAAGAAGGATAGCGCCTACTTATATTAATTGCTTTTGACATTAGACGTCTGTTGAATGAAGTCGACATGAAACTAACGAAATAGACTTCCTATACTAAATTACCCTGCTTTCATAATTAATAATTCTGTTGAATGGAACAAATGCCTACATAGGACACTTCCTACAATCACTCCATTCGTTGTTCACATATTATTATATATTACATTTTTAATTAAACAAATTTTATCATGTTTTATAATATATGGCAAACAAGAGTAAAAGTTATTAGTTGTGTTGTATAATACACTATGGTAAACAAAATAGTCGTAAGTTACCGACGATGAAAATAAAATAAATCTTGTTGTGTTTTTTACATATTGTAAATACATTGATTGTCGTGATTAATAGTAATTGGTTTCTCTACCAAATTAATAATTATTTTTTATTTACATAACCTTAAAGTTTACGTAGGAACAATAATTGCGATTTCCATTATATACAGTATCATTTTCCAAAATACATAGCATTTTCAAGATTTAATTCGTTGTCAACCATTCATTTTCCACTTAATTTATATTTTACGTCGAATTTGCTTCCTTATTATTCCATGAGTATATCTAGCTTCAAAATAGTATCACAGTCAAAATTATTTTTAGTAGAAATAACTACGAAAGACAAATTTTACACACGGTTCACTTTTGATGTTTTAAATGAAAGTTCATGTTACCCAAAATTTTTTTTATTGAATATTCCAAGAATCACTTCAGGATTAAAAATCTGTAGTCAGTTTTTCGAACTCAACGGCTCTTTTTTTATCTAGAGCAAAAAAACTGATTTTTTTTTTTGTCCCGAAACGGGACAAACGATCACGTATTTTTGGTGCATTTTTGCTTTCTGATAGCAAATATCACGTCAGAATTTGGTATTCGGCCATATCTTGGCCGCAATTTCACCCTTTGCGCCATGACGGAACGCTGAGCGTCCCACCTATTATTCGTTGGTTATTTGCGCCTTTAAAATCAGTTTCTCGTATTTCTGAGATCGCATCTGGGTTTTTAATTTCAAAAATCTATTTTGAATTTCGAAAATCTGACAATGGGTTTGTAATCAGCGACCCCAGAAACGTATAAATGACAAGTTTCCCATATACGTTTATATAGGAATATTTTCTAGAAACGATTTTTTTTTCAAAAAATGGTTAATTTTCGGTATATTTTTGTTTATAATTTATTAACTACAGTAAGTTAAGACGTATAATAACTTGCATTTGTTAAGTAAATGCCTTAGCTATGTAAAAAACCAGATGCGACCTCAGAAATACGAGAAACTGAGTTTAAAGGCGCAAATAACCAACGAATAATAGGTGGGTCGGTCAGAGTTCCGTCATGGCGCAAAGGATTAAATTGCGGCCAAGATATGGCCGAATATCTAATTCTGATGTGATATTTGATACCAGAAAGCAAAAATGCATCAAAAATACGTGATCGTTTGTCCCGTTTCGAACACGAAAATCACGTTTTGAAAAAATATCAGTTTTTTTGCTCTAGATAAAAAAAGGGCCGTTGAGTTCGAAAAACTGACTACAGATATTTAATCCTGAAGTGATTCTTGGAATATTCAATAAAAAAAATTTTGGGTAATATGAACTTTCATTTAAAACACCAAAAGTGAACCGTGTACATACATATCAATAGGTGCGATGAATCTAGGTATACATAATTCGTCCAAAAATCTGGGAAAGATCATTCCATAATTAAAATCATATTTCTATTTCAAAAACATAGAATATCCCAACTATGTGAAATTTTTAAACACCGATCATTCATAACAGGTCGATCAATCAATTAATGTACATCGAAACTGTAATAAATGAGCTTCGATAAACGTTTGATATTAAATTTTTTCTCCGTCAACTGAATGTTTATAAGTACTTTCATTCCTTTAAAAAAAATCGGTAGTTATAATTAATACACATCAGGATTGCAATGCACAGGTCCCAGGTACCGTCCGGACGATTTCTTACAGAAATCTGTATAATTACCGTTGTTTTTACAATAGGCATAATCGTACGTTTGAGCAGTGGTCTTAGAAAAAAATGCCTCAGATCTCGACCAACGGCGATAGAAAGTATGCAGATCGTACGTAAAGATTATCCGATAGCGCGTGGCCTGTAAATGATGTAGAAAACGCGTTAACGCATTGTGTGTTGTAAACCTCTTATATACGTTCTCCACGCAATTTTGCTGTCGGTCGTTGCGAAAGGAAAATTTTTAAGGCAATATAATTAATATAGAGAAAAAAGCATACTAGGAATATCGAAATCGAAGTTGGTCTGCACGGAAACGGAATCGTTTTCTTTCGCTACACGTGAGCGTCTTACAATATTAGAATGACACATCAGTGAAATTTCCAACGAAAAATTTTTTACGTCGCGATCTTAATCGGTTGAAAAACCGTTTTTAATCTCATCAAAGATCTTTGGCTTCGGAAGCTTTTATCCGTTTTCCCGTTACGCGTCCTTTCACTGGCTGGACAATTTTAGCCAGTCATCGTACCAAGGTATAATAAAAGGATCAAAATTAAACTTGGACAGCGACATGACCTTTACGTCATGAACAGTGGCCCGCGAGTACAATATTTTGAAGACAGAATGGAATTCGGAGTAGTAGGCCACTCTACACAATGTCCGTGTATACAATCTTGAGCAATGTAGAAACTTTTCAGAAAAATTTAACGCTTCCAACTGATGAAAAAACGAGCATCCTTCACGCGTAATTAAATCTCGAGCGAAGGATGACATGAGGATTTGAGAAAACTGACGCACTGATTGATATTTAAAGGAAAAGTTTTCTTAGACATTTCGCAATATCGTTGACGTTTATGGTAATAATTCGTATAGTTCGTCAAATCCAGTGAGAATTCATAGGGAAAACATAAATAGACGACTTCCCACAATTACTTTAATTGATATTATTAGAATTTCGGAACTGGTAATAAAATGAATTGAAGCTCATCTTTCGAAAGTAGCAACTTTCAAGTATGAGAGACAAAAATGACTTTCGCATTTAATTCGAGTTGAACAAAATTGTAATTGTCTTAACGAAATTAACGAAAGATCAGTTTATTAATTTGGCAGGATGACTTGTCAAACCATTTAAAAATCTCGAAAGACTTCACATAAGGAAATGAATATACGATATGGTTATTTATATATCACAAACATAAAAATTGCATGCATAAAAATACAATAAATAATCCTGCGTTTCATTCAGATGCAAAGAGATCAAATAACAAATTGTAGTTATACGCGAAATTCCTAAGGAAATCAAGTTTTGTCACACGACAGATGAAAGAGGATGACAGAGATGCATAAAAAAGTCACAACTACAAGAGTCTATGCAATTAATGCAGTTCAATACGCGTGTAATCGAGTAAGAAGCGTTGCGCAATTAAACGCGTGAATAGATTTATGCAGATTGACGCATCGTATATCGACAATGTTTACCTTCAACTCAGCACATGAATGATATCATGTGGATATCGTAAAGAAGAAACGCATTGA
Organism: Trichopria drosophilae; assembly: GCA_030407085.1. Lineage (NCBI taxonomy): Eukaryota > Metazoa > Arthropoda > Insecta > Hymenoptera > Diapriidae > Trichopria > Trichopria drosophilae. Next base: position 107,953,972 of record CM059585.1, on the reverse strand, counting down.
AAACCCCAACCACTTAAGTCACGATATCTCAAGAGATGCTTAGCGAAAATAATTAATAACGAAGAAATATCAACAATTTGTTCAGAAATTACGTGAATAAAATCATTATGATGTCGGAAGTAAACTAAACTATTTACTTATGCATGTATACGTAACAAGTCACATTTATTAAAAGTATACAAATAATTCATGAAATGTAGAAATCTATATGTTACATAAAGAACAAAAGAGTTCGAATACCGCTGGATAATTATTTTAGATTTATTTTTAAAGAAAAAATTGCAAAATTATATGTCGAGTTAAATCACCATTTGTCATACCCCCCAATAGATCCCGAGTTCGAGTCTCGGGGCATCGATTTTTTTTTAATCAAAAGATGATAAAAAAAATATAAAATATTTGCTGCAATTAATATTTATTATGAACGAAAGACTTATTTATGAAACTATGTATTATAAAATACACAGGCTACTAAGAATTTTAATTAAATTTAGAGTAAATTTTGACTTATAAGCATCAGATAACGAAATTAATAATTAACAACTTCATACAAGGATGAAATTCAAATTTCATTAAATATAAAATACCAAAAAAGAAGCGGCATCTTTGGAACAGTTACATCAATGAGATCAACCAGATAAAATAGTGTAGGCCGCAGGCTGTACTTTAATATGTGTACGTGACCCTTCAAGGACGGCATCGGTCGTCTCATCGATACGTCAATGACGATTAGATTCTAAATTGAAATATAGACTCAAATCTGTTTTGTAATCGGTATTAGTGACTGTTCAATAGGTAAATCTTATGCGTAAAGTGATGAAACGCATACTTTTGAATCGTTATGAAATTGTTCTAAATATTAGTTTTTAGTTACAACGAAATCACAAGTGATTTATCATATATTAACAAACAATTTTAGAAATGCAATGAAATAATTCAGATGTTATTATTAATTCAAACAACCGTTATGTCATTTTTAAGTTTTATTTTTTAGGTAGTAAAATATAAACAGGTATAAGAAGTATGCAGGGTTATTTGAGACTTTTAAACAAAAGAAAACGGAAAGTAAACAACTGAAACCAGTAGCAAGTCATCCTTCAGAGTGTATATTAATCGAACTCGCCGCAGAACCAGCGGTATACCAATCAGAAACGAATAAAAAAAACAAGAACATACATATTGGTTTTCCGCTCACACGGATAAAGCGCAGTCTTAAATCTTCAAATGACAGAGGAGACATGTAGTGGGAAATAATCGTACAACACGAACATGCCTTCAAAAATGCAAGTGACGAAAAAAAAAGACAAAGAATAAAACTGATTATAGGGCAAGTACCGGGAAATTTACAGGATGATATCGCTGAAGAACCAGTTCTTGATGTACGACCAGGTAAGAATAAGACCTAGGTGACCGTTCAGGGTTCAGGATATCGTTCCCAGGAGAAGACGATTCTGGTTTGTAAAGGCAAAAGTCAAAGCGAGTTTACTATCGTGAATTAAATCAAAAGATATAACGGATGATGCGTAAAAAATAAAATCACTCTAGGTCGTTAAGACTAGCATATGATTTTATTCTGGTTTGCGACCAAAAAACGTATTACGTGCCGTGCAGTCTGCTTGTGAATCTTTAAAACGTTAATATACCAAGGTGCAATGGGAAATCTGCATGCTAGCAGATCAAATTACGATCTTTGCCTAATAACTTGTAAAATATGTACCGATCTTGATTTCTTTTTCCACACAAAACAAAAACTTATATCCTTGAATTCGTCGCGGCTTAGAATACTTGATAAAGTTGGATGCTTCCGCAATTTATCCTTGTACATTTTTCTATGGTCCCGCATTATCACTTCATCTTAAGCGAAGCGAGTATTCCAGCGACCTTCCAAGTTTTTGTTCGCCTCACCTACTTTAGCCGAATATCTGCTGGGGAATCGCCGAAGTCGACTATTTTTCTTACCTATGTTTTGCAACTGCGGTCTCCTTCATCAGGGCTATTTGACGCACCGATATCGAGGAGTGTACCAACGGTATCCCCTTTTTGCCAACAGTTCAATCAGTGTTTACCGGATACCCGAATTCAGGTATTAACGTTGCAGTAATAATTAAAATATACTCGTATTTATCGAATTTTGGAATACTCTAAAAATTTGAAACATTGAAACGGATTTTTAGTGAAAAGGAGTTACTGTTGCAAAATAGTAGCTCCCTTTTAAATGTTTCACAGTGAGTTTCACTGCTCCAAATTGAGAGAGTAGTCTTTTTGATATTAGTAACAAAGAAACTAATCCATATAATTTTCAACTGTATATCTGAAATTGTAAAAATAGTTAAAATTTCACAAATGGAATTTTTCTATTGCAAATTTTATGATAATCAAACAAATCAACTTATGTGGCCGTATGACCTGCAGTAGTAACTGATGGTAATTGCATTATTTAAACATTTCAACATGGCTGAAATATTTTCAAGCGTCCTCTGACGAAATCATTTCGATAACTGATCACTGGTCTTTTTTGAAAAAACATTTTTACTTTGGGAAATATGGCCGAGTTGTCAGTTTTAGTTGCAATGTCGCGTCCTAACCGACGATCAGCTTTTTTCCCGGTTTTTTCGAATTTAGGTTTCGTTACTCGATTACATATTTCTAAAGTATGCGTTATGGACGTATTGGTAATTTTTAATATCACTTGATTAATGTTTTAATTTTTTGGGTAATGTACAATATGTGTCAGTTTCTATTTTATGTTTGCAGTTTAACCAAACTAAATTTTGAGGTTAACCTGGGAGAGGGAAGACATTTTTCCAATTCTTATTCCTACACTGGACGATTTTATTTTTTATTAATAGCGTTGTATTTTCATAATTTTCATAAATAATTCTTGGTTTAAACGGACACCATACAAAAAATCGAATTAAGAAAAATTCCAAAATGGGTTTCGATGGAAAACACGAAATGTAAGTAAAACAAGTTGTAAAAAAACTGTTATTCATCAGGTTATATATTATTGACTAAAAGAACTTTTCAATAAAGCAAAAAAAAAAATAAAGTGTTCCGAGTAAAACGAGATTTGGCTTTTTGAAAGTACTCAGAAAAATGTCTCTGTTTTTATGCTATAATGAGTAAGTTTTCACTCCAGGAAAATTAAATAGAATGTACTGTGTAGCTTTACTGATCTATTTGGTAACTTAGAGTGAATAATATTTTTTTAAGAGTGATCTATTTTCCATCTATCAGAATTTTTGGTTGAAGAAATTCCGAATGTGACTTTGACCGTTTCAATATGAATTGCTAAAAATGCAGTCTAATTTTAAGAAATAATCAAATTTTACAAAGTGATACTTGTGAAGAGAGAATAATGCCTTGTCTAATAAATTAAGTAAATTGTCTAATATTAAGATTTATCTTGGTTTTTGAGATTTATTTTTGGTTTGATATCATTTAAATTAACCATAGATAAAACTAAAATAGACCAACGCAATGACATTGTAATTACATGTATGAAACATATTATTTCTATATTAATTACATAACAACGAAAACACAATAAACTTTAATTTTTAAAAAACAATCCTATGTTTTGAATCCGCCATTTTTAATTTTTAATGTCTGACTTCAGATTTGTAATAACCGAGCTGAAAAACTAGTGACTTCCAAGTGTCATTAAGATGCAACGTTTTTTACGTTATTGCTGTGTAAAGGAATAAAATTCTGTTGATCCCCAATTTAGGACCGACATTTTTAATTTAAAAAGTAAAATTTACTTCAAAGTTAAGACCCAGTGGGCGTGAAATTTTAAACTTTTAGACATTTATCGATATTCATTCGTATCGGCGTATTTCTAGAAAAAAGTACGTATTTCAAAGAAAATTTGAAATATTTCTATTTTACGTATTTTTGTACGAATGTACAAATTTTAACGAAATCGTTTCACAAGCGACCGAGAATTAGCAGGAATAAATTTCGTTGGGACTGCGTGAATATATTATTGAAATTTATTCTTCTAAAATCTCCCTTTTTGCCGAACCAATTTCGCTAAAATTAAATAAACTAATAAACAAATAATAAACAAAAATTAAATAGAAAATATTTAGGATTTATTACCAAGATTGAACTATAAAATTAACGAATAAAAAATAATTTCGTTCAAATGGGCTGACCTTAGAGCAAATTTATCCTATCAACCGGAATAGTAACGGAATGGTACCTACACAGTACTGACTGCCGGAGTAGCAGTACTGACCGCAAGTAACGGGCCTGTACTGGGCCAACACAGGCATTTATTGCTGCCCAGTACTATCTGCCGGAGTAGAGCGGAATCAGTTCAGTAGTGACCTATAGTACTGGAAACCAGTACTGAATTAGCACTGACACGGCTCCAAATCTCAGTACTGCGCTGTAGTATCTCATCGGTATTGATTTTCTCCGGTTGTCAGTACTAATTGTTAGTACTGGTTCAGTACTTTTACAGTGGTGCAGGCAGCACTGATTCCTCTCCGAAATCAGTACTGGGTAAGTAATGCGCCGGTAGTTATCTACGGCGAGCTCCGGAAATCTCTACCTCGGTAATCATTTTATACCTACAACAGTTCAGGCAGTCAGTACTGATTTGCTCCGAGGGTCAGTAATCATTTCATACCGACAACAGTAGTGGTAGCCAGTAATGTTTCAGTACTGATTTGTTCCGGCGGTCATTAGTGATTTAATACCGCAAACAGTACTGGCGGTCAGTATTAAGTCAGTAGTGATTGGATTCGTCGGCCAGTAACAATTTCATACCTACCGCAGTACAGCCAATTAGTACTGTATCAGTACTGATTTTTCTGGCGATCAGGAATCTGTCGATACCGACAACAGTACTGGCAATCACTAGTATTTATCTTTAATGGTCCAAATGTGTGAAAACGCAGCATCTTGGGGATTGGTTGACTGCAATATTTTCTCTTTAGCACTTTTCGGAAACAGTCTACAAAATCGGAGTAATTATAAAAAGCGCTATTACGTAATGTGGTTAAATTAAATATTTAAATAGTATAGAAGACATATGGTACGACTGAATTACTCGTAAAAAATTACCAAATAAATAATTTTTTGGTACTTTTGGACGACTGTTTCACACAGCTGATTTTGGGCCTAAACTCTCCTCTTAAAGCAATTAATAAAATTCATTGATTGAACATTGCGTTTAATTAGAAACAAAACGCATGAACTTGATGGCAGATTTTATTCACTCGAATGGAAGAATTTTTGCATCTGATGAAATTGACTTCTATCCCTGCCAAAAATATGAGCGTCCATTAAGAGTTCATAAAGCGTGAAATTGACGTTCGGGAAAAGTGCAAGAAACGTGCATTCTGCTTCCACGAATGTTCGATAGGAGAAGTTAAAGCGTGAATATGCACCTTTTAAGAGTTCAACGCTTTGCATTTGTGAACGGCTACGTACGTTTTGAAAAGCGTACAGGAAGGGTTCCTGATTAATGTGTAAAAAAATAGTTACCTTGAAAACATTTATATTTATTTTACATTTTTCTCCACATTTTATTTAAAAATTAATTTTTTTTGCATGTAATTTAATTTTTTTTAAAGATAAATTAATTATTAAGATGTTGTCATTCGGTCACCTATCCAGTCGTAATCAACGGCATGCGACGCTTAACCTGAAACGAAGCCTGCGCTTGACGCCAACCACTGATCTACCATCGTGAATCAATTTCTAAAACGTAATATGATAATCCTGTTACACCTGTATTCTAATAAAAATGTTCGTTGATAATGAATAAATAATGAGTGATATTCTCAAGTACAAGATTGTAAAAATCGCTTTACTCTTTAATTTTGGTTTTCTCATGTAGCGTACAAAAGTTAAAAAAAAAAGACGCTTAGAATACGCTTAAAAGGTATAATATTCATGCTTCAGAACTCTTTTCAATTAAGCGTCATTTAAAGTTATTCTCAGTGTTTGATTCGCTTTATTAAGCGTACAATTTCGTAAAAACATTTCTTGTACTCTCACTGGACGCTTTACGGTACGCTTCATTTTTGGCAGGGATGAAATGCATTTCAATCTATAAATGGTTTATTTTCTGAGCGAATTAAACCTGTTTTTACTCAGAGAATGCTCTTAATCTCAAATAATAGAATCGCATAGAGAAATATCGGCGTAGGGATAGAAACCAAAGTTGAGGTAAAAGAAGAGCGTGGCAGAGGCAAATAACAAGGAAACTGAACTCTCGATCTCGCATGATCGGGCAGGCAGTATCTTGGCGGAGCCAGGCAATCTCCCCCCAGGAGTTTGCACTCAAGAGTGCCTACTAAATAACGCGGCTATATCTCCGGCGAGTGTGGCATGTCGCCAGACGTGTTCGGTTAGGAGGATTGCGAGTTTTACGCTAAAACAGAGCGTGGTTGCGCGTGTTGAATCCGCCCACTGCGTGACACGACGATCCGTATTGGATAAAATAGCGTCTTAGCGCATGTCGAAAGCGCCGCTTAAATCCTTTCGCAGAATTCCAGCGGTATCGACGCATGTGCGGAGACGACGTTACACGCACTCCGCAGCATCCGCGGACTACCTACCTTCCGGAAGCCAATTAAAATTGAGAATGTATGTGACGGTATCGAATTGACTATTTCGTAAACGAGGAAACGGAACAATCATGGGTGTGCGGTACTTTGACGCTGCCATCAGCTGCCATCGATGCCTCTTGCGGTACTCGCATTTTTGCGTCTGCGTTTCGTTGCAAAAGCTGCATGATTGTTGGGCCCTTGAAGTTGTCCTGGATGACTCCTGAGATAGGTCCAAGTGTCTTTATTTAAAAAAAATTAAAAAAACTTCTGCATCGTGGTTGAATGCAGTTCGGTGAAACTCAGGTGATAATGTTTTGGACTCCAGAAAAGTTTTCTTACGAAATTGTTGCATAACGTCCCGTAAAAATTTTGGTCGTGATATGTTACCGCATCACTTAAAGATTCAAAAGTAGGATTGCGGAGCATTCCGTTTCTTTCATTTGCATTTCCCGATCCAATATGAAGCCGGCGGTTTAATTGCGCGGGAAGCGAACGGTCTTGAACATAATTATTTGACGACTCGAGCTTTTCCGGTAGGAGAATTTTTTATTTGGTGGAGAAGATCGCGATTTACATGCGTCTACGTTCTGGAACGCATCGACAATACTAGGCTCATTGAGCCAATTAAAATCGCTATCTCTGGGACGAGTTGGCAGAAGCAATTGAGTTCCCGAACGAGTCGAGAAGAAGACGATAAGGGGCCAGTAGCCACTCTCAAAGGAAAGAAATCGATCGCGATATTAACGAGCTGCCCTGCCGTCGTTGAACTCTCTCACTGTCTGCAGTGAAACTCGCCAGGGGATATATACGATGGATGTGACTTTCATGACGAGCGAGTTCCACTGAAGAATCGGTAATTGGGAACGTAACGCTCATTCCCTACGCATTCTCCAATTTTTTGTTAATATCGCTGTTCGGTGTCTAATTACACAATAATTGCCTCCTCCGCCGCTCGTCCCAACTCCACTCCGAACATTTTTTAATAATTGCCTGGCAGTGCTCCAAATTTAAACCACTTAATTCGATTATAAAATGACTGTTATTACCTATTACGGAATTAATTACTATCGCATCCGCAATTATATTAATTTATACTAATTGAAAGTAGACAAAATTCGTTCTACTCCTTTCTAGTTGATTCATTAATTACAAACGATTCTTTGGTAGAGATTTGGCTGGTTGAACTAGCCATTATCCTAATGTTCGGGAGAATCTCGGTAGAAATATACATGAATTCTACATGAAAACCCGCTATAGACCACTAATATTTATTTAGAGTGACATAAAGCAATAATTGCAAACTGATAATAGCATATTAAATTTGTATAATAGGTAAGAATCAATCGATTGGACAAAATGAGCTGGTGTAAATGTAAAAAATTTTTGTTTCGAAATGAAGCTTTGATCTTTACAACAGCTTTGTAAACAATCGTGACAGTATATGACACGTAAACAACCGCCATATTGGGCGTTCGATCGAGAGGTATTCAAGATTCTCGAATCCAGCCGAGGTCGATAAGTTGTAGGAGCTTGTCGCACTCATATTAAACTTTATTAGCTGTCTTAATGTTTCGCGTCTCGGTAGATTTACGCCAGAATTCATGCCATTTTTAGTAGAACTTCTTCCTATATTATAGAGCTAGTTTCTAGTAAGATCATCAAAATCTAGGATAATTCTGGGCAGATTCTCGTGACCATTTCTACCGGGGTTGTTGTCGAAATTCTTTATTTTTAATTTTGATTGGCTTCTGTTCGGTAAACAGTTGAGAAGTGTGTTTCTTACTTAGTGATAATAAAATAATTTTTGTAATTGCGGGCGTAAAGTTCGTGCGTAAAGTACTTTTGATGCCTATCTTTCGCGCATAAAGTAAACTTTTATGCACTCCCGACGACGAAATTCGTAAAATGACCGGTCGTGCGTAAAGTTACACTTTACGCACTCAAGCAGGCATCAAAACTTTACGCACTCACTTTACGCGCGCAAATACAAAAAATAGGATACCTAACACGTGTGTAAAGTATAACTGTTACGCACGGGTCGGGAACTTTACACATCACTCGGCGCCTTCGGCGCCTCGTATGTATGGTTCCCGTCCCATGCGTAAAAGTATACTTTACACCCTTGTTTGGTAATGTACTATTTTTTCAATTTTTAGAATTTGTAATATTTCAAGATATTATTGGAGCTCGGGACTGATACTGCCGAGTTTCCCCCTCCCTCATTCGCTTCTTCCAAATAAAATGTGGAGTAAATCTTGATTTCTAGCTGCGTTTATTTATTTTAATTTTAAATTGTTTCATTTTAGGCTTTAATAGTTATTTCTGTACCAAGGGCGTAAAATGGATTTTTATTTGTTATTATTATTAGTTATGGCGAAACCGGCTCGAAGTTCGTGAGGGTGAAAATTCTACGCCTGAGATTCAAACATTGTTTGAAATGACCATTTTACGCCCACTCCATCAAAATAGTATATTACGACACTAGTGCGTAAAAGTTCTTTCTGCGAATGTGAGGGTGGCAATCACATTAGCACAAAAAACATTTATGCACATGTATCGTAAGATATTTTATGTTATTTAAACGTGTGTAAAATGCGTCAGAAAAAAGTAGTCACTGCATGACATAAAAACAATTTCACAATATTTTCTAAAATGTAAATAATAGTAGTTTTTTAAGAACGAAATGTTTCTTGGTAAGATCGGTCACCATAAAATAATGTTAAAAAGTATTAAAAATAAAAAAAAATATATATTAATAAAAATTTTAACGTTTTCGGTCCAATTAGTTAAGATCCTCTTCAGAATAACCTGATGTGTCTCCGTACAACTCTTTATTGTTTTTTTTTTTATTAAATATGCATTACTTGATATTCTTGTAATACTTTTCGAGCGGCTGGGTGGAGTTTGGATGAGAGAAACTTCCATTCCTCCCCCTCCAAAATATTTTTTTTAAACAATTTGAGAGTTATTAATTTCTATGTGCGTTTTTCTTTTAAATTCCAATTGATATTTCTGATAAATAATTGGACCGAAAACGTAAAAATTGGTATTAATATATATTTTTTTTATTTTTAATACTTTTTAAAAAATAATAACATTTATGGTGACCATTATTACCAGGAAACATTTCTTATTTATTTAAACAAAACGGTAGCGAAATTTTAAACTCTAATAATAGTTTTTATTTATAAAATATTGTATTGTTTTTATTTATTTATAATTGTACCACTTGTTTTTATAATGAATGTTGAAAAACGTTAGCATTATTGCGAGGAAATTTAAAATTACTATTCTTCTTATTATTGAGAACGAAAGATTAATTATTTACATTAAAAAATAAGAAATAAGGCATTTATTTAAAAAGTGTATTTTTAAAGAAACAAGAAAGGGAAATTAGAAATACTTAAAGTTTATTTATTTTTATTAGGTTTATTTATAATTATTCATATTAGAAAGATTTTTTCAATGTTTTATAATAACATTTCATAAGTTTACAATAAATTGTTTACGAAAATGTAAAAAAATACGCGTTTCTTTCTTTTTTACGTAAAATAATATATATTATAATGACATTAATCCTTAAAATGCTACTGGTCTATCTCCCTGTTTTGAAATGGATTCGGCAAGTGGATAGTTATCGACAGTCGAGTAAGATCACGTTATAATTAAGTTATCGACAGAGTTTCTCGCAAGTACATGACTTTTGTACAGGGTAGTTTTTCATGTTGTTGTTGGAACATTGTTACCAGTATAACGAGCACGTAATGTTATAAACTGTGCGTGTAAAATAATAAATTTTTCATAGTAATTTTCCAAATATCAGTAAACTAAATCTACTGAAATTAATAGCCTAAATATTAATTATTGGACTACATTAATCCACGTTCAAAAGTGATGGACTCGGTCAACGAAAATTCGGTACACATTTTTAGTTTAGGCAAATTACCGAAAAATACTTAATTTTAGAGATTTCAACGCAAAAAGAAGATGATTAATATGTAGGTCAAATAACATACCAATAATTTGCGAATATAAATAAGTTGATAATAAAAAATAATCGAGCATTTTATAGTCGCCATGAATTTAAATTTACAATGTGAATTGAATGTTTTATAGTAGATTGGGAGCTTTGATGAAGCCGCCACGCAGAAAGTGAATTATTGTTTATTCGAAATGTAATCGTGTACCGAATAATGCCGTTTACACAAGCACCTGTTGCTGCAAGTATTTTTAGAATTCCTGATGAAATTGTTCACGCTTAGATCTAATTGCAATAACGCTTTCTTCCGCATCGGCGCGATTACCGATGTTATCTTCAAGCGTGAATCGCTTGTTTGTCATATGTATTAAGTGGAAAATAGATTTCATTGAAAACTGTTGTTCATTGCTTTTCAGTTTATTAGATAGATTTCAATTTACTGGCAGGAATTTGTTAGTTAATTAATAAAAAATAACATTGGATATTGCTTGTAAAATGTCATTTATTTTCAATATGAACAATACTAACAAACAAAATATGTTCACTGGTATAAATTGCGCCTATATTCTAGCCAATTTTTTGCTAATAAACTTGCAATAAACTTGGCCAGTTACCCATTGGAAATATAACAAATGGCCATTTTTTAGATAGCTTTGTAGATGCGTCTTGTACAGTTTCTGTCCAGTTTAGGTATTATTCGGAATATTTAAAACACATAAACTCATCAGTTTTTGTTCAGGTTTTGGGCCGGAATGTTGCTAGTCTGGACAGGTTTTTTTAATGATAATCTATATAGTTTGTACATGTTTTATCCATTTTCGGTACATTTTTTAAATACATTTCTACAATGTATGCATTTTAGAGCTATTATTCTTTTAAGCTTTTATAAGGATTGGAAAATTCTGCTCAATTTTTATAATTAACGTATGGCTAAATGTAAAATAATTTTTTTAATTTCGGCGTTATTCACTTTACTTCCCTTAGCACCAAAAGAAAACGATCTTCAAAGAAACTAAAAAATCGCAATATTTTTATAATAGTAGAGAAAACACTACAAAAAAGAACCAGACAAATTTTATTTATTTTTTACTAAATAACGTAGTTTTAAAGAGAAAATTTGACCAAATTAGAATACTTGCATATTTGCACCATTTAAAAGTCGACGGGCTAATTTCTGGCTTACTCTTGCTGTTAAATTTTACGATGAAATAATACAATTTACTAAATGAGTGGAATTCGTTGGAATCATAAGGAAGGTATTGTTTAATTTGTATCAAAACAACTTACATCTTAATGGGCACTACCAGCTATTTATCTATCTTAAATTAGTAAGATACAAAATTGAATATAAATGGTGTCGCTCAACATTCAAGTAAATTTTGCGTATTTTATCTGAAATATTTGATAAACTAACCAGGCAACACCCTTTTAAGTTGGGTTAATGCTCGAGGCATAGTCCTCCATTGATATTAAATTTTAAAAGGCTAATTAAATAATTACTATGCGATGTTGAAATATAATCATAATGGATAGATTCATATTAAAAAATTAAGTAACTTCTTTTAAGCAATTAAATACTAGACTCACAAAATTACTAAGAATTTTAAAAACTCTTTCAAAATATGGGATTAACTTAACATATATATTTACTACACAAGTATTGTTGGCTTTACATACATGGTGCCCCACGACTCACGGACCGTGGCAGGACATGAATCTTGACAACATTTTAAACCAAAACAAATTTAATACCAAAATTTGATCCGATATAATATATATTGTAAATAGCGAGCCGTTACATTTGAGAAAAAATAAATCATTTTTTGCAATAATTTGGCTTCAAGTCTTGTTGAATTAAGATGAATATTTCTCTTGTTATAACCCTAAAATGTTGGCGAACCCCCGATTTACATAGTTTATCGCTTCTTAAGGATTTTGCTAAATAGTTAATGAAAATCAAGTATAACAATTAATATTTTAAATATATAATCTATATATTTGTCGATGCTTTAATTGGACGGTGACAGGTATGACGGTTTTTGGAATTGATTGCTATGTCGATGAAAAGTTTAATGCATCCTCATAATTCATTCCCGTTTCTTGGAAATAGTGGTCAACATACATTTTGTACATAAAAAGGAAAATATAAAATAAGGGTCAATATAATGACACGGTATTGCAGTATTTTGTTTACAAATTGAATGCTAACCTTGATTACCAAGAATCTGTATAATGTATTATTTATTATATCGAAACCTCTTACGAAGCATAGGCAAGTGCGTACCATTTAACGTGGTTATAAAAATTGGTTCAATACATATATTTGTAATTAAACTAACGATAATAAAATATTATAATTTAAATACATTTTTTTATTCAAATTTTCAAAAAATAGTTTGGTTAACTTATAAGAAGCAGGCTAAAGTAGGTATTTAAATTATTTATAATGAACGTGATATACATTGTTTAGTATTTTTCTTGTTTTTGACAAATGCTTCGAATTCGGTTTTGAGCCTGAGACTCTCTTTATTTTTGACTTGTTTAAATATAAAACTTGTTTGTTGGATGAAAAAAGGAAGCGCAAAATACTATTAAAATAATAGAGACTTCACTTATTGTTAATACCAATGAAGTTATTTCCTCAAAAATACCCGACTTCTTATTAATTATATTAAGAGCCTACTTTTTCCGATGAGTTTGGCAACAGTCAATCAGGATAGTTCTACCTTTTACGTCGGGCAACACTATTATAAAATAAATAAGCAAAGCACATCTTGTGGAAACACCCGATATATATGTAACAGTGGTTATAACGTATTACTTTGTTTATTGAACGGTAATCGTTAATACCAAGAATTTGCACTGTCGAGAAGATAAATTGTATCGTTTCATACCGAAAAACATCGGCGACTGGAAGCCTGCATGGCTGTGTAAACTCCGATTGGTATAAATATATACGGGTTTGACTTCGTACTGATCGGCATTTTTTAGGCTAATGGGAATTATCCGAGATTTTGATAATCTGGCTAGAAACTAGCTCTATAATATAGGAAGAAATCCTACTAAAAATGACATGAATTCTGGCGTAAATCTACCGAGACGCGAAACATTGAGACAGCTAATATAGTTTAACATTAGTGCGACAAGCTGCTACAACTTATCGACTTCGGCTCGATTCGAGAATCTCGAATACCTCTCGATCGAACGCCCAATATGGCGGTGTGCTCTCAGCTGATTCGCCTGCACATGCTGTCACGATTGTTTACAAAGCTGTTGTAAAGATCAAAGCTTCATTTCGAAACAAAAATTTTTTACATTTACACCAGCTCATTTTGTCGAATCGATTGATCCTTACCTATTATACAAATTTAATATGATATTTTCAGTTTGTAATTATTGCTTTATGTCACTCTAAATATATGTTAGTGGTCTATAGTGGGTTTTCATCTAGAATTCGTGTATATTTCTACCGAGATTCTACTGAATAGTAGGGTAATGGCTAGTTCAACCAGCCAAATCTCTACCTGGGTAATAATGATTCTGCATAATTATTCAAAGTTCAGCGTGCTACAGTTCTTGGAGAAGTCTTTATTTTTGATTTCAGTTTATACGTCTATTTACATAGCAGATTTTCAAAGGGTAAGTTAGTTATAGATCGTTGCGACATCTATTGCACGTCGAAGAAACGCAGATCTAAAAAAACTGTTATTTAATTATAAAATTATAAGAACAGAATTTGAATATTTCACAACTGCGATTTTTATTGGAATAACAAAATTTGTATTCTCAAAAATGGCAAGTGTAGTTAAATTATTTAGCCTAAAGAGCAATGCCTATAAATATATTAATTCAGTGCGCGTTTTTTAAAGTCTTCGTCTTCGTCAGCTTCAAAGTGACCGTTCATTTCGGAATGAGAGTTAGATCAGAAGGTCGTGGGGTGCATTCAGCCCAGAAGATTTTTAAAGAAAGGGTTATCTAACACTAATTATAAACTCTGATTTACTTGTAGAGTACTCTTTATCTGTTTCACATCGCGTGGCTACTTACATGAGTTGCATCACGCTGACTTTCGAACAAATATTGACTACTCTACAACTAACAAAGGAATTTAACTGATTCTTTAGTTTTGCAAGCATCCAACAGACCAATAAAATTCGATCTTGAAATGGAATACCGATCACCGACCCAGTTCGATAAGATCGCATCCTCGCGTGTCCTAGAAAACTGAACGTCGGTTTTTGAAAAATGAAAATAAATCTGGAAGTCTGCGCGATTACAATGGATGTATGTAGGTATAGGTGGCTCGATCCGCCCACCGGATTAATATTTCGGAACAATAGCGGTGCGCCGAGCAACGGCCTTGGAGTGATCGACGTTTAGTAAAATAATGAATAGCTTGCTTGCCGATCTCCGAGGAGTTATCGTGCATTCATTCGGCGTCTATCGCGAGAGTATAGGATCGGGTACGGAAGACTGTGTGGGTAACTGGGGCGGAGTTGAATTGCGTCAGAGTTACCGTACTGCGTCTAGTACATGCACGAGCCGATACATAGGTGTGCGGTACACCGACGGTACCCTACGTATGTCCATAGGACGACAGAGCTCAGATATATAGGCCCAAGCTCGGTTCTCACATCCGCGTCGAGGAGAACTTCCTCTCGCGCAATCTAAAATGACGGGATGCCGCGAATCGTTGATTGTGAGAACTTTCGGAATGTGGTCTCGGGAAACGAAACGCAATCGATCAGCTGTCTTCGGTGAAATCAATAATTGTAGAGAGGCAATTTATCGATAATATTCCACCGTCGTTGTTGTTATTTACTTTAGAGATCAGCGTCACATGTGTGCCATAAACAACCAATATTTCAAATATTTCACGAATTTTAAATACATTTTGAAAAAACACTTTCATAAAGAATTAAAAAAGGTAAAATATATTTGAAAATGTGTCTGAAAACATATATAATGTGTTCTTCATTACATTTGATGTATTTGTTAACACAGTCATGAAAATTGCAAATTGATAATTTTTAGCAAGGTAGCAAAATCCCAATATACCACATACACAAGAACACATTTTCGGCCGTGTCTAGTGTCGGAGTAAGGCTGTTTTGGCCGTGCGGCTATAAATGGCGATTAAAACTCGAAATCGTTAAAAAGAAAGTTTTTATAAATATATACACCTTTGTTATATTATTAAGAACATTTGTGTATAATTTTTAGACGTTTAAGTTATTTATTGATTAACTTTATGGTTTGCAAACGTTGTCAAAAGTAAACAAATCTGTACTTTGTTCATTTTAAAGCTTCCGTATCGAAAATGGTGCAAGATACGACAAAAATGTACTCAACCTTTTTTGTAGTGCATTCAATTCTCTAGAAAAAAGTCCCGCAGAGTTCTTCTCTAAACATAGTAGGTTAGCCATGAGCAACGCTTCAATTTGCGTCAAATATCAGGGATTAGAGAACGGTTATGGTCAACTTTTATGTTAAAGTTTCTAGCGACTAATCTATTAACTTTAGACTAGGCCTCTCTAGGCCTTTTTTGTAGAAAATTTGCACTATACAAAAAAGGATCAGTAAATTTTTGGCGTATCTTGCACCATTTTCGATACGGAAGCCTTAAAATGAAAAGAGTACAGATTTGTTTACTTTTGACAACTTTTGCAAATCATAAAGTTAATCAATAAATAACTTAAACGTCTAAAAATTATACACAAATGTTCTTAATAATATAAGAAAGGTGTATATATTTATAGAAACTTTCTTTTTAACGATTTCGAGTTTTAATCGCCATTTATAGCCGCACGGCCAAAACAGCCTTACTCCGACACTAGACACGGCCGAAAATGTTTTCTTGTGTACCCGACAATTCAAAATTCTGGCACTCTAAAACCTGACTAAAAGCATTAACTTGACTTGATTTTGGAAGTTTAGTGTTTGGCAGTGTTCGGATTTGTAATCGTCCGTCGGTACAGTGGAGTCCCGGTACATTTACCCACTCGGTTTCTCTCCTTCCCCTTTTGTCTCTTTATATTGATAAAACGATGGGGAGCGCTGCTTCTATCACTTCCTTCGATCGTGTTATGTTAGGCCCTTACTGAGGCTCTAGTCCTTAAGGTAGGGGGGCAAAGGGAGCGGTGACAGATAAATACAATGAGATAGAATAAGGAAAATATGCTGAGACGTAAATATAGCCAGATACAATTATACCGGGGCTCTACGGTGTTAAGAATTTCGTTGACATCCCTATATGGATAGACCTAGGTCATTTTTCGCTGTGATTTGATGCGATCATTTATGTTCCTTTCAAAGACAGGTTCAGTATGGTACACTTTCTCGTCTATTGTGGTTTCTTTTTAACTTATCGATGCCTTGTTTATTTGAAACAAAAAACCATAAGAAAGAAATAGCATCTAATAGAAACAATTAATTTTTTATAATTGTATCTTTCAGAGTTGCGAAATTCATATTTTTTTATAAATAATTATTTAAACCGTTATTAAAAGTAGTTTTTTAGAATGAACAAATTTTCATTGTCATTTTCGCATGAAACCCGAGTGGAATTTTCCTCTACAACCTAAAAAATCCCGTTCTCGAATCGTCATCTATCAAAAAGGTGGATGTAAAAATGGGGCCCAAGAGTAAACAAAATGTATAAGGCTGTTTGACGTTAAAAAAACCTTACAACTTTCAACTCTTTTCACAATGCTGGGTACAGAAACATTTTAGGGGTGCTGAACACGAAATCCAAAATGGGAGGATCCAATATGACGGAGGTATTTTTTCATATTCAACGGATTCGCCGGAAATTCGTTACTCACAACTTTGGAGGACGCTGATTATGATTTTGTCTATCTGCATCTGACATTATTCAAATAAATGCAAACGGAAAATATCTGTCAATCAAATAAATTATCTTATAATCAACTAAATTAAAAAACGCAGAAATAAACTAACTGTAATAATATCGCTAAATATTTCAAAATCTTTCTGAAATAGTATTATCTAGTGCAAGTTCGTGCTTACCTCGCTTCTTTATTGATGACAAACGTTTGCAAAAACATGCATCTATCATATATATCATAAAACAATTCTTACTCAATGTAATATTTTTTTACGGAGATGAATTCTTTACTAATTAAGAATTATCTAATCCATTTTGGCTGAAGTGTGTGTCTTGGACTCAGACAGTCAATTGCGTCATCGGCGCTGTGTTACATCGTTGTGCCATTACATTAAATCATAAATATTTTTTTTAGTTGGCATATCATAGCGGTTGTCTAAAACCATCTGTAAAGAATTGTCAATTTTTCGTAATCCTGTTTTTAATAATATATTATTTGTATTATGTAAACATATGAAGTTGAGAGTAAGAGACGAAACTTAAAAAAAAACTATTAGATAGTACATTACTAATATGTATCCACTATCCCTTTATACTACCCATACCGTCAACCAATAAGTACGCGTGATAATATAACCAAAGTCAAATTTTAGTGCCTTTATCGGGTTTTGTCGCGAGAATCATTTCAGATCGAAATTCGTATAGTAAAATGGAGAAAACGGAGAAATGGGAACGTCTCGAAAGTTACCTAACCTAACTAGTCAGAACTCTGCCAAACCCGTAATAATGCCTAAAAGCATTTGTGCGTCCTAAAACAAACCTAACCTAACCAGTCCGAACTCCGCCTACTCCTAATAATGTCTAAAATAATATGGCTGCACAGGGACATTGTGATCTTGGGAAATTCTGACCAGGAAATTACATCCAGGAAATGATTTTCTGGGAAATAAAATCCGGTCACCATAAATACGAAATGCTACATCTGCTTTACTCAAATATTTTAAATTTTACATACATTTCAAATGTTTCACTACATTCGGGAGAGGGGGGGGGTGTTAGGCTGTCTGCATGGTATGACGTGGGGAGATAGGGGCCAAAAATAACCTGAAAAACCTTTACGTGATTTATTTACGGACAACCCTATAGCTACTTTAAAAAACTACGAGACGAAAACGACTTGATGCCAAAACGTTCTACTCTTAGAGTGTGCAAATTTTCGAGATACCGTTTATATTAGGAAGAAATTGCAAACAACCTTTATAGTTGGTGAATTTTCTGCCCTACATTTGTTATTTAATTTGTACTTTTGAAAACAAGCCCAAGAAACTACAGAAATACACGATTATTGAGCTTTTGCTTGATGGTGACAACTACGGAACATCAAGAAATATGTAACTGTACCGCAGACCTGTTATTAATTTTTAATTGCTAATAAGTGATTTATGATAGTTTATGGCGATCAGGGGACGAGAAATATATGTTGTATAATAATGAATTTTAGAGTAAGTTAAATGTAAAAAGGTCGTGCAAAGCTGTCAACTAAGATAGAAATCTCTTTTAATATTTGCGAATATGTATTTGGAGATGAGTATTGTTTTTGTACATATGTTTTTGTGTGCATGTCCAGAATAATTTTAATTATACTTAATACATTAAGTTTAGAAATATTATTTAAGGTCTTAAAAAATATTTCTCATAAAGTTTTGTATTATTGGATGCAACCTTGTCTTTGTTTCCTTGGCGCCTAAATTAAAAAAAGAAAAATATTTTAAGTATATTATTCAGAAAATATAATATTTTTTCTAGAACTCATATTTGAAATGTTTAATTGATCTAAAACTATTTTAGACATACTTTTTAAACATACAGCTCAGAATGTAAGCCATCTGGTAAAAATCTATATAATTTACGTGCCTTGTATGTAACAAACATTTTTGAACGATTTATATAAATTGCTATCGAGGTAGCGATTGTATCTTTCAGACATGAATTATGTATAGTATAGCAGAGTTACGTAAACAGATGTGGTGATAAGAAACCGATAAACAAAATCTATTAAATAATATACTGTACACCGCAATAAGATTGGGTTTAAGGTAATATTTGGAAAACACGCATTTATGTGCAAGATGTTAATTTATGAGTGTGTAATTTTCGTTTTTGGAAAATAAAAGCGGATATGAACCAAATTGCTAGAAAATAAGTACATATAGATCAATATTGAGAGGGAAATTATATAAATACAGTTTTAATTACTAAACATTGTATATGAGCGATACACATTCTTAATATTTTAAGCTATTTACGATGGGGAATTACAGTTACCTACGGTGGCATTATAAATGACTCGAGTGTGAATTTAGTGCGTGTATGGATTTGCGTTATGTCGTCCGTAGAAAGTTTTGCGCGACTTTGTTAACAGATTGTCATTTGCCGAATATACGGTCGTACAATTACTACTTTTACTAGGGAGGCATTAGTTCCATTCCTCACGGTTCCTTATCTCGGAGCGGCACAATGCTACAAAATGACTCGGCGGCCGGTATTTACGAGTAATCCGAACTCGGAGCTAGTATTAATTTGCAGGAAAACCGGATTAAAAGGAAGGAGAGGACAGGCGAGGATTCGAAAGAAACCGAGTTATTAGGATTAGGATTGGACGTGTGGGCGTACTTATATATACATAGAGATTGTATCTTGGGTGCGCGCGCGAGAGCGACCGGGTGCGCAGCCGTGCGATACGGGGCACAGAGAGCTCGGGCGGCTGCATTGCAGGAGAAGGAATTTAGCCTTATAAATCAGCAACATGACTGCGCGCTGCGCCACACCTTTCCCTTCTTGGGGCAATCACGAGTCGTCACCGTATCGGCAACATCCCCGCTCGGGCTCGTTACTTACTCGTCCGCGATGTTACGTCGCCGGCCTTAGGGCTCTTTCGTAAATCTCCGCGGAAATTAAAAAGCGAACCCGGCTCGTTGAAAAGTTCATCTCGGGAACGAGTGACTAACCGCCGATCCCTCGAGATACTTCCTGCTGCAGAAAACCGGAGAAGGCGTTCCGAACTTCCCGCTTCATCCGTCTCTCGATGCCGCAGCGATGAGTACTTGCCACGTTCGGTCTTCAGACAGAGATGCGCTTACAATCTCTTCAAATCATCCTTCGATCCTAAAAGACTTTCAGTGGGATCCTTCCACAATTTTCTTGACATTTATGCAAGAATCTTTGTCCCGAGTAAAAAACAACGATGTCCCATAAGTGTCTCTGACGTGTTTCTGCAGACATGTCGCACAGGCATGCCTAGTGAGACTAACAGACACATCCGAGACACTTCATCCATTATTAGATGAGGGACTTGTCCAACACCATGTCAACACTTCCAAGGCACCACCAAAACGACATTTCATACAGTTTCATGACACCTACCGAAGGTCTCCTGCACACTTCTGAGATGTTTCCCGGAAACCTTAGAAGTGTTAGAAGCGTTGACATGGCGTTGGACAAGTCCCTCATCTAATAATAGATGAAGTGTCTCGGATGTGTCTATTAGTCTCACTAGGCATACTTATGCGACATGTCTGGAAGAACACTTCAGAGACACTTATTGGACATAATTTTTTTTTACTCGGTGCGTTCTCCAACAAGAAGATCTTCCACATTGTGACGGCACGATATTATAGTCTACTATAAAACAAGTACTTGTTTTGTAGTGTCCACACGAGTATAAGTAAACGATGTTCTATAAGTATATCTGAAGTGCTTGTGGGCCTGTCGCGCAAGTATGCCTATTGAGACAAATAGGCACACCCGAGACACTTGATCCATTATCGGATGGAGAACTTGAGCAAAACCACCTCAACACTTCTGAGTCATCATCAAAGCGACATTTCATATACTTTGGCGACACATATATAAGGTCTCCTGTACATTCCTATGATGCTTCTAAGAAATCTCTCGGACACCTACGAGAGACACCTGGACTAGTTTTAGAACACATTTAGGACAAACCCGGAATACTTTCTGAGCACTTTCGGGACACGTTAAATACTTTACAGAATATTTTCCTTTTAGAAGGAAGCCCATAAGCATTTCGTGTGCAGATGAAAAATACTGCTACACAATTTGGACGATGAGGACATCAACAACCATAAAGACATCAACAACGACGACGTCGGTGAAGACGGAGGATACAAAGGTAAACGATACATCCAACAGATGTCTGTTAAGGACTTGAAACTTCTGCAGATAGTATGAATAAAGAATTCGATCTTATTTTTGAAACATGTGGAAACACGTAAATTTTGTAAGAGCATGCATTCTGAAGAAGTTTTATTGACATTCTTTTAAACTCCACTATGGAGCAATGTAATTCCAATAGAGGTTCGTCCGAAACTGTCAAAAAGACAAAGCCTAACAACCATAGGTTCCAAGTGCTTAAAGGACTTCTACTGGTTGTATCGTTGTCTTTGTCTCCTCCGCCTTCCTTGTTGTCGTCGTCGTTGTTGTTTTCTGTATCGTTGTCGATGGTAACGTCGTTCTCCTTATGCCGCGGACTTTTCACCTTGGCCCAAAATGCCAGTGGACTACCTTCGAACAGGAAAAATATTCTGTGAAACATATATCGTGTCCGGAAAGTATTGCGAACAAAATATTCAGGGGTCGTCCTACATGTGTCCCAAAAATATTCCGGGTGTATCTCGTAAGTATCCGAGAGGTTTTTCAGGTAGCATCCAAAAATGTACAGAAGACCTCCTGTATGTATCGCTAAAGTTTATGAAATGGCTCTTTGTAGATGCCTAAATAGGCATACTTGTGCGACATGTCGGCAGGAATACTTTGGAGACATCTATGGGAAGTAAGTTTTATTCCCGCGTCTTTGTCGCACAAATAATAATCTACTCTAGAAGCCCTGACCGTAGGACCGGCAACCGACACAAGCAAATATTACGAGTAAGGTTATTGGGATCACAGAGTTAATCCGATCAGTGACGCTTGTATCGCCTGGGAGCTGTTCGTCTCTCTTGCAATTGCTTTCCTCGCTTCAGATGGTAATATAGAAGGACCAACAATTCTGAACATTGTTAGGTATTAGGTAATCACAAAATATTAGCGTAACTATGCGTATTAGTTAAACCCTACCAGCATTTTTATGTCTCCAAAATCTCATTTTTATCAATTCCAAGAGGACTGTTTTTTATGGAATAAGATCTATCGCGGTAAATTATGCATACGAAAATAATCAATCAGAAGGCGATACGAAGTTTAAAATGACCATGCTATATAGGCGTTTTATGGAGTTTCCCTACGCCATTGCACTGCTCAACTTGTAAAGTGTACTTGTAGAAATTGACTTCATATGCAACAAAGTTCAATGTATTGTGAGTAAGTAAATGGGATATGTGTTAAAGAACACAAACTTGTGCGTTTACGCTTGTTGGTCTATTCTTGAGCGCTGAAGGTCCATCGATTAACCAGAACATATGATATAGAGACTGATGAGCTTGGTTTCTGTCCCAAAGATTAATGAAGAATTTAGACTCTGGACGCTATACATACTATGCTGAACAGCATTTGCGGTTGTGCTAAAGTTAGACTTAAGACATAATTTGAGTTCAAAATAATGGTGACACAGTTGGCTAAGCGATCATAAAATTTTGAAACAACCAAAGTTTGAATACGAAGAAAAATATAATTTAAATTGAGCTTGCTAAGGTTGATGGAGAGAATGACTGATCGACTCTAAATAAATTTATTCATGTCTTCGCCACTAAGAGTAGTAACAATGTTTGCAAAGTGGTAGTAAATTAAACATAAAAAAAGACAATAAAATAAAATAATGAATGTTACATATTTATATGAACAATGGTTCTGCTTTACCCGACTGGTCAGAGATGTAATTTTAATTCAACTAATAATGTAACTTCTTTGTATTCGATATACATATGAAGAAAGGCGGGCTGAAGTAGATGGAGTGACGAAGACATAAGAAGCTCCCAGATATATTTATAGAAACAAATATGCAGAGGCGAGTAGATTAAGCAGCAAAAAACAATTGAAAAGATAAATTAGTTTTCTTTTCTATATATACAAGATGTTGTTTTATAGCAAAATTTTAAAATAAGTACGTTATGCTAATCTAGGAAATTATATTATTACTATTAATACCGTTAATTCTGCATTAGACATTGCAGTTACTCGTAAAAGACATTCACATAAGGGTTTGGAAAAATTAAAAGTTCTGAACTTGCTGGCCATAAAGATTCAATTGCGCAAATTTAAAGTAAATGTAGTCAATTTTCAAAAACACGTCGTCTAAAATAATATAATAACATGACGTAGCGCCGTTATAAAATTACGTGTACGAAATTGGTAGAAGTACGGTGTGATGGTTTTCGCCGTTAATATTCATAATATTGTAATTTTTCTTCGAAAGAACATAATCGCCACAAATGTAAACATACGAAGTTCCCGGAAAGAAGAGATGATATGCTCATGAAGTATCCTGTTACTTTGTTTACAAATTGAACGGTACTCCCTCTGCCATTACCGAGTATCTATGTGTTTATTATTTATTATAAACATAAAAGGACATAAATTGCACCGATGAAAAATAGTATGTTGTTACGTTATATGTTGTACTTTTTATTTCATTTTTCTCTCTCTATTCTGATTTTTTTATCTTTAAATTTGAATCGGCTAACTGATTCGCAGTGATTTCCGTTGATTCAAATTTAGAGAGTGGTCTTCTTGAGTAATCACTCATTCTTCGTTGTAGATTGTTATTTAATTACCTACATATAGTTTTCAACTTATTAATATGACATTTATTTATATTTTAAACTTACGTTAATATATCATTTGAAGAAGAATTTATTCGTATTTTCCATAACATATGTCCACTAAACATTGAGACTTACTTCAGACGATCATTTGACTTCATAAACGAATACACAGATGGCGCTCAACTCACTTCTCATTCCCAGCTGTGCTTCTACTGAAATGTGAAACTCATCTTCCCTGTAGTTTTCAGTCAAAATGTCGTTACAAGCTGGATTTACGTAAATCTGTCGCTAATTTGTTTGGACGACTCAGTACAAGTGAAATTCTTGATGTGTTTAAAGATAAACCAATCTCCCGTGCGACTATTTTTCGTGTTTTGAAGGATTGTCGCAATGAAAAAGAACAGAAAAATAAGATTATACCTGGTCGACCACCAAAATTAAGTGCCAAAACAAAGAAAAAACTGCTGTCAAGTACAAAAAACAAGGTTGGTCAATCAACACGTAAATTAGAACGAAAATTTGGCATTTCAAAGTCTGCCGTTCACAATATTTTGAAGAAAAACAATGTAATTTATCGTAAACGTAAGAGAGCACCAAAATATACAACGAAACAACTCGAAAAAATACCAAAGTGCTGCCGTGCACTTCGTCGTGAACACTTTGCGAATGAAAAATGCATAATTTTGGATGATGAATTTTACTTCACATTTTCGCATCATGAATTAGGTGGCAACGACGGTTTTTACACTGACAACATCGATTCAACACCAAACGAAGTTAAATATGCCAGCAAATCAAAATTTGAGCCAAAGGTGCTAGTGTGGGCGGCCATTTCTTCGAAGGGTATTTCAGTGCCGTTGATTCGCACAAACAAAGCCAAAGCGATCAATGCTGACATTTATATCGGTCAATGCTTGCCAAAATTGAAGCAATTCATCGGCAAACATCACACTGGCGACGAAATCATGTTTTGGCCGGATCTTGCGAGCTGTCATTACGCAAAAAAAAACATTGGATTGGCTGAACAACCAAAAAATACCGCAGGCACGTCCAATCGAAAATTTCTGGGCAGTTCTCAAACGTACGGTGTACGAAAAGGGCTGGGAAGCACAAAACGAGCAACAATTGATTAATCGAATCAAGCGAAAGTTCAAAGAAATCCATATAAGCACCGTCCAGAACCTAAATCGAGACATTCGCTCTACACTACGAAAAATCGAAGACAATGATCCATTAAGTGTTATCTAAATGTATTTTTTTATATGTTACCAATAGACTTAAGTATCAAATAAATATAATTTTGAATTCAATTGTTATTTATGAAAAAGCGTAAGACAGAATTAGTCTCAATGTTTAGTGGACATATGTTAAGTTATGAACTCATTATGCTGTCACGATTATGTTTGTGAACGTCAAGTTAGTAATCACATAGTAATAACAAATATTTGATATGGCATTCCTTACCCAATCTTTATAAGATCATGATCAGGTAGAAAACGTTGCAAGACCTTAGTTATTAAATATTGATTAGGGCCCTATCAGGTAGACTTCTGCCTCATCACGGACTGTATGAAAACCTTTCTGGTCGAAGAATTTTGGTAGGATTCAGTAAACCTTTTTGAATAAATCTCGCCTGTTCTTCATTCTTATACTAATTCAATCATGACCCGTGATTACTTTCGAGGTAAGACTATAAAATAGCACTTTGCTGTGTCTCGCCTTTTGTCTAATTTGTATTGATTGAGCAATAAAGTCCATACATTATCATTACTTATTAAATGATTGTTAAGCCTAACGTTAAATTTGAAATCTTGTTTCAGGATTTATTCTGTAGAAAGGAATTTACATTTACAAGCATAAAATAATGATGATCATCGTGTTTGCCCATATAAAAAAATACTATAAGCGAATATAGATTCAACATTTTTACACTAACGTATTAATGTATCGAATATATTCTTAGAGATAGGGTAAATGCGAATATTGTTTCTTGATCTGGTGGTCTTGCAACTCACTTTTAATATATTAAAGGTAGGGCATATACAGCCTTGCATTTCGTAACACTTCACAGAATTAGCATTGGTTCCATGGATTTGTGTGCAAACCTCCATTTTTAGATATTTGCATTATACCACTTGCATCGCGAACAAACATGAGGTATATCCTACATATTATATCAAAGCCATGTGTGCACTTACATATTAAACCCCTCATTAAAATGTTACGGTAAATTCGTTGGATAAATCGTAACTTATGATATGTGCTTCTAATACCTTTGCGTCCATAAGTATTTGGTTATTTATTTCAGGCACGTTAACCACTAACGCAAATGTCATTTATCACCTGGTTCTTTTTTTCTTAATAAATTAGCTTTTACTTCGCGCTATTTTCCACGACATTCTTATCGATGAGCAAATAAATCAGAATAGACCATCCGGTTTCAGAGAAAAGACATTTACACGTATATATCGAAACCAAAACCTTTCAGAAAGAATCGGTTTGCTTTGCAGGTAATACCTTTCTCATACTATAAGCAACAACCCATAGAACATAGGGCATGTTCCGATAAAATCGGTAATAACACATAAATCCACGACCATCGTCATCGCGAAAAAAAACGTTCACTTCCTGCACCGGCAAAAGGGAAAACTTCCCGTCCGCCTATTACACAATGATGAGCTAGCAGCGTCATTCGTCGTAATTTCATTGCATTTTTCCACGTCTTATCGATGAAATGAATCCGAGAGAAAATAAGCTGAAGGCGAAATTATCGGCGGCGGTAATTTTATGTAAAGTGGGACCGGCATTCGCGGTTTGGTAACGAGGAGCCCACGGGCTTTTTCGTGAGTCCTGCCCCTCCCCTTCAATCCCCGAAGGATTTGCATAACGTCCGTCGTCGTCGGTTTTTACGCGGATCGGAACGAAGATGTATTAGAGCGAAAAAGGAGGTTATGCAGAAATGAGAGCACCAGAAGAGCACCTCACCGAGGTGCAATCGTGTGTTGCGGGGGGGGGGGGGCGTTTCTGACCCACGGTTCGCTCCGTTGCGCAAAGTGACTTAGAAGATTAGTCAATGCGATGCTCTGTAAGGCCCGTTCATTAAAAAAAAAGAGTAGCGCTCACTTACTGTAGCAGTGATTACTTTAGCAGCCTGTAATTAAGAGCACACTACCTCTTTGAATGTAAGTACAATTAAAAGAAGGATCGAAATTGTACACATTTTCACGCTACAACTGAGTATGTGATTAACGCTGGAGGTGAAGCTGTTATGCAAAATTTGATCTGGATTAAGTCATATAAAGCGGTAAGCATTACTTGGAATTTGCAGCATAAAAAAGTTATGTTTGAATTTCTTTTTATATGTCTCATCCCACTGGTCTGACGGATTTTGCACAGTACATAATATATATGCAGTTCCGGAATATCCTTCTGGCTTAATCGCAATATGCCATGTTTGAGAAAGTCCCATTTGTACTTAAAATATTTAAGTGGTATCCATACCGAATTCATCTCAATTACGCCATTTTGTAGTTGAAATTTTTTATACGCCCTGATATAATTTAGGATCTTGATTTGTATACAAATTGATGATTGAGACATTAAAAAAGCACCTAATTGTATGAAATAAGGTATGACGGAATGCTTTATCCTGTATAATCTTTCAACCTATTGACCAATTAAAAAAGTTCTTCATTATGGTAAAAATTCTTCATACTAATTAGACATTGGATTAAAAAATTAGTAAGTGAATTCGAAGGAATAACAGGAATGTTTAATTTCAGTAAATCTAAATAAATATGTAAATACAGGGAGAAACAATTAAAACAATTGTCACTTTGATGCTAGTGGAGTATGCGCTATATAAAGTTAACTGATTTATAAGGCCTGTGAAAACGAACTTTTCAATTGAGAAAAATAGGAAAGCCCCAACCAATTTTGCGCATTCAACAATACCATAAAAATTAACACGACTAAATCTACCGCGTAGTTAACGGTCGAGTATTTAAAACTTTCATATATTAAAATCTAACATTAGGCATTAAAACGGTGCATGTATGGGTAAGAAGAATTGAGAAGAGAATCGTTCACACTAAAAGAAATTCAAGGAAAATTGATTAAAGTACGACTGGATATTAAAAGAGAGGAATCGGCGATATGACGAAGACCGATGATGCTTGCAAAGAGAACTATAGAGATATTAATAAGAAGAAGTGAAAACGAAAAATGATGGAAGACGCGTCAAAGAAAACACACCTTTTCACTCGGTGAAAAAGGTAAAGCAGCTAATGGAGTAGGTTTCACGAACGCTCATAAGCAATGAGTAGTTAACGGGGAAAAAACGGAACAAAAACAGAAAAGAGGTATATTGGTCACAGGTGTCAGGAAAAAGTTTAGGTACGATGCCGAAAAAAGTTAAGCCATGAAAACCTTAGTTTAAGTTACCAGAAAATAGAAAAGTATTGTCCCAAAATCACAGCGGTTCATCTAGGCAAGTTGTGATGCGAAATGTATTATTAGTACAGTCACTGGAGAGGAAATCGGTCCAACTATTAAATTCTTTCAAGCAACACCGATTTATAAATATAAAATATTATAAATTTGTATTTAGGCTCTACTTACCCTCTACTTTAAAGTTGATCATGTGGAAAGTTTTGTTTTTGATTTTTAAAGGGTGAAAACTACCCCTATTTGAAAATAATGATAAAATTCTAGATTCGTGCCTGTATTCAATTGAAATCAGCTGTAAATAAGATGAATGAACGTCAAAATAAATTAAGAGACATAATTTATCATCTATTAAATATTTTCAACCCCCAAAAAAACCACCTCTAATCGTAAATAATTGTAAAATTCTAGATTCACGCGTGTATTCAATTGAAATCAATCTTGAATTGAAAATGAACGTCAAAATAAATTGAACCGAAAAATGTTTTTTTCCCGATAACTTTCTCAATTTTAGAGACAAACAATCGCTCTAACCGGCATTTTGTTCAGCATTCTAAGCTCTTTGACTCCAGTAATTTCCATTTTTTTATAGATCTTCCATAGAGGTTCTCCGTGTGTAGTTATCACCTTCAAATGGCTATAATTCAGTCATTTTTCATCGAAAAAAGTAATTAAAAAAATCAATGTTTTCAGCATAGCCAGACCTACTTTTTCGTATTGGTGTGTTTCTTTCGTAACTTTATTAGTTTTGGAGATTTTTTAAAAATACCTAATTTTTTTAAGAAATTCTAATATATTTTTCAAAAGTATATCCAGCATTTTTTGGCCTGGAGGCATCAAAAACTGGCCAAATTCTAGAACCTATTGTTTGTACCCAAATAAAGTAAATTGCAGAAGGATAGCTTTCAAATTCAATTTTAGTCGAAAGGGCATTAATTTTATTACCGATTTTCTTTACTAATAACTATGAAAATCATTTAAAAATCGCCATAACTCTGTCAATTTTTCGACTTCTGGTTCAAACTCTGCAACTTCAACCGCAGCTAAATTTAAAGCTCGTTTCAAGTCCTTCAAAATAAGTAAAATTTCCCTGCTATTACAAGGAGCCATAACTTTGGTTCTAATGCACATAGAACAAAAAATAAAAAACGAATCTCTTCGTTGTTTCATTACCTTCAATTTTGAATGAAGTAGATGAGTATAATTTTTTGCTAAAACTTGTCGTGTTTGAGGTACTCATGAAAAATCAACGAAAAACATGACTTTTTTTAGCATAAAAATTGACATCTTCAAGCTCAAATAACTCAAAAAGTATCGATTATACTAATAAATTGTATAGTGTGTGTGTGTATGCGCGTATTTTTTACCTTTTATAATAATGCATTAAACACGAATTTAATTTTGTTTCTTGTAACAAAAAAATTACATAAAATGCATTTTATTATCATCTTGATGAAAATATTGAAAACATGAGTTTTCTTTCATTTTTCTTTGTGTAAGCGTATGTGTGTGAGTGAGAAAAGAGAAAATAGAGAATAAACGTGTATTTTACAACTGCGACCTATGTTAATAAGTATAATGCAAACATTTCAAATTCGATAATATTTCGCATCATAACTTGCCTAGATGAACCGCTGTGGGTTTTGGGACAATACTTTTCTATTTTTTGCTAACTTGAACTATGTTTCTCATGGCTTAATTTTTTTTCGGCATCCTACCCAAACTTTTTTTGTCTTCCTGACACATGTGTGGTATTAGTCGGCCACTGCATATTTCTTTTCTGGCAGATTTTTTGATAAAGGTCGACTAAAAATATAAGTCAGATGGCGGAGAGATTTCGCAATTTCCCCGAGAATCGCTAAAAAGAGCTTATAAATCGTTTGCAAAAAGTGATACCTCAGGCCACGTTGTTTCGCTTCCATCGAGTTTTTCGTGACGGCACAGAAGCACAGTTGTCCGATGGAATATTTGTCCAGAAATGGTGATCCGCCGGGAAGTACCGGCTGCACGTTCAGCCTACGGGCGAGTCGGAATCAATCCGTCTGGATGCCTCTGGGCTTAGAAAGGCGTGGTTCTGTCGTAGTAGTTTTCTACGATTGAAGCAAAATAGTGTCATCATCGCGTGGACATCGAATAGCAACAATGATTGCGAGGAAATATCCATTAATTCCTTGATCCTTTCGATCACTGGCCGCATAACAGTCTCTTTACAAAACTTTACGGTTCAGAGATCTTAATTGATAAGGGCGCGTATTACGAAAGTGCGCCCAGTGCCCCACGAAGAGGCGTGCGGCGTGTGTGGTAATGCACGTTGTGCGCCTCACACAATGGATAACGGTACAAAGGAAATGTTGTGACGATCTAATTATCCTTTTGATTAATGTATTGAAATTGAAAACAGGTATGTCGTCTCTAGATTCCAGTGGCTTAGGAGAATAAGACGTTTAATTCAACGTCATTCGTCTTCATCAAATACAACTATTCACGTTTTGTGACAGATCGTAAATGCCTGCTGAAGAAGATGTACGATTCATATATATATTGCATAAATATATATTCTATTTTTAAACAGAAATCTTTACTCTACGTATTGTAAAAGTTAGAAGAAGTAAACCACTCTTTTAATGGCGACTAAATATGAATCCAATTTTGAAATCTTAGAAAGTCTACTGCAAAAAATTCCAATAGTTAGAACTATTTTTAAGCAGTTTTTGTGTAGATAGAAATCAATTAGCAATTTGGTGTAATTTTACAGACGATTTCACCGAATCTAGTGCGTCAAATAAATATTTAAAATTAAAAATCCCTAACTGCTGCAATAAAGGACATCATTACCTACCAATCGACAATAGAATAAATTGACCAATGAATGATTTTAATCAAATTACATTACACGATAATGTTTGCCCATAATTTATATTTTTTCGGTTAACAAATTGCTATTTGTAATGTTAGTGACTTATCGATAAAGATGCAGGTTTAAGGGTTGAACATACCCTCTGTATTGTTCAAAAGCCCGTAAATATTTGGTATACATCTGAGAAAAACTGTTTGGTCGCTGATTACGAACTTATAAAATTCATAAAATTCGAACAGATTTATAAAATTCAAAATGGTGGATTCGAAATGCAGTATAACATTTTTTAAAACTGTTTGGTTTTTCGTCAAACTTGGGATTTTCGAATATATGGTTCATGATTTCCAATCTGAAGTAAAGTTTGAAATTGAAAATGGAAGAATTTGAAAAAACTAGTATCTGCATTTAAGGCACAGATAATATGTGGTTATATGTTACTAGTTTCGGAAATTGTTTATAACAAAGCGCCAATTACAACTACAACAAACATTGAAATCGACATTTTTCTACACGGATAAAAAGATTTATTTGTCGTAAAGAAGGCTTATTTAAATACGCTGGAAGAAATCATTTATTAACAGTAAACAACTTTAGTTAATGGTTAAAATGCATCTCTTAATTATTAAGACACGTATTTTACTGTTAACAAATGTTAATTAACTATTAACTAAAGTTGTTTACTGTTAACAAACGGTTTCTTCCAGCGTATTTAAATACGCCTTCTTTACGACAAATAAATCTTTTTATCAGT
Organism: Trichopria drosophilae; assembly: GCA_030407085.1. Lineage (NCBI taxonomy): Eukaryota > Metazoa > Arthropoda > Insecta > Hymenoptera > Diapriidae > Trichopria > Trichopria drosophilae. The sequence goes on along the minus strand of CM059585.1, from coordinate 107,921,744 downwards.
GTAGGTATTTTTAAATTGTTATGAAATATGAAACATGGAGTTGTCAAGGTGAAGGATTCTTATATCGGGAATTTAATATAAATTTTTTATTTAATTTTTTTCTTAAAATAATTACTAACAATAAGATAAATAAAGATATAAATAAACGACATTTTTTATTCGAAGTAATGCTTGGAGCAGTGAAGGTTTTAAAAAAATATAAACAAGAAAAATTATGTTTACAACGAAATAGTACTATACAATTAAAATTTCCAATTCATCATCAGTTTTCATCTCCTCGATTTCAAAATCTAATCAAGTATTCCTGATAAGATAAAAATTTATTGATGATGCTTAATGTTTCAAGAAAGACAGTGACTGGGTATTCATTAACGCGGAAATAAAATACCAAATTTGATAAAAATTATTCTTTTTTTAATAAATGTTAAAGAGAAATTAAGATGAAATTCAGCGATGGAGGTTATTCGCCAGATAAAATAGATATATTAACCTGGTAAAGATATTAAATTACCAATATTTAGTGACTGTATATTCAAAGATGCTTTCCCCATCAATTTCATGTCACGTAATGATCGAACGTCTTCGTTCCCACAGAGATTTTTCCCAAGTCAATGGAAGAATTTGAAATAAAATCAGAAAAGTGCAACCGACTTAAATGTAAGGTGTAGTATTTCATTTCCAAGGCTCAGTCGTGCAAGAAAGACGATGCAACTAGTCTCCAACACGATTGCAATTATACGTAGTAAATCATATCTTGATGATTTTTCGCGATCTTTCTGGAATCTTCTAGAAATATTCGAGACTCATCTATCGGATAGCAACGTTGACCTTTCCTGCGGACGTCGTATCAATCAACAAATTCTCATGTACAACGTATTCTCTATTGGTGTAAAACGGCTAGTTTACTGCCTTGTGTAATATGTAATGAGTTGATTATCTAATATCTCGGGTAATTATGCGTGCGCGACTAATAGGCGCTTATATGCACTAGCGGTTCTCACACGAGCCTTCCTCCTGAATGAAATCGCAGCTCGTCACAGCATTTGTAAAACACACATTTAACTACTTATGTCCAATTAATTAAAGACGCTGATGGGGCATATAGTATAGAGAAATGATTAATTCAAGGGATCATTGGTGAAATTTCATATACTGGTTTGATATTATTGAAATTGTGTGAAATCGAGGGCAGAAATTAATATCTTCAATTAAGGTACCAAAATTATGTGTAACGCGCATCAATTATTTCATTTAGTAAATTAATTAGAGATTCATTAAGGTATGTGTGTCAACGAAACCGACACAGACAAAATTTTAAATCTGTCACACTTCTTATACTGAGCATCGCGTAATGCTTAATTTCAGGCAATGTTGTGACATTTTAATAACTATTAGTCAATACTGATTTGTAGTACGACTTTTATATTGAGAGTTTGGGAGCCGGAAAACATTTATTTTTTGCCAAAATATGGTTTAAAATGGATTTTATAAGTAAATTTGTTGTGTGATGACTAACTTGATTAACCTACTTCTTTGGTACTTACCATGTAAGTTTTATTATTTTTACTAAATATTGGTATTAAGAAAAGGTCTAAATCTGGGTCTTGTGTTTTTGCATGACCAAAGCCAAGACCCAAACCAAATGCAAGTCGCACAATGACGAAAATCTTTCAAATGTCACTTAATGTTTAATATATTTTATATCATAGCAATAGGAGAAATACGCCAACATGTATATTTACTAATTAACTTCAATTTAGCAAAAATCTCGCTAGACTATGACCACAATCAAGACCTTTACTGCAAGAATAACATGAAATCCAATATGGGCAGTCACTTCCGAGACCATGATCACGGGTACTTGACCCAGACCAAAATTAAGTTGTTCTAGTCCTGGTCTTTTTTTTTGAATATCACTACTAAATAGAGTAAAATGTTATAGGTGTAATTTTACTAAATATTTAAATGAACCTGTTACTGTTTTAGTGTATACACGTCCAAATGTAAATATTTATATATTTCTTTATTGAAATTATATTAGTTTTTAGTTATCAGTATCATCGTAATTTTTGGATACTCACTGTATTACTAATTTTTGTCTTTGATGAGTATTTTTTGAAGATAAATCACAAATGGTCAAAATTAGCGTGTATAATATTTCTTGTACATTCATTTTCAAAGCTCTGAATATACTCTGTAATTTTCCGAAACATTGATTAAATTATTGTATTTAATATCTTTTGCAACATTTATCACATCCATGAAAGACAACTTTAATATTACAGTCTGTGGTTAAAAAAATCATAAACTAAGAAATAATATTCCGATCATTATCCGACGTATGTCCCAATAACATATCAGTGGAGAACATAACCTCAAATCTACTACAATTTTGAAGTTAAATAGTGACTTTAAATAGATGAAACAAAAATAACCGTTTGTCATAGTAAGACTAGTCATTGGGTATTACTAATCATTTAGGTTAATCAAGAAGAAAGTTACTCATTATTTCTCCTGATGAGGGATCCAAATTGGTCCGAAACATCGAGAAACATCATTTTATCAATATAGGTTTCTAATCCATTGTTGATAGCAACACTTAGTAATTAGTTTTGTAGGGTTCTAAATTGAAAAATTAAGGTACAGTCAATAACATTTGACGTTGTGATACCAACATTTGTTTACCTTTGACTTTACCAAAACTGAATTTGAGGCAACTTTCAACTCTGTACCTTTTTGTTCCAAACGGCGTTAAAAAAAAATATTAGTCAAAATCTATCGGTTTTAACTTCCTCTTTCAAATGCCATCGTCAGAATCACTCGGCGACTTTAAATAAAAATGTTATGTTCATTTTGTTGAAAAAAATACTGATTTTTTCGATATTTCTTCGCAAGAATCGCTATTTTTGGCGTTTAAAAGGGCAATGCTGACCATTCCAAAACATACTAATCGCGACTTTTTGCTCAGCCCTTTCTTATCCCGTTAATATAATCGATAATTGTACGAGAAAATGAAAAATTACAATTTGCAGACGCCATCTTGTAGCCGTCATTTTGTTTTTTGAAAAAACTCCTACGGGAGAAAAGAAACCATTTCGGAATAGTCAGCATTACTGTTTTTAATGTCAAAAAACGCGATTCCTGCGAAGGAACGTCAAAAAAATCTGGATTTAAAAAAAATGATCATAACTTTTTTCTTTGAAATTGCCAGCTGATTCTGATCACGGCATTTGCAAGAGGAGATCCAAATTTATCGATTTTGAATTCTTTCAATGTTTTCTAAGGACGTTTGGAACAAAAAAGCATTGAAAGTTCTGTTCAAATTCTGGACTTTTGAGAGGAAAAGGGTTAAGAGTGATCTCTAAGACATTGAATATATTTTTCTTTTGTTATATCCACAAAAAGAGGGAAATTGCCGATTTTTTCGGGTTATCGCGTCTAACTAATTTCACTAAACGATTTTTGTCTTTTAAAAAATAAAAAAATATTTACAAATCTAAGTAGGCAAATAACTTCATAATAATGAAAAATTGTTAGAAATATTGAAAGATTATTAAATTACATTGATCATTCTAACTGCATCTAGAATTCTTTATCTATGAAGCAATTTGGTTTCCTGCTCTTATTAAGAACCTCTTTAGGGAATCTTCATCTGTTTATGATCATACCATCTAAGGCAGCAAAGGCAAAAAAAGTTTAGAATTATCCAGTAGTGTGCTGTATAAAAAGTTAGATTCGTCAGGTCATGAACTTCAGTTATGAACTCAAGCGCAGAAAAACATCAGAAAGTGACGCATTTCATTTTTCTACAGCACATTTCGAGATTATTGTGAAGGCATTTTCGTTTGCTGACTGGATTACTTCCAAGTTGTTAAAATAACTCCAAAGTACATCCATAAAAGTTCAAAATCCTAGCTGATATAAAAGAGGAAATAGCTATCAATATAGATCACAAACTAAAAGCGAGCAAAAGAATAAAGCATAGAATTAATTAGCACCTTTAACTTGATTGTCAATAAACTAGTTAGGAGGTTTCATTATATACATTATTTTATATTTTATAAAACGTAAAATTTACACTTTATCAACACCAAATAAATGTAAACCAGGTTTAGAGTACATTGTGCATGTTACGTATTCACCCTACACGTCCTGCCTAGCATAATCAGGATTCGAGTCAAGAGTTGCGCAACGCAACTTCGATTATTCGCACAACATAGTTGAATTGATCTCGTTGCCAATGGCTCTTTCATTCTTTTGATTTCAATCGAGATTTCAGCGTGGCTTTGAAGCATTTCGCATTTTTACAAAACATTGGCATACTTATTTAAGATTACTATATTTTTCTACTAACTAAATAAACTATGAATTGTTAACTGCGAAGATAAATAAGAGAAATGCACATTCTATTTTCACAGACGTGAGAAATCTTCTCTTGCTGGGTAACTGTTGGGTCTTTTATAAAAGTAATCGATCGTCCGTATCCGTAGAACACATCATGCTATATAGACCCCATCTACTTTTTGCTCTTTTGAGACACTGGCGTTGATTTACCATGTTGTCGCGACACACGAGCTAGTTAAAACTAATGAAGGTGCACTTGACACAGTGAGCAGTTCTTAAAAAATGCCATGATCGATAAGAAATGTTTGGTCTATAAACTTAATGCAGATATTTAATTCAACCTATAGACCATTAATAATTTTATCTTAAAGAGATTAATCGCATAAAATAATGTTTAATTATTCTTACAATATCTCCACTGGCTAGATTTATATTTTATATTTGACTTATCTATTCTAAAATTAGAAATGCACTCTTACGAATCTAATGAAACTAGATTTCTTACACTTTTACTGTTACTTTCAGTTTAAAACAAATGGAATTTCAAATTCTTTTGAATGAAATTTTTCCTAATCATTTGAAAATTAATTATCTGCATTAAATAAATGACAATATCAGTGATCGCTAGTTTAATTGATCGCACAGAAAAGTATAAACATCTGTGTTGCAAGTATTTCAAGATAAGTCCATTCAAAAGCACGTTCCAAAATATCTACAAACATTCGTGTGTATGTGTATTTTCACAATTTCAATCATTCAAAGGTAAGGTGATATTCCATATTGAGTTCTTACTTATACTTCTAACGTAGTAAGATTATCTGAATGAAAAAGCTTACGGTTGTTGGTTCGAGATACGATGACTAATCGTCCGAGGTGGTTCACTGTAGAATAGCTCTAGTGTTTTGTCAGTTCTTGGGTCCAGAAATGGACTCTGTTAATTATAGTCATTTATATCAAAATCAAATTTTCTACATGATGATCTTGACCGGAAATAGTTTTGCACCGGTGTAATTTATAATGGTATAATTTTAGAAAATTCTTTGTCAGGAAAGTGAAATTTGTATAAGATATTTTTAGAGTAGACCGTTACAATTCCGTCAGTCTACGTCCAGTCTACGCAGGTAGACAGGTCAATGAACAAGTTTACTGACAACAGGTACCAAAATAAATCTAACTTAAAAGATAAGGTGGGCTGCTAAGACTTCTTAAACTGATTTTGATCTGAACAATTTAAAAAAAATTTTTTAAATTAATCTTACAAACTTGGTCTTGACATGTTATTGGGAATATTACTTTCAAAGGGCAGCGTATTAAATAGATATAATATACATCTATTAATCCGGGATTAATTAATTACAAATGAGGTTTGGTTACATTTTGTGCAATAACATTTATAGTAAATTCTTATTTGTGCCGATGATCCGTAGTAAAATGTGGTATATTGAACAGGGATATCTTATATTTGTTAATAATTAATTTAATTATTTGTTTATAATATCACGTAGATAGCGTACTGCTCTAACAATAAGTATAATATAAATTATAATATTAATTGTCACAGAGCAACTTAACCTCTTCAAGGGTGTAGAATATTATTTAAGGTTAAGTACCTGTAAAGAGGACATCAGAGGATATCCGCGCAATAACGCAATAATACTATCCTTTCAATTATTAGCACGGTGTTGCTTGAATTCATACTTTTTCGACTAGCCATGCCTCAAGTTGATGAGATGAAAACTGATCAAACTAGATTTGAAAGTGTTGGCGATTTTTAGATTTTTTGTTCATTGTCTTTTTTGACGCCGATTTTTCGATATTATTCCATCTTGAGGATTTTTTCTGATTAATATTTTGAAAGTGAATATAATTTCCCATTGAATGTGCTTTTGTTGAATGATATCAATGTCCTTGACTTTTCTTTTCAAGGTTATTAGAAGGATAAGGTGATTTCTTAAAATGAGAACCACTACTTTTGCCATCATATTTGAAGAGAGCGGAAATTATCTGTCCAAAATGGTTATTTATAATTTTGTAAAACAATCTTTGGAATATTTATACTCGAAATCATGTAGTTCGGATAATCTACAAAATATGCCTATCTTCTCTAATAATTGCAATTATCAGTACTTCGCGTGCCGCAAGCCCCCATCTAACTCTCTCTACCCTTTCTGTCATTCTTCATATTTTTAATTGTTGATATTGGATCCAGAAAGATCCAAAAAAAATAATGGTTATATAACGCCATTTATAACTTTTCAATTGTATATTGTATACTGATTTATCTATTCGGTTATCTCTTGGCCGAGGTAAGTACAAATGCAAACAAAAAACCAGTCAAATTCTTGTTAGGACGATATAGATGAAATTGCTTTAATCCCTAGTATTAAATTTCATCCCAAATCTTCACTTGACCTACATATTACCACAAAGAAGTGTGTTCACTAATATTGCGAGAGTAATGGTTTAGCATCTTGAGATCTAAGACTTTTCTCTAAAACACGTATTTTCAAAAAATTAAAACTTTCTACATCGGACCCTCTCAACGTAACTTTAGGAAGTTATAAATAATCATTTCGGACGAACATTTTCTTGCACTTTTCAAATTATGGTGTAAGAAACAGTGGTTCCCACTAAAAATATACTTTAACCTTCAAATAACCTTGAAAATAGGCCTCAAGGTCAAAACCAATAATGCAAGAAGATGGCCCGCCGGAAACGCTTTTCTTTAAAATACTTATTTTTCAAAATAAAGCGACTTTAAGCATTTTACCTTGTGAAGGTCATTTTAGAGAATTACAAATAATCGTTTCGGATTGAGAATTTCCCGTTCTTTCCGAATAAAGTAACAAACGTAATGGTTTCCATTAAAAAATTATTTTAACCTTCAAATAACCTTGAAAACAAAGGTCGAGGTAATTTTCAAAATTATAATTCAATCAGAATAATTTCCTTATAGCACATGAAACTTACAACGAGGTTATAATAATCTTAAATTGTATTATCATAAACTAAACATTAATTGAACCTCCCGAGTAAAAATTTTGATACGGCCCTGATCAGGTCCTGTTCAGACTGCCTGAATATATGTCAGGCCTTTATCAGGCTATACTATCGGGGCCTGATGAGGTACCTCTAAAGTTCATTCAAATAATAACTAAATAAAATTAATATACAAATTTATGAGTCACTTAAATATACACATTATATTTAATGAGGTATATATTATTAATTCACGCGTATATTAATATTAGATTTCATTAAAATTACAAAGGTCTACAAAAAAAGGAGATTAGATGATGTTGGGAAGGTGTGGCTCATTTCCGACGTAATTGTGTGTGTAGAATCCGAACCCGAAGACAGAATTGATCCATCACGACAGGATTTTAAGATATTTGAGGTTATGTCCTCGAAAAACGTATTATTTTGCTATGTTTGTGGTTACGTACAGGATATAACAATTTTTTTGGTCTTCTCTATTATTTGCATCTTTTAGCACTACCTTTACCTTTCGAAATGAGCTATTATTCAATCACCTACGATTTTTCCTTACACAGTTACAGCCATTTTGAAACTACAAGATATATCCCATTAATATCATGAGCATATGCTTTAAATACTTTAGACAGATAATTTTTACTGGTATCTTTATTTGAAAATTTGTACTGGTGACATTTGGCGTTGCTAAATACGAATTTTAAGTCAAGATATTAAAGTTTTTTAATTCAAGAAGACGGATTCAAAATAGCTAAATAAACAATAAAGTATCAAAAAGTTATCAAAAAAACAGTCACAATATTGAAGCGGGTTTTTAGCTATAAATATCCATATTTTATATAGTTGTTTACATTTATATAGGTTTCATGCCGTTGAATTTGACCTTCAGTTTGTTCTTCAAGGGCATTTCAAGGTAAATTAGCTGACATGTATATCATAATTTCAAATTGGCGTACGTTGTAGAAGAAAATTCATAATGGGATTCTGCGCCACTGATATTAATGAAAAAGAGTCGAGAAAAGAGTAGTACCATATGATCCAACGAAAGGAAAAACCCTTTAATATGTTGTCTTCTGTACACAACCTCAAATATCTCAAAATCATGACGTAATGGGCCACTTCTGACTTCATATTCGGATACTACGCACAAAATTACGTCGGAAATGACCGACAGCTTCCCAACAACAAAACCATGTTGACCTGTGTTATTTATTAATTAACTGTCAACAGGATAATTCATTTAACATGGAATTGAAAGGCACGTTCCCCACTTTGATTAGTTAGCATTGCGTGGTCTGTTCAAGCCAAATGATTCAATTTTTTAATAATTTGTCATATTTCATGACGAAGGTTTTGTAAAAAATTGTAGAAATAACCATTTTTAAGAACATGTGTCTTTTTTCCCCGTACTTACGGTAAGCAGAGTTTCATTCCTGTAGACCTTCCAAATGGTCTTGTTTTTTAATTTGACTTTTTTCGATGACCAAAATTTACCTTTTTTTTTGCATGATCTTCCTCGTATGCACTTAATAGGTTAATAATGGATGAAACAAACATAAAGGTAACAGTTTAGCAACGAATAGTTTGTGAAATTTTTCATATCAGTGAAACTAACGTAATAATGGACTTCTTTATTAACCTGAAGCGACATTTGCAAAATCTTTTTAAAGCCAAATGTAAAGTATATGGCTCTATTATAAATTAACTCGGATTTGAATAGTTTTTATGTAATCTGGAGGAATTAACATAATTATTTGAAATTGCACTTTCTGAATATCTGTAAGATCAACCAAATATTTTATACGAAGATTGGATAATGCTCTTACAAACAGTTGCCTATAATACGTTTAAAGTGGATTCAATACATCAGCACTTCGCGGATGACTTGTTACACGTGCCTCAATAGTAAATCTTCCAGATCTAGGTGAAGGGCTTTTTAGGAAATCGACAAATGTTCCAAAATTCGGTCGGGAAAAACATACACCGTCATTAATTTCATAGTGGAACAACCTCGAACAAATTAGAAAAACAATTACGTTGAAGGTTTTTTTTATATACTTCCGGATTTAGAGCTTTGTGTCATAAGACTTCATTAATTTCGGATTACATTCCGTACTGAAAGTGGGCGGTAAATTGGTAACATTTGGAAGTTTACGTGTAAGGAATTTGATGAATGTCGATTTCAACAGTTCGGTGAACCTAAATATTTGGATTAGAATGTATTTCAATTAGTAGACAGAGGAGTGTTGAATAGATCATTTATAATATGCAGGATATTATTCGTTACGACGGACTCTTGATTACAATTATTTGCGACGTTAATGAATTAACAAAATACCTTCAATTTGAATTTTTTCGTTTTGTTGCTGATTTATTTATGGAGAATGGAAAATAAAAATCCGATTTTAGTAAATACGTTCGTCAGTTTTTACAATCCTTCCGAAATAAATGACTATTAACAAAACGATGGAATTGAAGGTAATTGAAGATATTTACACTGTGGTAGAACAAATTTAATTGAAGCTTAACACCAATTAGAAATTAAAAAGCAAAACTAATTCTAAGCGACTCAAATCGGATTTGCAAGCCTTCAATAAATGAATCATAACATTATTTATTACAGTAATACTAAAAAATTAATTTGGATGATTATTTTATGAATTTTAAGTATGTTTTTCATTTTCAGCGAGGCAACATTCTCTTTTTTATAACGAAGAAGGGCTGCGATGTCAGATTTGACAAGGTTTTAAGGATTACATTGAATATCTAATATTCCTCAACTTCTCATTTGTCCTTTTCGAAGATTTGTGAATTGCAAATGCTAGGTTGACATATTCGAACGCGGAAAGATAACTAGCGATAACGAGCAAGATCTTCGTAGATCGATCCGATTAAGCATGTCAATCCTACTTGATATGTATTCAGAGCTCCACATAGCTCATTGAATTTACGAAGTCATTTCACTTAGCGTGACTTTCAAATGTAGTAGTGTACGAAGGTTTCAATTCGACATTGTAGTTACTTCACTAAAACATAAATAAAACATTAGTTTTAAGTTTTAATATGAAACTTACAGACCGTTAGATACTAAATTGTTAATAAATTGTACGTGCACGTGGTGCAGGCTTATGTAACTATTTTTAATATGTGCATTGCACACAGAAAGAGATAAAAGGTTAATGCAACTATAAAAAAGGTAGAAATGATCAATAAAATATATAATGATTTCTACTTTAACAAGAGGCTAGTATCCTGTAATCAATTTTGTTACATCTATTTTAATATTCACGAATGTTTAAAGTTACTATTTAACTGTAACATTACAATAATCCAACTATTTTTGTGATGCCGTGGTTTTCTTTTGTAAATTGTTTGGATTAATTAATTTTTTGATTAATTTAAATTGTCTACAATAACAGGAGCCGCTACTATTACGAATGAAAGCAAACGAAATAATGAAATAAATTAAAAATGAAACAACACGAATTTGATGACAAATTTTCCCAACTTAAAGTTATATTATATAATTATAATAAGAAGAATTTATTCAGATAATTACCTAAGACATCTAATAAAGTGCTAGTTTTCTCTAACCTGATACTACAACAAATAATGTTTAAATATTATATGAAAAGTCTCCCATATTTATACTTATTTCACTCGAATATTTATAAAATAATGTATTAGAAGTAAATTTGGAATGTTTCAGACATGATACAGAGAAGGATTTCCAATATACAGCAGAAACGGCGCTGAAAATTGCTCATGGAGGGGAGCAAAACACCGTCTACATGGTCAGTTAGAGACGGGGCAGTAGAAGAGCAGAGGGAGTCAGTGGAAGGGGGCCCAACTCAAGGGGTTCCACTATATTAAATTCATATGTATAATTTTTCTTAATCCATTAACGCACAGAGGACGCAATTTCGGCATTCAAGTTTGCGCTGTCGCCGTACAATGGGTGCGTCGAAAAAAAATTCGAAAATCATTGTTTCTTATGTTATCGAGGATTCTATTTTCAATGGTGGTGGTTACAATGTTTCAAAATTACGTTTAACCGAAAAAAACGAGAATTAACAAAAAATGCGTGATTTTTTTACGGATATTTTTGTTTAAAAATGAGATTTCTTTGTTTATATGTTCAAAATATATGGGACGTTTCACGTCAACCGGATAATCAGTGTACCCAAAATTTGAATTAACCAATCCAGAGGTTTAAGGACTCAATATGTTCGTCTGGTCAAGCGCCTTCAAAAAAGTTCTGGCCTTTTGGAAAATTTCATAATGGCGGCTCAAAATCAAACAAAAATTGAGAATTCGAATCAAAAAGCTTGTGGGAAAGAAAATTGGTGTTCTATTCGATTGGTTTTGGACTTAAATTGTTGGTTTCTGACGTCTTCAAAAAGTTGGTAAGGTAGATTGATGAAATCCAAGATGGCGGATTCAAGATGGAGGCTGAAACGTCGAAATCGTTGTGATTTAAAAAAGAATCGTCAGATAAATGCTAAAATTAGTTTATGGGGATTTTGTAGGTCGCTGATCATGAATCTGAAGACGGATTTGCAAAATTCAAGATGGCGGATCCAATACGGTGGACAAATTTTAGAATATTTTCGGATATATTTCGAAAATCAACCGATTTACGCCAATTTAGAATATTCTTCGAAAATTTGTGTACCATATTGGATCCGCCATCTTGAATTTTGCAAATCCGTCTTGCGTTAACAATTTGAGCCGTTCAATTTTTGTTTGGTTTCCAGCCTCCATTTTGAGCCGCCATTATGAAATTTACCAAAAGGCCAGAACTTTTTTGAAGGCGCTTGACCAACATTTTGAGCCCTTAAAAGTCTTGATTGGTTAATTCAAATTTTGGGTACACTTAGTTGACGTGAAACGTCCCATATATATGTAGGACGTGACCTGGATGTCTAAACTTAAAATAAATACGGCTAGTAAAGGTTGACAAATTTTTATTGAAAAGAAATGGAGGCCAAAAACGCAATATTTTTAAAATTATTAAATAATTACCTTAAACATTGTCAGGTGTACCTTCTTTTCTCTTATTTTATGTACTATTCACGAAGAAAATCAAGAAAGTCGCGCTATTATATATTTTAGGTAAAGAGTGCTGTGTTGTAAACATATTGACCTTTAACAATTTTAAAGGGTAAAGTGACAATTTCTATGAGCATGTGTACAATTTCTCTTCTTTTTTCGTTCATCGCAAATTTCATAATTATTCATCCCAGAAATTTCTAAGCAGCTAATTTTGATTATATCAGATGGTCTTAATGACTTTATCGTCGGTCATATTGGCTTGTTGAAATACGAAAATTTAATATTGTATTCAAAATCCGCGACTTTGAGAACCCACAACTATCAGGTTTTAAGGAAATTTGATCTATTTTCGAAAAGTCGTGCCCATATTGGATGCATATTTTTGTGTCTATCCTTTTTTTTTAAATCCAGCATTTCTTATTGTAATCTGTATATTAACAATTTTCTATCTGAATGTTGCAAACATAATTCTCAAATAAATCCTCCTGGGCACATCGTTCTATAAATTTCCTGTACAACATCAACTTTGTCTAACAAAAGGCTCCAATTTGTCGTTTTACTCTGCTCCTTTGAATCATAACTAAAACGTGTGCGGCTCATCATTGCATTTCATACATCAATAAAGGAGTTGAGATATGAAGACAATTTCGAAGAAATATGAGGTCGTTTGTTTTCAAAGGGACTGAGAACATTAAGATTTCAGATTGCGCATGCATTGATATCTTCATTTCACATTTTTCAGTAAATTTCGCGGTGCTTGGTATGAAATCATGGATCCAGTAGCCAAAGTCATTGCATCTTTCGTGCTGAGTAAAATTGTATGAAACATGATCGGCAAGAATACTTTAACGAGAGGTATGTACAATAATATTTGCTATGCATTTTTCTCGTCGTGGGTGGAGCTTATGTTCCGTTGCTCAACACCCCAGATGTCCTCGAGTTATCGCGATAAGAAAGGCCATCCTAAGGACACGCCCGGCTCCGGGATTCAGAGATAGCCATCGACGTCTTGCTGCAACCGAGGTTCTCACCGAGAACGAGAGGACGTTTCCAAACAGCATCTCAACCAGGACTGTCTTATCTGCCGGTTCTTCGGGATTGACGATACTATTATATGCTACGATACTATAGTGCTGCTGCTGGCTCGAATCGACCTCCTTTGGATGAGAGCAGAGTTACGAGTGCGACGATTGGATCACTGGGTTCCGTTATGCTTCCGATTGTCGAAAGCGAAGAATGGACCATTGCATCGTCAATGAAAATTATTGATGGGTAAATACGAAATTTATTATCCGTGAAATCTGAATTTGGGCTGCATTTCAAAACGAAATTTATTGGGTGTTTGTTCCAGGGTCAATTAAATTTGTCAAAACATTGGTTTCTCAATGGATTTATAACCCAGAGACACTGTGCTATTGAGTGCATCTAGGGCATCATTCGTGCAGTAATGAAAAAGTCAGCGGTTTACTAAGAGCCGATAAAAAACGCCGCCTTATTTCTCTTTATTATCGAGGAGGTCACAGCGGGACCATTTACGATTTGGAAGTGCGTATCGACCTTTACTCTTAATTGTCTTCGGCACAATAACACGGTCGGATACGCAGTTTCGATTCGGACCATAGATAATGAAAGTTGCCCGAATATCGTTTCTCGCTGCAGAAGTATTGGGCAATTTTGCTATGAGGTAATCAATTGAAATTTCTCTCATTGTTAACTCATTTTTTTCTTATCAAGAGGTTACGACGAAATCGGCGCTGCGATGATTACCAAAAATTTTGTGTAAAAAGTATTATTTACGCAAGCTGGTGTAATCGATAGCCAAAAAATAAGAAGAGAGATCGAATGCTCCATTGTTTCGCAATTCAGTAATGCGTAAAATATTTAGAGGAGAGTAAACACTAAATTCAGAATTTATTTTCAATAATGAATATGTTATTTCATACTCTCTTTTGGTGATTTATTTGGAGTATTAAATAATTTTATTGATGGTTATTTTAAAAGAGTTTTTTTCATTATTATAACCCATTTGTTCTTTATTCACAAAATATTGCATCGAATTAAATAAAATACTAAAAAAGCTGACTTTAGACTCAGAATAAAGTTGTGCGTGCCATAATAATTCTCTTTCTAATATATTTAGACCTAACGTTTTCGCATTCAATGAAAGAAACAATAATCTATGTGACAAATACAAGTGTATTTATTAATTAATTTTTTACAATTGTGACGTTTAAACACTAATAATTCAGTAGTTTTTGAAAACACGATGTTCACCAAAAAACGGTAGTGGAATTGAAATAATAATATTAATTACAATTAAGTATGCGACTGGTAATCGAAAGGTCCTTGGTTCAAGTCTTGGTGCATCCTATCTATCGAATTCTGTCCTTATTTTAACAAAACATAAAAAATTGTACAAAAGTGGCGATTATTAACTAATGTGAGATTTAAAAATTTACTGAACTTCGGATGTAAAACGTTCAAACACATTCAATAATTATTATTACTGTGCATTTCCCATTTTTTATCAGCATAATGCAATTTATATATGGATCTCAAAAAGACCAATTTCAAAACTAAGAGTTAATTAAAAAAAAGTGATGATTCTTTTTGAGATAAAAGAATTGTGTCAGGTTTTCTTCAATTTCATTGTGGTTGTGGATGTAACAAAATTGTTACAGAAAAAAATTCCAAGTATATTTCGATTTATTGCAATCAATGCAATAACTGAATGTTGATCGACAATAGTTTTAATAAACTAAGTAAGAAAATCTAATATTTCTTGGAAATAATGGTCACATTAAACTCGATGTTCTATATAAAAGTCAAATACGTTAGTAATATGAAATGCAAGGGCAAAATAATATACGACAGATATATATATATATATAACAGTTCTATACGTATTACTAACAATATAAAGAAAACAATGAGATACAAATTATTATATTTTACGATAGGTAGAAAAAACGTTATATATATGTTTATATATTATTACATTTATCAAATTGTATAATATTAAAATCATTAACACCATGAAAATTTGTTAATCGTTGGGTGCTTAGTTTTATACCCAAAATAACGGGTAACTTTGGCCTGGGAGCCTACTTTAGTGGTTGCGCAGTAAGCTAGAGACCCAGGTTCGATTTCCCGCCGGTACGAGTTTTCTTCACATTTATTTGCGAGTGTTACATATTTACATGCGAGTACGTTAAATTATTATTAAATAATATTTGGACTGCATTCTGAATATCTGTAAAGTTTTACATGTTATTGCGCATATAGATATCAATGGTCTCGAAAACATTTCTAGTCAATACTGGTCCATTATTAATTTCGAACTGGCAGTCAGTACTAATTCAGTACTGGTCCAGTATTGCTCTACTCCGACAGTCAATATTGGACAGCGTTATGTGCCGGTGTTGGCCCAGTACTGGCCCAACTGGTCGAAATTACGTCAATTCGACTTCCAAATTGGTCCAACTGCGTAACGGCCCTAACCTGATTAACGTCGAATCGACTTCTATTATTCAGGTGAATGGGGAATAAAAACACGGGAAATTTTAAGTCGAAATTAGGTAATGGAAGGCATGTGCACTTTAAAGGCATTGTCCAATTTGGGAAAACGGACCTATAAGAAGTCAAATATTAGTAATAATTTGGTAATTTTGCCCTAACTTAGACTTTCTGACCGAGTGGATCCCTTTGTTAAGAAAAAAACTTCTAAACAATTTCCAACTAAAATTTACGGGTTCATACACGGAGAGAAATTTCTAATGTTTATACCGTGGGTCACCTTTGCACGAAAAGGCTCAGGCTCTCACTTATGCGATTCGTTTGTTGTCATAATCTTTTTCCGCGGCTTTTTTCGACGTCATAAAACATGATTTCTTATATACGTACCTGCTCATGTTCTAACCGTTTGCGAGAAAGTTTGCGTATGTTACAATATGCAATGCATGTATTCTATGTGTTAAATACGGCACTTATGCGCCACCCCTCGGTGGGAGCTCGAAACTAGTCGAAAGCCTTCTTACTTTCCAGTTCAGAATAGGGAATTTAGCAAAGGCAGATTCATTTTCAATCAAAACACAATTTCTCATTTCAAAACCGCTGGACTTTTAAGGCAGAACACATGTTCATATTTGGTAAATTATGTATTAAAATTTAACCTATTCATTAATGACCTTAAGGACAATTTTATAAGTCGAAATTTGGTTAATTTTACTTTCAAAATATACCTCAAATACTTTTTTACTACGAGGACATTTTTGAAGTTATTATTTGGTTCAATTAACCCATCAAATGGTGTCACGACTAAATAACTTGAAAAATGACTTTGCAATAATAACCTCCGAAAAATAACTTAAAAAAAATAACTTCAAATATTTCTGAATGCGTATATAATAGAACATTGTTCGAACTATATTCATTGCATTCTTAACCACTATTCATCAATTATTGAAGCAATTCATGGAAATGAGTAAACATGAATATATGTTTACATTTTGATAAGTTCATACTTTCTACGTCAATCATTATGAATATCGATTTTAATTTAATATTCGTTAGTAATTTGTTAGGTTAGGTTAGGTTAAGTGAGATTAGGTTAGGTTAGGTTAAGTTAGGTTAGGTTAAGTTAGATTAGGTTAGGAGAGATATTTCGAAAAATACTTTTTTGTAATTTTTGTTAATGCATGTACAGACGCGCTGAGATATGTATAATTCGCAAATGTTGCGTTGAGTTGAAAAGATATTTGAAGTTATTATTATTAAAGTCATTTTTGCAAAGTTATTTTTATTGGAGTTATTTTTGGGAAGTTATTTAGTCATGTAGCCCATCAAATAGACCTCAAATACATTCTGACATAGAAGACATATTTTAGGTTGTAATTTGGCTGTTTTTTACTAAAATATGGCATTTTAACTGTGGCTGTGGTCAGAATTCCTTACTTTGCTGCGTGGGCAGTAGAATACTCGTATTGGAACGATAATAAAAGTAAATCACATACTTGCCAGATTATAGCAAATTCTTGACATGGTCGAACTTTTACTCTGGAAGACAGTCAAAGTCGACGTACGAGAATGGCACGCGGCGATGGTTGCGATTGCTATGGTAAAAAAAGGTAGAAGTTGACTAAAAGCGTTTAGAAAGCACCGGATGGTAAAATCCGATAATCCGAGAACGGCTACTCGAGGAGCGTACCCAGCGGTACATAAGAGATGCACGAATGCGCGTACGAGGGACTCACCCTCTATTCGCATCTTTCTTCCACCAGTTCTCTGATCGGATCTTCCCTTCCTTTTTTCGCACGGCCTCTTACGACCGACTAACTTGGAAGCGCGAACAATTTTTGCGCGACCCCGCTAACGGGTTAAACGGGATGGACGACCGCGTTGTATGCTATTGCAGAGAGCACGCCTCCTGGGCAATGCCTTTAAATAGAAACTTTATACCAACACGTATGCATTGTAGCAATTTGCCCACCTGCTCTCCAACTATTTCCGTGATATAACTGATCACCCTGGTGACAAACGAAATTAATTCTTTTAATGCCGACATTCAGAGCATTGTGGGCGATGTCACATAACATCTCCGGCAAAACCCTTTTCAGTTTACCTAAATACTGATCAGGACTTGATCATGAATCAATAGGACACACGTTGCGAATAGGTCGTAAGTGATATCTAATCACGGTTTGATCAAGATTCAATAGGACACATTTTATATAGAGTTCTTCTTTTATCTCAGGTGAAAAAGTTTCATAAAAATTGTATAAAATTTTTATCAAGTTGCTATATAAAAACTGTATAAAACTTATATAAAGAAATGGTTCTATAAAATATTTATAAAGTATTTATAAAGTTAGTATATTTATATAAGCATTTTATAAAATATTATGAAATTAGAGTCTACTCTGCTTTTGACAAATACCGACTTCTGAAGATATTTCTATAAAAAGAAACAATAAATTAATTTGGAAATAAATCAGCAATAACAATACATATTTATATAATTTGAAGGAAGTATATTTTTTACCAAAATTAGATATAATTTGTATATCAACATACAAATTTTACAAATGATGTATTATTGTTTCTGAATTCAAATCGAAAAAATTACCGAATGAATTGAAAATCATGATGTGCTCTGCAACCCCTGAGACCAAGTATTGGTAGATACTGACGTCAAACAATGATGCCCACTGAAAGATGGCATCTAATCGTCGATCAATCCTAAAGTTCCATTTCTGCGAAAAGACAAACAATTCTTTGAGAGAAATTAAGGAAATTCTTGATCCTGAAAAACAGCGAGCACAAAGAAGAAAGTATTTATTATACTTTTTAGGTTACATGCAGTGCCATGCAAAATGCAGAGAGGTTCAGAACAAACTGTCAAAAAATCATTCTTTTTAAAATTCAACATACCCTAGTAACCACCATGGTAACCACGTTATGTACATCCTGTTTTTTTTTTTTGACAGTTTCTTTTGAACTTCTAAACTATAGAGAAGGTACATTGCATTGCATGTAACCTAAAAATTATAATAAATATTCGTTTCTTCTTTGTGTTCGCTGTTTTTCAGGGTCAAAATTTTCGCAGAAATGGAACTTTAGGAATGATCGACGAATTGTTTGGTGTCAGTATCCACCAGTATTCGGTATTGTTTCATTTTAATGGATTATTTCAGCTGACTTGTATTTTCAGAATTACTTATGAAAACCTATAAAAGAAAAGAAATTGAAAATTTTTTCATAAGTAATACTGAAAATACGGTTAATATTCGATTGGAAAAATCAAAATTACCAAATATTTACAGTATCCTTATGAAAAAAATAGTTATATTTACTTGTTTGTTTATTTATTTACTCGTCTATTTGTTTATCGTGTTACTTACAGATGGCTAACTAAAATCATTTCTCCTATATATAATATCTCTTTAATTAATATAAATGTATGCGAATGGAAGAAACTTTCGGATTTTTACTATATATCATTTATTTCTAAAGAGGGCCATAATCCATGGCCGAAAATTAAATTCTTATTTTATAGTTCAATTATGTTAAATATTTATTTTTAACATATTGACTTGGTTCAATGGCCGTGTTTAATCTTAATTTTAAAATCCATAATTTCTTTTTATAGAAATATTTTTAGAAGATGGTATTTGTCAAAAGCAGTGTAGATTCTATAAAATGCTTATAAAAATATACTGCTTTATAAATATTTTATAGAACCATTTCTTTATATAAATTTTATACATTTTTTATATAGTAACTTTATAAAAATTTTATAAAAATTTTATAAAACTTTTTTACCTGGAATGTCTGATCACCAAAATAGCATTCTAGAGTTGTATACTACCCATACAGCACATACCACTTAAAGAGCTCGTCCAGAGCTCAGTCCAAAGATATTACTTACCCAAAGGTCTTACTTAGGACATCTTAAAATCGTAATATCGAAGAGGTATTATGTTTGAGATCTTAAATCTATCTCGCTTTGGACTATCTTTCTGTTACTAAAGGGATTCCCGTTGTTGAGGTCTGTGTTTCTTCCAGAGACACTAGGTGGCGATTGAATCCAAAAATGAGATCGCGCGATATTTACTTCATATGCAGACCGATAGATTGTAAGCTGCCCTGACAAAATAAGTTATACGATAGCCAGTGTTATCATAGTTTTGTATTATTATTGCATGATGCCATTCTATTGCATGTAACCACCGTCCAATATATAACTGTACAAACGGTAAAAAGGAACTCAGGTAAAAAGTTTATAAATTAATAATTAAGGTATAAAAATAGTCTATAATTTTCAGAAATTTCATATTCATTTATATTATTTATTTTATATGTCCTCTAAATAAGACCTCTTTTTTGAGACCTTATATCTGAGAGGTCTTATGGAGCTCTTAAAATTGACGCATAAGTCTTCTTAAAGATTACTTTAACAGCTCTTTCTGGTAAGTGTTAAACATCTTACAATTTTTAAGACCTCTTACAGAGCTCTCTAAGATGTATTTTTGATGTTTGGGTATATTGTATCATAATCAATTCATATCATTATTGATCCGAAGGTATTGAAAAGTGGCCGGAGAACGAAGTTCCGAAAATCAAAACATCTCAAAATGCCAAAATTTCGATATAGCACGGCTCCAGCGTGATTTTCTTCACTTTGTCTTTGAAAATTTGGCAAAAAGAAAGCAAATTAAAATACCTTGGACTCACAATATCGAAATTTTAGCCTTTCATGATTTTGATTTTCGGAACTTAGTTCCCCGGCCTGAAAAGCAAACATTATTCAAGATTACCACGAATTTGATTGAAATTCCCAGTCAATATGGCGAATGATTTTAACAAAACAAACCATTCAATAATTATAAAATGTTCTATTTACGTGTTCGTCAGATCATTTATTATGACAAATGTGAGGTTAGATTTACAACATTCAAAATGTCTGAGTAAAATTCTTATGGCTGAACAATTATCATCAACTGACCGGATTTTTACTGGGTAGTTTTATCGCACATAATTTAAGCACTTCCACGTAGCCTGATCCAAGATTAGCGACGAGGACGTGGGAGGTATTTTAGTTCCTATTTTTTGTGTATATGTTTCATACATGTTTTTTAAAATATATAATAAGAAGTATGGATTACATTGTGGACCTCCTTTGCAGCCTTCAATGTTTTCGCCATATTCTTCATCTTTGTTGTTCTCTTATAGTGAAACCACTGAAAATGGTCGATGAATCTCGCAGACTTTCGGGAATTTACAGATTTGTTTTGTTTTAATCGCATATTAAGATAATAAACCCATGGGTTAAGCGGTACCAAAGCACAAACCTTATAAGTCAAAATAATGCGATTAATGATTGATTAAATCACCGATTTCTTTAAAATGCTTATATAATAATTTGATTAACAGTTTTAATCGTCTTTAAGTAAAATAAAATATAATATTTTTATTCGCATTATGGGTGCATATTTTGTGCACAAAGTAAACCACACACGAATGATACTCATAAGCTTTGACTTTTATGAATCAAGTCTTCCTTTTTTAAGATTGAATAAAAACTGAATAAAAACGCGTAATTTCAATTGTAACATTTTTAAAATACCTAACGGGTAAAAGTGGGGAAGTTTACTGGCAACTTAAAGACGATTATTTCAAATACAACAGATAACGTGTTTAGTTTTAGTAGTACAATGATGCGGAAGTTAGGGGAACTGCTAAACAGGACTAACTGCATTTAAAAAATAATATCGTTCACTTGTATAAAATATATATTTTAAAAAATGTTTTCTTTGGTTTGTTTCAACATATTATTTGTTGTAACGAAAAAATAACATTAAGTTATAAAAAAAAATCTATTTCATCATATTTGGTCCATTAGAATAATATGTTAATCAAAGTTAGTAGTATTTACATTTAGACTAGTAAATTAAAATTTGAAATTTTAATGCGAACTTTAATACGTCTTTAGATGCCTTCTGCCCCATAATGCATATTGACACTGAATATATTTCAAATAGTTTTGTCTCCACGTCTTGATTTTGGCTTGCAAGAGAGTCTGGTGTTCGGTCCTGGTCTAGTTCGTTGATCTTGGTCTTGTGGGAAATTTAACTTTTTGGTCTTGTCCTCGGTATTCCAAAATCGAGAGCTGTTTTGAAAATCCAAAAACTTCTAACTGGCACAAAAATTAAGTAAAATAATAGATATTTTTGTAACAAAAGCGTAAAGCAGCGATCAAGGATCTGAGGGATTGAAAAGCAATCCTTAAGGTATCGGATGATCTCTTTTTTCTGCCAATAATTGTTAAAATGGACACGATAAATATAAAAAATATATGCAATTTAGGGACAAACTAACATATACTTGACGTGTTGACTAGAAATCGACGAGTTGAATTAGTCTATAAATTTTAAACAAAAAAAACTTAGATATTATTAAAAACGCTATCTGAAAAAGGTTGTTCTACTGAATTTAGTAATAGCACCATTAAAAAACATTTAGATCACTTTAACCTACAAAATCTTATTAACACTTATAATTTTAAAGAACAATTCTTTATTAAAACGATTAGATGCTCTTACATTACAGGACTTTCTAACAAATAACAAACATTTTTAAAAATAGAATAATTCCATTGGTTTTTACTTCATTTAAAACTTACATCACCCACATAAAGGAGGAAAACACTAATTAACACAGGGTAAACAAAGGGAAGTTATTTCCAAAATGCCATCTCTTCATTGTAATAAATCGTACATTGGACAAACAGGACGACCTCTAAAGAACATGTATTGGGGATCAGCGTTTTGAAAATGATAATGTATTTTTTCTATAGTCAATTAAGTTTCTGGGTCTACCATCATTACGTACACCAGCCACAGCTTTTAATTTATTTAGCGATACTACTAATCGCAGATATTTGTTTTTCATCAAGCATAAATTCAGGTTGAAAACCTTTGAAAATTTACATTCTGAAATGACCGATATAATGAGTAAACACGTTTTATTGACTTTCTAAACAAATGTTTCATTTTGAATAATTTTTTCCAACTTGTCCCCAAGATATTTACATTATAAAATAGTATATATACAGTATATGTATATAAAATAGTCTGTAATATATATATATAAATTCACGGAGTAAACATTTAAGGGCGAAAATTACAACTCGGGGTTAGGAAGGTCGGCGAAATTTCCGTGGTCGCCGTTTCGTCATGGGCATTGTCTTCTTGTGAAAGAAGATAATGCAGTTCGTCCGCTGCGGCATATACCTCTGAATAAATTGATCACGAAACCGATTATATGTAATATATGTGCATGTGTTGTTGTTTATATATCACGTGTCATCATGAATGGGATGATGAGAAAACCTAGCCGATTAGCCATAAATGGCATAAAATGGCAAGCAATTCTGACGGATGTCTGCAAAGTCTAAAATAGAATTAGAACATTTAACTTATAAATGAATTAGTAAAGGTTTATTTGCAATAATGCAATTATAGTAAATTGTAGACGAAATAGTCTGAATGGAGCTAATTAACTCCCATTAGATAATGTCGACATAATCGTGAGACTTTTGTACCCAGGACACATTGCAATTTCCAAATTTGACAACTGCTGAACTTTTTATGATTGAAAGTTGTCTAAAATAGAGCACTTTCTCCAATTGGCTGTAGTCGACCCGTTTTATAAGGTATACATATATTCTTACATATCTAAAGGATT
Organism: Trichopria drosophilae; assembly: GCA_030407085.1. Classification (NCBI taxonomy): domain Eukaryota; kingdom Metazoa; phylum Arthropoda; class Insecta; order Hymenoptera; family Diapriidae; genus Trichopria; species Trichopria drosophilae. The sequence goes on along the minus strand of CM059585.1, from coordinate 107,898,107 downwards.
TACAATGTCGATTACTGAATTCACAGAAGTTCATTTTTAAGCCAAAATTTATTCTAAAACAAGTATCGATGAACTCAAAAAAACGAATTTCATGTTAAATAATCTAAAGCCTTTTCGGTTGAAAGAACGTCTAACCGAGAATCTACGAAAGAGTGTTTGCCTAAAATCCATTGAATTGAGTTATTACATTCTGTTGTTATTATGGTAAGGAATGGATCTCTTTTTTTTAGTATTTTTCTGTGGATATCGGATTTTTAATATATTTCGGCGAAAGAATGAATCCGTTGAGTGGCGCTAGTATCGTCTGAGAGCCCCCTATTTCTCGTCTGCCCGCTCCTCCTACTCCCTCCCTCTTTTTCCGCGTCACACGTGAATAGCGAAAAGCCGAATATTATTTGGGGGCCGACCAAAAGATAACCTAACTTGCGCAACCTTACGGGTTAGTTCGGCCCATATTTTTTAGTACGAATAAGGTTACATGAGATCATATACTACAGATGTAGTGAGGGTAGTGTAGATCATAATTTGGATCGAACATTCAATAATCAAAATAATGTATTCGAGAAAAAATGACGCCAGTTTCTTTTTGCTGGTATACTTTATTTATGGGTCCAAGCTAGATGAACTATGTTTTGCCAGAAATAAAAGAGTACTTTGAAATTAAAAAAAGAAAAAAATTACTGTATTAATATAAATACTGTTTACTTCGTGTTTTCTCTTTTTTAAAGTACAAAATCCAGGCCCATTTCTTGCAGACCAAAGCATGTTTATCGTTATATATAAAAACAATATTGCAGAATTTTACACGTTTCGTTATTTGCGATGAATTATAACAGTTGCCTTAGCATAAACCGTATAGCATAAACGTTCGGAAGGTTGCGACATTCCTCGTATGCATAAAATACACGACAAACAATCGTGGCTTTCCGTACCCTGAAGTACGCGTCGATATTTCTGAACTTTCCTCGATAAGTCCCAATCAGGAACTGGCAAGCCAGGATATCAAGGACGTTATGCGCGAATATCGAAACAACATGGCGTCGACCGCGGTCACTGCTACAACAAAGCCTCGTATGCAGGGCACGTGCATGCAGATGTGTATGTAATCGAGTTTCTCATTACCACCATGACAACCGAAAAATGGAACGGATTATATTCTGCTGCCTTGCTTCATTGCGGCTTCCAAGACGTTCTCCTAGCCAGAGATAGTTAAGGCTTCTGAAGACCAACGATGACCCATCGAAGCTGACCCATTACATGACACGATCCCAAACTATCAACCACAACGGTGTATGCGTCTGCAATTGGCGCTGCTGCACTAGGCGTAATCTCCTACATGATGATTATCATGGTATTTCAAGAATCGGTCGATACCACGCCGATGATTCTTATCAGTGTATCCCAGTTATTCCAAACATTACGCAATTGGAAAAGTCAACGAGAAACCATTAGGATTTGTTCATGAGTATCCAATATCTGAGCAATGTACAGGATCCGTGATGGGACCATTTGCAAATTTTAATATGCAAGATTTTTATATTACTTGCTCCCTATTTTGTCCTTATGCCACTCTAAGTATAATTAAACCTCATCTTGTATAGTTTATCGCAATACACTATTCTTAAACTGGTTAATTCATATACAAATGTAATTATTCCCGTGACATGTTTTGCAATTATTTTCCCAAGCATTAAACATAATGGAGCTACCTTTTATAAGATAACTTGAAAACAATTGGGTCATTATACCGATAGATTTTATTTTTAGTAAGAATAGCTTCTTTTCCTATAAAATAATTGAAATCCAGCTGTTCATAAGATAGTTGGATTACGTAGGACGCGTGGAGTTGGTACAAAGGTGCCGGTGTGTTTGCGTTGTGCCGACGGAAATGTTGGTGCACTGAATGACTGTGGAATGGTGAACGTGTGTCTGTGCGGAGTCGCCCTTGCAGAGGAGCCTGAGGCACGGGCGTGGACCTTTCACTCCTGCCATCCGCATCGTTCCTTAAGTATAGATGTATTAGCGACTCTGAGGTTGTGTCCGCTTGCACGTGCGCAGTACGGTACTGGTTGGCGCACTTCTGGTCCTCCTTCACTTCGCTACCTGAGTCGAACGCGATCCTTTTGCCTCTTTCTGATCATTTTTTATACCTATTTTCAAGTTATGACCGTACAATGTTGCAAGTGACTCTAATATCGAGTAAACAACATCGTGCTTAATACTAAAATACATTGAAGTAACAATACGAAATGCAAAAATATTATTTATTTACGCTACAACTTTGGTGTCGTAATATTTGTGTTCAAACAGTTTAAATCTAAATAATCGATATTTTACGTAATTTGATGCTCTACCTTTTTCGGTTAACATTTTTTAAAGTGATTTCCCAAATAGCACACTTTATTCCATCAAGATTCCTGGAATATTCCAAACTAATATTCATCCATAATCCAGGAATGTTGAAATGTTTTACGTTTGGAATATTCCTGCGGGATATTGCTGGAACATTAAAATAAACATGTTTGGTTCCATTAAAATTAAATAAATTTAAAAAAAAATATATCCCAAGTGGGACTGGAACCCTAGAATGTTGCATAGAAACCCATGCTCAGAACCACGCAGCCACACTGTTGAAATAATTTGCAAGCATAAGCAATATCAGTTTCCGCGATTTAATTAAAAAAAAGTTCATGTCTATAAAGTGTTCTAATGAATTAGGAGTTAATATGCATAGCAAATAAAAGCACTATAAAGCTTAAGAAAACTGTTCAAGAAGAGAGGTTCAAAAATCAGTGGACATGTTCGTAATATTCCAATATTCTACCCTCACTCGTTGACAATAAGTTTAATAGCGCTTCTATTCGCTATGCATATTAATGCCTAATTCGCTGAAACACTTTATAGACATGAACTTTTCTTTTTTGAATCGCGATAAATGATATTGCTTATGCTTGCAAATTATTTGAAGAAGACGTGTGGCTGACTGGTTCTAAGCATGGGTTTCTATGCTAGAATATTCCAGGAATATTGATGGACTAAAGCGTGCTATTTGGGTTGGGAAAACAAATACAAAAACAGAATTGTTTCATATTTATTCGTCATTTATGGCACAACCGTTAGTTTTGCGAAGAAAGGTGATGTAGCTTTTGTGTAGAGAATTTGATGCTTCATCTTTTTTGTTCAATGTTATTTTTTGTGATTTGCATTTTGGGTAAGCAACACAAAAAGCGTATTTTTTCTCTTTTTTTATGCGATCTCCCTGTAATCTAGTATGGATCGATAACAAAAACTAATCAGTTCTAAGTTAGCCTGTCAAGTTCGAAAAGAAGTTGTACCGTTGGTGATATATCACGGCCTCAAATTTTGTTATTGCATTTTTTAGTTTTAATGTTGTTGTTTAGGGTCCGAAACGTCAACATTTCATGAAAAACGAAATTAAATACTTCGTCTAGACCTACAGTCTGGGTCGAAGTAATATTCGCGTATATTGCTCCATGTACTATATTCCATTTTATAGTCATCATAATATCATTTACATAGAACATTGTTATTTAAATAATATTTATATTTCTCGATATAGAATAATATTGAAAAAAAAATAGTTTAGATGGACGCATTTTTTTACGTTCCTACACTGTTAAAAGGAAACCCATTAAACTTAAAGAACATACCGGAAGCACGATTTAATTTCGACATTAAACGACTTTTAAAGTCTTAAATTGAATGTATGCAAAAAATATCATGTATGGATCTGAAATTTAATGTCGATAGAATTTCATGTACCTCCGAAAAGGGATCCATGCTACTATAAAAAATTCAATTTTTATGTACAATTGCCCTGGTAGAAATGAAGTGTAACTGTTGGTCAAATTTAATAAATTTATGTACTGGACAGTTTGTGCGCAATAAAATGTGTTTCATTCAAATCGTAACAATATCATGGATAGTGTCATCATGACCATTACTGTTATTATTATCGTTAACATTTTCATTAATTATTTCGTAGAAGTATAAACTTAGAAAGGACAGATAAGTTTTCATCATAATTTGCCATAAATACATCATATAATCTAATACACAGTTAAGGTCATTCGCGGTAGAGAACAACAATAATCGAAAATGGACAGACGAGTACCGCGGCAATCAAAAGAATAACAACTGTGAAACGTAAACAACATATACGTTAATGATTGTAAACAGTTTGCTAATGTTACATTTGATATGTGTCCCTCTCCAATCCATATTTATTTCGTACATATTTTTAAGAATTTGGCTGTATAGTTATTGTGTGAGATTTAATTTGATCCACTATAATTCCCAAAATAAGGAGAATAAAAATGGTGAATGGAGGTGTAAATGGTTGCAACATTTAATAATAGTAAAATTAACAACGTGAAAAATAATTGTCGTTGATGGTATGATACTTTTATAGTTCAGAATATTGTAAAATATATCATACAATAACTATTTTTACTATGACAAGCGGTTATTTTCATGTCAATTTTATTATATCAATTTTATTGTTCACGAAGGTTTAAATGCATTATTTAACTACAAAACCAATGTAGATTTTAGGTTATGTACTCTGCTATATATTTAACGGTGACACGATTTAATATCCGCTGACAAAATATCCGCGACAAAATATCCGCGGATAAAATATCTGCGCGACAAAATATCCGCACGACAAAATATCCGCAGACAAAATATCCATGCGACAAAATATCCGTGCAACAACATATACGTGGACAGAATATCCGCGATAAAAAATATATGGGTCTGGAACCTGTAATGGGTTCTAGGCAGAAAGTAGGGTTAGTTAGGTTAGGATAGTTTTTCGGGGGGGGGGGGGGTCTGAGAGGGGGGTCTCATATTCTTTAACGCAAAACCTCATTTAAACTATAGTAGTAAAGTCCGCAAAATGACGAATACATATTTAAATTTTGTATGACTAAAGAAGGTCCGCGAAATGGAGGGACGGCAATTTTATATATATATATATATCCATCTGAAAAAATGATAGTTACGGGACTAATCAAAAGATATATAGAATGTCCTGGAACTACGCGGTTCACATACTTATATTTGTCTGAGGATTTTTTGTCGCGCGGATATTTTGTCTGCGGATATTTTGTCCGCGGATATTTTGTCGCGCGGATATTTTGTCGCGGATATTTCGTCGCGGATATTTTGTCCGCGGATATTAAGTCGTGTAACCTATTTAACGATCAGGAAATTGTAAACGGAACAATGCCATGGGCGCATGTTTAATGCTGAGAAAGTTAATTTAACTATTTTTGATAATACCAGACCATTGTACATATAAAACCGTTTTACCGCGTGTTTTACTACGGTAAATATATAATTTATGATTCATTGATTTTAATATCACTATTTTAAATTTAATTTTACATTAATAATATAAACTTAAATTAAAATGTTAAAAAGATTTTTACTTGTTTTGAGCAAAAATGGTTTTTACATTAAGATAATGGAGTTCAATCAAGATACGTTGTAACATGGTTCAAACGACGTTTTCTATGCTTTGATCGATGTAAGCCCTATAATCTCTGGTAAGGCTTAGAAATAAACTCAACATTTCTTCTGTGTATCGAAACAAAGTATATTTTTATATTTTGTTAAATTTCTATGTATATTTTTTGTATATTTGTATATTGGTAAACGTATAAAAAATGAAATGTTATATTGTGCAAAACAAATTTCTTAAGTTACCTTAAAATAAATAAACCTGAAATTTAATGCATTCATCAAGAATTTTCAATTACCATAGTGAGTGACAGTGTAATCTTATTAACGCTTCTTTAAAATATTTATCTACAAAATTTCTGTACGTCAATGTTGACATTGACGGATCGTTGTGACCTTCATTTAATATATAACCGTGTTAATCCGTGAGCATTCGTATTCTTCTATTAACAATATTACATTCAGTGTTTCACATTTTTTAAGGTTACGTGTGTCTCTTGCCTATTTTGTGTATATTGTTATGTATGCAGGGTTGCGTATCTGTATTCGAGTATTTATATTAAAATGGTATGTACATTTATACTGCCGCTAAACGACTCTGAACTGAGTTTAGAATATTAATTACACAGCACCCCCCCACCCAAAAAAAAAACAACTAAAGTCCGGATTTGGAGGTCAGACATTGTCTACACTGAGAAAAGTGTATTTTATCAGTTACTATCCCTTGGCTTTTAAAACAATGTATTATAGTCCTTAAAAGAAATATTATAACCAGTAAAATCCTTCGTCTTTCAGCATTTGTTTTTGACAGGTTATACGAAACTGTATTAAACTCTCCTATTTTAAAAGAATGTTTTATTATGACTAAAATAAGGCATTTTTAATATTTTAATTTGCTAGATAAATTTCCATAAACAAAAATTGCTTTTAGTTGAAGAGAAAAGGCTAAAATAAACTGACACATTGGTTAGAATAATCTAAAATCTTCGTCTTTTAACCGGTAATAGAAATATGGCAATCCCTAGGCGTAAAATACTATCTTTTCTCTGTGTATAATGTATTTTTTGGGTCGCTGAATCCGACTCTGCAGTCCATTTAACTTCATCACGGCAGGTTTTTTACATAACCTAAAAATCTTAAAAAATCCTATAATTAAACCTTAAAATGTTAAAATAAAGCATAATTGGCGGTTGGAAGTCCCTGATATATTTTCGTGATGTTTTTGGGGTTGCTAAATCCATATCCGAAGTCCATCCAGCCCCATCACGTGAAGTTCTTGACGTAACCTCAAAAAGAAATCTAAAAATCTACCGTGAAATATGAAAATAAAGAAAAATTCTGGCCCTACAAGGCAGACCATGTTTACTAGACACGCCTGTACACTACTGGAATGTATAGTGGATACTTCTACACATTATTAGACTGTACTGAAAGTTCTGGAATATTCTGAACAATACTTAACTATACTGGACACTATACTGGATTTGTCAAATTTTAGAATAAACTTATAATTCTGAATTTTATCTCCCGTAACATTAAATGGCAATTTTGCGTCCCATGTATTACACAGGAGTTTTGCTCCAGGGCGATAAAAGAAAACGTATTCCGCACCTAACTCATCGCCACAAAATACATAAAGATGCATAAACAATGTCTTGACATCAGACCACCGTATGAGTCAATGTCACCGAGATCATTCAAAAATCCAGAAGTTATGGAGTTGAATATGCTTCAAATTCAAAAAGAATAAAACATGGTATGATCGTCAGGCAAGAATTTTTCTTTTATTTCAATATTTTGGGGTCGATATTTAGATTTTTTGAGGTTATGAAAAATCCGAAGTGGTGGGGTTAATTTCACTCTGAATCGGATTGAGTAGTACAATTATTTTTAGCACTATGCATATGTGGTATTGTCTTTCGATTCCTACCATATGCTGCTATTCGTTTCAAATTGCACAATTCAAGCAAACATTTTTAAAAGAGCTTCCAGTAGTATCCAGAAATGTCTGGTACATTCCAATACTACCCAATACATTCCAGTATTGTTCAGTACAGTACATTCCAGTAGAGTCCAATATTCTCTAGTGCTATACAGTACAGTCAAATCCAGTAGTGTTCAGTTGAAAGTGCCGTTTACTCAAGACAATTCACGGAGTAATTACCCAGCACAGGGTGCCGAAACCTATTATACATGTGATGAACTTCGGATTCGGGTTCAGCGGCCCGAAGAACTAAAAGGAAGCATAGTATGTAATTAGGTTAGAATGTTCCTTTATTTTAACATTTTGGAGTGGATTTTTAAGATATTTTTGCGTTTATAAAAAGACTGACCTGACGAGATCGAATGGACTTCGAATTCAATTTCAGCGGCCCTAAAAACATAATGGAAATGCCTACCAGAACAGAATTTTTCATTATTTTTATATTTTCGGATAGATTTTTAGATCTCTTTTTGAAGTTATGTCAAAAAGCTGAGGTGACGGGATTAAATGGACTTCAGATTCGGATTCAGCGACCTAAAAAACATATCATAGACGTAGTCCGGCCTCCAGATCCGGACTTTCGTTTTTTTGTGGGGATGTGTTATATGAATGCACGGGATAAGCGTAGTCTCAAAAAATGGATTGAATTCCAAGAGAACTCTTGATCGTGCATCCGGTCAAACACGCCAATCATGGTGAGCTTCAATCATGTTTCAATAAAATTTGCGTACATTTTGGGTTTTTCTTCAAATATAATTTCTAGGTTGTCTTACGGCAATTTTAAGCCTAATACGAAAATAGTCGGCTGGAGGATTTTTTGTGAAAGTCAATTTTTGCAAATAAAATATGAATATTTTTACTTTTTTTAATTCTAATTTAATTCTCTAAGTCTAAGTTATGTATGTTATAAATAAAAACAATAAGATATCTTTAGTAGTTGTAAACAATCATTACTCATTTTTATTGTCAAGTTTTTTGTTTGTAGGTATATGTTTAATGGGAATTTTGTTTGGTGTCAGACTAATTTGACTAAATTTACTAATTGTACTCATTTAACTGAATATTTGACTAATCAGGTCGTTTTATGGCATTTAACTATTTGCATTAGTAAAGTTAGTAAGTATTCATTTTACTATTTGAAATTGGTACATTTAAACTACTACTTAACTCAATCAAAGTTTACTATTTTAATTAGTAATTTGGGTTTACTGTTTGATTTAGTATAAGTTACGCAAAACGCATCGTTAATAATGGTTTAACAATTTTTAAATTTTGTGGAGCTTGTTACTAATACGGGTTTCTACTATGTTAATTGAAATTTAAATCTTCTCTGTTTTTATTTGTTATTGTATATTTATTACCGGGCCCTACTACATGGATGAGAATGTTGAATCAAGTGGTTTGAGCAGTCTGCAGTGAACATAACCTAGAATAACACACTGTTGAATCTTAAGATTTTTTACGTGTTTTGTGCGAGTCAAGTGATTAGTGATCCTTCAATAGGGAGATGAATATATGAAAAGGCACAAGAAGGTAGTCGGTTTGCCAAAGTTGAAATTGATTTTTTACCGATGCACGACAGATTCCGCTGTAGGTTCGAGCAATTGCCATTATATGGAAGTTATGGACATGATGAAATTTGAATTTCCCCCATTTTCATAAGAATTCGTTACATTTTAACTCTGCATCTTAATTTTTAATTATCAAGTCATGTTTTCAAACCTAAATAAATGCTTAAAGAGAGATCGAAAGTATGTAATCTACTGACTGATTGTATTGTTTGTATTCTTTGTTTGTGGTAGAAATGAGTGGTTATCCTGTAATTGTTAGTAACCGATTTTTTACTAATTCAATTAGTAGTTTGTCATTAACGATTAATAAAATTCTATTAATTCATTTTAAGGGAATGAGGAACCTGTAGAAAAGAGAAGTCATTGTTCGGTGGGCCTGAACTTGGCAATCGATTGATGGCTCAGTGACAACGTAACCGATCGAGATCAAAAGGTCACTGTAAAAGTTATTTTTCTTCCGATTCATATGTAAATTTTGGATGGACAGCTCTCTGTCTTACCGATGTGGAAATTGTCGAACTTTCTCCGGCGAATCGCCCTTATTCATTATCTCAGATTTCTGCTATCAAATGTACTAAGGAACAGGAATTATCGCGCGATGGTCGAGTTGTGGCACGAACAATGCAGCGATTGTCCAACGCTGGCATTGACGGCCGCGTATGTACTCCGGTACTGACGCAATGGAAATCATTATCGGATTTTGCGCACTTCGATAAGACGTATACGCGCGGTTTATATCACGTCGGCTGATTTACGACTCGATAGAAGAGATCCAACGAAGAATCAAAAGACAGCGTTTGATTATGTACACAGTCGAGTGGCACACGCGCGTTAGACACTCCCGATTGTGGTGAGCATTTAAAATTCAATGAGTCGCGAAAGTACCCATAAAGTACTCGTTGACATCCGCATTGTTGATGACGAGAATGCAGTGTTAGGAAAAAAAAGCGTGTGAGGTAAGAGAATTTTTAGTCGAAAACCAACTGTCACATTCCTTTATCTTGTAAAATGATATCGGCCATCAATCTTACTTCTTTCGGATGACAATTACTTACGATGGGACTTTGATTGCTTTCATTTACTTGAGGTGTCATTGTCTTTCCTGCGCAGTTTCATGAAATTATACGACAGAGACGTTTATTGTAATTCAAACGTTAATAGTAATGTTGGCTAAACATAATAGGAAAATCGATGTAACCATTTTTAGTACAGTAGGTAAAGGAGAAATATAGATTTGACCAATATGATCAATATTTATTAAAATATTTATTGAAGGCATATATTACAACTTGTTAAATGCAAGGAGAGGAGTAGAAAGATTTGTGTACGTAATTAATTTCAGATATAATTACTGACATAAAAAGCCATAACCAGATGGATCATGCAACGATCAGTAACCGTCCATTGTGTCGACTTTACAAGCGGTTTCGTTGGCAATCAATTACGAAGATTGAAATGTCCATGGGTCCAGATTGCGTATCACTGTTGAGAACTTACCGGTGGCTTTGGAGGACGGACAAATCATTACACGCTCGTTATTACGTTCTGGCAGAAACCGCTGCCGTGCTAGGGTTGGGCGAGGATCGGCGCGCGGTTACATAGAGCTAGGAAGATATTGCTTATTAACTTTGTGTCTGTGAGAATGCTGCTGTTGGACTAACGGTTGGTACACCGAAGAGAGCGACCGGTTGTTGCAACCATAGTGGCATCACAAATTATCGATTAGGATGCCAACATTAAGCCTCGTTAAAAGTAGACTTATTTCGATGAAAGTCAGCCAGGTAGCAGCAAATAGACTTCAGGGTTCATTGTTGTTTTGTGCAAGACGAAAGTTTTTAAATTATTTTAAACTATATAATGCTCTTAACTATAATATTAATTTATACACAAATGAAAAAAGGGTCCGCAAACAATCGGTGACAGAATTCATATACTTTAGTCTGATGATTCAGTTGAAAAACTATACTTTATTATTTGATGGACAATTTTTGTCCAATGTCCTCCTGCAAAAAATATATCAGAAAACACATCGTTAAAATCTTCAAAATAGAAAAAACTGATTCTGTAAGATTGAGAAAATAATTTCTGGTATTCGACAATTTCAAAAAGGATGGTCAGTGAAATATATTTTCTTTGTTTGTTAATTTTCCGTTCGTTTTTTGCATATTTTTTGTCAGTAATCGCGCGGTTGCAAAATGTGATGATCCCAATTGCATTGTCGCAAATGCCTTTCGCCGATCCGCCAGATTTTTGGATATTCCTTTTGATTATTCGTCCCTTTTCTAGAACAAATGGGTGCAATTGTCATTATTAATAACATTTTACTTCTTAAAAACACATTATAAACAATTACGATGCAAAGATTGAGGGTTATTTTCGGCTGTTAAAACCAAAACCATATTAATACAAAAAAACGTGCCTTTCGACTTTTCCTAACATTCAACAATAATTACAAAGGCCGACAAAATGAGGTCGACCCTCTGACCCAGAGGCCAGAGTATTCTTATCTCTAGGATTTTGGTGCACTGAATCCAAATCCGGAGTCCAAATCTGCGAATTGTCTCTGGCGTCCAAACCTCAAAATGCAAAAATTGCAATAATATACTGATTTACTGCGCTTGTCAGTACTGATTGACTCATGATCACGACTACTGATCAGTACTTCGCCGGTGGTTAACACCGGCAAGCTACGGAAATTTCTACCTGGATAATAATTTCATACCTACATAAGTCCTGGCAGTCAGCACTCCGTTAGTATTGAATTGCTCCAACGGTCAGTAATCATTTCATACCGACAACAGTACTGATAGCCAGTACTGTGTCAGTACTGATTAGTTCCGGTGCGGTCAGTAATCTGCCAATACCGAAAACAGTACTGGCTGCCAGTACTAGGTCAGTACTGCGTCAGTACCTACTCGTGGTTTTGCTCCGTCCATTTCTACCTGGGAAACAATCATTTAAATCACAGCAAGGACAAATTCACAAAAAAAGAAGGAAACCTGAACTAATTACTATCACATTTTAAAAAAAAATAAATCAATGAGAAAGAAAAATAACAAATTAAAATTAAATTTACCAAAAAAATTAAAAAAAGTCAATATTGTCGCTTTATTACAGTTTCTTCTTAAATTTGTGATCTCCAATGTTGTTAAAGTGAAACTCACTTTTTTTTTTAAACGTATGGCGCTGAATAGCCACGTGGATTTTTAAAATGCGGGCGCTTTTAAATTTCAAATTCACACCCTATTACTTTACATCATTTCGTAGGGTTTTCTATATACAATAAAAACCAACATCGATATTTTAGCTAAATAGAAACCTAAAACACTTCTTTATTTATATTTACACCATAATATTGAGTGGTTCTGCACATGAGGTATCTTTCCGATAAACATTTGATCCGTTTTTTCTGATTTTACATAGACGCAATTGCATTTCATGCATTTTTTGATAATATAAAATATTTGTAATATGACCTTCTTTTGAGGTTCGGCAGAAACCTGTCAAAAAACTATGCTCGTTATCCTTTCATTGGATCGTTAGCAACGTGGTTGCTATGGTATGTGAATTTTTAAAATACGCAACAATTTTTTTCGACCTTTTGTGATTGAAATGCCAGATACAAATGTTATAAGAAATGGGTCGTCATGCAATAACATAAAATATTACAAAATTTCAGAACATAGTACATTTTTGGAGATGATACGGATTAATATGAACTAATATGTGGAGCTTTTCAGATTTAAGTGAGTCAAATTGTGGATTGTGGTATACTTGATTATTGTTCCACATTTTTGTCCATTTTTAACCGAATCATGTATAATTATATACTGTGGTCTGAAATAACCTGTGTTGAATGAGATTGGATTTCCATAAGAAAGTAAAGTAAGTAATTTCGTAAATAAAAAAAAAGATCAAATATGTTTCGAAAAGAGACCTTATTTGATTGAAATTTTGATCTAATTCCCATTAAATTTTTAAAAATGTCACATCCTGAAATGAGATGTTATTTGGATCATTTTTCGATTCATTCTTATATTTTGTAACTTTCTTGTAATAAATATATCAAGTGGCAAAATTGGTCGAAATTACGTCAATTCGACTTCCGAATAGGTCCAACTGCCTAACAGCCCTAACCTGATTAACGTCGAATCGACTTTTATGGCCGGGGAACAAAGTTCTGAAAATCAAAAACCCGAAAGGCTAAAATTTCGATATTGTGTGAGTCCAAAGTATTTTAATTTGCTTTCTTTTTGCCAAATTTTAAAAGGTAAAGTGAAAAAAATCACGCTGGAACCATGCTATATCGAAATTTTGGCCTTTCGGTTTGTTGATTTTCGGAACTTTGTTCCCTGGCCACATTTATTATTCAGGTAAATGGGGAATAAAAACACGGTAAATTTTAAGTCGAAATTAGGTAATGGAAGGCATTTGGACTTTAAAGGCATAGTTCAATTTGGGATAACGGACCTACAAGAAGTCGAATATTAGTAATAATTTGGTCATTTTGCCCTAGTTTAGACTTTCTGACCTTGTGTATCCCTTTGTTAAAAAAAAAACACTTCTTAACAATTTCCAACGGAAATTTACGGGTTCGTCTGAAGAGAAATTTGTAATGTTTATACCGTGGGTCACCTTCGCCCGAAAAAACTCAGGCCCTCACTTACAAGATTCGTTTGTTGTCATACTCTTTTGCCGCGGCAAACTGCATTTCCTCAGACCCACCGGAATTTGCGGTATATGTTACACAGAAATAAGTTATTTATACATAGATACATACATGAAAATCACAAACACGCGCTCATAATATACATATAGAACTATTCGACGTCATATGATAAACAATCAATATTCGCGCGCACGCATGCATTACTGACACATGTGGTACTATGAAACATGCTATAAGTACCTGCTTATGTTCTAACCGCTTGCGAGAAAGTTTGGGTATGTTACAATATGCAATGCATGTGTTCCATGTGTTAAATACGACACTTATGCACCACCCCTCGGTGGGATCTCGAAACTAGTCGAAACGTCGATCGACAGATCGCAGCAAAGCCTTCATAGTATCAAGTTTAGAATAGGGAATTTAGCAGGTCATATTTATTTTCAACAAGAACCTAATTTCTTATTCAAAACCACTAGACTTTTAAGGCAGAACACATTTTCATATTTGGTAAATTATGTACTAAAATTTAACCTATTCGTTAAAAACCTTCAGGGCAATTTTACAAGTCGAAATTTGGTTAATTTTACTTTCAGAATATACCTGAAATACTCTTTTACTATGAGGACACGTTTGAAGTCATTATTTTATTAAATTAACCCATCACATAGACCTGAAAAATATTTTGACTTAGAAGACATATTTTAGGTTGTGATTTGGCTATTTTTTTACTAATAGGGCATTTCGTCTGTGGCTGGAGTCAGAATTCTTTACTTTACTGCTTTGGATGGTTGTAACCCAGCCTCACAAAGGTCAATACCATTTATGGATTCCTCCAATCTTTATAATAATAGGTACTCATAAATTTTGATGAAAATTCGCTAATACGGTTATTAACTTTATTCTCTAGGTGGGTGTGATTGCACCATTTGGTGTGTAGAATGTTTGCATTTAAATAGCAGTCTCTAACCCGCGCGTTCTTGAAGAGGATATCCGCATTTGTAGGCTGGAAGAAATTTTGACTAAGATTTTAATTACCGTAAAGTCTTTATCCGTGCATCTTCCGCGAAGTTAAAGTCAGGAGAGATACTCGAGAAAGGACTGGGTTTTGTCTCAAGGCCGTTGCATCGGGTTGGGTTCGACGAATATCCAATTTTTTCATTGGTCCAGAGAGAATCATGGCCATGAGCGATCTTGAGCGGGCCGAAAAGACGTAAAAGAATCGGCAACTCCTCAAGGCGATGAGCCACTTGGTGTACCTAAATACGTCTCGTATCTTGCGTAAAACATTAATCATTTTGCTGGCTCATGGCACCACCGGCTTCGTCGCTTGTCCTTATGTCCTGCACCGCGTTTTTGCGAGTCTGCAACACAATCGTTCGCTTTTTGATTGATCGTCTTTCACGTCAGGTTTCACTCTCCCTTCCTTTTCTCCTATAAACTGAGGAGGCCTGAAATATCGATATGCGACAGGCCATCGGCGTTGACTATGAATTCGGTAGTTAAGTCATTCGTTATTTCAGAACCTTAAATATTGCAACGATACGCGTCCTGTTGAACTATTCGAAATACCCGGAGATGGACAGCTTAATTAATCAACATACTAATATCCAGTGAAAACGTACACGTATACGGGAGTGGGCGACTTTTTATGAATAATGCATTATTTATTGATTGATCATTTGGTCAGAATACGTACTTGGATGCCTTGTTCGTTTGCTCGTGCATGCATCGTTCGGGAGTTATTCATTTAGTCGTTTGCCAAGTATGCGGATGTCTTTCCATTTTGTAATTATTCGGTTCATTCATCAAAATATTCTTTCCCCCCATTTATTGCATGAAAAAAATTATGATTAGTGTAATAATTGATGGATTTCTGTTATGATTCACGTAGAACGATATGAAACAGGAAGTAACAACAGTATAAATGAATGAGATTTCTTTTAGTACCCAGGTAGAAATTAGTATCGGAGTAGTACCGGCATGGTACTGACACAGTATTGACTGCCGGAGTTGCAGTACTGACCACCAGTACTGGGCCAACATGCATGTAACGCTGTCCAATACTAACTGCCAGAGTAGAGCAGTACTGAATTAGAACTGATTGACAGTTCGAAATTAATAATGAACCAGTACTGACTAGAAATGCTTTCGAAACCATTGATATCGATATGCATAATAAAACGTAAAACAAAACTTTACAGATATTTTGGATGCAGTTCAAATAAATCTTACAAATATTATATGATTTACAATATATGTTATTAGGATATAAACATATACAGTGTTTTTCTGTCTATTGTAAAATATATTAATTTGTATCTCATAGCTTATCATTGTTATATCATTCCTTACATTGTTAGTAATATGTATCAAACTGTTATACATATATCTGTCGTCTAATATTTTATCCTTGCTTTTCATATTATTAATGTATTTGACTTTTATGTAGAACATCGCGTTTGTGTATTTATTATTCGAAAAATATATCTTTTGAAATATGTATAATCATTTCACACCTACAACTGTTCTAGCAGTCAGTACTCTGTCAGTACTGATTTGCTCCGACGGTCAGTAATCATTTGACACCGACAACAGTGCTGGTAGCCAGTAATGTTTCAGTACTGACTTGTTCCGGCGGTCAGTAGTCATTTAATACCGTAAACAGTACAGGAGGTGAGTATTGAGTCAGTAGTGATTTGCTTCGGCGGTCAGTAATCAATTGACACCGATCGCAGTACTGGCAATTAGTACTATGTCAGTACTGATTTTCTTCGGCGATCAGTAATTTGCCAGTACCGAAAAAAGTACTGGCAATTAGTACTATGTCAGTACTGATTTTCTTCGGCGATCAGTAATTTGTCAGTACCGAAAAAAGTACTGGCAATTAGTACTATGTCAGTACTGATTTTCTTCGGTGATCAGTAATTTGTCAGTACCGAAAAAAGTACTGGCAATCAGTACTGTGTACAATCATTATTGATTTGCTTCGACGGTCAGTAATCATTTCATCTCGATAACAATACTGGAAATCAGTACTGATTTGCTCCGGAGTTTAGTAATCATTTTATACCGATATCAGTACAGGCCACCAATACTAGGTCAGTACTTTGCCGATGTTAATGCCAGTACTGACACATTTCCGTTAATCAGTACCAGGTACCAGTACTGGGTCAGTACGTAGCCGGGGTTTTGCTTCGCCCATTTCTACCTGGGTATAAACTATTTTAAGACGGAGAGAGAGAGACTAAATTATCAAAAATCTGCAATTTCTTAATAAAATAAAATTTAATACTCTACTTTTTTAGAGTCGGATTATTACTTCATATGTTTTTGAGGTATTAATGTCAGTATCGGTAAAAGTTAACCCATGTTTACTCAAGGAAGATAATATATTAATTTCTGGAATAAATTTACAAGTTACTGATAAGAAGAGATATTTTAACAACTTTTTGGTTTAAAATTGCGTAAATACGTTGCGCAGTAAAAGTACAAATAAATGTACATTTATTTAGCAATTTGATTTTTATGGATATTAATGAAAGATAATGCCAGTAATAATGATTGGAAATGCGAAGTTTGTAAATCCGTGTTAAAAGAACGGTTAATAATAAAAATTGACGTTAATAACATAAAATAATTTTGTTTAAGAGCGAAGTTTTTCAATCATTCAGTCCCGAACACATCGGGTATTAGCAACGTCGGCGTCCAAAAAATATTTTAATTACAGTCGCTGCAGACTCATGCGTGAGGTCGAGAGCAAGAGTCGTCGTAACTTTCACATGTGAACGCCCAATCGCTTTTTTAATTGCGCATCATTAAATATCAGAAACAATAAATTTCATAACGCCGCAAAAGCGTATTGCATACGTAATTACGTATCGATTACCTGCCGGGAGTAATAACGATAAATCTGAAATCGGCATCGGGGCAACGTTTCGTCGTCGCTTGTTTAAGCATCTCGCGTGAAAAAAGCGGATTCGTAACAAGAAAATTAAGATACGAAAGCGACGTTAATAGTCCTTAAGTGAAATCAGGAGATAAATGTAGTCAATGATCCTCGATCACTGCGGAAAATGTATAGTTATAACGTGAGCTCGGCGGCTCTGCACGTGAGATGAGTTCGACTCCCACGTGCCTTGCGGGAGAATGAATATCTCCTGGGCGGAACTGTAAATCATCGCTGGGATCACTGCGACATAGATCCTCGAACGTTTTCCCTGTAAATTTCGTCTCGTCTCTTTGTCGATTTCATTCTCCAGATTGGCAAACGTGGGTCGTCCGATGCCGCCACGACCAATCTCGAGGATGTGTTCGCTAAATTATGTGCGGGCTCCATTAAGATACATACACGGAAACACCGCTCGCCATTGCCGAGGACAAAATGTCTCGATCGCTAAAGTAAGATAAATATCTATTCTCTTCTTCTAGGTTCCTCAGATCTGTCGTAATGGCCGCGGTTGTTATGCTTCTTGTTGCCCATAAATCAAACCGTTTTTACTCATTTTTATATGCATGCTTTGTCTGGAGGAATCGTGTCGATGCGTTACTGTTTTTTTCTTTTCATAATATTTCATTTAGCGTAACGTTACCTTGCGATGATAGCAATCGATAGATCAATTCGTGCGACACTGAATTGTGTGATGTAACCGCGAAGTGCTTCCACGTAAACGACCAATAAGAGAAATCAGGATAACGAGATAAACGTGGAAAATATTTTAAACTACTTTATAGTTAATGATTAACACAACAGGTTTCTTCTAGAATCTTGTTGAAAGTTGCTGAACCAAGTCTCTTATCATAATTAATGAGCCCAAAACAAAAATTATGTGAAACGCAGTCTGTACGCAAATCGACAATCTTATAATGTAATTACGAATCTTTCAAATTATATGTCATGAGAAGGTATCTGATAATTAGATTCTTGAGTTTTAGAACCATTTACGATCTAAAACTAATTGAAATGTCATATTTTCAGGCACTGTTATGTTAGGACTACTGCTTCCTTTAAATATATATTTCAATTTAACTGTTCATAGTACTATACTTATATGTATAAAAATATATCTTTATCCATGGTAGAAATGGATGGAATAAAACCCCGGCTAGGTACTGATCTAGTACTGGTACCTGGTACTGATTAACGGAAATATATCAGTACTGGCATTAACATCGCTAAAGTACTGACCTAGTACTGATTTCCAGTACTTTTTTTCGCATTGACAGATTACTGGCCGCCGGAACAAGTATGAAATGATTATTGACCGTCGGAGCAAATCAGTACTGACAGAGTACTGATTGCCAAAACTGTTATAGATATGAAATGATTACCCAGGTACTCATATGTAGTACTGATTTTCGGAGAGGAATCAGTACTGCGTGCACAACTGTAAAAGTACTGAACCACTACTAACAATCAGTACTGACATACGAATTCTAGACAGTACCGACTTCCGTACCACATCAGTACTGACCGGAAATATATAAGAATTGGCATTAACATCACAAAAGTACTGACCTAGTACTGATTTCCAGTACTTTTTTCGGTATTCACAGATTATTGACGCTGAAGAAAATCAGTACTAGTACTAATTACCAGTACTGCTGTCGGTATTAAATAATTACTGATCGCCGAAGCAAATTACTACTGCCTCAATACTAACCGCCAATACTGTTGTAGGTATAAAATGATTATCCCAGGTAGAAATTTCCATAGCTCGCCGGTGTTAATCACCGGCAGAGTACTGACCAAGTACTCATACCCAGTACTGATCTTCGGAGAGGAATCATTACTGCCTGACCAACTATAAGTACTGAACCATTACTAACAACCAATACTGACATACGGAGTCGAAACAGTACTGACTTCTGTACCACAGCAGTACTTAGCAGTCAGTAGTCGTGATCATGAGTTAATCAGTAGTGGGAACCGAAGTAAATCAGTACCGATGGGATACTACCGCTCAGTACGCACATTCGGATCCGAATCTGTACCGACTTCGGTACTGTGTCAGCGATAGTGTCCGAAAAGAAATTAATATTAATATCAATGTTTTTCAAATTCTGAGATACAAAAGTTATACACGTTTCTTAAAATAATTTTTATTCAAAAACGCAAATCATAATGAATTTTTATAAACCTTATGAAGTTTTTGAAAATAAAAAATGGTCGTTCGAATATGGCGAATCAAAATATTTAAAGTTGTTCGCATTCACTGGAAACTTATTATATAAGAATTTTTGCAGTCGCTAATTACTATATCCGATCGACTGTCCAGATTCGTGATCAGCAATCTCATATCAACTTCAGCAATCTCAAACCAGTTTCATAAAAAAAATTGACCATTGCGATTTTTAACATAGGGCTAGGACTTTATGAATAAAAATACGCTTTTATCAGCATTTTGAATGTTTACTTTCCGAAAACTATATAACAGAAAATTCATTTTTATCATGATATTTATGATTTTTAGAGGTATGCAAATGTTATTACCCTTAATAAAATTATGTATAATTTTTTTTATTTCAACATTTGAAAATTTCTTGAACGAGATCGCCAATATGAACTGAGTAGTGTTAAATTTTTCTTATGGAATTTAAATGCTAATACATAGTGTCAAACATTGCATATTTTGGAGTTAAAGGTTAAAAATGCTGTACATTGTCTGATATTCAATTAAGTGCTATTTAATTAAATTTCGTTTTCTCCCACTCTTTTCAGCTAAAAATACAGCAATCACTGAATAACTAGCCAACTCATTAATTACTCACTGGCTTAAATTTAAATTTATTAATGAAAATACCGCAAAACTATAACCCCTAGAGGCTACGGTTTACCTAAAATACATAAACCAAATAATCGCTTAAGAATATTAGTTTCAACTATCAATTCACCAACTCATAAATTAGCAGCTTTCTATTGTTCAATATTATTTTCAATAAGGATTAGTTCCTCTAGACATATTAAAGATAGTTTGGACCATGAAACAAAAATTACAAATTTCACATTACCTGAAGGGTTTATTTTAATATCTCTAGACGTTGCATCTATATTGTATATATTTCTATTCAACTTATTTAATACATATTAAATAAAAAATGGAATGATATTTCTGGTTTAGTGAAACCAGAATATATGATAATTTACCTGATAAGGAATTTTTCCTTTCCTTTACCTACTTTAAATTTCAAAATAATGTTTATAAACAAGTTTTCGAAGTTCCAATGGATTCCTCTACCACCTATCATTGAAGACATCATTGTGGATTTTATTGAAAATATTCTTATTAATGATAAACCATTTAACTTACGCTTTTATTATCGTTATGTTGATGATATCATTACTTTTATTTATTTGATCCTTATTAATTATATATTTGACTAATTTTTAATAGTTTATCAACAATTAAACGTTTAGATATTCGTATTTCTTTTACTGTGGAATTAGAAAATAATCACCCAACGGGCACGAAAGTCCCGAATGTTTCTAAAACGTTTTAGGAACGTTTCTGGAACATTCTAAAAACGTTTTAGCAACATTTGGGTCCTTCGTGCCCGTTGGGCATCAATTATATACTCTGTAGACATTTTAGTTATCAATGATAAAGTTCTCAAATCATCCTTTATGCAATAAAGTAGAAACAGCTTATGAAATAATAGATATATAGAGCTATTAAATTATGCAAATTTAAAAATTGCTAAACAGATTGTATTAGATAATGGTTATCCTCTTTATATTAACAATGATAGTATTAGAAATAGAACTTATCAACATTACCATTCATTCAACACCAAAGTAGATAAGCTTTTAAAAACGTTTAGCATTCCTTACGTGAACGGAATCCCTAATAAAATTAAAAAATTCAGCAGATCAGAAAATCAGACCAGTACATAAACCTTATAATATTAACCTAGTTGGTATTAAACCTTTCGAAGAGAAATTAAACATCAACTTATTATTGGTATATGAAATTAAATGCACATTTTTTTATGCTGTTTATATAGGTCAAAATGGAAAATAAAACTAGTGTTGGCGCGAAATTTGATGAAAAACTGTAGGTTAATTTTTTTGCCGAGGTGACCAAAATCAATACTTTTTCAGACAATAATCATAAACATTTTAAATCAGTTTTTATGATTTAAGTGGGTATAGAGCTCGGTAATTTGCGCCAGAAGATTACACTGTAGGGCGCAAAATCGAGTTCTACTCCCGGAGTTTTAAAAATGATCAATCTAATATGTGTATTATGCCATTACATTTTAAATAATTATTAACATATTTCAATTTAAATTATTACATTAAATGTAAGGTTAAGAATAAGGTTCCCCTATCCATTAGATATTGCGCTTCAGTCGGTTCTTTTAAATTTCAAATCCGAATTCATATTGAGCACCTTGATCCAATGTGAGCACTTAGTGTACAAATTAATGTGAACAAATTCTTATTCTATATTTGTCGTTATCACTTCCGGTTTATTTTTTACGTATGCACATTAATGTATATTAAAGACTTTTATAATGCGATCGATGTATAATTTTGTACCAAGGGCTTCTGGCAGGTTTAATTACAATAAATAAATTAAACAAAAAACTTTTTCAGGTTCGAAGGATAAAGTCCGTTGAACAAAAGTTTGGCGCGTAGTTTACCTTCAGAACTTTACTATGTGTTATTATTTTAGACCACATAGATTTGAATTGCGATGTGTTAGGGAAAATTTACTTCTGGTATATTCATTCGTCAGAAACCTATAAATCGTAAATCTCTAAAAAGCGTAGGTGGAACCGTTTTATATTTTATATGCATTATTTAATATTCGAATTGAATATAATTTACAAGTATCGCACGTTGAATGAACGGAGTAAAAGTTATCTGCCGTTGATTGCGATGCGTCGGTGTTTTTATGTTTCTGCAAGTGTAATCTCGAAGCGTAACTTATTACACCACATACGAATTCCGTACATGTCTTACACGAAATACTTCTACCTACACGCACGTATTTCTTCCACGCGTTAAGTCTTTATCACTCTACCGGTTTCGTCACCGTATTGCTCCTGTTAACGACAGCATTGTTTCTGTCGTACTCTGGTGATGTCTCACTTTCCTACAAACGTCACACCATTACGCTCTTTATACAAATTGTTCAAGATAGTCACCCGCGCGCGCCGTCCCATTCTTTCATAATTTATTACTCCCTGTCGCAAGAACGTAAAATTTCGTAATTGTTTCCGGAATAAAATGACAACCTTTAACACTACCACTTAACTTATTTATTTGTTAAATGCAATACCCTTTGATTATACTACCTTTTCTTTTTTTATCGAATGACAGTTTCCATGCCCGTTTATTTAGATTGAGAGCAATTCATTATTTGTGTGATTGTAAAATCTCGGCAACCGTTTTACCGCTGCTAGTAGGTCAGCACACTAGGAAGCTACTAGTTAATGATTGCGTCGTAGTGAACCATCGACTGGCATTATTTTCTGTAATCGCTGCAAGACAATTACACAGATACCGATGCACTTACAAATCGTGATCGGACACACCTTCAGATCCTCGTGAGATACTACACGTTTCCGTCAAATTAGGATACACGATACTTTCTTGTATAAATCATATCCCGAGTTTACTTTTAATGAAATGTTTAAAAATAGTAAGAGAATTTCTGCAAAAATACAATCGAAAATTTATCTTGCTCAGGATGGAAACTTTAGTTGAATACGACAATTTTCGATTCTCGTAGGTAGGACGGCCCACACGACGACCTGCGGTTAGATTATGGTACAAGGTTGCCTACGATGGATGCACTAGGCATAAATTAATCGGTGAGCCCATACCGCCTTTTCTCTTGCTCTGCCACTCTCTCTTTTCATCACATTAAATTGTCCCGAGGGGCGAGTATCCAATTCTTTAGATGCTCACGTGAACTTCGACTCCGCACACGCGCTACCTCCTCGTGCTATGACAATAGTACATTCAATTTTCATTCACAAACGCTTATTCAAATTATTATGCCGATATGATGAAAAAATTTCGATTGCAGGTACAGCATACCTACGTCACACGAGTCATAGACATTTTATGCTAATCTGTTACGTGCGCTCAAAATTGTGTAATTGATTAGTATTAATAGCAACGCTCGTTTAATTCACTTGTTAGACACTTTGTCATTTACCGACTTATTGGACAGTTGTGAGCAATTTGAACCGAGCGAATTACACATTAACCAATACTGGAAACCACGGAAAACAGTTCGTTCAAGATTTCTTGCGCAATGATCTTGCTTCGCACTTCAAAAATAAGTTTATTATTGATGAAGTTAATTATCGTTACTCTAATACATTTAGTCAATCATGTGCAACAAGTTTTAATGGCTGATTTCAGTCGTTTTTTTTTGTAAACACTTTTCTTGGATACTGTATTCGGAATATAATATATTTTCCCAAAAATGTGTATAATAACTATTTTAGGAAAGTTTTCATCATGATTGGTCGAAAAGCATTTCTCGAAGGTTGAAAAAGTAAAAGATGGTTCAGGAAAGAAGCAGGGGCTTTAGTACATCCATGATATATGGTTTAATTTCATAATTGACACCTTTACCATTAAATTTATTCATGTGGTAATATTTTTTATTTTATTTTTATTCTAAATTTTTCCAAAGCTACTTTTGAAGTTCATAGTAAATTACGAAAAATTATCTACATTTTTATGTATTTTTGTTTGAAATTACTACCGAACTAGAGTTATTCGATGTGCTGGGACTTGAACCCGAGACTTTTCGATATCCGGTCGAATGCTGTACTACATGATGATGATTTTTCACTGTTGTTTTAGAAAAATGAACGCTTCAAAGAATATTAAGAAATCAATTTTCAGACAAAATAATGGTATAGAATTTTTTCATTATAATACTACAAACGATTGAAATTGAGTTTTATTAAGATATTTTTGATTTCTCGACGTGCAGATTGTTTCTGCTGAATACAAATCCGTTAATAATTTTTGGAAAATGAAATTGTGAAAATACTCCTACAGTAGAACCCTTCTACATTGAACTCCCGCTACATTGAACACCCCGCTAGATTTCACCCCGTCAGATTGAACATTTTCTTCCTCCCCTTACTCCCACTGTAATGTTATTTTCAGCTGGCAGTTGCACTCGCGCATGCGCAATCATTCCGTCATGCGGCAAGATGGCGGAATACTGGAGGACAAGCGGACGGGAAGGGATGTTCAATGTAACGGGGTTATCGGGGAAACACTGGCACGCCTTGTTCAATGTAGAGGGGTTCTACTGTACTTCTAATGCCAAAATACCACACGCTGAAAGGTGAAAAAAAGAGGGTTCCCTGCTTCCCGTCATGTGAAATGTCATTTCTTTAAAGTTTAAGTATATGTGAAGATTATGGGAAGTCCAATATAAATATGAACGTGGGTATTGGGAGAGGAACTCTCTTTCGGAAGAGGCGTTTCATACAATTAAGATAGAACTTCACTTACAGGTAAGTTCGATGTCGATGTTGAAAATTGATATTAAAACAACATTTTATTAATACATATAATTAACATACACTGTAAAAAATTTCATGAAATTTAATAAAAAAGTAGGAAGCAAATTTCATAAATGTTACTGAAAATTAAGAATTTTGTTCCTTAAAACAGTTTAAGGAACGTAAATCTTAATATCGATTAATGAAAAATATGAAATTTAAGAAAATTTTCTTAAATTTAATAAACTTGAATCCGTCAGTCTGTTGAAATCTTGAAATCCGGAAAAATCCAGCACTGCCGTGATTAGTTGTTATGAATAATAATTAATAAAAAAGACATGAATAGCATTTAAAATTAATCTTTTACCAATTATACATACGTACATACATACGAGCGTAGTAAAAGTCACACCGAAGGAGCGAAAACTTGACAACGTTGCTGAGCACGCAGAATATCTCAGCAATCTCAGCGCACTGAAACCTAACCTCAAAGGTTCTATTGAAATACATGTGTTTTTTTAATAACTGAATTTACTGAATCACTAAGTGAGGAATTGTTTTGTGATCAAATATCAGAAATGAACCAGAAAAAACTTTAAACTGTGATCGTATTGATTTAAAAGGAGAAAATTGTTTGACTCGACGCTAACAAGGTCAAAAATGTAAATGTACTCTTAAATTAGTCTATAGCCATATTTGCGGACACGTTTTGATCTGACGAAGCTGAAGAAATTTGTTTTATATCAATCGGTTGTCATTAACATCCTCAAAAATAAGAAACAAAATAATAAGAATTTTAAGCTCGTCTCAGGTTTTATTAATAATAATTAAAAATAATATTAATATTTTTACATATAATATAATAAATTAAGTAAATTGTTTTAAACAGTTTATTACAGAGATAAGGAATGTAGGAGTATTAAGTTGTCAAATTCACAAGGTAACCTCAAATTTTATTTTAACTTTTTAAATTGATAAGAAATAAAAATTTTGGAACACACCCACACTTTACATAAATTATATATTTTATATTGTGTATAATTTATATATATATATATATATATATATATAATATATATATATATATTTATCCTGTATTGTATATATATAGGTAATAAAAATATCTTAAATTTAATAAAAGTTCTTTAAATTTAATAAAAATTCCTTAAATTTAATAAAAGTTCCTTAAATTTAATAAAAGTTCCTTAAATTTAATAAAAGTTCCTTAAATTTAATAAAAGTTCCTTAAATTTAATAAAATTTCCTTAAATTTAATAACACGTCATGAAATGTGTTTAAGAATTGTCATGAAACACTTTTTTGTAACTTTTATGAAATTTGCTTCCTACATTTTTCTTAAAATTTCATAAAATATTTTTTACAGTGTAACTATGAACAATATAAATCTAGAGTACTTTTACCAAACGATGTAACATCTGAAATAATAGGCCTATGGTAAAATTTCGCAAAAGTATTTGAATTCTGAGACCAACCTGCTAATTTTCTAATTAAATCAATATTAATACCTTTACTAAAAGCTAATGATGTGGATGCGTGTCTGGCACTGTGGGCCGTAAAAATACTCGTATCCACTCCAATTTCAAATAATATTTCTTTAACCGATCTACTTAATGATTGAGTGGATATTTTTTTATGTGGTTTTTAAAAAAAAAATAATTTTGTTGTATCTTTCCTCGGGTCTTCTGACTTGTTAATATATAGTTGAAGAGATCTTGCAGGACAAATTGTAGTATTCTTATTATAGAACGGTAAATATAAAATTGGTTGTTTAGGTTTATTTATGGTTTAGATGTTTTAATCCTATTTGGTACTTTCATTTCTATTAAATCGTCTTTATCAACAACTTAAATCAATCAATGCTAAATTTTGCATACGATGTGCTGTAACTAATGCCAGCAACGTAACAGTCTTTTTATTTAATTATTCGAAAGATAAATCATCATTCCAACTAGAAAAAGAATCTAAAACTAACTTAGGATTCCATGTGGAATCATATTTTGGTTTAGAAGGTCTCAATTTTGATAAGCCTTTAAAAAATCTTTGTATGTGTTCATCTTGACCTGTATGAGGTCCTGCAATTAGCGAAATCCCTTTTTCAAATTCTTCAGTAAGAAATGTTAAAATATTTCTTATATCGGAAGTATAGATATTAAAATCGTTTGATTCACAAAATGACCACCATTTTTTAAGTGAACTATCATATTGTCTGAGAGATGAATTTGTTAAGGAAGAGATAGCTATATCTATTGATTCTTCTGGGATGCTCTTCAGTAAGTAATGCTTCCCTGATAATTTTGCAACCACCAGGGTAATCTTTTGCCAAAGCATGTGAGGTTTCCTAGCGGGAGAAAGTATAATTTCCTCATACATCCCCCAAAATCTCATTTTATGACTAAAAAACCGTTTTCAGACAGGTTCATGTGAAAATTTACTCATAACTACCCTACTTTTAATTCGATTTACAATTTTTCTTTAAATTTAATTGCCAAAACGCTCACCTTTCAGACTATCCTAACCTTACATTGATGAAATGAAAACTGACGAAACTACAGTTGAAAGTATCTGTGATTTTTTTACCTTTTTCCATTTTTTTTAATTTTAACGATCATTTTACAATATTATTCGACCGTGGAGATTTTTTGCACGTAAGTAAGATGAAAGTATATTCAATTCAGCATTCAGAATGAAGTTGCGTTGAAAGAATATGGATAAAAATTGAAGAAGATATGCAAGTTTTAAAATTTAGAAATTTTTTGTCAAATTTACATCATGCATATCTAACCTAGAATTAGCATCACGGAGCGTCGTGAAGAACAAAAATTATAACAACCTTTAAAATACAACAAAAATCAAAATGTATAATGATTTGGATTTTCTATATTATAATTCAGTATAGTTCAGAACAATACAAATTAAAAAAATAAAACAAAATGAAAAATAAAACTAGTGTTGGCGTGGTGCCTCGCTCGCTTCGCTCGCTCAGAAACTTCGACCCAGTGGAGAGTCGGCTATTCCTTAAGACTCGTTTGTTTACTAACAGCTTTCAATTATATTATAAAATTATATTGATATTTGGGGGTCCAATCATATTTAGGTCCAAGTGCCTTCGATAGATGTGTTACAACAATATAGTGTTTCTTATATGTATGAAAATTGAAAATGAGCATTTTCAAAACTTCGACCCCGACAACAGGCCAGCCGAAGTATTAATAAATAAAAGTTGTAAAACACTTACTTCATGCACTTGTATTCTAATAGACTATTCGATGCATATTACATGTTTACTGTGTTTTACTAATTACTGTCTGTATTATTATGATATTATATATACAATATATATACATATAATTCGTCAAAGATATCTTGAAAGTGTCGAAAAGATCTCTGACGGATATCTTTTAGATACTATAAGACATCTTTTAGATATATCGAAATAGTTATTTTCGTATCAAGGGCGTAAAAGAACTTTGCACCCGTAGGTGATCACCGCGCCCGAGGGGCTGGCAAAGACTACCCTTGGGGGATAGGGGGTCGAAACGTCGAAATTTGATGAAAAACAATATGGTAATTTTTTTGCCCGAAGTCACCAAATTCAATACTTCGTCCAGACTTAGTCTGGGTCGAAGTAATAATGGCTGTTTATTTAAAAATGGTTGCTTGGACGCTTGCGGCTGTATAAGTGATCACTTGTACGTATCAACAACCAGCAGTAATCAGCAAGTACATTGATTGAGCTCTTCCCTTGGAAACGTTCTTCAATAGTTTTTATTTCTTGATGAAATCTTTTGTCTTTTCTGTACGTCTCTCATTGGGCCCAGCGATTTTTAGAGGTGCTACATTCGAGATTAAAAAATTTGTTATGCCCATCAACATCAGCTTTATTATTTTTCAGCTTTAAGCGGTGGTCCTGATCTATAAACAAACCACGTACAAAGCAAAACTTATTGCGATCATTACACATTTTTATTGCAATTTAACCTAAGTTGCAACTTTGAATAATGCCGCGTATTGAGAAACAACATTCTTTTTGTTATGAACGTACAGAGTGTAAGCACGTGCTAATAATTCCGAGTCAAAACTTATTATTACTATGTACCTATATCAAAATTTAGCGAAAAATGCAGAAAATTCTTAGACTCGCATAACTTTGTGAATTTTCATTGGATTTCGTTCAACAAAAGCATACGAGATGCGGAATTAAATACACTTTCAACCCATTAAGGTGCAAAAAATTCCCACGATCGAATAATATTGAAAAATGACCGTTAAATTTAAAAAATCACAGATACTTTCAACGGTAGATTCGTCAGTTTTCATATCATCAATATAAGATTTCAATATTCTGAGAGGTAAGCTTTTTGGCAATCAAGATAAAAAAGAAGTTGTAAATCGAATAAAAATTAGGGTAGTTAGGAGTGTATTTTCACGCAAACCTGCCTAAAATCGGTTTTTTAGCCATAAAATGAGATTTTGGTGGTGTATGGGGAAATTACATCATACCACGTTGTTCAGTTTGACCAAATCTACAACTTGCACCAGATCGCTATAAAGGTGCCTTCCGATTTTTTTATTTCGTCACACTGTGTTATTATTTGTCCTCATAGCCAATGTAGACATCACCTATGCTAGGAAACGCATTCTTATTATACAACAATATAACTTAGCAATGGCTATGGCAACGTCGTTTTGATTATTTTGTAATGTCAATGATATCACATGTAATATTTTTCTCACTACTCGTATGAAGATTGAACATCATTCTTCCGATAAGTACGAAGATAAGTTTTTCCTATATGCACATGCCACATTTCGACTCTGAGATTACACAACATCCAGACATAAACACATATATAAATACTTCACATATAAATATATATTATCACCAAATCAGCGCACATATTGAATCACCCGCCGAACTCGGATTGCAACAAAGGCAATTTTTCTTTCACACGCAGCTGGCAAAATCTATCGTCGAAGCACTAAAATGTCTCTTATGTTTCGCAAATGCAAATCCATAGCTCTTGTGGCCCGTCAGAAACACGGCATCAGTTTCCCGGGTCGGGTGTATACGTTCGTTTACGTAGATATACCCACGTTACTCTGGGTAGCCGGGTTTAATACATTCGCCAATACGGGGAGAGGCAGGCGCGTCTTCGGTGCCGATCTTCTCTCGTTCCAGTTCTCACGCGCGGGATGTATGTGTGCCTTGAACTTATGGCGTTTATTATGCTTCGTTATAGAATCTGCCCTATCGAAAGTATATGTTTGCTTTCCTTCCAACGCTTAGTCAGATCTACCTAATGTCGGGTTGCTCTTTTATTGTCTTTCTCCCTCTAACCTTTAGCGATGACAACCACGTTTATGGGCGTTTACGTAGGCAATGTCGATACCATAGGTTTATTTCTTTAAAAATGGGAATTAAAGGATATTTACGATCTTCTTCTTTGAGGGTTCTCATAGAGAAACAATGTACTACTTCGTATATCAACATGGAATGAATTTCAATGTCATTGATGGTATTTGTTGTTTATTTATCACATGCGTTTCGCATTTAATTGTACACCATTTAAAACCTAATGTCACGCCTAGATCTCACTAGCAAATCTAGAACAGTTTATGGGCCTAGTTTGGTTAGTACCCCTTTATCGGTATTCGGACTCCAAAAACTACGGAAGTTGTCTGTCGAAAGGGTTTAATTTCTTTTTAATTTCTTTTATACTGGGAAAGGAAAGGTGGGGAAAATAATCTTAATTAGCCATTAAAAGCCACACGGGGTCCAGGAGACCCCAGATCTTTTTCAATGACAAATTTTTAAATGTTCCTGCCAAAAATGGAACTTATAGTTCTCTCTGATTATAGTTGTGGGTTTCAACTACCTGTCTCCACACTTATCAGTAGTCAGTTCTGTCGCAGCAACTATTTCGAGCGATTCAAAATTTAAGTGGGGTCCGGAGTACCCCCGTATGTCATCAACGCGCTTTTTTGTGTAAATTACAGTAATATTTTTTGTCGTTTTTTAATACTGTTTTACCAATTTTGAAGGTAAATATAATCATGTAAGGTGATAGCAATTTTGTTGTCTGTTGTTGCGTTTGTTTATAACCTTTTAAGATGGCCTAACCAAATATCGCAAAACGAAAATGCAGTGTCCCTCATGTCTCAGGCCCATATGTGACGTGCATCGCATGCATCTATGCAATTATTGCGCAGGTGCAGAGTGACTATTTGACTATGAGTGATTATTTTTTTTTGCATTTTTTTTCTTTATATTACATTTTGTATTAACTGTAAACATTTTCTGTAATTAAAACGATTTTTCAATAAAATTTAATAAGAATATGTACAGCTGCAATGTTATTTATAATGTATTTTTTTCACAATAATTCACATTTCACATTGCAAAATAAATACATTTTTTTAAACAATTCAATATAATTTTAATTTTTTCTTACAGTGATATATCTCAAGAGTACTATACTCAGTTTTTAAGTAAAAATATTACAAATTAAAAATGTGGTGCTAATTTGTTTCTGGAAACCCATATTTTCATTTTTTTCGCAAACTTTATTTTGTATACAACATTGAAATGGAATTTTTAAAAATGTAAGCATTTTACACAGTTTCTAAAGCTTTTAACAACATTGAAAAAATCTACATAAATAAATATTAAAAAATAAAAAAGTTAACAGATATTTTTCACGATGGGGTCTCGAAGACCCCGTGTGTCATGTATGAGATTTTACAGACGCGTGGCATTTAAGGGTTAGGATTATTTTGATGTTAAACGAATCAAAATTAAATCTCTGTTTATTTATTGTCCATTTAGTTATCATTGGTTAAACAACATGTGATGTCAAAAAAAGACAGGGAGGGAATTGTAGATTCATTTTGGAACAGTATTAAGGAATAATGCAGGTACGAATATATTGTTCTCGCCAATTAGGTTCACTCGGTATGGGAGTCGGGCATGTTTAGGTAACCAATGACCTTTGCTCAGGACAAAAATGTGAGGGAAGAGGTCTCGGTGGTGAACCCAATAAGGGTACATACTTTAGTACAAATATTCCGTACAAATGATAAAAAAAGATAATCTTCCGTACGCCATATTACAAAAATGTGTCTTATAGACATCAGAAACAAAAAGTAGGACGTTATATCGATGGGTCGCATATCTACAGCGTTAAGCGCCTGCTTAATCTTCATTTCCGAAAAAAAATTGAAAGATTAGATTTTTAAAGAAAGAAAGGGGCACTGATTGGGCAGAGAAGGAAGATGTAGTAAAAAATGTAATCATCCCGTAATTAGGTGAATAGTATTTTTGGTACCGGTGACGCAAAATGTAATTTTGGCCCCAGAATGTAAAATATTGGGTCCGTGGTAGGAACAACATTTTTTGTGACATAAGGGGTAAAACACGACGAAGTGCTTTGGTTTCGAGGTACAAAGTGCAAAGTCGTTGAACATTCAATAATATTTTTACATCTGTAATTTTGCCAGTTCTTGATCAGTTTCGGGCCGTCAAATAAACTTTTAGGGGCTCAGATCCTGGAAGAAAGAGAGAGACAGAGAAGTAATGGTATTACAATCGTATTCCGAACGATTTACAGAAAACCAAAGAAAACATATTTCGATGATTGCGTGTTTTTTTGGATTCCTGTCCACCATATTGGATTCGCCATTTTGGAGTTTTACATTTTGATACTTGTAATCAGTGTCCCCAACAATCTCCGATTCATAATTTCGTGGCAGATTGTTACTTATGAACTACTACGGTATATAAACTATCCATACAAGTCAAGAGTTCTACGTACAATGAATTAAGCGCTTATATCCTATATACCCTATTCCGTGTAAACAATAACGCTTTAGAATAAGACCAAAAACTTCAAAGTCATGCAGAAATTGGTCAACTTTTAGGTGAGCACCAGATTTTTTTCCCGCGTGCTTCCATAGATAAAAAAATGAAAACTACAAAAGAAATTTTTCGCCATGTTAATCAAATGCAATTCCAAATTGATTTTTACTAAGGGATAAAAAATTGTTTCCCTATCGATTCCCCTGTACTTCAGACGATTTTAAAAAATGCTTAATTCTTGAAACACCGTAATATATATAATTATAATTAATAACAAAAAATAATTATAAAATTCCTTTAGATGGAATATTACGTTAAAGTTATTAGAAGCTTAGAATTTAATCTACCAATTCAAGACATCTTCACAGTACTTTTAATATTTACGAAAAACAACTCTTTCATAGTTCAAGATTAGGCAGACATTACCCACCTACAGCTAAGAGATTTCGTGTAACCCCATTGAGACCAAAAAAGTGGGGATGGACCGATGCAGGGTTGCGCTAGCATCATTCGATACCTCCCAGAATTAGCATCCGAAGCGGAATTCGGAAAGCGCGAAAATGGGAGGGGCAAGCAATACCAGGAGTAGGGGCTCCCAGACGATACTTACGTCACTCAGCGGATTCATTCCTTGGCTACAATAAGGTTACACGAAAAATGCGCTTGTGTCAGCATTGAACACCGCAGCGTTCAACAAATGAACAAATAAATATGAACATGGAGCCCTATAAGGCTGTTAATCCATACATATATATGTTTTAAATGTTAATGAATAATTATCCAACGTCGATGTAAACATGTATGTGGCTTATGAATTATGATCGTTATTTGATAATTCAATCACTTTCAACGGCACATCGTTCAAAATTTACAACTCCACAATTACATAATGCAGATTATATAATATGGCATATCTTTAATTTTTTGAAGTACGAAGTGTAATGCGAGAATGCAAACTAAACGCGAACCGTACAAGACTAACAGCAAGCCGCGAGCTACAAAGCGAGCGAAAAGAGAGAAAGAAACTATGAATCAGTGTTGTCATGCGAGTGTATAAGAGGCAGTGCAGAGAGAGAGAAAGATAAAGAGAGAGTCTGCTTACAGTACGGAGTAAGGAGCACTAATTCTAGTCGATATCGTGGCAGGCGTATCAGTGCTTCCTCGAGCCACGCCTTGCAGCCACACGACAATGCAACTCTTATACATATATATCTACAGATAAATCCAATGCAATCTATGCACCGAGTGTGCTCTCCTGTTTTTTCATCATACGCTTAATGTGGCGAAACTACGTACATTCTGCTGCTAAACTATAAATCCGTTATTATCGAGCACAATCGAAAAACAATTACATTTAAAGTTTTCACTTTGAAAGTTACATCTCAAAAACAATTATAAATTACATCCGCCATTTTGACCATACGTATCTACTACGATAAATATATGGGAGAATTTGTTTACGTATTTATAGACTAGAAGTTTTATACGACTATGATGACAATAGTACCAAACCTTGCTTTTGTTATGTGGGAGTTGATTCTGATGAATTTCGTGTTTACGAATCGTAAAAGGATAATATACAACTTTATTCAATAGATAATAACATCAAACTGAAGCCATGTAGATTATTTTTTTTTTTTTTATTATATTTAACGAGTGGAAACGCCCTTTTTACAGAGTTTTTGCATATAGTTAGTTGTACTATTTGCGAGAGCTGCAGATCGTCTTAAGTTATATTAATTTATGTTAATTTTTAGGGGTTATCTGCATTTTTTTTATATTATTTTACGTTGACTTTACAGTTTATAAATGTGGAATCCGAACCACCTGAGCTTTAACGTTATTAGACACTTATAAACAAATACAAAGGTGTCCCGATGACAGGTGGCAGAGGCCGGGATCGAATTATCTGCAAATTATATTAGAACTGATAGAGTGACTAACGAATGTTGCACTTGGTCAGTGGAAGTTCTGATTAGCTATTTTCGAAACCAACACATCTTTTAAATTGAATTTTTAGGTGGAATACTCAGTAGAGCTTATGGAATACCCAATATTTTTGTAATTATTAAAGTGATTCGTTTTAGCTGCGTTAAAATCAATAAAATAGTAATTGCCGATTTGAATCCATGTCATGGTGCTATGGAAAAATTGAAACTTTCTTTCTTCTTTCAGACAATCCATGCAGAATATGCCATGAAAAAATAACGGCTATCATCGACATGTTAGTCCGCCTGTTCTGGCTTTTAGGACTCTATAATGATTTATTCAGTTGTAATAGTAAAAGTAATAGACTTTTGTCATTGTTGGGTTGGATCGTCAACGCGGTGCTAAATTTAGTCGGGTAACAATACGGTACTCATCGTACCAACATCTTATTGATATACCTACGTACTGTATCTCAATCATTCTTGTGAGATGCCTCTGATCTCAACTGACTTGCACAACTATCCTTTACGATCATTCAAAACGATTCGACGTGGTTGCTTTACGATTTCCGCATTCGTAGCCTCTTTTGGCCTTCCAGAGCGAGGTGCGTCTTCGCCGGTTGTATAACCCATTTTAAATTCGCTGAACCATCGGTTAAATGTTGCTTTTGAAACCGCGGTCATGAGATAACATTTTTGTAATTGTTGCTATGTGCAAAGTACATTTACGGATATTTACTTAGTAACGTCATTTAATGAAACGCTCTCAGGTTTTTTCATCGGAAGTAGGAGTGACTTAAAATATGTACGGCAGATTTTATAAATACAAACATTATTTTTAATAAATTGGATAAACTTTTAAGTATGTATAGTTCAATGCGTCTTCAATTGGATTCCGTTAATAGCAGAAACTGCTCTAAAATATTTCACTCATTACCCGGATAGAAATTCGCATTCAATCCTGATCAGAGCCTGATTAGGGTTGCCTGAATATACATCACGGCCAGGTCAAAGAGGTAACGATAGATGTGATTAGTGCGCGGTCAGGCTTTCCTAATTGATATTCTGGGAGCCTGAAAAAAATTCTACCTTGGTAAGCAGACCTTCGCTGGAACTCCCTTTGTGGTGTTTTGGTATAGTGTTCCCTTCATTAATGGAACTAAATTTACAAATTAATCTATCTAGCTGTAAAAATATTTATTCAATTTAACTACCTGTTGTCGCCATTATAAGACCACAACCAATCAAGTTACAGTCTAATTAAGTAAGGCCAAAATTAACTAAAAAAGAGTATCTATGTATTTAACAAAAATCAGGATTTTTGTAGGATTTTTTCATTTATCATCATTTCCCGAATTAGGTTTCCCAATACCTCAGATATTTATAACCCGAGCAGAAAATTATTCAGGCTAGAATCAGGCCCTGATCATGCAGCCTGCGAACAAAATTAGATCTTAACATGTCCCCTTATCAGGCCCTGGCATATTTTGTAACGCTTTTTCTGTTTAGGCCTTGATCAGGCAAATGTACAGGATCTGATCAGGACCTTACAATGCGCAATATTTTGCATACTTTCAAAATTTCATAGTGAAAATATTTACAATAGTATTACGAAACAACAAATTAATTTTTAATGATTTATTACTATCTGACAAGTAAAATGGTTGCAAACTAACAAATGTTATTCACATATATATACAAATCGTATACATACCCAACACATGCAATGTATAAAATATGCTGTGCTGAAATGTTTCCTACAAGTAGGCAAATATACAAAATAGAATTACATTTCCTTAATAGTAATGAAGTAGATGCGCAATCACGCCTAGTGGCGACTGAATGAATTACATAAAATTTAGAAGTTAACACAATTAGGCTTTAATCCGGCCATATTCAGGCGAACCTGATTAGGATAACTTACTGGAATCTGATCATGTCCTGATCTGAATACTTTCAAGAGTTCCTGATCAGCAACCCCTTACTGGAGCCTGGTCAGACCCTGGTACATATTTAGGTTGCCTGAATAAATTTCCGCTCGGGAAATATCGCATCAAAAATGTCTCAAACTAGTGAAAAATATTAAATAAAAAAAAGAGGCTGCTAAATTTTTGTTTTCAATGGGCCAACGTCAAGATGTCCTGAGGACATCAAGCATGGATATAGGATTCTCGGGGCAGGTTCGGGATATTCTGAGGATGTCTTGTGCAGTATGCGGATCTTATCTGATGTTCAAGAGATATAAATTTTCATCATACACGCGGAAAACTTGACATCTATTTGCATTTGGGAAAACAAAAGGTTTTAAAGAGTACGATCTAAAGACATGGAAGAAGTGTGCAAAGGCACTGAGCACTCCGTTAGACCCACCCACCAAAAAACCGTTTTCAATGTAATGTTAAAAACATTCAGAAAACATGTTAGGTTGAGAAATAATCGACCACTGTACGAAATCGGAGAGTTCGGCAATGATCGAGGTAATTCCTAGGTTGAAAAGAATAGCAAATTATTAAGAAATGTCAATCACAATGCAAGATTGATAGATTGCAAAGCGTTGGCAACACAAATTGAAAATCATATTTCAGAATCAGTCTTTATTCCACGACGAAGACGTAACAAGCGCATGAATTTTCGTACGCAGAATTTCGAAGACTAATGAGGATTCTTTTGTACTGGTGTGCAATAAAAATATTTGCAAAGGCAATAACGGGTGATCTTTCGATCGCGGATTTCATCAGTGGTGTATTTACGAGTTTTCGAGGTATTTACATAGGATCTCGTAACTCTGGTGACTTGTTTAGTTTAGAGCCTCACGATACCGTGGGCGGCGATGGAGGAGCTTCAACATCGACTTGGCGTAACGCCCATGGAATTGACTCGACACGTGAGTTGAACCGGACGCTGAGAAAAATACTCAGAGTTCGATGATTCAAGTAACAGGGCGTGCGGCGTCTTCTCATTGGCGTTCCAATTCTCACGTCGCATTAATATGTCCTCGACTCGTAAACGCGATTATTATTGCATGGCATAGTCGCCGATTCCAGCCCCTTCGGAATTTATGGGATACGAGACACGCCACCATGCCGCGTGACGATTCTTTCGATCCGTCCAACGACAATTGCAGATTATCCCAGACGCCCTGTGAGAATGATCGATACAATGCAATTATTCAGGACACTATTGATAATCACTTAAGCGCGCGCGAACGCTTTTACTTTTCGAATCGATGAATAGGCAATCGCTATTTTTTACGCGGAAAAACTCGTCTTAATGGCGAATTTCTTATCGGCGTAATATTCTTAATAGCGTCATAATATGCGCCGCCGCCGGTCATAATTATATGTTAAATCGGAGAGTATCTGCGATCGAATATTCGATAAGATTCGACTTTTTGCTAAATATTTTGTAACTTACACAAACAATTTTAGATAGCTGATTATATTACACGATGTTAATCGCGATGGACATGTCGGAATGTCCACGAATTATAAGTGATTTTCATTCGTTTTATCCTTGGCACCATTTTAATTTATTTTAACCATTCATATAAAGCGGAAATGAACTTTAATGCAAATCAATATCTTACAGCATTTAGGTGTACTCCTTTCGAATTTCAAGTCGATTTTTAAATATTTACTGTTGAATTTTGAAAATGGTGCTCTGTATTTAAAAAAAATTTCGCGAAAGAATACCAGAGCGGAAATTTATTCGGTCAGTCTAAATATGTACCATAGTCTGACCAGGCTCCAGTATGGCGTTCCTGATCAGGTACTCCTGAGTGTACCAAGTTCAGGACATGATCAGGTTCCACTAAGTTATCCTGATCAGGTTCGCCTGAATATGTCCTGATAATATCCTGATTATGTTAAAATAAATTATAACTGATACAGGGAAGCCTGTGAATTTCCATATCATGACCAAACCATGAATTGATAAGAATTGCCTTATTTTCAATTTCCGGGAATCGCTAACTGCTTTAGAAATTTCAAATCAGGGGGCTTGCTCAGAGCCTGATAAGGACGTCTGAATTTTTTAACTTCTAAATTTTATGTAATTCGTTCAGTCGCCACTAGGCGTGATCGCGCATCTACTTCATTCTTATTAAGGAAATGTTCTATTTTGTATATTACCCTACTTGTAGGAACGTTTCGGCACGACATATTTTACATATTGCATATGTGATGGATATGTATACGATTTGTATATATGTGTAAATAACATTTGTTAGTTTGCAACCTTTTTACTTGTCAGATAGTAATAAATTATTAAAAATTAATTTGTTGTTTCGTAATACTATTGTAAATATTTTCACTATGAAATTTGGAAAGCATGCAAAATATTGGGCATTGTAAGGTCCTGATCAGATCCTGTACATTTGCCTGATCAGGGCCTTAACAGAAAAAGCGTTACACGATATGCCAGGGCCTGATAAGGGGGCATATCAAGACCTGAATTTGTTCACAGGCTTGACGATCAGGACCTGATTCCAGCCAGAATAATTTTCCTCTCGGGTAGTAATTTCTTCAATTAAATGTCATTTTTTATATAGAGGCGGTATCCTGTCGAACTTTCTGGACTCCGTTAAGTATTTATTTGTATCAAATATATAATATAACACGTATCTAGGTATTCAAAATAGCATCTTCAAAATTAGGTATTCTAAAGAAAATTTTTGATTAATACTAATTGGTACAACAAAATTGTTGTTAATAGTAATGAACAATCCTTTTTCGGATTTTATGAGCACTGGCCGAGCAGAAATCTGTCCAGGCTGTCTGAAAACTGATCGGGGCCTGACCAGGCAGCAATCAGGCTCGCCTGCTAGCGTGCCTTACCAGTTCCGGATCAGGTCCTGACCAAGCTGCAATCAGGCATGCCTGATAAAGTGTGTATTAATATTGACTGATTAGAATCTGATCAGGTACACGGAGAAAAATGACTCCGCTGGATTAGCTGATTCATATCAGCTAAAATTTTCAGCTGGAATTGCCGAAAATATATGCAATTTTAGCTGTTTTGATTCCGCTAATGTAGCCTTAACCCTACTCAATTCGCGTTTAGCTCTAAATCTCCGCTACATTAGCAGATTTGTTCCGTTAAATTTGCGGACTTTTTCAGTAAATTTAGCTGACATTATCGGCTATCCCTACGGAATTCCAACAGCTGTCCCTATAGGATAAAATTGGTAGAATCAGCGGTAGAATTTTCGGCTGATTTTGCTGATTATTTTTCTCCGTGTAGCAGTCATGCGCGCCTGAAAAAGTGGGCCTTAATACTGCCTTATCAGGTAAACGTAGTTGTTGCCTGATCATGTGCTGATCAGGGGAATGAAAGGCAAACTGTATCAGGTAAGCGTACGGATGTAGACGCACATAAAAATTTGTTATAATCAAAAGTGGTCTCAGAAGAAATATTAACTCGACATTTGGTTCTACGGAGTAAATTATGTAGTAAACGAATATCTATAATGGTTACACGGAGAAAAATAACCGGCTCAATAAGCCGAAAAATCCGCAGATTCTATCAATTTAATCCTATAGGGATAGCTGTTGGAATTCCGTTAGGGATAGCCGATAATTTCAGCTAAATTTACTGAAAACGTCCGCAAATTTAGCGGAATAAATCTGCTAATGTAGCGGAAATTTAGATCTAAGCGCGAATTGAGTAGGGTTAAGGCCACATTAGCGGAATCAAAACAGCTAAAATTGCAGATATTTTCGGCAATTCCAGCCGAAAATTTTAGCTCATATGAATCAGCTAATCCAGCGGAGTCATTTTTCTCCGTGTACTTTTATATAGAATAGGTCACAATAATAGACATTGTTTCATACATAATTTACTCCGTAATATCGTTTGTCGCAATTCGATTGTCTATAACCACGTTTGTTGAAATTATTTTTTATAAACAAGAAAATACACGTATTTTATTTTGATCAAATATCCGATTTGCGTTCGTTAGTTTAGCGATAATCGCGATATGATTGTCATGGGCCCAAGCGGGTTTTCGACCATATTATTTATTTATTATTTTTAATAACAAATTTACTCTTAACACATTGTACATCTTTATGGTATAATTTTTCTCGTTGATTGGATATTTAAATTAACCACTTAATAGTTGTATTTCAAATTTACATGGATATGGGTATTTTTTTATGTTATTCCACGACCGTAAAATCCCCAAGCGAGCACTTAACCATAACTTGAATTTAAAAAATTTTAGTCGTCATATTTTACCAACGAAATTTAATTTTATTTCGGTTTTTCCAGTTGCTTGTCCATAATATGGCATTATTAATGAAAAATAGAGTCGAAGAGACGTTTTTATCTGCCCGTATTCAATTTTAAATGTATACCAATATGAGATTCATGTGCAACGATTTAAATGGTTTTCAGCTCATTTCAAGTATAAAATAAGATGAAA
The DNA here is from genome assembly GCA_030407085.1 of Trichopria drosophilae. Taxonomy (NCBI): domain Eukaryota; kingdom Metazoa; phylum Arthropoda; class Insecta; order Hymenoptera; family Diapriidae; genus Trichopria; species Trichopria drosophilae. The sequence goes on along the minus strand of CM059585.1, from coordinate 107,856,684 downwards.
AAAGTTCGATATTTAGAAAAATAGTACCCTTTAAAAATTCACGTTTTTGGCATATTTTTGTCAAAATGATGAACAAATTTCAATTCTTTTAAAATTATCTCAACGGTATTCGAAAAAGCCACTTCAAGAATAGTATAAATAAGAATTATCGATTTTTCTCCTTTATTTCATACGACAAATACGTGTTAAATTTGAAGTAAAATTGCAGTGCATTTCGAGGCTAAAAGGTTAAATAGACTAAACACAGTTATGCAATAAGTGGTTTCTTTCTATAAGTAATTTTTTTGATATATTTTTCACCATGTTCTCCCAGAAAAACTACTGATATAGCATAGTTTTACACGCATGTAATATATATATATCATTTTTTATATACAACATGATTTTATAGAATTTAATGACTTTTCGCGCATTTAATGACTAATATTGTAACTTCTTGTTATATTATTGCATTACTATAATATTTTTTATTTGTAAATGAACAGTTTTGTCAGACTTAATTTTATGTTTACGAGTTTATGCTAAATATGTTTTATCCTATTTTTCTGTTACTCGGCTACACCACCAAATAAAAATCGAATTCATACTCATCCTTTAAAGTTTTTGTTGCAGATGAAAAATCCATCTAGTTTTTTAAAGTTTTTTAAGTTGTTCAGTGTTAATTCGTTAACACGTTCAACATTCTACGACTGTATAGTCGGTGAAGCTATGCGACTTTTCCCGCGAACTGGAATTCTTAAATTATATATCGAGAGTTAATGCCACAAGATTTATTCTTTCTGATGAATTTTTATAATTATTTTGGTAGCTATTCGTAAACATGTTATTCAATTATTTCTAGTTTACATTAATTTTGTTAACAATTGGTCTTCTACGAGATAATCGTAAAAAAAGTACAGTTTTATAGTAGTTATAAGTGGTAAAGGATAAACTGGAATGATGCAATTCCTATGACGCAAATTATCCTGAACAACCTGTGCTTATGTTGGATGTAGTTATTATTTCATGCATAATAGTAGAGTTCTTCAGATAATTAGTTCAATTGGCAATTGCATTCTTATTAATCCTTAAGTATGTATTGTAACAAATGATTCAATTCATAAGGTATTTCATGAAAAATTATTACGCAAAAACAGTATTGTACGAAATAATTTCTCTTGTTTATAAAGTTGTTTGAAAAGTAATTTTATTTATTGCATTGTATATGTTTAGTGCAAGTAGCTCGGATATTTTTGGTATGCAATAATCCTTTAAATAATCGGCATAGTATTTAGTATACATTTTTTATACCGACTAATGAAATTTTCAAGATGTCAGTGACACCACACTGAGAACTATTAACAATTTGGAAATATATTTTTATTTACATGGAAAAAAATGACTTCTCTACCATTGCTAAATCGAGTTCGCTGTCGACTTGTTCGTTACCACAACGAATAATTTGCACAGACCATTAAACATTATTAGCTGTAACATCTAAAGAATATTTGCAAGAGTGTTCATCTGGTGTTAACAGTTGCAACTAATTACTAGTTTGCTATTGCTAAAACATTTTGCTATTATTGCAAACTAATAGTTAGTACTCATGTCTGTTTAAGTTTTAGCTGTGATAGCTAATAAAGTTCGCAGTGGATGAGAATAATATATGCAGATGCGCAAAAAAATTTAAATAAAAAAGAACTGAAAAAGGTATAAACGAGTATATTTATCTATCAGACTACCAGGAAGGAATCAATAGTGACATACACGTACTTTTACAAAAGTGGGGTTATGGCGATGAAGTTTACATTACAAGGTATAAGTTTTGCGAAGTCCATATTGTGCGTACCATCTAATATAGATGGTAGCGAAAGTAAACAAATGGATGAAACCCCCAATTTTTCAGTTTCATATTATTCGAATTTTTTCAGATTATTCAATATTGAAAATATAAAAAAAAATGTTACACATATTACAAAGCCAGCATTGCTTCTACTGCAACTGACTATATACAATGAAGCACTCAGATCAGCTGATTTCGTGATCGGCAATCCACTCTCCTTCATGTGTGCTATGTATACAGTATATACATTAAGTTGATTTTTTGACCTCAAAGCTAACTGCATCAGGGAAAAAATGTTGGCCCTAATAAAAGTTAAAACTGGCAACTATAATGGACAGTATGTTATAGTGAAAAAGTTAACTGCCATTGCTAACTTAGCTGAGAGAAAAATAATTAGCCTCATTTGCTGTCAGATCTTAGCTGTCATTCTTCGCTGTGGTTGCTAAAAATTATCAGCTGTCGCTATCTTTTTCTTTCCTTGTATGCTGATTTATCACCTAACGACAGCTGTTACTGAACATCTTACTTAACAATGACTGGAATCATTAATAATTATGTATTGTATATGCCTATGGCACATTGATTTTCAATAATGCTCAAACGGTAATTTTGTGTTGTAACCGCCAAAATAGGTCATGCTATATAGAATGTTTATACCCAAACATATAAACGTTATAATTTTGAATATCGTTAGTCTAGAGGAACCACCAGAAGATAATCGGAAAATGAAGAATTTTCCTTCATTTTAATGAACTAATTAGAATACCTGTTCATAAATTTTCTTATCATTATGGGAACAAATTTTCTTTTGATTTTTACTCCATGTGTATGAGTCCATCATTTCATTAAAGTTGCTCTTTTTCTCTTTATGAGGTATGAATTCTCACTTAAAGAAATTTAGAGAGTGTACACACGTTTAAGCTTAGTTTGTTAAGTCCAACTGAACGATTGTTTACGAAAATGAAACTACTTCCTTTGAAAATGACAAATCTCTTTTATAGGTGAAGTGTTATCGAATGGTCTACCAATTTTGAGCATTTCGAGTCTATAAATGATGCTGCGGTCTTACCTTCTTAACAGCCTTAAAACTGAAAACTATGGTAGATCATTTTGATAATCCTCATTCATCATTCAAAGTATTCTGCAATTTTATATTCTCCTACGCTTTGTTGCAGCGCTCTAAATTTCCAAGAATTCAGTTCGTCTTGATGTACAGCAATGTAATTGTTCCAGTGGCCAAAATGAGCACTTTTTGAACGAACTGGTAGGTGTACCCATATAGAAATCATTATTTCTAAATATTGAATAATTATATAATTAGAGAATTTAGTTAACCACTTTTTTACAACAGTTTTCTGTTGCGATTTCTTGCACTACATGAAAGAAAACAGTCAAAATAAACGCAATAGAAAATATAAAATACAGGATAATAAAATGTAATCATAAACGTAAGTTATTTTTACATTAATGTACTAAAAAGATGACTAAACTTATAAACCGTTACACATGCGTATTTAAAGCTAGTAAATGTAATGATTACCTCTTTAATATTAACTGTAATTATCGTATATTTCTAGAAACCAAAAAAGAAATCAGCGTTTTACGCTTCTGCTTGTCGATATAGCTGACTTTGTTATATACATTCTGGAAAATAATATCATTGCTCGACTAAAAAGAAGTAACGACATAACCTATATGTTCGTGATTCCTCGGGGTCTTGTTGCCAGAGATAACAGGAAATTAGTAAAATTCTTCGAGGTGCGTTCGAACTGTTCGAATAAAGAATAATTGTGCATGTTTTTGAACTCGTTCGTATTTATTTTATGTAAATCCAAACCCGAAACGTGCTGAGATTATCACTATGGGAAGACATCTTCATCGATTCAAATATTCAATTACAGCTTCAAAAAAAAATGAGAGTTTGCATAGATGCAACAAGTTGCTAAGCCAGTTGTCATTGCGATAAGTGCGTGCCGTGTTCTTTCTCATCGGTCCAATTCTCACGTGATAACGACCTCGGACCTGTACTTCAATTTTTCCGGTTTCGCATTCTATCTCAAGCTGTATCAAGTGAAAGACTCGATCTGGACTCTTCCTGTAAAGCGTATTTCTGCCATGCTTGAATGGTTATTTCCTCTTCTTTCTGCTCCCGATCTTTCTTTTTCCATTCACGCCACAAACAAATAAAAATGTAAGTGTATACTTCTTTTTTAGAAACGTCAAGGTTGTATTTCATTAAACAGTGAAGTTTAATAGGTTGCTCAAAGTAATTACATATATATGTATAAATTGTGTATCTCACCACGTCGATAAAAACGCGATAACGCGATGTTGTTTGACCTTTTTACGTATAGTCGGAAATGATCACAAGAAAGTTCTTCACTGTTATTAAAATGCACGATGAAAAACTAAATGATTTTTAGTATTAAAGATTATGTCTTGTTAACGAGACGAAGCTACGTATAAGAAGGTAATTTGATGGCGGATCAAATTCTATTCATTAGGTTTGGAGTATATATGTATAGAATATAATTATCCTAAAAAAAGGTGCACATTGGAAAAATGGAACAAAAATGAAGCATATCAAGGAACTTCCTAACCAATGTTCAAGTAGTTTGTGCTCGAAAAGGCAGACCTATGAGAGAAAAGAGGAATCTCTATAATAGTTAAATATTCCTGGGCAGTATAATGGTTACTGGAAAAAAAGAAGAGACATAATACACTAGAGTCCCGGTATATTTGCCCGCTCGGTTTCTCGCCTTCCCCTCCCGATTCCTTATATTTGTCAAAAAAGGGGAGCGCCGCTTCTCCCACTCTCCTCCATCGCGCTATGTTCGTGACGTCACAGCAGGCCCTTCCTGAGGCCCCGGTTCGCAAAGTGGGGGAAAAAGGGAGCAGCGACACGCAAATACAACGGAACGGAAGCGGGCAAATATGCAGAGATGTAAATATAGTGAGATGCAGCTATACTGGGACACTACTGTATACATAAATAAGGACCCTTGTTTTGGTTCCATTTTTCAAATTAATATTCCAATATTCAGGAAAAGTTTTTATAAAATTTCATATAAAAAGTGTAAACAATTTGAACCTTCCGAGTTAGCAGAATACAAAATAGTTCAGAATGATCTCATAATGTGTTCCAGAAAAGTTCGGATGCCTCAAATTGTGACGTTTTTCCGAGTTTGAGGTCGTGACGTTGTCATAATGATATCAAGTACAGAAAAACTTCACAATATGACACATCCGAAATCTAGTAGAATAGATTATGAGCTCATTCTGCATTACTTTTTTTATTCTGCTATTTAGGTTATTGTAAAGTGTACCAGTCGTCCCAGTTTGTATAGAAATATATATTTTGCATTGAGTGACTCTTAGATTCAATAAATTTATTATATACAGAGAGAAAAAAGGGTTAGTAGAACCATGAAGAAATGGTAAAAACACTTATAGTATATGCAAATACTAGAATTAACAACATGAAACGTTACGGTTTATATTTGAGGTTGTCTACGAACGATTTAGTCAAATTTAACTTTTAAGGTTACCTCAATTCTTACTAATTTACAGCGAAATTCACTATAATGAAGTAATGTCCTTAAGAAAATATAGAGAGTATGTATATGCACTTAAACAATTAGTCCTTGAACAAAGAAGAACATATAGTACTTGAACTTGAATATAAAACGTGAACAAAGCACTCGTACAAGGAAGATATATTTTGAGACAATTTATTCGTCATTTTTCATTTTATGAGCAATCATTAACGGTATTTACAACCACCAATCAGAACAATCAGACAAGAGTATAGCATCCCACGCCTACAATTTTCCTTAGTGAATATTTTAAAGTTTTGATTTAGCCCTAAAGAACAATGCAACTTGTGAATATTATGTTAACGAGGCGTTGACTGTAGAATAAATCTGTGGTAAACATATGTATTTGAATATTTCTTGTTCAAATCATTGTATTATTTTAATCTATATAAGTAACTCACTTGCGCTTTTTTTATATTTTGTTAATTCCATTTTGTTTGTAATTTTTTTATACACCATCAACGTAAAATTGAAATCGTGATATATGTATATCGTAATACATAAACGACAAATTCAATACAAAATTGTCATTATCGTTTATATTATATGATGTTCTTTTTTCGTGCATTAAGTCAAACTTGCTTAGATTAATAGCAGTTTAAAATTCTAGGCTGCGCGCTATACCTAAGGTAGGAACGATAAAGTAGTCACGCGACATGTAAGAAGAGTACAATCATGATGAAAGAAAGTTCAGGTCTGACAAATTTTTCTTTGCGTTCTTCAACACGCAAACCTTGTGGTTAATGAATTAAAAATTTAGTTTCAACCGAAACAACCAATTCTCGCACATCACAATGATGTGCTTAGGAGATCCTGCCACTATCCCGATCAGGGTATGTTCCTGTTCTGAAAACATTTTTCTTTGATGAAATGTCTTTTGTGTTTGCCCCCAGTGCATTGTGGCGAGTAATCACGAAAATAAGGATTTCATCTTCTCCAGGTTAAATCATTTTTTCGTTCATTGATAGGAGCAAGAATGATCATGGAACGATGATTCCTTCTATTCTAAGAAGTCCTGAGAAGCTCTTTAGGACGTCGAAATGGTTCGCTTTTTCTCATTAATACAATTCTGAGGAATTTTCAAGCCTTACGAAATTGACTAACGTAAGTAAGGGTAGTTGCTGAAGTTTCAATATGTATCAAAGGTCAATAAAAGATTAACATAAGATATATATATATATATATAGTTAATGCACTAAAATTGATTGAAGCTTACAATTAAATAGAAACTAGATTTACGTGGAGTGTCAGTAATGTCTGTTCCAAATATTTTACACAAAATAAATTTCAATCATTTATTTTCCTGCCGCTTCAATACTATTTATATAATAAGGCGCTAAGTAACAGACCTGGAGTTTTGTATAATGAGTTTGATGATGCAGATATCATATTTCATTCAATCTTTTATTGATATATATATATATATATTTGATGTTTCACGTGTACTTAATGATCTATCAAGACGTTTGAGGGCACAGAATGTTCGTTTGGCGAAGTTCACAGATTTGTCAAAAATCCTCCGTGAGAACTATTCAGCTAAATTATTCAAAATATGTATGAAATAAATGTGGATTCGAGAAGAACGCATATCAAATGAGGCTAATTGTTTACAGTCCTTAACCTATGTTGTTTACGTTGCACGATTGTTATTCTTTTCATTTTCGGCGGTTCTTGGAAAAATTATACCTTGCTAGAGATCGATAATCAGTGTCTCGCGAATAATCGCATGGTGTCGATCGCCCGTTTACAATGTGTAAATTATATTAATAAATTATGCAGAAAATCTATTTGCTTCTGCTGAGCATATACCCCCCTACGAAGTAACTGATGGAAATATTAACAAAAATAACAAAAGCAGTGATGATGATGATGATGACGAAAATGACGATGAGGATGAGGATGATGAGAATGACCATGATGATGACTATTATTCACTCCTTAAATTAGCTGAACGCAGTTTAATCTTTTTCCTAATAATAATCGGCCTCGTGGCTCAGACAGTAGCGCTTTGAACTACGAAGTCGGAGGTCGTGAGTTCGATTCCCGTCTAGGGAGGAAAAATATTTCGAAAACGATTTTCAAGCAGTTGCTCGCTATTCGTAAGACGAGCCACGTTGTTTGTTTACGGTTCGCAATGTTGTTTATCTGGCGGAAATCGACTCATGGCCGCTGCTGTCCTTGATGTAGGTTTCTGCAGTTCCTACATTTCATCCACAAATGTGAAGTATGGCGCCATCTATTAAGATTATAAAAGTACTATGAAAACTCTGTATAAAGGGCAATATCGCCCGTTAAAAATGTAAATAAAAAAAATAGTCGAGCTCAAAAAACTCCTATTATATGCCTCGCTCAAACTACAAAAATAGCTAAAAACTCATCAGAAACTGCATAAAAAGTGTTAAGACAATTTTTACGTTGAAAAAAAAACATATACATAATAGGATAGACATAAAATGAATTAGGTTTTGGAGTTAAATATGCTAAGTACTTTTTTGCAGAAACACAGCAGAAATTATCCAGTTTATTTAAAGAAGGTATCGAAAAGTTTATTACGTGCAATACACGAGTTTATTTACAAAAAACTGGCCAATATTTAAACCGACTTTCTACCAAGACTACTGCAATTAATTTTTTCTAATAGTATGCGGGAAATGCGTATTTTTGATAGGAAATGCGATTTCCCGCAGTAGTAACGAAATGTACTATTTGCAGTGAAATTTCCATCGGGTGGCATTGATCCATTTTTTTGGGGGCATATACACGAAATTCTATGGAGAATGACATTAAATTTAAGGTCTGACATTAAAAGTCGTTTAATATCAACTTCTAACTTATGTTCATTAAATTTAAGGTGCTTCCCTTTAACCGTTAATTGTTTGTGACAAAATGGGATTTGGATTCTGAATTCCAATTGCACACACAACATAAAGTTCTAAAGTAAGTTTTACATGCTTTTTGAACAAACATTTATCGACTTACAGCAGACTCTCGATGTAAGAACCACTGTTATATGAACCTATCGATATAAGACTCCTTTTTTATGGTTGTAGTGACTATGATCGTTGGAGATGTACCCCCTCCACGCACCTTTCAACGTGCCTGGGATGCATGAAAGGCACAAAACGGAAGGGTCTGTCCAAAGCGTTCAGGCAAGGGAAGGGGAAGGTACACTTCCCCTCCTAAGGTTCTTATATCGATGGCCAACGGAGAAGCTCGGAAGGGCAATGGTTCTTAGATCGAGATTCTACTATATGTGTGCAGAACTATATCTTTTAACCAACAGATTTAACGAACACCTGGTTCCTAATTTGTTCATTAAAGCAAAGCATATAACTAGTAATAATGTTATGTTTATGACAAAAACGCGTTCTCGCATTTGTATACTTTTTAATATAGAAGTTATAGGTTTCTTTTACAAAACTGTACTGTATCACTTTAATGCTCTCGTAAATGTTATTAAAATTTCGATATGCTTACAGACAAGATATCTTTAGGTACATCCTACTCCCGAGGGATATTTTAGATCCAGTTACGTAAAAAAGGGTTTTCATTTGTTAACTCATATGAATTAGTGCTATAGGTATCTATAAAATAATGAGTGTTCTATAGTATTAATAATACATAGAGACTATATTCATTTCTACGATACAATATAAATATTTATCCGATCTAGGTATGAATCTGTAAAATAAATTTATATACCACATTATTGATCAGTTCGGTATTTAAGGATTAAATAACATAGCCTCTGTACCATAAATTATACTTGTATACCAATAATTTTCTTGGTATGCAACCGAATTAATCTTCTGCAGGAAATCTGTAGACATCTACTTGACTTCGAAGACCTTGTTTCTTTTTATCTAGCCTTATGCGCACCAACAGTAAATTAAAATGGCGAGTTGGGCGAAGCAGCAGCCGCCAGCCACGATTTGACACTGCTGACCTAAAGATTCACGATGCATGAAGGGGCCATCCCGGTGCAGCTGGCGATCGCTACTTGAGAACGTCTTTCACGCAGAAGATACTCTGAAGGTTTATATGTACAATATACTACCGCGGCCCATCCCTCGGTCCAGAAATGTTGAGACTTTAGTACTTAAAACGGTACTTATAAAATATAATGTTATATTTCCAGATAAAACTAAACAATATCTTAATAATACATAAATATTTTAGGGGTCGATTCAAATTGGCAAATTTCTTCAACCATCGCTGAAATAAAAAAGTTGATAATAATACATATAAATTTCGAAAATATTGGTAATTTGAATTTATTATAAATATGAACTGTAGAATGGAGTATTAAGTTAAAACTTTTTTTTTTCGGAGACTGGCTATAGGTGGGTGATGCCTTCTTCTATCATGTATTTTTCTGTAAATGATATCTTTCTTTTCGTTTTTCGTCTTTTTTCCCCTTATCTACCCCAGGGGAGCCAACTCTGTAGGTAAAGCTTATTCGTTACGGCTGAAGTTCAAAAGGATTCGAACTACATAGGTTGCACTGAATGCAATGTTGAAGAAAGCTAAACATCTTCATATTTCCCTTTCCCTTGCATTTCCCACTCCCGAGACTTAAGCATGAATGTAGTGATTTAACACATTATCAACAGTTTAATTCTTTAAATATTATTTAGGAGATTAGGTGCACTTACTATTGTATCTACTTTGCCTATTTTACCTATGTACCTATTTTACCTACTGAGGTAAAACATTAATGAAATTGTGATTTTGAAGGGTAGCTAACGTATATATTCTTCCTTACGTAATTTTTTAAACTCCGGGAGTAGAAATCGATTTTGCGCCCTTGTTACATAATATACTATTATTTACACTTTAAGAAAATGTAAAGAAGTCAATCAGAATTTGTTTTGTCATTTTAGTTTCAGAACATGTAAATTTAGTACAATTGAATGTTTAGCACCTTAGTATTATAGCCATCCATATGAAAATGGGCGGATCAGCAATTTTATTACGAATAATTCTCGTGATGCATTAGTACATTAGAAATGGTCTTTACATGTCCATTTGTAATTTTGATAAATAGAATGCATTTCCTTGGAAATTGTTTGAAGAACGAGATCTGATGCCATACTTCGCAGATCACTGGATAGGCGTGCTGCGAATACTGATGTCTGAATTACATTGGACGAGAATATCGTTTAGCGAGTCGAACACATAGGAAGGAAGATGAATGTAACATTTTTAGCTTCGTAACGCATACTTAATTCATAAATGTTCCGCGAAAGTTATATAGACGGCGAGAGTAATTTCTAAAGCAGTCGGTGTAAATTGCTCGAATGCAAATAAAATTCATGTGCCATGAAGCCGAGTTTTATGCGGGTTTATAGAAGAGCCGATTTCGTGTTATAGAATATTTTCGCTACAAACTACATTTACGTTACACTAATTAAATTTCGTAATATAAGTTCATTTTAATTAAATTCAGAAAATGTACGCTTACGTTTATTACTTCAATCTTAGATAAATTGAGATTGTAATAGTAATTTCTCATTTGAAACAAAATTTTCAGAAACTGAGAAATTCGAGGGAACTAATTCATTTCATTACTTTGCTAGGACACTCCTTAGCTCATTAAAAAATAACTCTTTATGTTACATATAAATACTGCGAAAAAATGTTAACTTATTTCGATTAAGTTAGTTACTCTTCAACATTGTCGCCCACATTTCTGAAATGTAATTATCAATTGTTGATTCAATTATGAGATTTAATACACCTCTAATATTTGCAGATCAGTTTGCGTTAATGTTGATAAAGTACTGATGGGGTGGAAAACGGGTCCACAAAATCGTTTAATGTTATTGAATTCAGTCAAAGATTACGCAGTATTATGATGACAAGTGAAGAATTTATGTGCCGTTAACAAAATTTGTTTTGCATTTAATTTTAATGAACTGTTTTTATACTCAATATATTCTAAATATGACAATAAAAATTGGAGAAATTATTTGAGATTTTATCTCTAATGTGGACGTATAAATTACACTCATAAAGTGTGGCATAAAAGTGTAATATTCTGGATTTGCAAATATTGTATTTTCTTCAGATTCCAAGCATATGCATATCGAAGAACTTATCGTATTAAAATATTACGTGTTTATAATGATATTTTAATATACATATTTTGCATATTTTACAAATTTTCGGATGCTTTATGCACAATTGAAATTATTTCCCAATAGCAATAACAATATTTACTGACTTCAATGAAGAATTTTCATTACAGGTATTTTCGTAAAAATAAGTGTTAATGACTTCAAAGAATTTCAGAAATTCTATAAATTACCACATTTCTGTCAGAAGTTAATGAATAGAGATTGGATGAATAAAAAGTTATTTATGCGATATTTGATCACATAATATACCCATGTTTTATATTAAATCTATAATCTAGACATTTGTGCAGAAATTGCATTAAATTAGTTAGATATTAACTTGTAAGTATTTAATATTGTTAATTTTCAATTTTGGCATTTCGTTCAATTAACTTTGAAGAAATAGAAAAAATAAGCCTTTTACTTGAAAGATATTTTTGTGTTCTATCGTGTTTCCTCCCTCCTCCTAGGTAGAAATTAGTACCGGAATAGGTACATGGTACTGACACAATGCTAACTACCGGAGTTGCAGTACTGACCGACAGTAAAAAATGATATACAATATCTGCTGTGAAAATATTTATGTATATGTCCTTATGCTACTTTTACCCCATTTATTTCAGGTACTCGCATATAAATATGTAACTCTCGCAAACAAATTTGACAAAAACTCGTCCCGTCGGGGAATCGAACCTGGGTCTCTCGCTTATTACATAACCAATAAGCTACTCTCGCACGCTAAGGATACCTGTTATTTGGGGTAGAAGAATAATATACTTGAAGCACCTGACGATTAACAAATTTTCGTGGTCATAATTTTAATATTATACAATTTGTCGGATGTAATAATATATAAACATATATAATGTTTTATTTTATTTATCGTAAAATATTATAATTGGTATCTCATTGTTTTCCTTATATTGTTAGCAATACGTTTAGAACTGTTATATATCTGTCGTCTTATATTTTATCCTGGCATTGCTCTAAATTATTTCACTTTTATTTAGAACATCGCGTTTGTGTATTTATTATTTGAAAAAATATATATTTTAAAAGTGATTTGATTACAATATATGTCGAATACAATTTATATTAATAATAATTTCGATTCGGATACTATCACTGATTTCTAATACAGGACAAATGCTTATATAGTACCGAAGTCAGTACTGACTCGGCTCATTATGTCAATACTGAGCGGTAGTATCTGGTCGGTACTGATTTACTCTGGTTGTCAGTACTTATTGTTAGTATTGGTTCAGTTCTTTTACAGTGGTTTAGGCAATTCTGATTCCTCTCCGAAAATCAGTACTGAGTATCAGTACTTGGTCAGTACTCTCCGGTGGAATACCTATGGCGAGCTACGGAACTACAACAGTTCTGGAAAACTGTAATGGTGGCCAGTAATGTTTCAGTACTGACTTGGTCCGGCGGTCAGTAGTCATTTCGTACTATCATTAGTACTGTCAATCAGTACCGTGAGAGTATTGATTTGTTTCGGCGGTCAATAATCTGGCAATACCGAAAACAGGACTGGCGGTCAGTATTGAGTCAGTACGGATTTGTTCCGGCGGTCAGTACTCATTTTATACCGACTGCAGTACTGGAAATTTATACTGGATCAGTACCTAGCCGGGGGTTTGCGCCACCCATTTCTACCTGGGTGGTTATGAAAATTGTGATCCATATATTTTGGTTGTTATAAAAGTTACCTGAGAATTTTAAAATTAAAAATTATGAAAATGACAGGCTGACATCTAAAAAATTACTTCTGCGACCGTTAGGAAAAACCAAGTAACTCCAATTTTCTCAAAAATTAAGAAACCCCAAATTGCATTTTATATTTACAATCTGTGAGATCTAAATTTCAACTCAATATCACATTTTACAATTACTCTGACCGTCAAAATTTTACTTTTTGTCTGCCTTTGACAAGTGAAGTAGTTCTTCGTGCTGAAAACGATGGCGTTAGCAGAATTTTGCTATCACGTCACACTTTGGAGAAAAATAGGGTTAAATGTGTCAAAAATAGCGTTTTTGACCATATTTCGGTTTATTTTGTAGCCGAATGGAATTTATTTTTAACAAGCGAAGTATTATTTCCGACGTATTTTTTCACGCTGAAAACGATGGGGCTAGCAGAATTTTGCTACAACGTTACACTTTGGAGTAAAATGAGGTTAAATGTGGTTAAAAATGAGGTTAAATTTAACCACGTTTTTCTCCAAAATGTGACGTGATAGCAAAATTCTGTTAGCGCCATCATTTTCAGCGCGAAAAAGTACGTCGGAAATGATACTTCGCATATCAAAAATAAATTCCATTCTGCTATAAAATAAACCGAAATATGGCCAAAAGCGCTATTTTTGACACATTTAACACCAATTTTCTCAAAAATGTGACGTGATAGCAAAATTCTGTTGGCGCCATCATTTTCAGCGCGAAAAAATACGTCGAAAACGATACTTCGCTTGCCAAAAATAAATTCCATTCTGCTACAAAATAAACCGAAATATGGCGAAAAACGCTATTTTTGACACATTTAACCCCTTTTTTCTCCAAAATGTGACGTGTTAGCAAAATTCTGTTAGCGCCATCATTTTCAGCACGAAAAAATACTTCGAAATGATACTTCGCTTGTCAAAGGCAACACCAGTGTCGGACAGTGTTATTTAAAGAATGTACATCAGATTCAATCCTTCTTAAATGCAAATGAGAGGCATGAGTTTTCAAAAAATTGAGTGACCTCGATTTTTCTTAATGGTTATGAAAATTCATAAATACCACAGTAAAAGGCAGTTAAGTACAAAAACAGTTTCGGAGATTTATTTTTTATTCTCAAAATAACCGCTAAAATATCATGTCCTATTTCAAATTATAAGCTTTAAAATGTGGCTCAATTAGTTTACACAATCATTGTAAGATGCAAGAGGTTCCGAAATGGTTGTCTGCTCCAGTGAAAATTGACGCAAGCGACGAGGACGAGGGCAGGAGTCTCACCACAGTGGCTTCGGTCGAAACTGAAAAGGATCTTTTTACGATGCAATCTTTAAGGTTTCCTGGCAATTTCACACTAGTTTCAAGATAGTTAAAAAGCATTTAACGTAGCATAAACTAGGATTCTTTACAACGAAATGGCTGCACTTTGCTTATTTTTAAATTGGGAACAATTGGTGCACGTGTTGCATTATCTATAGACATAGTCAATAAACAAAGGAGTCTATTGATTGATTTTTGTTAAAATAAAATCAATAATTCATTTAATTTTAATCTTCACATTAGGGATTTTAATTAAAATGAAGCTAAACCGTTTTTCTTATATTTTTAGAACTTTTTCTAAATGAAAGTTGAAGAAATTGACCAATGATACTTTCTGCATTGTAAGCGATTAACGTTGAACTTATCTTAAAATACTACGTTTTGCATATAACAATTCATACTTTTGAAAAATTAGATTACTTATCTCTACGTTATTTTATGATATGAAATAAAAATGTTCAAATTTCTAGATCATAAATATGATTTAAAATTAATAGTCATGTAAAATTTTGTGGGCACATTGTCTACTTTCGTCCATCTTTGTAACCAGAGTACTAAAAGTGAAAAGAAATCTTTTTTTTTTCTCTAATGGCTAACTAAATATATACATATGGGTTGGCAATTTATCACACTAGTCAATCCACGGTAATTACAACTAATTTCAACTGCTGACGAGGGAACAGTAACTGTAAATTCTCGGCACTTGTTCATGTCAATTACATTCGATAAAAAAATGCCGTGCCTTGGAAGCAACTCGTGAATTTTTAGCGAAACTGAAGAAACAAATATCAGTGTCACAACCTTGTGCCTAGCGAATACTCGTAATGCCCGAGGCCTCGCATAAATGATACATCTGTGGTGTAATTATTATCAATGATTTCTATTCGAGGTTAATAGATTAATAACCATTGCTGTATTTTTCGCTGCTTATTCAATATTCATTAATGTGCTGAAAAAAATGTTCGTAACTGTAACTAAAATAAAATATGTCAAAACCGTGATGAGAAAATTGTAGCAATTGTTTACCGATTGATACGAGGTTATTATTAATTCTTTGCCGAAGGCTTAGACTTTTTCGTGATTGAAAAATATTACATTTTTCTATAAACACTTTTAAATATACACTGTCAACACTTGTGAAAACAATTTATAGGATGATCATTATCATCTTTATTTATAGATTCCGCTAAAACAATAACCTACTTTTATTGCTGTCTCAATTCCTTACAGAAGTATAAAAATTCACTCTTTATGGAGTGAAAATTCAGCCAGTGTAGTGAATTCTTACTCTTTAAAGTGAATTCTCCCTCCATGTAGAGTGAGTTTTCACTTCATAAGGAGGGCTTCACTCGTTAAGAGCAAAATTCCCTATTTCAATAGAATGGCTCAATTTTCACATCACGAAATTAAGAGAGTGCTCTTATAGTTTTTATTTTTTATTTGTTATTATATTTAGAATAAATAAATAATCAAATACTTCTATATCAATGCTTCCATAATGGATTTTCATATATTATGAATGACGATAAGGGCGGATGATTTTCAATATAGTTCACTGGTATTGCCTGACAATGACAGATGAAGATGTTGATTAAAGATCCTTGTGATAGACTATGAAGATGGATAATGTAATTCAGTAATGATAATGTACGACATATATTATCGAATTATAATGGAAGGCTATATATTCAATGACGAATGCAACAAAGTATTGGGAAAATGTATACAACAATATGTTAATAAAAGTTAAAAATGTACAACTAGTTCCTGCCGGTCTAAATAACTGTAATGGTAGTTTATTTGCTTCTGCAATGCATTACCGTTTATGTTTATTGCGATGATGACCAAGCAAACTTTATACCGGCAGAATATTAATCATGATGCAACAATCTGCCGGTAGAGATCAGAAATAAGAAAAAAAGGAGTATTAGTAGTAATGTTCTTTCGTTTTCATGAGTATGTATTACTCATCACTTATCGAGTTATGCTTTCTTGTACTTATTTGTGTAATTATATAATTATAAAAAAGGTTTATAAAACCATATTTCACTTATTGCGACCTTCCTTTATATTCATTGTAGTCTCCTAAAAAGAATATTCACATTTCATGTACACCGGAATATGGATTAAGAAAACTGTCAACAGTAGGGTTAAAATAAAGGGAGTAAAGAATAAAACTACATTATGACGAAAAATACTACCCAGGTTAAAAAGTAGAAGTGGCGAAGAAACGTGAAAAGAAATTCAATCATATAAAATATGTATTTTTATCAAATGTCCACTACCGAATCCGCGTCAACGCGAGCTTTCTGGATGCTGGTCCAGTTGTTGGTATTGCTTCAGCTAAAATGTGAATGCCATTTCATCGGTTTCGAACCACCAGATAACAATAACATTAGTAAATTATATACCTTTCTGTAGTTTTTATATTTTTGAAAATACTTGCTTGGACTTTCGCAATCTCCTTTCAGCAACTATTAAAGTATTCTTGAGAAATATATGGTGTCATGCTAATTTAACGCTTCTTAACTTTTTTTGTAAATCATATGCATCTCATATTTAAAGCAAAATATTTAGAGATTGATTGTACACCCAACAAAAATGTGTGAACTTCATAATAGCCTGTAAGTTAGAGTCGATTTTGGTAGGATTTTTGCTCCAGAACCCACATATGACCGTCAAAAAGAGCCTATTGGCACTAGTTGTTGAGGTAATGAAGATTAAAAATTCGATTTCTGGTATTTTGAGCATCTATTCAATGCCTAAAAAATGCTATAGTCCTACAACTAAGTCCATTTTGATAGGATTCCCGCAAAGTCCAAATAGGTACTCCAAAATATTGAATTGGACCTAGTTTCAATTAATGTTGTATAGAATGAGATGCAAAAAATCAAGAAAGGTAAAATGACGAATCCAATATGTCCGACGAACTTTGTGAAATGCGACTCAGTTCAAACTCCTTATCGTCTTGACTACCTTGACCTTCAATTAAAGCAAAAAGTAGGACAAAATCAATATTTTAACGTACATATTTGGATTCTGCGGGAAAAATCAAAATTGACTCTTACTGGTGGGACCACATCATTTTTTTTTACTGTCAATGCTCAAAAAATGCGTAGAATTGAATTTCTTACCCATTTACCAATCTCTCAAGAACTAGAGCCAATTGGCTACTTTGGCAGTCATATTTCGATTCTTGAGAAAAATTCTATCAGAATTGACTCTTAATTATAGGTCATTAAAAGTTTGTTCGGCTGTGTTATTCGTCACAAGAAAGTGGTTTGTACGGAAGTGGTGTTATCAAAGTAGGAACATGTGCAAGACGTTGTATACAATATGTATGTTACAATCCAACCGAAACCATTTCAGTAAATTGCATTCATATGCCCAAAAAAGGACTAATTTCGAAAGTTACATCCTACATTTGTTTGATGGAGGAGGAATGATCTCGTACCGTTTTCGGTTGTTATATACGCAGCCACCTGTCATCATTTAAATCAATAGGTACAACAATTGACTTCGCAAAGTTGATACTTTTATTGTGGCATAAAAGAGTTAGAAAAATATTACAAAAAGCGTGTTTTGGGCGTTCTAATCTGCATAACAAATGTTCTATCTAACCTATCATGTAAACAATATATACTCTGGACTGGACAATTGAGGACAATGGAAACCTCTCCTTTGGTGAACTGCGATGTGTCTCCGTAGACAGTTGGAAACATTTTTAAGATTCCGACTTCCTGGTTGTACGAATTAAGACGCTGTGCACACGTGTTCTCCAAACACGCACACACGATTGTCACCGTAAAGAGATACAAACTGTAGGGGTGTGCGGATTTTAGATGGTCGACGTGTGGCGTGGTTAGACATCCGCTATACATTCACTATTGCACAAGCACAGATACCTTTTACACGGGCTTCTCTCTATCTCGCTCTCTGGCAAAACGAATTCTTCTTGCAATGCACACGCCTAACGTTGGTACACACCCTCACTTACATGCGCGTTCTTCATCATCCGTTTTTTACCGACTGCAGATAAGTGAAATTCGACAAGACTTTGAACCAGTCCTCGTGACCGAACTTGCGTAACAGTTTGTGATTTTTAGTTATATGATAAAACTAAAACTGCTGAACATACTATCTTTATGCGTATATCAATTGAATGACATATTTCTAGTTAATTATTCCATAATAATATAATATCTTCATACGTACCTATTCAATCACGAAAGAGTCCAAATAAGTGGATTTATTGGAATTATTCAACCTATTAATGATGCTATTAAATTATTTTCTAAAGAAATAATTTTAATTTTAAAATCAAATTAATTTATTCAATAAATAAAAGAATATGTCAGATTTTCGTTATTCAAAATGGTGGATGAAATATGATCAGGCCAAAATCTGAAATTTGATTCGATTTACATAAAAATTAGTACTAGGGGTTTTTCAATACCGCTGATTATGTATCCGTTCTCTGATTTTCGAAATTTGAAATATCGGATCCGATGTGGCGCCATGTTGATTCAGCCATTTTTAATTTTGAAATTTGTAACATTGATTTTTAACGTTTCTCTGCTTCTCGTATTGCATTTTGTAATTGTTCCTTTGAATATTTGAACAAAATAGAAGAATCCGCCTTTGTTTTATGAATTCGCCCCATGGCCGACTTTTCCGTACAAATGTTACATTTTTAGAGGAATCGATATTTTGCGATATCTAATTATCTTATTGAGGTCATTTTTTATCGTAAATTAGGTTAGAGATATAGGCTATGGGATACACAATTTGATTTTATATGAAAAAATTTGTACAATTATTTACAAGTGCTTTTTTCACACTACTTACTTTAGAGGCTAAATATACAGTCACACATAAACGACGTTTTTATTAAAACTGATCGATGAATTTGAGTCAAATAAATTGTAAATGAAAGTTTGACATTCCTACTAAATAAAAGAATTGCGCATCTTTGAATTTTCTCTCTAGAAAAAGGATAATTAAATATTTTAAAATAGGTTATCGAATGGCCGACTTTACCCCAATTTACGGTATGTATGATGTAAAATAAATAATAAAAAAAATGCTATGTAGAATTTGATTAATAATCTAAAACTATTGAATAACTTTAACATGTTTTCTGTGACAAATTACTGTTTAAAAGTTGTTCTGTGTGAGAGAATATAGAGGGGTGCACGTTCAAAAAACTTTTCAATAAAAACTGCGACTAAAAACTATGACAAAAAAAGTATACACAAAAAAAATAATATTCATTTATTATTTTACAAACTTTACACATTCTTACTACAAACATAAATTATGTGCAACACTACAAAGATATTTTAAAATATAGGGTTTTTTCTATAAGTCGCAACAACATTTTTCAAACCAACACCATAATCTACGTAACGTTTACGTCTTGCGCCGTAATACTTCTTCCATATTGCAATTGAGCAAGAAATGTTTTAGTAGAACCTTGTTCAAATTTTAATGCATTAATAAGTGTTCCAGTACAATCATGAGATGTGCGTGTTCTACTACTAAATGCACGATACCAAGCTTCAACCGAATTATTTGTCCATAAAAGATCATCCAACACAGACTTGTAACAATTTCACAATTCCACTGCAAATAATAGTTCACTACGACGTCCACGATATGAAGCACTTTCAATCCATGTTCTCACAAAATACTCCAAAATGCCATTGAAATCTGTATCACAAATTCAATGTTTATAAATTCATCACATGCCTGTATAGCATCCTTAACTGGTACAAATTCTAATGCGACCAGCATTCTAATGATTAATGCAAACTCCGCATTATTTCCGTAACGGATCCTTGCAACTGTGCACAATATAAACATTGTCCGAAATGGAACACACAACCGTGCAAAGTATCATCGGCGAAATATTTACAAGATGCATTAATAAAAGCCGATTCGTAAGCAATTAATAAATGTTTTGGACATAATTCTGGTTTAATAGATTTGAACTTAACATTTCTTTGTATGTCACCTTTTTGTCAGGTAATAAAGTATAAATCAAAGGTAGCATTTTTCCACCAACCGTGAATTATGTATAACTGACAAAAAGCCGCAAATATCGCAAGAAGACAGCACATCCACATTTTTATTCGTAGAAAATATTGATATTCGATTCTTGCCACCAGTATCGTGAAGTAGAAACAATTCATCGCTCAATGTACGTGTTAAACCTGCAGATATTTCCAAAAATTCACAATGCTCAGGATTATTTCACTGTAGGCTATCCACACGGAGAGAATTTCGGGGCTGGTCTGCACCATGTGCCGCGAGATATCAATCTAAGAAACTCACAGCCTCAGACTGTGAAAATGCTGTAGGGTGAGACAGCAAAATTACGATGCTTTCTTCGAGGCTGGCTCTCGCCTAAGTTATACTTTTTAGACTAGGGTTCTCGCGGAATTTTTGTAGGAAATTTCCTCCTCTACAAAAACGTTTTAGTACATTTTTGCTCTATCTTGCACCGTTTTCGATACGTTGTAGGAGCCTATCGCACTCATGTTAAACTATATTAGCTGTCTCAATGTCTCGCGTCTCGGTAGATTTACGCCAGAATTCATGTCATTTATATATAAACTCTAGGAAAATTCTGGGCAGATTCTCGTGACAATCTCTACCAAGGGTGTGACATATATTTATCCATAAAAAATGATATGTATTCATGTCATAAAGAATACTTTATGCCTACTTCTATCACAACTGTGAAACATGTCACATACGATTGGTTGTATTTTATATTTCATAAATTACTTCTTAAAAAATACCTTATGAACACTCATATTACAGTTTTAATACACTGCACTAATGGCTGGTTCAGTGCTGTAATTCACACATTTATTCATAAAGATTACTTTTTGAATACTTTTTGAATATTGTAAATATTGATTTACAGAGGACATTAAAGAATTCTTAATGAATTCTTTTTTTGAAAGTGTGCTTTTGAATTGTGTCCTAGATTTTCGGATTGTATAAAAAAACAATTAAAGTCATTTTTAGTGTGATTACGGTGTCAAAAATAAAATTCGACTAGTATTCTACTCACATTAATTTTGCAACCTTTTAACCATTTTTACTGTACAGTAGAGTCTCGATACAATTGCGTCTCGCTATATTTACGTCCCAGAATATTTGCCCGGTTCCGTCTCGTTATATTTACCTGTCGTCTCTATCTTTTTCCCCTACTTTGCGGGTAGTACATGGAAAATAAATATATGCGACATATATGCTGAATAAATGCACATGTATTTTCGGCGAAAATGCGATATGCGACATATATATTCTCGCATATATTTTCATCGAATTTTTTTCCGTGGGGCCTCAGGAAGGGCCTGCTGTGACGTCACGAACGTACCGCGACTTAGGGGAGTAGGAGAAGGAGTGCTCCCCTTCTTTTCGCAAATATATCGCGACGGGAGGGGAAAGCGAGAAACCAAGTGGGTAAATATATCGAGACTCTACTGCATTAAGTTTATGATGAGTTACTTTGATTAGAATGTGTAAGTAATAAAAAAAATTTGAATTCAAAGATTAAAGATAGTGTTTATGCAATGGGTCACCTTCATCGGAAAAGATGTCAAGCTTTAAAATTAGAGATTACTGTGGCTTCATAATATTTTTCTAACAAATTTCGAGTGATTATAGCATAGATTCGGCGGTTGATAATATTTTTGTATAACTTTGCATTGTTTATATAAAGTGATTCTTTTTTTGACGCAGAAGTAATGTACAAAAGTAACTTCTTTTCATTCTATATGTAAATTGAAGGATTCAATAAAAGAGTAACTGTGCGTGATTTCCGCGAAGGCGATTCGTTGTCTTCATTCCGATCGATTACACATCCAATCACACGGAGTTAAAATCCATAGAAGACAACAAACCGACCTGGCGTAAATAGTCCCTCCCACATTTCATACTCGCATTGCAGATTCCATAAACAATAAAAGCGTAATTTGTAAGTAAATAACCGATTCCTTTGAAAACGTATCCACTTCAAAACAAAGTGATGACGGGAATGAATGCGAGGAACCACTCACCAAAAAACCGAAAACGATTTTGACTTCAACTTCTCTTACACTTAATATTTGCATACTGTCCAATAGTATTTGAAACTTATTCATGAAATATTTTCAATCGAATTTGCAAGTTATTTATCAAGTATGTTCAATGAATATCAAACTTTCCCAAAATGCAAGATTCTGTTCTTTTTTTTTATATTCATTGAATGTTTTTCATTTTGAATTAATTCCTTTGATATAAACATAAAATTAAGTTGCAAAAAATATGTCTATTATTAACATTTGTATCGAAACATTATGAAATACAAAATAAAATTTTTTATTTAAATTCTACTAACAATAAATATAACACCCTCGGACCGGCTTCGCAGTCCCTCTGGCGCGGGTCTCCTACGGGTGTAAAAGCTCGTTTTACGCCCTTGATACAAAAATAACTATTGTGAAAATTGCATTACATTGCAATGAGTGAATCAATTTCAATTTGCACTCTTTTTTATTACGGTTTCTAATATGTGTAACCAAAAATAGCAAAATGCTTCCGAATATATCCGAAGTTTGAGTAAATAAATGCATGACACAATACCTATTTTATTTATCACAGAAAAAGTAACTTTGAACAGTTACCGTGCGGTCCCCGGTACGAATTTCCGTCGAGGTTGAAACTTTTTTTTATCTTTATTATTTATTTGCGGGCATGGAAAAATACAAAGAAAATCGGATCACTGCTTGCGTATGTTTGTTTATCTATAACTGAGTGAAATTCTAAGAAAGTAGAATAAGGCAATAAAATAAAGTGGTGCGTAATGTTGTATATGTATATGTGTAAGCGTGTGTGTTTATGTGCTTGCGAGTGTGGGGAGTAACGAAAAAAGGAGGCGATAATAAATTTTAAAATAATTTATATAAAACAATAATTTTTTAAAAACAATTTTCAAATTCGATTTTCACCTTTTGAAAGCGAACGTAATAATTTTTGGTATTCACGTAACGTCTTTTGATGGAAGACATCATTTTTATTTCTTCAAATCGGAGTTTCAGTTTATACTTGTTTACCGTTAACAACTCAATACCGACATTATGTGGAATCATGGAGTACCACAATATTTTACCTCCACCAGTAATGTCACACTAGGTCACACTAAAGTGGCATCAGGTCCAGGCTTGCGGCTAGCCTGCGCCAGACTATTGCTAGACCAATCTTAACTAGTTCCTGTCTAATATCAATGTTAGGATAGCATTCGCACGGAAAGACATGCTGATTCGTTGTATGGTTCTAACTTGCTTGCCATTCTAGCTCCTGATCAGATGAAAGCTGAGCCAGCTTAGCGAAACTTTTCAGTGAGAGAAATTATTTACTAATTGTTAATGTAAGCTAATTCCAAGACTCTTACATTAACTGTAAATAGTAATAACACTAAATGTGAAGTGAAATACAACAAGTAACTTTGAGATGGAAATACCAGCACTTTCCTGCATGTCAGCGATGTTATTGTATATTAACTATAGTAACTAGTATTAATATTCAATGAGCGTTCGTTAACTGTTAATAAATCTTATATTAAATTCTGTCGTGTGAACTGCGCATGTCAACAATGCGTCGGGAAATTCGCAGAACATCGAATGTATCCGCGTGTATGTTTGTTTATCTCTCTTTCGGCGAAACTGTAAGCGCGTAAATATAGGTACTGTATGTCACGTAATGATCACAACATTAATATTTAAAATTTTTATATTAACTATTAACATAACAAATTGAATCGAATCTCGGATTACGGTAACTTCAGGATTACTACGAAGCTATTATATTAATCGTAAACAAACATTTCTGTCCGTATAGTCAAAGCGATTTTTTTGCCAAAGTAAGACCTAGTCTTTTTTTTGGTTGATACATTGCAGATTTCTTTGAGGTTGTCTCTGAAATTATCATATTCACTTTTTATGGTTGCAGATTCGAGTTTAGCGGTCAAAATGAATATCGATAATGTGCTAATAACCCTACAACTATATACTTGTTTAATATATTGTGAAAATATCATAAATCATCCACACTCTTTCTTTACGTACAAGTCAGTCAGTTACAAATATTTTGAAGTGTTAGATCATACTCTGTCAGAAGGAGATTTGAGTACCAGCTCTAATTAGGTTTCTATAAGCTAATTAATTATTACGAACTCCATTGGTACAATATTCGTGGTAAGTAGCTCCTTAAAAACAGTTTTTTGTAACATCTAGTAAGTAGGCTCTGGACCGTATATTGCATATTTTATCAACAATTTCGTAGTAATGATAACATCAGCCGAATTAAATTATTGTAGAATACTTTATAATCGAATCAACTTAAAGAAAATATTGCCGTGTTGATAGCTTCGTTTTCACATGTAATGTGAATTATTAAATGAAAATATGAAATGCTCCATTAATATTACTGTTTAGAAGATGACTGAAAGACTATTACAATATTAAATCCGATAAGTAGCGTCCTTCGCTCATCGGATTCTCATTTACACGTGTCCTTCCGCTTGGAATGCCATGAAGATCAGTATTGGCAGTCGACACTGAAGAGTTTAAGACGCCTTGAACGGTAAAGGCGTGATCGCGTTACTAACGATCTTGTGATTGGTGAGTTTTGGAGATTGCAGTGATACGAGCTATTAACTATCTCTCAAAGGTGGTCTGTCAATGAAAAGTCAAGGCCCACAGATCGATCAACGCTCGTATTCCTGAGTCATTTTATAAAGCGTATTTATTTCGTCGTGATTAATCGAATTGAAAAATAATATTTGTACAGTAAAGACAAATAATATTAGTTAAAATGTTAACATTTGTAAATGTTTTTAATTTTAATAAAATTTTGCATTAGTTTAATTGCACGTATAAATTTTATGCAATTATGAAAAGTTTATGTACAGAGTAACATTCGTGAAAATTGATCAATCATTTGATATTTTGAATTATAATTCAAATTCATTTTATATCCTTTGCCATTATGTAAAAAAGTGGTCGACATCACCATGCCATTCATTAATTTCTAATTATTTGTTAGCACAAAGGTTATATTTTCATAGAAAGAGAAACTGGATGCCAATTAAGAGATTCGTTCCATAAAGAGGGGAGCGAGAGATTATTACGCTATCTAGATAAATGTGGTAAATTGGGTAATGGATAAGTGCGAAAGAAGCTTGAGAACAGAGGCTTCGAAATTCAATTAAGGAGTGCCTCCTCGATGTATATTCGACTAGTAGACGACTGTTGTCGCGATGTCTTCCCCGGCGACGTCGGCGGCATCGGGTCCGCGATAGGTTTACTTTGCACGTCGCTGCATTATAACGCTAGGCGGTTAACCTATTTACGATAAACTGATCGCGAGTATCGATATATGGGCACCACGATGGTACATGTCAAGTCGTTATCCATCCTTCTTGATGGTGCGCGAGATCTGATACTCTTGGCCATTATACAAGGGGAACTAACAGGATGGGAAACGTCCGAGGAATAGAAAGAGAGGAGCGGAAAAAGTGTCGAATGCATCAAATATTGTTGGTTTAGTTATTTCACTGTTTACGCTTGTTGATAAATGACATGTCAAGAAATTCGAAACTCACAATTCTTAGAAAAAACTTCCTTTGCGGATGATGCACTCCGGATTATTCTATGGCGCTTTTTAGATGTAGATTTAGATTTAGATAAAGATTGGGGTTGCAGAACTTGAAGTTCGCCTAGGCACTTTGTCCGGAAAGTCGAACTTTTGTACCGTACCCCTGAAGCTTTAAGGCCCCTATATGGTTTCCATCATGAATTTCTTATAGAATTGGAATCATTGCTTTTCTTTATATCTGCGGAAGAGAGAAACTCTTTGCCAAAGATATTCCTCCTGAGCCTCAACGCAGCTGGACATTCGCCAGTGCCGTGTTCCGAGGTCTCATCTTCTTCTAGGCATAGCCGACAGGTACTATCTTCCACCAGTCCACATTTTCTAAAGAGAGTAGCATTACAGTCCGCGTCCTGTGCGGACCGCTACCAAAACTTTGAGATCTGCTCTATCCAGTTTTTTCGAGGTCGTTCTACTATTCCCCAAGAAATTGATGAGCCTTTTAGATTGCATTAGCCCTGGGATATTTCCCCAGTACTTTAGCCAATCGCTGTATATTTCCTGCTTGGTGTACCCAATAGCTGTATTTATGGAAACACCTATACATGACTCTGGACCTATGAAAGGGGACGTGGAAGCTTCCTTAGCCAAGGCGTCAGCGTCTTCATTTCCCTTTAGGATTCTACGGCGTTACTGACATATACAACGATGGGTTCATTGTATCAACGGAACTCTTTCCTTCGCATCACTAAAATCATTTGGCACTTACAAATCAATCCGTTTGATTTCAAAACCACACTGAAAATAAAAGTTCTAGTCGATACATATAGAACTTTGCCAATTATTAATTACATTGTCAGAAAAGGTGTACTTCGGAGACATGTATGTCGCATACTACACGTCTGCCAAAGAGCTGTGTTTACCCAGACAAAAAGCTCTATGTACTAAGGTAGCACAAAACTAGGTAACTTCATCATAACTGTTCTGTGGGTGCAAAGTATATCTACTCTACTTTGTTTTATTGAGAACATTAGTGAGTTGTATCAGTATTGCCAGTTTATGTGGATTTTTGTTGGTGCTGATGGAATATTTTCCTATTCAACTGTATATTTCACTTAGGACGCTGGACTATTTCACTGGTGGTGCTTCCATCACACATGCTTCCTTCAAGAAATAATAAGTAATAACAACATTGTTGGAAATAGTAAATTAAAAAATGTTTGCGAAATCATCGAACGAATAGTCATAAAACCAGTAACAAACACAATAGAGTTATTACGCAGAGATTGGAGTTACTAGAATATCGTAGCCCTAGGAATGTCTCAGTACTATTTTCAAATAAACATTCGCGGTAAAACGGACACCATGAAATGAAATAAAATACAGTCATTTCAATCCCATACAATATCATCGGCGTCAGCACAATTTAAAATAAATAGTCGCTCCGCACGCGAAACTGTTCGTTATTCGATCCGCGTGCACGGGCGCGCTTAGAAAAATTAACGCGTGAAAAAATGGAATTGGTATGTAAATTTTCCGGTAAGTAACTATAAAATAGCGGCTGCTCGGGTGAGGTAACTTTTATTCAAATTATATGCTCGTTCCGCGGAGAAAGAAGTATCTTGCACCGAGTCGTAAGAACCAGTTGAGGGAATCCCTTCACTTTGCAGGCCAAGTTATGAATTGCATATGCCCGGATCCGTATCGCCGATATGTATACGCGTGTATATTTGCGATGCTATCGCAAAGTGGATCTATCATCCCACGTGAGACCTAAGACTGGTCTGATCGTGATACGTGATCGGTGACTTATTCCTTCTGGCTTCGATTAAGAATAATTTTCTAGTTGTAATTAAGTTTTTTCCAGATATTGGTACTGGATTGGTGAATTTGCATCCAGTATCCAGATTCTGCAATCGAATACATTTACTTTTTTCTAGACTTACGGCGGTGGTATGTTTTCGCACCCCCTAGACTTTGAACTTTTTCTGGTATAGACGTTGCGGATTACTATGATGGTATTTTTCCAGTTTGCAGTGATGATTATGTACTTCTTCTATCACAAGGTCGACTGCTGACACCTTTAATGCATTATCCTTAACTTATGTTGATTTCTCGTAAATAGATTTGCAACTGCAGCTAGTTTCTTCCCATGGGAATTTCAAAAAACATTCTCTATAGCGACAATCGAATTGTATACACGCTATCTCTGCCTTTATAAGACTTGCATGAGATTAATAACAAGAGCTGTTCCTCTACCACATCGAAATTTTTTCGAAAGCTTTAATTGATTTAAACCTTAAAGTGCTTTACATATTAATCGATGTTGCAATAAGTCATTAACAGTTTATACGGCTCCAATATCAATTTATTGATTTTGTCTCGCGCAACACTTTTAGCTCGAAATGTTTATCGACGTAGTCTAGAAAAAAATATCGGTTATTTTGAGACAGTGGTTGTAGGTAATGATTTAAACGACCAACGAATCGTGTACGCAAATAGAAAAACTGTTAATCATGTTCTTGACTATGCCGGGTGTCGTCATACATGCGTGATACAATTACGCTATGGAAGTTCAGTAAACCGAATAGTACGAGCAATGGTGCAACTCTGCCTCAATCGAATGCAGTGTGCACTGCAGATATAACCAACAGAAATGCTTTGAGAGGCGTGTTACTTTATAAAAGTGCATGCAAAGGAGTGTAACGGCTCCAAGGACATTCGGCTCTGTCAGGAAACTGAGGCTAATGCCTGCATAGCATCGGCGAGGACACGACGAGACGGCGGTGTCGCCTTCATTTCCGACGATGCTAAAAGGGAGATTCTGTCCTTCGTGATATTGGATCTGAAGTAAAGAAGATGATGATCAGACCCTGAAGAACGGATATGTACAAAAAAAATACCTATGAGGCAAGGATGTATTTCTTATTACGAAATATGATTTTATTTTTTATTCTTTAAATTGGGTCGATCAGTAAACTAAATGATTAGTACTTATGCTGTAATTGTGTTTTTAATCATTTATAACTCAAGCACACAAAAAAGTGTACTTTCTTCATATGGGCTTGAAAATCACATTTTACTCCTTCACAAATTACAGGGATAAGATAGGCGTTTCACACTTTATTCAGTTCATAAACTCGAATTTTAAATCGGCTATGACGAAAATTTTTTTTCATAACACGGGCGCAAGTTTTTCCGCCCTTGCAACGATTATAACTATGATCTGGGGATGTGACCATATTATTCCCGTATGTTTTACCCTCTGAACACGAATCTGCAATAAAAAGTAAGGATTTACTACTAAGGATTGAGATGACCTCAATAAGCTGTGAACATTCTTGACTTGACCCTACCTACTCCAATCTAACCTAAATTACCCTACCTAGGCAAACTTATTACAAATATATACACAGCAAGCCAAAGACTGTCGCTAGCTCGGTGTCGCTGTTACAACTACAAATGTATCGTAGATTTTCTAGCATTGTCTTGTCGCACCACACGCGACACGCTTGTCCTGGAATTATTTGTAATTGCATATAGGTCCTTAGCCTCAGGTACAGTATTCCCAATCCTAAGCGAGTAAAAAAAATTTGTCTCTGAAAGATCTTTCCGAGATCTCGCGGGTTTAATCTCGTAAAGATCTCGCAAAGATCTCGCTACTGGGACGGAGCGAGATTGTTTCGAGATGAACAAAAGCTTAAAATGGTATGTTAAAATTATCGATTAAAAATAAAATATTTAAATAAAAAAAAAAATTTATCACTGTCGGGATTCGATCCCGGGCCCTTTCTGTCTTGAAGCAGCAACTCTAACCACCCGGCTACACGGAGAGAACTTTCAGATAACAGTCGCTAGGGCTATAGCAGAGCGCTCAACCCTGCCTTCTAGCACGGCAACCGTGCCAGACTCGCGACAAATGTCATACGTACATCTAGCAGCATTGCCGTACTTCTCTCTTTTCTAACGGCAGCGATGCCAGACTTTCGTACGACACTTGTCGCGGTCTAGCACGGCTGCCGTGCTAGGCAAGAGCAAAAGCTATACGAATCGCAGAACAAGAGAGGCCACACATTTCGAGTAGCAGCTCTGTTTACAAACACAGTATACGCTCGAATGTTCTCTAACATATAGTGATAATTTTTTTTTTTTATTTAAATATTTTATTTTTAATCGATAATTTTAACATACTATTGTAACCTTTTTGTCATCTCGCAACAATCTCGCTCCGTCCCAGTAGCGCGATCTTTGCGAGATCTTTACGAGATTAAACCCGCGAGATCTCGGAAAGATCTTTCAGAGACAAATTTTTTTTACTCGGGGTACCATCCAAAGTTAAGCATTTCTCCCCTCCAAAATTATACAAGCCTGTTCCCCTTTTCTCCCTCCATGATGTTTCGTTTTGGGCATCGCGACGACAGTCACCACAGTGGCGACACTCTGCAAACACACACATGTAAACCGCATACGACATTCGGCAAGAATCGGCAAACCTCGAAACACTTCGGTCATACACGTACCACATTCTCACTCGCAACGAACATAAACGTAAATGCGACACAGGGTGCAGGGAGGGGATATAATTTTGGACAGTCAGCCGCCATTTTGTAAGAACTGATCGTAGAACATCGCGATTTCCAGCAATTTCGTGTCGCGTAAGACACCATTTTTTTCGGTGTAGGTTTAAAAAGGAAATGACTCGACTTATGTTAGGTTGGCATCACCCTATTTCTATGTATTTTAATGGTCGCTTAATGAAAGTCAGACATAACCCCAAAAAATGAAAAAATACGTATTTATAGCATTAAAGGTTTAAAAAGGTAGATTATGATCCCACTCAATTTAAGATAGAACATAAATTTATGGCTAAACTCATATACGCTAATATATAGAGAATAAGAAATACTGGACACATCAGCAAGCCGAAACCGAACATGCAAATGGTTTTCCATCTAAGATTGGAAAAAGTTGTCAACTCGAGTATAGTTTGCGTTAGAAAATTTAATTTCGAAGGGGATGTTGTGACTAGAAGTGTACATAGGCCTGAAAGTGTGGCGATATCATTAACGATAATTAAATTGATATTCTATTATGTATGCATATATCGTCGAATGACCAGATCATTTTTACGTATCTTTTTGCCTTCAGAGAATAAATATGAATAAGTTATTTTAATAATTCCAAACTTGTTAAATTCAATGTCCATTGAATTTCATCGTATATATTTCATCTTTTACGGTATTGTTCAAAAGATCGTGTAGATTACTGACGTGTAATAATCGCTGTCACAACAAGGCAGCATCGTTTATTCGTTAATGTCAACACATTTTTTCTGAGAAGAGAGAAGGCAATCAGCTTTGTCTTTCGGAAATATAAAAACGACGCAGTCATCTTCCATTTATTTTTACTCTTTACCTTATTGACGTCTTATTTTCGAAGGTATTATCCACCCGCTAAGTAGAAAGTAACCGCATGTAAAAGAGATCATGCTGCTGGTCAGAGGCGGGGTCGAGAACAGTTAATTTGTCAGTGATGATTCGTATGGATCACACAGGCGATATGTAGACGCGTCGATCTCGTATAATTGCCGATTTCCTTATATGCGAGGTAATCGACTGTCAACGGCAAAAGTTGCAAAGAGACCTCGTGCCTTTCGGCTTTTTGTACCGTACTGAAAAATGGCAGTACTCGTTACCGTAATCGTTTCCTCCTGCAGAATGTACGTAAATGCATCGAATGTGGTAGGCACAAATACTGCCCTTTCAAAGAAGTCTTTTCGTTCCAGTTTTATGACAACTTATGCATACTTGGATGTATCGCTTTGCATATAGGGCGGGTAATTTTGCAATTATTTGGCTGACCGTTTATTTTCTCAGTATGGGCTTTTTTTCGGCGCTGACGGCTTTTTGCACGTAGTTGCATATTCCTGAGGACCGAAATTATATGTTTATAGAACTTCTCGCAGTTCAGTTTAATCGAGATGAAATTCGGCCGTTTTCTAACAAAACGTTACGTTGATAATTTTATGGCCGTGTAAGGAAAACAATTGAAGAGAATTGTTTACTTACACAAAACAAATGTAAACTGTGCATTTAGATCAGCGTTGTTTTTCTGCAAATACTAAAGAGGACAAACACTTCTGTTACTCAAACATATTACTTTTTGTACATGTTTAATACATTGTTAAATGTGCCGCAAATTTATGCAACACTCGAAGATGTTGTTGTACTGCATATTTACGCAATAAATATCTCATATTATGTGATGCAATGCTAAATACCATAACAATATTCATCACCAAATTTGTAATTACGTCTATAAATGGTTGGCGAGTGCAATTTTGCCCACAGGAATAGGTTGGGTTGTGGCCATCCATTTTTGTTAAGTCGTCGAATATTGTTGTTGAAGTAATTTAAATTTGTTATTGAATATTGTTAAATCGAAGTGAGGATTCGTTCTACAAGAGGGATCCGTTATGTTTGTAAACAAATTTATCACGAACGCCGTTTTTGTTTTTGTTAAAAGTTCTGTTTATTTGTGAACGATTTTTTTACCTGGATAGTTTGTTAATTGTAGTCAGAAAATGTTCATTTCATTTCATATCTTCATTCTTAATTTTTCGCGTTTGCAGAAGATTTTTCAAGATTGACCTCATGCTATTCAATTCAAGCTCCGCATTTATTCCAGTTTCTGTAATAATTTTGTACAATAAATATATTCCGTTACTCTGGCGAGGACACTGGTACCTGCGGCAAATTTGTTGCAGCAGAAATTAGCTATATCTTGGTCACCTCAATTCTTTTGAAGCTATTCGATGTGGTTTTTGTTACTTGTCATTAAATCAAGTGCACTATTTTAACCACTGTTACATACAACTATTTTTTACCATAAACATTGTTGGGAGAGATGACTGTTTAGAGAAACATTTTTCTAGTTTCACATTGGCATAAACGTAAAAATAATTGCGACGAATATATGACACATTGTCATGATATTGGTATAAATCATCGTATAACATTTACAGTCTGGAATAAAAATCTCGTCCAGATTAATAATGTTCAAAACCTGGATGTTTACCATTGTGTAGAAGAGTATCGTGCCAATCTAATATGGAGAACATCATTAAGTATCATCATCTTTTGTTCACATGAAAATCGCTTGAATGTATACGGAGTTGAAAAAAGAAACAGCGATTTGCCGACGAGTACAGAATAACGAGTGACTTCGCGACCTATGAAATAGTTGAAGATCATCGTTCCTCGTAGGATGGGGCCAGTCGAATAAACTATCAATGTGAGCATAAATCGATGCCGATGGCTTACATGGCCGGTTCGTGTAAGCATCATTCGGATTGGAAGTTCGCTTATTATGAGTTTGAAAAACTCGGGCAGGGTCAGTTCATGGGTGGTCGATGAAACTAATCGTTTATATTTATTATCTTATACATTCCGGCTTCATGACAAATTTGTTAAAAAGGTTTACATTTTTTTATCTAATAAAAAAACTGTATTTTCTGAAGGTCTTCACTGCTTTTGCGTCATATACTTGACCCTTTATTGAAAACAATAACATGGGTATTATTTTGAATCCAATTTTACTGCAATCATAATTTGTATCACCTTTACTTATAAACCGTCATTCGCGCAAATCGCTACGAGCGTTTTGCTCTGTATATTTACGATTCTAGTTGTATTCGCTTCTGAGGTGAATACCAGTATGTCGCCTCTCAAATTCCACCAGTCTATACCATCTACTTAGAATTTGCATTTAACTGCTTTCCTTGCGTAAGAGGCGAGGCAAACGCGTCCAGGAAACTCTGTATGTAAAGAGGCGGTTGGGCACGTTCGACTGGTCTGCTTGGAATCGTTGTACACTTTGGCTATCGGCGCTAACCAAAATCGGACGGGATTAGTGCTGGAATATAGCAGTGAGCGTTTCTATTTCAGAATAGAAAGGTGTATATAAGATTTTACTTACACGGCAGAAATCTTTACCCTCACTATTTGCATAGTCTCTGAAGTTTGATGAAACATATACCATCAACATAGATTATTTTATCTCATATTATTCTCAGCTGCTTCTAATTCAGAATTTTTTTTAATTGGCAGCTTAAGATTGAAAAAACTATCTTTACTCGTTAAAAAAAATTCAATAATGTCACACTAAGCGCCAGAATAGAACAAGCTGATATGTAACTCATGATTTGCTAAGATAGAAGCAAGCGATTAGCTACCCTTTTCTTTTCTTGTGGTAATATTGAATTCTTGCATGGACTCTCATAACCGATACCTAAAAGCATCAAATGCTTCTATATAGGCCAATAAAATCCCATTCATCCCATCAAATCAAGGTTATAAATTCCATTCCACCTATTCTGCAAATATTAATAATAAATTTATTGAATGAAAAATAAACTATATAAATTTATTAAGGATAGTGTACTATCTGCGCAACAATTTTTTAAGGTTATTATTCATAAAATAAGGGGTTTCAGCAGATCCTTTGTTATCTTCTCCGTCCTTTAAAAAACAAAGGAATACAGAATCCATAGTCACTGTCATAACTGAGAAGAATATCGTCGCCGTTAGAAACGATCCGGTTGCAGTCAAGAGCACCGGAACTTGCCAGTAATTAATTGAGCTCCGAGAATTATAGGAGTAGCATACTGCTGAAATTACTGTTGTTATTAGCAATTTATTTAGAAGCAATAACCATCGAGTCATCTGAAAAAGAAGTTTGCTAATATCAGAAAATTTTAGTGTTATTATTCCCTTTTAGGTTGTCATTATCGTCGACCTCTTTCGAAAAATACTTGCTTAGTAGGAACATTTACCCTATTAACATCTATGACGCGGTGAACATTTCTTTCAATAAGATCAAATGCTTGTTTAGCCGAGTCCCAGAAGCCGCTCCCATCTCTTGCAGATATAATATAACCATTGTTGTTTGTGTATTTTATAAACTTTTCAAAAATAATTGATAGGATTTTGCAGCAATATTCTAAGGCGCTAAAGCAAACGAAGCGCTTATTTTCTATGAGATAGTTTGTTGAGTACACAAAACTGTTAATGATTTTACAAGGTGTAATAAGGGCAGAGCCCAACGCTGCGGTTCCCAAATGATATCTGTGCAGAATAAAAGTAAATTATTGGTTAGTGTTCCAAAAGTGACTATCTTGTCATGTGATCTTTCGATTGATTTGAGAATTTAGTAGCAAACAATTTTTTATTAATCTTCTGATATTTACCTGGTTGTTCTCCAAGCGCTGATAAGAAGGATATAATATGGAACGTCACGCTTTTTGAAAGTCCAATACCACGTGGAGAACGTAGCTGCCAATGTCATTTCTCCAATTCCGGCGACAAGAAGATAAAACCAATAGATGCCGATAACGTTAACTATGTGGAGGTAGGTTAAAAACCACGGCTTTTCCCTGCCTACGAGGACGCAAACCGACGATCCGCAGGATAGGCCGTTCTCTTTACATTTTTTATCGTATACGACCGGATCACACGTAGCGTTGTGCGTTAAATCCACTCCCGGTGCACAAATGCATTTATCATTTGTCGAGTCTACCCTGTATATCGGCGTCTTAACGTTAAGCAAGTACATGAATATGCACGTTCCGCAAACGACGACTAATAAATGGAATATCCACAGAGTTACGGGTAATATGAAAGTTGATGCTACGGAAAGTATAGCTCTAAAACATAAATATCAATTCAATGTTTCTTTATCTAGTTAAAAATGTGATTACGAACATATACAGGGCATCTCAGAACTTAAAACGAAATTATTTATTAAATCCAAGTTCATCATTACCCGCTGAAGTTTTAAAAGACTCTAACATGCCCGGTAATATCTGAAGATATAAATGTCGTACTTGCTAGCTTCTGTAAGAAGAACGTACACAGATGCGAGGCTTTCTCGTTGATAAAATATTAAAAGCAAAATAATGGCAAATAGGGCACAACACAAAATCAAAACAATAAGTAATGACGTGTACCGATATTCAATGTAATTAATTGACACTTCGTAAATTACATATGCCAAAAGGGCGAATACCGAGAAAACAATAATGTAAGTGTACACGTTTGCGAACCATCGCAAAAAGAGAATATGCAAAACAGATACTGCGCCACTTAAAATTATAAAACCAAGAACTGAATACCTGTAATATAAATATACTATTGTTAGTAATTTAGGTAGAATTTGATAAATACATAAATATTGTGATATTGTTTGAAATTAAAAATCACGACGTTTTATGTGATACTAAAAGGTAAAGCTGAACGTACATTGTCGATCGAACATCGGAGAAAATCTGTTCTGTAAATCCATCCAACTCAGCCTTTCTTTGCATGATCTCTTGAACATTTTTTAAATCTGTAAATGTAATTCCAAAAGTTGTAAGATTTGTAAACATTGCGACTGGAATACACCTGCGCCATACTGTCTGACTATATAAGTACTTCTCTGCACATTTTTCTTGTTCAATGTATTTTCTTATTCGTTCAAATGTGACAATATTTGAGATACTAATTTCATGTTGGCATATTAATTTCTTTTTCGTAGATTCTACTGAATAGTAATTTTTGTATACATCATACACAAAATTCGATTTAGGGCATTCTTCTACGCAAATTTGTTGGATATTACATTCCTGGTATTTTTCAGAATATGAGTTATTTACACATTTCATCCAATCCAAGTAAAATAAATATGGTTTGTCTTTTACTGCTCTATCCTCTCCACATTTCAAGCCATTGCTGTTTGTTGGTTCCATCAAGCTTCTGAATTGAGCGTTTGAGAAAGCTATAAAAAACATTCATACTGCAATAATTGTTATGCCGATAGTTGAGAAAGTAACTTTTATTTACTTACCATAAACCCCAACAATTATCCAGCATATCAGAAATAGTATTAATACGATAAGACAAGTTACATTTTTACAAGTTCGCGGCTTATTTGTTGTCGTATCTCTTTCTTCTGGAGTCCATGAAGTGTCAACTTCTATTGATGACATTTTTGTGCCCTTTCTTGTTTATAAAATAATTGTGTATTTTACATGAAAGGTGTACTTTATAATAGTGTATTAATTGGCAATGAAAGTGATATAGCCCAGCTAGAAATTAGTGTCGGAATAGTACCGGCATGGTACTGAGTACTGGTGCTGACTGCCGGAGTTGCAGTGCTGACCGCCAGTACCGGGCCAGTACTGTGCCAACACCGGCATGTAATGCTATCAAGTGCGGACTACCAGATTAGACCAGTACCGGACCAGTACTGACCGCCAGAACTAGAAATCAGTACTTAATTAATACCGACGCCAGTTCGAAATTAATAATGGTACTGACTAGAAATGCGTTCGAGACCACGGATATCCATATGCGCAATAAAATGTAAAACTTTACAGATACTCAGGATGCAGTTCAAATAAATTTTATAAAAATTATATGATATACAATATTTGTTATTAGGAAAATATTTATGTATATCCTTATGCTACAATACTGATTTACTCCGGTTGTCAGTACTGGTTAACTCATGATCACGACTACTGCCTGCTAGTCTTGGTCAGTACTGATGTCGGTACTGTCTTGAATTCGTATGTCAGTACTGATTGTTAATACTGGTTCAGTACTTTTACAGTGGTGCACGCAGTACGGATTCGTCTCCGAAAATCAGTACTGTCTATGAGTTCCTCGGTAATCATTTCATACCTACAATAGTTCTGGTAGCCAGTAATATTTCAGTGCTGACTTGTTTCGGCGGTCAGTAATCTGTCAATACCGAAAACAGTACTGGCCGCCCGTTCTAGGTCAGTACTTTGCCGATGTTAATGCCATTACGGACACATTTTCTGTCCATTTCTCCTGGGATGGTAGAGTTTTTACATTCATGTAATTGGTTTTATTCTATTAGTTACGGTGTTTTAATTAACGGGAAAGCGCACAAATTTGCCTTATTGAGAAAAGTGGGGTATTAAGTTTTCACGCAGAAAAAAAATATTTTTATTATTCGAACGTAGTTACGCTTTATTTTTCAATGGAGGAACAATAACAAAGCATTTGAATCGGAATACGAATCTCGAAAGTATGTGGAACAATTAGCTACATCGCTACTACTTTGAATGCTTTCGTTATTTTCGTCAGATTTTTAGGCCCAATTGTACGGTACCTTTTTCTCCGTTTGTAGTTTATATGTGTCAGCAAATAAAAGAGATTACACAAAACAAGTAAAGTACATTTAGGAACTAATAATAATTTAGAATGGCTGCAAATATACTAACTTTTACAAAGACTGTTATTTCGTTGTACTCATGACATCACGAGAATAAAATTTGTTTAACATTTATTTATTAACCATCAAAAAATGTTCCATAAGTGTAATATAAATAATCTCTTCTCATTTTTTAGCTCATGTCAGTATTGCTTTCAATGCTATATTATTTTGATAAAGGTAATCTTTTTATTGCTTTATAGGGCACTAAAATTGTATACAGGCTACACTTTCAGTTCGACTTCGATAGACGTGATGTTTAAACATTATTTTATTTCATATACCACTTTAATTACGATAGCAAATTGAATTCTGTAGTTTAATTCAGGATGTAAAAAGTTGCATTTTCGATTATTTAACTATAAATACACTATTTACAAGAAATTATGACCGTCAAACTGTGTCCATTTATTTATCACAGACGTGGCTTGAATTACTTCACCAAACTCAATAGGCGTTCAAAGCTATGACAGTAAACGGTTTGACGAATTTGACGTTAACAAATTTTATATTCTTGGCTTGATATCATTTAGTTATTGGAAAAGATTAGAGAACGTTTCATTTCATTAGTTATCAATTCTTGTTGTTATTCGTATTATTTATTTGAAAACATAATACATTTAAGATCAGCATTCAGTCCGTTTTGTTTCTGTGATTATAAAAATGATTAGAAAAGTGAAGAAAAGTGAATAAATGTGTAAAAATGTATACTTGTTTACATGACATATTTTAAACCATTTGTTTATCTGTAATTATACCATAATTATGATATTTACACACAATAATGTAGTGGAATCTTTGTCAACACTTTTTCGCGCGTGCCTCCACGTACGCACATAAACACATATAAAAACGTAACAAATACTCTGCACTCTACGAACTGACAGTGTTCGAACACGTCTGCTATGAAACTGTTTCTTATCTGTGAATTTCTCTAAAGAGTCCGTACTAATAATGCCATTATCTGACCGCTTAATAAATTGGTCGCCTTTTAAGCGATTTAAACTTTTTTTCAATTACAAGTTTTTCATATACTCTAATTTACCTAATGTAAAAATTGAGCCACACTCTGCTAAAGGTGACTTTTTCACTACTTCTAAAATGTAAATTTCATTTTATTAGAGAGTCATGTGTTCATCTACTTTTAATAAAGTTAGATTTCCACTTTAGACATAGCAAAACCGTCACTTTTAGCAGAATTTTCACTTTAAGAAATGAAGAGTGTAAATTTGACACCATTAACCCAATTTTCATTTACGGTAATTACGATCGTGATTCATTTTTTTGTTGTTGCTTACTAGTAAATTGTAAGAAATATGAATGTTCAGGAGACTTCGTTTCCGAAAAGGCATTTCTCTTGATACTTCAAATATATAATGGCACAAGAATTTAGGTATATCACACTTAAAAATCCTACTTACAAATTCAACTACCATCAGTAAATTGAAATAAAGGCAGTGAACAGAACTACTTTTTTAGATAGTATAACTCTGTTTGTGTCGTTACTTGTACTACTTTCATATAAGTTGCTAATTAGTAATTCTTTTGACGTAAATATTTACGCAGAATCTTTGAAATCAATAAATGTGACAAACTCAAAGAGGCGTATATATGATAAAAAGAAACCGTCATTAGCTCTACTAAAAATAATTCCATCACTTTCTAACTATTTAGCGTGGTTCAATAGTTGTAGTTATGACCGCAAACAAGTTCAATCATCTAAAAATGGTGTTCTGCTAAAAATCAATTAAAACTGTATTGTATTTTAATTTTTAAAAACCTCTTTCTACGCACTAATTGCAAAAGAAACCTGATCTATTTATGTAATTTATTTATTCATTTATTTATTAAAAACAGACGGGCAAAAAGATCTTTATACAAATATAATAAACAATCATCGATCGTATACAAATCACACATTTAACAATATTCTTACGACCTCAATTATAAAACTACATACAAAATTACGTTACATTAAATATTCTAGCTGCCTAACATGAGCTCGAATTCGAGGTTTAAATGAACCGACGGAATCGCATTCCTTAAAGTTAGATGGTACACTATTCCATACCCGACGAAGATGAAAAACCGACGAGTTAAAACTATAATCAACAGAGTTTTGCGTTGCTAAGATAACACGTGGTGTTCGAATATTGTATGGAATATGTCGATATGAAAACAACGATGTTATATTGTCACAGTTAAACCAATTACGAGCTATCTTAAATGCAAAAATTCAAAAAATAATCATAATATAGATGGAGATAACCTATTATCTTTAAATCCAGATTACGTAAAATCGGTTTATAATTGTGGTTAAATAACATTTTATGTTGGATGGAATCAAGTCCGTTATATAGTACTTGAGTATACGGAGAAAAATAACGACACAAGCATTTTATAACGGTATATAAGATAGAATCCAGCTTGTGAAAATCAAACGTTGCCCCCCTAATAAAACCACATATCAGCAATGCTCTAGCCATAATTTTATTCAGATGGACAGTAAATGTAAAGTAATGATTAACAATAATACCTAAATCCAGCGTAGACTTAACTCTAGTCAAGGGAGAGTTATTAAGATAATAACCCAATTACATGAAGGTTCTACCCCAGTAAAAACTAAGTGAATGACGCTTTTGAAAAATTAGTGGTAAATCATTAGCAATAGAACAACATATGTAAATTATTCATTTTTATGTGCAGTTTTGACGCATCAAGTCCGCTTAAATTCTGCATTTGGCTGATTGTATACAGTCTAGTAGATCGTTTATAAATATAATAAAAAGAAGGGTGCCTAAGTGAGAACCTAATTGCGGCGAAATCCTGAGGACCAGGTAACAGTCAACGGACTAGATATAGCATCAGAGATTCTTATTAACAGAGTACGGTCTGCCAAATATCATTTCAACTAAAAAAAAGAGTATTCCGTTGAAAACCACGTTAAAAATCTTCTGCAATAGACGATCGTGGTTTACCGAATCAAAGGTTTTACAAAACTAGAACCAACTTGATAGTGTTGG
Source organism: Trichopria drosophilae (assembly GCA_030407085.1). Classification (NCBI taxonomy): domain Eukaryota; kingdom Metazoa; phylum Arthropoda; class Insecta; order Hymenoptera; family Diapriidae; genus Trichopria; species Trichopria drosophilae. The sequence goes on along the minus strand of CM059585.1, from coordinate 107,815,154 downwards.
TTAAAAGCTGAAAAGATGTACTCACTATAAAGCAGTACATTTGTCATGATTGAACATCAGCACATAAAACCATGTTGCTCTTTAATAATAAACCGGGAAGAAATTTAGATACTTTAAAAGCAATTAGAGCTTCGAACACTTTACAGAAACAGCTTAAAATTGAGATAGGTCGGTAATTAGTTATGTTATTGTTATTGCCCCCTTTAAAAGACGGTTAAATAAATACTGTTTTCCAAACACGCGGAAATATACCAGAATTAAGCGACTTATTGTAAATGAGCAACAGAGATTGATTAAAAAGTTTGAGCATCTGTTTACAAAATTTGTTGATATCTGATCTGGTCTCAAATTTATATTATGGTCCAAATCAGCTATCACAGATTTCAAAGAGCGAGTTCAAAATCGTGTCACGTCCATATGCGTTTAAAAAGGAAGGTGTATATAGTAAGGAGAAATAAGTCCACAATACCGTAACTATCAGGTGCTATTTTATCTTCCCAGTACATGTTATTAGGTAAGAATGATTGTTTTTTAAGATTATTCACGTAACTCCAAAATGTTTTAATATTTGTCTGAACGGACGATTCTACGTCTGAAATATGCAACTTATAAACCGATCTTAATTAACAACCAATAAACTTCAATTAATAAGAATTTACGTACATAACTGTGTAAAACATGTTAATAAATTATTTAATGAACTCAACCAGTTTGTTTATCCACCGTACATATTTCTGTTACTATAACTAAGAATCGGTACATTTTATTTCAGAAAATTATGAAACGGTAACCGTCAAAAGTTTCCGTTACATGTTTCACAAAATTCCGAAAGAAATGTTTAGTGTTCTTATCTGAAAATTTGCCGTGAACCCACCTACTCCCCCGCTTTGCTCTAAATAATGGCTGTTATTTTTTTTATTTATACGAATTTACTTTTGTCTTATCGATTTTCAATAATTGTTTATTAAGATCGTTATAAATAATGTTGTAACGCACTGTTAAAAGTGAAGACTTATATCGGTACCATATTAACATTAGTGCAAAGTCTTTGTCATGAACGATGTAAGACAACGGTATTAATTTTTCTGTATGAAATGGGTATGATTTATTTCCTTCCGCATACATAATATATGATAATTACATCGATACTCGGTATTCTCGTTCATCATTCAATTTGTGAACAAAATAAGGCGTTACTTTGTCATACCGACCCTTATTTGCCATTTTTCGCTTGTTTACAGTTTGTATATGTTAATCGTTATTTCCAAGAAATTTTAATTCGGCATAAATATTTCAAACACATTCGGGTATCCTTTATTAAAATCAATACCGAAAACCACCAGCTCACACTTGTATGCTTTGCACAGTGGCATAATTTTAATAACATTCTAATTTATAATTTGGAAAGAATATGATTCCTGTCATGTAGGGATGAAAGATAGAAGTTTAATAACTATGAGGATTCACTGTAGACTTAGTAGATAAAAATGTAAACCGAGTAAATATTACGTTTATTAATACGTTTTATTATATCTTTCATTACTAAAAAAGTTGGCTGCAGAAACTGCGTATTTAGAATTATAAATGCCTGGGCTACATTATATATTCTTTCAAATTGCAGTTTATGACTACATTAGGCATATAATTAAACCGAATAATATAATTAGGGCCAATTTAAAAAACTTAAAAAACACGGGGCGAAGCGTCGATACCGGGGTTGAAGTGGCGAATCCTTATTTTTAGAGGTCTCTGAGACGACTATCATAAAATTAAGTGCAAGCCATAATCTTTTATGTTATTATTGTTTGTTTTAATAAAAATAAAATTTCCACGTTGGTGTAATGAACCTCTTCAGATATATCAAAGTTTCTAACCACACTAAAAAAAGAAATTGCTTCTTCGGAAGCTTTGAATACTCGTATTATATCAGGATCACACATTTTAACTTCGTTTTCATGTTACTCAATGCATTCATCAGAAGGGAATTCTAAATTAAAAAATAATCACGGAATAGAGACATCCGGGAAAAAATTTCGCCGCGAAAGTATCCATTTGTACTTCCAGGTACGATATCTCATTATAAACACACACAAAAGGAACCATTCATGTTTTATAAATAAGTCCAAAAAATAGAATAAATATATAAATAGTGATTATTAAACTGCCAAAATGTAAATATTGACCAATCTGAGAACAAAGTGATCATAATGAAAATATTTGAGATTCGTCACATCGCCCCGTTCACCGCTTCGCCATGTCTTCGCTTATGCATTAGTAATTCCCTAGTACAAAATATGACCAGTGTCTGGGCACTTTTTCTACTGATCTTTGTTGAAAGCATTGGAGTCCATTAAAGTCGGCCAGATGTCTTCTTTCTACCAGGGCGGCTGAGAAATTAATTATGTATTTGCTGCATTAAAAACGGAAAATGAAAGCCAATGCGTTAATCGGTTAAATTTATATTATTAAAAATGCAGCGTCGATACTGTCATGATTGGATCAGTTCTTCAGAAAATTAACACGTTTTTGGCTCTATTCATCCTAACCTCATAGTTTATTAGGAACAAATAGAAATCCATGGCATTGTGACAAACGAAAGTAAAAATTTTCGGAATCAGCCAGGTGAAAGTGTAATCTTATTATATGCGAAAGAATAAAATTACACAATTCACATTTGAAAGTAGTGGAAGATAAATGCGGAAGTCCGCGAAAGGAAGGAAGATCTAGGAATGTTGAGGACTCAAGGAGAAATCAGATCAACGGCGAGGACCGGATCTCCGGATCCCGAGGGGATCATGTGCGGTCAAGCAGAAATACCACCCGCAAACCCATCGCCATACACAGGAATTTATATATCTTTATATGCCCAGACATATTTGTGTATACGCACACCTGTACAGAAAGTAACCGACGATCATTTGCAACGGTACTCTCGTATTCGCAGGAGCACGCCACTTTTGCTATATGCGGTGCATGGTCGTTGCAAACGTGCGATGGTGGCACGCGCCGCACCAGGGCAATCTTCAGTACTGAGAAGCACGATGCTTGAAGATAGGATGGTCCACGTCCCTTTTGTTGCTGATAGATTTAGATTGCTACACTGTACTTTGTTTACAATTGTTAATTCGCTCTATTAATTTGTCATTAATTTTATTGATATTCTACTAAATCCGATGTTCCAAAGTGTTCCTCGTATATGACAACTGTAAATAGTGCCATTCAAGTTTGTGCAACTCGTATACTAAACTATAAGAAACAGTTCCCAATACGTAAAATAACGTCTCTGAAGTCAGAAACTCGTCTGAGTTCAGAGATTTGTGCATATTTTTGTTGGGAAATATGTTTTTTGTCAGCGATGGAGTTTATTACTTGAGTTTTTGGATCATTACTGATTTATAGAAAAAATGAAGGCTGAGCTATTTTGAGATCGATGCGAATTCCTTCATGAGAACCATAAAACGGGTGCAGGTAACATCAAACACCAGCGTCGATGGCTCTAGCTTTGATTTGGATTATGCGCGGAAACTGAAAGTTCAATATTTCACAAAAACATGAACATATCATTGAGCGTTGAAACTACTCATCCTAACGGTCTCGTGCATTTATATATCGTAAATAAAGAACGCAATCTGTTTACATTTGCAGCATGTAGATGTTAGAAACATAAAATTATATTACAACGAACAACTTCATATTCATTTGTTTGAAAGACAAGTTTGATGTATTTTATTACTTAAGTGATGAATTTGAAAAATCTAAAGAATCTGAATAGGCACATACTTGATCAAATTATGTCTTAAGTTTACCAGCGTCAAATTGTTAACGAGATACCTTTGTCTACGAATCTCCGCTGCTCGTCAAGGAAGAATACGTATATCACATGAACCATGTAGAAAACAGGTATGTACGCCCTCGTAAAAAGGCAATATAAATTGCTACTGTATGCGAACACGTCAGGTGCTCGTTTAGCTTAGAGTCAGGTAGAATAGAATTATACTTCCGGAGCTTCTGGCCTCGGCTTGCGAAATCTTCTTTCATTCGCTACCACGATGACAGTATAATGTTCACAACGAAAATTGAGGCAATAAAAATTACTTTACTGCTCACTGAATGGTGCTTCTACGAGCATAAAGCAGATGTTAAGATGTCAATTTTTATTAGCCTGTACTCACTTTTCCTTGAAAGGATAAAGATTGTAAGTATGAAAACATTTTAACGCATGCTGAGTGTTAGTCATATTTGCGCGTATGAAAGTGAATTTCTTTGTGACCATTATTTCCTTCAGATTAGGACAAAGTACTGTGTATGGTGTGGATTAAATTCGGCATGCTATTTTCATCGTGAAATCAATACATATAAAATGTAATTATCATGGACTATGGTCCATTGCATCCTGAGAAGTCATACACGCATACCCATGCAGAGATGTGAGCAGCTCCACGCGAGAAGAAAGTGACTCCACAAAATATTTCTCGAGTTTAGTTATGTACTAGGAGTCTTCCGCGGATAATCAGAAAGTTAATAATAAAATTCGTAAAAAGCTGTAACGTAACCTATTTTAAAGCATGCCTCACACATGGTGATGCATTTCAAAGACTAAACGTGCATCATTTCATTTTCTTCGGAGGAATTCCACCGTTGAGGTGAATATTAACATTTAAATACAACATATTCATTAAAATGTCCCTATATAGTACTTTTACGAATGCACAGCAACATCCGTAAATTTACCTTCTCCTCTCCTCGTAACCATTGTTTTTACGGAGTAATCATCATTTTACATCGGTTCCTCGGATCGTTCATCTCGGAATCGCCTATGGAGTGCAGCGCACTTACGTTCATAATGAGATGTAAATCTGGAAGTATTCTGAGAAACCTTCAGTCATAATCTCTATTGCTCGGAGCTCGTCCGAACGCGTACGCCCCAGCATATCCAAGAAGTCCACGGGGGCATTCGCGTTAAAAAATAAAAGATCGATCTAGAGAGGTGCGCATTATAAAACAGAGCTAGATCATGCAGACAGAGATACAAGCAGGTGAAAGTAAAATGGCCACGCGCAATGGTGAGCGAGTTGCAATCTACACGCACCCAAGATCCTCGTTAAATTCCTCAAACGGACAGACGTCGTCCGATTACTTCTGGATAATAGTATTCACGTTGCATTCGTTTTGAAGATTGAAAGTAGAAATTCGAAAGACAATGGACGACAAGATTTCCTTAAATCTATAGATAAGATGGAATAAAATTAAATCTCTAATACCCAAAATATAAGTGTACGCAATGGAACAAAACCTACAATTTCAAACGTTCATTTCAATAATAATGGCTGCTTTGCATCTATTGTGCGTAGTTGCATTCGCAGAATCTGTATCAAACATTCAAACATCTCATCCAGATATCGTATGATCAAATTAGATGTAGTATGGTCACATTGGATCTCGATTATGGCTACATTCATCTTAGAGATCTTTAATGTTTATATCTATCTGGATAGAAATGTATTATCAGATCGTGATACCTATGTCGGATTGTGATACTCATAATATCAGATTTTGATTAAGTTCCCGTTAGAGTTCGTATCAGATCTGGTTGGATTTAGTAAGATATTTAATTGATCTCAATTTTTTGTATCCTGTGATATTAAATTCACTTCTGTCTTTTTCTTGTATATCGTGTAACTCAGAAAAACTTAATGAATAATGCATTATATTTTATTACGTCATGTAAAGACTTTCGATGAATTTGTCCAAACATGCAAATTCGGGGAACTCCCAATTCGACTCGCAATTTATGTCTTTCAGAATTTTGGTTTTGTTTCACGCTGGTACATAATTTTTCTTGAATTAACACTGACAATTTAACATTATTTTAAACAACTGGTAGGATAATTAATGTAAATCAAGATACAGTGTTAATTAAATTCTTGACAAATCGGAGTAAGAGTAATCGTATGATGTAGCGTTGATATTAAGTCGTGTGTAAGCATGTCGCCTACGTAGAATATTCAATAAAACGCGAAATTGCCTAATTTTTTAATGATTCACATCGTGTTTTTCGAATTTATTCGTATGCTTAAGAATAAATTATTTCGGTATACTTATATAAAATCTTCGAACATATTTTTTAATAATGTAAAGCAAAATGGAAAACATTTCACTTCAGTTTAAAAAAAAAATTAAATGAAATTTCTTTTCTTTTTCTCCGAAGAAGGAAGTACGTGAAGCGAATCTCGCTCAAATGAGGATGAAAAAGAACCCATACTCCTTATAACTTTTACCGGTACTACGAGAAGGTAGTACTTGGTAAAGCAGGAGCCTCAGTAAAGGTGCACCATCCATTAATTACCTGGCCAAGAGTTCCACTATCTATTGACCATATGGATACGCATGCGGGCGAACTCCTGGCCACATATTTATCTTTCACCTGTTTTCCCGTGAAGGAGATTGATATCGGTGTACGCGGGATTCTGCTGGTACATCATGATTCGCGAATGCTTTCGTTGCCGGAAATAGCATACGCAGAAAGAAGGGAAATCCCTTAGGGAGTGTACGAGGATGAATCTTTGAGAAAGTCTCAGGAGACAATACGAAAAGATGAAAAGACTTTTATGTTTACTGCTTGATTTCATTTATTGTATTTTATAATTATCAAAAGATTGTTATTAAGGAATCGTAATTTCTGGGTTTATGAAATGCGATAGCCAATTGCGGTAATTGCATTTTTTAGCATTTGAAGCTAAAATTTCAATCGCTCTCTTTCAAAATTCTTTGGATTTCCGAATATGGTTGTTTAAATGAAAATCTTAAAAATGCCATTTTATGATGTTAATCATTATATAAAAAAAATATTTTAAAAAATGTAAAAAATTCAGAAAAAAATATCAGGAACTTTTGAAGACCATCCAGTTAGGGTATAATCCTGCGACGGTCGAATGGTCTACCAATTCAGAAATCGGGAATTTGAAATGCATATTTACCACACTGTTTTAAGTAGACAATTCTCAGTACGTTGGAAAAAGGATTTGGTTATATTTATCGAGGTTTGGTAATAGTTACCGAATCTCATGGTTGCATTCGCGTATCGTAAATATTGTTTTGAATGAAAATATAATATAATATCAATCTAAAATCTTGGCATACAATGCACGATGATACTAAAAATATCTCAATAAGCCATTTGGAAAGTTCAAAAACATTTTTTTTAAATACAGATTTGTAAATTAAGTAATTTCATTTCAAAACTACACCTAACTTATTTAATCCCCGTACGGTCAGACCCCAGATACATAGGGGTAACTAAATGCTTTAAATCGCATCAATTTACATGATCAAAACTGCAAATTAAAAGTGGTGATATAGGATTATCAGGAATATATGTTAACTTATATTAAGAATCTGAAGTCATTTTTGCAATACTTCAAAACGGTCAAATATGCCCAAGGTTGTCGAATTTTTTTTTTAATTCATCAGATCTGGAATTGTAATAAGTATACACAAATATCTCGGCCGCTTTAATTTATATTTATGTAAACACATGTTAATGTCTTGGTAATGTGGTCCTCTTACTAAGTGTGAAATGGCATATTTCATTACAAGTGTGGGAAATGCGATTTCCTGCACGTGAAATGAACGATATTTTAGCTAATATTATGAAGGAAATCCGCCTTTCCGGGAAATATTAATTTTCTGTAATGCAATAAAAATGTCCGCATAGTATCCGGAAAATCAAAATTTCCCCCACACGTATGCGGATATAAGCGTTTCCGGCACTGAAAACGGTGCGGGAAATACGGATTTCTCCCATACTATTAGGAAAAGAAACGAACAATGTATCTAGGAACTCAGCTCACGTCTGGCACAATAAATCAGGTGGTACTTATACATTACAAATTTTTTGTCATTCAGTGCGTAAAATTCGATTTTACGCATTTCTGGTAGTGCGTAAAGTGACACTTTTTTCACTAATGCGTAAAATATTCACCAGTGTGTAATAGTATTATTCGATACTAGTGCGTAAAATACGATTTTACGCACCGTTTTTAACATGCGATTAGATAGGCCGGTGCGTAAAATCGAATTCTTACGCACGCGTGTCGAACGATATTTTTCGATATACTATGCGTAAAATTTGTGCGCCGTTTTTTGTGGGTCAAATATGATGTTACGCACGTGTGACGGTCAGCAGTAGTGCGTAAAATCGTATTTTACGCACTAAAAACGGTGCGTAAAATCAAATTTTACGCATAGTATATCGAAAAATTTCTTCTGCGTAATAGTTATATTGTTTTGCTCTAAATCTTGAACTTCATGATTGGTCCATAAATATTTCTCCACCCACCCTCGCACACATTGTTATTCCTCTTCTTACTATACATGGTCTGTGTCCTACTCCTGTAGATACTTAAGAGTGGGGGACAGCGCTAATTAGCGCCGACGAAAATCCGCGAGCTCTTCAATGTCGGGCGCGACTGTGACATTAGATCACGCTTGTTTATTTTAAGAAAACAATGAGTGTTAGTGAAGTGAATGGTGAAAATGACATCGCGGATGACATTGCGAACGCCAAGGAAGAAGCTTCTTCTATTTAGGAGACACTTCCGATAAAATCGAAATTAATTTATGAAAAATGTTACGATGCGTTTGTTTACCATTTACATTTTTTAATAAGCAATAAAGTTTATTCTATTGTCACAGTTGTCTTATGTATATTCTATATTATAATATCGTCATTTTCTAGATTTTTTGTTTCTTCAGACTCAGAACTTCGTTAATATCGGAGGTGCTTCCGCCCCCCCCCCCCCCCATCCCTCAATGCCCCCTTGACCGAGCGCTCCACTATGCTTCTCACAATCATATAACAATAATACTTATTTGTATCATTGTATTATTACTTATTTGTAGGAATTTTACGCACAACATGACAAAAAATCGGATCATCAACATGTGCGTACAATATACGCCCTCCTGAGATCTCCAGTGAACTCGTGGATCGCTACGCTGCCATCCACTCGTTCGTGTCGATGTCACTAGGTGCGTAAAATCGTACTTTAAGCACTAGTTGTGAAATATTAGAAACACTTATAATTTATACTATTGTTGAAATTTTATATTGCATTAAATCTCGTCAGATTTGATTTTAAATCGTCAATTGTATGTTTCCGCGGCCGCTGATCATGAATCTGATCGGTTTTTATATATTTAAAATGGTATATCCAAAATAAGCAAGCAAAATTTCACAAAACATTTATAATTTTGTTGTTTTTTAAATTTGTGATGTTTTTTAAATTTGTGATGTTTTCTTATTGCGTTAGAATAATTATAATAAATTCTCAAAAATGAATTCTCTACCGCGAGTTGAAGAGGAAAAATATTGAAATTTTGTATGAAATTAAAATGACATTTTTGAGGTTTATTTAAAAAACACTATAAAAATTGGCCATTTTTGTCAAAGGGAAAAAAGATACGTATCTGAATTCCAATATTAAAATACAAATATCAATTTTTACGTTTTTGATCCGAGCAGTTTTAAAAATTTGTCATTTTGACAAAACTTTTCCTGACGAATCCGGACGTACCCCCTTCTTTTATGGAAGCCCTCAATTGACCCGAACATCACTACTTACCTAACATAAAATTGTTGTTTAAATACTAGATGAACGTCTAATGCTGTCAACCAAATAAATAACTAAATGCATGGTATGCGCCAGTAAAACTTTTCCCAACGTTTGGGAATTATCTCATTCATTTATTTTGTCGATTACGTCAAAAATTTACAATTAAAAATTTCGACCCCTACTTAGAGACACGCAGACATATCTTCATAAAATATATGCTTCATAAATATTGATAGTTACTGTGAAATGAATAATTTGCGAATAAAAACTATTCATTTTGGATAATGAGAGCCGATTTGGAGATTATTGTTCTTCATTAGGTACAGCAGAGTACAATCCTTGTTTTTGTGTATTATATGGAATGTTTTAATAAACTGGTGTAAAGACTTCAACGACGTGAGAACTCGTCGACCCGAAGGTGATTGAATCTCTCGTTTCTCGTATCGTTATCCCACGTGTCCGAACGCGCGATATACCAGAAATTCATGAAGTGCCGGGAGATCCGAGATGAAAACCTTGTTCCAGATCGCTATATATAGCGATTTAAAAAAGCGGTGTGCGGTCCAATCGCCTTTAAATCGCACGAAACTCCGTGTATAACCGACGTTTAACTGCCCCGTCACGAAATTCATTTTCCACGAGCAACGGCGCTAACGACGTGATCGATCTCCAAGACTCCAAGGCGTAGATGCGTCCTCGTTCGCCACTTTTTTCTCTATGGATTTATCCTAGTAAAATCTCAACATTTTTCGAGCATCTATGACCGATTTATATATATTCCTTGAGAGATTCCTCGTGAACCTCTTCGGTATACGAGTTCATTACGTTTTCCTCAATTTCCTTTAACGACCCAATGTTTTTTGCTCCAATGGAATTGATAATGTATCTATTCATTTATATATGATGTCTCGTCGTTGTAAGGTCAATTAAATTGTTATCCTTTTCTACTAATCATAACTTGTTCAATTTTAATTTGGCTTATAGCAACATACATAAAATTTACACGGGATTTCTGATGAGTTAAAATTGGTCCTGAGATCGATCATAAAATTCTTTGAAAATGGAAAAGAAAAATCTTATTTATTATGTTGGTTGCTGCTACATTATTAAATATGTATCATCTTGATATTTCTGTATATTCCTCCCTCCGTAATTGCTGTCCGGTCGCGTGCACCTGGAAGGTGGACAACACTAGAGTAATAAAATTACTAATATGTTTAGAGTACTTTGTGTGGATGTCGGAATTATACGGATAATCCGCGTTAATAACTAGAATCTATCACCGATGTTTATACAAAAAAAGTTGAGTATGAAATCGGCCAGGAAATCAAAATATAGACATACTTAATAAAATGCTAAGTTGCCTCTCACACGCAACCTGACAAGTCGATACTTTTTGCCAAAAAGATTGTATTTAAGAATGAAATTCATGAGCGGTATCCTATTCAGTCTTTTTAGCTTTATTTGGAATATGTAGATTTGTTTTATTTTTTATAAAAATTATTTTAAAACAACAGGCAATTACGAGACAATAAGCCATTAATACATAAATGACATCTTGAGTTAATAGCGTGAGCTAATGTCGCCTATTCAACTATGGCAATACCATTGCGTAATAATAAGGAACACAATCACAATGCGTTTCGCCTTTAATAATGCGACTGTTATAATTTTTATTATCAACAGGATGTAACGACTCTGATTCAATAACTTTTTTTAAAATCAGTAACGACACGTTTCAAATCCAGGTGTATCCGATGGAAATAAAAAGGATAACGTTTTTGCAATTTGGTTCATTTGAGAAGCTAAATAAAAAATCATTTTCACCTAGAACCTGTTTTACGTGCTGAATTTTAAGATTAAAATGAGATAAATGTCTTTTTCATTGTCTTCATTTGAGAAGTGTTAAGTAAAGGTTTTAAGTAGGGGTTGAATTTATTTCACTTTTACAATATATTGTAATTCTAAAATAAGTACCAGAAAAAAAATGGATTATATATAATTATATATAAATTGAGATGCAATTATATATAATAATATATAATTATATATGTTTATATACGATTGTATATAATTATATATAATTATATATAATTGTATATAAACATATATAATTATATATTAGCATATATAATTGTATATAATTGACGGCTTTGTATATAATTATATACGTCCAAAATCCATATATAATTATATATAATTATATATAATTGGATCTAATTGTATCAAAAATTGTAACATGTATACAAAAAATGTATACATCCATTACCGTCTTCTTGGGCAAATATTTACGGTTGAATCTGGCCCGAAGGTAATAAATTGTGCAGTGATTAGAAATAATGTATATATACTTGAAGACATTCAATAATAAACACAATTTTAATGTCGAAAAATAATAAATTTTCTTAAATTTTTAATTTTTAAATTTTGTCCGAGGATTTTTTGCAATAATGTTTTCAAATTTTGTCTGTGGGATTTGAAGGTTACATTCAGAAAAAATAGGATCGCTCATCATATTCCCCATGCCTGTTTGTTTTCTTGAAATTGTCATATTACAAACATTCCATCATAACTAAGAGGAATTTTTAACGGTCCATTGCATTATTTTCTGGTTCTTTGTAAGCTTTTTGTCCGTTTCGCATGGAAGTTATTACTTTAACATTACTCTATAAAACCTACTACCCAGGTAGCAATTTCGGAGGTCTGCCGGAGTTAACCACCGACACGGTATTGACCCAGTAATGAAACACAGTACTGATTTATGGAGCAGAATCAGTACTGGCTACACCACCGGTAATGTACTAAACCAGTACTGACATACGGAGTTGAGTCAGTACCGACTTCCGTACCACATCAGTGCTGACTCTATACTGGCAGTCAGTAGCAATGTCCGAAACTTAATATATAGAGAAATGTTTATTATTAAAAAATAATTAGACAGATTAGAGACAAATTAGGGATTCTATTGTGTAATAATTTATATTCAACAAATAAAAGTTTATCCGTAAGCATAACCGGGGTTTTTAAGACTTTTTTTATTTTTACCCCCCATTACTAGTGCTCTCCTCACATCGAAAATTAAAAATAATAGTATACAGCGTTTCTTTTAAGAAATAACGACTATTTTTGTTTCGAACAAAATTTTTTAGCTTTTTAAGTTTTATATAGGACATGGATAAAAAATTATTTCAACCTAAGCAAACAAAATATATATATATATATATATATATATATATATATTTTTTGTTAATCTAACGTTGCAAAGTTTGGATGTATCTTAATCAGTTCCGAAATTATGTTTTGCAACATAGCATGTAGCGTAATGGTTAGCGTGCGTGCTTTAGGATATAAAGGTCGTAGGTTGGATTCCCGGTGGATGCAAAAGCTTTTTTTCATTTATATTTGCGAGTTATTTAGAATTATAAGAAAATGGAGTATAAAATGTGAAATACGTAATGCGAGAAACAACAATAATAAATAATAAATTATTTTTTTTTATTCTCAATAATTATACCGGCAATCAGTACTGGTCCAGTACTAGTCTACTCCGGCAGTCTGACGGTCAGTACTGAACTCCGGTAGTCAGTACTTGATCAGTACTCTGCTGGTGGTCAATTACTACCGGGTAATCATACATATATAGTGATTCATTAGACAAACTTAACTATTATTGTAAATATTCTACATTTTTAAACAATCTTTAATCAACGGTGTCTTATTGGTGGGTTTATTTATTATTCAAAGTGTTTTGTCATCCTGTAAGTATTTATGATATACTTATTTGACGTCTTTTAACATTAAATTCTTTCTAAATTAAATCAGGATGGTGGAGCGTATAGTGAAACGCCCCAGGGGAAAATAAATCGCTAGTTGACTTTTATTTTCGAGTCCGCGATTTTATTTATTGTTAATACATTTTTGCGCTACTTTTTAATGTATTAGATACATTTTATGACTGGGGAGTAAATATATTATTTCTGCAACCCATGAACAACAGTGAACTTTAGGAGCAGCATGGAAAATTGCAGATCATTGCAAAAATAATATCATGTTGGCAAGGACAGAAAGGGGACACGGAAAAGTAACCTCTGGGTGGAGCAAGCTTTGTTCCAACAGAATTGAACTCCAGGAGTAAATTTCTTAGTTACCAATGCTCTGATTGTCCTGTACACTGAGAGAAATGTTTGTTTACAGTTAATGTGATAGCTACGTAATAACGCTAACAGAATTTAGCCTGCAATCCTAAGGTAAGGTACTTTTTCCTAAAGTTACTGTTATCTGAGATTTGGTTAAATTTGTTATGTTAATAGATAATGTAAGAATTTTAATTATTAATGTTGGGATCAGTACGTGAAATGTAGTATGTTTACGCCCTTTCAGTTTCGCCGAAACAGAGATAAACAAACATACACTCGCCCAGCCATTTGATTTTCTGCGAATTCTTCGACGCACTATTCACATTGTTCAAATTAAAGTGTCTGATATAACCATAAAATTCACTAATGTTCGTCCTACAGATAGATTGATTTTTATTCCATTTTATCAGAAAATTATTTTACAAAACAAAGTACACGAATCTTACAAAGCTATAAATTTTAATAACTGTTTCAGTTTTCTGTGTTTGTAAGTAATCATTCCTTTTTATGATCAACCGTGTTAACTAACAAACCCTGTGCAATCAGACCCATTACTTAGCCTGCGACTAGTCGTCAACTTGGACACAAATTGATAGTTCAGCTGTAAGAAACTGTAAACATTTGAAATACGATATTTTATTTGCTAGATTATTAATAAAATGTATTAAAAATACCTCAGTTTCAAATTGTTCCGATTTCTTAATTATTAGAATGTCAACCAACTAAACGAAATAAAGATTCACAATATTCTTAGTTTTTGAAGTGTTTGAAGGAATAAAGGCGTATCTATTTAAAAAACGAACCGAGATATTTTTGTTTAACTGTACTATTTTAGTGTACAAAAATAAGACCACATGAGTTAAACATGCCGTTTCAATCTGATAAAAAATGTAAAAGATAACGTCATAAACTGTACCTCTTTAAGATGACTTTTCTCAATTCCTTCCAGCTTAATTATGACTTGTACTATAGGTTTCCATCTATGTCATCGTGCCTATGTCATATAAAATATCGTATGCACTAAAGGGTAGGGATCTTTTCATGACTCATAATCCATCATAACATAACACGCGCTTTTGGCCTGCACCATTATACTCATTACGAAAAGACCCATTTCTACCCCTAAGTGCATAATATACTAAAATTATTACTAACATAATTGGATTTAAGGGACAAGCTCGTTTCCTAACTTATATATTTTGATAAACAAATTAAAAATATACAGTTTAGGTAAAAAGAGCATTTCTCGAGAAACGCCCTTACTTGTCCATATTTACCTTATTGTCACACGTTGTGAAAGTCATAACTTTTCTTTTGGTGGAATTCTTCTGAGCTTTTCAGGTACGTATTTGATGGGTACAGCGTTTCAATTTGGGACCTAGATATGACGTCAATCGCGGACTAGTCTATAAAATCGAAAGTCTAGTTGGACCCTGGGCTAACTCACTACCTAGGAATATTTATTGTTTGGAATAATGTATTAAACATCCCTGGTAGAGATTTGACTGGTTGTACTAGCTATTATCCTACTGTTCGTTAGAATCTTAGTAGCAATATATATTAGTTCTAGATGAAAACTCGCTATAGAACACTAACATATATTTAGAGTGACATAAAGCAATAAAAACTAAAACTATCATATTAAAATTGTATAATAGGTAAGGATCAATCGATTGAACAAAATCAACAGATGTAAACAATTTTTCTTTTGAAATGAAGCTTTGATCTTCACAAGAGCTTTGTAAACACTCGCGACAGCATGTGCAGGCGAATCAGCTGAGAGCAAGCCGCCATATTGGGCGTTCGATCGAGAGGTATTCGAGATTTTCAAATCGAATCGAGGTCGATAATTTGTAGGAGCTTGTCGCACTCATGTTAAACTATATTAGCTGTCTCAATGTCTCGGGTCTCGGTAGATTTACGCCAGAATTCATGTCATTTTTAGTAGGACTGCTATCCATATTATAGAGCTTTCTATAATATAATACAGTTCCTAGCCAGATCATCAAAATCTAGGATAATTTTGGGCAGATTCTCGTTACCATCTCTACCAGGGATGCTAGTTCCGTGTTTAATTTAAAATGTAAATAAAAATATGTCACAATGATGGTACTCCGAATATGTCTTGTTAGAAAATAACATTAGGGAACCGTTTGAGATGAATTAAAAATGAAGACAAAGTTCATTAATATTATATACATTTGTGTAACACGTATACGACTGTCTGCGATATTATAAAATCTTACTGTATTAATGAATTATGTCCATTTAAAAACTTCAAGTATAACGTGTCGTTTATCTTCTCCGATTTAATTTCCTCGCGACTGTATTCAGGATGAAGGCAACCTACGTTCATTCGCCTATTTCGCGGTTGAAAGTGAAGGAAGGACCACTGACCACGTATTTCTCTCGGTGGCTGGCGTCCTAATTGGAATTTCTGCTGAATGTGTATTTGTCGTAGATCAGTCCGTAATATTCGCTACGGTTCGATCTAGCATCGCGGCGTTGTGGGCGGGGTGGTCCAGAGAAAGCTTTGCGGCCTCTCTAATTTCGCGCGCACGCATTTGCGCTTCCACACTTCGACACATTTTCAGACTACATGCGCGAATCATTCAATACCGGCACACTCTTTTATGGAAAATTGAACTTGATTACTATTTCTGTTTCTATGTAATTTATAGCTCCGTGTTGAATTCGAGATTGAAGACACTGTTGCATGTATGATCAAAATTCATATCCATAGTTAGAAAAATGCACTTTCCTATGTTCTAAAATATTGATATTTTCCAGGTTATGTCTGCAAACGTTGCACGAAATACGCAAGTGATTCTTGATTTTCATTTTGAATTGCTATCCTGATTTAACTTGGAATCAGATACTTTCTACTGAGTATCATTCCATGTTAAAACAAATTCTGTCACCATTGAATGTATAATAAAATCCATTTGGTTAGAATCCACGTTTTTTGAAGCGCATGAATTCAAGTTTTGAGTAATCCGTTTGGACTTAAAGTTTAAAACAGTCCTCTCCGACTTCCTATGAAACACTTGTATTCTACATGTACCTTTAGTGATTGTAGTTTCTAGTTCCGAACTTCTCTACTACAGCACGCTGTGTATGTCCTGCTTCACGGGCAGGATATAGATCATACAGCAGCCGCACATTTAAACACGTAATTGAATATTTATTTAACAAAACACTGTCGTTCTACGAAATATTTTAAATTAATTGTAAACGAATTGGTTTGCGATTAAAAAATCAATTTTCCATGTAAAACACATGTAGATAACGCGGTGGATATACTAGTTTATACTGTCACACTTTATGTGGAAGCGAGGATGAGGCAGTTTGTGAGAGAAGAAATGTCTAAAAAGAAAACATTAAATGTGCTAAAAAAGAAAGCTACAAAACTGTGTGAAACATAAATTATTGCATTATATTCTATTATGTGCCTTAGAATTATTCTTTCGATAATTTGAAGTTAAATTTTGTTTCACAAATTTTATTGTTAATAAAATTTTATATTTTTATATTTCATTACTATATTTCATACTTGACTGTGTTATGTAACTAAATATTAATACTGCATTTTTAAATACATATTCACAAAATTATGTTTCTTCAGTGCTTACTCCCTTCCTCCTTAAGTTCATCTATCTAATACATTCATATGGATTTTCGAATATTTGAATTCGGAAAATTTGTTTGCGTTGGGTTTTATATTGTATATTATTTTATATGTATATATTTCTTTTGTTACAAAGACAGAAGAAAAATAAATGTTACGTCCATGTGAGGCATTGTTAATATTCATATATATTATTATTACTTAGTTTAATTATTTTCCGTTTGTTGGAAATTAACTATTTACATTATTTATTTATTTATATTAATGTACATACTCAATGTATATATTATATGAAAATAAATGTCTCATAAACACATTTTGACGTTGCACTTCGTAAGTAAAAATATTCTTATCAACTTTACAATGTATTTTTCTATTCCTTTTGCCGAATTCCATTTGACTAAATTTGAGCAGGTTGTGTGCAGCGCGCTCTAATAGTGAGCTTCCGCGGTAGAAACATTAATCGCTAAGGCTCCGCGGTCCGATCAGGAAGTCGGAGAGGGCTGGTTTAAAACATATGACATTCCCACAGTTAGTTATGTCCTCGTGCTAAATTACAATGGAATAGGACTTGCGCTTGATACTGCTTATGCGACTCTCTGGAAAATTGTGGCATCTGTTTTGAGGTAAATTTCGAAGAGACGAACTAATCCGTACGATGTCGCTCCCATCGCCTTTACCCCCTACCCTTGTCAGTTATCCACCGTCACTCTCGCCAAGTTAAATTTCCCTTAGCCTGTCACATTCATTTTTCTGGTCCTAACAATTCATATTGCGGGATTTAATATATATAAATTATGATTTCTAGTTTGACACATTTTTAAAGTCCATATCAGAATCACTTGAGAGACATAAAGTGCTCGCATTCATTAACATCATGGTATCGAATTCACGAGAGAGTTCGTTTCGTTGTGCTGCTCTGCCCGCAGACATGGAACATTCGCCTGGAGCAGCCGAGAGGCGTGTGCCGTTTTTTTGTCTTTCGTTTTTTTATCGTCGGAGATCGAGAGAACCACCAACGTGTATCCGGAGATACCTGTACGGCAGCACTCGGGAATTTAGCGATTGCAACTACGCACACACAAGCATGAGCAGATAACGTCGCAACAGTGGGCATTTAAATGTCGTTAGATCCGCATGTCTGACACGGGCGAACCGCGAACGCTAGGTTTTAGACTCGTATGCTAGTGATGGGGAGCAAAGAAAATAAAATTTCAGGCGACGTCGATCGCTGACTACAGTGAATTATAGGTTCTCTGTACGGAAGTAAATTCTTACTTTTACTATGTCTTGAAATTAAAGAATGCACTTAGGATGAGCTTACAAAGTTCTCACATTAGAAAGTGAAAATTAGTGCACTTTCGTTTGAAATTAGTCGTATTCTTGTAAGAGGAAAATTAAATTCTATTTCACCTTATTTTAAAAAGAATTATTTAATTTAATAATCGTATCCGGTGTATTGTATACTATATTTTAATGTTTGTATGGAAATGGTTTTTCATCTTCAGCCTAAGAACGTTTTTTAGATACCATTTTCGACGCCACGGTCGTATAACATATATGTTCGGTAAAAATAGACAAATATACGTTTGGTGGTGTTAATACCAACTTGATGTCATTAATGTCTTTAAAAAGACCGCAAAGTGCGCCTCGTATTTCGGAATTAAGTTGTACAAGAGTGTGCGTAATTGCTGTACGTCCTATATGTCTATCTTGCCTCCTCGCACATTCATCGCTTGGAGACTTTGCAAGTACATCCTTCTTGCTTTCATATTTTCACCAGGGCGTTCTTTTTAGAAAGTCTTATTAGGCGCTGGAGTAGCGCGTACGATTATATCCTATAAAATGTGAGGGAAAGCCTTGGCAATCGAGGAAACGGTAGCTGGGCTTACGAAAAAGGCGAGGTTAAATGGATTCGTTCATACACGCGAAGGAGAATAAATGAAAATCGAGCTTACGCTAAGGTCAATGAAACTGATAGCGATGGAACTGGATATCGCAAGCGCTATCAACTTCATGAGTTCAGATAGAAACTGAAGCAATGATACCGGCGATAAATGATTTATTAATTTGTTTAAATTAATCATATTAATTCTACAATTTTTATTTTAAATCATAGAAGTATAATAACAAAATTTACTAAACAATTTGGACTCGTGTAAATCTTTAGTCTGATCTCGGTTGTTAAGTTAATAAAGCCTTTTTCTTCGCCGTTAAAATTCCAAAAATAATCCTGCAAACATCTTGCATGATTCATTAAAAACATTTAAATTACAGCCTATGGTTTTTCATTGGTCTTTGCCTTGCGAACGAATGTGGTACTTTTAGGATCATCTGTTAGGTGGAAGACATGCCCTGAGTTATTTCAATATATGAATAAAAATACACCATTTAAAGAAGCCAAATTGTAATGAAAATTTCCTCCTCTAAAGGTTATAATTCAAATCAAGTTATGTGTTACATGTTTCAGCTTTGTCGTTTCAATTATATGATTGCCCAGAAGAAATCATGAAAATTAAATGCATACAATGGTGTATTTCATGCTTACGAAAGACATAATAAGTGTCAGTTGGAGAAATTCTTTGAGAACATTTACAAATACAAACGTTTCAACGAATGCCGGAAATCTCTATAGAGCAACGATTTTACATGTTTACATCCTCAGGTATTTTACCCGAACATTGCTCCGTGGTCACGCATCGTGTGTGAAACTAATACCGAATACTGGCGAGAAATGTATTCGCAACTCTGTCACGAGCTGGCTCGACCTAATGTGGCGCAAGACATTAATTCACGTACGATTAACTTGGAAATACGGATCCTTTGAAAATTTCGGCTTACTTCAAGGTATACTTAACTATAAGACTCGCTATTGCGAGTCAAAAAATGCTGAGCATATCCTGTGATTACCATGACGTAAGACGCAATTAAGCAAGTTGACGTACTTACAGCTTCATCATTGACACGCACGGGAATGGATACAGATACAATTCGCTCGACTCTTTCGCAAATATAACGATCGAAGCCAATACTGTTCTTATCTGCAAATATGTAATTTATACAACTATGCCGAAATTTTCAATTCAATATCTATTATAATTTATGATTCCGAGAAACAAATTTTCCGTATATGGATCAGGCGTCGAACGGCAATAATTCATCAATTTGTAATGTTTTAGTTACAAAATACAAGTGCTTTCCACCAATGAAAAAGAGTTGTGGGTGCCATAACTTTTGTTAGCTGATACAAAACTTCATCTACTTCGCTTTAGGGATCTTTGCTAATATGAAATTTTCTGTAATACAGTTTTGCTTCTACGCATTCATGACAAGATTTCTAGCTCAATGTTGCACTAGCCTCTTGTTATTTTGATGAGATGTCCTTTGTTTAAAATTATTCATTTTTGTTCTTTAACATTCCGTATCAGTTACACTACCACGTTTACAGAGTCGGAGAAATACGGCATCAGTTGTTTTCTCTTCCATACTCATCACAAAGTTATTTGTATTAATGCGATATATAGATTTTCAAATTCATTAAGCACACTATGTCATTCCGTATCGTGGCTCTATCTACCAATTTCGCATGTTATTAACTAATAATAAAAGTTTAGGCTAGGAGCCTTGAAAAGTTCCGCCGAAAAACGTGTGAATCAGTTAGTCGAGTTTCCAAAAAGGACGCTGGTAATGAGTCGACAATTTAATTTTCGAAATACTCCGACACACGTGCTGTGATCGCTAGTAAAAATAAAAGTAATTATTTGTTGTGGAATTTGAATAAGGTGGAACATCTCGCGCTTTCTGTGTCGCACCGTGCATGTGTCATGTTTTTTTAAACCAATTTGAGAATAAAAAACATTTTGGAAAATTACTATAGTCTTTTTCACTGACGATCCCCGGACCATTTCTTCAGCGTTTCGATCAGAGGATCATTCAAGGGAAGCAGTACGAATGCGCATACCTGTTATTTTTCAAATTTAACCATACTATTAAATGAATTACTTATTGACAGATAAAGTGCAAACGCCTAATTGACCACAATGTATAATAAGACTCTGTCACTTACAATGACTTAAGCCAGATACAGGATAGCGCAAGAAAATGAAGACATCCAACCATCTCGACGTCTTAAGGCATAAACTTGGACTTTCAGTTGAACAACTCGGAATTTGTATTTAAGAAGGGCGCCGGCTCCGAAATTCTTTTCAAACAGATGACTCATGCATATGTCGATAGTTTCACCTTAAATTTAAGTTAGCAGTTCTGATAAGATATCGTATCATTGCCAAACACACACAAGCGCGCGCGAATCGTTGTGCTCAATAAATTAGGACAATGCAAGGCATGATCGACTTTGGCATTGAAGATTCTAGCTGGACATGCCAATAACTTGGGATGCAATTTTACAACATTAACTAGTCAAACTATTTAGTTTCGTCAACTTCCTCCATCACCGGAAAATATCGGTTCATGATCAGGAACTTTATTTACTCGTACTGTCATGTTAGGATTAATTTCATGGTGGTAAAAAATAACCCTGTAATATATTGTAGAACTATGAATGTTTCTTCAGAGAAGATATATTATTTACTATTACATAGTATCTGTAATACCTATTACATAAATAGATTAATACTTACTAATACATATTGACATGCTCAATTCAGAATTTCTGCAAAACACCGATAACGTTTACACCAGTGATAGGGACAAAATTTTTCGTCATAATGAGTACAAAATTTGAGTTTACATGTCAAATTTAAAAACTCCAAAGGTTTGGAAACTCCTACCAAATTCGGGTATAAAATAGAATTTTACAATGACTATGACGAAAAATGTACATTATGCACGAATGCAGTTATCACTAATCCACATGACGATCATATACTGTTTTTTTGTTGGGTCTGTTGGTTTGTTGCGTCACATTTTCCATTTAAATGGTAAATGACAGCTTTCCGCACATTTTTAAGTGCGGAAAACTAGAACTTTTCGCAGTGTTTGAAAAAAGTCGAAAAATAAAGATTCCAAAGATAGAATAATAGCGAGTACGTAGAACAGGGAAGTGAAGTGATAAAATATGCAAATAACGGGTATAGGACGTTTCGGCCCTAAGATGTTTGTGGTGTTTGTTGCGAGAATTATTTTAGAGCAATTTTGGAATACTAAAGTAGGGGAAGCGGAGAAATGGGAACGTGATGAAAGTTACCTAGCCTAACTAAAGTCCGCCCAACCGTCACGAAATCCAGAATGTTGCAGAAACGTTTTTAAAACGTTTCAAAACGTCCCAGAAACGTTTTTAAAACGTTAAATGTCTGCAACATTTAAAGAACGTTTTTAAAAAGTTTTATTCATGTTCCAGACATTTAACGTTTAAAAACGTTTCTGAAACGTTCTGGAATGTTTTAAAAACGTTTTTGAAACATTCTGGATTTCGTGCCGGTTGGGCGGCCACCATAAATGCGAAATGTCTCATCTGCTTTACTCAAATGTTTTAAATTTTATATTTATTTCGAATGTTTTGTACATTGAGAGAAATGTTTGTTTGCAGTCAATGTCATAGCCTCACAGTAAAGCTAACAGAATTTGGATTTTGATCTTAAGGTTATGTACTTTATTCTGAAGTTACCGTAATCTGAGATTCAGTTAAAGAGTGACCCCACAATATGCCCGTTTTTTAGAAATCGAAATTCGGATTGATTGTAGTGCCAAAAGTTAAGTTATGGTGAGATGAAAACAAGAAAAAAAATGAAGTTAAGAGGATATACTTCCTTCTCGAGTAAATAGGGGGTCAAATATGTTAAATCATTGCGTTTTTTATAGTATCAGCTGTATCGAGTATTCTGATATAATGACAAGCCGTCTCGAGAATATCATATTTTTAAAATAAATTGTGAAATTGTGTAAGTGTGTATGTCCCAAAGACCCCTTCACACATACTCTCACACTCACACACAATGAATGGGAAAGAATCTGAAGTAAGTGTAAATACTACATGAGGTCGATTTACTTGACCGTCTATCGCATCCATATTACATACACATACCCAATTACCCGGGCACGCTCACTCACAGACACACGTAAACACACATGCGCACACACACACGCGCACACAATTTCACAATTTATTTTAAAAATATGGTATTCTCGAGATGGATCGTTATTCGAAATACTCGATACAGGTGATACTAGAAAACGCTATAATTTAACATATATGACCCCCTATTTACTCGAGAAGGAAGTTTCGTCCCAAATTGCAATTTTTTTCTTGTTTTTATCCCACCATGACTCAACTTTTGGCAATATAATTAATCGGAATTTTAATCGCTAAAAAACAGGCACTTTTTAAGGTCTTTTTGGGGTCACTCTTTGTTAAGAATTTTAAATATTAATGTTGGGAGCATTACATGACATGTAGTATATTTAACCGCTTACAGTTTCGCCGAAACAGAGGATAAACATACACATGCGCAGTCTTTCGATTTTCTCCGAATTTTTCGACGCATTGTTGACATACGAGTTAATATACAATATCTTTGCTGGCATGCAAGAAAGTGCTGGTATCTTATTCACAAGGGTACATGTCGTTTTTAACTTTACAGTTACTGTTACAACTTTACAGTCAATGTAAGAGCCTTGAAATAAGCTTACATTACGTATTAGTAAATAATTTTTATCAGTGTAACATTCGTGGGAAAGTGAGGGGGGGGGGGCTCAGGATGATGTCCGAATTGTATTACGTGGGGCGAGGTAGGAGCCAAAAATGGCAAAGCGTTACATGGTTTATTTGTGGATAACCCTCTACAAAAAAACAGTCTGGCGCAAAAGCGGTATATTCAAAACGTCTTCCTCCGACAAATAACTATACGTGGAAAAAATAAACATTAAGATGAAACTATAGTTTGTGAAAATCCCACAGGAAAAGGGTAAAATGACGAATGGAAAGCGTCGGACTGCGGAAAAAGAAGGTATAGATGGAAGAATGTAAAAAAACTGGAGAGAGAATTAAAAATATATAGAGGAAAGATAAGTAGGAATAACAAGAGAACAAGTGGAAAGGAAAAGAAGGGAGACGGAAGAAAAAGAAGGGAAAAACGCAAGGTACAAATGAATGAAGAATCCGAATAGTTCGGATGAGGAGAGTAAAAAAAATAAAGCAGGAACAGGAAATGTGAGGAATGGAAGATGGAACCAAGACGGAAAAGGATGTAAGAAAGAGTCTAAAAATACACTAAGGATATTATTTTGCCATCGAATTCCTTAGAATTTATGTGCCCAGGGCAAGGCAACCACGACTCGGATCAAGAACACAAATGTTATGTCTATTTTTCAATTGTGAACTCAGAAAACATGGAGTTTTGGAATCTCTCGAGTGTTTTAAAATGTGTTCATGTACACTATAATATTAGCTATGCCTTTGTTTTCAAATTCGACTTTGATCGAATTATTTACATTTACAATCATCGTCAATAGACGTTTATCAACCTAAATCATAGATATAAAGTGGGTTTTTAATAATTTTACCCCCGGGTTGCGAACTTGATTCTTACACCCTGAGTAGAACAAATATTTGCATGTCATGGTGTGCAAGATCGAAACAAAAGTAGCCCAGGATTTTTTGTACCCCAAAATGTTTTTCAATTTGATTGTTCGAAGGTATACTTT
Organism: Trichopria drosophilae; assembly: GCA_030407085.1. Taxonomy (NCBI): domain Eukaryota; kingdom Metazoa; phylum Arthropoda; class Insecta; order Hymenoptera; family Diapriidae; genus Trichopria; species Trichopria drosophilae. Next base: position 107,790,114 of record CM059585.1, on the reverse strand, counting down.
GTTAACAAAGAAGTAACCAATATTGGAATCGTCGACCTCGAAAGTATCGAAAGTGAAACCAGTTGAGGGATTTTTGCCGACACTGTCTCACGTCTGTGTAAAAAGGCCGCATTGTCGATCGGAAGCTTCGCCTTTCTTGATGACCCTGAAAGATAATGAGGGCACTTATTTTCATCAAACAATCGCTCATTTTACTCTCTAAACTTCTTGCAGTGAAAAGTGACGATAATGGAGTCATAATTCCGTTATAAAAGATGATGACTGAATATTCATCCATTTGTTATTGTCCACCATCATTAACGTTTGAACATCCTCGTAAAAATAGCCACAGTGGTATTGTTGCGGTTGGTAAACAATGGTGTCAGATTTTTGTAATTCAAAATGGCGGCTGATAAACGATGAAAATTGATATAAAAAAGAAAATAGGGTTTTTTCATATGGGTTTATATCCTCTTATTTTCAGTGATGCTATATTTCCAATTCTGCAAATCGAAAAGGAGATTCGACGTATTAAACACGTTTAACATTTTTAAATTGCATGTACCAGATCAGTATTCAGCAAACATGCCAAACCCCTTAAATATTTTTGTGAAGATTTTCAAACGTTTTTATTTTCTATACGCCATTTGGGAATCACCATAGCAGTCGCCCTCAAAGCAGTCATTTTTTTATATACTAATTAATACTATCATTATTAGTATTATAATTATTGACAACAGACACGTGAGTTCAATTACGCGTACGTCATATGATTTACACAATTTAAGCGTTACGTGATACGAGGAATTTTCTCCTATCGATTCGTTGTTGTCGAGTTTATTTATCGGGCACCGCTCGTTTAATTTACGAGTTTTCGAGTCAGACCCGAGGCTGTCGGAGAATTGCTTACCAAACGCGCAATGAATCACTAGCAGCGAAATGGTTTTGAATCGAGCGAAAAAAAATGGTTCCGGATACGCGCCCGGGAGACCGTGCACTTGCGTCGTCGGCGGCCAGGTGTGGACGAGCCTTAAGATAGTGTTCGCGTGGCGGGCGGCAGTCGCGACCCACATCCCAGACTGCAAGGAGATAAAGTGCTCCTAGAGTCCGCTCCCCGAACCAGTGGTTCTCAACCCGACCCCGCCTCTATTTTAGAGATGGTCATTTCAACGGTTTACTAAGATCCTTTTTTGAGATACTCTAGTCACGGAACTAAAAATTTCGAATTTCAATTTTCGAAGTCCAATGCGAACGAACACGGAGAAAAATGACTCCGCTGGATTAGCCGATTCATATCAGCTAAAATTTTCGGCTGGAATTGCCGAAAATATCTGCAATTTTAGCTGTTTTGATTCCGCTAATGTAGCCTTAACCCTACTCAATTCGCGCTTAGATCTAAATTTCCGCTACATTAGCAGATTTGTTCCGCTAAATTTGCGGACTTTTTCAGTAAATTTAGCTGAAATTATCGGCTATCCCTAACGGAATTCCAACAGCTATCCCTATAGGATAAAATTGGTAGAATCTGCGGATTTTTCGGCTGATTTAGCCGGTTATTTTTCTCCGTGAATGATCATGACCACTATGTTATTTTTATCTTTCAACACCCCATCAGTCACTTGCGGACACCAGCATGCCCTTGCTTCTTTTTCAGAATAAATTGGTACCTGAACGAATTACCAGTCACTACTATTTGCCATTTGAACTACAACGGATTAGTGGTCGCTGGAGTTGCAGATTCACAATATTCAAAGTGGTGAACTAAAAATTTATGTCGCAAATTTGGAGTTCACCAATTTGAATATTGTGAATCTGAAACTATATTCCTGACAAAAGTTGGCATTAAGCCGGCTTTCTGCCAACTTTCGTTACTAGGGTATGATATTTTGTAATGTTTAGCATATAAAGGGTTTTTGAGAATGACGATTAGAAATCCGATGTCGGATTTTCATAATGTGATTGTTTGTATAATACGTCCTTTGAAGTATAACATGCTCTCATGGATCGACGGAAATTCACCTGGGTCTGAAACATTTACTCTACGTTTTCGACAACACATCAAATACCCCAAAACCACCAGAATCAATTTCTTCAAATATATTTTTATTTTATGTCCGCTACATTAACTCTGCTATTATGACCTTTATAATCTGATGACCTGTGCATTAGCAATGTCCTTAAAACCAGTTGTATACCCAGTAGCAGACGAAATTATGATTTTTCAGAATCATATTTTTAAAAGTAGGCCTTAAAATTACGATAGGTACATGAGCACCGCATTAATATGTGTTACAAGTCCATACAAAATACCGTGCTCAATTCTTCCTGTGTCTTCATGTGTATGAAATGGAAATCCATTTCTACAACGAGAGCAATAGAGAGCTGCGTGATCCGATATCGCTCCTAGCGGTGCCTAAGGAACTTACATAGCAAATAAGCTGACCTCCTGGTACAATTTAAAATAGTAACGGATACAAATATTACTCTTCATAATGAACCATACAGTACTGGTGTTTACAATATTAAGATGTCTGAAGATACAAACTAGTACTCCTTCAGCTACATCGTAGACTGTACTCATTACCATATTTTTATAGACTTTTTGGAGAATCCATTTTTCTCCGTGTATACTGATTTTACCATGTTATTTTAGTAATTTTAATTAACCCTTTGAAGCATACATTTTGCTTTACTCTGAAAATAGCTGAAATTTGTTACTCGGGAGTTTTCGGAGCCTCTGATTACGAATCTGAACTCAGATTTTCAAAATTCAAAATGACGGATCCAATATGGCTGACGGAATAGCAAAAATTTACGTGATCGAGGTTAAAAGTGGTTACTTGGGGATTTTCGGGATCACTGATTACGAATCTGACCTCAGATTTTCAAAATTCAAAATGGCGGATCCAAAATGGCCGAACGAAATGTAAAAACAAGCCAGTGTCACCCTATATTTCAGTGGGTCATATTAGATCCGCAATTTTGAATTTCGAAAATCTGCGGTCAAATTCGTAATCAGTGACCCCGAAAACTCCCGAGTACCCAGTCTCGTCAGGTTTGAGTGCCATTTTCTTCTCCACATATATTCTCCGTAAAAAATCCACCATTTTTACACTTTGTTTAATTTTTTAAAACAATATAACATGATAATTTATTAAAAATATTGATTTATTTACGTTTCCTAACATGTTGTTGAGGCAAGGAAGCAAAAAATTGCAGCAAAATTAATTAATAATTACCTTGAATATGTAAATAATGAATTACAAAAAGGTGTAGCATATATGCTTCAAAGGGTTAAGAATGATTGTAATTCAACTATTTTAGTGTGATGAAAGGACGGCCTACCTCTTCCGATATACGCGTTGTAGTTACTCTTTTGGCCGCCAGATTGGGATATGATTTTCGCACCGTGATTCAAATGTACATTCAAAATTATATCTGAAAACGTACGCCACATCATCAGGTACATTAATTACGCGGAAAAAAATCTTTAGGAAACTCCTCTGAAAAATGAAGAAAAATTTGCCGAAAAAGTTCGGCGCCCGACATATAATAAAATTTACACTAGTAACTTTGGCAATATTTGCTCGACTACTTTGGTGACATTGACGGACGTATCTGAGTATATGATGGGTTATTGGAATGAACAGGATTTTTAATCATCCTGATTTCAATAGTATGTTTCTTGACCGCTAGTAATAATTAGTGTTGAAAAATCTGTTAGAGATTTTTTCAACAAAATTCTTGGTAAGGTCTGTCCCATTAAAAAAGAAATTAAAAAAAAAACAATATTTATTGACGACGTTTCGGCGGTATGATGTGCACCCTCTTCAGTAATCTATAAAATATATTTTACAATTTGAAAAATATACATTAAATATGAAAAAAATAATGCCGAAGTTTCGATTGGGCACTTCTACTTGACGCATTTCAGTGGAATTTAATAAAGATTTTTTCCGTGTACTATTATACAATTCAGAATCGGTTCATCACTTCGTAATTTTGAGATATTGGAGACAATTGAGCTTGGAAAATTGTACTTAGGCATTTTCGGTTCGCTAAGTACAAAATTTTAAGAGTAATGATTAAGTAGAAATGTCGTTGAGATAAATGTCAAAATTTAAACTGACCCTAATAATTTTCTAAGAAAAAATCTGAAATTTTCGGCAATAGCTTATTTTGAAGGGTGAGAGTTATACTAAATGATGGGACGTAATAAAACAGAAATTCTACGACTCAAAAAAAGTAACTGGGAATATCAGAACTAAACTTGTGAGCTACAACAATTAACTAGTCAGCTTGGTTTGTAGTAGATTATTTGTTACATTTATTTATTGAAACCATTAGTTTTGACGTATTCACAATTTTAAATGGCTACAACAAAGTATACATTTTTGTTAGCATCTACCTTGTTTAATGATGCCATGCATTATTTTTATTGAATTCCCTCGCATTTGTAAGCTTTTTTCTAATTAATCCGCAAAGAAAGCTCTTTACGTCAGAATATGTTATAAGTTACAACTTCGGTGGCACTTAAAACCTGCACCCGTTTTCCTGAGCGTAATGTGCAAATTACACTTCTAGTAAAAAATTTAAATTCTCCTTCTGATTTTTAAGAATTAAGAATTATTAAATTTGTTTACACAAGAGATTGTGTTGGGATAACTACCGAGAGATTAGTCTCTCTGGGAGCAATTGCAAAAAGTTTTAATTTGAAACAATTGTTTGTTGGTTTAATAGACAATTAGTGTTTCCAAATAGTTCTATTCGTGATTGCTGAATTATAGGCTTTGTGCTTATTTCAAAATTGTGCCGAAATTACATTTTCCAAAAACAAAAACCGCAATCACCGCAATGAAATGGATCTGTCTTTTAGGTTCATAGTTACTTTGATGAAATACGAATAATCATCTCTTGCGTAAAAAAATTTAATAATTCTTAATTCTTAAAAATCAGAAGGAGAATTTAAATTTTTATTTTATTTTAATAAAATAAAATCTAAATTTTCCTTAAGAAGCTCTTTTTGAGGTAAATCACTTACACTATAATGAAGTCTGAAAAGGATTATCTGACCAACATTACATACAATGTTCGAAATAGTTTTCTATATTATACTTTTCTGATGATATCTGGTCACCATGAATAGTAATTTGTATGTTACTGTTCTCAACAACCCTTTACCACATCAACATTACTTTACATATTACATTACATACAACCTTACGCCTTTTTAAGAACACAATTTCGGTGTACCCTGAAATTGAAATTTTAGGGTTGACATAAATAAACAGAAGGTTCCTGTTATTTCGGCAATTCATAGATTAAAAATTCCAGTTGCGTTAGTTTTCATGGCGTTTTAAAGGCAGGAAAATTAAAAAACGAACTTGTTCAAAAACATAAAAGTAGCTCACCCTTCAAGTGAGGTTACGTTATTCGGCAATGTTATTTCGTATAAATATTTTAAGTTACACAGTGAGTGTATTTTTCATGACCATACTCCACGTTAGGAGATTTCTCCATATTTCCATATTCTGCATGTATAATTCCTATAATTGCGGATATCAGCGTATATTATTCGGTAGTTATCCCAACACAATTGCAGACCCGAATGGGAATACAAGTCTATTCTACGGACTAAAGATGTTTCTGAATCTTTCGAAATTACATTGACCTCTCCTACAGTAAATAGTCTGAATATACGGCGCAGAGGTGCATTTTTAAAGCCGTTGGACATCTAGAATGGTACGCCCGCCCATACATCCGTAAGCATTCTCTTCTTACGGTTGTTAAACGCACTAGGGATACCGCATGTCTGAACTACAGGCGTAGGATGTCTTTGCGAAGTCACTTTCTTATATACGTGCAGTTCATTAATGACTTAGTACTTTTCCTCCAGGGATTTGAGCATTTATAAATGACTTCTAATTAGCAAACTAATATTGTATTTCCCTGGTGTGATATTGTAACAAAATGTCTCGAGATTTATTAAAATCAATTGATTAAGTCAACGAGATTATAAAGAAACTAGATCTTATAATGTCACGATGAAAGAGATATATAACAATAACTCTTCAACGCAACGACCGGATGTGTAGAGTATTACGTAAATAAACTAAATAAATTATTATAAAATACTGTCACTCTATGTTGAAGTGGAAAACTATTAGATGGTCATTGTGCATGATATACATAGGATTATGACTCAGTTTTGCATATGATCTTCGTTTTTCATCGATTGCTCAATGTGGTCGGCAGAAAGGCAAACGCATTACAGGTATTAAATTAACACGTGCACCGCCACACCACAGACATCACCGCGCTAGGAAGAGTGTTAGCGACCCGACAGTCCTCGGAGGCGTGTCGACACTCCATTTCGACATCCAATACATATTATCGATAATTAATCTACCGGAATATCGCAATTTTTGTGCTACGAAACAGGCTTTAACCTTTTAATTATAGGTTCGCGCGAATGAAAATCAGAAGCTTACCACGGCGAATTCCACTAGATAACTGATGTATAAGCGTACTCGCTCTGATATAATGGAATAAAGTCTCCAAAAACAATTAGGTGATTGTCGATAACACTTATCTATAAAATAGTTACAATTTGCTGTAATTTACTTAAATAAATATTGCTGTATCTATTGGGTATATTTCTACATCCTTCGCTCAACTTTCCAATGTTATTTCTGTATACTTGTTACTCTGGAGTAAGCTATAGCGAACTACACTGCTACCAACATATAGGAAAGCTGATTTAAAATACAATGCGCTGTGGCATTGTCAAATTACCAAATATTTTTGCCTTTTTAGAGTCTTGAGCATCTATAGTTGCCATTTTCGTTGGCATTCCATGTCATTTTTTTTCAATAATGGCGATAGCCTATTCGCCAGAGGAACTTGTTTTGGTGCTCTTTGACGAAAAATTGATATTCTGTAGATCTAGATTTTTAGTAGCGACAACAATAAATTAATCCATGCAGCGTAGTTATTAATCTACTAGATAATATCTAGCACTTTTATCTAATATCATGATTTTGTCGAATACGTTTACCGTTTTTATGAATTGCGTCCTAGAATCATATAGAGAGTGTTCATGAGACCTATTGGAATGATCCATTTTGGGCTTTCTGTGGTTACGTGCGACTCATAATTGAGTTACTTAAACTCGGATTGTTCGGTGACAAATCCTGACCCATTTCTATTTTGGAAGATGAGTCATCAGATATTTTGGTTATATATGTCGAATTTTGGGTGGTTTAGTAATACAAACCATCTGGAATAGCTGCAAAAGAATTGGGGTAAACAAATCGCAGTTAATTTTTGTTACGACATCACCGCAGCTACTTGCGTATTCTCGTACAAATAGCCACTACAAGAAGCTATAAAAGTTATTTTATGTATATTCAACATGATGAACGATCCGCAAACATTTTCCAGAAAGAAATCCTGTACGAACTAGTAACTTAAGTCCTGTACTACTTAATGGTAGTGCTCGCTCATTATAGTGAACTGAGATATGGATGACTGTAGTTCCTACGTTACTAAAAATGCTAATAATATGAATACTTACAAATGTAAACATAATTTGATACTAATCCTTACAAAATCATATAATTTAGGGGAAAAAATGTAGGAAAGTTATCTTTGTCTGCCTTAGCATTTACCTACATGCGAGCAGTTATCCATGGTCGATGAATGTGTACATAATCTGACTTGCTGTATAGTTTTTATAACATACGCTTTTTCGTGTTCAATTATCATCAAATGACAATAAGACAATATAACAATCAATGTCCAGTATATATTGGCGATGAACGTTTCCATATTTCTTGAAGACATGCCAGTCTCGTGTCTAGGTTCTGAACATAACTGATCATATGATCAAAAATGTGTGTGTCACCTGAATGGCAAGTGCCAAAATAGCTCGATTTCTTTCATACCGATTGCAAAAGAAGCATCGCTTTTGGAAAAGAGTGATTTCTTTTCAGAGGAATGCACTGATGCTAGTTTGTCCAAACGAAGCTTTAATCATGAAGATACATGTAAATCAAATCCTACGAATGTCCGGCTGACGGATCGAATTTGCGGATCGTGAGATCATTAGACGATCGCTTTCTATGAGTCTGCGGGTATAAGTCCCGTAAGTCAGCGGCTTTTCTAGAAGCAAATAAGAGACAGCGTTATACTAACGACCGGACAGACCTAAGTGACAGAAGAGATTCACGTTTAGTACACCGAGAAATCTTTTACCTTCTGGATCACCTACATTCTATGGTTGTTAAGGTGGTCTTGATACATCTCTTCTCTGATGTTATTTCATTTTACTTTCCCTTATACGTTATCGTTTTCCAGCTCTTTTCCTTTTGACATTCACTCTCGATTCGCATATGTCTACAAGCAAATAGATAGTTGGTAAGTCCAATTATTTTCAAAACGATGACAAAATACCCCATGATTATTAGGCACGGACATGCAAGAGCCAATGTTACGTGGAATACATAATCTATATATTTTTTGAATAATTTTATATCGCTTAATAAATAATAAATATTTATTTCGATTTGGTCAATGAATACAGTTTAATAGATATATAGTTTATATAGTGGAATAAATCGATAGGGAAATTCTTTAAGAATGTTATTTTTATTGCATCAAAATATATTTCATACTGAAATCTAAGTTTAATGGTTCTGTGGATTTGACCGACCTTTTGCGAAAAAGTATGAAGGTAAGGAAAATTGTACAAAGGTCTAAATATGTGATTACAATTATACAATGTTAATTACTCCATAGTTATTCATGATGTATGTATTTAGAAGCATCTACATAATCAGCATGCGCTGATCTCTCCTGTCTTCGATAAATCAATTATTCGTATCTTATGTCCTTTTTATAACTATTCCGGAAGACAAATTTATTTATTAATAAAGTTATTGAACAATATCGCGGTATAGCGATTAAACATTTTGTTTGGAAGATTATAAATTGGTAAATACCAAATAACCATCATGGATGAGTTAATGAATATAAATGGAAAAGGTATGAACAAAATGACCAATATGTCCATTTGTATAGTAAACATGCATTCACTTGTGCGGTCCATTATATTTGCATTACATTGAGGTATTATGAGACGTACAAAGAAACAAGTTTCTTACATTTCCTCAACGATGTGCATGAAAGAAGTTCTCGACTCGTGACATGCTTAGCCTTCCGTCTTTCTCAGGCATATTATAGAGCTACAAGCTAATTAATGGCTATTTACGTACATACAACAGCAGCGTCGAGGCTTATCCTGCTGTTGACATAAATCAATTCCTTACGTAAATAAGATTTTATTTTTATTGAATATAAATAGTTATACTTCCGAATAAATTCAATTCTGAAGTAAAATTTGGACGAAAGCGAATGCATCGAAAAATGTTCAATATAACATCAATTTTTTTAAACATTTCAGGATGCGAAATTGTTCCACAATTCATATGAGTTAGAGCAAAATTGGATACGCTACGGTTCGAAATGGATCGAACTATGGATCTAATTGAGTATAAAACTTTCCATAATTTGACTTGTGTAAAAGTCCGCAAAACAATTCTGATACAAGGAAAATGGGACGCTTCCTTAAAAATTAAATAGAACCACCGAAATCCGAATTCAATAATGATGTCCGCTGATCGTTGATCACAAACTTCTGGATCATTACGAACTAATTTAGATATGGCACAGATAATCATTAGCAGTTACAAATCTGAAAATTACAAGGCAAATATCGGAATGTAGTTATTTACACAATGATACCAGGAAAGAAATCACATTTTACTATTATTTATATTTAATGTAGTTTTTATAATATAGAACTTTTTTATGGATGTTCGACAGAAACTGTAAAAAAAGTCATGTTCTTTGTCTGTTCTTTAAATCGTTAGTAACATGATTACTAAATAAAAGGATGTTCAATTTAAAAATTAATTTTAATTACATTTAAAGTTTTAGATAATTAATTTCTCGACCGTGGAATTAAATAAGAAAAGAGTCGTGTTTATAAAACGGTCGCCGTAATAATAAATAAAAAGGAAGATAAGTTTTAATGTTTTCGGCTAGGGTTTAGAGCCATCATCAGAAAAAAATATTTTTTTAAACATTATGAGTCAGTTAAGCATGGGCATATTGATTTGATAAAGATGTTAAAAAGATGTTATAAAAGATGTTAAAATCAAAATGCAAGGGGAATAAACCACCTTGCATAGTCAAAGACACCATCCTCCAACCCTATTCAGTATTAAGTTTGGTATTTTACTGATAACAAATGAATAAAATGTTAAAGAACATTTAAAGTTTGTTGGATTTTAATCAGCGAAAATCACGGCGACTAACTGCGCCCATACCACCTAGTTCACTGATTTGCAGTGGCATTCGCTAATTTCAATTCAGAGAGTATCTAGGTTTGGAGTGAAAATCAAGAACTAATCTTAATGTAACTAATTTTATAGTTTACTTATGGAATATATAACCTTTGTATATACAGTAAGAGTAAATAAAGTCAAAAGTATTTCCGATGACAGAAAGCGTTGTTCACGAGGGTGAAAATTCTACGCCTGAGATTCACCAGACACTAGATAACATTATTTTTTGATGCAGTAAGCGTAACAAGTTTTTGTGGCTGATTTTCGGGTCTAAAATGGTAGAATTTCACGTCTCCGTGCATAAAAAAAACAACTTATATGTAATGATGAACTTCTTGTGTGGCAATAGTAAAAGAATACATTCTTTCTAAATCAGATTTCTCTTAGCATAACTCGGTAAATTAGAGGTTTCTTGTGGATAAAATATTCAACTCTAAAGACCGCACTAATTTGGATAATATAGGAGATTGGGGAGTTGGGCAGTTACCCTTCAGTAGCAGTGTTTTGAAATTATTCTCAAAGTTTTTCGACCAATTTAGTTTGTGCTGCTGCATAGTAGTGTTGTGCGTCAGTAGTTACATTTATTACTGAAACCAATGAAGTGAGAGGCTTTTGTAAATTTTACAAATCACAGAATCTTTAGTGCAAAATTGGAATATCTGATTCTCTCTAAGGATATTTTTACTGAAATCCAAAAAAGGTTCTACCAACTTTGTAATAAGCGAACTCGAAAACCTTTTGAAAAATGTGAATTCTAAACACAGAGTAACTAGTTACCTTTTGACTGATAGTAATATCATGGATGGTATTGCGTTTAGAAAAGTTCGCATTTATTTTTCCCGAAAACTATGCAATTTAGAAAAAAATGTGGAAAAAAATTGTTGTATAGACCTTTACAGCCGCTATTTAGATCTTTAATGCAAATTTGTTTAGAAAACTCGGATGGTTTGTTCCTAATTCCAAGTACTTTCATTTGATATCTAGTATGAATAGTTACTAGTTCTCGCACGGGCATTACCGGTAATGAAGCAGCCGACAAACTTGCAAAATAAGCAGCACTACAACCCAATCTGGACCATTCTGTACCATTAAAATATTACTGAGTTACAGTTTTGCAAATAAAACAATAAAAGAGCAAGGCAAATCAACGGGGAAAAACTTCGCTACATACTACAAAGATTCGACTAGGCCATTAGTAAAAACAAAAAACTGGTTCCGAACATTACAGTAGCCATTAATAGATTTCGGGCCGATCACCAGCATTGTTCAACAGGCTAGGTATAACTAAAGACCCCACCTGTGAATGCAATAAATCCGAGGAAAATTATAACTGCATAGTATGATAACGCCGCAAATGTGATTCACAGAGAATAAAGCTAATTAACAACGTAAAGAACATCGGATGCAACCACCACTACAACTGGAAGTGATTATTGCTCAACCACACATCAAAGCCTGTTGGTACATGGTACAGTTTTTAATGTTGTGTGAAAAATACATCTAGTTAATAGCTGTTATTGCGTGATCATGTAAGACTGTTTGATAAACTTTGTAAAAATAATATATGCAAATATAAACCTTAATTGAAAAAGGTTTAAATGCTGAATAAAAAAACTTGAACTACTTCTTTTGGTTATAGAATAACATACTGCAAACAGTTACAGGAACTAAAAAAAGTTCTGAGGTTATACCGAACATTTTTAGCTGAACTTACAATTTTTTTATTTGGTTCAACCATTTAGTTTTTTCCATGTAGGAAGCAGTGTAACATTGTTAAACTCTAGATTAACTTTTATAAAGGAAAAGAGATTACATCTGATCCAAATGATGTTCATCGACTATATAATACGCATCATTAATAACAGGTGAGTTTTGTATCGCGCATATGCGACAGGAGGAGCATACTTCATGTGGAACATCACATTGCGTCGAGAAATAATGATTATGAACGCGATGACATTCGGATAGCATTAGTGATAACGTTATTGCGGTAGGGTGCTTCGTTATACTCGTCCAGTGCAGAAACTGCACATCTGCAGCAACGACGAGGTCTACGTAAAAGGAACAAAGAGAAGATCGGATTCCTTGGGAGTCTTATCTCTTCCTACAACGATTATTATAACAGTAGGCCATGGCTCGGCGTGGCATAAGCAGACTATGACCATGGAATCTCCTGCAATCATAACGGTACAAGGTACATCTACTACCTCCTATATAAGCGATCATCCTGGATCACTTTTGTTTCGTTTTCGAAAAAATTTCGACCCTATTCTTGGATGTTCAAAGTAAAAACCAAGAAGCAAAAAACAGTACCTTCCTTCTAACCTTTAAAATATATAGGGAATTTATAAACTGTGTATTTTTTTAAATATATGTTCAATAAAATATTTATTAGTCATCAAATAAATGCGAATGATTAACAAATAGACTCGACAATTTCATGAAACTTATTTTAACTTAAAGCTTACCTTTATTTGCAGAAATTCTTATAAATAATGTTTATTTCCCAGGTCGTTCGGATAAGAAATTCTTGGCCTCTAATGCTTGGCTCTCTAATAACAACGAATGTCGGATGCATGTCCAGAAGATTATAATTACATTATACAATTTGGAACACCTTATTTTCAAGGCCCTCAACATTAAACTTTTAGGGGTGGATATTTAGGCATCTCTCTTACATACAATCAATATATCGGTAAAATAACGACTTCAGTTTCTTACATAGAGTCAATAAATAATAGATGAAAATTTCAAACAGGGTTCAATTTTGATCACAACAAATGGGATGATATCAAGTACGAGGATAAAAAAGACATTCATATTAAGTACTCAAATATTAAGAACTAAATTTCATTAAAGCACCTGTCTTAAAACTCTGAAACAGTGGTCCGATCAGCCTTAGGGTATGTTGCGATTAATATTTGATCTACCGAATGATCAAGGCTTTGGTGTAATGGGACGAGTCACGTCGCGGCAGTAGTACGAAAATTGGCTCGTTAAGCACGATAAATTTTCGTCGGGATACGTTGGCCACCGATGACGAGACCATTTCTCAAATGAGGAATCAAGTAAAGGGGGTTTTTTATTTACTTATTTACGTACGTGTCGAGACTGACGCATCGTAATCGGATGCGCAATTAAAAGCTCGTGCGGGACAAGGTGTGCGACCGTAAATAAGTCATGATAGGTATACGTTTTCTCTTTTTTCATGAGCTCTTCGCGACCCCAAAAACGATCCTGGTCCTGAAACGAATTACATGATTAAGTGTGTTGGACACCGCCTTTCATCGAATATTTCTTATGTAAGATTTCTCTTTTTTACTTTTTTATTTGAAAATAGCATATTATATACCAAGGGCGAAATTTTTATTTGTCAACAAGGAAGCGAATGTAAAAGTTACGTTTCAGAGATCAGTAGTTTGAAGGTAATAAATACGATATTTTTTATTTTGCGATGGGCGCGGACGTTGAATATTGGCGCCGAAAACTTTCACCATAGGGCGCCAAATCGATAAAGACTGTGAGAAAATGTGATTAATGTATGGAAGAAATATTATATTCTTTACAAAATTATCTAAATTTGCAGATTGAAAATGTGCTGAACATTATCTGCAATTCAACTTCTAAATAAATATATGGCACTACTAAAATAAGATTTTATATTACAATAAGCCGCTGAGTTTAATCTTGGTGACTGTGAAAAGAAATATAAATAACTGAAATTAGTTACAAATACACAGAGAGAAAAGAAATAGTTAACGGAACCTTTTTGTAATAGTAAAACGCGTAAATAAGAAAAGTTGTTGCATTAACTATTTCCATGGTAAACGGTACAATAAAATTGTTCTATTTACTATTTTCCGATGGTTAAATGGTTCGTACATAACCTCAAATAACGACTCTAACCTTACATATAGTTAATTCTACTACTGAAGGGGTTAAAATCGATTTTACTATTTTTTCGTGGTTCCATTAACAATTTTTTTCTCTCTGTGTAGGATTTATTTCGTCAACAAGTAACTTCAAAGAATCTAGATTTTCCATTGATTATTTTTCCATATAATGTTCACGACAAGTAGCTTTTACAAAAAAATGTTTGTTTCGTCCAAGTATTCCGCGAGTATTTGAATTTTCATTTTTAATAAATATGGACTCCGAAACACTAAAATTAATGACATGATAATACCTAAGATAGACTTCGTTTCTCCAAAAAGCCAATTCCAAAACTGTCGTAATTAAGCATTCGCTAGATAAATTGTACTGTGCACGTAGTCTGCTAAAGGCATTTGGTCGAAAAAGTTAATTCCTAACCTAAAATATTTTAATTTAACTGAAACGAAATATATTGTCAAAGCCATAACAATTTTAGGGTAATTTTACACCGGTCTTCTACCGGTCGTTAACAATAGAACGCATTTATTCTTAAAACATAATCAAATTGTTTATTAATAACAATATTTGAAAGCTTCTATGGCTAATAGAATTATTTTACTAACTGAAAGATGACGTTGCTGCAAACTGAGAAATGCCGATTTAAAGAAACAACAAATTCCTGACGCTTCCACACGATTTTAGCGGAGACCAAACCTATTGCAAAACTTTCCTTTTTATATTGTATAATCATACAAACCAAAATTAGAATTTTGAAAAATTATGTTTTTCAGAAAATCTCGTTTTTCTATTTTTCAAAATATAGCCGCCATTTTGTTAATTTTCAAAATTTTGTAAAATTTCAAAATGGCCATGACAGAACATTTAAAACACTACTAAATTAAGAGAACAGAATGTTAAAATATCTATTTTTAACGGAAATAGAGAGATTTGAATATAATTTCCTACCTGTTTGGGGCGAAAATGAAATCACCACCGAAATTTTTTATTAGGCCGTAACTTCTCAAAAAATTGTTTGTTTGCAAAACAAAAAATACGTATCTCTTTATTTACCCAAAAGAACAATAAAAATCGTATAAAACATGATTTTTAATATTAAATTTATTTTCATTGCATGTTTTGAAATGGAATTGGTCTGGTGCGGATACTGTCAGTACTACATTCGGCTAACTTCGAACGTTTTCGGATCTAGCGAGGCGCGTTTCTTATCCCTTCCCTTCCGTACGTTTATCGACTGCAGAGGGAGTTACGTATATGGTACCATGAATCTCTGAGTGTATAGAAATCTCGAATGCAGGTGTTTTGAGTAACACAGAACAGTTTCAAAGCTTTTAATCTGTTTCTCGCAAACATTTGAATTTTTAAGAATTTGTGTGCATCGTCGATTGATTCATGAACATCAGTGATGTATGCATACTTGAGATTTTGGAAACGTACATGTGTAAATGCTTATCGATATAGAGCGGCATACTTTATTAAATAAATGTGGAACTTTTTAATAAATGTATACATGTACGTTGTAAATGTAGAAGTATAATTATGGAAATCACCATATTATATTTTTAAGTTTCCGTAAACAAATTACACTAATTTTTTTATCTGAACTCAACACTTATACGAGTTTTTTTGTTTATTGTGTCTTATACTAATGAAAAAGGAACAGTAAATATTGTATCGACTTCATGACCAGTCTCAAATTCCTATATTGTTTGGAATCGACGGATAAGCCCAGAGAACAAATATTCTTGTGGAAAGTCCCTAAGTATCTCACTTTTATATTTTAATAAACCATTCTGGTTCTGATGCTATACACTTTTCATGTACTGTATACATTAGACAGGTCAACATGGTTTTGTTGTTGGGATGCTGAGGGTAATTTCCGACGTAAGAAGTGGCCCGTCAGGTCAGAATTTTGAGATATTCGAGGTTGTGTACTCGAAAAACGTGTTTTTTTGCTATTTTTGAAGTTAGGTACAGAAGACACAACATTTTTAGGAGTTTTTCCTTTCGTTGGATCATGTGGTACCAGTCTATTTGTTTAATATGAGTGGCGCAGACTTTCATTGCGACTTTTCTTCACCAAAATACGCCAAAATACGATATACATGCAAACAAATTTCCCTTGTCTCAAAGTATTTAAAGCATATGCTCATGACAGTAATGGGCTATATCTGGTAATTTCAAAATGACCGTAACGTTATAAGAATGAATCATAGGTAATCGAATAAAGCCTCATTTCGAAGTGTAAGGATAATACTAAAAGATGCAAATAGTACAAAAGGCAAAAAACATTGTTGCATCCTGCACGTAACCTCAAACATAGCAAAATAACGCGTTTTTCGAGTACATAACCTGAAATATCTCAAAATCCTGACATGATGGACCAATTCTGACTTTGGCTTCAGATTCTACGCACACAATTACGTCGTGAATGACCTACAGCTTCTCCACAACATCCAAGACCCTATTTTTGGTAGACCTGTGTTATAAACCGAATTTGATTCTATTCTCAAACTAAAACAAGTTGATAGTAAAATACTATTTTTGGTTTGGTTGGAAGCGGATAACGACCATCACCCGGTAGATGAGTGAAACCAAGTAATGCACACGGAGGAATGGACACGTGTAGGAGATACGTGTGCGGACCAAGAGCGACCGGTTGTCGACACCGATAAAGAAGAGTGAGCATGGGCACATTTGCCCTCTTGATGTACTTAGCCGCGCGTAAGTAGAGATACATGTAGTGGCTGCATACATGCATCCACAGCTATCTGTAGTCGAGCGGTTCACGTTCGCGGTGAAAGTGAGCGCATTCCATGGCCACCGCGACCACGCCCGACTAACACATGCACGTCGGTCGCACGTCGCTTGCATCTACGCTAGTGGTCCAGCCGACCGATTGCTTTTCCTATTCGCGACCGAACAAAAACCTTCCAGGCATATTTCTAAACTCTTCGCTCTCTTTCTCCAAGTCGCAAAACTGTTTCGAGAGAGAACAAGAGAAAATTATTTCGACGATTTACTTCTTTGGGACCTTGTTGGCCATTCAGATTCTATTCAATGACGAATCGATTAGATATGGCAATATGTGATAGTTTCAATCTTGATAATCTCTTTGATATTGAACCTTTTCTAAGTTACCTATTCCCAAAGAGACCGGAATCGGCGCTTTCGTCAGTGCTAAACGATAATCATTAAGGTGGAATTATTTTGTTCCTATATATTTTCGCAATATTCTCGATAATCAAAGTCATTCTTCGATTGGACTATGCTCCAACTCCAATAATTGCCGCTATTAAAATAACTTTTCTGTACGTAATCCACGTATGATGACATGGAGTCAGTAGTCGAATAGAGTACTACCAATGTAATACAATTTCCAGCGACTGTATAGCCATTAATCGTCACAATGTTTTTGTATCCGAAATAAATATTGATATTCAGCATATAACACCAAAACTTGCAGTCATGATCCACCACATACTCTAAAATAATTGTACATTGGTCGCTACAGATAGAAACATAGCCTGAACAACGTAATTTGCAATGTTCTTGTTAAAATACTGCCCAGCTTTCAAAAACTTTGTAAATACTCCACGGCAGAAATTCCGAATAAAAAGCATGTTATTTATATTTTGATATCTTTCCGGAATGGCAAAATTGACATTTCCCAATAACAAGTATTCCGAAAAACTAGGACGTCCAATTTCCGGATTAGTTTTTGAAGCTCTGCAATCTGCTCTGCAGCTTCAATCATGAAATGCGGCAGATAATAATGCTGGAAGTCACATAAGTCAAAGAACAGGATTCCATTCAATAACTACTTTTATTTTCCAGAGAAGTAGATATTGTTTTCTTTAGGAGGAATATCGATAAATTATCGGATGTTAAATTTGGACGAATGAATAAGTAAAATTATTATAGCTGCTTTTTATTATGTTAATATCCTAAGTGCAATATTATATTCCACGAACAGGTGGGATAGATGATTCAATAATATCTCGCCAACAGCTGTAAGAATTTCTGTGGTTTCAGCAACTTCAAAATAGGGTCATCAAAGAGCATCCGAAGATACTGCAACACCCATGTAACTTCAGGAGGAATTCACTATTGCCCTAGAGACTATTCCAGGCTCACAAATTCCGGGTACTTTTTCAAATTTTCTCAAATTTAGATATTCTCACAAATGATAATGAGAATAGACGATTACCCAAAACGTAGAAATGAAAATATCATATGTAGGAATTTGTATGTAAAATGCCATCAAGGAATGAAAATGACCTTCTTTAGATATACTCTACGAACAGAAAAGCGCAGGTATACATCTCAAAGTAATTTAGTACACAACACGTTCAAATGCTTTCTAGAAGTTAGAAGGCACCTATATGATCACAAATTCCTGGACTTAGCTATATACCTAGACTAGTCTACTATATGCAAGATTTGAACGTATAAAAACCTGACCGAATGCTCATGCTTAAGAATTGACATAATAGAGTATATACTAAATTAATGTCTTAAATATGGGGACATCTGAAGCAATTACAAATCTAAACAGATCATGAACGAAATGAACGTAAATGCTTTTGTGGAAAGCTGAGGTAAAACACTTTGGCTAACGAGCTTCTAGAGTAAAAATAGATTACCTTAGAACTGGTCCAAAATCCAGTGTAAATGCCGGCGTTCAGAAGTGGGGCCGCTCACCGCCCAAGACTCCATTTTATACTGACCTAATCTCCAACTGATAATCAGGGGTGATAAGCGGTTCCTATTCCGCATAGTTAAAAGAAGTAATTTGGTAAGAGATACCAATTATCACTTTGGTTTAACTGTCATTCATACCAGCATGGTTGGAGGTTAGGTTATTTATAGAGGGAATTTGAGATGCGGAACCCTCCATAATTCATACACCCCTTAGGTGGATGTTTCATATAAAATTTAAAATGGAGGGACCCGCAACCCCTTGTTTCTACTAGACTAGCTCCAACCAACAATCATGAGTGATACTCGGGCCCTATTGTCTTCTATTAAAAAGAAATCCTATTTCTGGCTCATTTGTAATCTTTTTGTTGATATTACGAAGAAAATTTCCACCCTTATTAGAAGAATAAGATAGCCCCATTTCGTAGAGAATGTTATGCTCTACATTGTTTGGACCGAAACTATTTACAAAGTTTTATTGACCAATAGTTTCCAACGATGCCAAGTTGCATTGAGAGCGAGGCGTGGTTGACACGTAGATCGCGAGAGACCATAGATGACCTGCAAGTTGTCTTACCCTGTTTTTCTCAGAATCAATAACGATTACCACGACGGAAATCGAATTTGGGATCTTCGCGACGTTCAGTTCGTGCAAGTTAAGATAGTCAGTAGGTCATCTTAGTTCTCGAGACCGTCATGCCGTTCTCACGTACACGTATTTGTCGTGCCAACTTCTTATGCTTGACCGTACAAACAGTTAGGGCGATAGTTTTTACATACGTCAAAACTTAAATTACTATATTCTATTTTTTTTAACTAAATGAATTCTGAATATATGCGACAGTAATTATTTTTATACACTCAATTCTTAACCTTGAGACTGACGGAAAGCCTATATATAAGCTTTAGAGGATTATCAGTATTTTTCTCGTGACATACAATATTCCGGGTATTGCGGGGGTTCTTGGGGCCGCTGATCACGAATCTGGGGTCAAATTTGATAAATTCATGTCAAGAAGCTCGCAATTCTTATCTTCCTATATTTCCGATTCTTTGATATAACTGATACAAGGTAAAAAAGTAAGCCTAAACGTATGTAAAGAAATGTATTACTTGCATAGTTTTTTTTATTTTATGCAATTTAATTTTGTAAGTGTTGGCCACTTTTACAAATGACATAAATCATCGCGGCTACCGTTTCGCTAAAGTGACAATGCATACATGTTTCTAAATATACCAAAGTTTGCCTTAATATATGCAGATAATTGTTTAGTTTTTATAATTTAGTAAATACTAGACAAAGATCGGTAGTTTATAGTAAAGGAAAGTAGTTGATTAGTTTTTATGGTCATCCCGATTCGTCTAGGTCAACCTCATACTATTTGATATATATGTGTTACTGCAATTGATTCAAATGAGTTATTTCCTGAATTTGCAATTATCTTTCTAAAGCATTTGCATCTTGTTATTTTGTTGTATTATGTTACTATAGGGTCATGATTTCGACGAGTTTTAACGATAACAATAGTACATTACGATACTAGTGCGCGAAATTAAAATTTAACGAATTGAATATCTTCCTCTTACCCACACTTATTCACACTCGGAAACATGAAGTGTGCATGAGATGGTAAATTGGTTGGAACCTAGGCAATGAGCGGTTATCAAATGTTACGTACCACCTGACAAGCTACTGGACACGGGAAGAAATTCCTCCTCTCATTAGTCCACTAGTCGTAAGTAAATAAAATTGGTTTGTCCCGAGGATTTCACTAGTGATAGGTTCTACTATAAAAATAGAGGATTTTTCCCTACGATCACTGGATACACTCGGATACACATCCAGGCTTCAAGGGCGAGGGAGTAAAACAAAAATGTATCTAATCGTGGCTTCAGGATAAGTTTCTATATTATCTTTTGATTAAAAAATCAGTTCGATCAAAAAAAGTTGCTACTCGCGTTTTTAAGTAAACAAATTTTTGTATTTATTTGTGTATAATTTAAAAACATCGTTTTTGCTGCATTTTAAAAGATGATAACCTATTACGCCCTTTTGCTCTCCAACCCAACCTCTTCTGGAGTGAATACGAGTTATAAGAATATTCTTTCAAATATTGACTGTACAGAGAAAAATTTAAAACAATAATTGTTTGACCATTAACTCTCAAATAAAAATTGAACGGAATTTACAGTTTTCTCATTAATAACAAATATGTTTCATATAAAATTGAAATTACTCGGGAACTGAGTTAGGATTGCCAATAATAAACATCATCCATTTTTTGTAGACAATTAATAGAGAAACAATTTTTATTTAAATTTTTTTGTGCCGTCAATATTTTATAGGATATTCTTAAACACACATCTTGTCTTTGGATTAAGTTTGTGACTGAGGGGATGTAGTCATTCGACGCCACTCAAATTATCTTTTTTGTAGTTGAAAATCAAATTGGAGGCAAAATTTCAACGACACCACAACAGAATCGATTTTTTTTTAAATAAATACAAAAATGGGTATATTTAAATCTTTGGAGCAGATACAATTTTAAATCGAATTGATTTAGAATCTAAACATAAGGTAGAAACATGCCCAACCCCTAAATTTGGATACAGTTTTGTAGTACTCTCCACCCTTCAAGTCTGGAGTGGGCAAAAGCCTTCGTGGACCTCTTATCTGTAAGCTTGTATCTAATAATCGAGATACGATATTTTCCTTATATAATATGTTTTTTAAATTTAAGGTAGACCTTCGGATGAGCAGCCATTCGAAATCGAAAAAACGACAAGGTACATTTGATATATTTTTGCCTCCTGAAAACGAATAAAATAATATAAATTGGCGCTCGGCCGTATCTTGGCCGCTACCTTGAAAACATAGCAAAAATTTGCTTTTTTTTCAGATGTTTGCATTTATTTGGAGAAGTAAAAATCGGATAAAAAAATGCTTCCAACAAAAGTTGTAGATCTTAAGATTCTGTACATAAAAGGTCCTATGCATTTTTTTCGTAATTGCAAAAGGAAGCTCGTAAAATAGGAACAAATATGACTACTTGTATTCATGATCACCCCTACCCATGCATCATTTTCTGCACGCGCGCACACATATTCACTCTTGCAAGCACTTCCTAAGCTCACGCATTAAATTTTGAAGAGAAGGATATATTAAATTGTGAATTTCCAAGGCAATGCGAGAAACTAGAGGGTGCTTGCGTGCTGGGGGGCTCCGCCCCGGGACCCCCCTCTTTTCTACTAGCCTAACCTCCAACCACACAGATGTAGGTGATAACCGAACCTGCGATATGAATGAACGGAGGTTGGAGCTTAGGGTAGTAGAAAAGAGGGGGGTCTGGGGCGGAGCCCCCCCCCCCCCCAGAACGCAAGCACCCCCTAGTTTCTCGCATTGCCTTGGAAATTCACAATTTACTATATCCTTCTGTTTAAAATTTAATGTAGAAATTTAATGGAGATAATGCGTGAGCCAAGTAAGTGCTTGTGTGCTGGGGGGCGTTGCCCCCAGACCCCCCTTTTTATACTAGCCTAACCTACAACCATGCAGATACAGATAAGCTGAAGTCATCATCTAATAGTCGGGGTTGTTTCATCCATTTTTCAGGAGAACGCTTATTTCGCCAACGTATACCATGAAGAATCCCACTATAGGCACGTTCACAGTGCGTTTGCGGAGTTTTGTTTCGGATTACGAAAAAATTGTATGTAACCTTTTTTGTACAGAATTTTCCGACCTACAACTTTTGTTTGAAACATTTTTTCATCCGATTTTCACTTTTTGAAATAAATGCAAAAAACTGAAAAAAAACCGCATTTTTTGCCTATTTTTTAAGGTAGCGATCAAGATACGGCCGAGCGCCAATTTCTATTGTCATATTCATTTTCAGGAGGAAAAAATACATCAAATGTACCTTGTCGATTTTTCGATTTCGAAAGGGCTGCTCATCCGAAGGTTTACCAAATTTAATTTTTTAAAACCCCTGCCTTAACTCATTCGAATCATTGTACGAATCTACTTTGGCATCTTAGACCACTGAGCTTGCTCTAACCCTTCTCTACTCCCGACTATATCACCGTCGTTAAATCACCGATGACCGACAAGTTAACCATTATGTATGACAAACATTGGTTTTACTTGGTGTCTACTGCACATCTAATAGTTGAAAATATTGAGATAAATTAGCTCATATGGCACATGCTACTGACGTCGTCATGAGATATCCTATGAATACCCTGGAAATAGTAAAATACGATAAAATCGGACATTTTTTCATCATAGGGAACTTGTCAGGATATACTACATGCGTACATGAATTCTGATGTATGGGTCACCAGGACATACAACTTCTAAAGTAAACAGTGAATTCACGACCTCTTTTACCTTTAGTATAGAATGATGATGAAAATGTTCATATGAGTATATTTACGTGAATGGTATTTCTTATAACTTTATATTATTTCTCTTTTATTTAAATTTTTCTAAAAAAAGTTGTTAGCTTGATTCTTTATCTATAGCTGCTATAATTAAGTACCTACGGTTAACTTAATTTTCGTGTAATAAATTTCGGCAATACTGTTTCTTTTGTAATTGATAATTTTATTACGTTGGTTTCAATAAGCCCTATCTAAAGAGAATAGAATGGGGTGGAAACCTTATATAAATATTTTATTTTCGGTTTATTTGATCTGCTCTTCTTTATTATCCATTCAATTGATATCCTCCACTACCTCTGAATTTTTATTTTTTTTTTATATTTCGTTTATTCGATCAAAATACCCAGACTTGATATTAGATTTATTACATAAAACAATGAAAAAAACAATTTGTATAATGTTGGTGACGACGAAATGAGCCCTGCATTTAAGTAATTTTGCTCATTATACTAGTAGCCATTGATTTTAATCATAGTCAAGTTTAATCGTATTCTACATAAACAGGTGCTAATTAGAATATATAAACTGCATTGTGGAGTGTTATTAGCATGGAGAAGCAGAATATTCTTAAAGTCTAGAATATTACACTCTTATCCCGTAGACGGACAACAGCTAACACAAGAGCACATAATAAAGACGCTACAGACCAAAATTAATAAGAAAAAATATTAACTAATTCTTAACATCATGCTATACGTGGAGTAGATACTACACTTCCTTTCAAACAATACAATGAAATATTATACAGCCCAACCAAAAAGATTAACGTCCGGATCTGAAAGTCGGACTACGTCTATAATATGTTTTTAATGTCGCTGAATCGGAATCCGACGTCCATATAATCCCAAGGTTGGGTTATGACATAACCTACAAAACTCTAAAAAATCCTATAATTAGACCTTAAAATTACAAAATAAAGAATAATTTACGATTGGAAGTCCCTGCTACATTTTCATTATGTTTTTGTGGTCGCTGAAACTACATCCAAAGTCCATTCAGCCCCATCGCGTCGAGTTCTTGACATAACCTAAAAAAGATAACTCTAAAAATTTACTCTGGAATATGAAAATACTGGTGTACAAGGCATATCATGTTTACTGGAGAGTCCTGGACACTGCTGGAATGTATAGTGGATAGTTCTCCACAATATTGGACTGAATATACTGAACAATACTAAACTATATACTGAACACTATTATGAGATAAAGGAAGATTGGTTAAATTTTAAAATAAACTTACAATTCCGAATTTTATTCCCCGTAACATTAAATGGCCATTACACAGGAGTTCTGCTTCAGGGCAATGAAAAAAACGTATTCCGCACCTAATTGAGTGCGACCGAATACATAAAGGTACATAAAAAAAGTCTTGACATCAGACCATCCTATGCGTTAATGTCACCGAGATCATGTAAAAATCCTGAAGTTATGGAGTTGAATGTTCTTCAAATTCGGTTCAGCGACCTTGAAAATATAAAGAATACATGGTAGTACTTCCAGGTGAGAATTTTTCTTTTATTTCAATATTTTTTGACGTTGATTCGTAAATTTTTTGAGGTTATACAAAAAATCCGGCGTGATGGGCTTAATTGGACTCTTAATCGGATCGACTTCTACAATCATTGTTAGCGCTCGCACGAGAGGTATTGGCTCTCAATTCCCATCATATGCTGCTATTCGTTTAAAATTACACAATTCAAGGAGACATTTTTAAAAGAGCTTTCAGGAGTGTCCAGAACTGTCTGGTACATTCCAGTACTACCCAGTACATTCCAGTATTGTTCAGTAAAATACAGTAGAGTACATATGCACCTGTGCTATCCAGTACAGTCAAGTCCAGTACTGCTCAGTTGACAGTTCCGTTTACTCGAGACAATTCAGGGAGAATCTGCACAGCACAAGCTGTCAAGCTATCAAGACCTATTATACATGTGATGAACTTGGAATTCGGGTTCAGCGACCCGATGAACTAAAAGGAAACATAGTATGGTTTTCAGGTTAGAATTATCCTTTATTTCATCATTTTGCAGTGCATTTTTAGGATATTTTTGAGGTTATGTCAAAAGACTGACCTGACAAGATCAAATAGACTCCAAATTCCATTTCAGCGGCCACAAAAACATAATGGAAACATGGTATGTCTTCGAGAACAGAATTTTTCTTCATTTTAATATTTTAAGGTCTAAGTATAGAATTTTTTAAGTTTTTTGAGGTTATGTCAAAAACCTGAAGTGATGACCTTATATCTATTGCGGATTTGGATTCAGCGACCGAATAAACATATTACAGACGTAGTCCGACCTCCAGATCCGGACTTTTCGTTTTTTTGTGGGGCTGCGTTATTATTGTGTATTAATACGTGCTCTTAATTAACTTCCCGGTCTACAGGGAAGTTATTGAAATGACCTCGAAAATGGAAAATGCTAATTGCATGATATCTCCACGTTTTGTGACCACTAGAAGCAAACTGACACATTTTTAGAGAGATGTGTGTGTGTGTGCGTGTACGGATGAAAACCAAATTTTGTCCAACAATTTCTCTTCAACGGATGAAGCGAATTGATTAATTTTTTTTTTAATCGATGCGTCCTGACCTAACTTTGTGCTGATTAGATTTTGAACATGATCGGCTGAGCGGTTTTCGAGTTATTCCAAAAAAAAGTAGTAAAAATAGTACAAATAACGTGAAAAAATGATATTATTTAACAAATTCCGTCATTTTTCGTGAGGAAACTGTTGATGCGCGTCAAAAAACTGAGAAATAAAAAAGCCGACATATAAAAAAGCCGACAAGTAAAAAACCGACATATTAAAAAGCCGACACGGTAAAAGTATTATTCTCTTTACAATATGCCGATTTTTTACTAGTCGGTTTTTTTTAAGAAATAATGGGTAGATTTCGGAAATAGAACCTCTCTATATAACGCAAAATATGGAAAACGTACGTGAATATAGCCAGTCCGTTAAATAAACCGGAATAAAATACGAGAGATTGATCGGGAAGTTATTGTTTCGACTCGCTAAGGGTCACAACCGCTTTATTATTCTTTAAATGAATCTATCTTTCGATACGAGGTTTTGTTATGAGGTAATAAGACACAACCACCTTGGTGAATTTTCCAGACTTTGGTATAAAAGTGGGTATTTATTCTAAGATGTTACCAATAACGTGAATGGGCAGACAATTTACTCAAATAGGGGCGTCTTATATGCATTCTAGTATCGCTGAATATTTACATCATACTGACAATATAAAGTATGCATGTATACGCAAACGTACGTCTATATATGCACCTAGTACATCGATTATGTATTTACCAATTCAAGCGACATCCCAAAAGATCCACGATTCCCTGAGTTACGAAAGGGCACTCACGCTCATGGGAACCGGTAGTAATTTGATGTTGGAATACGTGGGAATTCTCAATTGGAATATATACGTAGCGCTTTACATCGATTATTATAAATACTAATGACAAAATATTGTTTAAATACATTCCCTAATGTGCCGAATACATCTTCGCCATTGTCGGCTATCGAATAATGGATGTTGCGAATTGTAATTTACTTACGAAGTAATCGTATAAATTGTAAAAAATTCTACAATAAAGCATCTTGGAGAATTCAAGTGTTGGCAAATGACGACAGTCGTACAGGTTGCATATATTATTCTGCATTCACAGAGAGATACATATATAAGCGGTGCATTAATAGGTTTGAGATTTGTAAAGAACCATTCAGAGGAATGCGCGTGTGTTGCATCGATCGGTAATGCGATATATAAGTACACACTTTCACGTGGCGCACGATGGTTTCTTCTTCCCGCGCGAATCACACGGAACGATGGAATCGGCAAGTCTCAAGACATACACAATATATATATGTACAAATACACAAGACTTTACTCTAGACCGAGCACACCCGCGCAGGAGCGTAACTATATGTCGTCGGGCTGAGCACGAGGTTATGGCGTTTGGCATTGGCTCGTAGCTCGCTTTTGATTCTCCTTTAAAAGACACCGGAGATGTTCACACGCTCCCTGACTCAGCCGCGGTGAAACACTCAAGTGCCATCGCAAGTCTCTCTAAAGCGACGAATGAGCGAAAGACTCATGGAGAGATTCTCCCTTGAACTTTATATGTGCGCGGCTCACTGTTATGCAAGCCTATATTGACATTATACACACGGGAGATATATCATTGGAACTTTTTCACGTTCGGTTACGTAAATGTCGATTGTGTTTACCGAAGAAAGGAAGAAGAGTTTGTGAGAATCGGCGTCGTACGTATCCCTGCATAAGTGGGAACACGCCTGTGGTATCATCTCTTTAATTGGACGATTAATTCACATTTAATTGTGGCGCTAATTGCTTTCTTAGATATTCAGTGTCTTCTTACGATAGCGGAAGATACTCGTGAACTGTGATCAGATTTTGATTTTGATAAGCGTGGGATTTTATAGGAACGAAGAGATCAGAAATGTGTTTGGAAATTTTAGACCTTATCATCGACACTGAAATAACCTTTTTCAAGATATCGTTGTATGGGATATAATAGAAAACCTTGTATTGGTCCGTAACTTGTCAGTAAGACAAATGACAAAGGGACAAAGGACAAAGGAATTTCCCCACTTTAATGGCGAATTTGTCAATTCGCGGGTCGGCTCTCGGGTAGAATGGTTTGGACAACACATAACTGCACACGGCAGCAGAAAGACAGGTACAAGACATTGGACCCACCCAGAGTCAGTTCCCCTTCCCCAATGTCGGCCCCGTCACAAAATTCGGCGGTCTGTGCCGTATCGGACATGTGGGGATTACCCCCTCTTTATCCGAGGTAAGATCCACAACGTACCGACAGCGGAAAAAGACGCTGACGGTCCCGACAACTGTCGACAGAGGTTGGCAGCGGTCCCAAATTCGCACCTTCGCCCGGCCTCACCCCTTATAGAGGAAATCAACCATAAACTAGCTTTCGCAAGACATTTAGGTTTAAAAATACGATTAACGTGGGTTCCCACCCATGTGGGGATAATAGGGAATTAGAAGGCTGATGAGAACGCCACATTCGGCGCGTGTAATGGATACTTAGAAAATATGCCCATTTCGATTTCTGATGTATTCTCTAAATTCAGGATCTAATGCAAAGAAGAGAATGAATCGGACATTGTTAATACAGGAAAGACAAAAGGTAAATTTTTTTTTTAATAATTAGTATGGGCAGAAGAGGAAACCATGGTTCCATGACTATGATTTACCTAGAAAAGCGATAGCGATTGTGTCGGTAAATAGACTAAGGAGTAATCAAAACATTACCGAGTCAGCACTATGCGTATGTGAGATAGAGGAAGACTCTATCGACCATGTTTTTTGGAGTTATAGGTTCACATGAACGTGAAAGAGCGGACATGTTTAAAGTGATCCGTAGTGAAGTAAATATGGACCCTACTCCCTGACGTCCTTCTTAACTTTATATAATATGAATATTTTCAATAGTATAGTTAAATTTATAATTTCTATGAATCGAAATATTTTAAAATATTATAAACCACTGACAAATTGACAAATATCATAGAATGTATACAATCTTGTTAGAATTCGAATCTCCCGCGGTTAGGTAAAGAAGTAGTTATGTAAGATGCGGCTTGAACTAGGGCGCTCTAAAGGCGCCTCTCTATGTATTATGGCCATGTAATATTCAATTGAGCCAATAAACCATTACTATACTATACTATACTATACTATATTATACTATACTATACTATCCCTTCGCCCGTTAAAGTTCCCTGAATATTCCAACACTGGACGTAAACAGAAAATTTGCGCAGACGGGGATTCGAACTTGGGACCTTCGCGACGATCAGTTCGTGCGATTTAAGACTGACGTCTTAGCCCGCAAGATCATCTCGCTCGCTAACTTGTCAGTAATTAATACCGATTTTTTGCGATTCCTGATGAGTCATCAATAATTGAGTACTGTTTTCATTGTTAACGCTATTCGAATTTACTATTGTACATGCGCATCAGTAGTCTGACAATCTTAACGATAAACAATTTTGGAAAATCACCATCTTGTAAATCTTCGCTAAGATTGTAATTAGAGGAAAGTGATTCGATACCGACGGTCGGAATATCGTCAACTCTCCGTATTCTCTATAGATGGCGTTGCATTAATGAGTAGTAGTATGACTGGAACGCTGCCATAGATTCCGTCTCCACTTTTCACGTTATGTGAAGGTTATCACATTCGATTTTATTTTGGAATCTACTTCTGACCTAATTTCAGTGTTGATTTTTTGTTGTAGAATAATCGACTCTGTTTTAAAAAAAACACCTAGTTAAAATTACATCTCTCCGTCACTATCATAGACCTCCTATATCGGTACAAAGCAGATCCTCACTTTTTGAATGGTGATTGTTTCCAATGGATGTTAAGGTGTAAAATGTTAAAAACTTCTGACGGATATTACACATATGCATTCTAAAAAATAGGACGAAGATCCAAAAGGAAATGCGATTCTCTGAAAAACAGTTACATCAGTGCAACTGGGATCATCATTAACATTATCAAGCAGTTGAGTTATTTATGCATTTGAAACCCAGGGCGCGCTGTACAAATACTTTGCATCCTGGAAAATGGTATCACTTATGTTGGTGAACACCGTAAATGAAGTTGAATATAAAATCCGGCTAGAGTTCCTCTTTTATTTTTCATGTTAATACATTTGAAAGGACACAACTGTAGCATTACAGGAATGTAACTTTGGGAACATACCTGAGATATGACTTGCATATATATATATATTTTGAATGATACCAAATGCATAACATATGACATCCGTTTGGTATATAACATTCGATACGTTGTAAATCGATCCTTGAATGTTGAATATTACAACGTTTTAAAGCCACCTACTGTTTTTCGATCGACTTAGAGTATATCTGAGTGTCATTAAATTCTGGCCCCGAAACACAAAAAACGAAATTGTAATTGAGGTTTTTGACGATATATTTTTAACAAATTTATTGGTTGTTCAAATAAACTACGGGTAAACTAAGCTGAGTAGATAGGAGTGGTTGCATATAATAATCTCTTTTCTCTTTACTCCCGACATCTGGATCTCTTGAGAGACATTTCAAGGATTTTGTAAGCGGCCACAACTTTCGTTCCGGTGCACCACACCGATGTACTGAGTACGCCCACATAACATGCGACTATTGACTACACTTGTACTCGTTCTGAGCAAGCGTGTTCGTCCGTTGAGATATTGTGCATCGATTTTTCCCGATTTGGTTTTAAGTTTTCAAGAAATTGCAGGAAATACTAGATTAAATCAGGAAACATACACGGAGAAAAATGACTCCGCTGGATTAGCTGATTCATATCAGCTAAAATTTTCGGCTGGAATTGCCGAAAATATATGCAATTTTAGCTGTTTTGATTCCGCTAATGTAGCCTTAACCCTACTCAATTCGCGCTTAGCTCTAAATTTCCGCTATATTAGCAGATTTGTTCCGTTAAATTTGCGGACTTCTACAGTAAATTTAGCTGAAATTATCGGCTATCCCTAAGGAATTCCAACAGCTGTCCCTATAGGATAAAATTGGTAGAATCTGCGGATTTTTCGGCTGATTTTGCTGATTATTTTTCTCCGTGTACTGTTCAATAATAAAAGAAATATGTTTAAGGATTTCATGTATGTATATATTTATTCCAGGATAGAAAGATATTTCAATTGGTACTAAAAATATTGTGCCCCGGTATGATGGTGACGTACGACTATTAAACACACCACGTGTCAACAAACGTCAGTCAAACGCATGACTTTTAATCATATGACCATTTCAGCATATAACTCTCAGTGCATTTAAATAAAAGTAATAACAATTACATTATAAACATGAATATAAATGAAAATTCATAAACATAAATATGAATGAAAATTGAATTAATAATTCACTTAGTAAAAAATCGTAATTTTTACATATTCAGTGTTATAATAATATGTTATGTAACAAAGACGCAATTACCGATCTTTCCTGACCTGTGACTATCACTCTCGCTTTGCACTCGTCGGCGATCGATATTTAGTCCTTGTTTCATACGATATTATTTAATACAACCGGCGTGGAGCACGATAATTGGTGCCCGAATATTTCATTGCAGGGCGCAAAATCAGGTTCTACTCCCAGAGGGTTAATATTAGTCCTAAACCAACGCGAGCCTACTTAATTTAAATTAACCGTACCTAACCTAACCTAGTCGCGACATGGAGAAATATGCGTTTAGGTTATGGTTAACTATTATGTATGTATTAGAGCGAGTGACTTCATCCCGTACTAGTCAGTGTGAACTAATCCGAATTCGTATCATATAACATTTGTATCAAATACTAGTGGAATGTTCGAGTTTTTCGGCAGACCAGTGTAGTAATGTTCATTATCGCACAATTGCAAAATAAGTGGTAATCGACCATTTTCGCTTTTTTTAAGGAATAGATTGCGGTAGTTCAGGAAAAGGATGCAAATTACAACGTTCGACTGATGAACATATAGTTTCGATAATTATACAAAATATTAATAAAATAAAATTAAGAGAAATAACGCATAATATCACATTGTAATTAATATATTATATTAAAATGTTTTAAATGGATATGTTTAAGTCTTCGAATTTGTGTCATGAAATTTCATGATTGCAATTAATTACCTTGTGATAAAAAGGTACATATGTTGATTAATCAGAGCGTCGTTATGATGCTTTGTGATTGCTTACACTGAGAGATTTATTTTACCAATATTCGGTAAAAGGAAGACAATAATATTCAAAATTGACAATTTAGGGATAGCCACGATTTAATGGAAGTTAATCGTGTGTGAGTTTGTATCTAATGTAATGAGAAACCACTGATGTTGCGATAATAAATCTACAACGATGTATGATAAAATCTCGTAATAATAAACGTGCAAAAGTTTCACCGTGACCATTTAATTAATAGGGTGAAAAACATGTCCAATAATCAAATTTTGAAATATTTCAAGAATAAATAATTAAAAGAATTAAATACTTTTCGTATTTTCAAAAACGTATGTTTTGACATTTTTCAAAAAGGGTGGGGATATGTGCAATACTAGTAAAATTCGAGGATTTAATACACAAATATCAGTATAAATTGGTTTAAATATTATATATATAGAATTCATCAATGTCATTTAATCAAAATTTGTTGACAAAAAATGTCACTAGGGTATAGTCGACCTTTGAAATTTCGAAATATCGCTTTTTAGCAACTTAATTTGCGTAAAATCCACCGTAGTAGAAGTGTCATTATTTTTGTACTTTCGCGGCAGTATAATTAAAATTATTTTCAAGACATACAAACACTTCATATACACATGTTTTATCATAACTAGCCAAAAAACAATGTTGCACGTCACACCAAGTATGATATTTTACGCAAATTCATTTGTATGCAATACAATATAATGAACCCAAACTATTTTTTTGTGTTCTAAATCACACACCAATAATATACAAATATTTACCGGTCAAATAAATAAAAACACTTCATGAAACGAATAGAAATGTAAAGCGGGAAAAATATTCTTTCCATAAATTTACCTAATTGATTATTAAATTAATAACTTTATTTAAGTTATTATGGATAAAAATAGATGTCAGGGAATGATTCTAGTCAATTTTAGGTATGCCTAATCTAAGGGGTACTTGCGCTAATGCCAATTGTCTTCCTACCTAACCTTGAAGTGGGAAATCGAAGTCCTCACTAAATTTCTTGTTCTTTTTCTACAGTTTGTAAATTAATATGGCAATTTTTTATATTCGATTTTTAATTTTTGCAAGTGACATTACAATTTTTGGTGTTCAAGTATTCAGGTCTTGCAGCAACAGAGATCATTTTTACGTTTTCTGCTTCTGCAGCCATTTCAGCAAGTATAGACGGATTATCTGTAAACTGCAAATACTTATTGTAATTATTGTCTCCATTTTAACAAATATTGGTAGAAAAATTCTCTGAATGTAAGCCACTGCATTCATTATTGTTATGAGAACTAAACTATTAGCAGAACCAATAATGCTGATTGTATGTCTATTATGACAAATTACGTGGTGGTACTTCAATGGAAACCAGGCACAATTTATAGGTCTAGGAAAACTATGAAAAATTTAATTTTCGTTTTATACTCAAAAAACTTTAAACAGGTTCACATAAAACATAACTCATAACTTTCAATCATAGTTTTCATTCAACAAAAGCGCATTCGAATAATGTGGAATTACCATTATTTTCAAAACATTACTCAAAAAAAATCCTCAAGATGAAATAATATCGTAAAAACGGCGTCAAAGTTGTAAAAAATGAAGAAAAATCGCCAATACATTCAACTGTGGTCTCATAAGTTTTCATTTTATCAACGAGAGGTATAAATAGTAAAAGAGGTATACTTTTCATCTATCAAATTTAAAAAATGGTGTTATATCAAATAAAAATATGAGCAGTTACGAATGATTTTTCACATCAACCTCCCAAAAAACGGGTTTTTGGCTGTAAAACCAGATTTTTCGGATGTATTGAACAATTATACCATACCACTTTTCACAGTTTGACTAGATCAACGACTTGTGCCTAGTCACTATAAAAGTCTATGCAATTTTTTACTTTTGTAACACCGAGTTATAGAACTGGAAACCAAAATGTGTAAACTATTAGTAATAGGTGCGGATATAAAAATTAGTAGCAATTTAGCATAAATGAGACTTCACTATCTTCGCATTTGAAATATTTCTTACATTTCGAAAAATGTTTACACTCCAAACGTCACCGTACGATTTTGGTCTGAAACATGTCTAGTTCACTATTTCTTTTATTATTATAACTGTTTTTATAACTTTCATCTAGCGATTTTTTATTGGACTATATCTGTCAAAAACACACCCAATATCTTTTAAAATCCGAAGTTTATATCCGTGGTTTTATTATATTTTTTCTGAGTTAGCTTGTATAAGTACTTCAACGTTTGTCGTTATTATTTCTACCGAAAATCATTTTACCATAATTATTTTGATTAGCTGGCTGTGCATTGCTCCACGGGAGATTGTCGATGAAATAGTACCAGGAGCTATCGGAGTGAAACCGACTATATATTTTGGACGACTAAAAATAATTTTGATGTTATCTAAAAAAGAATTTAGTATCTAGAATTGAAAAATGATACCATAAAATAGTTTTAATGTGCCACAACGACCGCTTTGACGATACTGTAACAATTTTTTTCACGTGGAGACAGAACAAGTGCTGTTTTCTAATATTGGATCTGTTATGTAAATGGCGATTTTGATGGACATATTGTAATCTTAGCAAATGCGCTATTTCAGAAATATTTCAATGCACATAACGGAAAACAAAGAATTGCACAAATAACAAGTGATGTTTTTAAACTAATTGCAACTGAATGTTTGAAATTCGGAAAATAAGAAAAATTGTACAATATTACAGTATTTTTTAATTTTTATATAAATTACATTTAATTCCAGCAACAAGTTAATACATAAGTATGTGCATGAGGGTATTGCTATGTAGTGGAGAGACGATCGGAAAGGTTGGGCGTGGTTGGTTTATGTAAGGCATGTACGGTTTTTTCGTCATTACTGTTCGATCCTCTACCGATCCGATACCGACTCCCGCGCTTCGATTTCACTCCTCGTTGTTTCTCTCTCATCCCCCCACCTCGTCATAATCTCTTCTAAATGCATACTCTCTATCTCCGTCTCTCTCTTTTCCTATACTTTTTTGGCATAAGATACTAACACACCAGCTTCCCTAGAATTTTCACAACCACACGTATTTCTCTTACACTCATGTACACTGCTCGTGATAACTCTCTACCGATCATTCTGTCTCTTTCTCGTTTTTCATCTTAATGTGCACCATTTCTTCTCTGTCTTTCCGTGTCCATTATGTTACACGAATAATATGCTTCTTCTCTGTCGAGTCGCGATACGCGATCCGTTGACATTTTCACGTGTCTCCTGATATTGATCGTTACCCTCGTCGTCGTATCGGTCTGCACGAAGTTCCGTCATCTTATACGGAAAAGCTCGGCAACGTGCACCATACCGCCAGATAAAGAGCAGAGATCAGGAGATAACTGTTGTAATTCCTACACCGATGTATCCGTATGTGAAGCCTGTGTATGCTTCGTGAATACTACAGTGTGATCCAATTGTGATTCACTTCACGACAAACTATATTTATTACACTGTACCTAGAGATAAAACATCCGATTGGATCATAAAAAACATCAAATTAAAAGTAATTAACACCCCAATAAACTCTACCATATGTTTGTTTAATCGATTAAGTAGTTTAAATTTTAAAGGTAAAATATGTAAAAAATAAACTTTAAGAAAAAATACAATCTATGTCCAATTTTATTTACTCTTGTATGAAGAAAACAACTTCAAGAAAAGTTGTGGATAAATATCATAGTTATTTTTAAAATTAATGTATTAGTTTCTGAAATCAACAATCGATAGATGAAAAGACAATACAATTTAAAATGGTCACCTCGGATGATCTTTCCTAAATTCTTATTGACCTAATTTATTCATAAGATGTTCATTAAGTTCTGTAACTACAACATGATCAAGATTAAGATAAGTAAAAAATCAGATTCTTGGTATTATACGGTTCTTTTACTACAAAAAAAATAACATTATAAGGCTTAATTAAATTATTGGGTTGTTAATGTTAACCACTAAGTATGAAAAAGTGTGTGTAAGTAACCTGTTTGTGTATTATCATCGCAAACAGAACTTTTAATTGCTTCGGGCTGCATATATGAAAAATTAATAACTCAACCACTATCAGATTCTGCATCCCTCTAGGGATAATATGTAGAACTATATGCCTATTACTAAAATACACGTTTCATCCTGGTTCCCCTATGTGGACTCATCAGTAAGATCATAGTGGACCTTCCTTAGACGTGTATATGCTTTTATTTTAAAAATTGAGATTTTATATATTTCTAGCAGAGGAGGAATGCTAAAAATATTGAATATCTACGCATTAATTGGTAACGGGATGTCGTTACACGTGCATAGATACTTGTGTTTCTTTAATAAAATATATATGGGCATTATTCTAGAACTTTTAAACTTAGAGGTTGAAGAAAATTGCATTTTTTTTAGGCACATTCATGAAATTAATTTTATTGGCTTTAGAATTGATCAAATAACAGGAAAAACCTTGCGTGACTCATTTATACACAATGTATTTTTTTTAAGGTAACATGTTACGTTACTCGTAAAATTAGTTTTTAGTTTTGTAACGTTTAATATACATAAAAAATTCAGTTCTTTTGCTTATGGCCTAATTTTTAGAAGCTAGTATATAAAATTAAACGTCTAGTTAATTAATAGTTATTCAAATTTAAAATAACGGATTAAATATGGCGGACTATTTTTACAAAATTTCTTTGATTTTTATAAAGTTTGATATGTTAGAGTTTTTGAGGCCAATGATTACAAATCCAAAGTCAGTTTTCATTAAAATTTGAAATCCAAATACATGATTTAACATTAAGGATACCAAAAAATTAAAACGATTTGTAAAGAATAATCATTTTATTATTGTCAAAAAGTGTGTTTTTTGTTGTATTAAAAAAACACAAAAGTTATAAATACTTTAATAACATAGGAGGAAAGATCACAATGATTCCAAAGTACTTAGAAGCTAAATTATAGATGTGCCATTAAATAATTTGATTTTTCAAAGTGAGTTTCGCTTGGAAATTTAAAGTTTGACGTGGTCGCATTTTTTTTGTATAGGTGGTACACATTCGGGCAAAGGCTCAAATTACTTCTTATCATATAGGTAATGTACCCCTGTTGTGTGGTTTCTTAAAAACCAATGTGAAAAAAATTATCCAAGATTGATTGCTAAATTGTCAACTATAAAAAAAAGTTATCTCGCAAGTTTGAAGGTATATAATTTTATTCCTCAGTAAGGCACATCATTAAGTTAAGGATTTTTTATTTGTTTGCATTCCCAAATACTTCCACAAAAACCACAGACCATTAAAAAAAAGGTTCAAAAGTTTCAGTGTTAAAACTGAAAAAATGTAGTGAGTATCGCGCACCAAAAATAGGCAAATTCACTACTTTTATTTACTCTCATTGTTTTCTACATATCGGTAATTAGTAATAAACGCTTATTACACGTAAAACGAACAAAAATTTGTTGATCTGTAGTGTTGCAAAGTTGTATTTAAAATTTTTAAGGTATCATAATGAGCGACAGCATAAAGTTTAAAAGTTCTAGAACAATGCCTATACATATCAAGTATTTTACTTTTTTAACCGCTTGAAATTAAAATTAGTCAAAAATCAGATTCTTCGTATTACAGTTCTTTTACTCAAAAAAAAAAAAACATTATAAGGCTTAATTAAATTATTGGGTTGTTGATGTCAACCACTAAGTGTAAAAATAGTGTGTGTAAATAACCTGTTTGTGATCAAGATTAAATATAGAAAGAATGTTATTTCGATAAACGATTTAATCACAAAACATAAAATTAGTTAATATCGTAAAGTGGCCTGGCGTCTTATCGACTTTTAGCAAATTATTGAACGTCTTGTGAGCAAGACATTTGGGATAATATTATATTAAAAAATATATTAGTAATACACTCATGGCATGTTTAGTAACGTTCTTTATTTAAATTTTCATTACGAAATTTAAATTCACAAAAAGTGTAAATCCAAACATCTAATTGTGAGTAACTGAAAGAAAGATAAGTCTTCCTTCTTTGAAAAGTAGTCTCGCCCCAATAACGTAATATAAACTTAATTATACTTTAACAATAAATTACTAAGTCATTTTCTGAACAAAAATTAGCAATGAAAATGGATATTGATACTAACTTTCAATTTTTAGTTAATCTTAGCTCGTATTAGCATGGTCTCCTTATTTACAATTTTTATAGGGAGTGGTTCAAATATTTTGTAATGCTACTGAAAGATGAATATGTCCATAAAAAGCAAAGAGGGAAAAAGGGGGAAAGATATAGAGTAACTGAGTGGGGGTTCTAAAAGAGGCGGACTTTTCTAGACACGTGGTAAGTCCGTTTTATGCTAATTTCCGCGGCGCTTCGATAACAGCGAAGAGACAGAGCGACCCAACGGTTTCCGTTCACTTTTCCGAGTATCTATGCATATAAATGCATGCGTACGTATGAGTGTGTACATGTATGTCCAAAGATACCATTGTGAGGATCTAGATTCAGGGTGTCCACATATATGTTAGGTTAGGTCAGTGAGGTGAGGTTTCGATTTTCTTTTATTCACATTCGAAATTGTATTAAAGCAAAAAATTAGAATGTGACCCAAAAATTAAAACTTAAATTAATACTTGTTATTTACAAGAAGTACATTTTGATGCGATTCCAGGAAACAATCTTAACAATTTCAAGCTTTTTTTATGCTTTATCTAAATAACTTTCGCAACAATTTACGAAAAAGTACGCAGAATATTTAACTAAAACAACTTAAATATTTGTCTAGTTTACGGACGATAATTTTGTTAATATTTTATAGACGTTTTTTTATGATAACCTCCTCAAAATTGTGTGGATACTTTTTATGCAGTTTATTTCAATTTTTATCCATTGTTTGTCGATTTGGTATAGACGTTTTATGAGCGTAACTATTATAGGGAAAAAGATTGAACTTCGTTCAGCAACTTCAGTACGTGAATAATCGTCATCATCATCGTCATCGTCATCCTCACCATAATCATTATCATCGTCATCGTCAACATCATCATCATCACTGCTATTGTTATTATTGTTTTAAAATTTTCATCAATTACTGCATAGGAGTTTGTGTACTCAATTCAGGCAGATAGGTTTTCTTCATAAATTTCGTAAAATGCTTATTATAATTTAATCAGACTCTATGATGCCTATCGATAGAAAATATTACAATCATAAACGGATAGGAAAGAGTGATGTTATTACCAAATCTACACAATGCGCTGGCGTTCCACACCAAGCGAATATTCGCGTAATACTGATTATTGACTTCTAATTTAATAGCAAGGTACAATTTGTCGAAGAACAGCGGATAATAACAACAAACGTGAAACAACATGTGTTAAGTACTGTAAACAGTTCGCTGCATTTAACATGTCTACATGTCAAATCTACATTTATTTTATACATATTTTGAAAATGAATTAATTCGCACACTTCTTTACACACACTAGCAAATAACGTTCGATGGATGTGCAGTGGTAGTTTTCGATTAAAGTGCTGTAAAGAGTTTTTTGTGAATGCGAAGGTTGCCGGGTGAACCGCGAGGGTTGTATTAAATTTAGTCTCCTCTGCAAAAAAAAATAATTCGAGAAATTAGAGGGTGGGGTGAATTTTATGGGTTACTTTTTTTAAGCACGATTACTGATTGGTTGTAAGCATACTTTTACATCGTGTAAGGCAGAACAGTTAGCGTATGATTGAGGCATTTGGATGTGATGTATAACACAGCATGAAGTTTCATTCTGTTCCACCAGGACATTAATTTTTTCCACTTTCTAAACGCGCCATTTCCTGAACACATAGGAATTTCGTGGTTTACTGGCCGCCTTTTTTGTCATCGTCCAGTTGGCAATAATGTTCGTTCGCGCGTGCAAAGTTGCCTCATCGACTGTCGATAGTTGCAAGTAAATTGGCGTAAGTCTATTGTAGTTTCAGAGATTCGTGTCTGCAAATGATTTTCACCCGTCTCCATGTCGTCTATAGGTACTGGTATTCGGAAAGTTTAAAGCAACTTTACGACGATAGTCCGGTTCGTTAATGCCAAATTATTGTCAGGTAGGCAATAAACATCTTGAAACGCAATTTTCAAGAAAAAAACATTGTTATCAACCAACGTAGAATATTTTTATATACATCAAATTAATTGTATTTTATACCTGCAATTATCAGCGGCGTACATTAGAATCTCCTTAACCCTTTCGCTGTGGACTATATACGTGTATACACGTAGTTGACTTGTAGACTACATGTATACACGTAGTTAAAAAAGACAGAATAAACAGAGAATAAACAAACAGATATATAACAGCGTTATGTTTTATTGCGTATTTTGGATCCAAATTTGAGGTCCAATTCGAGAATTCTAAAAGTCAAAACCAATAAGGCGACTCAGAATGGGACAATTTTTAAGCATTTTTCATTACACGCGTAATTATAAAAGAATAATATAAACAGAGAATAAAGAAACAGATATACACCACAGTTAGGTTTTATTGGGTACGTTGAATCGCTGAATCTGAATTTGAGGACAAATTTTAAAAATTTTTAACAGAAAATTCAACATGGCGGCTTGAATTAAAAAAAAAATGTCGTCCATATTGGGTCCGCCATTTTGAATGTTTGAAAACTGACTCCAAATTCGTAATTAGCGTCGAAAACATAAACGTCCATATCTATATATATCATATCATTTTGAGCCCACATTCGCGTTTTTGGTCTGCACAGCGATGAGGTTAAGGGGGTTCTAAAGTGCTCGGGCGATACGCTAGGAATTTTTTCTAAAAACCGTAAATTAAAAATTACTCCACCGTTTTTTCAAAATTGGGGCTGTGTAAGGGCAATTTTAATTACTATAGACGGCATAAAAAAAATTCCAAAGACCTTAATTGAGACCTAACCGCGAATTTTCAGAAATAAATAAAAATCAGTATTTTCGAAAATTCTCGGTCAGTTCTCAATTAATATCTTTGGTATTTTCTAGGAAACTGTTTTGCTTAGAATTGTCCTTACAGAGTCTGAATTTTAAAAATGTTATTCAGTCATCTATAATTTACGCTTTTTAGTGAAATTTCCTACCTTATCGGCGGACGAATTTAGAAGTCCCTTAAGGGAGTAATAAGTCGTTATCAAACTTCGTTATCGTTTTACTTTTTTGACTGGTATGTATTTTTGTTAATTGTACGTCATGAATTTTTATTGAATCACCACACATTTTTATATAAAATTAAAAGAAATAAAATATACGTTCTTAAGGGGGTTTTAAACTGGTATGACAGTAAGGTAGGAAAGTTCACTAAAAAACGTAAACTAAAGATGATAACCTAAAAATAACCTTTTCAAAATCGGGGCTCTCTGTACGGGCAATTCTAATCTCTATAAACGGTTTCAGAGAAAATACCAAAGACATTAATTGAGAACTGATCTAGAATTTTCGGGAAAAAGTGATTTTTATTTATTTTTGAAAATTCTCGGTCAGTTCTCAATTCATGACCTTGATATTTTTTAGAAAACCGTCTATGGTATTTATTCAGTCATCATTAATTTAAGGTTTTTAGTTTTAAATCCTATCTTATCGGCGGAACAGTTCAGAACCCTCTTAACAAAGTTCAAGTTTATTCCGAGATGTTAGCACAATCGAGATTTATAATTTATTATCCTCCTTTCTGTTTTTATTCTTATCTAAACAGATAGTACATTTCTCACCATGGGGAGGAAAACAGACAAGTTTGTCAATAGATTCGCCTTCGGCTCGGGTGGCAATCTTTCACGTGAGGAGCGTTTGTCTGTTTTACTTCCCGAGGGCTGAATACTATTTTTTTGCCTATGCACTGAAAGTGAGCATTATAACTAATTTTAACGAGGTTAAAATATGTCACTTTCGGTGCATGTAGGAAGAAAAATCTATTTACAGAAACCTTTTTCCTTGCAAGAAACTAAAACAGAAGAAAAATATCGTTTTATTATTGCAGTAATTTACATGCAAAAATAAATTGTGGCTCTTCAATGCAATTCCAACCATCATAAAGGATGTCCCAAAAAATATAAAAGAATTTATAAAGAGTTATTGAGATAATTGATAGGACTTCACGCATAATGGTCAGCATTGCAGTTACAGAGCCTGAATTTTGAAACATAGCTTCAATAATTTTTAAATCACATCTTCATATATAGATTACTACATTATCAATTGACGACTTTAAAACACTTTTAACCCATAAACGGTACACAGGGATCCAAACGACCCGGAGTTGGCGCCTGTTCTTTATAATGCTTAATTATTTACAGGGGCCAACGATAAAATATGTATATCGTTAAAGGATTAAGGTTAAATAGTGTACGTATGTACTGAGTAATTAAACTATATAAATATTTTAATTTATTTATGTGTAATGTGTCATTTAAATACGAAGAGCACCTGTAACATATCTCATATCCTATCTTTCGCGCATAAAACAAGAATTATCATGTCTAAAGTAATCATATAATATTCATCACGATTTCATATTTTCAATCCTCATCTAGTTAATTTTTTTATCCACCTTAATGGGGTTCTAAAATGGTCCGTCGGTAAGGTAGGAAATTTCACGAAAAACGTAAATAAAAGATGACTGAATAACATTTTTAAAATTCGGGCTCTGTAAGGGCAATTCTAAACACTATATAAACACGTTCCTAGAAAATACCAAAGATTTTAATTGAAAACTGACTGTGAATTTTCGGAAAGAAATAAACATCACTCATTTCCGAAAATTCTCGGTCAGTTCTCAATTGATTTCTTTTTCATTGTGTAGGAAACTGTCTACAGTAACAAAAATTGCCCTTACAGACCCCGAATTTTGGAAAATCGTTTCAGTCACTTTTTATTTACGGTTTTTAGTGAAAATTCCTACCTTATCGGTCCAGCACTTTAGAACCCCCTTAAATGTTGCCAAAAAGTTAGATCGATGATGTCAATGCTTAACTTCAAACAATCAAATTAAATAGAATATTGTGCCCAGTCTACATTGCCGTCTTTGTTTACCATTATGCGTTAATTTTCAACGAAATTGGTTCAAATTCAAAACAGAATTGAAAACGTGTAATTTCTGTTTATTTTGTATGCACACGTGTGTGAACGTAATTATCATGCTTGCCGCGCCGCGCCACGACATCAATCATGCACCCTGGTGGGGACTACACGAAGCTCCAACATTCTGTATTCATACTTCATGGTAAAAAGTTGTATCCAGTAGATGGTAATTTACACTCAAGCACGTTATGTTAAAAAAGTCGTCGAAGATTTTTTAAATGTCCTTTGGTACGTATAATTCTTTAGATAACATATTATATTAACGTCAAAAAGTACATCAATCAACAATTTAGAATAAATAGTGAGTGATCTGAAGCTTCTACAATCGTTCCATATTCCGAAGTAAACATTTCTTTCTTGAAAACAAATTTAGTTCACAGGAATAAATAAATTTAGTTAAGGGCTTTGAACCGACCAATTATAAAACAATAAAAAATAAAATAAAAAAACAAATATATTGAAAAAAAATATATAAAATAAAATATGTAATTAACTTGTAAAACAAATTGAATCGGTAATTATATTGCAAAGGGGGAGGGGGAATTATAAAAATAAAAATTCTCTTGAAACACCCAACGATTCGGACCTGTCAGGTCCCTCTTCAGGGGTTGAATTATTGATATATAAATCTAGTTCACGTTGAATTTATTGAATTGTTCATCTAAGAATTGAAGAACATTTTATTACCAACGAATTACCCGCTGATGTAATATAAGCTGATTTTTATTTGATGAGTAAAGGTTTACGAGAAAGATTTACTGATAGAAATTACTCAAGACTGTTAAAAACAATAAACACTT
The DNA here is from genome assembly GCA_030407085.1 of Trichopria drosophilae. Taxonomy (NCBI): domain Eukaryota; kingdom Metazoa; phylum Arthropoda; class Insecta; order Hymenoptera; family Diapriidae; genus Trichopria; species Trichopria drosophilae. The sequence continues at coordinate 107,745,988 of CM059585.1, read as the reverse complement.
AAATCTCGAATACCTGCATTAGGCGGCCATCTACATGAGTTACGATGAAACTTCTGCGAATATCTGAATTACCGATCGAGATTACGCTGCAGCAGGCGCTTACGGCTTACTATTCGCACCTGGTTTTAGTCCCAGATAACGATTTTGCGCCAGTACAGTAGATTACAAAGTACCTACATGGGTGTATATTTGCATAAATGTTTTCAAGATTTTGAGTTGAAAAGTTTTTAAAAGCAATCTACCATAAAATCACGAAGTATTCAACGTTAAATTATTTATTCTTAAGCTATGTATGTAGAACCTATACAAGTTAGTAACAGTGGTAATAAAATGAAGCTTATATTCGAAACGGAAAGAACACCACAAAAATGAAATGATTAAAATTAAGAAATATGCGGGAAAGCTTTAGTAAATACCAAAATAAATAACACAGGTCTACAAAAAGGGGGTCTTGGAAGTTGTTGGGAGGCTGCGAGTCATTTTCGACATAATTGTGTGCGTAGAATCCGAACCCGAAGTCAGAATTAGTCCATCACTACGTCAGGATTTTGAGATATTTGAGGTTATGTACTCGAAAAAACGCGTTATTTTGCTACGTTTGAGATTACGTACAGGATGTAACAACTTTTTTTTACCTTCTGTACTATTTGCATCTTTTAGGTACTACCGATCACTTACGATTTTTTTCTTACAAATTTACGGCCATTTTGAAATTATGAGATATATCCAGTTAATGTAATGAGCATCTGCTTTAAATATTTTGAGAAAGATATTTTTTACTGGTATCTTCATTTGAAAATTTGTACTGGAGATGTTAGAGGGGGGGGGGATGGAGAGGAAAATTTTCAAAGGGATATCACACTAGGAAAAACAAGAACAGACAATACGCGTACGAAACGGTTGTGCGATAGAGGGGGGGATAGAGAAGTCGAATAAGGGTCGACTCCAGGCACAAGGAGCCCGAGTACCTTGTGCGGGGAGTGCGACAGGGACCGACATATATAAGAAACGCAGACAACACGAAAACATTCATCGGCAGAAGTCTCCAAACACAAATAAAAATTAAATATACTTAATCTAATTAATGCACGAGGACAACGCTACAGGAAAGACAGAGAAAAACGAAGTGGTTCACTTATCGATACCGAAGAACAAATGTACGAAAAGTGGGCGTATTGAAATAAAGTGAAACGCAATTTTTATGTGTTGCAGGTCAGGGTGTAGATTGACGATATTTCGTCACACACGTATATCGTAATATCAAATTGGCTTAACTTTGTGAAAAAAAGTCGTAATGGAATTCTGCGCCTCTCTTATTAAAGAAAAAGAGTATAGTACCATATGATCCAATGAAGGAAAAACTCCTAAAAATGTTGTCTTCTGTATATAACATCAAAAATAGCTAAAACATGTTGACCTGTGTAATCTGTAACAAAACCTTATAAAGAGCCCCACTTCTTGTACATATGCCTCGTACTTTCCTAATGGAATTAAAAGATATTCCAATAATAAAAACCCTTAAAAATGTAATTGTGGAAATTACAGAATGAACGAATGAATGAACACGTTTTGTGTGTTATCAATATGGCTAACATATTTGTTAAATTTTATACAATTTTAATAAAAAGTGATAAAAAACGTACTACATACCTACCTACATGGTATCGGCGCTTATCCTATTTTTTTGTCGGCACATTCTTCATTACTTCGTGTTCATTTATATTTCCTGACGAAGATTTAGCAAATTTATTGCGCCATGAACCTAGTTATTTTCGCATAGGGCTATTCGATTACATAGATCTACAGTGTTTTCCTCTGTAATTTGTACGCTGAACACGATCCCGGGATCCAAAATTGCTTATCACGTCAGGATTTGAGAAGACGGGGGGGGGGGGGGTTAAAACTCAGACACCTGACCTGCTTCAGACTTCAGCCAACGCTTAAAGTAAAGCTTGAATCTTAGCGGTAGCTAGACGCAGTTGATGGATGGACATGGTCTTATCTTACTTCGCTATATCATATTAAGACATTAGATCCACTATTAAATTTTTAAAACCCGACATTATATTCGTAATCAGCGACCTCGAAAATTCCTAGCTACAAAATATAACAAAAATGGCGGTATTTTTAAAAGTCGGGTATTATGGGTTTTCAAAGTCGGGCGTTAATGGGTTTATTTTTATATTGATATGAGTTCTGTAATGTAGGATTTAAGCTTCAATTTAAGGCTAAGTAGAAGTTTGTAGCTTGTCTCGAAAATGTCAAGTGATAGAAAAATTCTGCTGGCCCTTTATCAAAATTAAATATCTCTAATTATCACTACAAAACAGCCGAGAAAGTAATAATTTAACATGCTTAAGAAAAAATACTTTGTTCAAAAATAAACGGCATCATATTTTTTTTTGCTCTTAGACCCTCCAAAGAAGTGGTACAAGACTGGTTGATACCCCAACAATCCAAAATTCATATGTATATAAGGTTAACTGTTAAAAAGTTAAGAATTTCTCATGTATACTCCACGTCAAGTGACCTTACGTTTTCTTTAAAATTTCAAGCAGCTTTACAAATGGATTTTGGGCTTAAGATGATAGTATGAGAGATGACTTCATCGTTGTCGAACCATATTTTTCGATTTCGCAGGTTGTGAAAATACTTGAGTGATAAAAATTACCATTTTTTCAAATGATGACTTAGCAAAATCCCAATCTAATATCGACGCCTCCTACGAAGAATGCAACAGTTCAGATCTTCTATGACGAATGTAACACTTTGTTTTGCGACGAAGAACGCAACATTTCAATTTGTCAATCGGACAATGCGACATTTCAGTTTGTCAGTCGAAGAACGCTACATTTCAAAATTTCCGACAAAAAATGCTACATTTCAGATTGTCTGACGAGGAACGGCACATTTCAGAAATGTTCGACGAAAAACGCTACATTTCAAATTTTCAGACGGAGTTACATAAATGTATATTATTAATGCATTACAAATATTTATTTGCAATATTTTTACACTTCACAGCGAAGGAATAAAAAAACATGTGATTTTTTAGAAAAAATGACTACTTTGCAGCGCTCATTTGAAGATGAAAAGGGCAAATTAAAATTGATTTATGTACGTAAAAAATGAATTAATATATAGTAGTTTAAGTATTAATTTATAGCAAACTGAAAAGACAACGATGTAATAATAGAATTTTATTCCAAAACTCGGAAATCGTTGGCGACGTATTTCCGGGTCCCATTCGAAAGAATCACCCATATACGCAATATTCATAAGAACTTCAAACTCTTATTTAAAACATAAATTAATTTACATATTAAAACAATGAATTTTAAACTGCGTTTTTGCTTGAACACAGTTGGATCTGTAAACAGACCCTCCCTAACCCCTTTTAACTCCCTCCTAAACGAACTAAAGGTAAACTTTGCGTTAACCATATCTAAAATCGTATGTTCCAAAAAACTCATCATTCGTGGATCTAGACACATCTTTAATTTCTGCGGGAAGAAATACAAAATAAAATCTTTTGGACAATCGTTAATTAACAAATTAACTTTTTAGTTCTCGTTTCAAGCTATTTTGATTTTTTATCGGTTCGTTTCAAGAAGCAGAACTAAGTGTTTTACAAAGTTCTAACTTGTATTTTTTTCTGTTATATGCAAAAAATGAACAAAATGACGAGGATATTGTTTTTGTGGATCATTTTTAACCACAATCTGTTTGGTCTAATGTATCCCAAATTCAATCTCATTCTAATAGTTACTTATCCTTTAGACTGCCGGCAATTTTTCCCACAAATTAACTTTTTTTTGTGAAAATTACTCTTCCTACACAAAAAATTTGGAAAATGCAAAGGGCTGTAAATGAATATAAAACTATAGTGGCCACCCCGGCAGGCCATGGCACAACAAATTACATTTTGCAAAATTCATCCAAATCGCTTAAAACTCGTTACTCAGGGGTTTTTGTGGTCTCTAAAAATGAATATGAAATTCAAAATTCAAAATTCAAAATGGCGGATCCAATATGGCGGTCGCATTTTGAAAAATTGATCCAAATCGTTTGAAATCTGTTACTCGGGGATTTGTGGGGTCTCTGAAAACGAATATGAAATTCAAAGTTCAAAATTCAAAATGGCGGATCCAATATGGCGGACGACCCCCGAGTTATAAGTTTTGATTTCTTTTAATTAGGTTTTAGTGGCCAGTATAGTGGCCACCCCGGCAGTCTAAAGGTTAAGATAACCACGAATGGGGCGACCAGTCAGTTATATTGGCGCAACAAATTCATTATATCTGTGTACGTAATATGTCAATGATTAGCGATTTTTTAATTATGAATTTTAAAACATACTATTCGTCAAAAATGTTGAAATGTAGCGTTATCTTTCTCAAAGGAAACTGAAATGTAGCATTCTTCGTCAAAATTTTTGAAATGTACCGTTCTTTCTCAAAGGAAACTGAAATGTTGCGTTCTTCGTCCCGAATTCTGAAATGTAGCGTTCTTATCCACAAAATTTGAATTGTTACATTTTCTTCAATTAACAACATCGAAATGTAGCGTTCTTGATAGAAGATCTGAACTGTTGCATTCTTCGTACACTGTTAGAAATATTCAGAAATTTCGGATACTTTTATGTTACCGAAGTAACAAAATTTTACTAAATCCTATAACAGAAAGAACCATTACGTTATATTATCAAAAAATTACGAAACTGTAACAGAAATTTCAGAAGGAATCAGTGAAACGCGGTGACATTACTTTTTTGTAGTCGCTAGGCGCGACCGCGCACCCATTGCAGAAGTGGAATTTTCATTCGGTCATAAAGGATTCCACGGTCAACCATCAGTAGTTTATAACGAGTGTCATCCGAATATTGTTGAATTGTATAATGTTGATTCTTATTAGTAGGAAGGTAATAAATAGATATATATCGTATTTTGTCTACCCTGATGCACATTTACAAAACAGTGTTGTTTTTATTAAATTTTCTATTTTTAATAACATTATAGTCTTCCCCAAACGAAGGACAATAAATCATAGCAAACACAACAAAAATATGATAAAGCAAACAAATTTTACTCCCCTTATACTATTCTGTTACTGTAATTGAAAATTCTGAAACGTGTAACCGAAGCTTTTTACGGTTTTCTGTTCGTGTTTCGTAAAATTCTGAAACGGTAACCGTAAAAAGCTTCAGTTACATGTTTCAGAAAATTGCTACAGAAATTTCTTGCAGTGTAGGAGGCGTCGAGATATGGGTTGTGAAATGGCCAATTTACGTTTGCGAAAACGAAAAAGTTATTTTTGTATGAAGGGCGTAACATTGAGTTTACGCCTGGATTATAATGCGCATGTTAGGTAAATAAGAAAGGAAAATAAGTGTACACTCAAGGGTAACGAATTGAAATGTAATTTTTTAATATTAATGAAGTACAGGCGCGTTTATACAGTATTTATAGGTAGACAGAGTCATTATATAATTGTTTCTTAAGTAGCCGAAGGTGTACTTATGCTTAATCAATTCGAAAAGTTATTATCTTCTATAGAGGTGGGTAGGCAGAGAAAAGAAGAATAGAGAGCCTGAGAGATATACACAACGATAGAAGTAAATCTCCCATTTCATAACCATCTACAGCGTTCATTACTGTAACATAAAATTATTGCAGAAATGGTCGAATTTCAAAACATTAATATTTTCTCAAGTATTATTGATTCTGTAACTAACAAATCATCACAACTGAATATCGAATATTTCCAAATGAAATGCCATTAATATTTTATGTAAAACCGACATTACACAACCACTAAAAAATGCGCGCTTAGAGTATACTTTTTTTCGAACATATACACAAAATTTCGCGCTGCGCACTAAAATAGTCTTTTTAAAAGTACATAATGTATTTCTGCAACGCTTATAAAATAAATTTGCTTTGTACATAATGTGATGGTTATTTACTTCATTGTCATAACTAGGTCACAAAATGGGTCACATTTACATTATATATTTGAGAAATTTTATTTCAAGGATTTTTTAACAAAAACAAACAAGCTGCGAGAAACAATATAGATCTATTGCCAATGTGAATAATTGTAAAAATTTGTGCAAGAATTGATGTACGTGGATCTTTAAACATTCCAGTGAAAAGACTACTTTTTCGGAAATATCTTTGAGATTTTATATATAAATTACGTTGAAATTGCAACGAGCTTTTATAAAGTGACTCGCCTAGAATTTGCGACCACGCGGATCGTTGAATTTTTATTTTTTTTTTATTTCATATCCACATTTCTATATATTATTATCATTATTACCGATAATATCGATATTATTATTGTGATTAATAGAATTATGACTATCGTTAAAAACTACGAAAACTTTTTACAAACGTGATTCAACAATACCTATCTTGTATATTTGTACACTTGCATTCGTCTGTTTATCACGCACTAATTACACTCTTCGATCTTAATGTCTAGTAGTATCCTCTTTTTTAAATCGCTTTGGCTTCTCTCGACTATAAAAATTTTGAATCGCTAATCGTACATTTTTGTTTAAATACTTTTTTTGATGCTTCGAATCTCAGAATTCATATCTTCAATCCACGACGAATCGCTTTCGTCATTAACAATACAAATAACATTGACGATAATAAATAATACCCTTGCGGCTTTTCAATTGCTCCGTGTGAAGATCGTAATCTAGGCACAATGACCACTATTACATGTCACAATGCGGAAGGATCAGCATATTATATTTCTCGTTTACAATTTATAAATTGCTATAAATTAACTTCAATCTTCATATACAGAATTAAAAGTTTCACTTTTATTAAAAACATAGTTCAAAAAATTATTCATTTCCCCGTAACGCATCGAACTGTCGTAAATATTCCCCGCGAGAATATATAAGTAATACATTCATCGAAATTTCGCACTAATAGCGATTGTTTTTTCGACAGCACTCAAGATCAGTTTACGGTGAGACGTCATACGTCTTGTTGGAAAACCGGATTACATCGTAAAGCAAATTTAATCGACGGTATAACTGAATTAGCGACCAATACGATCAGCGATCAGTAAAATGCGGCTTGGTTAGCTATGTTGAAATTTCAATCACCGGCTCAGCAGTATTATTGTTGAGTAATTCTTGTTTCTCTCTCAACTTTAACTCGTACTGCGACGGCGAAGATTCCTTCATATGAAGAGGCGAAAATGCATCACTCTCATCCAAAGGTGAAATTCCTTCTTCGCTATCCTCATCATCGTCGTAGTCTCCTTTAGGTTCCTGCAATTCCCGCAGCCTACTTGTCAAATATGTTGGATGTTGAGGAACATCATAAACTCCTTCTCCGCCATACGTGACTTTTCCCATAAACGTTCGAATCTCGTCGAAATAAGTTTCTTCTCGGTCGTTTTCGTTACTGCTTCCAGGAGAATCGACAACCGAAACTACTCCACTTCCATCATCTGATTCGTGTTTCTTCAGGTGTCGATCTAGGTTAGTTTGTTGCCCGAAACATTTCTCACATAGTGGACACTTGAACGGCCGTTGCTTATCATGAATATTTCTAACGTGTCGCTGCAAGTTACTAGAAATGCTAAATGACCTTTCGCAATATTTACATTTGTATGGTTGTTCACCGGTATGCGTTCTGAGGTGACGAGTGAGATTTGCTGACCTTGGAAAGACTTTCCCGCAGAATTTGCAAGAATATCGGTCCTTAATTTTATTATGAGGATGCTGATGATGATGGGAAATCACAGGATCTTGAAAAGACTTGACTCCCGGAAATGATCCTAGAGGTGGTCGTGTTAAGAGGTCGAAACCTCCTGGCCGAGTGCCACCTAGTCCATTCATGAGCGATCCTAAAAAAGGTAATCCACCAGGAGGACCAAAAGGTGGAATGGGAGGTAACAGTCTAGACTCCGACGGTCCTCCTGGTTGAGGGAATCCTGGAAATGCGCTGGAAGGATTGCGATACATGGCTTCGAGAAACATAGGGTGAATAGGTCTTGGATATGCCATGTGCGATGATGGATTTGACGAAGGTGGCACTTCTGACGGTGGAACAACATTCATATTCTGGTTAGAAATTTCTTTCGCTTCTTCTGCGTTTTCCTCTAGATCGATTTTTTGTTTCGTAGGCTGTGGGAGTTCTTCAGTTATATTGGGAGAAGGAGTTGGCGTATGAACTTCCTTTTCTTTTTTGAAGGTTTCAACCGGTGGCGATTGTTTTCGCCGTTTAGTTTGAATTCGTAAATCTAATGGTTGTTCAGTTAAAGTCTCAGTCGGGAGATTAGTACTTGGTGATGGCGCTCGTGTATTTTTCGGAGAGCTCCTTGCCGTTTGCTCTTTTCGCTTCAAACTGATTCTTGTAGGATCAGTTATTATTCGCCTAGAACTATCCTCGTCACTTTCAGATGCCTGCTGAATGGGAGGTCGGGCTGGCGATGGTCTGAAATTAGACGTCGCCTCTTCTGCAGTTGATGGAGAAACTTTATTACTTTGATGAGATAGGGCACGAGGTGGAGTTAGTCGTTCACGTTTGGGACTCTCGTTATGCTGTTCAGTATCTTCCATTTTATGTGGAAATAGCAATGAAGAATACGTTGCGTTGGAATACATCCCTGGATATGGATTCATCAGACTTGGTGGATAAAACGGTAATCCACCGGCCATAGATACTGGAGGGCGTTGATACATCAAAAACGGATTGGGACCTGATGGCGGAAGCTGAGGCATCGTTCCTGGTGCTCCTGGCGGCGGTGTAGAGTCGCAGAATCGTTTATGCTTCGACAGTGAAGTTAAAGTACTAAAGGACTGATTACACTTAATACAATTAATTCGCATACGACATTGCTCGTGCATACGTTTGTGACGGCACAAATTCGAAAATTGTGTGTACGCTTTAAAACACACTTCGCATCGAAACGGTTTAAAGCTTTTGTGAATGTGCGTGTGTTGTTTTAGTCCTGAACTCGTTGCAAACGTTTTTCCGCATTCGGAGCAAGCATGACTTCTTGCGCCAACGTGATGAGTTCGAATATGCCGCTGAAGATTTGATGGATCCGTGAAAACCTGCGGAATGTCCGACTATTAGTGATACATTGAATACGTTGAACTCAGAAGAAACATGCAAGATTTTGACTTCTTGGAAGCTATGAAATTACGTACCTTTTGGCAATTCTCACAAGGGTATTTGGGCAGAAATCCGTGACATATGAGACGGTGACGGGCGAGTAGAGGTCTGGTCGCATATGCTCGTGGACACTTGTCACAATTATGTTCCTCTAGGTAACTGTGTCGAATCGCCAAGTGATGCGATAATCTGTAAATATACAAAAGAGGCTTTAATGAACTATTTTAGTATGAATTTCTTATGTTAATGCATCATACATAATTTTATGTTATATTAAGTGCAAAAACCATTTTTTAATATTTCTGAATAAATCTGACATTCTCAGAGACCGAGAAAGACGATGACTAAGTGCCTGGTAATAACGCGCACCCTTGTTTCGCCTAGAGGAAGGGGTGGTTTGTCATGCACACCATGGTCAACTGTATGGCAGGTCGTCACTGTATGAGAGGAGAGCATTGATTTTACACTACCGAACGTGTCGTGCGAAATTCATTCGTGGCAAGATAGCACCTCGAGAAAGCCCGATGAGCTACGAGCACGCGACCGTTGACGACATACAGGGAAGTTAATGTCCGAAGTTGGCAAGGAGTTTCGCGCGCACGAATCGTGCTTTACAACAGGTGACTTTTTGATGTTACCCCGATGATCTAATTGGCACATTATATATACAGCTTTTGAGCCGTCCTTCAAAATGCAAGGGAAAAAGCTTTATAGTCAAATCTAAAATTTGCTGAAGGCTGCTTTTTATATTATGACGAATCAGGTAATTTGTTATTTTAAAAAAGGTTTTTTTATTAAGCAGAAATATAAGAAAGCTATCTTTTATCTGACTCGGAGGCTACATTTTATGAAAGTTTTGCTGCATTCATAGCAGGCTTCTATTCAGTTTGCTGTTATAAAATTGATAACCTAAATAATTGAAAATATTAGGACACAGAACAAATTTAGATTTGATCAAGGGTTTAAAGAAATTTGCCCTCGAGCGTGGGAAACACCGATAACAACTCAACAAAATCAAAGCGAGTTCACGACTAATGTTTGACTTGTCGTTCGACGTTCCGGAAGCGACCTGACGACCCCCGTACGTAGGCATTGCACGCGTCGGCCTCGGAAATGACCGAAAAAGTTCGCGTGATCACCACTTCTATTGAGATGTTGAGTGGATAGTGCGTTTCAACCCCCGAATCCCAACAGTTAATTAATAATTGACGTTTCAAGTATCACTGACATGCGCTTCAGTATCTAATCGGCATCTTGACACGGCGATGACGTTCGTGTAAAAAACGATCAGTGAATGTCCCTATCGTGGGACTATTCATTCGTTGCTTCTACTTCGATTGAGAGATGAGGCAACGCCTCAGACAATACGTTTAGAACATTGCAGCACAGAAAAATAAAATTAATATTTACATTCATAATGATTATAATTATGACGATGATGATGTCGATGGTAAAAATGACGAAGATGATAATGAACATGACCGAGAAGATGAGGATGATGGTAATGATGATGATCATGACAATGATGATGATAAAGATGATGCGGATGACAAATAGGACGAGGGTGCAGGTAACGATGATGATGTTGATGATGTTGATGATATGGTAATTATAAGGAATAGGATGACTATGGTGTTAAGGATAAGGAGATGATAATAGTCTGGATTATTATTATTGTTATTTTATATATTAACCAATTTGGTTAATAACCTCGCGGTGGAAACGGAAATAAATAAATGTTCTTTTAGAGAATTAAACAAATAAATTTTTATTATTGTTTGATATTTGGCGTTAGTTCTACGCGACTTGTGCGAAATTTGTATATGATTTCATTTGTACATTGAATGTATAACTCAGGGCAAAATTTGGCGTATCAAGATGTAGCTTGAATTTAGGTAACTTAACATGGAAGAGCGACGCGTATTTCTACACATTAAGAAAGCCGATGTTAACGGATTCCCTTCAGTTTTTTAAATCATGAAATTTTGATTTTTATTAAAAGAAAAGAAGGGTATTAAGTTCAATAACTTGTGGCATTGTGTTCAAGGTAATAATATTCAGATAAATATCCGACATCATTTATTGTTTTCATTTTCAACAACTCGGAAGGTGAGAAATTTCAGTCAAGGTAACCAATTACTTATAAATTGCACTTTATGAATTGAAATCGCGGCCCATTCACAGAAAAGTTGTCATTTCACACTATTCACAGATTTATTGACACACAATTGATATAAAACCAAAATAATATTGTAAAAGTCACTTACGAGTCAACATCCGGACATGTTGTATCGCAGACTTCGCATCTCGGTTTTACGTCGTCTTCGTTTTCTCTCTCGTCATCAACTGTAGCACTGTGTTGAGATGCTAGAAATAAAATAAATATGGAAATCACTCATTAAAATTTGTATTGCATTTTCCACACAATAGATTATGTAAAATTGAGTTATAAATTAATACAAATTCACGCCCGCAATTTAATTTAATTTAATTAATTATATTTTTTGTACCGCTTAAAAATGATTGCATGTTAGATTTAACCGGTATAACTAATGTAATATTTATTACTTTTTTTATATCTAGTGTTGTAACGTTGTCTTGTTAATTAATAGTCGTTAAAATAATTAATTTTGTTAGAAGCGTATTACATACTTTTTAAAACACTTTTTGTTCTTAACTCTGTATATGTCACTATGATACTAGTTACTAGACGATTGATTGCACACTGAGACGCGTTCCGATGCACATGCCGGCGCCGAGACAATAGACACATTGATGTTCGAGTTCTTGCGCATCGAATTGTCCCATAATATAAATATAAACGGGGTAACCGGAACCGTATGCTATTGGTAAGAACGACCTTGCATGCCGACCAATCGCTGCTGAGAAATGAACCCCCGCGAACATTGCCCACTATAGTCACGGTTGGAAACGAATCAGGAAGTCCCGCATGCACCGAGAATCCCTGGACATCCCGTTTGTGGATCAGTCATCCCCTCTACATTTTTCAAATGAATTAACAAATTCAGTACAAAAATTAATGAAAAGAATACATTTAGGCGATAGATATTCAAGAATCAACAAATTGCAGATTGAATTAATTAACACAACAGAACATTTTGAATGTTATTCTTGCGAAATGTTCTGAAGCAATTTTGTTGTAAATTGTCATACAATCCGCAGAAACTCGCAAAGGTACCCTAAAATAGATACGGATGTGAAAATTTATTTACTTTTAGTTTAATTGATTATTTTGGGTTAGGAATTCACATTAACCAAGCGACTATGGCAGCCCCGTAAGGGGGACAGAGATGTAATTCGAAATTTTTTGAGCCAAAATATTTTTGTTGTAAAAAATAGTTTATCATTTGGAGAATATGCAGTAAAAGCTTTAAATCCGAATTCGGACTCTAAGTTCTCAAATCGTGCATGTAATCGAGGAATTAAAATAGTCTTCGAGCGCAGAGCGAAAACTTTTAACCGCTTTTTTCACTTTTAATTTTTTGAAAATAAACTTATAATATTAACAAAAAATGTTGCTTTTTGTCTGAAACGGAAAATCGAGGGGCTTCTGCAAATATTCCACAATTCCGCCATTTTGGAAAATTTGTATAGGAAACAATTTTTGTAACATCTTCGATACCACCTTTAAACATACCCACAATACCCCGATGTTTGCTTGTTTCTCTCTTTGAAGCATAAAATCATGCAAAACACCTCACTTTTCACCGTTTATACATTATATCCCCCCTTAACCAATGATTAAGCGGTGATTTTTTTGTATTATATAGAAAATTCATTTAGAAAAGAAATAAGTATACATATACACGGTCATTTACTTAATAACAAAAACAAAAACAAACACAAAAACAAAAAGTGTATTATGGATTAAAAATTAAAAGTGAGTGATGAAATAAAGAGTTATTACAAACAAAAGAAGGAATAAAAGAATGAGATGTTTGAACATTTTGGTAAAAAATTAAATAAATTTTCGGCCAGGAATTATGGCCCTCCTCAAAAAAGGTTAAATAGTTTTGTTGAATGAGGCAATCCTTTATTATGGTTTTTTGTTTAGAAACATGTTTCAGAATATATAAATTTAAAATGTAATAAATGTTTAGGAAGGATATTTCGCTTTCGACATTGTAATAAAAAGGAATGTTGATTTAAGAAAGAACCCGCTTTAAAACCAAAATTATATTGAACGTACAAAAGGAATTTAAAATGCATGTTCTCTAAATAAATATAATTTTAATTAAGAGTTTATTGACCGGTGAAAAATAGAAAAGAAATAAGTATACGTATGGACTGAATAACAAAAATAAAAAAAAAGTATATCATGAATTCAAAATTAAAAGTGGGTGATGAAATAAAGAATAATTATAAACAATAGAATGGACAAAAAAAAAATGAGATGTTGGAAAATTTTTATAAACAATTAAATAAATTTGCGTCCAGGAACTATGGCCCTCTTCAAAAAAGGTTAAATAGTTTTGTTCAATGAGTCAAAAATTCATTTAAATATATTTTTTAAGAACAAAATGTTACTTTACAAAGATGGAAACGGTTACGTTAATAGGCTAAGATAAACTGCAAAAATTGTTTAAATCGTAATAAATATCACTGGGGTTGTGTTTTTTATCGAAAGGAAATAAATGTCGAGGAAGAAGTAGCTTCCGATCTTTCCAACGGTTATTTAAATCTCCCGGTGCACTTGTTTCACCATATGGCGGGGTAGGATGTACCCCTAACGGACCTTCATGGGAACGGGCACGGTTAACCCCGAGAACGGTGCGTACACCCCCTGTGGATCGTTAATAGTCCTACTAGCCAGGACTAATTTGACTCGGCACGATGTGAATTTAAACAATCAAAATGCGGTCAACCTCGATGTGCACGAGACGTTGTAGATACCAAGTCGGTTAAAGGGATCAAATTTCAAAAGAGAGCTCGTTGACTTCGTTTCGTCAAATCGATTGCATAAGGACTGCGGCTACTACACATAAAATATTTGAATTTCTACGCATACTATTCAAATTCTGAAAAATCCCAAATGTTTATTTTACTTCACTTATCAAACAATTTGCCTTTTTACGCCTAAACAGTTTCATACAATATACATGAACGCAAAAATAAAAATTGCTTTTCATAAAAACACGTTGTTATATTACCATTGGAAGTGGATTACAATCTTTTAGCAGCCGTCCAAGAAATTATGCTAATCAAGACCATAATAAGAACAACTCGATGCACGAAGTTACTCGTTACGTGTTACGGAAAGTCAACAGGTGGGATTCACGGCAGACACCCCCCGCAAGTCAGTTGGCCGTTGCATGGGAAAAAGTAACGGAAACGAATCTTGCCTAAGGGTGAGACAATATTCTGGATTGCCTTGAATTACTACGTTAGAATACTCGATACTGGGATGTAAACCCAATTTCGTGACAGTACACCTCACTGTCGAATACTGCACGACATGTCATTACGAAAATTATAAAGGACACGATGCCACGGAAGGGGTTGTCAAATGACAAGGTTCTTCTGGACTCAAATTTTGTTGTACCGTATGTGTTTAAAATTGAATGAAAACTAGAAAATTCCCATAGTACTTGTCTCCCTAGTGCTTTCGCGTGACGATCGTAAGGAAACTAATTTTTATATGAAAAACATTAGAGATCCAATTTTTTTGTTATCTTGTAATATGTTCATTGTTGCGAGTATGGTTTTTTGTAACATAATTGGTTATATCTACCGCTGGTGCAATAAGCAAAACAGGGGCGCGAACTATGCCACCGACACGTTTCGACAAAAATATACGAACCACCGACCTAAATGTCAAATATCCTCGTCATTAGACTGATACGATAAATCAGATGGGGTTAGATTTTGTTCCAGTGCAAACGCCTTCCACCACCCCCTCGAGAAAGCCGTCGTGTGTCCTTTTGTGTGGGTACCCTTTTACGGACCTCACGCGTTTTTGCGTCGCTTCCTGTCCCCTCAGTTATGCGCGTGTTAATCGACAATGAGAGTCATAAATTATAGGAAAAAATAACCCTAATAGAGACGTCGAACATATGAGATGGGCCAAGAGAGAACACGCGGATTACGCGATTGTATCGTATAAAATCAGCATCATAATTCACATTAAACGCCCCGCCGTCATCGATTACGGTGAAACTTTTTCTATCCACCATATTAGTCTTGCCGTCAAAAATAAAAAACGTCCATAACGGAATTATCCTGAAACGTGGATCATCGCAGTTTTTAAATTAGCCAAATAAATGCTGGTTACTTCTGTTGTGTCACTGATCATATATCAGGAAAAATCAAGTATACAAAAAATAGTCGATAACGGGGCATTGTTTTAGTGAGACTTTGTAATGCTGGAGTAGTAATCGTTTAAAAATAATGAATTCCCGCAAGGACGACATGCCCCCTGGGGATTAATCTGAAAATATGAAAAAGTATTTTCTAAATATTATTCATTGGATCGTCATACGAGCTTTTAAAGGTGTTAACAGAACGGGAACATAATAACCCTGACTATGTACAAAGGCACGTGGCACAATACGAAGCGGCTTGTTCGAAATATTATATCTAAGGCCAAGCTAGCTTTTCAATGTGGAAGCAGTCTCGGGGCATTGTTCGTCTCATGTAGGTGCGTCGATTCTCTCGCTCTGCTTCCGTCCTTTTCTCTCTCCTGTCTTTTCCTTTCTTTCCCCACCTCCAAAGGCAAAAAATGATCCGTACACGGGAGACAGGGCGCAGATGCCCTGCTGCAAGGGTTGTCCGGGGGTGTCTGTTGTTTGATATCATTATTCCCATTGCGCGTCATCCCGCCCGCTTTTGACGTCGATTCACATTCGACCATTGTATCTTTATGACAAATTTTGCGAACAAATTTTGCGGTTCTTCCCAATTTTTTTATTTCTCATTTTGTCTTTCCTTACCTTTTAAATAATATCGAAACTCTTGTAATGTTCTAATGAACTAGGTTGATATAACTACACAAGACCACCAAAAAAAATTGTTTCGAGACAACTTGAATCAGGAATAGTGGATCTTACAGATTTTTAGCCGCTGAAAACGAATCCGTTGTTTGATTTGGCCCATCACGTCAGGATTTTAAGATATGTAATTCGAAAAATACTCAAAAAGTTAGCTTGGTTAAAGTTAACTTGGACAAAGAATTCGTTTTCATCGACCAAAAATCTATAAGATCCTCCACTTCTGATTCAAGTTGTGTTAAAAAAAAGTGGTCTTGTGTTATTTTTTTCGGGAAATATAAAACAATTTTTTAGGGGAGATAACTTGAATCAGAGATACTGGATCTTATAGACTTCACGGGATCACAAAATTTTTTTTTGCGAAATCACTTGAATCAGAAGTAGTGGATGCAATAGATTTTTGGCCGCTGACAACGAATTTGTTACCCAAATTGGCCAATCACGTCAGGATTTCAAGATATCTAAAGACTAAAAATCTATAAGGTCCAGTATCTTTGATTCAAGTTATCTCCCCTAAAAATTGTTTTATACTTCATGAAAAAAAATAACAACACAAGACCGCGTTTTTTTGGCACAACTTGAATCAGAATTGGAGGATCTTATACATTTTTGGTCGCTGAAAATGAATTCTTTGTCCAAGTTAACTCATCCTGTCACAGTTTTCACATATCCTAACCTTAAATTGCCAAAAAGTATATTTTTGAGTATTTTTCGGATCTAATATCTTAAAATCCTGACGTGATGGGCCAAAACATAAGATCCTCTATTCCTGATTCAAGTTGTCTCGAAACAAATTTTCTTTGTGGTCCTGTGTTATCTAATCCGTTTTAATTCTTTCAGGAAGTCCAGCGCACTACACGGAAAAAAATATGCGGCTGTCGATATCGAATTCAGTGCATTTCGTGCTATATCTGTCCAAATCGGTAACAATAGAAGCACTTTGAAGTAATTAATGTGTCAAGGATTCGATTTTTCTAATCTCATTTTTGTAACTTGTGCAACGCAACGCTGAGGTTGTTGAAACGGCAGTGATCAGTAACGAAAGAGGAATGGACGCTTTTGTGAAAGAAGTTTTAAACAGTTGTGATTTGTCGACTCTTAAAGAATGTTTTGAAAGAAAGGACCAAAAATGTTTTAATAACACTTTTTAATAAATAGAAAATTTCCATTTCCTCTTTAAAGTTTTGACAGTTTTCTAAGACACAATTTTAACTTTCATTAATGTAATTTTCTGTCGAAAAATTATTTAGTTAATTTAAATTATTCAATAAATATACGAGTAAACATCCCACCACATTCATTCAGTAACTTTATATACGTGTATAGGTAATGCGATAGACTAATATGTTTTTGAAAATTTGGATAAGAAGATAAGGAGTTTATGTAACGTTAATGTAAGTTACAATACAAATGTTGATATATTTGTTTATTGTTTAGTTATTATATGACAAATATTTTAATTAAATAAATTAAGAAACCGGAGAATTTAAATAGCAGTTTTCAAGAAAATATCTTATTTTACTAATATTAGTAGTTTTTCTAATGCGATGTGTGAAGTTTTCTAAATATCTAACTGTCCAGTCTCTTTCCGAATTTCATTAGCTTTATTTTAAAGAAAAAAAAGTTAGAATCGATCGAGTAGTTTCGCATTAATCGTAATCTGAACCAATCTATACAGGTGGTCCCCACAGTGAGAAGGCACCTTCAGAACGAAATTCATGATAAAATGTGTGATTCTACTTGAAAAATATAAAGGCGCGTGTTTGTTTTTAATTTTGGTAAACAAACTTTTTGGATTTTTTTTTCACCAATTACACAGGCCAACAAAATTTATACCCAGAAATAGGACTATACTTTTCTCAAGTTTTTCGTTACGCTGAATCCAAATTTAACTGCAGAATTGTTCTCTTACGTCACGATTTTTAGATATCCTAACCGAAAGGTGCAAAAAACGCAGTTTTTACCCATTTTCAATATGTTTTTGGCGGAATAAACTTATTTCGCAATTAGACAAAAACCAGATTAAAATGCATTCATCAGAACCCTGAGTATATTTTGCGGACGTTTTTCTATGTATTAAGTCAAAATCTGGTCATTTTGACTTAAAGCATTTTGCGCTATCCTAACCTAAAAGTGCAAAAAATGAAAATCATTATCGTGCTTTCAGAAAAACTTCGATAACTCATTAAAAAAAAACGTACCAGAGGTTGGCTTCATTTTGTTGGTCTGTGTTATTTCAGATTTTGTCAACAAAATAATATATTTCAAATTTGTTATTTAAAGGCTCCGAAAATGTCCTGAATTTTGAAGCTTTGAGTCGCATCATGGTTTATTTTGTTGTATTTCTCGTAATTTCGAAATATGTATAAAAAAATGAAAAATATCGATAACCAATAACAACAGTTCAATTTTAATTAAAAAAAAATTATTTTCTCAAGAACTTCATCTTTCTTCTCAAAATCATCACCATTTACAGATAATTATACGTATTATTTACAATCAGAATTGCATTTGGTATTTTTCTGTTTCCGAGATGAAAAAATTCTATTTTAATTTTTGTTTAATCTATCAAAATCGTAATTTCTTTTTACAATTCCTATTATAATTTCTTGAATATATCATGAAAAGTATATAATATTAAGTGTTACTAATACACAACGTTTAAAAAGAATAAACAGTATAAAATTGTGTACTTTTCACGATATATCCAAGAAATAGTATTAGAAATTTAAAAAAAAAGACGCAAGAAACAAGGAGAAATCATAAAAACCGCTGTGATTGAAAAAAATTGAATATATTTTTTCCCTCACAAACAAAAAAATACCAAATGAAATTTTTAAGGTTTTTGGGGAAACATGTTTAAAAAAAAACTGAATGATTCTTATCGGCTATCGTTATTTTTCATTATTTGAGAAATATTTTTATAAAGTTCGAATTTGCTTCGGATATACAATTTATTTCGGAAATTTATATTTTCGATGCGATTTATATTATTTAGTTTATTCGTTTTTGTGTATATTTGTATAAAAAACGTTTTATTTTTTCAATTACTGATTAAAAGCATTAAAATAAATGTGATTTTTAAAAAACTACCTAATAAGATAATAAAAAATTAACTTTTATTCACTAAAAAAATGTACCTGACAAATTGAACTACCAATGGTAAGTTGAACTGAAAAGCGTAAAAAGAAATACTTTTTTTAGTTTCGATAACTCTGCCGATGTTGTTAATTTTACCGTTTTAATTTAAGTTAATAATTCGTAGGTAAATTGACGTAATTATTTATTTAATATTCAGAAGATAATGAAGTACGATACTATAAAAATACTCGCCATTAGCTCCACTAAAAACAATTCCTCTAAAAAAAATTACCAGATTAATTATTAGTAACTTTTACTACTTTTTAACTCCTCAAAGCATTTCAATAGGTCCCCAATGAAATTTTATATTTGCTGCATTCTTTTTCGTTGACTGTGTATGCTCTAAGTAAAAAGTTTAAGGCCGAATAGAGGTTTAATTTAAGATGTAACAAAAACAAGACAAATTAGAAAAGGCCATACTTATGATTTATGCATTCGCTTAATTTAAGACGTACCAATTTTAAGACTTTTTTACAGTGTAGTTAACCTCCAGAAATATTTAAAAAATTAGACAATAAATGGACTTCCAAATTTCAATCCTCTAACTTTATGTTTACTTAATTTACTTGGCCATACTGACTGGTCCAAATTATACGTGCAATTCTGTTATTTTCTTATCTAAAAGTTCCACGAAATAAAAATGTTACTAACATCAATATATTCGTATTGATTTATTGTGTAGAACATCATCCAGTGATTATTAGAAGTGATAATTCATCAGGAGAAAGAATCACCTTCGTTTTCGGCGCCCTTTTCTCTGAACCTTCTGCACTGAATGAGGAGTATAATCTTTTAATTAATTTTCAGAAATTAACATCGTATCCAGCAGCAAAGATTTAATTACCAGCGTAAGTTCGGCCATAAAAATCTGCCATTATTACTACGGTGGTCCCTGTTGTCGCCGATTACGCACTTCCCCTTTTTTGCGAAGCACCAGATACTATCACGGACCAAAAACTGTGTTATCGAAATCTACCGATTTTTACCTAATATTTCGTAATGTCTACGTAAATTAATTGTATTCAGTTTGTAATTATTAGGATGGAGACTTTAGATTTAAATTTAATGTCATAAAAATGAAAAAATGTTGAAACTGAAAAAATATCGCGTATATGATCAAGTTAAAAGCGTCTTTGATGCATTTATTTCCAATCACGCCCGTCAGTCGGATAAGTTAATGAAAAGTAAGTAGTTTATTTTATTCACAAACTTAGACTTGCAAATGGCCATTGTTCTTTATACGAATTGTTACGACAACATTCGTACCCGACACTTTATTCGTTGTAACTTCTGTACGATGGGTCAGAGCGTTGATATCGCAAAGGGCACAGCAAGAACCCAAGGAAGGTTATGCGACAACCAGATGTCACAGTAATTAAAATGCTGGTTATTATCAAAGTTGAATACGCTACCCTAGTTAATCGCTACGAAAAGTTGCAATCAGTACGAATGCAAATTCGCAAGATCTCATTGCTTGTCACTTTAGCGTCGTACTCTTAAAGCACTAGTTTACTTTAAAGAGTCTGCTCAGTCTTTTCATTTATTTATTATTAAATAAATTAATACGGCCATTTGTTTTTTTTTAAATTTATATAAATGTGAAACCAGTAAATATTTTTAGAAAAATAATTAGAAAGAACCTTGAAATTTATGAATGGAAAGAATTTCCTGGAAATAGCTGCCGAAAATGACCTTGCAGTAAGCTAATCCTATCAACTCAATTTTGGATTACGATTGTATGAGGCTGTATAGTGTCAGTCGCCATTGGATTTCATTTTGACTGTTTGAAACCGTCGATTGTCTCTGGATATTTCGTACTTATCCTTAACGGTTCCCCACACAAAATAGACCAAAGGATTCAAATAAGCTTCTTGGCGGCCAATTGACGTCTGCATTAAATGTCAAAGTTTTCGAAACACATTGACTGGTTTACTTTCTACAAGAAATTACAAATTCATTTGAATCGTCCATCTTTTAGTTTAAATATTTATTTATTATTTCTTGGGATATAAAGTGGGTAAACGGGATTTAGTAACACCGGATTAGTACGTTTACAATAAACTTATTGAAATGCTTACCTGTCATAAAGTCAATATAAAATAACATACTTTCGATCGTTAAACCAGTGAATGACCTTTGACCGTACAATTACTAAAAATTACTTCACCTGACAATGACTCTAAATTAGCCAGGGTAAAACGTACGCAAGATCCCAATAGATCTCGGGATAAAAGGCGATAGTAACAGTAGCAACAATAATGGTAACAATAAGGGTGCGGGCGATCGGATAGACATCGAGTCCGTGCCGCACAGACGTTCGGATAATCGGGGCGTAATGCTTAGGGGTTAATACTCAACGGTCGTCCAGGTGAATCACGCCAAAATCATTGGGCATGACGACCGTCGTTACATATTTACGTATGAACAAAACCGGCTCGTGCTGCAATCAGCGATTCCCGTTTCGGGACTTAGCCCTGACTCGCGATTTTGATATATCTCACACCTGCGCAATGAAAAATGCCCACAGGAAAGATCACTAATTATTCACGGAAGTCTACTGAATATGTTACGAATCTTTTTTTACCTATCTTATTTACATTTTTATTACATTCATATTTAACGTTTTTTAGTATTGTTGATGCGGTGTGCCCAAAATGGTTCGTTTAACTTATCCTGGTAGTAATTTCAGACTGTTTATCGATTGATTGATTGGACATTTATTGTCTAGTACTGCTGTGTAATTCTTGTGTGATGTCTAAGAAATAGATATTTTGAAATAAAATTTTAGCCGTGCTTTTATTTAAACGTAAGCTTTTTTAAGCGCGTGCACAAGTGACCGATGGTGTCACGACTAAATAACTTTGCAAAAATGACTTTGTAATAATAACCGCCGAAAAATAACTTAAAAACAATAACTTCAACAAAAATAACTTTGACAAAAATAAATTTAGGAAAAATAACTTTAACAAAAATACCTTCAAATATTTCTGAATGCGTGTATAATAGAACATTGTTCGAACAATGTTCATTACATTCTTAACCACTATTCATCAATTATTGAAGCAATTCCTGGAAATGAATGAACGTGAATATAGATTTACATTTTTATAAGTTCATACTTTCTAAATCAATCATTATGAATATCGATTTTGATTTAATATTCGTTAGTAATTTGTTAGGTTAGGTTAGGTTAGGTTAGGTTAGGTTAGGTTAGGTTAGGTTAGGTTAGGTTAGGTTTGGTTAAGTTAGGTTAAGTTAGGTTAGGTTAATTTTTGTTAATGCGTGTACAGACGCGTTGAGATATGTATAATTCGCAAATGTTGTGTTGAGTAGAAGAGATATTTGAAGTTATTATTATTAAAGTTATTTTTATTCAAGTTATTTTTGTAAAGTTATTTTTGCAAAGTTATTTAGTCATGTAGCCGTGACCGATAACTAATCAACGCCAAAATAGATCGAATATTAACGAGTCTAGTTTGTTTATGAATATAACGAGATAATCAAGGACGAAAAGATCTTCAAGTTGTATTGGCGTGTCGAGTTAATTGTTGTGATCAGGTACGATGTATTGATTTGATCTTGATTCTCGTTTGAAGGACGTTTAGATATTTAAATATTCTTTTATTTAACTTTAATTAATTTCCCAGTACAAGACGCAATATTATATTACTCCGTACATTATACGCATAATAACGATCTTTTCGATATTCAAGTGTTATAATATTTATCATTAAATGCTAAGTGTCGTAAACGTTGTGAAAAATATTTGTTTAGGGCCTTTCTCGTAATAATTACAGTTGGGACATCTCCATTAGGCGATATAACAAAAGATTGTTGAACAATCATGATTTCAATTAAACGGTTTCAACCAATCATATCATATATTTTTATAAATATTTGCCTCTCACACGGATTTCTAGGTTTGGAGCGAAAACACCCTGTTGGAGGTGACCCCATAGACGATAACAAATCTGCGGAACAAAAGAATCCGACTAATGGTGACGCCCTCACTGCATATAAATACGAGCAATATATTTTTAGTAGAGCAGCACAGTTTTTATTATTTTTCTTTACAATAAATCAATTAAAGATTTTAATTTACCTGTTTCGCATTCGCCAACGACAGACCCCGTTTCCCGATCAGTTCGATCCTCCGTACTTTCTGTAAGCATATCCTGAAGTTGAAGAGGTTCACGGAGACCCAATAACAGTTCTTCGCCAGCTGCAATATCTCGAATAGTCTCATACACCATCTGTAATTCATGAAAAAAAATCTTTTATTCTAAATTTGCCTATAGACAAGTATCTTCCACATATCATTTTTTAAAAGTCGTGGTTACACATTCTGAAATCTAATTTCGATATGTAGAATTTTGATTTCAGCAATAGTTCTATGGGGGAGACGCATATGAAGGTCGTTTCGTTCACTTATATGACCCCGTATTACTCAATTGGTAGTATAGACTTTACATAAGAATTATGATTATCGCATTCGTCATATCTCAATATCAATGGAATACTAACATTTTAAATGAAATTTAATGCGATTCGCACGAAGGGAGTGAGATTCGCCTTTTGGTAGAACATCATTGCAACTCCCTTTTCCGTAATAAAGATGACTTTTAGGCACTGATAGAGCATGTGTGGGCGGAGCGTGTTAACGGGAAACTACCCTCGCGTGGGGTGATTCAATAGCTGAACATCCGTTATACATATAGCATAGAGCACACGCTTCGCACATTCACGGGTACGTCATCACCATCATGTGATGCAGTTCACACCATCTTTTCGCTACAAGACAACATAAAAATCTAGAACTGATATTTTTATCATTTTTTCCAAACTATCCCTCAAAAAGTATACTTTGTAGACAACTTTTCCTTTTCGATGTTGTTTACAAGTTGTAGATTGAGGACAATGTTTCGAGGTAATTGTCACAGCTGATAAGCTTGCCTAGTCTTCAAAGCGTGAGAACTTTTTAACTTGATGGTATATGAATCGATAACATACATCCATCACGATAAGTACTAGTCGTTGAAGACTATCGTGGGACCATCGACACTTTCTAAAAAGTGGATGAAAATAGAGAAAATGTAAGCCTCAAGATTTTAATGATGCTCATTAAAATGGTCGCACAGCGATGAATCTACATATTTTTAAATACATGTAATTCGACATGTAATTCGAAATTTGTTGTATCAGAATTTTGATTCGGAATGATTCAAATTGCATTCTCTTGTGTATTAAATTCTCCAATGTGAAACTATATGTTTGTAAGAAAAGTTTAATAGATTTAAAGGGAGCTCGAAGTAACATTTTTTGCCCTGTAAATTAACACTTTTAGTTTAAAACTGCCTTCAAATTTTATTTCATCATTTCTTTCGGGGCTTTTTGGTTCATATAGAAGATAAACTTATAATAATAACAGAAGATTTTTTAATTTCAAATACAAAAAATAATTTTAAATTCAAATCTAGTCTGAAACCGGGAAACTCGAAGATCGCTTTGGCAAATACTCCACAAGTCCGTGATTTTACAAAATTTTTGCATGAAACAATTTGTGTAACTCGCAATAGCATGATCATTGACTGTTTCTTTCCTTTTAACAAAATCACGAAAATCACATCAGTTTTTACCGTTGACATGTATATAGCCCACCTCGAGTAAAATTGTAAATTATATTTCTCTCTCATTGAGTTTTTCGTCTAATGTTTTGTAAATAATTGTAGTTTTATTGTACTTCGAAAGTAATATACTGGTGTACAAACTCGTTAACACAATAGGAAATCCACGTGAAGTCTATTTTCATTATAACATTTTATAAAAGGAAATTTTAATGTTTAAAAAATCTATGACTTCTTATACACATACGAATCCTATTATGAAAATGTAGAATATGAAACCCGCAGGTTTTGGTTCTCAAAAATTAAACTTTTATAAAGCACATAATACCTAGTACGTAATCCGATGGAGATAGAAAATACATTCAAGGATTAGAGATATAAATACAAGGATATAACTGAACATAATTAAAATCTGACATTTTGAGATTACCTATTGCACGAGCTTACTTTCTATTTCTTTCATCTTCAAGAGAATATTTCTTAGAAAATTTTACAACTTTTAAACTAATACTCTGTATAGCACAATAGGTCATCTACATTATTTCATAAGCCGTCGTAACTATCTTAAAATAGTTGAAGCAGCTATGTAGATAGCGGAATGATCCGTAGAAGTTACTTTCACTAATTTAATTACTAATCGTTAATATAAATGAAAATACTATGATATTAACTAAAAGAGTAATTCGTTTTACAGCCTTCGGGTTTAATCATTTTTGTTATGCAAGTAATTCAATTGTATGTATATGCGTATTGTATAATGTGTGCCTGTGCGAAAACTGGTACATACAAAAAGTTACTTTCTGAAATCGTTGAAGATGTTAAGATTAATAATGCTTTAAAAATAAGAAATATATTTGATCCCGATGTCTGTCACCCAATTAAACACATCGGTTGCTAGTTTTTCCCAATTTTTGACAATTTATTTAGAAAATTATCAGAATCTTCATAATGAAAAAAAAAATTTGTTCTGGTAAACTATTTTAAGCTAATAATTCTGTTTCATTTATATAAAAAAAAAAGTAGTAGAAATAGATACGACATTATAAAATTATACTCAGAAAGTAGTAACCAGTAGTTCTCCTGCTTTACAGCAATGTATATACGTATAACTTATAGGTATCCATAATATATCACAACAGTCCCTCTCAATATAAGCCTCTTCCTCGACAGTTCCCTACCATTGATAATATCACGCAACAACATTGGGTTTTTGTGCTCCATTAACAAATTTCCTTTCCTAACTACAATAACACATTTCATTAGCAATATAATAGGAAGTTTCAATAACTTGTAAAATATACTTTCTAAAAACTTGGTTTTATAAATTGGTTTTAAGCGCAGTTTTTGGTTTGCACATGTATTCTAGGCAAGTATCTTCTATTATAGCAACGTTTTCGAATATTCCATGTTTTAACTTAAAAATATATTTCCCAAAAAATAACTTCAAAAAATATTTTGAAAAATATTAAAAACGTGTCCAGATTCAGAATGTGAAGGAATTTTTACAGCGACATAACTTTTTGGTTATATTCTGTTAAGGACCACTATGTACCGCATTTTTATACATCTTAAGTGTAAGCATTTATTTTTATATATGATTACGTACATTGCTTCAGAATATGCTAAAGCGGGAGGTAAAATGAGCAGACAGTGCGGAATCACTTTCGACGTAAACAGTGTTGACTTTGCGCAATGTATTAACACAAAATAGTGCGTGCGCCAACCATGTGTGACATTTGAAAAATGTGGATACATAACGAAAGACGTCCGGAAGTCGACTATTGCAGGGGGTTAAGAGCAGTTTGCATCGAATGTTCGTTTCACCGGAACACCGGCAACATATGTGAAATCAGTTAAAATCGCTTCGGCGGATCTAATCGCTTTGCTAAACCTTCCGCTGCCCTCTCGACACCCCTCCCTCCTTTCGTGACTTCGCGACTGCTTAAAATGTATCATTAACCATTTGCAGATACATTGCTCAAAATCGAAAAGGCAATGAACAGCCCATTCATTCGGGGGTACAAAAATTGAATTTCCGAAATCAACACTTGAAACACGTGTCGTTAATTTCGGAGTTATCTGTATATGCAATTTCAGTCAATATGTTCTCGAGTTTCGTAATCGATACCCGGAAATGCGAATATTGAAAGTTTATTGAGTACATGAGGGTGCAGTACTAATTAATGGAATGTAATTGCATTTTTTTAATTCTCGTTCTTTGTTTATATATATATATATATATATATTGATAATTAACTGATGATAAATAACTACAAGAATTGTAATCCAATTAATATAGGAGAGTAAACAATAGCGTGGTTCAAAATACTTTTTTATTTGTTTATTGCCAACGATGGGTGAATTTCGATTCCATATAACAAAAATCTTGATAAAGAAGCGGTTATTAGCTCTGTTGAATTAACGAATCATTTTACCAAAAATTTACAAGGAAAGATTCATTTTAAACGGAAGAATACAGTATTGTCTCTAATTTAAAATTCGAAAAATGGTATGATTTTATATAAATTTTATTACAAAATGACACGAAAATGATATGCATGGTTATTACATCATCTGCAATAATGCTGATTAATATAATAGTAGAAATTTAAGAGATAAAAATAAAAATGAAAAATCAAACTTTTTAAAAACTATCTACAAAAAAAAAACATATACAGAAAGAAAAAAATAGTTATAGAACCTTGAAAAAAATTTTAAATTAATCTTACACTGATTTTGTCTTCATCAAGCTAATCATTTCAGCAATATTTTTCGTCGCCAAAAACGATGGTGTTGCCAAAAGTCGAGACTAGCAAAATATTTTTTGGCATTTGTTTTTGTGACAGTTGATAATCTCATTTTGACAATCGCAATATTATTTCCCAAGTTTTTTTCGTGCTGAAATTGATTTCATCATAAAAATTTCTTTATCACATATTTTCTTTAAAATTGAGGTTGGCAAAACAAATGACAATACATTTTTCTTGAAAATGCACCGTCATAGGTAAATCAGGGTGTCATCGTTTTTAACATAAACATATACATTAGTAACGAAAACTACTATTTTGTTATAATCCTAGAAATACGTTCAGAAAAGTCACTTTTCCGCATTTCTCCGAAGTTTTCCGCATAAAAAATTACTTCGAAAATGACGCTTAGCATATCAAAGGCCAAAAAAAGTACAATTTTGTCGGTCAGTGTAATAGAATTAATATCGTAAAAGTTGTAGTTGGGATGTTAGTTTTATGTTTTAGAACATTGTCAAACGTACTATAAAATATACCTATGTTGAAAGGATAATTCGTTTAATATATTATTAAGTTTATTTTAGCACTTAAAAATATATCAAGGAGCTACTTAATTATACAACTGCGTTATATTGAGGTTATGTACTATGCTGTGTTTTTAACCTTTAGAGCGTCGGTGTTTCGAAAAATGTACAAATTCGCATTTATCTATTGTTGCCTGCGATCATTAAGTTAGAGCCAAATTAAGTTAAGATGTTGACGAGTCAGGCCTAGAGGCATATTTGAAAAAACATTTAAATGCACTATTTATTTTGTTTTTAACATTATTTTATCTAGTCAAATAAAGTTAGTTTGTATAATTATTGCTTGGAAAAGATTAGCGAGGGCGCCATCAACCGACATTTGAGTTTCTTTTTTTTTTAAGTTTTTTTTTCCGTTTGGCTGAGTATTTATAAACGTATTTTACAATATTCATCTAATAGTAGCAAAAATCACCGTTAGGTGGCGAGAACCCCGAAATTCATATCCGCATCTAAAGTAGCTCACTGATTTATGTCATTAGATTCGCCACAGTAACAAATTCGACCTTCGATCAAATTTTAATGGATTTAATGCTTTCATATCCTCACCCTTTTTTTCACCTCTAACTAGTAACTTACATATAATATCTCGAAATCTTAGCCATATTTCATTCGCCATTTTTAATATAATTATTTTTTAATATATAATTTTTTTAGATGCAGAATCATATTAGAAGAGATCGGTAACCTTTACACATAAATTGACAAGCAATTGATATTCTTAAAAAATAGGTAAAAAAATTTCAATTTTTCACGCCTCTAAAAGTTTTCCGGCTCTCGAAAGGTTAAGCATCGGTAAATAGTATAAACGGAACAAAATTGACATCTTGTTGATTACAAAAATAGTTCATTTAACTATTCATGTGTTTTGCTTTTATGAAAATGGTCATGGATAAAATTAATAAGATGGCTAAAATAAGCTCTTTCTGCTAGGTTCACTGTACCATGATTACTTACTTGTCCGCCGATGAGAACGTGTCGCATGTTTACAGCATGGGGGTTTGCAGTGCTTCGAACGAACTTCAACCAATTTTTCTGTACGTGAGAAGCGTCGAGCCACCCTCTGGCATCGCTTCCTGCTATTACCTGAAAATTACCATTGAAACGTCATTATGAATTACAATGGTTATACAGTATGCTACTCATAGCTAATTTACGGGAAAATATGGGCATGCTACGTACTCTTCCAGACGAATTAAATTCAAATATTTATTTTTATATCGTCTCCAAGCAAGTACTGGTAACATTTGGTAAACATTTATACCTATAACTATCTACTATATTAGTTTTACGTAGTAAACGAATAGTATTGAGCAAATTGAACCTTTTATATAACCTATAATTTAATTTGAGACTGCGTTATGTATTTTTACGTATTACCTACCAACACAATTGGCCCCAGGGCCTTAAAGCAATGAAACGATATGATATTTACAATTTCTTCGTAATTTGTCCAAAATTGTGACGCCTACGGGTGTTACAGTTCAAAAAGCAACCGTTCAATGATTTAAACGTAAAAATATTCAACAAATTTGAGTATATTATAAATTATATTTGAAATATTCGTGGACACATTCATTCACAACTGGACAGTTCTATATTAATTAAGTCTTGATCGGGTTGCCTGATCGAAGATGCATCAGAGATTGATTAAAAACGTAAATTATTTAGATGAATTAGGGTCTGATCCGTCCCCCTGTTCAAGGCCGATCAGGAGTCGTTTAGGTTATTTGTAGTACTATTATGTACACAAACAAAATATTTTAATAATCATTGGATTTAGTAACTACTTAAAAAAAATTATCCCAATTTTAGGAGTTGGACGTCCATTTATGACTTCTACTGGAATGCATTTAAAAACCAGAATCAATAGTTCTGTAATATACTATCATAAATATTTAAACAACAGTTTTCGTTGAAAGTTTACTTTTTATGTAGGGCATATTTAGGCAGTGTCTATGAATCTCAGTTTAGTGATCGGGTAGGCACTTGATGTCCAACGAAAAGTTGGTATTTTTAGACTTATTATTGATAAAATCTTGTTATATCATGAGAATTGGTGAGAACATCGTGCTTATGATCGGTTAGGGGTAGTAATCACAAACTGATATAGCGTGTCTTATTGAATCATGATCACTAATCGGGCGCTTTTTATAAGGCATGCTATATTATTGTCACGCGGAGAGAAATTTCTAGATTTTGTATCATGGATTGGTTTTTGTTTCCTATGGTTTTAGATAATAAGAAAGCTGTAAAACAAAAGCATCACGCAAACCATAATACGGAACCTAGAAATTTTTCTTCGTTCAAATCAGATGATGATCAATGTTAGTCAGTTAGTTATTAGGGGCATTGATGAAGTGTATCTAATCACTACATGATCAAACCCTGATCGGAATTCACGTCGCCTGACATGATTTTATGTGGATATATTTTGATCGGTTCTAAA
Source organism: Trichopria drosophilae (assembly GCA_030407085.1). Lineage (NCBI taxonomy): Eukaryota > Metazoa > Arthropoda > Insecta > Hymenoptera > Diapriidae > Trichopria > Trichopria drosophilae. The sequence continues at coordinate 107,715,290 of CM059585.1, read as the reverse complement.
AAAATGATATAATTCTATGTGATTTCAACGACTAATCTCAACGTTTATCAGCTTTTTTCTTTCTGTAATCATGAATCTCTCACAACGTTACGAAGTCGATTGGTAATGGGAATGGCCATTAAAGCGTCAGTGACTCGTTCAATCTCGCTGTAAACTGTACTCGTGATGGGGGGTGGAGGGAGTTGAAAAACGATGATAGTTGACCGCGAGGAGGCGGTGGCGTAGCGAGGGTGCGTTTGGTACCTTCTGAGGGTGGATCTCCCGGGGCGAAACGCATGGCTGGCCATGCGCGTCGCAAACTTGTACGCCTCTAGGCGACAATTGAAAAAATCACTTGCCTTCTCTGTTGAAAAGCGAGGTCGATCGCATACAAAATGTGTTTGGACCAGAGTAAGTCGTTATTGCATCTAAACTTGTCCAAGAGAGACAGACATAAATATATAGATCTAGAGAGAGAAAGAGAGGGAGAGAGACAGGCATGAAATGTGGGGGAGAGAATGGAGCAAGTGTCTGTCAGAATCCGCAGAGCGTGACCGAAAATTACGCAGCAAATCGAGAGAGGCTCTCTCAACATAGATGTGCTTTTTCTCGATGGATCGGGACACTTGCGACGACTTCATTAGGGCTTTCATTGTTGAATTACTGTATTCTAATGGATGCTTTCAAATTGGGCCGCATTCACAACATTGCACCTGTGGTCGATTAACTTTCCGCATGAAATTGATTTAGATGCAAAAAAAATAATTCGATCACCGTGAAGTATAAACATGAAATGGCGCTAATGGAATTCTTTACGCTTATCATTTGTAAATATAAATGTACATTCATAATTTTCTTCTATTCTTATGGTTTTGATATTGTTACGTTGACACACACAAGTAAACTACACCACGTGCAGTTTATTTTTGTACAATTATTAATAGGTAAAGATTATTCGTAACTCATTTTATTATAATAATAATACAGTTGTACTTGTTATTTAAGGACAATGTAAATTACAAAGGCCAAAATTAGGCCGATCTCTGTATCCAGAAATAGGACTACAGTCTGCCCTCCAGAATTGTTTCCCTCCAATTGTTGTCTTCCCAATTCCATCCGTAATGGTAGTCCCAAAATATTTCGCAATTGTTGTCCAAGTTCCCCCTTCCAGGTGCACCGTAAGGTGAGAAGTACACTGACGCATGCGCCCGTATGTTCTATTAACTGTCTCATACATGGAGAAGGGGAAGTAGGGTCGGGAACGGTAGACAATTATGGGGGCACGGGGGGAAATTCGGGACTGCATATTTTTTCGAAGGGTTTCCATGCGCTCTGGAATTCAAATCTAACCTCTGAATTCTACAATCACGTTTTGACAAACAATTCGATAACTCTATGAAAAAAAATGTTATCGGAATGACTAAAAATTTATTTTAAAACTAACGAGTAGCACTTTAATCTGGATTTGCCAAATTGCAGGCATTTTATTTTGAAATATGTCGGGTTTTTCAGGTGCATGCCAAAAACTTACTGTAAATGTTAATTTTACTTATTGAAATTCAGTCGGGAGATTTGTACATCCTTAACTTTCAGGTTAGGTCATAATATTTCCCTTTCTTCGTCATTGCGAACTCTTATTCACACTTATTTATTGTTTCATCAATATAATAGTAGTTTTCATATTAATGACGTAAAACGAACGTCGGTGCCCGCAGGCCATCCCGACCCCCAAGGGACTTTGGCATTAAATCAATAAATTGAGTTTATGGCTCGGATTTTAAATTCAAAATGATGGGAAACTACTATCCTTCCGATTCAATTTTTGAGGATGCAATAAAATTAACAATATTATGAGTATGTTAAAAACTGAAAATCATTAAAAATATTCAAAAGTAATAAAATTAATAATAATCTATTTAAAAAGGAGTTCTTTTTAATTAAAAGAGTTAACATTTTTCGTTAATATTGTAAGATTTAATCTAAATGAACAAAACATATTAATGTTTCTAAAACCAATAGTACTTCATTCTTATCGCCGTTTACTAAGTCGTCGCGACAAAAAAAAATGCATTTTCGAATTCTATGTGTTTTCATCATTCACCTGCTTCAAAAACAGATACACCTGTTTCAAAGAGACCGTCAGATAGGTTTCTCAAACAAGTGCTAGTATTTCTTTTTTACTCAACCTTCGGCATTCTTACCTTTGCAAGGGGCCCAGGTAATTTGTATATATGTACGAACCTCTAAAATGATGCTAAACCCAAGGTTCGCATCAGACCATTTTCTTTATATGTTGGCAAATTCGAGTATAATTCGACATGCAATGATATATTGAATATCGTAATATAGGGGAACAGGAAATACCATTCAAATTTAGATTTTTTTTACTTTATAAAAATGCGTACACATGAATGATGTGTAGCAAATTTAAATAAAAACAAATATTCAAGAATATTCTATTAGAGAAATTCTTAATTTTATATTCATGCACATTAATTAATATTTATTTAGTATAATAAACAATGGTCATGTATTAAATGTCTAAACGGAATTGGCCGAAGGTATAAATAATGAATAAAAGTAAATATAATTATTCTGCTCCAAGTCGGATATAATAATAGAATAAAAATAAAATGTAACAATAAAACCATTAATAGAAACGAATCGACAGGTTTCGTTTTCCTTACTCAAGTAAATGAGTCATATTACTTATCAAACACCAGGTGTCAGATTTGCAAACATAAACAACGAACCAGGTGCATTATCCGAGTATTAACATTACAATTTCTCACGTTTAAGTTTACCAATCCACGATTATATTGTTTACCTATTAAGTGGCGCATCTACCTGCAAGTATTACTATCTGCCGGTCGTAGAAGAAACTATACAAACGTAAATCAATAAGATATCTGACTAAAGGATAAGTGCTGTTCCTCTTAAAATATAATCTCTGTGTGTTTTATTTTTACTATTTTGAATTTCATCTCGTCTCTGTTCAGCAAATCTCGACCGCAACACTTGGATCACCCGAAACTGTCGCCCTTGAATAAACTCGTCAGAGTGGGATCAGTCTTGTACACTGCAGGACTTATACCTAGATCTATTCTATGCTAGTCCCTTTACGTGTAAGACATATTTTTTTATTACCACAATGCAAATGCACTTTATGGTTTAAAAAACATTTAGAAACAAAACATTTTTATTTAGGATAGAAAGTAATACATATCGATTTGTTATATTCATAGATTAAATGGAAATTGTAGGCGCAGTAAGGACAATAATATTAATGGAAGGAAATTTTAATGTATTAATTTGCTTAGATTATTAAATACTTAAGTGGTAAGCGTTTTGATAAAAAGTGCCAAATATTGTACAGGCCTATATTTATAAGGGATCCATATTTTCATAAATCATGTAGAGTAGGTAAATAAATATAAATAACAATATGAAAACAAAAAAATAGACAATTTATAAGATAACAAAAAAAGGCATAAAATAAACATAGAGTGCAGAATTACAACCTTCCCAATAGTGCATCCCGGGGTCCTAAAATTACAGCTAATAATTAAGGTGAATGTTCAATTAAACTATTCAACATTCCGGATTCGCCTTTTTTGATTGTACAATCTTTACATCAAGTAGATAATTAGCGATAAAAATTTGAATCGTAATCTGGATCGTACGCGTATTTAATGGTATTTAATAATGCTTAAATAAATGTTGTAAATTTACAGCGGCTATATTGGATCCCACATTTTAAATTTTACATTTTGTAGGCCAGATTCAGATTCAATGACCCGGAGAACCCTTGGATACTAAGTTTCATGAAATTTCATGAGTGAAGTAGTTAATTATAAATGTAATGGATGAATTACAATTAAACAGGCAATTTAAAAAAAAAAACAGAATTTGGTTTATTATATTAAATAATGGGCACGCATTAATATAACCCAGTACTTTAGTTCACAGATGTAGCAGAAAAGTGAGACCTCGTAGATGGTAACGCATCAAAGTATTCACAGCAGGGAATATGTCCCAGAAGCTCGTAATATTTCGAAAGCTCTCCACAAAGTGGGCAGTTTTCGTCACGCCGAAGAAAAGTAAGGCAAAGAGCGATATTTCTACGATAATAATGACGAGGCAGTCGAGGGCAGTGTGTATGGGCTCTTTCTGGAAGATGGGCACGAACCGCCAGTACAAAGAGTCGGCTCCACGGGTAACACAGATTAGGATCTGCAGGTCCGTCACACCTTCGACAATAAAGTGTTAACTCTGGCTGACTGGCACGAGCTCAAAAATCTACCATAAAACCCTCGTGGCCCATCGTTTAGTAAACAGTGACAAACAATCTCTGTAAAATTTACTTACAAACCGCACATTTTTCTTGTGTCAATAATATTACAGATGCAAATAAACAACTTTTTTATCTCTGATGACGCTTTGTGCATTAATTTTGGCAGTAGCACAAACATTTTAAAATCTAGATTAATCCAAAAGAAAACAAAATTCTCAGTCGGTGAAAATTGTTAAATGAAATCCGCAAAGCTTCATTCAAGATTTTACTGGAGAAAAGACGCTTTCGTTCATTTCTACCCGGAAGAGAATCTGAAAAAAAACGGAGCATAATCGAGCGCTCAGCGGGAAGTTTCTGCTTTGTCGGCGCGCGTGGACATGTGTCTACAATTCCTTCGACATATTTGCCTTCATGAGAATATCCCGTGCATCCCCATCATAGTCTCCAATTTTTCCAGATGTCAGTCGTGGCATGCGCGACTTTCGAGTGTGTCCTGAAATGATCGAAAATTCCACCAAACGCATAAAGGAAGCGCTGACGTTTTTAGTGTGATTTAATAATCCACAATCGACAGGACTCCGTGCTTGGAATTTTTTTTTCGAAATGAGCTATATACGCCTAAAGAAAACGAGGGGTCGAAAGGAACGAGTTCTCATGAAATGAAGATGCCGCAAAAATAAGTTGTCGGAAATATTACAGTCGAGGTGAGGGTTAAAAAACCTTAACGCATTTGATGGGACCATGACTACAAATGTTTATTTCACTGAATTTGTAATCTGAACTACGATTCGACTAAGAGAACCAGCGAACGAAATTTATAGAAACACGTAAAATATCGCAAAACAAAGTAAAAGGTGTAAAAAAAACCGATGCCTCGCTAAGTGACGTAGTTTTTTTTTCGCGTGTGCTGATAAATTATAATTGCTCGCTTCGTCGTACCTCCTCAGAGTCGTAATAATAGTTCACAAATTGCTCAAATTGGTAGAAACATGCGACCATTTTAATTACGTCGCGGTTGTGCTCCGATTTCCTTTCTCGTGCAATTTAAACTTCTTGCATATGCCACGTCATTGAGTATACCAAATTTCTGGTACGACATATTTTTGTATTTATTCGTCAATCAAATTTATGTCGAGATGTGGAAAACAAAAATGCTTGTGTATATAACGAGTAATATGTGCATTTTGAAAATTTGTTGTTAAACATCTACAACTCTGAATTGCGGACTAGTCTGTCCAGCTGAATGAGGGCAATGCGCAGAATAAAAAGAAAAAAATCAGGAAAAATAGAACAAATTCGAGCATAACGAGCTTCAGAGTTCCATAAAGATCTTCATTGAATGAAGAGGGCAGAAAGGTGAAAGACGAAGAAGAACTTGCCGGATGAGCAGGACATGCGGTCGAGCGATCTCGTAGGACAACCAAGGACAAAACAGAAGATCGTCTCTTTTGTAACCTCACACCTTCGGTTGAAATGATCCGGTCCGGCGAGGCACGACGAAAGGTTTTTCGGCAAATAGGGAGACGAATATACGGATTTTCGTTTGGAATTCCGAAAAATACACGCGCCTAGTGATGCTCGCTTTCAAATGCGTTCCTCATAATCGGCAACGTTCAGAGCCAGATCATTGTCAGGAACGAATGGTCCTTGCCGATCGCCGATGCGGGCGGATAATGACCACGCCTGCCGATTTTCACCTGCGCAGGGATTTTCTTGACGGATCGTGTTGAACACGAGGTGAGATTTCCGTATCTTTACTTTAGCATGCGTGGTCGGCCACGAGACGGCTTCATTTGTTCGCTCGAGATCGATCTACCTGGACGGATTACCCATTGGTCTTGTCGGTACAAAAGATAGAAAAAAGCATCCGATGTATAAACGGATAGAGTGTCGTCTTCTCAAATTTGAAAGTCAGATCCGACATTGACGACTTTTCATTGTGGGAACAAATGGTGGAATTTCCGACCTAGAAATGCTAATGTTTTATGCTAGAATTTACTTTAATTGCATTGCTTTATGTTTAGTAACATCAAGAACATTTAAAATTTTCTTTTTATATCGAATATTGTACCTTTGTTTAGATTATTCAACGATATTTCATTATCTCGTAAATAACAGCTGGGTTTCGCAACACTGCAACATGAACCATTTACTTTATTCCCACATGTTACTTAGAACGAGGCGCACGTAGACGAGCGTGCCATACCGCTAAATCAATTATCATCCCTTAAATAACAGGTTTGTTTACGATCCTCAGCCCTATAGTATGGAGACGTGAGTCCTATTCATCCCTCGAGACGGGTCGCAGTCGAGGAAGCAAAATCATCGCAGAAGCTGGCGACATCTTTGCTTAATTTCCCTCCACCAAGGTGCTTTGCTAGAAGCTAGTGCTTAATTAATGCTTAATTAATCCTAGCAAATCAGTTATAGCCACTGCAATGCCTTCAATATTACGTGGAAATTTGAGAATTGTAGTAATTTAGGAATTAAATAAAGAATAAATAATAAAGGATACAAATACACCTTTAGGACATTCATGAATTTGCATACCGATTTGGCATACAAAGAATTACAGATAGGGAAAAAAAGATGATAAATGTGGGTGATACGGATACGACATCCTAATAATTGTCAATTTTGGAAAACACAAAACGAACAATGTCAGAAGCAAGTCATCGGGAGTCGTGATGCTTAGCGGGAAAACAATTTTACCAAATTTTCTGGTAAATAGGTCCCTAATGATCGATCATAGCCGTGGGGGGCTGCCTTTGACGCGACGTTGATATAATTTATACAGTTAGATACGAACGGGGGTAACTTCCCTTCATCATAAAGGAATATCGCGCAATCGGCTTCACAGTACGAAAACTTGAGGGTGGCATCTGCTGTACGTTAGACACGGGTCGGAGGGCACTGCTCGCCTTGTCATTACTTGCATTAGTTTTCGAGCATGAGTCAAGTGGGTCAAGTAGATGTGAAACACCAATAAGTAACTGGCTGCAGCAATGGATAAGAAATACTTGCATATTAAACGTGTACATATTAATAATTATTGACTTTGAATTACAACTAAGAAACCCGTTTATTCTAACCGTCAGTATTGATAAAAATTGCTCGACGTTAAATTGTAATATAATGTGCTAAATTGAATTTTATTTTTCGCCAGAACCATTTACTTCGAGGACATGAATAAGAAAGTTTAATTAACTACGACGATGTTTACGGCACAAATTTTAAGGATGCCTCTCCCTTTATCGTAATAAAGGCAAAATCCTGCGGTGATTTTCATACGGTTATCCACGACACGTTCGCCCTTTCAATAGGTTGTGAGAAAGTTCGATGTGAAGACAATCGCTCCGCCACATCAAAGGGACGCGATTGTTTTCCGTAAATTACAACCGTAGCATTTACTTGACTTCTTGTTATGAATTAAGCTCAAGTTCAATTAAGTCTACTGAATCTCTTGCTCGGATACGGTAAAACGGCTTCCTATACCCGGGAGACCTTTCTCTCCCGTACCTACCTACACTCGCTTGCTCTTTTCGAACTCTCTGTCACACCCTTGTTTTTGTCGTGACATAACCTGTACTCGTTATTTATTCTATTCACTCCTCACTTATTGCTTCTTTTTAATCAAATCGTTTTAAAGCATGAGAATTAATATTAAATTTAGACACAAGAAAATGTGATATAATATAAAGTGTCATAAATCACACAACGAAATGATATCTCCCTGAATCTATCAAAGTTATTAATTTCGTTGTCTCTGATCGGTGTCTAGTTTGCCCTCTTCTTTCCTTTTGTTTTGATGACGGATTGTTCTTGTAAAGTCTGTTTTTTCGTCATATGTTACACGTTTTTAATTATGTGTAGAATGCGACGTAAAACATTGAACGAAAATAAAATTGAGGAAGAAATACTGACTAATAGTCTGATAATCAAAGAACGGCCAACCCTCTGCCGATGCTTTCAATAGTGGCAATGATAGCTCTTTATACTCTATTACAAGGCGACCCATGCCGTGTATGCAGCACGTGCTAGTTATGTTCATTTTCCACAGATAATTCAGAACTCAAAGATTTATGGTTTCTCTAAATTATTGATAAACGTCTTTTCTATTCGCGTTTAATAAGCTAAATTTTGAATTGACAAATGATGACAACTTATCTGAAAAACGGGTGAAGAAGATACTGTGAAATATTTTTGTGTAAAGGATGTAAGCCGTCTTATTATTTCATTACCTCTTGTTAAAAAGTTGCTTTTACACGACTCTTATATTGGCATGCCTATACAATATATACCTAGTGTCGTTCTACAAAAGACGCATCCAGTTCGTCTTCAGAGACGCAACATATCCCGGTATTCTATTACGCACGTCGCATTCACATTGCACTCAAAGGGATGGCACGTTTATGCAACCAATAGGAAATCATATTTTGCATCTTTAGTAGGGTCGGTAAGTTTGTATGGATCTAGTATATATATGCATCGCGATTTCGAAGGGTCGGTCGATGCAAGGCGGTGTGAGGTAGGCAAATTTAAATGTCAAAATATACACTCGGTTCGTGCAAAAGGTACAAAGGTATCATATCTTTATTACCATAATGCGAAAAGGCGCTCCGAGCTCGGCGAAACTGTCAATCAAAAACTCGATCTTGATAAAAGACCTAGTTAGTCGTTCGCACTTTTTTTAGCGGTAATGTTTCAGGGGCATCTTGACATTCCGCAACTTGCATCTCATGTCCGAGGTGTCCTCGACCACCATCAAGGTCATATTTCAAATAAAATATCGGTCTGTGATTGATAAAAAGAGATTATTATAGCAGATGTTGCGATAAATAATTGAACATTGTAAATTAAGAACCAGACCGATATATACAAACAAAGTCATTGATATATACAAACTTAAGATTTTGAATCACGCGAAAAAAAGATCGTCGAAGAAAGGGTTCGAGAATCGATACGTTACTGACCTCTATGACCAGCAAAAATCGCACAGATGACCGCGGTCACGCAGTTTTTTTGACATTGGAAAGGTAAAGCGTGTCACGGTTATGACGAGTGAACAAAAGCTACAGTTCCCTGTGGCTCTGATTGTCACTTGTTTCCTGCCGATTCTTATGGGCATACACCCCTCTCTCTTATTCCGAATATATCTTTATTTTCGAATTGAAATGTAGATTCGGAAAATTTCTGACCACGGTCATCGTAACCCAACGCCTTGAGAAAATACGCGACATTTTTTATGAGCACCTAAAGTATCATTTTAAACGAAATATCTATCCCTGGGTGTCTGAGACTCAATCATTATGCATACCTTTCGCCACGAATTTGCATTGGTTCTTTCAAAAGCGAAATTATACACGCGAGTTAAACCTGGAACGCATAATGCGCAAGACATTGTCGTAGCGCTTCCGGGGTTTAACTGCCCGCAACGCCTTGACAAGGCCGGACAATATCGACGAATAATGCTTCGACAATGCCCCTTCTGGCAGCATTTCAACCTAAGAGGGTTCGCTGATCCTTTCGATTTGGCCGATATTTGCAAGTTTCCAGCATTTTTGCCAAAATCTACGCAACCACCAGGAGAATGTTACAAATGGCAGTTCCCACTGGAATCATAGTTGTTATTTTTTGCAGAGGAAGTCCAAAAAAATTATCGTAGGCTCTTTGAATTTATTTTATCAAGCTTAAGAACATTACAAACATGCACATCATCCCTTCGACGAACAGTAGCGATGGAGAATGTATCTGACACATCTATGCAATCGATTACATCGAATTTTTATTAATATATATCATATTCCAAATAAATGGAGACTAGTGAAGTGTAGAATATCCGGATTCGTCAAGCAATAACCCATTATAATTGTTAAACCCCATTTATGCGGATCGTTTAGGCTACTCATTATTCCACCACATTGAAATATATTATACATAGCTGACTTGGATGTTCGCCAAGCGGTTGTTGTGGCATCTAGACCACGTAGTATTGTGTGAGTTCACCATTTATGTAATTTGTCATCGACATGCGTTGCCGATAGGACGCGCGTGATTTTCCACACGATTTGACAAAAAAATATGTCGGTGTCACGCATTCTCAGTCATTCTTGCTTTCACACACGTCTACCCCTACCCTTTGCGCTTGTTATTTTGACCCTAGTCGAAAGCTACTGAAGTATTGAATTTGGTCAATCAAGGTGAGACAAGTTTTATAGAATATCAAAAATAATTGTTATTTTCTTTTAAGGTAATCTTTGACGGCGGTGTTTTAAAATTGCTATTTTATATTCAAACCAAAAAATTAGGGATGATGGCGAAGGAATCAGGACCTTCCGATTGCTATTTGGTAGAGAATTCGACCGAAAAAATGTATAATATGTATAAAAGACTGTAAAAAAACTGATAAAAAATGACAAAGACTGCGTATAAAATGTTCAGACAATTTTTAGGTTACTTTGAAAAAAGTCATCAGTCAATCAGTTTTATATCAGTTTTTTACAGTTTTTTTAAATAGAACTAAGTGGCGACTACGGTGACATTTTCAGTTTTATTAAATACACTTTTATTTATTTCTTTAGTAATTTTTGCCGTGGAATTCAGTGATGCTAGAATAAAAAGTGTACAACATTTTTTAAGCCACACAAAAATGCTGTTTTCCACAAAAAAGGATTTTTTTAAAGTGCATCCATAATTATTTTCAAAATGCGTTTGAAATTTTAATTTAATTTAGAAAAATGTAATAGCATTTTTTCGAAAAAAGAAATTTTTGTTCCAGTTAAAATATATGACGTGGAATTCAGTGGTGTTAGAATGAAGAAAGTAAAAATTTGTTTTGACGCATAAAAAAATTTTTGTATCGAAAATAATTGGAATTTTTTAAAATTCATTCGTCATTATTTAGAAAATGTGTTTTTATGTTCACCCTAATTTTTTTTTAATTTATAAATTAATTTAGAAAAATGTAGTAGCATTTTTTCAAAAAACTTATTTTTCTTTTCATGATAAATTTATGTTATTACTAAAGAAATAATTTTTTCAAGGTGTATTTCAACGATTTGAAACTGTCGTCGCAGTCTCCGGTTGAGCACATGATATTAACAATTAAAAGTTATTTTGCATGATTTTTATGTTCAATATGAGTACTTCATTCAGCAGTTTTATAATAATAATCATCATCACTGTTATTGTTATTATTGTCGTTAACATTTTCATCAATAGTTTCGTCTAGATTGAACAGTAAAGTACAATTTTTCCAAGAACCGAGGACAATGAAAAAAATAACAACCGTGAAACATAAACATGTGTTAAGGACCGTAAATAGTTAATTCATTTTGCATTTGATATGTGATTTTTTATCATTTCGCTGAACAGCTACTAGGCAGAGTATTTAGCTAAATGCATTTAATTCAGTTATGTTTATCCAATATGTAGACAGTATTGTCACAAAATACTGTTTTGATGATTTGTATCTGATCATTTGAACAAAATCCAATAACAATTGGGAGATTTTATAGCAGGAAAAGTCGGTATATAGGTATATAATATTCTCTTAGGCTATATTTTTGTTCTTCAACCAAATTGTTTAGATGACACAAAAATAGAAAAGGTCGATTCAGCGTTTGATTGTAAACTTTAGTCTAGTCGATAAAAAGTATACTGTCCATTGTACGAACAAGTATCATCCATGTACATTATACTGTCACCTGTCCGTGTATTATATTCCGCATATATAAATAAATGTTGTCATTCGATTTTCTTTTGAATAAATGAAAACTCATATTTATAACAGGAATAATGATGCAGACACTCACCTACACGCAAATGCCCCTAACGGCGGCAAGCGCACCTAGACTGATGGAACCCTGTGGTACACTCGTGATAGTATATCACATTTCATTCTTTTCATTGGTAATCATGGACGTTCTTATAGTTAAATTACCTCAACAATGTTGTAAATGTCACAGTTTTATATATTTTACGATTCCGGTTTAGCAAATTCTATTACAGCACAATATCAAAATATATTCATGATGTTTACTTCATATCTATCCTCAAATTGATAGCAAGAATAGATAGAAATTTTGGGTGTACTTCCGAAAAGGACGTTCCGGAAATCCTTAGCGGGAAATCCTTGTATCCCAGTTGTACACACATGGGGGAGCGGAGTTGAATTCGGCCGTTTATAGTATGCACGTACAGCATATGTATATTTAGTTCCAGCATTGTCCACGTTATGTCGCTCGCGGTTTTCTGTTCCCGCGCAAATAACACGTATGGAATGTAGGAGCGCTACAACATATTTAGCTTGTTGAATGTATTTACATGTCATTTAAAAGCTTACCCTTGATAATACGGAGAAAATGCATAGGACCTTTTTTGTCAAGAATTTCACGCACTATATTTTTTGTTGGAAACATTTTTCTGCCAAATTTGTAGTTGTTGACATAAACGCAAAAAAAATATAAAAAATAACGTTTTTTACGGGTTTTTCGTGGTTTTCACCATGATGTTCGCATTTGCGCTAATTTTCATCATGATATTCGAATTCCGCACATCAAAATACGTCGGAATGTCCTTTTCGGGAGTATATAAAAAGTGTTTCCTTTTCTTTTTAGATAATTCCCTAATTTCTCTCAGTGTGCAATGCTAATAAAACAGTTTTCATACAAGATTCTTATTTAATTCGATTCTATTCGGACTCAACAAGTATGAATCTGAACATTGAGATTAAAATACCAGGCGGAAGAAATCAAATAGTTCGCTTGAGAGAGAAATAAGGTAACAGAGATTAATGCTTGAAAAGAAAAAATAAACGAGCTTAACGAATCGCGTGCCGCCTCCGTGGTGTTGATCATTTGTGGAGCGCGGTCTCGAAATCATTCGGCAAATTGGTCAGGCTCTCTCGTAGATATATAGGGGTGCGAGAGACTATGCGCGAGTGAACTAAGCTTAAGATTGGTTTATCCACCACGAAAGCACGCCACACCACCGTTTGATTACGCGTCACCGAACTAAACGCACACGGAAGAGAAGGCTTCCCCTTTTTTAACCTCCGTCTCTTTCTTCTGTCGGCGTCTCTCTATCACGTTCATTATTTCCCATCTCTTCTATATCTCTCTATCACTTTGAGCCACTAAAAAAAATCCCCCGCGACTCGAGAAAAACAGTTCTATATTCTCAGCAGGTGAGATGATGTCGATATCCGTATATAAGACCCTTTTTTATCGCGAATAAGTCCTCTCAGCATCTTTTCACATTCTTTCTTTTACGCGATTCCTCCGATTGTGCGAATAAACACAGAATTTTGGGCAAAACTTTAGTATACCTGTGATTGTTACTTGATCCGCAATCTTTCCGTTCCCCTTTGACACGTATCGTTTTGGTACAAATTGCGGGAAGAATTTCTCCACACCGTTTTCCGCGATGTGAGAAAAGGATTTAGACTAAGTACTATGTTGAGGGGAGATCATTCGTGTTTCACTGAAGACAGCAGTAGTATGTTCAACGTGCAGTTTACTTGCGTTAATATCATAAAATTCTATACATTTAATGTGAAATATTTAGTTGGATGGAAAATGATATCCGTGAACGAGGTAAATTGTAGTGGTCAAGAGAATGTCCAGTATTCGGGTCAATACTCGCGAGTGCAGGGGTTGATAAATCGGTTGACTAAACGAAGGGGTAGTTGCTTTAATCTATTCGGTAATAGCTTGTCGACAGTTGGCTCAGCTACCTTTTTGTTGGCGTTAGATGGATTGAGCCATTTACATTTTGTCACTGCGACATGCGCTCGCGCTATCATATCTATCACCCTTGACCAGTTCGCATTGGCTTCGATTTTGAGTCTCGCTTTGAAATTGCAGACTGCTGAATCCCTACCGACGCATTTTTAAATCAGTGACGTTTATTAATCTATGAAAGAGAAGTCCTCTTCACATATATCCATCAACGCTTGTTATCATTCTTTTGTGACTTTGTGGAATGTTGATCATAAAGAACATCATTGAACGTCACAAAAGGTTTGATGTTTTTCTAAGAAATTCATTCCACGTGTGCTACTCTAATTCTTGACAGCAAGACTATGCATCTACTGTATACCATATGGAATATTTATTGGTGTTCGCTGATTCGACTAAATGCAGAGAACACAAAATTTGTCGCTCGATTGCATTTCCTTCCAAGTTAAAATATCGGAATCTGAACGTACATGTCCAGACGCAATTGACTGACACATCACATGGGGATGACACCTTCGACGAGCGAATGTAGGAAAGTATTAACGTATGGCCAGGTGGCCGCTGTCGAACGGAGACGAGTCGCTCCTCGGCATCTGCCGGATAATGCTAGGGATTAAGCCTGTACGATAGAATAACGGATGCCAATAGCTGATCAAAATGGAACCGTACATTCCTACGGGTCTTCGTTATAAACAGATCGATCATCTTTCAAACCCCTATCGACGATCAGATCATGTCGAAGCAGATTAGCGTGTGAATCTTCGTCCATGTTTATGTCTTACACTTATGTTCTCTTTTTCATTTGTTACTTAGGTATTACATATACTTTGAATTTGTCAATATAGTCGTGTTATGCCAAATACATAAATAATTTACCTCTGTGTAAATGAGGAAATTGTGAAAATATGTGGAACTTACCCACTGACTGCACTAATATAAATGTCAATTTGACTCACCTCCCACGCGTATCGTGGATTGTAGGGTTCGCTAGCCCATTTGCCTCGAAAAGGACCAAATCTTGCTGTACGTGGAATAGTTTTGCGTGCTCGAACCAAAGGACCTTCAGGGGCAGATTGTAGGACTTCAATCTCCGAGGGTATCCATTCACGATTCGTTTGATCCTTTGTTTCTCGATTTTCGTGTTTCACGTCATCTTAAACAAAATTGTCCACAAACAACATTACAAGCCATTTTTCGTAAAAGCGGTTAGATTCCAAAAAATTGTCTTTGATTAAATGAATGTTAAATTAAACAAAAAAACTTACGATATTCGTTCGAGTTTGACTGCAGACTTCGGTAGTAATCTTTGACAAGGAGTGCTAAAGGCTGATTGTCGCTTAAGTCCCAGGATTTCATGTCGTTTTTTCTGTCCTGGAAAGAGTGTTTCCTTTCTTTTTCAAAAGATTGCCTTTCCATAAGAGGAGTATATTCGGACCTCTGATGAGTTGGCCTTGCTTGAGGATACACATCAAGTGCATCGAGTGCACTCGTAGCATGCAGCGGTTTCAGGTCTAGATATATCGAATTGCCATTACTGCTGCACGTTCGCAAGGCAGTGTTGTCCTCCATGTCAGAATGATCACCTAAACCGGCAGTTACTCCCGCGACGCCCGCTGACCCACCTGCCGTCTCACCCTCGTCGCTGCTTCCTAAATAAATGATTTATTATGTTTATAAAAAATTAAGTTTTTTAATAATCAATTAACATGTTTAAAATGGCATACAATTGCGGACAGTAAAAATTATCCGCATCTACTAATAAATATTCATCTATATTATGGGATAAATGAGTGTGCCTTATATCGTAAGATAATCTAATAAGTACAATATGATTAAAAAACGGATAAAAGGACGGCGCACAGGAAAATGGCGGATACGGATATCACGTTACCGGCACATTCTGTTTACAGTTCTTTCATCCCTTTTATGATACCACGCAATCCTAGATACACAAGTGTCTCCTTGCTGATGTCGTCACGACATCAAGACTTTTTTTCTTACAAATAGCGCCTGCGTTACGTGCATCAGTGTCAGTTCGTCCAAGGACGTCAGACGTGATAACGTAAAACTTTTATGGGTCCCATGTCAGACGCGTCTTCTCCCACAGGTATCGTAAAAAAGACAGAGAAAGATACTTAGATAAGGTGAATAAAGAGTGGTGTGTAGAAAATTAACTACACACGAAAATTGAATCTGGATTTCTTTGTATAACCTCAGGCACCGCGTGGAACTGATTATGAGCTCGCTTTTACTCAATAATGAAAAGCCGTGTGCGTTAATGAAACCGAAATAATCCTGACGTGACAATTAGTCGCGTGCATTTTTTTATCATGTTGGCATATGAAAAATTTGAATTTATACCATTGTTACAAAATTGATTCCGGATGGAAAAATTAATTCAGTATCACGATGGTAGGAACGAAACAAGGTGGAGGAAATTTTTTTTGATAGATATTGTTTAATCTTACATTTAGTCTCGCACAATTCAACAATTTTATCTATTTACTGAAACAATTAAACAACTGCGCACTTTTTATGCAATGTTGAGCTAAAATTAACAGATAAATATACAAAAGTCAATTACGGTACGTCAACATTGCAACTGCTGAACAAAAAACTATAGGATAGATATGAGGCTTATTATAAATATACGACAATTCGTTACATTGGTGATGGAATCAGTTTAATCGCAAAAGTAAACATGGTCCCGCGGATTTGTCGTTTGAGACTGCTAGACTCAGTCATAAAGAAGAGCACTGATCCGCACGAGGGTATCATTCAACATGAACGACATCGAAAGCTGCCACATCGCGAGCTTCCAACCAGGATGTTATAAAAATATTTAGAAACCCTCGAAATGGGCTTTTGACTCCTCGAAGGATAGGCAGAGTCATAAATAGCTTATGTACTTTTCATCCTTCCCAACGACATAAGTACATCAACAGCTTTGAATGGCGATTACCTCGTGATTAGGCATAAGTGGAAGGATTAGTTTTAAAGAATAATATAATATAGGAAGATATCCAATGTCTAAATCAATGTTACTAAATACGAGTTCATCAATTTAAAGCACGAAAAAAATTATATTAGACAATGAGATTAATCTTCTGGTTGCATTTTATTTTAAATTCAATTGTATCAATTGTATTTGATTTGATTTATCTAATATAATTATTTAACTAATCTATGTTAACTAATTAAATATGTATCAACAGTGTAGTGTAGAAAACGTACTTGGAGAGAACTGTGCATCTAGAATATCCGTGATTAATAGAAGCATAACACTCTAAATAGGAGTAACATTATTTCGGGCATGAATAAATATAAAATGTCGATTATATATGTTGGAACTTGTAATGTAAGTTATTGTCACGATGAACATGAATGCCCAGCATCAGTTACAACTGTACCTGACCTAAAAATATTGTATGCGATCATTGTTAAAGATGCTCTTTAGCAGTCACGTATACAATTAAAAATTCTGATATTTTATGTTATCGGGGAAACAGAATTTTACTAAATACTCTAACAGACAAACAAATCATGCCACAATATTAGAAAGTTATAAAACTTCTATCAGAAATCTAAATACAAATCGTCGAGCCAAGGCGAAAGTATGTTTGCCACCGCCAGGCTCAAAAACGCCTCTACCTTTCCTGCAAGAGGCGCCCGTAATTCCCCATATAGAAGTTTGATCTTAATTCTTTCTTGAGAATTTAGAAAAGGTCAATATCGAGTAGTGAATAAAATATGTCATATCCGAATAAAATGATCAGCAATAAATCATCGAAAACACAAAAGAATTATTTTTATGTTAATAAATAACGATACTTATAAATGTAATGAATCTTGTTATTTTTTGTTACTGTGAATTGAAGATTTTGAAAGAGTAACATTTTTTCAAGATGTCCGAAGCGTTTTACGATTACCATTACGAAAATTTGTGTAGATATTTTATAAAATTCGGAAACGGTAAACGTAAAAAGTTGCAGTTATATAAATTCTTAAGAACATTTTTTTACGAGAATTCAGTATAGTATTACGATTAATTTCAATTAAAATAGTTATAAGGAATATTTAGTAATATTGTTTTTAATTAAAAATTAATCAACTACATAATTAAATTTACAGCGTGTAAATTCTAAACAAAATAGGCAATAATGTGACGTCCATTACACGCTAATACTAAATTAATGTAAACGCGCTTGTCGTATAAAAATGTTACCAATGCAATAGATCTTGTTAAACGAGTAAATATTAGAATAAACTCTAGCTTTAACAATCAAATGAAACTTGCGCCCTGATAACTTAATGATTACGAAGGACTGGGTAGATTAGCGTGAGAATGTTACATTACGTGGGAAAATAAAACGGACCCATTTTAATTTAAAAACATTAGAAATTAAAGAGGCCTTCATTTCTAAAGTCTACAGATAACTATTTTCAGTTTACTGAAGTCATACTTAAATATTCGTATTGTGCTCATCTAGAACGTATGTTTATGTATATTATAATCAAGAACTTTATAGTAGCACAATGTAATTCTTTGTGTTATTATATCACTAGGTGAATTCTAATTTTTATTCTTTATAACCAACAAGTTACTCGAGATGCATTAGTAGAGTTCATAAAGTGGGATGTTATGCAAACATCTTCTTCTGACACCTATTTTAGTCGATTATAGTTAATTTAGGTATCTATTTAAATGACTTCCTTTCTATATTCATCACTTAAGCTAAAAACTGAATATCCTAAGGAATGAAGGACTGCGAATTGTTGGAATTGTTGACAATACCCCAGATTAGTAAATGACGCAGAGCACAATAACGTACACTAAAAAAATCCATAGTTAAATTGACTATATCACATAGTTGGAAAAATATATTTAAAACTAATATGAAAAATAGTGAAATTTACGACTTTCATGGTCGATTTTACTGTAATTTGGTGACACCAACTATATTCTCAGAGTTAACAAATCAATTATGTAGATCGATTTAAATAAATATGACAAATATAGTTAAAATAACTATAATCTTATGTAGTCCTCATTTCACACTTTGTCTCGTAGTAAATCTTTATATTTACTATTATTCATAGCTAAAGTTTGTATTTACTATAAATCCATAGTAAAGACTGCCGCACTCCGTGTGTTTTGATGCCGCCAGGTGGCGACGCGGCGTTTTTCTTCGAGCCCGTGGCTCTCGTTATTGAAGTGGATTTTCATTTGGTCATAAGAAAGACCGTCGGGCGTCAAGATATGATAATACATCATGCATGTCGTATACGCACATGTATCTATAAAATAGTTACACGACATTGAAATTTATTTGTTAACTGGCTAGAGTGTGACATTCACAAAATTAGCGCAGTATTGATTTTTTGTTCTCTTTGTTTCCTTGTTTATCTTAAACAAAGAACGAAGGAAGAAAAGTGGACTTATTATATGCTATGATACATATAGTTTAAAAATATTTTTAAAAAGTAAATATTGACTTCTTTCCATATTTTTTATGACAATTTCTTATACAATTTCTCTCAGTTGTAGTAATTTTCTGAAATGACTATTTCAAAATAGTTGAATCTATTTGTCTATTATAAGTAGCATTTTGAATCATGAAACAATATTTAAACTTTAATATTTCAGAATAGTTATTTTAACTATTACCATGCCTAGTCCTCATTTCACACTATGATTAATAGTAAAAAAATGGCAATTTCAACTAATTTTTTTTCTGAGTGTAGTTACGTATCTTATAGAAACGTACGAAATAATCACCGTCCTTTTTTATTGCTTCCCTATATTCTCTCAAGCATGAAGAAAGAAAAGAGATGATTGCAAATCGCAAGCAACGAGACGTTTTAGGATTGTCTCAATCGGAATTCGCCTGTTCACACGGACCGCGTCCTGACCACACAGGATGTCCTGGTGATAGGAAGATCTTAACAACGGCACCATTTTACAGTACAAATTATCGGTGTTGTATTTCCCTTTATTTAATTGCAATATATCATATCATTTAATTACAGATGTTCGACGTTCTCGTTATTTTTGCAAAAAATGTTTGTAACATTTTATTTCAATAACCCACATGGAAAAAATGAAATAGTTGGAACTACTAACTAGACGGTAGGATAAGACATCCATCGTTTTTAATTAATTTTACTATCGAAATAGTGACCTCTACTAATTAGGTATATAGTCAATTATTTTATTTACATTATCCGACGGTGCAAAAACAACTAGGAATTAAAGATCATAATGTGTAGTGTTTTTTAAAACTACTGTTATTATACTACTTATTATATAAATTACTGATTTTAAGGAAAAGTATTTATGTTATGCATTATCTGTGAGCAAATAAATAAAAGCATACGTCACATGCATTCCTACTGGAAGAAAAAAAATTAGATTTATTAAATTTGTTAGTGTTATATAAAAATTAGAAATGTTTGTTAGTTTGTATGTTTTTCTCTGTTTCAGTCGAATGACTTATCTAAATGGAGTAAAGTGGCATTATTCGAGGAATACTCATATCTTCGAGGATTTTGATTTTATATATATATGCTAAACAAACAATATGTTCACGTAAATATCTCGAGTAAAACCAGAGTGCACGTTAATGGTTTAAAAATGAAACCTTACGTTTTCTCAATAATTTGAAGTAATATTTATGTAAAGTGATAAAATTGTAGTGGGCACTAGTCAAATTCCAAGGCATCACTTCAACCGAAATAGTATTACAAGTTTAAAACACGTGTGCGGTAGTTTATGAAGTGGCGAAGAATGTAATTCATTTTTTGAATGAGAAGATTATTCTGTATCGGATTACACTCTTAGCGAGGAACAGTCACGTATCTTGATAATGCAACAAATTAACTTAAATGGTTCTATCGCAGTGAAAACTTATTACTAACTTCATTGTAGCTCTACTTATTACTATATTTATTGTCATCATGATTCCTGATAAAAATGACACTTTTAGTGCTATATTAGAAATAAAAAAAGGTAAAATATCTGTCAATTTAATATATACAATTTTATTTTATCTTGTCTACTTAATAATCCGTTTTACTTTAACGTTCGTGACAATAAAATATGTCATATAAAAACACGTATTAAAGTAGAGCAGTAAAACAGTTATTAATTCCTCCGTTTCACAAAAAAAAATCAGGAAAAATATTTGGCTGCTTCCAATCAAGTTGCGTACATCCTTATTACGAATAAAATTTTAATTAAAAAAAGTATTGAGACAAAGTAAATCTTATCTACGTTACATTCACAATTTTTTTAGTAAATTTGTCTTCTTTTTAGCAGCTCTGCATAATGCAACTGTGATTCACCAATATTGTAATTTTTTATTTAAGCAACTTATTGTACCTTCTATTGTAATTAAATTTGTAAATAAAAAAATACCATTAGGTTATAATTATGAGTTTAGACGTAAAATTTACCGTACATGAAGTGGCTCTTTACACACTAGTTATTTACAGTACTGTATGAAGTAAAACTACTGTTTTTTTTAATTTTGCTGCTCAAGTATATACTAAAAATAGAAAGCAACATATACGTGATATTACGATTTAATTTTTAAGCATTTGCATATTTTTGTTACCATCCTGATAATGACTTAAAATAGGCTGAAACATTGAAAAAACATATGTACTAATAAAAATTGAACCCAGCTTGATTATAATCGTGAAAATTCTTAATTATGTAATTAGTGGAATGAGAAAAAATAATACAATTTAATTACTAATAACATATATTTATGTAACTTGAACTGGCATTGTGTTAAACAAAAACGTAGCATTAAGTA
Source organism: Trichopria drosophilae (assembly GCA_030407085.1). Classification (NCBI taxonomy): domain Eukaryota; kingdom Metazoa; phylum Arthropoda; class Insecta; order Hymenoptera; family Diapriidae; genus Trichopria; species Trichopria drosophilae. Next base: position 107,693,457 of record CM059585.1, on the reverse strand, counting down.
AGTGAGCTGGATTTGGTTACTAAAATGAGTAGTTATCTTCCCTAGTTTACAACATCATTTGCTTTGCTAGTAACCATTTTCTTAAGAATAAATATTGTTAATGAGAAACATCGGAAATACCCGTCAAATAAAATATCTTTGTATCTACAAGATGAAAAGTGTCTGGGGGAAGACATATTACGTCATAGACCCTAAAAATGTATAACAAGACACTTATATTTACAGTGTATATAGTAAAATAGCAAATTGGGCTATGTGAATACATTCCAAAGTTATACAAGTGAGAAAAATGTCACTAAATACTATGTTTGTATTGAGTTTAATCGACACTATAAAGACGTATAACAGTAAAATGATTATACTCGAACTCACACATTGACATGATTCATATTCATTTAGGTATCCACTTTCTTTTTAAAAGCCTCGTTTAAAACAAAATAAATAAGAATTTTCATGCAAAGAAACTAAGGAAAATAAATCAATGTTTCATTCTAACTTATGTAACAAATTAAAGTTTAGTAATGTAGCAAACTTCAAAGAAATAAAAAAAAAATAAAAAAAATGCTGAGTTAAAAACAACCATTTTTTCGAAAATTAATTAAATTAAATTCAAGAATTAATGTCTCTAACTGCATAGTTATTTTAACTGTTTTTGGATAGTTACTGCAAGTAATAAAATGCAGTTGAGGATTCATTTCGATGCGAAATAATCAAATTTAAAATAACGACTTTTTCTGGTGCTGATAAGCACTATTAACAATTACAGAAAAATGTTATTTAATTATTCTGATTTCAAATTTATAGAAAATTCATTTTTAGCATTTTGGTAAGATAACAAACAAATGTATGATTTAAAGAAATGTCCTGAAACAAAAATGACAAAACTACCAACAAATAGATCATTTTTTTTGTTATAAACTATGCAAATATTTCATAAAAATAAATGGATTGAAAATGTCCATTAATTTATCGAATAAATCTATCTAATCCCCATTCAGAAAAAAAATCATTAATAGTATCCATACAAATACAGGAAATTGTACATCTAATTGGGATATGTCAATTTTAATGTTCTAAACTCACATTATACTATTTAATAAACTGAAGAAGGCACGCATACGATGCCCAAACGTATTTTAATTAAACTATTGTATTAAATTTATTTATTGGGACAGCCTCACCGATAAAACTTTGAATTTCTCCTTATGAATTTCGCATATAGGTTACTATAAAACTATTAACAACGTAATAAATAAATTATAACGTAGATAACATTTTTGTTGTACATGGCGTTGCATATTAATTAATTATGGATGTCTCTAAAACGACAAAATAATGCGATTTATTCCCTTGAATAATATTGTAAATAATTTTTCTTTATTTGAAGTAGGGGGTTGGTGAAGTGATCGCGAAGTAAGAAGAAGTTAATAAGAAACCAGTCAGCAGTTTGACCAGAATGTCTCTTTTCGAAATAGTAAATCTATCTATGTAATCATAACGCAATAAAATATTTTAACTTATCACCACTAACTCACTACCATTTTAGTTAGTTGAAAACTTACTAATTTGTAAGCGCAAGTGTTAAGCTACTATATCATGAATCATTAATAAAATGGTCTAATTTTATTTTAGTATTTTTTTAATAATTCTGATTTACGAATGATTATGATTGTTAGGTAAATTTTTTGTTATAAAAAATTTGGATTATATTTCAGAAATTAATACATTGGAATAAAGTATTTATTTTCTTATATATTATAGCTATCCATCTATGGCGCCTTGATCACACTTTAAAGTACTCATACAGTGTATATGGCTTAACGCTAAAGTCGTCGATGTGTTCGTTCTCGGGTTTGAATCTCGAGTGCTGTTTTATTTATTTCTTAAAAGTGTTTATATAATGAGTATTACGAAATAAAGATTAATATCATATGTCATGTAAGCTTTTATTATATGAAATCGGTACATTTCTAGGACGAAACTGGACACAATCCTGACCGAAAACTGACAAGTATTTGGGGGCAATTCTATCAGGGTTAGTTAATCCCATAGTTTGATAACGGCTCTAACTAAATAAATAAATGCTTCCTTCGAGTCAGTACATTTTTATTTGGTCGAACGTAAAGAATTATATGTACCGGAAGATCGGGTCGTAGGGGTCCAAAAAAATTCGAATGTTTTTCAAACTAAATAATGTAATAATTGCAATAAATACTGAAATATTATGGCAAAAACATTAATATCATCGACGTCTAAGGCTGAATAAATGTTGTTTGCATTTTCGCTGTATCGCAACGATGCAAACTTCAAGTATTATTGTATCGGTTATTGTTATCATCTTACCACTTTTGACAATGGCACAAATAACACGAAGATCACTATAAATTCAATCACTAATCAACAATTCGGGACCATTAAAAATCTAAGATGGTTTATGTAGCTTTCTTTGTAATGTAAATATTTCAACGAATACATCATATCAACAAAATTTAACTCGGAAGATGCTTTTAAATGGTTCTTTATTTTCCTGTTATTTTTTTACTATAAATGTGGGGGTGATGGAATAACATATTATATGTTTATGGATAGCACTATAAATATTATAGAGGTTATTGGCAATGGAAAATGGAATTACTCTTTGTTGATCCGTCGTGAAGAATAATTTTAATATTTGTTAGGGGAACATGTATCAGCAGTGCTCAAAGTGGTATCGAATTTAGATGTCCTAGAATTTAGAAAATATTGGTAAAAACCAGTAGTATAATACTAAATGCCAGTGTTATCAGTCATGGAATGGAGGAAAAAATAATGTCGATTTTGTGTTAGAATTTATAATATAGGTTATTGTCACGATGTACGACGCCGACATAAATTACAATTGTGGCTGAAGCACAAATATCCAGTGCTATCACTTATTTTTTCGGTGATCGACACCCGAATACCGGTTGCATTAAATTGAAAATGAATGTACCATGGAGACGTCTCCATTACTAGTTCCAGTCATTGTTCAGAAAGATGTTTGCTTGCAGCCATCTAGTGACAAATCATCGAATTTCGAGGTGTCATGGAAGCCACGGATAGTTGCAGATAATTCGGCAAATTATGTATAAATTATTACTTTCTTTTTTTTTAACTTCTTAAACAACTAGCAAAAAGGATTGCGCGGTTGCAATAAATATGTATATTATTCGCAGTTACGGAAAGAAACGCGTTAGATTATTAAAATTGATTTTACAAAATACAAATTGTTATTGAGCAATTTGTAGGTTATATATTAATTTGTACCATCATTGAAACGTATAATTGTATTTCAGAATAATAATATGTTTTCTTTACATTATATTATGAATTCAATTACATATATATGAAATTCGCAAAAACCGGCCAAGAACCGGTTTCACCCTCCCGACGTATTCGAACATTTTGTCAATTAAAGTATTAATTCCATTTACATATCAATTTGGTTTATTATTTGTCACAGCATTTCTCAAGTTGTATTTCTGAACATTAAGTTTAATATTTAATATTCTAGTGTTAGAAATATACCTGAAATAGTTAATGGTAATTATATTTGAAGTTAGCAGATATACTATCTATCTTTGAATTTCAATAACGACCAAATACTAAATCCATACAATTAAGGTAGTGAATTTTATGGTGATTTGTACAAATAAAAGAAATGTCGGCAATTCCATAGGAGAACTTAAGTTTAATGTGAAAATGTCAATAAAGAGGAGGTAAGATATTGAATTCCATGGAATAAATCATTAACACCACCCTTAATTACGAGGCACAAAGGATTGTAAATTGAGTGCCGGTATTTATAAAATAATGTCTTTTGAATAAAATAAAATTATTATATGATCGAATTGTATTTGACGGTTAACACGTTTCAGACTATTTTTTGCTCGAGAACAACTCGAATCCGACACCAGGTCATAAATTATTACGTGATATTCGAAGACGACGGATGAATAGCCCAACTCACTTTTCACATCCAACAGGTTAGAAGGTCAATTCAATCAAGGATTTACACAAATAAAGCGATGCATAAACTTCCTGTATACAAAACATCCTCGACTTACCACTCATATTGAAATCCACCATTGGCTTGGAGAGATCTAGGCAATTCATTCGTGAGGTTGTTGGTAGAAATTTGCGATCGGCTCCTGACACTACACCAATTTAAAACTCAAATCCAAAAGTCACTGTCAATCAACACACATGATGTTTACACGTCATTACTTTCAAGCGTCCGATTTAAATGAAAATCTCGTAAAAATCTGACAGTGATTTCACCGTCATCTCTTCCATCTCCATAATTGAAAGATTAATGGGAGCAATTTGCTTCCGAATGTTGAACTCGAACGCCGGGCAACTTGGAGGGTGAAAAAGCTGTGGTGGAGTGAGGAAGCATAAAAAAAGAGCGGTAGAAAACTCGACCTCAATTCTTGACGGAAATCAAAGCGCGAACAATGTGAGAGCACCGCTGCTTCGTGTCAGCTGGCTCTTGGCAGACTAGAGGATCCGCGATCTATTGAGAAGAGGATGGCACAGTGCGATCCCTCGGGAGCTCGAGACGATCCCGGGGTGTGGCGAGGACGCTCGTTCCGGAATTCTGATTGGTTCACGGGCGGAGCAACCCCTATCATACTGGATCTCCCCACCATCATCACTGGAACACGCAGCATCCCCGGAGGAGACGAGGAAGAAACCAACGTCGAGAGAGGAGAGAGGATCAAGGAGGGAGAAAATCGCGTCGAATGACGCTCCACACTGCTTATATATATGTATGGTCTCTACGAGGATAAAAAAATTTGATAACAGAGAGAATGCGTCTGTCAGAAAGAATGATAAAAACCCACATCGATTGTTATTCTGTATATGGTACTCATATTTTTATCAAAAAATTATTTTGATTATACATGTTTGGTGAGTTTAAAGGAGCCACGCAGATAAAGAATTCCAAATCTTTTCAAAAACATATATGCCTGAAGAGGAATAGGATAAGTCCTGTTCTCCGTTTCCTCGGTTCCCCTTTTTTCATGCACCACTGAAGTCCGCTGTGGGTACGATAAAAATATGATTGGGATGTAATTGAGATTCAACTCGACCATACTCCAGTGCCAACTAAAAATAGACTACGTTTTTCAGCCAAATTGGTTTAGTTGACTCGTAAGTGCGGGCCATCGATGGAATGGTTCGCAAAGTATCGCCGATCTAAAGTACTGATTCATTTAATACATAAATGATCAATTACTGCGTTGCAAAAAAAGTTCAATAGAAATTTACCATACTTTTATTTAACCCATTAACGTCGAGAAGGACACTTTTTTCACTTAAATTTCAATAAAAAATTTCATATGAAAATCAAATTTCAAATAAATTGAAAGGTACATGTCTTACTATTTTCGATGTCGCTCTTTTCAGTGCTGTTGTCAAAATTGAGCTATCTTAATTAGAAAATTAAATATGGCGATTTAAATGTCAAAATAACGCGAAAAATCGAGTGTTCTTTTTTATAAAACATTTTTTTCTCATCGAAAGAATATTTGTCCTCAGAAAATTTCTTCATTAAACGTGGACCCAATAGTTATAGTATTAAGATAAATTTTTTAAATATTTAATCTACAGTTTTCAAGCAAAGAAATTATTAAACTTTTCTAGATTTCAAGACTAGTAATTTTTTTTCTTGAAAACTGTAGACTTTAGAAAAAATTTCCTTAGAACAAAAATGTCTTCGAATTGGTCAAAGAATACTCTCAAAATTTTTCAGATTTTTTAGACGACTTTTTTAAAATTTTCGATTTTTCGAATTTTTGAAAAATAAAAAATTTTAACAATATATTCTGGAAAAATTTGAGAGCATTTTTTGACTCATTCTAAAACGTATTTATTCTTAGAAAATTTTTTGTGAAGTCTATCGTTTTCAAGAAAAACAATTGTTAAGTTTTAATTAGAAATTTGTCATTGCAGTCGCCATTTTGTGGTCACCATGTTAGTTTTTAAATATTTAAAAAATTTATCTTGATACTGCAACTATGGGGTCCACGTTTAACGAAGAAATTTTCTGACGACAAATATTCTTTCGATGAGCAACAAATGTTTTATAAAAAAGAACACTCGATTTTTCGCGTTATTTTGACGTTTAAATCGACATATTTAATTTTCTAATTAAGATAGCTCAATTTTGACAACAGCATTGAAAAGAGCGACCTCAAAAATAGTAAGACATGTACCTTTCAATTTATTTGAGTTGGGATTTTCATATGAAATTCTTTATTGAAATTGAAGCGAAAAAAGTGTCCTACTTGACGTTAATGGGTTAAGGTCATTAACCAGTGTATTTAATTTGTATAACTTTGTGTTAGTATGTTTATTATTGATATGTATATTAGGGTGTCCGTTAAAAAGGTCTTCATGAAAGTTGCGTGTCATTCCGAAATTTTTTATTTCATGTTTCTGCATTGCTTTTCGACAATACTGTAATACAAAAATTTTTTAAATTCTTCGAGCAGATTTTTTAAAAATTATACGAATATTTTTGTATCTTTTTATCTGAAAAATTGCGTTTTCTGTTTGATTAAATTCTAACGAATGTAATAGTTAGTTGTAATAGTACGAGTGTATAATACATAATAATATAACAGTACTATGACGAAAATACAAATATACATCCATGATAAATATTCGTTTTCCGGAACTGCGTCCTAACAATTAATATAACGTGTAACAATTTAGTAATTTGATTCTCATGATTATAACTAGATTTTGTTTTTATATTTAGTGTCGTAAAGAAAACGTTTTGGTCACGTTGTATGCAAATACTGATATCGTTTTTTGGCGAAAAATCTGTTTATTGTGTTTACAAAAATCGAAACAGATGTTTCTAATTAGTGACACGATAAAATTAAAACTAAATAAGTCCTGTGAAAAGTATAGTGATGTAGCTGACAGTGTTCCATTAGTATTGTGTCCAAAATGCGAAAAAAGTTGCATAGGGCTTCAAAATTTGGTGTAATGATTGAAATACCTAAATTAGAAAAATTTTTAAGAAAAGTGACGAGATCATCTGCAGCAAACGAAAAATGTTCGTGTTTTCTCTGTACATTGATCTCAGAAATTAAGGTATCAAATTACTCGTACGGAAGCCCGGTATTTGCAGGGAATGCTTGCAAAACACTGCTTGAAAAAGTCGATATTCTAGATAGTTTTCAGTGCTTTGAATGTACTAAGTTTGTTAATACATTTAGAAAATTAAAAAAGGTTGTTTCCAGCTGTTTTTCAATAAAACTTGATCCAAATTTTGAAGGTTATATTGACGAATTTAGGCAAAACTACATGGCGTAATTCGAAATTCCTGTTACCCCAAAAATCCACGCAATTTTTTTTCATGTTAGAGACTTTTGTTTAAAAGTTGGAAGAGGATTGGCGTATTACACCGAACAAGCAACTGAATCGGCAGACTCGGACTTTAAAAAAACTTGGGATAACTACAAAGTGTTGGATATTCATCATGAACATCCCCAAAAATTATTACGTGCTTTATGCGATTATAATGCGTCTCATATATAATTATTAATTATTACCCTTTATGATTATGATTATGTATTATTAAAATTGACAAATATATCGGTTTTTTGAAAAATCTATGAATATTTACTTTATATTTTACTACTATATTCGTTAGAATGTGCAGAAAACGCTTTTTAATTTAATTTTTCAGATAAAAAGATAAACAAAATATTCGTCTAATTTTTGCAAAATCCGCTCGACGAATTTATTTAGTTTTTCATTATAATCATCAGAAAGCAATGCAGAAACATGAAATTAAAAAATTACCTTTCATTTCTACAAAATCGAAGAGGAACAAAAAAAAGAGAAGAAAACAATACATGGATTTTTTAAAACAATATTTGGCACCTATTAGCTACTCCAGATTTCGGGCTAGCCAAGATATTCGATTTTCACTATAGGGTAACTAATAGTAAAATTTTCTGAACAAATAAGTTTGCAAATATATGCACAAAAAGGTATGGAATATGATCATCCCTAGCATAATATTGTTTAATTTTTTTTTAAAATTATTACGGGAACAAATAACATATTTTATTTTATTTACTTAATTTATGTCAAAAACTATTGTATAAAACATCCGATAACTCAGCTTTAAATTGTCATATTCGACTCCGGAGCTTATTTTACTGGTAAAATCCCAAAAAATATGAAATGTGATGCCTCAATTTTGTAAATTAAGCCGTATGAGGGTGGTGGATAAATTATTAGGAAAATATTAGATCTTTGCGACTTTCCAGCTACTGTTACTATTGTAAAAAAGCTTCTGGCTCAGTAGGAAATTTCTTTAATTACTTGAAATTTTTTAAGGGGGTTTAGAAACCGTTTGGGAAGTGGTATGCAAAAGTTTAGATTTTTTTATGTCGTTTTAGAAAATGCGTGGAAAAAAATTTTAAAAATTAATTTTTTTACGTAATAACATTGTCCAACTGTAGGCCTGTACACGTAGGGGTTAATTTTTTATATTAAGAGCTTAAACTACGTTTAAAATTGTTTTTAAGGCTCAATTTTAAAGGGTCAATTGGCACTCAAACGGATTTTAACCGGCATATCATCAAAAAGTTCGTTGTCCCAAGAAACAAATTTGATGAAATTTTTAATTTGAGCTCTTACCCCTTTTTGGAGATATTGGCGTATGAAGGGTTTTTAAATTTTATTTTTTTTACGACAACTATTTTTGTTTTCAGCCACCCAAGTGCAAATTTTTTTCATTGTTTCAAGAGGTGCAAATAGCAATATTTTGCGTACAAATTATTTAGTCATGTAACAACTTTAAGGGTGCAACAAAGGAATAAATACCACAAAATAAAATCATGATTTTCTTCTTTATTTTCTTTTTATCTAACTCGTTAATTAGTCATATTAATCTATTAATTAAAATAATTAGGTCCTTAGACATATGAAAATAGTTACATGCACTTAATAATACACCAAACCGAAATTGGCAATCGGTTTTTGCTATTTTCGATGAGATTGTTAGAAGTAGTATCATTTTTCAAAACCTTATAATTTTTACCGCTTAAATCGCACAAAATTTAAAAACTGTTATTTGAATCTTAGGCAAAGGAAGCACTCATGCATTATTTTTTTGAAAACTCGAACTATTTTTTATAAAAATTTAGTTTTTTTTTTCGTTTGTATAGTTTCTTTTGTTTGTGCATATATTTTATTTCAGAAGATAGGCACATCTTATTGAGAATTACATTTCTTGAAAGTGCAATATTAAAAGATACTACAGACAAAATTTTGCAGCTTTTCATGAAAAAGAACATTTATTTTCCGTCCAGAATAAAAAAAATACAGGACAGTTTCCAACACAAATGTATCAATGGAATATAGTTTCATTTTTATTCATGTACCACTGCGAAATGCACATGTGAAATTTCTTTAAATTCACTTCATATAAAATACATTTTCTTATTTATCAATAACATTAAATTCGCTTTCTTTATATACAGTTTCCTAAATATTAAATATATCGTGGAATTACTCATACGTACGTAGTACTCATACATTCCACAACACATTTATTTTCACATTGGAATGAAATTCATATTTTCTCTAATATTACGAATTCGAATAATTTCTTTTTGCAATAAAGGAAAACCATGAAAGATATCTTTATTGAACTAATTTTTTCTTGTACGAATTCAAAAAAAAATTCAAATACACCCACTCTAATAAAGTGAAGTATTCAATTTTAGAATGGAGTAAAATAAAGTCTATTATTGCAAAAGTGAATATTCACTCCAATCATTTGCTCAGTTTTCACGATCTCTTGCAGTGAAAATTTACTCCATTAGAGTAACTTTTCTTTCTAAGGATTATGGAGTAGCATACGATTGGAAAAATATTACAATCGACTCATATTAAAAAGAAAACTTAAATAGAACATTTGTTTTCATATGTAAACAGTCCATTAACCCATTAAGTCCTGGAGTGAACGTTTTTTAGTTGATTTTCGACCTTTATTCTCAACAAGAAAATAAGATTAATATTGGCATGAAAGTGACTAACCCTACAATTTTCGAGTATACCCTTTCGATTGTTGTGAATGTTTTTTCGCATTAATAATGTTGTGGGATCGAGGCCTATTCGCAACCAAAAGTGCACAAAATCTATGAACTTCAAGTAGAAATTTGTTTGTTTTGTCGCGAATCGACCTAATCTGTCTCAAAGCGTCCATATGTTGAAAAAATGGATGAATTTTTTTGAGAAATTTTTTTCTTGAATACTAGACTTTAGAGAAAATTTTCAGGTTTTTTAAATTAGTTCTTTTAACATTTCGAATTTTCGAAAAATCAAAAAGAGTGAGTATCAATGCATTCTGATAAAATTTGAGAGTATTCTTTGACTCATTCCAAACCATTTTTGTTGTTCGTAAATTTTCAGAATGAAGGTCGAAAATGAACTAAAAAAAGTGGGCACAAATTTCACTAAGAATTTCGGAATATTTCTTGACATTATAATCCAATGAAAATATTTGAGACAGAGCATTCTCAACGTAAAATTGATCGCTCTTTCGGATTCTCCTACCAAAATATGTCTACAATAAAAGTGTAAAATGTTGTGAACAATTATTCTCAAAAAACACGATTTTTTCCTTCACAAAAATTGTTTAATTAATATTTTCATGCCAAACAAGAAAAGTCATTGAGTCAAAGCCTTAAAATATATCTCGTCTTCAATGTCTCAGATTAAAATATTCGTAATAATATGAAAAAATTAAAGATGGCGCCTTCCAAAATTTTTGATTAAAATATTAACTTAGTACACCAAATCTTTAAAAATTGTCCGATCTTGATAAATCTTAGTACCCATACACTTTTGGGGTTTCCAAGTATTAATTTTACGTTATTTTAAAAAAAAAACTTAATTGCCTGATCCATAATATGGCGGCCGAAAAATGTCTTTTTATATACATGAAACTTGGTACATAGGGATTTTTGAGGTCGCTGATGAAAATGTAGTCGTTTTTTTTCAAGAATTTAGAATGACAAATCCAATATGGTAGTAGAGATTTAAAAACGCTGTTTAATTTTTATCAAAATTAGTAAATCGGAGTTTTGGGATTTCTGATTACGAATAAGAGTAATTTTTAACAAATTGAAAATAGCGGATCCAATGTCACGGTACTGTAACTGTACTGAAATAATGTTAATCAATACAATTTATAACTTTGACTATATAAGTTTTTCATTCACCTCCCGCGATCAAAAGTGCTTACACGTGGATTCTGGTGGAAAAGTATAGTCCAATAGTCGATTTTCAAAAATGTTTCGAATTTCAATTTTCGAAGATCAATCATTTTTGCCGTTTCAAAAGTTTGGACCTTTTTAATTTGCTTATAATAAATATAAATTTTCGGTATTTTTTCACTTCAAATCGTGATTACTTGGTAAATTTTAAGAATTTCGGAATGACCTGGAAATTACAGACTAAACATTTTTATTATCAAATGAAAAAAGATAAAAATTATGATGTTTCTAAGCAAAAAAAAAGGTCAATAAAGGTAAAAAAACTTCCCATGTCTTTTTTTAAGAAAAGTTTTAAAATTTTGTCCGCTATACTAAAAAATCATTTGAAATTAATATTCGTACATGATAAATTGAATTGAATGATTGTAGTTAATGTATTGAATTATCACAGCAATTGGAAGAAGTTCAAGGTGCAGAAGTCAGAGATATTTACATAGAGATAAAAATACGAAATATTTCGGCAGGTAACAATAAAAAATCGCTAATGATGCAGCTAGGAATCAAATATGTCATATTCGATTCCACTTCAAGTTTTCTTTGAATGACACGACGACAAAAATGCTCTATCTTGTGTGTAATAAATTCTAACTTAATTGGTGGGAACCTGAAGACCATCACTGGGAATCCAACGGAGCAGATCGGCATTTCGATCTGCGTAACTATGTAACCAAAGGATTTTCAAAAGGGGGCTGCAATTTGCTTTTTCATGTTCACTAGGGGGTCTTAGCAATAATGCCTACTATAACGTAAGTGAAGACTCGAAGTCATCGAACAATACCTCGATGTTGATTCAGGTAATAATATTGATTAAACACGAATCATTGACATATTTATTATTCGTTATATTCAGTAGATTATTGCAATCTATTGTTACAATTTGGTCTTATTATTACCTGCATGAAACACATTTGGTATTCTCTTCTTCGTTTATTATCACAGGTAATTTTCAATGATGGAACACATTTTCAAATAAAATATTTTGGAAGAAAGCTTAAAAAAGACCAGGTGATATTCATCATCTTCACAAAATTCGTTACTCGTCAGAAATAAAAAAACAGAAAGCAAATATTCTCGTTAATACACTCTCTTACGTGCACTGCTTTTTTTGGAGATAGTTCAAACAAGTTTCATATACCAGACTGCGTACCTCAGTCACCAAAATACGATGAATCGGGGAAATTTTCAATAACGCTCTGACGAAAACCTGCATGTGGCAAAAACTGAAATCAATGTGAAATCAAAAACTTGCGTATCTTTTTTCCGAATGAAAATCTTGCCATTTCTTAACGACGTTCTTTGCATGCTTTGACGAGAGACGACAGGCAGCGGTCAGATATCGAGGCACTTTTTCTTAAAACGCCGTTGCTTTATCGAAACTCGGCTTTTTCCTATAAAGCGAAAACGGACCCCACGTCGAGCCACGGTCAGCGGGACATGAATCGGGGGTTCATATTGGCAGTAACGCGTCAAGAGCATCGATTACACTTTTTACACTTGAGTTTCGTTGAATTTCGGTTTGCCTCGCAAATCGTATCGAAGTTCTTAAACGAAATTTATAATAAAAAAGGTTTCTTTCGTTGACACAACATTTTTTCAACACAAATTTTAGCAGTTATTCAAACCATCACCATTCGTTAAGCTGACATGAACTAAAAATTTAACCATCATTCCTTATTTTCAATATTAAGTAGAAAGAAAGGAACAATGAAAATTCAATTGCATTGCAATGCATACATCTTTTTTTACCAAACAAAGGTAGAAATCGCCGAAATATGCAGTGTCCCGTAGAGAACAAACGGTGGCGTCGAAACAAATCTTCATTTCGCATATCGTACATGTATATGCGAAAAAGCTTGCTTTCGGTAGTTTAAACACGGAAGACATATGTTGCGTGCATTTACATCATTCTTTATAGCCGGTGATACACAGACCCTCGTTCACCAGCGCAATATTTGCTAGTGTGATTTATACCGGCGTTTAATGGACCAATATGACTTCTTTCCTCTTGCCCCGCTTCTCATAGTCGTCTGTCTGTGAGTCAAAAAGGTCGTCACACAAGAAACTGCCTTATAATCGGACTAACATATTGCTGAGACTGCGGATGTGATTTTTGTGAGTTTGCTTCATTGAATTTTTCTATAAATAATAACACAGGACCACGGAAAAAATTTGTTTCGAGATCACTGGAATCAGAGATAGTGAATGTTATAGATTTTTGACCGCTGAAAACGAATCCGTTATTCGATTTGGCCCATCACGTCAGAATTTTAAGATATCTAATCCGAAAAATATTCAAAAATATATTTTTTAGCAATTTAAGGTTAGGATATGTGACAAATCTGAAACGATGAGTTAACTTGGACAAAGAATTCGTTTTTAGCGACCAAAAATCTGTAGAACCTCCACTTCTGATTCAAGTTGTGTAAAAAAAAAATTGTTTGCGGTCTTGTTATTTTTTTTTCAGTGATTAATTACACAAGGCCGTAAAACAGTTTTTTAGCGGAGATAACTTTAATCAGAGGTACTGGATTTTATAGATTTTTGGTCGCTGAAAATATATTAGGTGCCCAATTTGACCTGCAAGGTCAGATTTTTCACATATCCTAACCTTAAATTGCCAAAAAGTATATTTTTGAATATTTTTCGGATAAGATATCTTAAAATCCCAACGTGAAGGGCCAAATCGAATAACGGATTCGTTTTCAGCGACCAAAAATCTGTAAGATGCATTATTTCTGATTCAAGTGATCTCGAAACAAATTTTGTTTGTGGTCCTGTGTAATTTGTCTTTGCATTTACCAAACCTTAATCTGTTCATGAGCAAGGATCTGTTTTCTACCTTCATCATATATCCGTTATAAGGTATTAAATTGTTACAGAAAAGTTTTCAAACCGTTTCATGTGTAAGTTTGGGATACGTTCTAGAGACGTTTCATGCAAATTTGTTCGTTGAGCAGTATTCAGTTTGTTAATTAAATAGTTTACGTCGGGCTTTTTTTCGCTTTATTTCAATTTAATTTTTCTCCGCCATTTATTTATACAGCAGTAAACTTTTTTTCAGCGGTCAATTATGAGGTGAATAAAAACATTCAAGTGTTAAACTATTGAAACATTTGAAACCATGAAGTTAATAGGATCCGAGACGAGAGTTGCCGAAAATTCCCGATGATGCTCTAAATGATAATGTATCTTCGATTTCAAGGCTCTCAACGTGGAAACGTCTCGATAGCTACATATTAACTATTCATATTAAAGATTTAAGAAACTCTTATTTAATTAAGAAGTTAAAAATCTATGCTTAATAATTTCTAAATACTGAATTTTAAAAATGCGTGCATTCTTCAAAATTGCAGAGTAGAACAAGATACAGACACAAAATTGGCATTGAAACATTCCTTCAAAAATTCCCAAAAAATTATATCTTTATTAATTTTTTAAAGAAGAATTCGATGGTATTATAACAAAAATCATAGAATAATTTTGTTATAAAAAAAAGGTTAATTTTTTAAAATATATCCATAATTCTTTAGCAAATGGGAGTTTATGTTGCCCTTGAAGTGTGATTTTACGCTTGTGAATGTTTTCAGACACGCACATTTTGCACACTGGAATAAAATAATATTATTCGACACTTGGGCAAACATTTTGGTTCCCCTTTTTATCCAAAACTACTATTCACATAGGTAGAAATTAGTACCCGAAAGGTACCGGCTTGTTACTGATACGGTACTGACCGCCAGAGTTGAAATACTGACCGCTACTACTGGGCCAATACCGGCAAATAACGCTGTCTAGTACTGACTGCCGGAGTAGAGCAGTACCGGACCAGTACCGATCGACAGTAATGGAAATAAGTACTGAACTAGTACCGATTGCCAGTTCGAAATTAATAATGGATCAGTACTGACTAGAAATGCTTTCGAGAAATATATCTTGAAAGTAATTCGTATACAAATTATATTAAATCGAATTTATATTAATATTAATTTAGTTTCGGACACTATCACAGATTTTAAGTACGGGGTCAATAATTATATAGTGCCAATGTCAGTACCGTCTCGACTCCGTATGTCAGTACTGATTGTTAAAACTGGTTCAGTACTTTTACAGTGGTGCAGGAAGTTCTGATTCCTCTCTGAATCCAGTACTGGCGCTCGCTATAGTATCAGTAGTAATTTGCTTCGGCGGTCAGTAAACATTTAATACCGACCGCAGTACTGGCGATTAGCACTGTATCAGTACTGGTTTTCTCCGGCGATCAGCAATCTGTCAATACCGAAAACAGTACTGGCAATCAGTACCGTGTCAGTGTTGATTTGCTCCGGCGCCAGAAATTATTTCATGTACTGGCAATCAGTACTGTGTCAGTGCTGATTCGTTCCGGTCAGTAATCTGTCAATACCGAAAACAGTACTGGTCGCCAGTACTAGTTCAGTACTTTGCCGATGTTAATGACAGTACTGACACATTACCGTTAATCAGCACCCGGTACCAGTACTGGATCAGTACCTAGCCGGGAATTTTCTTCGCCCATTTCTACCTGGGTAAAATATATCCCAAAGAAAATCCAGGTAATTTAACAATACATGCACGTAATGATTTATATTTTAATTTTATCGTTTAAACAGAGAGGAAGGAGGGGCGGAAGAGCATCATTCATCTGAAATAATATTGAATATTTCGTAATATCGACAGCACCGTTGGCAAAGTTAGAAATTAGTAAAAATATAAGAGAGATTTCGAGAAATAGCCTAGATCCAAACAAAACAGCCCAATCATAAGTTGGGCCGATGAATGGTCGAGATCCCCCCAACGAGACTACTACATATTACTGCGGAAGACGCGTTTACATCGTCATATGATAAATAACAGGAATATCAAAGGGTTATCAGATCTAAGCAGACCTCCTACAGGTTGGGCGCAACTTCTGACACATAGAGTGACGATGCCGTAATGTCGGTGCCGAGTCGCGGGGGTGGGTTACAGCACGAAGCTATTAAACTGACAGAAACACTTGCCACCCCTTCGATACCCTCCCCCTCCGTTGCGCCTCGCGCGCCGTCGTCAACGTGCAACACCATCCCTTACGCCGAAGCCCTTCATCCCTTATACTGCAACAGCGTTATTAATATTTTTCACACCCTAAATTATCTCTTGTGTTCGGAGCTCGCTGATCGACTGCAGCTTGCGAAGCAATTTTACAGGCGTGCGCTTGATTGACGCGGTCAAAGGACACCGGGCAGATAAACGAATCCTCGTTCTTCTCTTTTTCCCACTACTTTTTTTTACAGTCACTCGCTAATATGTTTCCGCTTTCATTTGCGGGAACTTGAAATTGATTTTTTACCCACTCTTTCAATCTTTAATTTTTTTTTTTACAAATTCACTACCGCTCTGCCTTTTTCGATTTTCAAAGATTTTCACGTTCGAATTGCGTGTACCGTTATATGTTTCCAAATTTCTTAGAGAGAAAACTCAATCTAATAGAGTGAATTTTCCCTGTAAGCGATACTGAAAACTGAGCAACTCTGACTGGTGTAAATATTAACTTTTGCAAAGTGTGATTTCATATCACTCCGTTATATGAATGAATACATCACTTAATAAACTTTTTTTGCCCTTAAAAAAAACCTTTTATTCGAATTCGTATTATAACAGAAAATGTGAATTTCATATTCCATTCTAATATCGAGCACCTGAATGTTAGGTAGAATATAATTCGTCTAATATGAAACATAGGAGTACGTTTCCATAACGAGAACAAAGTAGAACCACGAGAGTCGAAAGCGCTCCTAGCGGTGGCTGAACTACTTCCATATTTATAAATTCACTCTTGCCGCAAGAAAATTACGCTTCTGCTTAATCTTTTAATTACATAAGTTTTTATTACTGCAAAAGTAACCATTACGACATTTAAAAGAGAAAAATATAAACGCTTTTCAGATACTAATCCCATTAAAAAATTTCTATAATCGTTAATAAATAGATGACTGAATTATAAATTATGATAATACTACATTTAATTTAAATTTATTAAATATCAAATTAATTACAATTTTTATTTCAGAAAATCAATTTAAGAATTTACCTATACAAAAATAGATATTTTTGAAAACTTTACTTTTCACACCCGACTGGAGCAAGGGGGTTAAGATTACCTGAAGTGTTAATAAATTTCAAATACATGGTGATGTTGATGACAGATGATGTCGCATGATGCTGATGTTGGATGACTGTGCGGTTTTGAAACGATATTGGATGATGATAGTGACAAATGATGTGTGGTGAACGTAACATCTAAATCGGATCGTTGTCAAGTACCATTGCATAATTAGGAATCGGAAAATCGTTTCTCATGAACTAAGAAGGTAACAAAATACGACTTCGTTTCACTAGTTCCTTTTAAATTCTTTTAAACACTATGTAATATAAATTTTTTTCTTTAATAGACAACAAGGAATATTAACTTTGTAAGCTTCATTCTCTCTGCTACAAATCGACAGAAATACGCGATGTTTACTGCTGCTACTCTTTATAATTTGTACTTAATATAATATAAGATAATCATAGAAAATGCAATATGTTGTTAGCCTATAAAAGATATTATATATAAACATTATGAAGTTTTTGTTTACAATATTTATTATTGCACACTTAATTATAATGACCGAAAAATTCCCAGATCTTCTTCACTAATTTTAAAACCGTCGAAAAGTTTGTTGAAAACATCTATGTTACTATGAAACATAGATAAATTCTTGAATTAATATTATTATACTTTCCATATACATTCCAAAAATGTTTCGAGATTATTTGTTAAATTTATTTTGTTTAATAAAATATTACAGATTGTGCATTGAATTTACTGGTGATTTGAAGATGTTAGAAATAATTATTTCTTTTAATCTCTTTCGACTAGTTCTAAAAGAACAATGTTTTAAAATCTGATTTATAATTTTGAATCTTAAGAATAAGGTATTGCTAATTAAATACTGTGTTGGTGTGTAGAACTTTCGTTATTATTGTCATATTATTTGACGTCATTCATTCCTCGACATTCTGTCACTCATCTCCAAACAATACCATTCTGGATGGTGACGATTATGGTCAATGATGACGACAGTTATGAAGGAGATTATGGCTCAGGATAAATGTCGTCATTTACCATGGATTCGTGATATTATTACCAACATTTGATCATTAAATTGGTAAAATACGTGACAATGCAATTGCAGAAGATCTACGAATCACGTCAAATATTCTATGCTTATAGTCATCAGTACGTGACTAGTAAAATTTGTGTATATTATTAGTAAAAATTAGAAGAAATGTTGGAAGTCTCATTCATTATGGCGACTGAATTGAGATTTGTTTTCGTATAAAAAAAAAACAAGAACGTTATAGCATTTAATTCAGTGCCAATAACCAGATTTTTGGTTATACAACCAAACAAAGTTTGTTGTCGTGTAAGTAAGAATCGATTCTGATATGATGTTTGCACCAGAATCCAAATATGACCGTCATAATCGCTAATTGGCTCTAGTTTTTGAGATACTGAAGGTCAAAGAGGTCAACAATTCTATTCTAGGTATTTTAGAGCATCTATTCACAGCCCAATAAAATGCTGATGTCCCACCAATTCTAATATGATTTTTTCCGCAGAAAACAAATATGTGCGCCAAAATATTGAATTGGGCCTAATTTTTGCCTAAATTGATGATCAAAAGGGTTGGAATTCGGGTTTTAGGGAATTTTGTATGTTTTTCTCGAAAAGTAGTTAAGAACGATAACGAGTTTGAAGTGATTCGAATATCAAAAAGTTCTTTGGACATATTGGCCGCATCCTAATATCAAATATGCCCAAAAACATCATTTATAACCTTCAATTTGGTATCTTCCGTCGTTACTAATACAACGGCGATATATTTGTGAAGTGTGGAAAAGTGTTTAGATTCATTACGATGCATCAGTCGAGCGCGGAATCAAATAAATATATGGAATTCTTTTTTTTCTGGAATAACTTCAGCAACACTTTTTTGACACACCTGAAGTACCATGAGCATTCGGTAGTATTTAACAGAACCGAAAACGGAACTTTGCAGCAAGAAATAAGTCGGAATTTGTTTCCAATAGTTTGCTGCAATTGCAGTACGAAAAAGGATTGTGTAAAGTCCACTATGTTTTTAATTTCTGTAGAATTACAGTAACAATGATTTTTTTTCGTGATTAACCCTATAATGCCGGGAGCAGCGCAAATTGTCACAGTTTTTAATGTCGATAATTTTCATAGACGAAGTCAATGAAATTACGCGACACCTCATATCCTATAGTTTACGAGTGTGTTCTTTTTGAATCTAACCACAATTTCCTCATAAATTTCGTCGTTTTTTCGGTATGGCAATAAAACCCTTTTTAAAAAAGTTATTTTTCTATATGAAGGCTTCATCCAATCGAATCCCACTTCTGGATCCTGTAATATGATGATTTGTACTTTATGAAGACGTGACGTCTGATAAAAAAATTCAAAATGGCGGCTGCAATGCGCAGCCATCATGATGGAAATTTTACCTTTCTTTATGTTCCGCTTTTTTAAATGAACATTTTTTTATGAAAATCAGTCTAAGCGGAGTTTTTTGGGTCGCAGATTATAAATTCGTTGTCAAAATTTAAACATTGCAAATTGGCGGATCCAAAAAAGCGGACGAAAATTGAACTATATTGAAAAAATGGCTCATTTAATGAGAAAATGGAAGTCAGATTCGAAAAGAACACATTCGTAAAGTATAGGATATGAGGTGTCGTGCAATTTCATTGACTCGTTCTATGAAAATTATCGACATGATAAATTGGGACAATTTGTGCCGCTCCCGGCGTTATCAGATTAAGACATTTTGAGCAGGTAACAACGTCGTATTGCTTAAGCAGCAAACTCTTGAATCGTAAAATGTAATTACGTGAAATTAAGACAATAATTCTTGTTAAGATTTTTCCTAATTCCGGCTCCGTAATTGCACAACTAAATATTTCATAGGATCGCTGCCAAAATTTCAGCAAAATCGGTTCAGAAATTTTTGGGAGAAATTGGAAATAACTTTAATGAAAAACTCTTGGTGAAAGACCTGATCATACTTTTTATAAAATATAGCATTCCACATAAAGTAACCTTTAGTTATCTGGGATTTTACATGGTTCTTTCTCTGTAACTCATTTATAAAAATCGGTTTTGTTCCAAATTTTATAAACTATTTCGCAATGAAACCTCCACAATCGGATAATTGTGTGAAAATAAAAATAAATAATAGAAGCAGAAATGTTTTCAGTACTGAGAAAAAGAAATAACCTGAAATACTAAGTATTAGCTGAATATGCCCTAGCATATTTCAGCAGTGTCTAAGACTCCTACAGAACTATGTAAAACTATTAAAAGTGGCATTAGATAACAATAACGTCTAGCAGTATTTTATACTGTGGTTAATATAGTTACATCTGCGTGAGGCTGACTGAATATTGATCAAGATTCAGTTACTCTTGCCTATGAGCAGTATGTGAATGATGACTGGCACTAAACTATGTATTATCTAACGATCTTACAGCCACTTCATAACCAGTCATAATTTATGTAGAAATTGAGTGAATAATTGAAATTTAAATAGGATCACAATTAATAATATTTATCTTAATAATATAAGAATCGCTTAACTAAATTAGAAACTAATTTTAATTTATTGGGACATAAAACTCGAAATTCCTAAGTTTTAAACACTTTTTGGAACGACTGTCCACGACCAGATCCTGATACGATTAAACATTACGTGCATATTTCACTAAATGGAATGGCTCCAAACTACATAACTTATTTTTCAAAAATCGTACAACTGACAAAAATATGAAGCTTAATAATGGTGTTATACGATAGAGTTTCGGAAAATTAAAAAGTAAATTTTTGTAAGCCACACTGAGAAAAAAATCCATAGTTAAATTGACTATATCACATAGTTGAAAAAATATAGTTAAAACTACTAGGAAAAATAGTTAAATTTATCCCTTTTATAGTGGATTTTACTATAATTTTGTTACACCAACTATCTCCACATCGTTAAAAAATCAACTATGTAGAATGATTTAAATAAATATAACAAATATAGTTAAAACAACTATAATCTAGCGTAGTCCTCATTTCACACTATGTCTTATAGTAAATCTTTATATTTACTAGTATTCGTAGTTAAAGTTTGTATTTACTATAAATCCATAGTAAAGACTGCCACACCTCGTGTGTTTTGATGCCGCCAGGTGGCGGCTCGGCATTCGCAGCTTTTTTCCTTCGAGCCCGCGGCTCCCGTTATTGAAGTGGATTTTCATTTGGTCATAAGAAGGATCGTCGGGCGTCAAGATATGATAATACATAATGCATGTGGTATAAGCATATGTATCTATAGACTAGTTATACGACATTGAAATTAGTTTGTATAATAGCATTGCATAATACATTTTTTAACTGGCTAGAGTGTGACATTCACAAAATTAGCGCAGTATTAATTTTTTGTTTTTCTCTATGTTTTCTTGATTGTCTTAAACGAAAGAACGAAGGAAGAAAGGTGGACTTTTCATATGATATGATATATATAGTTTAAAAATATTTGTAAAAGGTAAATATCGACTCGTTTTTATATTTTTTATGACAATTTCTTATACAATTCTCTCACGATCAGTGAAGGTAGTAATTTACGGAAATGACTATTTCAAAATTGTTGAGTTTATTTGTCTATTATAAATAGCATTTTCAATCATGAAACAATAGTTAAACTTTACTATTTTAGAATAGTTATTTTAACTATTACCATGCCTAGTCCTCATTTTACTATGGTTCATAGTAAAAAAATGGTCATTTCAACTACATTTTTTCTGAGTGCACGAAAAATATACATAAATGGCTACAATAGCCGTTTTATGTCAATTTAACGTAATGTTACATAAATTCCGGACGTAATGGGCTATTTTGAATGTCAGATTCGAATTCTGTATAAAAAATGTACAAGAATCACCTCCTTTTTTTGTAACAGACTTGACTTCCGACAAAACTGTAAAATAATGACATATGTATTCATTTGATAAGGTTTTAATTTTCGACCGATTTATAAATTAATATATTCTTAAATAGTTTTGGTTTTTTCGGTCACATAATAGAAATTAAAAATCATTAAGTTTAATAAAAATTTTAAAAATTACAGGAAGAGGAAAAAGTAACCAATGGTCAATAATTTGGAGGTTTTTTTAAAATTTTATTTATTTATTATTTATACTACATTAAATTTAAGATCCATTTTTAGTCAACAGTGGATTAAAAAAATATTTTATGACAATTTTTGACACTTCCCACGTCAATACTTATGTTTTCTTAAATAGTTTTTATTTGTTTCGGTCACATAAATAATAGAAATTAAAAATGGTTGAGTTTAATAAAAATTTTAAAAATTAGAGGAAGAGGAAAAAAGCAACCAATGGTCAATAATTTGAAGGTTTTCTTGTAGTATAAATAATAAATTAATAAAATTTTAAAAAACCTCCAAATTATTGACCTTTGTTTATTTTTTCCTCTTCCTCTAATTTTTAAAATTTTTATTAAACTCAACCATTTTTAATTTCTATTATTTATGTGACCGAAACAAATAAAAACTATTTAAGAAAACATAAGTATTGACGTGGGAAGTGTCAGAAATTGTCATAAAATATTTTTTTAATCCACTGTTGACTAAAAATGGATCTTAAATTTAATTTAGTTTGGTATGTTGAAATTGTTGATTGAGTATTTTCCAATAAATATTCATGCATTTAAAAGGAATGAAATGAAAGCAAAATATCTTGATAAAGTCCTAAGTAGGCATTCTCCAATATATTGAAGGTATCTTCAAAATTTAAAGGCGCAAATAAAAGAACCTGAAAAATTAGAATAAAAAATGTACGTAATAGTGAACCATATTCGTAAATGAAAAAACGTGAAAGAGGTGCGTCAAGATGTCCGAAGGCAAAACTATCGAAGGCCCTTGAGAAGTCGAGTACGTACGGATTGATCGACCGTTAACGGTCCAGAGAAGAAATTTTATTTCTAAAAGTGAAACGGCAATGCAAAACTTACTATATAAAGAGTACGAGGAAATGAAAGATATGTACGGAAGGAGTATAAAAGAGTGGGAAAAAATCGGAAAGAAAGAACCATTGATCTTGAGTCGTCTCAAAAAATAACCGTGCGCAAATTCAGCAAACATGCTCCACTCTTCTTAATGAGTGCCCTACTGAATCGCCTCGGTTTTAACAGGCGACTCCTTGATTTACTCAAAATAATCGGCGTACCTTGGACAAAAAGAGATCGGAATAAAGACAGAGAGAGCTCGCAAAGGAGTATCGCGAAGAATTAAAGAACTCAATGAAAGGGAAAGGGAGATAAAGAGATCGAGAGACGTGCATTGTCGGAGAATACGTCCTCCCCTCGATCGAAACTGTGCCCCCCTCCCCACCTTATTTTGCCCTCGACTCTTTTCCTCTTAGTTGTTCGATAAGTTTCTGTCCGTCAGAAATGTTTGCTTCTCGCACCGACACACCGCATATTTGCGTCACCTCTCATTTATAAGCAGATGACTGCCGTCAACGGTCGAACCAAGTCTATAATTTGTTCGAGGCGAGTTCTCTTTGTCACTCTGTCTTTCTCGAATGTGCAGAGTAGGTCGAAGCTGCCGCTAATATACCGAGAGAGACAGAGAGAGTGGATGCTGGGGTGAGAACGAGGGAGAGAGAATGCAAGATGAAGCAAAACTCAACGTGAAACAGCGAGTTATTAAGACGAAACGATACTTGCAAGAGAGAAAATGAAAAAGACAGAGAGAGAAATCGAATCTCGTATACAGAAGTACAGAACCGCCCCCCGCTTGGAGGAACTTGAGACGCAATTGTTGAACCCCGGTTGTACACGAGCCCGGACAATAGTTTTGGCATCGCGCCGTTCCACCGGAAGTCACCGGAAGACGATGAACTAACGGAAGACCCAGGTTCTAGCTCTAAAGGAACGCCCTCATCTGTTGCATTCTTTTGCCAAGCTCGCAGCTTGTCTTTTCCATAAGCATCAGCTCGGTCCGCCTCTCGACTTAACGATTTCACGGCGCGATCGCGCGTTCGGATAGTACGACAACCAGCCAACGTCTGATTATTAAATTCGGGTCGAAGGCATCCACGTGAAAGATGAATGCAAGTAGACTAGTTGACTATTGTCCTGACTCGAGGACTCGAACTGGATTTCACCATGTGACGCACCCTATTAGGCAAGATGATCAAAACTAACATACACGATCGCTCTACGTGCCTATCACACATACTTACGGAACTTCCCTTTCAACGACCCACCGCATAAATCAAAAATGTTTTTTCATCATTTGTTGTTTTGAAAGATTGGAAATATTAAACACTTTATAGAAAAGTCTACAGTCAGAAGTTTTATATTGTCATAGTGAAAAGCTGTTTTCAGAGGTTTATCACTGCAGCACAGTGATTTTCAATAGACTACTAATTTTTCTAACAGTCAAAATCTTCACTGTACAGTAGTTCCCATCCTAAGTTGTCCCATGCAAAGTTTTCAGGCCGTCCAAAGTTATGCATTCCCCCCTTCCAAAATTATACACGCCTGTTCCCCTTTTCTCCCTCCATGACGTTTCGTTTTGCGCATCGCGTCGACGCAGTCACGACAGTGACGACACTCGACAGACGCACACATGTAAACCATAATTTGAATTATGAAATTCGGCAAGGATCGGCAAACCTCGAAACACTTCGGTTATACACCTACCACACACATACTCGCAACGAACATAAACGAAAATGCGTCAGTGGGGGTAGGGAGGGGATATAATTTTAGGCAGTCAGTCGCCATTTTGTAAGCACGGATCGTACAACTTAGGATGGAGACTACTGTTTTGTATACCGAAACATTTTTCAGTAATAGCAAAAATGTAAGGTTAGACCCGTGCCAAAATTCACTGTATGACACAGTTAGAACGGCTTTTTTGAACTGAACTTTGCCCAGACTAGAAATGCTGAAATATTCCCTCGCCGTCTGATGGCGCTTACGTACATAACTGTGTAGTGTCATTCTCGCAAACGGAGAAATACGTTTAATTACAAACTTTTACGGTACTTTTAATATTCGACCCTAATAAATATTAAATTTTTATTTTTATAGAATTTCAATTAATCTTATGCCATCGCAGTTCCACCATCACAATATTTTTAACAAAGTTATTTTTATAAATAAAAAAAAATGGTAACATTCAGTTTTTAAGAGATTAAACAAAGTATCTCTTAGACTATTCTTATGCTTTTTTGCCTTCTGATTTAGAAGATGATAATAACCATTATCGGTCAGGCATATTTAAGCTGCC
Organism: Trichopria drosophilae; assembly: GCA_030407085.1. Classification (NCBI taxonomy): domain Eukaryota; kingdom Metazoa; phylum Arthropoda; class Insecta; order Hymenoptera; family Diapriidae; genus Trichopria; species Trichopria drosophilae. The sequence goes on along the minus strand of CM059585.1, from coordinate 107,667,698 downwards.
ATTGCGAAAAAATATCGAAAAATGTATTTTTTTTTTAGATTTTTGCAGTTATTTTCAAAAATAGTACTCGGACAATATTGTTGAGAGGTTCCCGATGTTAATATATCTATGCGTAAAGATTTCATGACTCTAAATGTAAAGATACAATAATAACATTTTTTCATTGATATTTATTTTCTTCTGGTAATAAACTAATCGTATACCTCGTTAAATAGTCCAAAAAATGTTAAAAAAGTTGGACGAGAGTTAGAAAGATATTTCATGAACCGGTTAAGTCTGCTTAAAAAAAAAAACTTATTTTCTATCACGTCAATTTGAGATATCCTAACCTAAATGTGCAAAAAAACAATGGTTTTGCTCATATTCAATAAGATTTTTGTGGCGGAAAATAATTATGATATGCAATTTGGCACGCACAATATTAAGGTGCTATTTTGTCAGCTTTAAAATGCCTTTTTAGAAATTCCGACACGATTTTGTTATCGAAGTCTTTGTCAAGGACAAGTATGCTTTTTAATACATTTAAGTAAATATTTAATTACATGAAAATAATATACAAACTAAGGCCGACTTTTTGCTAAACATTGTTCTATTACCTAAAGACGTTGAAATATCCTAACCTAAAAGTATAAAGAACGCAGGTTTTTCCCATTTTCAGTAAATTTTTGCATCGAAATAAATTTTTTTCGCTTTTTGACAAAATCCAGATTAAAATGTATTTATCGGAATAAAAATCTGGTGGTATATTGCTCTATGGCGTCAAAATTTTGAAATTTCCTACTATAAAGTGCAAAAAACTAAAATCATAATCGTGCCTTGATAAAAATTTCGATAAGTCATTGAACAAAAATCTTACAAAATGACTAAAAAACGAATTTTAAAATAGATGAATAAGGCTTTAATCTGGTTTTTGCCAAAGTCTGAGTTGCAAGCATTTTATTCCACCACAAAAACTTACTGAATATGAGCAAAAAACAGTGTTTTTTGCACTTTTAGGTTAGGATATCTCAAAATTCAGACGTGATGGAACAATTCAGCGGCTAGAAAAGTATAATCCGGCTTCTAGGTATGGAGATTGGAATCATTTTGTGGGCCTGTGTTGTCATTCGGATATGAAAATGTTGATTTTTAGTCCGTACAAAGAAATTTACATTCCTTCATAAAAAATAGTATTTTTCATTTTTTCGAATTTTCAATATTGACGTTCCCGGATAGATAGACAAAAATTGGTTTACATACCTATAGATTTTCTATATTTTTTCACTTTTATTTTTAATTATGCTTTGCTTATCTTGGTGAAAAATCATTTAAAATGTTTAATCATTACTTTAACACATTTGGCCATCAACTGGCAGTTTAGAAAAATCACTGAAAATTATTATATAAGTTATGGAGAAAGCAATGATATTAAACAATAATCATGGGATGGAAAGGATTAATGTAATAGAAAAAACCTATTAAGCTGTGCAGTCATTGGAATCAAATCTTTACGAAAACTAATAATAATAAGCAATGTCAGCCGACATTTAACTGAAATTAAGAAATGATTTGATAATAGAATAAATAAAGAAAAATATATATTATATCATTAAATAACATAATAAAGTTAATTGGAAGGTAAGAAGTCAATTTTTATTTATTTCTTTCAAGATTTTTGTATTTTTATTTAACAAATATTTTATTATAATATATAATATTTTATATCTTATTTGCTTTGTGTTTTTAAAATTTGTCTAGTCCGTTATGTTTTGAATAAATTGTTACTAATATAGAAAAAGTCATAATGGCTGTCAATTTTAAATTAAGTCCCGAATATCGACAATTTTCAATAAAATTTCATCCATTGTTTTTTCTGCACTGCGACAGACATTAGGAAAAAATTTTGCTGAACAAAAGATTCTTGCAATTAATCAACGAATACACTGAAATTTTTTTAGAACTTTTTAATGATTGTCGAGATTTTGAAAACTGTAAAAAATGATCAAAAAATTCAGTAAAAATGTTCACGCATTCTTTGATAAGAACTTTTTCTTCAGCAACATTTTTTCCAATAGTCTATCATTTTCAAATAAAAAATTCCAGAAATTTTTAACGATTTGTTCGCTAATTGTTTATAACGTTTTAAGCATTGATTTTAGACAAATTCTGTAGCCATATTCTGAAAGAGCATGAAATTTTACGTCGGGTAGGGTGTATCGCTATTTTTTTTTGCACTTGTAGTATGAAAAAAGATGCAAAAAAAAATCATTGAAAATTGACGGCATTTAGGACTTAATGGTTAAGGAAAAACTATGCTTTAATACTTTAAAATTAATCTCTCAATTCCTTGAAGTGAAAATTGAGTTACTCTTTCATTAAGAGTCAAAATTTCATTCTATGAAGAGTGACATTTGACTCTCGAAAAATACTCGCTGCTCTAAGAGTGAAATATTTTCAATAGCGTAAAAATTTCACTGTTCGTGAAAAAGTGGCTCAATTTTCACTCCAATGAATTTGGAGAGTAAGCTTAAAGACATTGCAGTTATCTAATGTGCAATTCATTAATTAGCCGATCTACGACATTTTTACATTTATACCCAATCAAATATTTATCCATATGAATTATAAGAAAGATATGAAAATGTATGAAAATGGGAGGGAATTAAACAAATGTCTGCCGTTGTCATTATACTACTCTAAATTACTTGGATTGAAAAGTCTTTCTTTTAGGAGGGAACGTTCAGAATCTCTAGTGGAAGAGTATATTTTTGCTCTTTCGGAATGAATTTTCATCTATGCGAGAGCGTTATTTTTAAAGCAATTAAGAAAGTACAGAAAAGTAGCATGTACTTTATTCTTAGCTGTAATAGTTATCTTTAGACTTAACTGCAAGCACAAGAAAAAATTGCAGGCCATTTTGTGCTACGTTTAAAGTTTAGGATTGTATTAAATACGTTCAAATGTCAAAAGTTTAAAATCAAGGTCAGTTGCCTGATTGTTTTATACAAAAGTTAAATTTTTCTGAAAATATACTTTTTAGTCATTTATTTTTGTACATAATAATAAATTTCTTTATTGTTCCTACTTTACAGCTTGATCAATCTCATATTCTATCGCAGTTAATCCACGCTACTACATGCATCATATTTATAAAGTTTCTGCATACTTATAAAGATATCGATAAATATTTTCAGAATGAAGCAAGTATTATCCACTGATTTCTCGAAGGTCTGTTATTACAGTGAATTTTGGCACTCGAGTAAAATTGTCTCTCGAATTATTTTAGTGGCTACTATTCATACATTCATAAAATTTAAGCGGTATACCTGCTCTGTAAGCTCTAACTGATGTCACAGATTTAGAAATTGAGATTTGAATCAATAAAAATTGATGGTAATCAAACATACTTTTCATCTTAATTATCTCATTATATATTTATACATTCCATGCAGATAAATTATAACAAAATTGTATTGTAACTAAAGAAATAATATTTATGCTTAAGTGGATTATTTTAGACAATTAATTAGTTAATTAATTAGTGCCATATTTTCGTACTGTACTTCGCACGCTAAATACATGCGCAAAAGTACTAGAAAAAATAGTATACTCGCCTTCGGTTCGTGCTTTGAATTTCAAACTCTTTTAGTTGTCACTAATCAGTACTCCAATAGCTGGACTTTAGTTTTTTCCCTGCACCAGCTAGAAAAATGATTAGCTCGATGAATTGAATTGGAGGTATTGGATCTTATAGATTTTTGGTGCCTGGGATCTGTTGTTTAATTTGACCCATCACGTAAGATTTTATGATATATTTATTTTTGAATTTAAGGTTAGGATATGTGCCAAACATCAAGTTATCTTCAAAAAAATTATTTTGCAGTCCGGTGTAAGTAATCATTGAATGTACTTCTCGGAAAAATGTCCAAAAAGCAAACATTTTTTGTTTTTTAAATAACTTGAATCATAGGTAATGGGTCTTATAGATTTTTAGTCCTGGAAAACGAAGGTGTTATCCAAGTTGACCCAATGCATCAGACACTTCATATATCCTAATCTTAATTTGCTAAAAAGGACAGTTTTGAATATTTTCGAGATCAGATATCTTAAAATCCAAAGGTGGTGGATTAAATTAAAGTACGAATTCATTTTCAGATGCCAAATCTCTAAATGATTCACTCTGATTCAAGTTACATACAAAAAATTTTTGTTGTGGTCCTCTGTTAATAATTGCATCGCCTCTATACTTTGTCAGGGGGGGGGGGGTGCTATATTTTGATTTCGTAGTGCGTATCTGCGTTCACTGAGGGATGTTTAAGGTTACATACGTGCTAGTATATATGAGTAATTCCACAGATTTTTTTACTTTCGAACTCGGTAAAAGTTGAAAAAAAAATTGATGACACACCTGCGGTATGACATTTATCACAAAGTAGGATGGATATGAACCCTTAAAATCGTGACGTGCATCATTTTTTCGCAGACTTATCGAAGGATTTTTTATTTTTTTATTTCAACTGCTTCGGTAAATCACATACAAATATAATTAGTGACTGATAATTTATTTCTTAAATGAGTAAATGTGCTGAATAACAAATATATAATAATATATTTAATGTACAAATATATAAAGTTTTATAAATAACTTGGCCGATAAACGTTTATTTTTTATTTTAACAATTTAATAGAAATATACATCTGTTTTCGTTTCGAAAAGATTTGAATAACGGATTTATTTAATATTTCGGGGATATTTGCCAAACATCATAACTTTTTAAAGATAATAAATATTTTACAATACTGTAATTCATTGTGTATTATAGAAAAAGATCTTATTACAATTTTTACAAAAACATTCGTGGGGATGTTTCATTGTACTTAATATTCCTCGGTTACGCCAGTTTGCGTTATTATGCTAAAACTTCAGTTACCTATTGCGATCACAATTAATTTACCTGATTAAAAGAAATTGATAAAATATTTGTTTCGACATTTTTTGTTCAAATCCTTTTTTTCTCGACTAAACGAAAATACTGAAATAGCATTTTGATTTCGAGTTAAAACACATCCGAAACTAATGTGAACTCTGGTTACAGAACATTACAAAATAATTTTCTAAATATGCTACTCGTTTTTTTGAATTCTTTAGGTCGTCCGTGTTTCATTGACGATTTCTCAATGTCATACGTATGCTAATTATTGAGGTACACTAATCTACCAAATTTAGTTTTTATTAGCAGTAGAAAAGGAACTTTTTGCATAATAATAAAAATACTTTTTTCAAAACTTATTTTCATAAAACAACCAAATATAAAAAAATAGATTTTTTGAAAAAAGCCGGTATCTGTAGTATTTGGGATAATAACTTTTTTTACCACGAGGCACATTCGTCAACTTAAGACTTTTTCAAAGAATATATGTTAAGTATGCTTCCACGTGACTTTGAGAAAGATAAAAACAGTCTTAATTTTTATATAGGGTGATCCTTTTGTCTATGCCAACCGGCTAATAGTGGATTCCTGAGTTGATTCTAAGTAACTTTTTCCTGTACCAAAATTGGATCTGAGGCTCAGAATTTAAGTGAAGAGCCATTGAAATTTAGATAAAAAAAATTACTTTTTTTGCAATAACTCGGCTTCTTTTCAAGTTATTGCAATGAATGATGACTCATTTTCAAGCTTTTTTTAAGCCCGACAATTCATTCCTGAAAACATTTGTCCTGCGGTGAATATTTCTGAAGTATTATGGCCTCGAAAATGGTCAAAAAGGCCAATTTTTGCGGATTTTCGCATCTAACTCATTTCGGGAAATAGCTGACGAAATGTCAAACTGGAAAAGGTTGTAGAGCTTGAAAAGACGAAGAATTTGTTCCCTCATATGTTCGTTTTTAATGAAAATTTAGTCCGCGGGAACAATTTTAATGTCGTAGAATTGACGAAAAACCCACATCGACAGTACCAAACGCGTTTTTCGTCAATTCTATGACATTAAAAGTATTCCCGCGGACTCAATCATCATTAAAAACGAACATATGAGGGGGCAAATTCTTCGTCTTTTCAAACTCTACAACTTTTTCTAGTTTGACATTTCGTTAGCGATATTTCGAAATGAGTTAGATACGAAAAACCGCAAAAATTTGCCTTTTTTACCATTTTCGAGGCCATAACTTCAGTAATATTCACCGCAGGACAAATGTTCACAGGACTGAAATGTCGGGCTTAAAAAAAAAGCTTGAAAATGAGCCCTCATTAATTGCAATAACTGGAAAATATGCCAAGTTATTTAAAAAAAAGTATATTTTTTTGTCTAAATTTCAATGGCTCTTCACTTAAATTCTGAGCCTCAGATCCAATTTTGGTACAGGAAAAGTTACTTAAAATCAACTCAGGAATCCACTATTAGCTGGTTGGCATAGACAAAAAGATCACCCTGTATAGCACTAAGATGTAAAGATTTCTGTACCATTCGATAATAGTAAAGTTTTGACACATTATTCGTAAATAGTGATTGTTTATAACTAGCAATATATAGAAAATTGATGAAATTTTACATCTAACTGTATTTTGTCCAAAACTCTTCGTGAATACTCGAAATGGTGAGGATAAGTCTGAAATCGCCAGTTACCCGCTATGTCAAAAAATCTGTGGAATTACTCATATGACTGTAGGGCAAAACGGAAGAAGGCTGTCGTTCATCGATTAAGATGACAGCTGCCTAAGTTTGGGATACCAGTTGTCCTAAATACAAACAAACAGTATTTCAGTGGAAGGGGAATGCAGCCATACTATGTACAAATGGAGTGGAGCAGCAGTCGTCTTAAAAGTGGTTGTCTTAGGGTATATCATGTCTGAAATCCCTCTGTTGCAGAAATCCAGTATACACTCTGGAATCAGCGTACTCTGGATCTTTGAATGGCCTTATTAGTTAGTTAGGTTTCGCCCAGTTTGCCTAATTGCGGTTACTGCATTAAATCAGTGGATTTAGTGGTGTACTAAGGTATGAGGAAAGTGAGCCCTGTAAATGCAGTCATCTCGGAATATATATTGCTCGACATCAGTACTGCAACGTTGGATCGCAGAGCAGTTTACGGTACAACAATCGACTGTTGGAGCCATATCACATACGCGTGACGAATGTAAACCGCGTCGATAAAACACAGCACGTCGAACAAAGTGCGGCTTATTGGAAACGAGCATCGGTGCAACGGGTGCTACAGCTCGCGCTCGGCAGGACAGCGTGTAAATATTGGTGCATTAACAATGCAAGCTAATTATGTTTTCGCATACGCAGCGTGCCTTCCGTGGACCGTCGAGTTTGCAGTAGCTACTCGCTCGGCCATTCGCCATTGTGATCCGGGCTTCGGCACATAACCCCGGGGCTTCGCGTGGCCTGCCGTTAAATTAATTTAATCTCGTGTCCCCTATTAATTTTGAATCTCGCGCTCTGGCTGCCTCTGCTGCGCTTCACGTCGGCGCAATCACGTACAGTTTTATACGCACCGGGCTGCTCAAACATCTGGGTTCCGCTCTGCAACACCGAAAAATTAATTTTCGCCTCGCGCGCGAATGAAGCTAAATGGAGAGTCAGGATTCCTTAATTAAACCCCCGGGTAATCGAACGCGGTTCGATTGGATCATCAACGATTGGAAACGAAAATTGACATATTCCATGCATTTTTCGTTTATTCGGTTTAAAATCAAACCGGTGCAACTTTAGACTGACTCGATGCAAGTTATTTATTTCGTCTATCGATGATCCCTTTTCTTACTCGAAAATTTAGATCATCTTGTAACAATAATAGGAATGCCTACAATTTAAATTGTAACTACGATAATAGCAATCATGATCATTATAATTGACGTAATCAAAACATAATAAAATTTATTTTTCATTACCCTAAAGTCCAGCGGCTATTGACCAACTTGGTTTACACAAGTCCATAGAGAGCGTATTTACCGTGCTCACACGTGACGATAGTCTGCTGCGTCTGTCCTTGATCCCGCCAATGTTAAGATTCTTTCCCTCTCTCTCTCTCCTGTTCCCTCTCTATAAGTTCGTTCCGTATCCCTCCATCTTTATCTCTCAATATTCAAGTTTTTGTCGAGTTAAGCGAAGAGCGATCGAACGCAACCCCTGTGGCTCACCCTTAGTGGCATCCCGCCCAACAGAGGGCAAACTCCAAAGAAGGAGGGGACCAGATGTTTGTGAACGCGAGCCAACATCATAATCTATGTTCCGCAACATCTTAATTAAGGAAAAATGGAATTACTCGTTATCATAAAGCATAACTCTCCTGAGTAAATTTCACTCTTCGCTTCACACTTGGTTTTAGCCCCCTTTTCCTCTGGCAGTACAAGAATTATCACTTTCCAAATTCGTAAATTATTAATACTGATTTATTATTAATGATAGTCGTATGTAATTTTTATCATCGTAAATATTATATTTAAAACTTTGCAATTTTATACATTTTGAATAAAAGTTGATTACAAGATTCTCAAGTAGAATTTTTGTACGGCGCAGATCATATTGCCTAAATATAAATTGAAGCTGAATAAGAAATGTGCGGATAGAATTTTTCATACAGCCCTGACTTAGCCATGCGCATTTAACGCAGAGCCTGATCAGATCAGTATATCCTGGCAATCTGATCAGGAATATCAAGTTTGATCTCAGTCGAGTTTGGTTAGACTTTTTGAAATCAGGCCGTGACCATTCCATCAAATTCCTGATCGGAATGCCTGAACGTAGATCTAATCTAGGACTATGATCAGTCTCTCTGGTCATTTTAATTCAATAAATTTTGCGTTGATTGTCATCAGATAACCGAAACTGTTAATCTCCTGATTAAATACAAGTTTCTTAATGAAGTAATAGTATAAAATGTTAATAATGATTAGGTTAAAAACTTACAAACGCAAATTACAAACAAACACAATGTAATAGCTTTCTAAATATATGAATTCAATATTATGAGGTTACTAATATGAGGTCATTATTATGAGGTTACTAATAATGCTTTCTAACATTCCTTGTTGTATGTTGACCAGAACCTGATCAGGTAGTAATCAGACGTTCTTGGTGTCAATATTCAGGCGCCTTAAAAAGTCTCTGCTGTGGCCAGCACAAATTTTAATTATACCGACACTGACTTTGCCTTTGAAAAACGAAGTATCATTTCGGATGTGTTTTATGATGCTAAAAACAATGACGCTATCAGAACTTTCTTATCAATCGCATTTTCGAGAAAAAGTGAGGTTAAATGTTCAAAGTTAGTATAGCTGGTCAGTTTTCGATTTATTTTGTAGATTAAATACGTTGTGCGACTACTGATGGACGCTAAAATTAATAAAACTATTGTTTCCTCTATCTAATTAAAATGTGAGAAATATATGAGTAATTCCACAGATATTTTTACATAGCGGATCCTGGCGATTTCAGACTTATCCTCACCTTTTTGAGTATTAATTCATGAAGAGTTTTGGACAAAATACAGTTAGATGTAAAATTTTATCAATTTTCTATATATTGTTAGTTATAAAGAATCACTATTTACGCACAATGTGCCAAAATTTTATTACTATCGAAGGGCACTCGTATTGAAATCTTTACATCTTAGGGCTATATAAAAATTAAGACTGTATCTATCTTTCTCAAAGTACCGTGGAAGCGTACTTAACAAGTCCTCTTTTCAAAAATCTTAAGTTGATGAGTGTGCCTCATGTTCAAAAAAAAGTTATTATCCCAAAAGACTACAGGTACCGATTTTTTCCAAAAAATGTTTTTTTTTATATCTGGCTGTTTTATGTAAATAAGTTTTGAGAAAAGTATTTTTATTATTATGCGAAAAGTTCCTTTTCTACTGCTAATAAATACTAAGTTTGGTAGATTAGTGTGCCTCAATAACTAGCATGTCATTGAGAAATGGTCAAAATGAAACGTGGACAACCTAAAAAATACAAATAACACATGCAGAAAATTATTTTTTAATATTCTGTAACCAGTGTTCACATTAGTTTCGGATGTGTTTTAACTGAAAATCACATTGCTATTTCAGTATTTTTGTTTAGTCGCGAAAAAAAGATGACAAATTTGAACAAAAAATCTCAAAACAAATATTTTAGCAATTTCTTTTAATCGGGTTAAATGATTGTGGTCGCAATAGGTAATTGAAGTTTTGGTAAAATAATGGAAATTAGGCGTAATCGAGGAATATTATGTAAAATGAAACATGCACGCGAATGTTGTTGTAAAAGTTGTAATAAGACCTTTTTCTATGATACCTAATGAATTCCAGCATTGTAAAATATTTATTATCTTTAAAAAGTTATGATGTTACCAAAAATCCCCGAAATATTAAATAAATCTATTTTTCAAATCTTTTCGAAACGAAAACAAATGTATATATCGATTAAATTGTTAAAACAATAAATAAACGTTTATCGGCCAAGTTATTTATAAAACTTTATATGTATATTAAATATATTATTATATATTTGTTATTAAGCACATTTACTCATTTAAGAAATAAATTATCAGTCATTAATTATATTTGTGTGTTATTTTCCGAAGCAGTTGAAATAAAAAATAAAAGGATTGAATTCCTTCGATAAGTCTGCGAAAAAATTATGCACGTCACCATTTTAGGAGTTCATATACATCCTACTTTGTGATAAATGTCATACCGTACGTGGGCCATCCATTTTTTGTTCCACTTTTACCGAGGTCGAAAGTAAAAAAATCTGTGGAATTACTCATATACAGAGCTTGTACAGAATATCAATAGGTTTAATTAGGCTTGTTACCACCAGGTGCCGCCTTGGCCCTATCAGGTATATTTCTTACAATCTTGGCTCCCGTTATAAAAGTAGATTTTCATTTAAGGTAACCAGTCGCCAAATACTGGTATTTTTATAAATCTTATCTTGGCATGTTTTTGACTAATCATTATTAGAAGTTAAAATTTAATCCCAAATTTGAGAACTTCAAGAAATAAAAGATAACTTCTTATTCTGAAATTGATTAAATTATTATACAATTCGTCAGATATTTATAGAATACACTTTCATATAGTAGATAGTTTCTGTATAGTCAAATTATATTCTTAACTATAGTTGATCACATCATTATAATTTATTACAGTTCTTTTACACTTTTACAGATTATCTAGATCGCGTCATTACACCTATCTAGTATAACTATACAGAAATGTAATAGTGCTACGATTATTTTCCATAAGGGATGAGAAGAAAATTATGCTAGCACCATATTAACACTAAAAAATAGTTTGCAAAATATACTTCGCTTGTCAAGGGAAAGCAAAAAGTAAAATTTTGCATACAAAACGTTACATTTTTTATTTAGACTGTAAAAAGAGACGTAAAGGGAAAACTGATTTAAACACCTAGAGGTTATGTTTAATTTTGTTGACATGAGAAACACACCATTCCAGAACATAATCGATACTTAGTTCTGGACGTAGACGAAGACATACAGCAAGGAAAGAATACAATCATCAGTCTCGAATCTCACGCCGACCTCGTAAACAAGAAACAACAAAAGCCTGGCCGTCCCTGACTCATTCTTGTACGCCTTTTCCGAACCCTACGGACCACTTTGGTGGATCGAGACATTCGCGAGATAAAAGGAATTTAAAGTTTTAACTCCAGCGAACGCGATTACCTAGAGCATTTTCATCGTCGATAGAAAATAGTGCAAAGGGTGACCACTCAGCCCTTCGCAGATACGATCTTACCATTTTCATGGTCCCTTGCAAAAAACGAATGTGTGGAAAGAAATCGAAGAAAGCGTCGGTACTTTCGCGATCTCTCGAATTCCTCGGGATACTAACATTATGATCGGCATGTGGTTCAGACTATTCAACTGCAAAGAAGTGAAGTTGGCTGTACTCCGCAATTTAGATCTTATATATAAAAAATAAATCCAATTTTCTTGACTTGCTAATAATTATTAGAAAATTTTTCGTCACCGGTCACTAATAAATAATAAAATTCTCTTTCTATTGTATTGTATGGCATTTTCCAAATTTTGTCTTTTGCAAAGGTTGTAACCTTACGGCAATTCGAATGGAATTTTTTTTGACAACTAGACAGTCCAGGCTGAATTCCACCTCTGTCTACGATGAATAGAATCACGGGGCTATTCTTCCAGGGCTGAATTGTGCAGCATTGCTTCTCCGCACGCCATTCGATCTAGCCGAGTGATCGAACGGTCGATCGCAATATCTCCAAGTTCTTATCGCTCCTCATGACACATTCGCGAGATGTATTTTCTACCTCTCTCCTATCTCTGATATCTTTGTCGACAATCGCGGGACGATTGTCCGAATGAAGGATGTCGTTTTTCCCCGCCAACACGTATATATCACTTTTGTCAATTGAGTCTCGAATACATTTTACGAAAACGTCAAGAATAACAATCGAGGTATTTGGATTCTAGTATCCCGTTAAAAGAGATTAGATGTTATCCATAGAAATGGATAATTTTATTTCGGTTTGGTCAATACGAAATTGTATTCAATACGTTATATTTGTATATGCGAGGAAAGAAATGAATGTTCATAACATAAAAATACAATAAAATAAATATTAAAAAATTCATAATCCAAACTTCAACAGCCAACCAAGACTACATTTATGTTCCAATAATCATTTGACTTTTGTTAAACTTGGGAAAAAGGGGTAAAGTCGCATCGAATATCTTCCGTCTAACGGAATTTCCAGAAATTCAGTATTGTGAAAGTGTAATTGATGGATAGAAGAGGCGCGTAAAAAATGGAAAAGGGTATCACTAAGAAAGTGGCTGTTGATCGTCACCCCTTTCAAGTTTTCGCTACATTGGAGGGAAGTCAGGAGAGAGAAGGCGTGGACCATCAGAGTACCTTTTGATACTCCCATTGATGTCAGTGAGTCTAACAAGTTTGATTTTGCGATATTCCTATGCTCTTAAGGCAATCAATTCCTAATGCCTATTGTGCCATTCGTTGCAACAAAAGGAACAAATTAGAGATACTCAATGAATGCTATAATAAGCACGTTGTTTAAAACTAACGTTATCTAACATAGAACACATTTAAAAATATTGATGAAAAATGAGGAACAAAAGATTACCCAAATTTCGGATTTGTATCGTATATTACCCTCCCGTTAAAGAATATCTGATCTTTCAACTTTACAAAATCAGTTCGAACACGTGGATCCTGGAACTTGAATAGCTTATACGCCAATGTTTCAATACGTATCATAACTCATACTGAACGATGTGTATATATATTGATGAATCTGAAGCACCCTTTCGTTACTGTTTACAGAAAAGAGACTGGGGCTCGTTGTACTGAGATAGTTTCCATTTTCCTCCCCGTTACCTACGTAATTGTCTAGTAGGGTTGAACAAATTTCATACTCAGAAAGGAAGAAACACATCGCCGGTACCCTTCCACTTCTTGTGGGGCTGTATCAAAGCATTTCACGATCCATTGTCAGTGGTTAACCCGTTTCTGTAATTTTGGATATTCGATTAAAAAAAACTACACAATTGGAAAATTATTGCACCGTGAGAAATTTTCGAATCTGTTTTGGTTTTTTTTTTTGAAGACAAGAATAAGAAGGTTATATAAAGAAATCCAATTACAGGGTATATTTATTGTTTGGACGTATAACGATGCAGTTGTTTAGAATCTGTTATTTTTTATCAGTTTTATCAATTTGAGGTATATTCTTTAAATATATTGGCAAATGTAATAAAATAGGTCATCGACTTCGAAAGTATCATTTTTAAATCAGAGCTTTAGAATCTAGACACACCTAAAAATTTTCCTTGCGAAACTAAAAATTTTAAAAAACTTAGAAATATAGAGAAAAATGAAAACTATAGGTTAATTTCTAGATTAAACCCCCGGTTTGCTAGCGTACTGATAGGTAACATCTTTCTATCATTATAAAAACTATATGGAATTAAGTTTCTGTTTTACAACTTCACCAACATTTCTGTTTTAAATTAACCTAAATAGTAACACTGCAACTGGACTATATGGATTTTATTGTTTGAATGTCCCTGTTTCTAATGGAAACGAGGACATTAAAAACTATGCGATTAATAGTATATTTTTTTGCATAAATAAATAAAATAACAAGATTTTCGGAAACGATTATTTTCGTTGCTCACAAAATTTTATGTCGCATTTTTATTAACATAAAATGAATCATCATGTACCTGATGTATCAGCTATAGGAATTTGTTATGCCATACTTATTTTATTATTTAATCAACAAAACTATGGTCGAAATATTTTGTTGTTTTTTAAAATTACGCTAAATCGAACGAGAGTAATTTTGTTGGATTAAAACTCATTACAGGCACAAACTGATTACTATAAACCAAACGTTTTGTTAAATTCAAGACGGAAGATCCAATATGACAAACCTAAATTATTTTCATTCGTTTGATAGAAAATCGTGGGCGCAAATTATGAAATATTCATCGATTTTTGTGATTGATCATAATCTGCATGTTTTGTCTGTTTCTGATAACGAATATATTATTAAATGTTCCAAATTCCAAATGGAGGTTTAAAATAACTATCTCTAAAATTAAAAATGGTTGAAATGAAAAAAATATTGAATTGCAAACAAAATTTTGAAAAATAAGTGTCAATTGTGAAAATAATTCAGAAAATTTCCGTATGGCATTAGCAAGACACAAATCATTGACAAAGATTCGGATTAATTGATAAACATTAAATCTCATAATAAAAAGAACAAATTGTTCGTATTGTAATAAAATATTTATGCAATTTAGTTTGTCAGATTTTTTAAGTCTTTTTCGGCGTCTATTTTTTGAAGTTCCGTAATGTAAAATTTGCATTTAATGCCAGGCATACCGAAGTCTCCATTTTGAATTTTAATCTAAATTCACTATCAGCAACAGAAAAAAACACGCAAATATTGAAAATCACAAAATTCCATGAATATTTGAAATTTTGATCCCGTTATTTTGAATTTCTTACATTTCATTATACATTCGGAATCAGTGACAAAAACTGGAATAATGAGTTTTATTATTATAAACTAGAATTCTTTCGTGTCCGATTTATGTAGATACATTGGGTGGACATTTAGGATGCGATTTCAATAGAAGTCAGTATCAAATCTACCTTAAAAGAAAAAAGTTTCTACTCCAAACAAGCAGATTTGTATTCAACCCAAACCTCGAAGTTTGTACTATGCCCAAAATTTTTCTTAGATACAATATAATTTTATGCTGAGCATAGCTTTGTGGGCAATAAAAGCCGCCATTTGGATGTCTTAAGGACTGAAGACATCAATAAGCTACATGTAATTTAGTTTTGATTTAATAAGTATTATTTTCATTGCACTGTTTTAATCAAATGTTTTGTGAATTTTTTACAATGACTTATTTGTTACAAACATGAACGTAAAGGTTGTTTAAACGGGAATAGTATAGTATTTACTATTATTCTGTGTCAAGCCAATAAATATTGACCAAAAATTAGGTTGGGTTGAATTAAATACAGCTGCTGGAGTCGTAAAATTAAGTTACAGGTGACTGATAATTTTAAAAAATTTAATAGTATAATCTGAAAGAATCGAAAACAATACTTTAAAAAATTGTTTATTTTACACAATACTTAAACTTTGTTTTACAGTTATCTTTCTTACCTATTAGTAGAATAACAATAATCTGTTAAATTACAGAATGCTGAAACTGAAATGTGTGAAAAATGAACCATTTATAACTAAGAGGGTTAACTTCACTCTATAAAATTTAGGTTTTAAATTGTCCAAAACCTTGACGAAAAGGAACGGGTAAGTAAGGGTTACTTAATTGAATTTCTACAAAAAAGAGCCGATTTGTCGAGGTCAACAGTGGCATATTTCACAAAATATTGCAAGATGTGTCGACGTATGATTTCTTGCACTCCCACTCCTTTGTTACGTAAGTCTCGATTAATATAGAAGCGACAGTACACGTCGCAAGGAAGAACTGAAAAGTAAAGGAGGGTTCCGAGCTTAATGAAAGCGATAAATAACTGATGAGAATACAAGTGTGCTATCACGAAACACAGATATTCAATTTCGGCTCAGATTCGAAACGAATGTGTATCAAATGCGAATCAAAGGATGCCCGTGAAAAACGGGAGACCCCAGTTTTTATTTTCCCGTCGAAAAGAAACGAAAGAAAAATGCGTATTCTTTGCACAGGTGGTTCAAAACATTATCTCATAAAGATACACTTTTTTCTTTACGATATACACAACTTTTAAAAATTCTAAATGTTGATCTTTGTTACATATTTATAAGAAAAATATATTTTATATATATTGCCTCCCTATTACAAACATGATAATATATTTGGCTGCCGAATAACTGAAGCCGTCATCTTAAAAACACAATGGAAAACATTTTTTGCATTTCTTTCGTCTGTAATATGTCTGACTTTCAATTTTTATTATCTTATTCCTAATCAGGAGGCAAAAGTCAAAATGACCTTGTAAAATGTTTTAAATGATCCTGTAGATATTCTGCATTGCATAAAATAGACCTGACAGCCTCTGAACATATTGACAAGTAATATATACTTGCCAAGATCTTCCTATTTGCGAAGAAATGATGCAAACCAATTCAAATATATGTAATGAGTGATTGATCTGTCAGAACAAATATAAAACGTATTGTGACATAAATAAGACGTAGTTCTTGCATGAATAGAAGTTTACATGATTTAGAAGAATTCAACTGGAGTCCCTTGAGAGAAAGAAAGTTACGCGCACGAGTCGCATATTTTTTTAGACGAAGCAGGGAGAAAGAAATGAATTCATGGGTGAATTTGCAATCGATACAATGCATTCCTTTTTGAATAAACGCTTGAAGCCGATTTTGGGTGAAACTCGTACATTGTTAAATGACGGGAGTTAAATCGATATCCTATTAAAATCGGTACGGAGTTCGGTGTCAAGATGTGGTTTTTTGTTCTGATTGTACATAGTTTTATTGTGATCATAAATATTGTGGATAATATCAATCTTAAGATTGTAAAAATAAAATTGTAATGACTGATCCTTATTTTCTATTGTTCTATATATTTATAATGTGCACAGTACAGATTTAAGACCGCAACCACCACCTTTCAAAAGTGTGAAAATCAACTCCGACAAAAATAATTATTTTGTTTTCGTATATTTTTTTTTTCTTTTAGACCAAAATAACGCTACTTTTTTCACAGCGCAGAAAACCCAGTAGGGCTTCTATTGTAATTGTCATATAAATATCACAATGTTTTAATTTATTCAATTCGGAATATATTACAAAGACGTATTAACGTTCAGAATTACATATCGGATTGGAATAACATTCATCATGTTTAAAAATACAATTCGAAGACTTTAAATTTACATGCTCGTAATATTTTAACTGAAAATTAGTAAGCTTTCTATCATGCCGGAAATTTGCAGGATGGAGAGAGAAATCGCTACTCCATGATCTGTCGCCGAAGCCAGAGAATAAAATGATTTTCATTTCATCCAACAGTTGACAGATCCAGTGCTGAGCGAATCACACCACAGAGATGCAAATCCGATTTCCCGCGCGAAAGCGGTCTCGGGCATGAAACACGTGCTGCGTGCATCAGACATCAAACGCCGGCCGATTAGCCTTTGATCAAATTCTCTCATTCCGATCAGTCCTGTCGCGGTTTACCGATTATCGGTAATAAGTCAAACTGTCGATCGAAATGTTATTCATTTTCAAAAATACCAGCTTATTAATATCCACGAAAAATTGTTTTTCCACTTTGAACTCGTTATGACTGATTATACGGAATCCGTGTACATCGAAGGCGATTCAATTTCTGTTAGTGATGCTTGGATCCGATCGACCGAAGATGGCAGTGACGTTACTGGATGGAGGATTAATAGTTTCTTCAAGGAAGGATTCGATATCACGTACTCACTAGCAACTTACGTTATCCACCATTGCGCACACTTGCTCACGCATTGACAAACTCAGTGGCTAACAGCAATCGGCATTCGACGGCTTTTGCCGTAGCAACGAGGGTGCAGGACACTTCTCCGATGCAGTAACTTCTTGCTGACTCTATAAATCAGACGCGAACGTCGATGATTAAGAGAGAGAAAGAGACGGGTCATTACAACAGCACCCATTACATTTTTACCCAATTCTTCCAGTAATTTTCAATTAATTTATCCAGTGGGCGTAATACCTCTTCCTGTCAAGACAAATCCCGTGTAACCGCGGGACTGACATTTTCGAATTTTTCGTTGTCACATTTTATCGCATAGTAATATGGATTTCGGCGCTAATATAAGCTATTTTCAGTTGAATACTTTTGTATAGAGTAGAGGCCCAGTATATTTACACACTCGGCTCCTCGCGTTCCTCTTCCGTTTCGTTATATTTAGGAACAGAAGGGGAGCGTCGCTTCTCCCACTCTCCTCAGTCGCGTTATGTTCGTGACGTCACAGCAGGCCCCAACCCGCAAGGTGGGGAGAAAAGAGACCGGCATCAGGTAAATATAACGAGACGAAACAGGGCAAATATATAGGGCCGAAATTATACCGGGACTCTACTGTATATGAGCTTCCGTAAGCGATCGGACTGGGATGATTTATATTAGCGCCGCCTGTATTGCTTCATTATGCGACAATCACGAAAACACGGGACAGGCAATATCAACATAAAATTATGAAATTCCGCGTGACCTTATCGAGATCATAAAAGTGGGGATGAATTAATCCGCATTAGCGCTGGTATCTTTTGTTTACT
The DNA here is from genome assembly GCA_030407085.1 of Trichopria drosophilae. Classification (NCBI taxonomy): domain Eukaryota; kingdom Metazoa; phylum Arthropoda; class Insecta; order Hymenoptera; family Diapriidae; genus Trichopria; species Trichopria drosophilae. Next base: position 107,648,898 of record CM059585.1, on the reverse strand, counting down.
CTCTCTCCGTAATAAGCGAAATTAAATATAGGGAGCAGAAAGAGAGGGAAAAAGTAGGCGTGGCTAACAGTACGAAGAGTAGGGGGCTTTCAGACGACACTGGCGACAACTAGCGGATTAATTATTTGGCCACAATAACGTTACGCGAATAATTGGTTTGAGCCGACTTGGACATACATGCTACACTATTCAGGCGAATATATAAATAGATTTTGTGTAATGGTGGAAGAACAACAAACAATATTCTTATTTATTATCAATTATATTACTGCCATTGCTTCTGTCAAAATATAATATATCGGAATTAATATACAGCGGAGAGATTTTGTAAAAATCAATTCAAAATATCGAAACCTAATTTTAAATTTCATATATTTACATTTTTTCATGTAAAGCTACTTACGTCACTGAAGGAGGTGGCATGGAGAAATCGGAATCGAGTCATTAAAAGTTCCATACAATAAAGTGAATGTTTAGCGATGATGAAAACAACCCAGCGTGAAATGTATATATGTATAAAAAAAAGCTGAGTACATCTAGGAGCGGGCGAAAGTATTTGCGGGACCGCGAATCTGAAAATCGCGGCTTGGCGTGCTAAATATTCCTCCTCTCACCCTAATGGGAGCCGGTCGCTGAGGGCACTTGAGGGCGTGTAATTGCTAAAATCCACGACCCTGCTACTATACTGTATTACGCGCAGAGTGCGTGTAAGAGTTCGGATATACCACACACTGGGTGGCAGATTAATTTCGCATTTACCGTTGATACGGATTGTAACTGCATGTTATGTAAAAATTAATTTCGTTATTGATTTCCATCCGATATTAAAGCTTTTCAGATTATTTCATTTTAACGTCCTTTAAAACCGATTAATATGAATTTATGGACTCGAAAGTGCGTCGGCATGTATGATATAACTGCTGATCAATATCAGGAAATTCATGTAACGTGACGTAATTGTAGATGAAAAGGAAAGAACGGATCAATTCAATTTCTAAAAAGTATTCATTCGCTGAATGGATGGAGAAGAATAATTTGTATATGATTCGCCCACGAAAGCGACCCACAGTAGTGGAAAGCTGGGGAAGGGGTTAAACGACGAGCCACTAGAAAGCGATCCCCATCCAATGCAAGCTGCTATAATTGCGCGTGCGGATGCTCTTTTCTCCTGGCTTTGCAGTTGGACAGATGGCCGCGGGCCAGTGAGTGCGGAGGTTTTGTTTCAAAGTTCCTGGATCACAATTGGCGCATTAGCGAACAAGCAACTCGACAATCGAGTTTCCACGTAGCAACGATTGGCCGATCCTCGCGAACTCGCGACCACATGTCCAAACACTGATTTCCTGATGAGGATGGAAGAAACGCATTATTTGGACCAGGACGATGGTCCATTGACAATACATATACGTAACATTCATTCGCTGGACCCTTCGCATCTGAATCAAACGAATGGCGAATTAATAATTGAATAGCAGAATTCGGAAAGAGGTAGACGCGAGAAAAATAAGTACAAAACATTTTGTTCAAAAAAAGATATTGTTAGGCCGCTTGTGATTTGATATGATGGAGTCCCATTTATAGGTATTTGTAGTTGGCAGGATTAGAATTAAAAATATTCTTTGTATACTCTCATAATGTATTTTTGGTTGTAGCATTATATTGATTCTGTAATATTTGATGCTTTATTTAAAATAGTAAATTTAATAAACTAGTTTGATATTATACATTACGCCATTTATTTAATGCCTTCCTAGAATAATCTTTTTTTTGTTTTTAGATCCGTTAAACTTAAAATACAAGTAGTAAAGTTCATCAGATTAACTCTTTCAGTCACGTATTTTTCTTTTCACTGAATTCGCTTGAAAAAAGTTACTCGGAGGTTCTCGGGGTCGCTAAATACGAATTTGATGTTACTATTCAAAAATTCAAAATGGCGGATCTAATATGTAGGATAAAAAATCGAAAATTAACGGAATTCGCTTGAAAAAAGTTACTCGGAGATATTCAGGGTCGCTGAATACAAATCTGATGTCAGTTTCTGAAATTTTAAAGTAGCTTATCCAATATGGCGGACATGCTAATTGAGAATCCAATTATTTTTCTTGATCATCTCGCTCTCAGCGTTACCCAGATCCAACGACGAGGATGTGACGAGATTATGGATCCACGTTTTTTTATTTTTGTTTTTTTTTACATTTTTTTGATATTTTTTTTATGTTTTTTATTTTTTTTTTTTATTTTTTTTTCATTTTCTTTGTTTTTTTTTGTTATTTTTTAAAAATATTTTATTATAACAATTAATCCTTATTTTCAGTATAACAGAGAAAGGATTTTTGTCCGCCATATTGGATCCGCCATTCTGAATTTTTGATAACCGACGTCAGAATCGTATTCAGCGACCTCAAAAACGTATAAATAACAAGTTATCCGTTTATGTTTGTGGGGAATTATTTTTCATAAACAGTTTTTTTTTCAAAAACTACTTATTTTTTTTGGTATATTTTTCTTTATAACTAATAAACCATGGTATTTAAATATGTGTGATGTCTTGCATTTAATAAATAAATGCATTAGCTATGTAGAAAATGAATCACGACTTCAAAAACATGAGAGACTGATTTTTAAAAATGTAAAAACTAACGAAGAAAAGGTGGCACACTGAGCGGCACACTGTGACGGAAAGGGTTAATAAAATTGCTTATTCAAAAGTAAATTTTAACTAATGAAAAATAAACGATTTTAGAAAATCAAAATCAATTAGTTTAGATTTGAGGTGAATCGTAAATATCCAGTAGAAATAAATACATCAGAGATTAGAGGAGTTTACATAAATTAAAACCAACAAATGAAAATATATTTAACTATACGACCAGGACAGAAAAAACAATAAAAACGGAATTATTCATTTGACAGTGCGGCCGATCGTGAAATCGATCATGCTGAACACTACGCCGCATTCGACGATGCCAACCGTGATTGCATATTATGTCGCTGGTCCGTTTCAATGTTTGTTTTCTTCCACGGGCAATATTAGTATGTCCAATGCGGAACAAACAAGCCTCGATCGCTCTACTTTACGAGCGTTTTCAAATAGAACGAATATGCAGATGATTCTTTGTGATACCCTAGACGCTAGGCATCTAGTAGAAAGCAAGGGTTATAATTGAGTTAGTTAAAAATAAACTTATATCCTTTTCCTCATGTGTTTTTACTTTTATGTAATTGCTTTATCGTTAGTGCTTACACGGCATACCTAGCGAAAATTAAATGAAACTTTCCTTTAATTTCAATATTAGCCCTGTTTTCTGACATTGTTAATGCCTGTTTGCAAGTTGGAGTATTTTAAAATCTGGAAAATTAAATAAATACGAATGAATGAAATTAGATTATGTTCGCACTATACCTGTAGTTATATGAAGTAAACAAAACAGCTACTGTAATACGCATAGGTATGCATATATCATAAAATATATATTCTTGAATGGGTATAACGAGTTCATGTAGAGAGCCACCTGAACCCAGCAGGTCGGGGTCAAAGGCCCTGAGTATCGTGATTAACTTTATTTCCCATCCGACAAAGTATCAGATGACAGCGCGTGATTCCCAGATTTGAATTTTTTAAAAGTTAATTTACTGTAGTTACAACGCGATGTTATAATACAACACCGTATTTTTATGACACAATTTTACGATGTCGTAAAAATTGAATGTACGCGTATTACTGCAATATTCAGTAGAGTAAAACAAGAATAGCGCCATTCATCTGTGAATCCACTCGACAGTTAGTAATCGTATTTAAACTTTGACATGATTAGGAAGTTTCGGAGTCCGGAATTTTAGTTAAAATACGATGCCCTATACAAAATTATATGTACAATTACGTATATTAAGGTAGGTACCGATCGTATCATGTAGAAGCATTTTGGAACGAGATTTATCCCGTGAATCACATTCTCAGAATAATAATTATTAATGCATTCAAATCCGCAATAATAAGGTTAACAATTTCTCCAATACTTTTACATACAAATTATCGAGGCTCAAACTGATGTCAAAAATGCGTCCGTCCCGACGTTAATGGGTTAATTAAGTACATATTCACGAAGAAGGTTATAGGGCCCGGGGAATGGGAGGGGGTCGATAAGGCGAGTCATTTTTCACCATGGATGTCACTCTGAAAATTCGAAAAACGCATTAGCGATGCACGTGACGCAAATTCCATCCAGGGATTATCGATATAAAGAAGTCATGAATTTACAAGGGATAGGGTAGGCCGATGCGGTGCGAATCACTGCACGGTGTGCGAGTTTGATATTTATGAAAGAATAGAAAGTACATTTTAACGTATTAGTAATTAATACTTGTTCCATATACCTAATGTAGCTGCAATAAAAGATCATTTGCTCTTATTATAACGCTGATACGTTCGTTACATATAATAGTCTTTTTAAATATTGTTAATAGTCTTTTTTATCGGTCGACAAATGTTAGGACATATAACTATTTCTGTGGTAGATAAGCCGTGGGTTACACTAGTATCTTCGCTAGTCACATACAGAAAATATCTGAGAAAATTACCAAACTATAACTAGAACCAACAGTTTCTGAAAAATGTTAAATTACTTTGTTGTAGTTAACTTTATAGGTGTCTATTGAGGGATCTTTATAGTTTAATATTGATCGTACAAACGCTTTGTATTTTAGAATTTTCTAATATAAAATCTATTTGCGATTATCTCAAGGAAAAGTGTTCTTTCGCTTTACAACGTATTTCCTCCAGTAACTCAGTACGAGTTGAGAAATTTGATTAGTCTGGTCACGTTTTTTTCTCATGACATACACGAATAATATGCGAAAATGCACACATGCGTTACAAGCACTTGGCTTTACGAATGCAACACATACATTTCAGAAAACCTAAGGGAATCTAATGCCCCTCTTAGAAAATATATTAATAACACAAATGATTTCTACTAAACATTTTAAATATTGAATGAACAATATAAATTAAAAACAATTGGATTCTGACTCGGGTCCAGTCGGATTAGTCCGGTCATGATCTCTAATATATCCAGAGTCACCTGACTAGAGCTCGAACATGCCCGATCAGGACCCGGTTAGCTAGCCGAGACAAACCCCAAATGAATATAAGGCCATCCGGCTAGAGATTAGTCATAGCCCGGTCAACATTCCATAAAACTAGGGTGCATGCGACATTGTTTTGTTCTCATTACAGAAAGTTCTTCTCTACAATCGCGATATTCCTTGCCTTCTCGACAAATACTAAATGCGGAAGGACTGTAAATTCGTATTAGATTAATTATATGCGCTCCTTTAAGAAACTAAGATGTCTCGTATGAAATGTAATGTTTACAATGGAATATTTGTTTATATTATTGCTATTGAGGGAATCTGAAGATATGTTTAATGTAATTCTTTAGTCATTTAATTTTCACTCATTTAATGTTCAAAATTACTAATTTTTTAACCCAATATGGAACGGAGTTTGCAAACTACTCTCTAATGTAGTTGGTCGTTTCGCCGCCAGATGCGATTGTGACTTATTTATCCGCTTCACGTTTCCAACCCCAGTCGTTAAAGTAGATATTCATTTAGTCAGAAGAAATACTACGCAGAAGCTCTTGTTATATCAAAGATATAAAGGTAAGTATACACGAAAGACTTTATATGTAATTTTTTCCTGGGTGCCATTATATACACTGCAGCTTAAAATGTTTTTATCACCTTTTTTTCAGTTATGACAAATATACATTAGTATTTTGAATAAGTAGTATTGAATATCGTATGCAACATGGGCGAAATCTCAATCTCTGATGAGTGTGATAATTGCGCTCTTATTACATAATACACTATTTTTCAATTGATCATATTTATTTCCAATCCATCTGCAGAAGAAATGATAATGAAAGCCAAGAAATCAGTCGGAGCATTATTACTTGAAAATCTTTGCTGATGAGCATTGATAAGTCATATTATCCAACAATACAGCCGTTAGTGAAAGAATTAACTCTGTGATATCACATCGCATTAAAGATATTGAAAGACACGCGGAAATAACGTGCACGTTCCTGAATTTGAAATATATGATGAGATAATTTTATAATCGTTCGATCACTCAGTTCAATGATTTTCACTTGTAAACAAATCGTATTATGAGATAGTTATTCAAACATGTAATGCCCGTAAGTGAATAAATATTGATAATTTGAATCTTTAAATTTTGAAATGTTACTAAATGTAGTTATTACGTAGTGCTTCATAGTCACGTACACAAAAGTATTGCATTAATAATTTATCATTGTAATACCTTTTTATATGTACATTACCCCCTCCCAATATTAGCTATTAGGACTCTATCAGTACTGGACATTCCCACCCACCATTAGCAGTTCTACGCATGCGTGTTATATTATATGTCCAATAGTGGGGGGGGGGGCCAATTCGCCTCCGCATTCAGCCAATTAGGGGGGGGGGGGGGAAAAGAATGGACCAGTCAGAGTAAGAAATAGTAATCATTTTTTTTCTTTTTATAATACGTTTAAAGCATTTTTCTCTATAACAATTGATTTATCTATAAGATAAACATAAGGTGGACATTACTATATTAAAATAACTTGAATTCTGACAAACTTAATTAAATTTGCGAATGATATGCGGCGCAACAAAGTATTTTAGTCTGAATAAACATTGGACGCATTATCGCCGTGATTGATTTTGAAGATTACAATAAATATAGACAGGTAGATAAGTACCGTACAGTAATCGTTACTACCATCGCGGAGGCGCGTAATCATACACAATGTAAATAAATATTTTTTTTTTCATGAAGATGCACACTTTTGCATGCGATCTACATTTTCGACTTTATTTTATAAAAAGTCGTTAAATTGTCTAAAGTGGATAGGTTGAACTGATCCCAGTTATGTAGATTAATTATTTGTTTACATAAAATCTGCCAGATTAGATCTTCATGCTAGAAAAGAAGTCTTTCTCAACATTTGTCTTTGATAGATACATTTCATTCCACTTAACAAGACTTGTTCTAACGTACGCAATAGTTAGTCCTTCAACCGTATAGCAATATTTTTTTGTGATAAAATCATCGGAAACAAAATTGTTGGTCGTGATTGTAATTCCAAAAGAAAATTCCTGTAACCGCTTAAAGTGTGCTTACAGCTGTACACACGCAATAGTTGGCAAAAGTTTACCGACAAAGTGTCCCCGTCCCCCGTCCTTGGTTTTTGCAGTTATCAAGATTTCGAAGCTTTTTTTGTGGAAACGCAGTCGAGGCATGCGAGTCTCTGTACTTGTAGAAGCTTGCGTGTTATGTTGTGCAAGGACGCGGCTAGGAACAAAAGTTGACTAGTCGATAAGGCAAATAGGCACTCACTAAAGTTCGCCGAACAGTGAAAATGACAGAAATTGCAGGAGCAAACCATAAGGCAAAAAAAAACAGAAGAACAATCAATGACTGAAATCTTCCCCATTTCAGAATTGTGATGAAGAAAAACAAATGAAGTTCTATATGAAGTGGAAGACGTTTTATTTGCAATAATACGGTTTACCTCGAGTTAATATGTTTTAATCCGTTTTTGTACAGTTTTTGAGTGTGATATTAGAACAAAGATATTTTGTACAATTTTTAATTCTAAAATGTTTGGGCATCATAATTTCACCCACTTCTAGTTCACTCGCGACAGAAAATGTCAAGTCTAAAATACATTTATATCGCTCTACATCTCTGGGCTTTTTAACACGTAATTTTGACGAATTCATCATCGGTGAATTGCAGGAGACTTTAATTTATTCAACTCTTATGCTGATACTAAAACTTTAACTATTTACTCATTTTTTCTAAATTTATATATCTATCTTTTTTTCTATACCTATATACATTAACTTTTAAGATTAAGATGTTTCGAAATTCCAATAATTTTGTGACTACAGAGGTATTCATTGTGATTAATAAAATTTTAATTTGCAATCAAATTGGATCATAGATAATCACGTTGTAACCAAAACCTGATATTCTTTGACACATGTTCTATTGGCCACAAGATCTGGAGACATATAATACTTTTATGAACACTTGAAAATGCACTAATTTGATATTTTTTGAAGCTGAATTTTAGCAGGCGACAAGTTCTCAGAAATTGTACGTCTTGCGACATAATTACAAACACTGGAAAAGTTTGTTGACATATTTTCAAAAGTAGTGCAGCTCAAAATGACAGATAAATATAAATAGCTAGAAGTGCTTAAAATACGATGTCTTACTCACTCTGGTTGTCGAGAGTCATCACTTTATTAGGATAAGTACGATTTTCAAAGTGTGAGAACAAAAGCTCGAAACTTCCTAAAGCCGGCGATTGAACTGATGCGAAAATTTTGACTGCTGCCGTTTGCTATCTATCTGGGTCTTCTCGTATCGTGATTGGACTATCTATATTTTTCAACACCGGGACAATACCCGACAATTTGTTCATTCGATTAATGGACTATCTGCCACGGAATCGCCTTGGTATTCTACGTTGCAAAATAATGTGTCAATGTGAATTATTGCAAGATTGATTTTTATTTCCTTTTAATTTCATTAACGTCGTGAAACTTAACAAAATTAATGATAGTTTACAATATGCTAACGGATAAGGATGTTAAATTACGCTGACAGTATTCTGAGATGATTAAGAAGAAGATACTTTGCACAGATAACTGATATTTCAAGTGAATTCTATAATTTGTCTAATAAATAAAAAAAATAATATATTTTTTAATAGCAAATATGACTATCGGTTCGCTAGGTCAATATTGTTTAATTATGATATTAAAGAGACCAAAAAATTACTTAGGAATTAATTTTGAACGTCCAATTCTAGTTTTAGCAATAACATTTGCGTACCAATTCAATGAAGATTTTTATGAAAATAATAAGGGAATTATTAAATTTCATCTTAAGTTTCCAGGACCGGGAGATAGTAAACTGGCTAAATTTGGCAGTGCCTTATTAAATGTTATCTATGTTCTCTTTCGAGACTAAGCGTGCTTGATCTCAGGGCCACCTGTACACCGTGGGATCGGATGGTGCGTGTGAAGCAGAACTGTCAGTCGGAGGAAACGGCAGTCCAAACAACTCCTGATAACACTGAATTTCATGTTCTATATGACATCGCTCGATTTTATGGTACCTTCTTTCAAAACCACTTGAAATTTATCATAATTCTCTATTGTAGACATTTTGGAGATACTTATATTTATCTACTACAAAGTTACAGGGGTATATGGGTCAAAATGACAAGAAGATGTACGTATAGTCCAATTACGGATTGAAAATGATGAGCAGATATACAATTTCTTGTCAATCTTTTCCTTTCAATGTATTTTAATGTAAAGAAGACACAATTATTGCAATCATGAGTGTCAAGGGCAGTTGCTTGAGTTGTAATTTTTCAGACATTTTTCATATCTTATTGCAAGTGTCCTCATGATATACAAGTGTCTAAAGGCGGCTCTACGCGTATTGCGGATGAGTTAAGTCGGTAGTTGTTGACAACAGGTTAATAAACAATCGAAGGATAACGTACATATTTATGTGCACTGATTTTAACGAAATATAATTATAGGAAGTCGCCGCAAGTGAACGTCATATCGATGGCTGGCACGAAGAACTGGACATTTCCGAATTTGCGGCGAAGAACCGGAGATTTCAAAAGTTGCTACGATATAATAAGTCGCTTTAGAAAATCTAGAAATGTCCTGTTCTTCGCGGCAAGATTGTCGAGAAGGTCCGGTTCTTAGTCTGTTGTTTGAAATGTGCGGTTCTTCGTATACCAGCCATCGATATTATAGACAAATTGTAAGATTAGGTTATAACTAATTAATTCTCGTTAATGTTTCGACGGTCATTTTAGCATAAATTAAGGTAACAAAATAAGGTTTGATCAGAAACTTATCATGCAGTGCCGATGTGTCTCTATTATATACATGGCTCAACATTTTCAATGCGTTTAGGGCCAAATGTCTTGAATCGCATCAAATGCCATAAAACAAGATGCAATTCATACACCTTATGAGTTTCAATTTAAACGAAGAAAATGTTTTCTTTATTATTAGTAGACGCTAAAAATATCTTAGATTTTAAGACGCCTAAGACACTTTAAAAGAAAACACTTCTAAATGCCTTGGCGTCTTCCACTAAGACATAAGACACCCCATTATTTTGCAGTGATTTTGCTTATCTTAGTTACAACATAATTGATATTCACGTTGTTTATAGTTCCGTCATCAATAAATATAGAATCTATATTCCAAATTACGGATTATTGTCTGCGGCTGTTCCAAAATATTGATTATGAGATACGGGCTTTCATCACCCCAGCGGAAATGGTCCTCTAAACAGCAGATAACGATATTTAGAACTACGTATGCAACCAATCTTACGTTTCTTTTATTTTATTCATTGACGAGAATCCGTATAAATACGCTCGGTGATGTTCGCAATAGGTTATAGCGTCGTTAACGAGCTGTATTGTCTCGTGATATGATACGGCTTCCGGAAGAACAGTTTATCATTAGACTCCGAAAATGATACACGACCCTCGCGATTACTGCAGATATAAATTTACAGGATTCCCAGAAGATGCTAAATTCCCAAACATCTTTATCTGTATTGGCAATTATGAACAGTTTTCGAAAACCGTGAGACCCTGTACATTTAGTTATCGGAAACTGTAATATGATTTAACACCTATATTTTAGTTATTAATACATTGAAGCCTGAAATTATATTTTGTTTCTTCAATTTAAATTTATATCAACTACCTATTTCGTATCAAAATCGAAGTTGAGAGAAATTGAAAGATGCGTTTCCTACAATATCTTCGAGATCTCTCTTTAAGTGTTTCAAAAATTACCGAAAAATTGGAAAATATTTGTCCGTATCAATTTTTTTTCATATTATTATGAAAAATTTTTAAAAGTCATAGAGAAATACTTCAAGTACTAGGTAAAAAAAATCATTTTTTTATAACAAGAAAGTCAGTCAGTCAATCATTTACCGACAAGAAATTCTTAATTTTGTATTTTAAGGTCATTTAAATTCTTCACATCCAAAAATCTTCAAATCATTATTAGATTCAGCATATTAATAGAAACCATAAATCCATGAATTTGCTGTCAAGAAGTCGACAATTCAAGATATCAAAGGTGCAATCTCAAAGGCACAACAAATTAGGCAGTTGCGACCAAGTTCAACTTTTATCTGTAACTCCAATGTACCAAAAAATCATTACTTCATAAAATTGACGGATTATAAAATATGAAAGTTATTATAGACTAGTTAAAACATCCCATCATATTGCGCGACACCATTTCCCTCAGATGAATGTTTCTCCACACTACTGATACAATTACTATTTTATTGCCGAACAGTTTCTCTTTTCCAAATCCTCCAATAGTAAACCATCTATTTCTATTTAACCTCTCGTGACAATTAACGGCACGTGTGAACGTCTATATTTCAGTTAAAGTCTTGCCGTGTCGAGTGTTTGATCGATGGATCCTTACTTTGGACCGGAAATTATGCTTCAGCTTATATCGTCTAAAGTTGGCAGAAATAACAAATCGAATACACTACTATCTACCGATTGTGGGTTTTATTTCCTGTTCCAGATGTTTCTACGAAATATTTTTTGATGAAGTTTGTTGCAATTGATTATCTCTTCGTAGGTGGTTGCCAGAGTATAAACATGTCGAGTAATAAGGTTTTTTATTAATGTTATATAATTGAAATTAAATAGATTAATTTTTCTTTAATTGTACTAAAACCTATAATGCTAATATCGATTAGCGGTAGTTTTCGTTATATGTTTTTGCGACTTTTTAAGAAAAAATTTGCAAAGGTGGACTTTATACAGTTTCTTTCAACGCCTTTGCAAAAACTTTTAAATTATGTAGACTCGTAAGAAAAAATAAAAATAACTGCCCCATATTTGTGGTTACTTTTTTGAAACACCCAAACTAAACCGTATAGCGGAGCACCATGCATACTCTGCCTCCCATCATAGTGCCAATTGAATGGAGCTTCGTTTGAGATAGAGGAATAGAAAGGCAGGGAGGGGGGAGCAAAGGTGTTTGGTGCGACATCGTGCGGATTAGTTCATTCCTTTGAAACTTGCCTTAAAACAGGGGATACAAGTTTCCAGTAAGTCTATCCATGTCCAGTAAGTTTCTAGTCCGTTTAATGCGTAGGCACTATCATCTCCGTGGACTGTATTTATATAAAACGTCTAATATTAAAAACTATTCCATAATAAAATGAACAATGTGTCTTTGTATATTCAGTCAAATAAATGTCTGCATATTGAGATCATTTAGGCAACCATATAAAAGTAAGGAAACCGAAAAAAAAAATAATACTCATAATTATTTCTATCAAAAACATTACTTCTTTAGGATTAATAGAAAGTGAATTGTTAAATAGTTCGTTAAGATCGTCTTGGGAAGTTCGAACTCTTTCTCGTTATCAAAGTAATTACGCAACCTTTAACGAAAACTTTGCGTGATCTGAGAACCTTCTATGGAGTATAATTGCCTGACCAGCTGTCTGAAGATAAGCCTTTGAAGACATTAAGCCATTGGTCAATTATTTTTACACGTGAATAAGTGACATGTGCAGGTAAATCTTTTCTTCTTACAATTCTGGGAACATTGAAATTATAGACTAATTACATGAACCTTTTTTATTACTTAGTTTGAATTAAATAATACTTTCCATTATCCTAATAGAATGGATGCACTTCGGGTTTACTTATTTTCATTTGAGATTACTTATCTGCAAAATACGGTCAGGGTAATTCAATAGTTTTTATTTTTGATTAGGAATTCAAGTCTCCAAAGAAATGCACACTTTAATAAGTTAGTTAAAAAGAAGCCGGATATAAATGGTCTTCGGTTGATTTTGTCGCGTGCCAATATAGCGTAACATGCTCATTGTGTTCTCCGAAACATTCATATTATAATGTACTATACTACATATGTGCAGCAGATCAGATGTTAGAAAACGAGCCCTATTGCATTTAAGATATACTGCGATGAATGTATATGAATGTGTAACATTAGGAGCAGTGTGTACCGCCTCCAACTGATCATCTTGTTTTGGGGCGCAGACGATTGTTACAGAACCTCTTTAGTGAAGGCAGTTGGGCTTAGTAAACGCCCGTTCAAGAGATTTTAGATGTTTTGTTGTGTTTGATAATTTCGCAAAAAACAAACAATTTTATGTTTGTTCTGAATGATTTTATATCGTATTAATATTTATGTTCCACTGATATTAATATAGACTTATTCGATCTGCTGGTAGTTTAAAGTGGTCTCTCATATCTCGCTGCGCTCGGGCGTCAAACTCGTTCTCGTCGGCAATCACATATTTTGCTCCCTAGTTGCACAGTGTACTATTGTTTACTTTTTATAAGTTGATTGAAACATTTTGTTTATATCGGTCGGCATAGATGGCTTTACCCAGACTCTCCTCTATCTTTTTTATACTAATCTAACCTCTAACAAGACAGGTATGGTCGACAGTCGAATTCGGTGTCTCTGTAACCCTTTCACGAGAAAATAAAAGTATCATAGCGTCAGAAAAGTAGACTGGAGTACTTTATCAATATTCAAAATTTACCGTGGCCGCTTTTCATTTTCGGACTTATAATTCAAATTGGGTGGAAAATGCATAGAACCATTTCTGTAGATCATTTTTGCTTTATATTTCTTGTTGGATTTGTTTTCCATACTAGTTATATTATTTTTTAAATAAATTAGTTTGTTGCAGGGTTTTCAAGATGGCGGCTTAGTATGTTAGACCTCGAAATTGTTATATTCGTAAACAGGAGGCGAACTACGTCGAAAAAGTGTCCTTGGAATTTCGTTTGAGAAAAAGCTGTTTTTTAAAAAGGTTTTCATGTTTGTCATTGAATTTAACAATTTTTCTTAACAAACATGAAATAATTTAGGAATATTTTCTTTGATATTACCGACATGGAGAGAAAAAAATAGCTACAACGCAACTCGGCCTAGTTTCAACGATCGATCATAGATCAGGGCTGTAACAGGGTGTGGAGGTTCATGCAAAATTGGCATATTATAGAACCGTAACCGATAACGCTGGTCGCGCTTATTCGTGGATTTACGACTGTCGTCAAACTATTACTGGGTCGAAAATGACGATACTTCACGCTATTACTACAGCACGCAAAAATAATGTTCAACACGATATTAGCATAATGATGCATTTAAGTGCAAGAAAATTTGAGTAAACCATGCATGTGTGCAAACTAATTTTTGACAAATTCTTTGAAAAATAAAATTGTTTACAGAATATAATGCAATAAACATCCTCAAAATCGTTAATACTTCCATACTAAAATAATATATTTATTACTTAAAATATTATTATAATATTACTTGCAGCTATTCAAATAGTTCTTTATTTACTTCAAACCCCAATTTTCAATATAGACGTAAAATAACGCACAAAATTCAAGAATTTTAAAAATTTGATGAACCTCTGTAAAACTTCGTAAAATATACAAAAAAATGCAATGGTTTCAAACGTATTTTTGGCACCGCCTCGAACTACCTAAGTAAAAGTGTTTTACATTTTTTATAAATCTTTGTAAAATCTTTATTTGGACAGACAAATTTTATACAATTTTCATAAAAAACGTTCTTCCTATATGAATGCACAAAATTCGATTTTGTTCGGCCATCACTTTAGTGTGTAAAATTGATTTTTTGCAACACTTTCGCACAGATATGTCTAATAGTAAATGACAATTTCTGTTTAGACCAGTTTAGTTGGTCTTACTTCTGGCCGTGCCATTAAACGGATATTTATCGAAATAAAACGGTTCGGTAACAATGTGAGGGTATGGATGAGCCAGATGTCGGTAACTAACGATTTGGTTTTATTAAATATAATCTGTCCGGGCTTACATAAATTTCACGAGTTGAACGATTTAATTTGTTCAATTCAGTTACTCCAAGTAGACTGGCTGGTTGAGTAAACAAGCAGTGGTGTCATCGTAAATAATCTCTTTCGTAATATCAATTATTTATCAAAAAATAATCTTCAACCAAACGAGTATTGTTGCAGAATTTTGTATTTCAATCCAATATAAATTCATTGAGTGTACATTTTGCCCAACGAATACACACAAATTCAGTTTGACCTCTCTAAAATTCTTGAATTGGGAATTCAAGATATAAAGAGCGAATTATCCAATAAATTTGACAAAATTGAAGTTTACGCGTACAGACGGAGAAATAGTTATTTTCGCGATAAGAGAAAAATTAACTTTTACTTCCGGATCGTCTCTATGTGAAAATGTAGCGAACAAAACTTTTCGTCACAGTGGTTATGAATTTCTAGTTGACGTGTCGAATTTGAAACTCGAAGTGTGGGGAACTTCTATCTTCTCTGTATAATTTTGTGGGATGGAGAATGCTTATTCCCGCAAACCCGGTGTATAAAATCGAATTTTTCAACAGTCTCACGAAAAGCAATTTTTATCAAAATTGTATAAAATGAATCTATATAAAAACATTATAAAAATAAATCATAGCCAGAAGTCACACCAACTAAACTGGTTCAAATAGAAATTATCATTTGTTATTACAGGTATCTATCCGAAAGTATAGCAGAACAATTGTGACATTAAAATGAGAACCAAGCTCTCAAACAAAATGGAATTTTGTGCATTCAGGTAGGAAGAAAATTTTGTATGAAAATTGTATAAAATTTGTATATCCAAGTAAAAACTTTATCCAATTTTTATAGAATCATATTAGTTAATAACACTCTCTAGGGGTTATTTACTTTGCTGAGACGCTAAATGTGACGTAAGTTCAATTATTAACTACACATGTACGGCTGGAGGTTAGGGTAATATAAAAAGAGAGGGGGGGACTGTGTCGACCCCCTCCTCCTTTCCAGGATATACGCACCGCCTACTGGTACCCGCACTACAATACCACGTGATGCTCTGTCCTCTGAACCACCTTGCTACTATTATTTACAGAATCTATAATAATAATTGAACCCCCGTGACAGTTGAACCTTTGCTATTACTGTAATACGTAGGTAAATCTTCCTGTGCAAGAGACCGTGACAGACCGAAATGGAAAGTAGGGAAAGATTTTTGTGCCTCTCTGAATGTTTTTCGAGGTTATGTATAGAATGCGACAAATTTCTGTTGCTTTATTCCATCTTTTTGAAAGACAATTAAGAAATGCAAATATGCCTCACAGCTTCCAAACAACTTGTTCATCTAAATTGGTTTTTGTAATTGTGTGCTTAAAGTTAGTGCGTAAAGTACTTTTGATGCCTGTTTTTCGTGCGTAAAGTTCACTTTTACCCACTCCCGACGACAAAATTCGTAAAGTGAACGGTCGTGCGTAAAGTTGTACTTTCACTCAACTGGGCATCAAAACTTCACTCGGCGCCTCGTATAGTTCCCGCCCGGTGCGTAAAAGTACACTTTACACCCTTGTTAGGTTAGGAAATATATTATTTGTTCTAGCTGACGTAGTCTTCCAGAAATGTAATGTTCGTGCTAATGCACGATCGAATAACTAGTTTTAAATAAATTTAGGGTTCAAATACAGGGACGATTTACGATGTTTGGTCCAGCACAAAAGTCGAAAACGACTCAATTAGCAGGCATTGGGGGTTTTTTGATGCGTGATGATTTCCGCTCGTGCATGCGAGGTGACTAAATGAAGAGAATCAGACATGCAGAGAGAGAAAGAGAGAGGTAATAAAGATGCGAGGTGAAAAGTTGACAAAAGATAGAGAAAGATAGGGATAGTCTCCTGATGCATTGACGCGAGAGGAGCCGCAACAATGGAGATGAGGCATCCCCGATTATTGTCGTACGTACTACACGCAGAAGTGCACGGTGGTTACAGACTTGCGCGATGTGGGTAGTCCACGCCGTACCTGTGCGTGTTCGTGTGCGAACCCAAGTACACTACATATATAACTACATTAGGGGTCGCAACCTTTCCACGAAGCACGCGCCAGCTGGCTTATTGTTAAATTACTGCCCTGCCGATATATCTGCGGACCAGTGGCGTAGAGATTCAGCTTCCGTTCAAGTATAATGTTGCTGTTACCACTACACTGCCTTCCACCCTACTTCAATTTTTTATCTCCCTCTATATTTCAATCGTTCAAAGCCCGAGATGGGTTTTATGAATATTTTGATTCATACATACATGCTTTATTTTAAATCTCCAATTTTTTGCCTGGTTATTACCAAAGAAAAGAAGATTACACCAAGAATCATGAATATTCCTAAATATAAGATTCGAATTGATCAAGACATACAACCGTTTCAGTTGAACTGACGTTTTACAAACGGGAAAAGCTTTATTACGATCTTTAATGAGTTAAAAACCAGTACAAAACATTCTTGCAAACGCATACACCACGCCATTGACTTCTGTCGCGTTTGTGCTGAATAAATAAGCTACTTTTTATTTAATAACATTATAATGATTTTCCTAAAATTAGATCTTACTTCTAAGAATTCATTTTAAATCAATAGATTATTTTTCGACCGTTCTATATATATAGTATTGTTTAAATAGTTTTGGTATGTACCGGTCATTAGTTATTTTTAGCCTAAACAAATTAACTATCTTGACGTAAAACTCTTGGTTCAACATAATGGAAGTATAAAATATGACTGGTTTCATAAAGAAACATCGTCAGGACGATATCTCCATTACGAGTCTATGCATCCTATGCCTCAAAAAATCGGTATGGTATATGGTTTAATTGACCATGCAATAAAACTTTTTTCTAAAGAATTTCATCAAAAAAATCTTAAAAAACTTTGCTTGAAAATAGATACCCGTCACTTTTTATTCGACAAACTATTAAAAAAAGGTTTACAATTTCTAAATTCAACAATACAAAGTAATTTGAACCACAATAACAACGAAAACATAATCAAAACAATTAGTTGCCCCTACATTAAAGGACTTTGCAACAAAATTTTCAGGAATAAAAAAATAAGATTAGTTTCAACTCCCTACAAAACTAATATTGCATAAATTAAACCAGAAAAGGTGAACTACCTGTTGAAAAATTAAGTGGAGTTATCCATAAAATTCCTTGTCTTCACTGTCAAAAATCGTACATAGGACAGACAATCAGACCTCTAAAAATACGACTAAATGAGCACAAGAGAAACATTTTTGCAAAAAATCTGAACAGTTTTCTGGTCTAACCCATCATCGACTAGAAACTGGGCACGATTTCGACTATACCAACACAAAAATTCTTGCTAAGGAAAAAAACAGGAGAAAACTCGGTCACCTTGAAAACTACTATATAAGAAAATACAACAATACAGTCCACATGAGATTTGAAATGTCGAAATTACCAGAAATTTACCATCCATTTCTCTGATCTTGGTAAAATAATAATCAACTTTTATATACGCTCATAAATAACGGTTCCTATATTCTTATTACTTAAACACTAATTCATGTATAACCTTATAATCCGTGTTATAGTATAAATACAGCAGAATCGCTCCGGCTTTTTCTATATATTCTGAAGAGGACACAAATCAGAGTCGAAACGTCAAATTAAAAAAATTTCTTTCCTCCATTTAGACCCTTGCTTCATTTTGTTTATATAGTAAAATCTTATCATACACGTTTCCTTTAATTCTTTTGTTATTCTATATTTTTCATTTTAATTAAACTTGTTCTATCATCTTTAATATTTACTGAAAATTACCGATACATACCAAAACTATTTAAACAATATTACTTCTAAGAATACCATGAAAACCTTCCATGCATCCAAGACAGCTTTGATGTCACTTAGTGCAGTTTTTCCTCGTACAGCCTTTCAAACATTAAGTTTGACTTCAAACTTACTCTGAAAAAGTGCATTTTCTCGAATCATCAATGAGTTTGACAGCTTTTACTCCAGACTACGAAGACGAGTACTACTAGATGGACATCATCAAACCCGGGATTTATACTACCTAAATAGCACAACTACATCTAATGACCGCCTACTAAGTACGACATGTTGCTTCACGAGTCCATCCTGATCAAAAGGCCCACATTGTACTTAACTTCAGTGAATTATTTGGATGGCGAAAGTAGTATTATCGTTATAGATAAATATATTTTCCTTTGCACTATTGAACCACAAACTTGTTTTTTCAGTTTTTAGTGAGTTTAAACACAACTTTCAATGCATTATCCCGCGTTCTAATTAGTAAATTTTCGAAAAGATAGTACAGAAGTATCTAGATTAGAATGCATTATCATTAACTTGAGATATTTTAGAGATTGTAATTGTATGAATTACCATGGAATGAATTTACTGCTTTTATTTTATTTGATTATTATTTTTATATCCTTTCCTCTTGGTCTATTTGCGTGATCTTTGTACTACCCAGTCAAACGATTGAAATAGTTACATGAATCTTCATTTTCGTGAGTCTCTTTCGACGGAATAATAACCACATCATTTGGCTCGAATGGCAAGTTATTCAGGATTTTACATATTCGTAATCATTCAAAGTACAGCAAGTTCCACAAATATCAAATAAGATCCTCAAGATAGAATCTGTGAATTGTTTAAAACTATTTTTCCAGCAGAACATACTGTCAATGCATTCTCTTCATGTTTACTTTTTAAACTCATTTTATTACTGAACTATCCTATTCAACAAACAAAAAACATCATTTCAAATGCGGTTAAAATATTGACTCAAATTTTTAGCAATAAATATTAATTAAAATATTATGAAAAAGCGCCAAGTATCATATATTTTAAATTCAAATTTAAATATTCTGGAATTTGACTGAATATAGAGTTAGGTGATATGAAACTTTATTTTACTTCAAACTTCCATTTTTCAACATTATTAAATTAACTTTATTTATACTTTATAAAAATTTACTAACAACTTTTATTATTAAAGTAAATTTATTACAATAAATTTATGATTTACGGTTACCAGACCTAGATTTCTAATGGTGATTACTGGCAAACCACATGAACATCATCATTATTACCGTCTATAATAGTTCCCTGACAATAGGCAGTAGATACAAGCTGGAGTCATCAGCGACAGGGGTCCAACTTGCTACGCCTTTGCAAAGATCATCCTTTAATATATTTACACGCATTGAAGACAGCATCAGGACGAGTCTGTAGTTGGGGTGAAATTTGTCACCCAAGCATTGGTGGTACGTGTCCTACACGGAACTACGTCTGTATCAAACCATTGTCATCCGAGCCGAAGGATTAAGCTAATTTCACACATGTCCGCCCGCTTCATCGTGCACCCCATTTGGATCCTACTGATGAATTCGCGTGACATATGAAACTCTACCTCGGATCATCGGACATTTGGGAACCCCGAATGATACGTGTCGACTGTTTTGTTTGCAGGACGTATTAGAAATTATTAAATCACGATACGTCACGTACATTACCCTTCTAGACTTGGAGTTTTGTTCAGTTTTTAATAAGATTTTGAAGAGTTAACAAATGGTGCGATACACAATGACTAAATATAGTCTAGGGTAGAAAATCATTTCATTACAAACCGTCGCGAATTCTTTGCAGTTTATATTTTGCAATATATTCTACATTACAATGAGTATATCACAAAAAATATACCGTTCATTACAGTAAGGGAATAATTTACATTCACAGTATAAAAATGTTTGCAACTTTCTTTAATCGAAGTTACTTAAAAATATTTCAAATGTATCCCATTACTTTAATTTCGTTCTATTGTAATATGCTGTAACATTTTTCCTTAGCCTTCATTAGATTATTTTATTCTTATCTTCATATCCAAATTGTATTTAACTTCATTAAAGACAATAAACTAAAATTATCTAAATAACCAAAAATAGTCTTATACTTCTGCAAGATTTCATGATTTTTGTAAGATGTTACTTTTGAATAAACGTCTGGTTTATGGCTTCACAACGAATTAATGGCATGAAGGAAGTGGTCATCAGATTTATCACATGGTTGAATGAGAATGGCCCGATTGTTAGCGGAAATAATAAAATCGACTGTTTTCGAAAGTCCCTGGTTGATTTTTATAAAATTTCTTTAGTGTTTTATTATATATTTTGCATAAACTCAATTTGCATTTATATTATAAGCAATTTTTAAAGATCGGTTTCCGTAAACGATATTTATTAACCCTTATTTGACCAAAATGAGAGAAGCAGGTACGTCAACATCGGCTCAGTTTCTACAGTAGAAAGAATTTTTTTAACTTTTGGAAAATACGTTTCGGACTATTTTGAGGTATGCTCTATCGATTCCCGTCGAGCAAATGGCCAAGTAACGACTATTTCTGCAAAAATTTTTCAAAATAACAAAAAATGCCATGTTTTTTAGGTCGTTTTTTTTTAATTTTTCACGTTTTTCTACACCGAAACTGACCCGTTTCGTCCTGAAATCCCCTAAATTTTGACTTCTTTTCGTCAGGTGCTTTCTCATGGAGAAAGTCACTCAATCGTTTTGATATAACCACACCTATTGTATTTTTTCTCGAACTTTCTAAATCCGGTTTCAGATTGACCATATCTGCCGCCATTTTTTTACTATGACGGTTTAAACATCATGAAAATCATGAATTTTGAAAAAATTTGTTCAAATAATCGTTTTTTTGAACAGAAAACCGTATTCGAATCAAGCTGAATCTCTGTATCTGGTGGAGTAAATAGTTATACTAAAAGATAGGATGGTTATTAATTCACTATTCAAAACGGCGGCTTCAAAATGGCGGTTCTCAGCGAACAGTTTGTTGAAAAATTTCTGGACGCTCTAACTGAACAATTATGAGCTTGTTTTAAAAAATGCTAAGAATAAAAAATTCTTAGAATTCGCCGAGAAATATAGTGGATTTTTTTCAGATTTTTTAAATGCATTTTTGAAATATTTTTTTCAAAATTCTTTTCAAAATTGTAATTTTTTTTCGAAAAATTCTAAACAAAATTTAGTGCATTCTCTGATGAATTCCAAGAGTTTTTTATTCTATGCACTTTTTCCCAAAAGTTGATAGTTTTCGAGAAAGATAAATCTTAAACTATAATATTTGAAATTCATTTCCTCGAAAACTATCAACTTTTGGAAAGAATTGCAAAGAACAAAAAACTCTTAGAATTTATCAGAGAATGCACTAAATTTTGTTCAGAATTTTTCGCAAATAAATTACAATTTTGAAAAAAATTTTGAAAAAAAATTTCTCAAAACTTCATTTAAAAAATCTGAAAATATTCCACTATATTTCTCAATGAATTCTAAGAACTTTTCATTCTCAACATTTTTTTAAAAAAGCTCGTAGCTTTTGAGTTAGATCGTCCAGAAATTTTTCAACAAAATTTTGACTGAGAACCGCCATTTTGAAGCCGCCATTTTGAATAGAGAATTAATAACCATCCTATATTTTAGTGTAACTAATTACTCCACCAGATACAGAGACTTAGCTTGTTCCGAACACGGTTTCCTATTCAAAAATACCATTATTTGAAAAAATGTTTTCAAAATTCACAATTTTTTTATGTTTAAACCGCCATAGTAAAAAAATGGCGGCAGATATAGTCAATCTGAAACCGGATTTAGAAAGTTCGAGAAAAAATACAATAGGTATGTTATATCAAAACGGTTGAGTGATTTTTTTTTCTCTAAGAAAAAAAAAACATAAATAATATACTAATAGAATATTTTTTAGATGCAATGACCGATTCAAAATGGCCGCTACACGAAGCACGTTTTTTTTTAAATTATTATTTCCTTGAAATAGAGAGCATAGAAAGTTTTTTTTTTAGTAATATAATGATGATATAAGTATTGACTGGTTATGGACGAAAACTATATAATAATTTTGAGTTGATAAATCTAAAATAACGGATCCATAATGGCCACCTTATTGTATATTTTTGAATCGGTGTTCCATAAATGTGTATCAAAGTTGATATATGTTATATAATTACGAATATCATACATATTCTGACCTAACAAGATCAAAATCGAGGATTCAATATGGCCTCCGGTACACGGCATTGAATTTCATACACACTTTACCTTCGTTAATTAATAATTTTGAAAAAATTTGCTTCGTTCCGTGGCCATTTTGAATCGGCCATTGCTTCTAAAAAATATTCTATTAGTATATTATTTATGTTCAACATTCGGGATCACTTTTTATATATACATTTCATTGATTATAATCCGTTTCGATGAAGAAAATCTTGAAAAATAAAATAGAAATGACCGAATAAAACAACATGACAATTTCTTTTTTTTTTGCAAAATTGTTGCAGAAACAGTCGTTTTTTGGCCATTTTATCGACGGGAATCGATAGAGCACACTTCAAAATAGTCGGAAATGTATTTTCCAAAAATGAAAAAAATTTCTTTCTACAGCAGAAACTGAGCTGGTGTTGACGTACCTTCTCTCATTTTGGGCAAAAAAAGGGTTCAATTGTTCGTTCTTGAAATAATATACCAAAGAAATGAATTAAGAACCGACCAGGAACTTTTTAAATAGGGAACTTTATTAATTAAGATAACTCTAGACTAATTCTTAATTTTTTATATTTTTTAGATCTTATACATAATATATGTACTACAGCGACTGGAGTTACGTATACTCAGTCCGAATTTTGAAAAATCTTGATTCATTTATTTTTATTGCTGATTTGTCATAGTAGATTATGTCTTTAACCACTGACCACTGAAGGACCTCCTTAATGGTTATGTTAAATTTTTCTGGTGAAACTTTTTACTAGACAATAAAATTGCTTTGTAAACAAACGAACTTATAATAGAGTTCTTCATTGTAGTCGGATGATTTGAATTGAAGTTTGGACATTTTTTCGATCAAGTTGGTTTTCCATACCAATCTGTAATTAAAGTGTCATTATGTCTAATATATTTGATGTCTAAAATGGTAAAGTATCATCCTTTTCCAGTTCAAAAGTAAATTTCAAATGCGCATTATAACCAATAAAGGTATCTACAATTTTATTTTTTTGATAAATCAGATATGTCATCGACATATCTTCTATAAAAAGCTGGTTTGAGTTCTACTCTTTTCAAATCGTCAATGTGATTTGGGGAACCCATGTGTGTCCCCTTTCTTTGGTGATATATATGATAATTGAACAAATAGCAAAGAAAACATTTTTACTGTTACAGTAAAATGAATTTTTGAATAACTTTTTCTTAGTATGCTATTATTCATTACTTTGTGTGTAACATCAGTATACAAATTAATAAAATCGAGATAAATTAAGATGTGATTTTCTGAAACAAATAAATCTCTAATTTTATCTAACGATTTCCATGAATTTCTTGGTTTATTAATTTTTCTGTAATTTGTTTTTGGTTTAAATTATAGAATGGTGTGTTTTTTAATATACGCCTGAAAAGGACCCTCAATGATAGGTTGAAACATTGGGCCTGTATTGTTTTCAATAAATAAATCACGAACTGAAATGACCATATCAAAAAATATTTTATTTATCTATATTTATATCCTGATTGTACTTCCAAAAACTTTCTCTGATCTCTATTCAAGGAATTTTTAAATACATTTGTTTCGTTGAGTATGCATTTAATTAATTATAACCCTACTATGAAAATAGTAGGAAAGGCATCTTCTAAAAATTCTATTTACTCCAGAAACTGCTTTTCTCATTTTTGGAAAAAAGAGTTAATCATTAGAAAAGAAACTGCTAAACAATTTTTATTCGAGACACATTAATTGATGCATTGATATTAAAGTATGAATTGATAAAAAATCTTCCATTGTACAAATGCAATAATTACAATATGACGTGGGTTTGGACGAAAAAAAGTCTAAATGATAAAACGGTTCGCTCGTCTTATTTGAAAGAAATAAAAAACACACTTGACAAATACATCCAGGCTAAGAGCAATCATTGAACGCCAAAAAGATCGTAGATTTTGAACAAGATTTAAAATTTCAGATGTTTACAAATAAAATACGACACCATGTAGTAATTGTCTGTGATGACGAAAAACAGTGACATCGTGGATAAAGTAAATTGCAAACATATACTATAAGTATAAACTTAAAATATATAGAAAATTCGAAGAATAGTCAAAATATAGTATTTCCAAACTTTACGAGGGAAGAAGTCAAGTACGAAATAGTCTGATGCGAAGAAGTACTCTTCAAAAGCTATAAATTAGAATCGAATTCCCCAGAACAGTGTCATTATAGCACGTGCATTTTTGTTCAATGTTTACGCATTCCGTCTTGACAGATCCATAACTTTCTTAAAGAGCTTCTCCAATCTCATCAAATGATATTTGTACTCGTCCATCTTCCTGGAACGGGATAAGAAAATATAGAAATTCTGAATGTATTTTTCAAACAAATTTTATGAATGTTGAATCAGAGTGAACCGGAACATACGTCCTGACCTATTTAAATACTGCAAAAGTGACAAGAATCCTGTCATGCAAATTAAACAAAATAAATAAAGTTAAAAAATGAATTAAATAAAAAATATAATCAAATAAAAGCGTCAGTTTTTTGTGTATTGTTCTCATACAAAATAAACGAAGAAAGGTATTCAAAATAAATGTTATTTTTCTTAACATATTTGATATTTTTAATTTATTATATTAACAATGTTGACGTTTTTAATATGAGTCGAGAAGATATGTGTAATTCTAGATCTGAAACTAATATACTATAACAGTATAATTTTTTCTTTATACACATTTAGACAGTTTTCAAGTTACAAAAAATAATAACCATGATTTTATTTATATCCATATTATAAGAAATATTTTAATAGGAAACTTGAATGCTTTGTAATTTTTATAAACAAAATGTGTTTAATAATTCTTGATGAGGAATTGAGTGGTACGACAATAAAAAGTGTAACGAAATTTTTTTAGCAATAAAAATGCTATCAAATTTCTCCAAGCTAATATAAAAATTCAAAATAATTACGGTAAAAATAAAGAAACATTTTCCATATAATTACGGATGGATTATTAAAAATTGAATTTAAACAAAAAATTGTTAAATATTTTATTCTAGCATCGCCGAATTCCACGTGAAAAGTTACTTAAGAAATATAATGTTTTTGACCCATGTATTTTACCGCAAAAAACCATTTGTTTTTTTTTCGAAAAATGCTCTTACAGATTTTTAAATTAATTCAAAAATTCCAAAAAATAGGGTGAACAACAAAATTTTCTAAATAATTACGGAGAGATTTAAAAAAAATATTTTGTTAACAAAAATGTTGACAAATTTTACTATATTACCATTGAATTCTTCGTAAAAAATTACTGAACAAACAATTTTTTGATATTTTTTTTGGACTGGATCCTCTCCATACACGATAAATTGACAGATAAAGACAAAAGTTCTAACGCCGTTTAGTTATTTTTCTTATAATTTTTTAAATAGTAATTATGGAAATTCGATGTCACGTGACTTCAAAACCCTGAGGAGCAAACGGTCCGCAGTATGAAATAAGACCACAATATTAAATAAAGTACGCGAAATTGTTATTTACTTCTTTTAAATATTCGAAGTACTGTTTGTTTTGCAATTAATTTATTAAATAGAGAACTACTGATTCATACAAATAAAACTGCAAGAAATTTTAAATAATTACTGAAATTGGAAAAGAACAATAATAATTGGAAGGGATTGATTTTAAAAGGTAAATATTGAACATGATTAAAAAAAGTATGTAATCATAATTATACAATTATCTACTTTTTGTTAACCAAGCATAGAGAAAAATCTCGAATATTAAAAAATAGCTCATTGGAAAGAGTAAGTGACCTAATTCCTTAATTTTTATGGCTTCTAATATTTGGAAACGGAGGGTCGATACCCCACGTAGTACAAAAAAAAGCAGATACGACATATTCAGAAGCGAAATAATTCGGAAGTGTGTAGCGATTCCTCTTATTATAACGCGATGATGTCGTTCATCCAGATAAATGCTGTCTCGCTTAATGAGACGACACAAACATCTGCGCAACTTGTCGCTCGTTTATTAAAAATTTCTGAGTTCTCAGTGATAGTTGGAAATTCAAACGAGCTTTGATCTTTACCGATCGTAGTGGTTTTGTCCACGCCCATACTTTTCACTTGCATGCCCAAAAAAAAGTTGATTCTGACAACTAAGCCAGATTTGCTTGATGTCTTATTTTATTGGGGTAGCGATAAATTATTTAATTCGTTTAAAAAAACTTTAAGATTTAAATATGTTTTTAAATTAAAAATTTACAGTATTATAAATAAGTGTAATACATATCAATGTGACAATTAATTGATTTATCTACTTTTCATAACAAAGTGAATGTAATTATCCGTATTACTTATTGTTATTCTGTTTTACAACTTGTTTTTGTAGTATTTTAAATTGTGTGTTTTATTCAGAATAAATTTAGAGCAAGAGTGCACGATCAGGTTAAGTTATTAATTTCCATTGGAGGTGTTGTCACCTATTTTAGACAAGTATTTCGGATTAAATTCTGTTGCAATTTATGGCCATAGAGTAAAAATATTATGTAAATTAATTTTTGTATTGACAGGTATGTAGAACGGTCCACGAGAATTTTTCATTTCATGAAAATTAGCGATTCATGAGTAGTAAACAACATTTTATAACGCTTTCCTGTTGTATGACATTGAAGAAACTGTTGTTTTGTGTAAGTATATTTATCTATTAATTGATATTTCTTTTTTTTTGTATGGCTCAAGAATGTGCACCGTACAATGAAAGTAATGGTAGAAGATATTACTTTAGATATCCCTTGTAGTAGTATCAATAAATCAACAGTAAATAACGCAGGTCTGCACAAAAGGGGGTCAGAATTGGTCCATTACATCAGGATTTCGAAACATTTCAGGTTAGATACAAGAAAAAACGCGTTATTTTGTTATGATTGAGGTTACGTACAGGATGAAACAACTTTTTTTTGCTTTCTATACCATTTGCCTTCTGTACTATTTGCATCTTTTAGTACCTTTACCCTTCAAAATGAGGTTTTATTCGATCACCTACGATTTTTTCTTACAAAGTTACAGCCATTTTGAAATTACAAGATACATCTCATTAATGTTATGAGCATATGCGTTAAATACTTTGAAACAAACATTTTTTCCTGGTATCTTCATTTGAAAATTTGCACTAGTGATATTTCGCGTTGCAAAATGCAAATTTGAAGTCAAGATATTAAAATTTTTTAATTCAAGAAGGTGGATTCAAAATGGCTAAATAAACAATAAAGTATAAAAAAAGTTATAAAAAAAACACTCAAAATATTGAAACTTGTTTTCAGTTACAAATATCCAAATTCTGTATAGTTATTTCTATTTATACACGTTTCATGACATTCAATTTGACCTTGAAGGTAAATTTGTTTACATGTATATCGTAATTTCAAATTGGGGTATCTTGGTACAGAAAAGTAGTAATGAAATTCTGCGCTTCTCATATTAAAGAACAAGAGCAGTACCATATGACGCAATCAAAGAAAAAATCCTAACCTCAAATACAGCAAAATAACGCGTTTTTCGAGTACATAACCTCAAATATCTCAAAATCCTGACGTGATTTGATGACAAAATCCTGATGCCACTTCTGATTTCGGATTAGGATTCTACGGCGGATAAACATATTTAAGGGGTGAAACAGCTCTCAGAAAAATCATGGTTTGGATTAGTTGCTCTCTAATTTTCATCCCCATTTAATATGTTTAGGGTAATATTGTTTTTGTACTCCAAGATATTTTCTTGCCAAAAATCATTAAAATCACAAAAATATCTTCAAAGATAAGCCAATTTTCTATTTGTGTCCTACCTTTGGGAGAGCGGATTCGCCTCCTAAATATGGTTACGCTAAAACCAAATACGCAATTATACCGGAACTCTACTGAATTTATAAAATATCTTTGTTGAATTTCGCAAGGATGCCATCAGTAATATCTAATATTGTCACTTTAAAATGCGCTATCCTTTGAGGAAATCGAATAACATATTTGTTGACATAGCAGTAACTCCATACCACATTTTACGGTACATAGGTTTTTTTTTCGACGATTGTATGATATACAAGTTTTTGTATAATCCATTAAATCCCTTCTGAGTGTGTTGATCGGTTTTAAAACATTTTTAGATTAAAGCAAGTTAAAACGGCTAAATTCTATTATAAATGATGGTACAGTCGAACCTCTGTTATCGAATATGGTCGAGACAAGGCGAGGCAGTTAAATTTCCGTTAACGAATACTTGAGGGGAAAAAACGGCTCCCCACCTCTAACATTCACTCTTTGTCTTAGGAACATGTGCCCATCCCCAACTTTTCGCGTGCACCTGAAAGTGTCTAAAAAAGGGATATCAGCGGAGGAAAAAGTATTCGTTAACGGAGGCGTCTGAATATTAGACAATGGAAATATGCTATAACGGGGTATTCGATAACGGAGGTTCAACAGTAAATGCGTCGCTGAAATTTCTGAGAAATTGTGGAGTTTTCCTACATATTTTATAGGAAGAACACTGTTAAATTTATTAAATACACCTTAGTATCATCTACAATACTTATGATTTGTTGATTTTTAAATTAATTCTTTGCAAACGTATTTTTAGTAATTATTCATATTAACTGTCTAAATACCATGAAAAAAAGCGGAACAAATGATTTTGTGCTTTCACTAATTATTTGTAGGATCTTCTGTGGATTTAAACCAAGATTTGAGAGTCAAACAATAGCTGCGACATCCTTTTGAGCCCTCGCTTCATGCGTACCATTTTTTGTTCCGTCGCACATAATTGATCGAAGTAATCTAGGATGGCATAAATCAAAGGTGATCAAAGCCCAACGTTTCCCGCGCGAGCATCCCGTAGAAGATATCTAATTTCCACGCAGCGTATTCTCTCCTCGTGATGCGTACTCTATTCATCCGCAATGCATCGTATATCGACAAGAGAAAGAAAAAGGAACCGCGGCGAGTTCTTCGAGGCGAGATTGTTCGGCGGAGCATAATGGTAATTTGGCGTTCCCAGTGTCTCCATAAAACGCGAGTATAGCCTCGCGCGAAGAGAATGGCGCGAATCGCTTCGCCGAACGGGAATTGTCACGGGGAAAATAAACGCAAACGAAGAGGAGCTATGTGGAAGAGATAGAGCCGTGTAATGTGGCCCTACGCTTCGTCCGCACGGCCTCCTTTTATTCCCACGCGACCTACGACCTCGTACCTTCTTCCTACACTTGGACTCTTTTCGCCCTATAGAAGAGATTCTCATCGGCGAGAGACGAAGCGAGAGACGGACAGAGGATGGAAAAGACCATCGTCGTCGTCGTCGTCGTCGTCCTACTACGTGTCATTTGACACAGTCCTAAACCCGATTCGCGCCACACATGGCTCTTCGTAAATGCTTGGAGGTTTTGTCTCGCGTAAGCGTTCCCAAGCCGTAGAACAAACGGCTCTATCGCTCTCTCTTGTTCCTCGACTGATACTGTCTCCCTCGGACTCGAAGTGCGGATAGGTCCGATTCAACGTTCCCACACCGGGGAGATGTGTCCTGCTGCACCCCCACAGCTACCGAGAGATCCAAACATGAATGAGCATGAATTTGCTGTCCGCGAATCTTTCGAAACGATAAGCCGTCTGCAAAAAATGGGACAATTCACATCAAAATTCCTCTTTTGGGCGATACTTCTAGTCAGTTTCTATTCGCAATGAAAAAAATATTCTCAACTATATTGCGGGAGACCCCTATAGGCCAAGTAGGGGCAAAGTTGGATGGTTTTGGGAAAATTCGTATACAAAAAATATGGAGCATAAGGATGGTTAGGTGTAATTTAGAAACCCTTATTTAGGTCCTCAACTAACTTATTATGAAAC
Source organism: Trichopria drosophilae (assembly GCA_030407085.1). NCBI lineage: Eukaryota > Metazoa > Arthropoda > Insecta > Hymenoptera > Diapriidae > Trichopria > Trichopria drosophilae. The sequence goes on along the minus strand of CM059585.1, from coordinate 107,617,901 downwards.
CCATTTTAAAAAAGTATCTGTTTAATACTCCAAATTTTATTTTTACGAAAAAACTTTTTTTTAAGAAATCTTAAAATCCAGGGGCAAAGTGGGACGGGTTGTTAAAATTACTTCTGGAAAGGTTGGACAAAGAGAGGGAGAGCGAGAGAGAGAGAGAGGGAGAGGGAGAGGGAGAGAGAGAGGGAGAGAGAGAGGGAGAGAGAGAGAGAGAAACCAAATGAAACAAATAAAAAACGAAAATAGAGTTAAGAGAAGACTATAAGTAACTAAGTAATGCAATTCAGATCTTAATTACGCTTAATTTATTGATACTTATTTGTCGATTGAAAATATGCCTGAATTTACAAATTGACCTTGACTCCTAGGTTATGTTCGAACGGTAGGTAAATACTGAATGGAAACTAAAATATGTTTCAAAATTTGTATTACAATAACTCATTTGTAAATAAACAATGCAAAAAAAAACACATAGGAAATGTTCTAATACAGCGAAACGCCAAAATCCCACTTTGCCCCGTATTCCACTTTGCCCCTAGTTTCCCTACGTATGATACAAACACCAGTCACATAAGTCAAATTCAATATGAAGAGCAGAATTTCAAAAAATGACGCTTTATGACATTTTTAGGCATTCGATTTTCGCTTTAAAACAAATGTCAAAGTATTGTAAGATTAGAATAACCCTTCAAGTGTAAGCTTGAAACATGATATTAAGAAACCTTCATATAACCTTACGATGAGCTTATATTAATATCATCGACTAAACTTATTACACGGAGGTTCTACGCTTTCTCCTCTCGTCTCGTTATATTTACCAAAAGAAGGGGAGCGTCCCTTCACCCTCAGTCGCGTTATGCTCGTGACGTCACAACAGGCCCTTCATGAGGCTCCTACCCGCAAGGTGGGGGAAAAAGAGGTCCGCAACTTGTAAATATAACGAGACGCAATACACCGGGACCCAGTATATCGGGTCTCTACTGTGATGTTAAATTAATGTTACATAAGCCCGTAATTATAAAAAAACGACTAAAAATCTTGCTAAAATCGTCTTGAGCATTGTTATAAAAATATCGTTTGATACAAGGAAATACGCAGGTATTATGCGAATATGATTGCTGATCAGTGCCTGTAAGACAAAATTTATGATGGAATTTGCTGAAATAGTTGCTAAATTTTTTTCGCAACTTGCAATTTGGAATAGTTTAGCTAAAAATAATTTTTGTTTAACAAAAATGGTTAATAAATAATTTTAAATTGATTATTTAATATTCAAGCTTCTCTCAAGCATGGTAAATCCTATTAATTCGGCATAAAATAAAAAAATGAATAATTTAATTCAATTATTTAGAAAACATTTATTAATACATTCGTTACGTACACAAAGTAAGACATATTATTTTTATAAAGTGGACTTAAATACAGGATATTCAAAAGTAATAAATCAATCAGTTTCAGTGATACTTCAATTTACGTTTTCTCGAATAACTTCTCTATTCTCAGTAAACAAACATGCCAGAAGAAAAAATCAATTCGTGTGAAATGTCTTTTTTGTTAGAAAACGAGGCTCTTCAAAGATGAACGTTTCTCTTATCTCGGCTGCAGTGTCGTAAATTATCCGCTCTAGTCACTTCAATCTCAAGTATAGGATAACTTGCTCTTCATGTTTTCACGAGTACCACGTGTCCCATTAAATGCAATTGTGCCAGAGCTACAAATCAAGCAATAATTATATGGGTTAAATTTGGAATAATCATAATTTGATAAATTTTCAAAAGACAAACAAACGTTATGACGCATCATTTTGAACAATTTTTATTATAAATTCAAATTAATATTTACTTAAGAGATAACGAAATATTTTCTTAATTCTCATATCATTTATTTGTGACTATTCAAATAAATGCTTACCAAATACATATTTTTGTCAGTGTACTAATAAACGGGGTTGTGGGGACATCTAATGAATTAATGAAATATAAATAAAATTTAAACTGCAGAAAAACTAAAAAACTATAAACCAATTACTTCTTACATTTCGGATCCTTTTCTATTTGTTTACAACCTCGAATTTGTTGTAAACTTCAATTTCACAAGGAAAATTTGTAGCGCTTATACAGAATAGGAGAACTTTCATGATTTCTAATTTATATAATAAACGATAAATAGATAATGGATAATAATTATTGACATTCGCTAAAAAGTACACATCGATTTAAATCGATGCCTGATTGTGAGAAGCGGTCCTTGGTGGCTCAATCTCTCGGCATATTTGAAACTAACAGTGCTGGCACAAAACAAAGTTGTGTACTATTTACAAATTTCAACGACCTGTTGTCCGCCGGGAGATAAAACCACTGCGAACCGCTCCTCAGATTCCTCAGACTTCAAAGTCACGTGACATCGTTTCAAATCGACGCTTAATTTTGATCGAATTTCAATAATTGTTGGTATAAATGTTACGTAAATAGCAGAGCCGGAATTTAATTTTCGACCACATGTAAGTTTCCTCTTCGGACATCATATGGCCATCTGAAATTTGTAAAAAATATAGTTTTATTGTCGATAGTTCATCACCTTTACTCAGTGTCTTGGTAATAAAACACAATGCACCTACTGCAGTATGACACAAAGAATAAATGTATATGATTTTCAGGCACACGTCGATAATCGATAAATCTTCCGCACCCTGTCTAAACACAATTTGAAATCAATGCCGAGATTGTCAACAATGTGAATTTGAAAACAACACGAATGAGCAGGAAATGGAATTTTCGATCAGTTGATTCATATTCAATATTAAGAGAGATTTAAATTACTTCATTCTACGAATCATAACTTTTTGTGTGTGCGCTCGTGCACGTCAGTATAAATGGATTTGTAAGTCTCCCTTGTATGCCCAGCTTTATATTTTCTGCTTTGGTTCAAATATCGTAATGTTATCTACTTCTAAATTTGTCCAGAATAACGTAGTTTTAAGCAAGAGGGACATTTTTCGCCGTAACAGGTTTAAAATGTGAGTTTATGTCAACAAATTAAAACTCGAAAGAGTGGGAAGCTCTTATTCATGGAATTTTTGAAGGAACAAAATCCGATTTTACATTCCTGTATGACGAAAAAGAATTTTGAAGCGAGAAAAAAGTTTTTAATTTATTGCGTATCTATTTAATATATTCATATTGATAGCACCAAATATGTATTTAAAGAATCAACAGTGCTTTCGACGAATGCGTCGATGCTCTGTTCTGGGAATTCGAATGTACTCTTAGGGCGCGTGTACACTGACAGCGAATCGCGAAATGCGGCAAGCGAAATATACCCAAGTTTACAATAATAAAAATGTATTTATCGATATTTTTCTTCACACGTGTATAGATTTTTATATTATTTAATTCTGCTCGTTTAATTTGCCATTATGTGCTATCCGATTACCGTTAATCGTAATTCGCTTGTTGTATTTCGAGGTTACCCGCCCTGGTAAGCGAAACATAAAAATTAGGAAGTAAATCGTCAGAATTACAAGACTACAGTAGAACCTACGATATCGCAAATTCGGATATCGCCAAACCCATGATATCGCAAATGAAGAACCTCTTATATCGCCAAAAGAGGGAAAGTTTTTTCCCCCACCATCGTCTGTGCATTACATACGTACACACAGACATATAGAGAAGCGCATGCGCGTCTCCGAAATAGGGGCGCGAGGTATATAGAGAAGGGGTACAAGGAGAAGGGGTTTCTTTTGGCGATATCGTAGGTAGGCTGGAACCGACCGTTTGCGATATCGTAGGTTCTACTGTATGTATAAAAATCTGAAAAAACAAGTAAATATCAATATTTTTAAACAGCAATATCAAAATATCGACTTTTATTATATAAAATTTTTGTACATTTCGCTTGCCGCTTTTCGCGATTCGCTGTCAGTGTGCACACTCCCTTACTCGTTCGAGATGTAAACAAACAGATTGCCAGTTCTGCTGTTTGTTTATTGTCCTTTATTATCCTTGATCATGAACCGTATTACATAGGCGTGTTTCAAAAATGTTCTATTTAAATTTTTAAGCGATTTTCCAGTCTTATGTAATTGGTGTAGTGCTGTAACAACATTACCAAATAAATACCTAATTGACTGCTGTGAAGCCAGTCTGCTAGGGGAAATTCTTTTGGATTCGAAAATATGCTCCCAATTTGTTCCACCAAAAAATGTCAAATTTAGAACGTGCAACGATTTTTTATGGTTCCATCAGCCTTTTTTCTCTTTATAAATATGAGCCATTTAAAAAAGATAATGACTGCGTTTATACGAAAATCACCAATTTACCCTCGGACTTCTGATGATTTTCGAAAACGATGTATTCTCTCCAATATGACCCCATCCAACACAGCGTCGATACTAAGCACTGCTAGATTTTCAATGTATCCTCTAAAGGTTGTAATAATCTTTTGTGATATTTAGTATATTATTTTACATCTATTTTACATTTTTTTGATTTCATTCATCCACTCACCACACCATTGTTCATTTCACACTTACGCGCCATTAACCGTCGAGAAAGAGAGAGAGAGACTCTGAACTTTGGGAAGAAACACACCCAAAATGGCCGACATCTGCATATAGACGATGACCTCCATGGCCAGATTGCTTCTTGTCCGACGAATGCACCGAAAGTAAGCAGCGACGAGTCCACAAAATAGCTCCTTCGGGGTGATTCTCGGACAGAAAACGAAGTCGACAATGAGTTTCCGACATCCAGCGATTTCAGCTCACGCCAATGAATAAAGAAATGCACGTTGCTTACCCATTAAGACGCCAAGGAGATGCTCGCGTAATAGCCCTGCATGGGGCACTCCCTGGCACAATGCAGTTTTACTAACTTTGCTGGCACCCAGCTCCTGATCCCTCAGATCTTGGCTCACAGGCTTTTCTTGTCGTGGGATTTCAGAAAGCTCCAAGTCCGTCAGGAAAGCGACTCAAAACTCCCGTCCTGCTGTGTCTTCTGTCCCAGTATCCAAGATTCGTCGTTCTTGCCAAACACGTTGCTCACCGTTCCGAGGTTCAGAGTCAAGAGACCTCTCCCAATCTACCGCGCGGCTTCGACACCGCTACACCCAATTTAAGGTGCACACACATCAACAACAATAATGTTCACAACCTGACTCCGCCGGAATTCCGCATCGTTACGCAATGGCAGTTTCTTATCGACGATCGGTACATTGTAAAACCGCAACATAATAAAATCACTACAAGGTGTAGCAATACTTTGGATATATATTTCAAGTAAAAATTCCCTCCATCAAAAGAGTGTCCGAAGACGGGACTTCCTTGAAAGAAATGTATTAAATGTGTTTTCGAAATATTGGTAACCAGCGACACCGTGATTATAATGTTTGTTTTAATTTTCCAGTAATCATGCAGACATTCATTAACCCCTTGTCGTCGAAGTTGTACAAGTAAATCGATACGTACACAAGTAACTCGTAAATAAACTGTGCGACAATATTGTATCGTAATTACATAATCAAAAATCTAACCTTGTTACAAAAGACAACATTAATTATAAGGAATCAACGAACAATCAGTCTCCATTAACACTGAATAAACTTCCAAAACACCCGTTGACTTATTGCTTTACAAAGCCCACCCTCATCACCCTTCGTTCTCAAGACGAGCGGAAATGTAGGCTCCCACGCGTTCATGAACGACGATCTGGATAGATTTTCCATAAGTTGGATGCCTATTAAGCTTGGGTGGGTAAAACAGGGTGGGATTTTACGATGAAGTAAGAAATAAAGAAAAACCGCAGAGCTAATTCGCGTGCGAGATAATGCGACTGGGGTAGGCTGTGTGCTATCGGTGAAACAGTGAAACGGTCTCCGTCAAGTCATGGCGGTAAGGCAGGAAAAGGCCACTGTCGACTTGGGGGCAGGGGGTGGGTTAAGTCCGAGGTAAGGCGATTGTATCGTCGCCAACCCTCTCTGCGGTAACTGCTTTACCCTTCCTACTCTGATGACAATATCGCGTGGCCGCTAAGATAACCGCTCGTGTCATTCCTACATCGACTACCTACTTCTTGGAGTTTTCTACCGCTCTCAACTCCGGTTCACTTCACTTTTTCCACGCGCTCGATTTTTTAAGAATAGAAATAAGCCACCTGATTTTAGTCACGTGCTCTAACTATTCCAACCTGACAAGATATCTCTTATTTCCAGTTTGATCAAAACGATGGCGATAATGGCATTTAAATACACGTGGAAAATTATTCGACACGCCGACCGGGGTGTAGTTGTAATTATATGTCATACAATCGCAAAATTCATATCGTCCAGCCAACACATTTTACCCGGATCAAACGAAAAACATTTTTTCGAATAGTGGTTTGTCTTATAACAACAGATAAACGAAAGTCGGAGTAAAACAGATACACTAGATTTTACTTCATTCCATTAACAACATCGATAGGTATTTTAACCATTTGAGAATAATTTAGAGGAACTAAAGATATGCTATTGACATTTCAGATTTTGATTCTCTCTTTTAGGCTCTCATCAATTATTTGTTGTTTTTTTTACTTATTCCGGCTCTTTCTACCCTCTTAGGCAAATTGGTCCTACCGATTGTACAAGGACAGGACGACCTGGGGTCTGTCGTCAGAACCCTACCCATGGCTGAACCTCGTTGTCAAAATTCAGCCAGGCGGAATTTTGATTCAGCGATCGAGCCTTGTCAAAACTGCGAACGATGGAATCCAACTCTGGCCACTAGATCCCTGAACGTCGGTATATAGCGAGAGCTGCAGATCGTCTTTCTAGATGGCGCCATGCTCAAATTTGTCGAGGATGAAGGAAACCTGCAGAAAACCCATATCAAGTACAGCAGCGGTCATGAGTCGATTCATGCCTTGTAAACAACACATCGCAATGTAAACAAGCAACGTGGCCCATCTTACGTATATTGCGAGCTGCTGCCTGAATACAATTTCGAAAAACCGTTTTCTCGGCCGTGAATCGAACTCACGACCTACAACTTCGTAGTCCAATGCGCTACGAAGCCGATAATTATTCTTTATCTTCATCTGTGTGAGTACACTGAGAGAATTTTTTTAGGAATATATATAAAAAAAATAGGAAAAATTACTATTCTCCGATAGAGATTTAAGGACAGACTTGTAGAATAGAAACTGTTTTGAAACTTGCAGCAATAAAAAAATTGCATGAAACAAAATATGGTCTCGATACCCAGCTGCAGTACCATTCTCTTTACACCCATATCGCAACAGGTGCAAATGTTTTCACTGAATTAACTAAAATAAAAATAAGCTACTTGATTTTGCACGTGCTCGAAAGGATGTACGCTTGCGTCTTAACATCAATTTATGCAAACGTATTTGCGTGCGCACACACGCTAAAGTACTTTAAAAGAAGAATCGCGCGCGGTCGATGACAAAGGAGTTCTTGCAAAGGCGAAAGCAAACGTAGCTAAAGGGAAACCTCTGTAAGAGCTCGAAAAAGACTCGTAAAAAACGTCGTGCGCTACGTAAAATTGTCGTTCCTGCATCCTTTCTGAGCTGCAGAAACTACGGGCGTCTTTGGCGGCATGAATAAACAAATTACTTAACGTGTGGAAAGAGTTGAATGGATGTCAGGTGACTACTAGATAGAAAAGCTTATATATCACCGATGTTAAAAAGATTCACCTTCTTACGGAAACGCAAATTACTATTAGGAAAAGTATTTTATCTTAAAAACCGAAGCCAAGAGTATCGGACAAACTTCAGTTTTATTATTAATTTCTTGTACAAAATCAATGAATTTTTATTGATAACATAACATCGAAATAGCACTTTTGTAACACGGGCGAAAAATAACATCTTACTTCAAACGTTATTTTACTATTTACAATGTTAAATGATCTTTCTGAATAACCGGGACTCTTTTGTAATAACACATGGTTCGTAAAATGTCTATTTTATGCTTTAAGAAGAAGGTGTGAAACCCTACGTTGAATTTTGTATACCCATGAATACGTAGGTTGAAAAGTCTTCTCCTGAATTTTTTAACATAGAAGAGTAATTAGTTACTAATAACCTAACTTTTTTCATCGTAAAATAATCACAATAATAGTAATTTTCGGTCCCAGTCCGTAAAGTTAAATTTTACGGACAGAATGGTGATTGTGAATCCGAGGACCGAGGATCTCACAACCCCCAAACCATGCCGTAAAAGTGTGAACATCAGTCCCTAAAATCGTGCTTTGCAGACTGTATTATCAAAGTCCCAGTATATTTTCCCGGTTCTGTCTCGTTACATTTACCTGTCGCCGCTCTCTTTTTCCACCACTTTGCGGGTTGAGGCCTCAGGAAGGGCCTGCTGCGAAGTCATGAACATATAATGAATGAAAGGAGTGGGAGGAGGCGCAACCCTTATTTTGGTAAATATACCGGGACTCTACTGTATATTCTTTATCACTTTTAAGGACTTCACTCGCATGCAGGGTCAGATAACACAAATAGTATGTAAACAAACAATGCGTAGAAATAAACGAAATTTAGTTTTGATATTATTCAAAATTTTTGTTACAATTAGAGCGTGAATTAAATAAGTGCTCATAAAGTTTGCATACTCTGAGTGTACCTCCTAGAGGCAATGGTAATTGCAATTGAAAATGGTAATAATAATATCACTTTACTAAAAAAAAACAATAAAAATTTAAGAAATGAACATTATGTTGCTTGAAATTAAATTATGAGAGGTGTACTTATCATTATTCGTAAAAATTTCATTTTTACTCAACACGATTTTTGGCCAAATATGTTTTCGCCAATTTAAATTCCCCAATAGAGAATGATAGGAAATAATCATTTAATATACGTATATTATACGTATCTTTGGTTTAAAAGGGGTTCAGGTATATGACATATACGTTTATATTATACAAAACCTAAGCCAATATGCCTATATTTATATACAAAATTGTATTTAAATATACCTCTATAATAGACGTTTAAACTTGTTCAAAGTTACGCTTGTTATAAAACGCATGCACCATTCAATTTAATATTCGTTTATGAAACGTTGAACTTATACCACTTTTAAATCGAAAATATTTTACATTAATTGCCCGTTGTCTAAATAAAACAGTAATCTAAACCGTTCAATTAAACCAACTGCAGACATATGGTTTGATGTACGTTTTTTACACGTTTGGTTTAAAAATATGGGTGTACGGTGTGAACAGATTCTGTTAATATGTGTGTTAAACAGTCGTATTAGATACGTTTATAATACGTATATGACACATTTTTGAAAATTGAAAAATCGTTTAAATATGCCTTTACTAAATACCAAAATAATACGTGAAATATAAACCATATTTAAACTAACGTTGAAATATGTCTTATCAAGCGTTTACCAAACGAAGCACAATATTTACAATATTTAATTAATAACAGTGCGACTTATAATCATTCAATCTACAACCTATAAATTTCCAATAACAAAAGATTTCCATCAACCCAAATTTAAACGTTTATTAAACCATCGCGTCTTTATTGGGATTCATCTGCCATACCTATCGACTAATATAATTATATCTGACCTCTTAAATTTCTGTTGTTACAAACTTACGCTGATGAGCAGGAAGCTTGCTGCATATTATTCTTAACTAAGCTAAAAAACTTTTATTTAGTTAACGTTAACTACTTCCTTAGTCGAGGATTTGGAACAATCGTAGTTTTCGTTAGAAAATGGTATGTCCATGTAATTGAACACTTATTGAATTGTTATTTTTTTATGCTACTGTTATTGTTATATTGTAGGATTTTAATAATATATTAGTACAATATTTTTCGAAAATTTTCAACATGGCGTCCGTGAAGTCATGATTTCTGAATTTCTTAAAATCGTGATATCAATTAGCAGAATATTTACCACATTTATAGCTATGAAATATTTAATTTTGTCGATTTCCGGAACATGGACCACAACTCTAATATTTTTGACATGGAATGATCCACATAATTTATATCCACATAATTATAAAGTTATAACTTGCAAATATGAGCAAATCTTAAAACCAATAAATATCAGTTACTTCCCATACAGCACAGACGTTGCAAATATATAACAGTTACGTTGCAGGAATGTAAAAATGTCCGACTTCATAACCGTTATATATCGGTAACGTATTTGGTATGTAACAAAACATTTTGTGCTGTCTGGGTTATGATCCTTGACAACAGAACTGCTTATGCCGTTTTTTACGTATTTTTTGTACAACTTTGGGCGGTTGAGTGATAGTGGGATATATATATTTTGATTTCTTTTTAATTTGGTTCGAAAATATATGCGTACAATCTCATCCAGTATAATAATGGAAAAATGTAGATTGTATACAAATCATATAGACGCGATTATCCATATGACATTTGGAAAGTGATAAAAAGAATCAAGAAATGCGTATTTCGACACAACTTTCGCAGAATGAAAAGACATAAACAAAAGAAGATATCTGGTGAAATTTTAAACTTGAAACTCAAAGAAACGTCGGTGTCTAACATGCGTAACCTCATGCGTGGACACGCTTCCTTATCCGTCACGGTTTCTTCGTGTGCTGCACCATCAAACTCATTCTATGTCTTTCTTTTCATGTGTTATTGCATTAGCGAAAATTGGCAAGAGTAATGTCCGAGACTCAACAATACGCCAATTTCAAAACATGTAAATAATTGCGACGAGCTATATGCAGCTTTTAAATGTTTATAAATACTAACAATTCCAACATTCTTTGTTTTGCATAATAAGAATATTTATAATTATGAATTGCATGCATACTCTTTATTGAGTATTATATATGAATAGTTGCCATTATACTTGGTATAAGTAACGCATTATTTGTACATGATCACTTCAATATTTTATTTTTTAATTCCCCGCCATATTTAGCATGAGTTCAAAAACAAAATCTTTATTTATAACAGTAACAAATGTTGTAAAAAGAAAATTGCAGTTTTTTCACTTTTGCATACGATTTTCCGGCCGGTCGCCCATTATCCTGGCAACATTCGACTGTTTCGAGCATACGGTGTTGCATGCTTTCAGGCGCTCATCGATCCAGTCTTATTTTTAATTTCTCATTTGCCCCAGATTGATTTATAATTGATTGAAAACTATCGTAGGCGGAGATTCCGAGTCAACAATTTTACATAATATTAGGATTTATCGACCAATGGCTGACGAGTCTCCGCACCGAAGGAACTTTGAAGCGATTGGGTCGCGATAGAGGTAACGCAAATCGTGATTCCCGGGAACAAGCCTGGAATATTTGGTAAACAATTGCATTCAATAGAACAAGATGGCGGGAAAACCTGAAGCTAATTAGATGATTAATTGTGTAATCGCAAGATAACATCGGTACAGGCTAACTGACTTATCGACTGTTAGAAGCACAGTACGACTCCACTAAATGGCAACAAAATCCTAACGATTTCAAACCGTGATCAAATATTATATCTTTGTAAACTCAGACATCAAGTTAACGATTACTGTTACTGCTTTTTGCAAATGTTCTAGAATGTTATTGGAACATTTCAAATGAACGTCCGTGGCAGAAAAGGGTGATTCAAACTCGGTTATGATGGTTGAAAATGTGCGTTATGGTACCATTGTTACATCGAATGATGCAAATGACCAAACTAAACAAATTTTTGCTTTTAAGAAATTTTTAATATATTATTTGGAAATTGGCTGATTTATAAGTAATCTTTTATTTAATGTAAATGAAGAGTAAATGAAAAACTACGTTTATGAAATATAACGGTCGAAAAATTTACAAGTATACTGAGATCTTTTTCCTCGGATTTAAATTGGAAGTCACGGCAAGTACAACATTTTGTATACTTTCGATAAAAATTTCTCACAACTACATATTATGGCGAACTAAACGATTTCTAAACCTTAAGCAATATTTGTCAACAATTAAAATGCATTTATTAATAATAAAGAATCATTTTATTCAGGAACAAATATATTTCAACTATTAGTAAATGTTGTTTACGGTAAAGAAATGCTTCAGTGCGCCATATTTAAAGAAACCTTCTTTACAGTAAATAAATTCTTTTATCAGTGCAGGTATTTCAAAATATAAACCATAGTCGTTAATTTAAATAAGGTCTTGATTGAGTAGCTGTCATTCAAAGTAGTCAAATCTAGTCTGAATAAATATTCTATTAATGATTCTCGTCGTTGCTATAAATATTTTATGATTGGGAAGCGGTGCAAAACAGTGAGGATTAATGTAAATTATATAAAAATCTTACCTCTTATGACCAAATAATTTTTGTAGGAAATTTTACAGAAGACATTACTCAAATTATCTCTATTCCCTCTTTTAGCAAGATTAAAGTGCCCTAAATGATGAGTTTATTATTATTTATTTAATATCATTAACGATACGAATGTGCCTTAATATAAAAAATTAAATTAAATTATCAACAAAAAAAACGTAATTAAATAGAACAACTAGTCTTTTTGAAATAGACTAAAATTATTATAAAAAATATAAATTACACAAAAAATGTTTGCAACAAAAAGATGGAGCATTCAATTCTATACAAAAAAAAAAGAGATACAAAAGGTCATATTCTATAAATAGACTGTCCGTTACAAAAAGACTTCCAATTTAATTTGATAAAGCGGTCCAAAAGAAATTAAGCTTTTATTAAATGTCAACATTACGACATAACAAAATTAGTTCACAACTTTTGTATTATATATCACGGTATCTCATGAACTATCAAACTAAATGACTTGAAATTTTAACTAAATATACATAATACAAAAACGAATAGAAGGTTAGCAAATTTTACCTTCCTTTTTTTAATACTGACATATTTAAACACGATGCAAAGGTATTTATGACTATTTATTAACAAACACTGGTGGAGTCTAGCAAAGTTTTCGAAAATGAAAATTGGCAATTGTGGCATTATAGAGAAAGCGTTGAAGAAGTTTTCCGCGAAAACAGAATTTGGAAAAATGTACACAGTTAAAAAATGTTAAATGTATACATTGTTCTGTTTGAAATTATCTATACGAGGGTATTCTTTCCAATTCCATTTTTCGAAGTCGATTTTATTTGTCTGACTCCTGTCTGTTATTACTGGCTTCGAATGCTTAACCTGTTTTTCTTCCTTAATAACTAACAAATCAGTTAGTGCCAATCGGAGAACTGGTGCTTTTCGAATATCACATTATATGGGTGAAAAACAAAAATTTGGCAATTTGACGCTTTAAAAATAATGTAAAAAAAAGTGTGCAGAGTAAGTTCCTACATTTTTTTTCGTTTAGTATACATCTGAAATTATTTTTTCATATATTTGTTGAGATCCACATGCTTTAACACTTCTTAAAAACTTTCAAAATTAAGTTAAAACTTTCTAAATGATATTTAAGTATCTGTGGCTATCGTAGGAACTGAAATCTTTTATTTTTATTTATAATTGTTTATTTTATAGCCTGATTTCTTATTAAAAAAATGTAAATTAGGCATCCATTTCTTTCAAAAGTCCGCCATTTTAATATTTTTCGACCAAATTGATTAATTTTAGTTCCAACCAGAATTACAAGCTTGCTGAACAATAATCTTTTTTATTTTTTGCTTCCAGACGTCTCAAAGTGCCAAAATCACCTGGGCCACTCCTCTTTTTGTAGACGCCTATTTCGTTATTACATAAATAATTGTAAAAAATTTTTATTTGACAAACAAAAAATGTTTTTATATTCTATTAAACACCAACAATAACATATAAAAAACTCGATTTAATTTTATTCTACCCCAAAAAAAACCCCAAAAGTCCTACGAAAAACGCGTGAGATAACAAACTACTACCTTAATCCAATATTGGAAATATGGAAAGGAACCATGGTTTGGCCAAATTATTGGGTGCGGGTCGAAAAACCGAAAATTCAAAAAGTCGACAGTTCAAAAAACCGACATTCATAAAGCCAATACAAAAAAAATAGACAGACAGGAGTACAGTCATTTTTTTGACTGTCGACTTTTCGATTGTCGGTTTTTTTGATTATCAGTTTTTTTTTCTGTCGGTTTTTCGACCCGCACCCCAATTATTTATTTCCATCTATATAATAGTTACAAAAATATTTGTTACATCATTAATTCTGTATGCTAATTATTAGGTTTGATAAAACAATTGTAAATATCTTGCTCACAAAATTTGACTAGTTGCATACGCGTTCCTCTAGCTGACCCTTAGTGAAAAGGCAAACGCAAAATGAATGTTAAATCAATGGTACTCCTGCAAGTCTGTCTGTATTGAATAGAAACGTTTGCCAGCGAGTTGCAAGTGGTCTAGCAGCAGCAGCAGCAGCAGCAGCAGCAGTCGCCGTTCCTCTGATTGGAAGTGCATTCGTTGTTTTCGCGGCTGATTGCGCTCCACCGCTCCACCGAGCAAACAAATGACAAACGCGGAAAACACGCGCGTAATTGCGACAAGAGAAAGGAACAGCGGAAGACTTTCGGAATTGTATTTGCGCGATTGCGGAAGGGATGTATGGAGCTTCCATTCCCTGCCCCACCCCCGACTCCCCCGTTCCCCTACCCCGAAAATGTACCAGAAAGGAGAAGGGGATTAAAAATGGTACCCGCGATTGTTTGTGCGTTTTATTGTCGGATTTGCATGGCCGTTCCTAGTTATTCGGAAAAGCTGTTTTTAAAAAGCATTTTTATTCGCCAAGGGAATCGATTGGCGGCCGCGACCTCAAATGCGCGATTTGTTGGGAGCTCGCGGCTTGGAAATATTGAAAACTGCCCGTCTTTTTCAAATATTCAGAAAAATCGTCTTTCACTTAACGTCCTTTTATTTTCATCAGAATATACGCTTTACTTAGAGTTTAATAGGAAATGAGCAATTTACGTTATGAAAATATTAAAAGGAGTATATACAAAATACATTATAGAACTTTTTTTAAATATTGGGTTTTCATTTCTTGGTGTCATAGAGGATGTTTTTAAGAATGTATTTTTAATTGTTTACATATAATACAATCAACGAAAACAACATCAGTCTAGGGGCCATATGTTTATTCTGTTTTTCGGCCACCTTAATCCGAATTTCGATATTAGAATGCCCTCAGTTCCACGTCCAGTAACCTTTCAGAACAATTTAGGAAATTCTAACCTACAAATTCGGATTCAGGAGGCCGAAAAACATACGATAAACATAGATATACCTGTCGCAAAATTTTGGCCACGGCTAACATTGGCGTCCTCTGGACTATTAACACCCCTGGGTTCAAGCCTGGTGTTCACTTGTCAAAATATTTTTTATAAGATACTAACCAAATTATTATCAGTCTGAAGAAGACCCATAAGGGGTCGAAACGTAGACAAATATACGATGTTGATTAAAAATCGGAATTTTATTTTACTAACCTTCCGAAATAAATGACCGACAAAAGGAAGTCCAATTCACGATATTTTAACTGCGATCGAAATAAACATTTTATTATCATATCATAATTTATTTTGTCTCGGACTAAAAAAATCAGAAATTATAAATCCACAATTCTAAATAGCGGCATATTTAAAAAAAAAATGTAATTTATTTCGTTTGACTTAAGATGACCTTGGGAACCTACATAAAATCTAGCTGCTGTTATGCGGTACAACAAATCTTGGTAATATATTATTTCCACAAACCTCAGAACACGTCATAGGCGAATGCCCAGCGTTGATGAGACGCAGGAAAAACATCTTTGGTGAAGAAATCCTTTCCACCGAGGAGTTAAGGGACAGTACTACGTCCCGCATCTTGAGGTTTTTCAAAAAGCTCAAGATGGACACAATTATAGAAGCCTAAGGCCTCAGGGGTATGGCAAAAAAGTTCGTTCTCCGGACAAAGTGTCTAGGGGAGGCAAATAAACTTACCGACACCACTTCACAAATCTTAATGTTAATCTTAATTATTTCCTCAAAACTCCCAAATTTTAACAAAAAATAACAAATCAGCCATCCTAAACATTTCCCCACATATATCCGCCGTATTAGATTCGTCATTTGGAATTTTGGAATTCTGACTTCAGATTTGTAATCACTGATTCCAAATTGATATGGACGATCGTAATACGCAAATTACAAATAATGAATACATGATTATGAAATTAGGAGGCTCGAAGTTTGTGGAATGATTGGGACACTTCGGGAATAAAAGTTTCTTTAAAATTATTTATAATAATTGACGACTTGTAACAATGACCCAAAGTGCGTGGAGTGTGTATATTTTATGCTGCAAATAACATGCACATTTGAAATAAAACGATTATATGAATGAATTTAGTTTTAAGTAACGAAAAAGTCGAGTAATTATATGAACAATTTTACAAGTAAATGTTAGAAATACTTGGGGAAAAATAAAATGGAAAGAATAAAATATAAATATAAATATTCCAGTAACTGACAGAGCTGATACCTATTCCGATTTTTCTGTTCTATTAACAATAACTAGTTGATACAAGTGGTCATATAAAAGTTTTTATTATCAAATGCGTTACTCGAATCATTCGAACGATCCCTGTCCGACGTCCACTTCTTATACTTGTCCGTAAATTGAAATTATTCATTGCAAGTGATACTTTAACGACTTGTGTTATGACTATCTATGAAATTTGCTCTGTACAAAGGCATTGCTTTATCTGCGTGTTTTTACAACTGCGATCCATGTTTTCACACGGATATATATGCGGTTGTAATATAATGTTTCTGTTTAACAAGTGCTAATAATCTCTACATTAAAGTAACTAATTCTTGAGTCATAACTTTGATTTCCTCACGTCAAGACTATGAATTGAAAACACAATCTATTGTAACAGCAAGAGGTACGAACTTAATATTAATGTCACGAATCATCACGTACATAAGGATGAACTTCAATAAAAATGAATTCAATAATCAATATGCATTTAAGTATCATATGTTAACTTTGTAACCCTGCTGTTACTCTTACAAATTTCAACATCATCATTCAAAGACTGTTGGTGGTATATACATAATAACGGTCGCTTTCTGGAGGACAGTCAACTAAACCGCATGGCGGCGCGTCGATCACCTTATGCCTCCCACCACATTCTCACCAGAAATCTCCCTCTTTCTTATATTGCGCAATATGAATGGTTTGTAATAGGAGAAATGGACAAGAGGGGGGAAGAGACATAGCCTTTCAGGGGACCGCAGTGGGATAAATAAACACCGAATGGGGTGAGGGGGGTGGGGCAATCTACTTCCGTTAATAACGTCCGGATTAGTTGATGTCTTCAAAACTAGCCTCAAAACTGATGACACAAGTTTCCATAACATTGCAAAAGCAATACCAATAGTTTATTATTGACAGATTTTCTCATAGATTTGCAAAATTGTAATGCCGTACTCCGATGGAGAATTTACAAAAACCTTTTCATAATTCATGATAATTTTTACTATACCAGATAACGTCGTTAATCACTTCTAGTTCCAATTTTCGTTACCATACACTCACCATATTTCAGAAATGTTTAAATTGCCTTTTCATTTTAATTTTTGTTCTTATTTCGTTAAAACGAATTCTCCAGTAAGCATTTTCGTGCTCCTGAAGGGATTACATTTGTAGCGTTTATAGGTGCACGCAATAAACAAGATCAGGTCATATTTCGCCCCAAGTATTTTTGGTTTGTATAACGGCAACTAAGGTAATATCTAATAAATCAGTGCCCAACGAAGGCCCTCCCACGTTACTTGTATTCTATTACTATTAACCGTTACAAGAAAAAAGGCGATAAAAACTTACATTTTGAATATATGTATAGTTATGGAAATTCAATCCCTTCGGGAATACGATTACGTCCAGTCTTAGGTTCTTTAGGGAATTTGGCTTATCAAATCAGGAAAGGAACTAAAAGAGAACCTTAATCTTCGCAAAGCTCTTATATAACTTATAAAACTATACAAATGTCAATTCGTAATGTATAGTGAGACTTGTTTAATTCGTATCACAAAAATAAGTATGTTTAAAATCGATAATATGAATGTTGTTTTTAAAAGCAGGTTGAAAATCGGAGACTAAATTCCCTTAAGTAGATGCTTTATTATTGTTAGACTTACAAATTGTAGATTCGTTACGAGCAATAGAAATAGACGAATATATACTTATGAGGATAGTCTAAATCTTTAAAGAATACTGGCAGTGCATGCGATTATACTAACTTCATAGAATTGATAGCAATTTCAAGAGTTATTTATTAATTCATTCAGCGATATTCTGTGAAGTAGACACTTTGAAAGTAAGAAATATATCTCAAACTGTCTCAGACCATTTGTTAGTGAAGTGGAATCCCCTGTTGATGATACATTATTTTCTCTGTTCTAAAACCCGACGATATATTGAGTATGTGTAACTTTACAGTCTGTTATTATTCCCCAAACACCAACAATATCTGATAACCTGCAATTACACCCCCGAGTTATATCAACTTTTACCTGTCTTGTTTTTGTCGCGGTAGAAAAGGATCTTTTAATTGGGATCAACTAGTGAAAAACGGTCTCATTCGAAATGTGGACCTTGCAGAGAGCAGATTCAAGATGCAATAGAACCAGAATGGACTGACCTACCTTAGGATCATCCGATCTATTCAGGCTTTTTACATTCGTCTCTGTTCTCTCAGGATGCCAGACAAAAGCCGTGATGAAACAGAAGCCCCCTCACTTTAGTATGGAACCAAGCCATGGTTTCTCCGGCTTTTGTCTTTCTCTTGACGGATATACGACTTCCGGTACCGCGCAGACCTAGACGCGAGTCTGAAGCTGAATGGGATGATGCGCCTTTCATTGCACACCCATTCCGTGATTATTGCTGCGGTCTTCCGTGCGAATACTCGCTCATACCACTACTTATTCAATCGAAACAGATCTCAGATATCTGGTTTAAAGAATTTTTTACACCTCTTCCGGCCGTGTTTGACAAAGTGAAACGATGTACGATACTCATTACACGCTAGCCTCAAAATGGAACGAACAGACACCAAATTCTGAAGGATAATAAAAAATATTTCTTTAAAATTCTTGTAACGTGAGAGTTCAGAATAAAGATATTTATGTTTTACTATTTTATATTTTCAAATTGACAACTGCCTTCCCATATTTTAAAAATATCAAACGATATATCCCATTATTACCATCCGAAAGAGAATCTTTTACATTGCCTTCTATCCAGATTGAACCTAATTCTTATAATCGTAATCTTGAAAAGGTCTTATGTTTTAGTTCTTAAATCTTTCTGAATCATGAAAGGATTCCCAGAGTTGAGATCTGTCTTGCTTCCCTTGCAGAGACACTAGGTGGTTATTGAATTAAAAAATTAGATCGCGAGATATTTACTTCATATGCAGACTGATAAATTATAAGCCACAATGACCAAATAAGTGCTTTTACAATATCTAGAAATTGTTATCACAATTTTGCATTAGGGGAAGACGGGGCGAAGCGGCGAACGGGGGGAAGTTACGAATCTCAAATATTTCCTTTATGATCTTACTGATTCTAAAATATCATATGCGGTTTCTTTGTTTACACACTTTTATCCATTTCGAGGCATAATATATCATTTTTGTAATTGTATGCGTAATGTTAGTGCGTAAAGTACTTTTGATGCCTGTTTTTCGTACGTAAAGTTCACTTTTACGCACTTCCGACGACAAAATTCGTAAAGTGAACGGTCGTGCGTAAAGTTGTACTTTACGCACTCAACCAGGCATCAAAACTTTACGCACTCTTTTCACGCACCCAATTACAAAAACTAGGATACCTAAAGTATAACTGTTACGCATCGGTCGGAAATTGTACACATCACTCGGCGTCTCGTATGTATAGTTCCCGCCCGGTGCGTAAAAGTACACTTTACACCCTTGTTAGGTAGTATACTATTTTCATTCACTTACCTACCTTTGAGAGTAAGAAGAGCAATTTTTAAACAAGATTTTTAAGTAATTTTCCCGTACTTCGTTCTCAGATTAATCAATAATTTCATTTTGGTAGTTTAATAATTACTATTTATATGTTTATGCTAAAAGTATATTGTTTGGACTTATGTATAAAAAATGAATTGTTCCTTTTTTGGGTGTTTATAATGAGATATCGTACCTGGAAGTCCAAATTATACTTTGGGGTGAAGCAGCGAAATTTTTTCCCGGATGTCTTTTTTCGGTGATCATTTTTAATTTAGAATTCACTTTTGATGAACGCATTGAGTAACTACAGATAAAGTTAAAATAAGTATTCAAAACTTCCGAAGATGCAATTTCTTTTTTTACTGTTGTTGGAAACTTTGATATATCAGAATAGGTTCATTTCTGCATCGTGGAAATTTTATTTTTATTAAAACAAACTATAAAAACTTAAAAGATTTTAACTTGCACTTAATTTTATGATTGTTGTGTCAGAGACTTCTAAAAATAAGGATTGGCCACTTCACACCGGTATCGCCGTTTCGCCTAGTGTTTTTCAAGTTTTTTTAAATTGAACCTAGCTGACCATCTGTAAAACATGTATGTAAAACACACGTATGTAAATATTGACTATGAAATTACCTGTCAAATGATACTTTGCAACATCCTAAATACGAAATTGAAGGAGAGATATGTTCCACTATTATTGCATGATCACCATTCTATTTAATGTAATCACCATCAAAAACTACAGGGAACCCGGATAAAAATTATATAAATTAATAATTAATGTACATAAATACAATCTATATTTCTCCGAAGTTTGCTTTTCATTTATATTATTCTTTTTATATGTAAAAACTCTCTAATAGCAGCTCTTCTCTGAGAGTAGATATTGAGAGATCTTGTAGAGTTCTTAAAATCGACAGATAAGTCTTCTTAAAGATCACTTTAAGAGCTCTTTCTGATAAGTATTTAAGATAACTGACAATTTAGAAAACTTTAAAGAGCTCTTCAAGATTTCTTTTTGCTGTTTGGGCATTTTTTAATTTAGAAATAAAATAAAATATAAAATGAAAATATAATAATATTTTTATACTATTATGACATTATTGATGTAAAATTTGATTAAACTCTTAAAAAGTATTCAATTTTGAAAAATGTCACTCTATGAAAAGTGATATTTCTCCTAGAAGTGTGAAATATACAATCAGAAATTGGTGAATGAATGGCTGAATTTTCACTCCATGGAATTTAAAGAGTTGTTCAGATTGTCTTGGAGTTGCAATACCATAAAAGGTATTCGAATTAATTTTCAAAAAGTTTGAATTTTCTATTATTTCATCAGCGAATTTCTGTCTTGCAAATACTGATCATAACGTAAATATTTCTGGAAAACACAATATTGTATAATGTATGTATTGATAGAGGGGAGTGAGTCCACTGTAGGGGCCGTCGACCGCGGGATCGAATTTTTCAGCCTTGTATTTTTAAATGGGTTGGGGCCATTCGGAAATGTTTGTATATCATGCAGTCTGAATATTCGTCTTTCATAGAAATATGATACTATTTATGCATATTCTCATGAGCGAAAACCTTTATTGTGTCCAAAAGAGCATACTGATTCGAAGAATTAATAAATACACAAATTTTTCTACGAGAAAACAAAATGTATCCGTTATATACTTAAATGTACCAAATAAAAATAATTAAATGATTGTGAAGTGTAAGAAGAGCCGTAGATGATAAAAAAGAAACCAATGAGAAATTTGAACGTCCCAAGAGTAAATTAAGCGCAGGGAGATTGATTAAAACTACATTTTGTGTTTTTGACCACCCACGTATATGACATCAGCAATTGTGTATAGACAAAATACCTTTGCTTACTACAAACTAAGCTGTGGTAGCATAATATTTGGCTGTTGATCCGGTTACCAAGTCATTGTATATTACAATGCGATAACCCGTAATATTGTTTCCGTATTTCACTGTAAGGAGCAATCATATATACTTTATAACACTAAATATTAATTACAAAATTAATAATAATACATTAGCCAAAATAATAATATAAATTAAAGGCAATATTTGACGGATTTAGAAATTTGTGCATGTTTAAATGATATAAAACCGACTTTAAAGAAGGGTGTTCCTCTAATTAAACATACTTTCTTATATTTTATGCTATTACTATATGAAATATATCGTAGGAAAGGTCTTGAACCACTCACCCTCAAGAAAGTTAAATGTTCTAGGGATATGCCCAAATATTATAGAACTTTTCGATACAAGTGCGTGTGCGTAAACTACTTTACACACCAGCACATGCACAAATAAACTTTACACTCGAATTTGTCTATTTTACGTACGAGGAAAGCTGAATACAGTAGAGTCTCGGTGTATTTACCCACTCGGTTCCTCGCTTTCCCATCCAGTCTCGTTATATTTACCAAAAGAAGGGAAGCACCGCTTCTCCCACTCTCCTCAGTCGCGTTAGGTTCGTGACATCACAGCAGTTCCTTCTTGAGGCCCCAGCGCGCAAGGTAGCGGAAAAAGAGAGCGGCAACAGACAAATATAACGAGACGGAACTGGGCAAATAATATGGTAGGACGTAAATATAGCGAGACGCAAATATACCTGGACTCTACTGTAAATTGATTTAATGAGGTTCAAAGATACAAATCTTGAGTAACAAAAGATTAAAAAAGGATAGAGATAGAATATAATATGTATATTTTATTAATGAACGATATATTAACATATATATATATTTTTTTAATCCTGCAGGGTGGATGGCAAAGGATTAAGGTGCGTCGTTTAGTGTATAAAAATATTTAATAACAAACTATTTGAAAAATGATTAATTTATAGAAAATAACACAATTTTTAACAGGAATGGTAAAACTATAAGTAAGATTAATTTGATAAATGTAACAATATCTGTTTATATTTATTTACAAGAAAAGGAAATGTTGGCCCCCTGGTTATTGGATTATTAGCACGTTTCTAATTTATGAACAGATATTGCATTTTTCTTAAAGAACGGTTATTAAATAAAAATATTTTATTTTAATCGTTGAGTTATATTGGGGAAACTAAATACCACGGCGTATACATATGGTAACATCCAGTGTCTTTTATCAGTACCTAATGCAATACATCTTCCTCTTAAACATTTGTCTTAGATGCCAAAAATATCTTTTAATAACACATGATTTTATGTGACAAAGTAATAATCTAGTGCCGAATTTTTGTTGGGATGCCTGAAAATTGATTGGGGTCTGATCCGACACTAACAAAGACATGTCTTACACTCTCTAAATCGTGTATCTTTTTATAGCATTACACCAGGTTTACGTTATTTTATGAGAACGCTCAATTATTTTGGTGATTTCTTTCTCTTCTACACAGAAAAAGTCTCAAAATTGTTTCATTTCAATTCAATTACTGTAAAAGGCTTAATTGCAGTCTAAAATTGAGATATTTTTTTTTAATTAAGTCAATATTTGCGCTTAAAACCTTGTTTTTAGTTTTGGAAACTTACTTTTAGTCAATATTCAGGTTCGAAATAGCAATTCTCTAACTAAGGTGTGACAAACTCGAAAAATTTTTCTTTAAGCATAAATCTCGATTAAAATTAGACTATGCTGTCTGAAAGTAAGACTTTAAGCGTAAATATTGACTCAATTTAAGAAAATGAGCTTAATGTTAGACTGAAAAAAGGAAACCTTTTACAGTGCTTAATTTGAGATGTAACAATTTTAAGACTTTTTTCTGTGTACATGTATATCTACAGTGTAAAGTGAAGGACATCATTTACACATCTTTATGACCTCTTTTTGTTCGTTAGGATATAGTTAAAAAATAGGGGAAAAACTCGAACGGAAAATTAAAAACAACTTGTATAAGATATTACAGCTGAAATAGGAGCATCGTTAATACTTCATCTTTATAAAATATTAAACTCTTAATTAATTCTTTAACGCCGAGATGCCCTGTTTTTCTACATGGATTTCAGCCTCTTAAATTTACTAGAAAAACGATTAGGAAAGTCTCAAGAGATTCATTTCGACTATTTTTGGTGTTGCTAATAATAAATTCACATTTTTGCCATATTTTTTTTTCAATTGCAATTTTTTCTATCATATCGCATATTGAGCATCATATGAAGTATCAAAAACGTTTTCACGATTGTTGTACTTTGAAAATGTACATTGTACAACATTTGCTATATTCCGATTTTGAATCCAAAATGGAGCCTATAACGTAAAAATGTTTCGAAATTTTGCATATGGCGAGCAAATCGGTAAAAAAACGCTCTCGAAACTTGTTACGCGGGGGTTTTTGAAATCACTGATTACGAATCTGAAGTCTGATTCCAATAGTTTAAAATGGCGGACCATTTTTTTCTCAGTTTGCTGGAATTTGATTGGATAGATCAATTTTTTATCGCATTTACGACATAAACAATCAACATTTACCGTTATATTGCTCAAACTTACCCAATCAGCACGTGTACGTCCATTGGACGTACAATGTACGTACGCTATGTCCAGAACGAACTTCCACTGGACGTCCATATTGCACATTTGGGACGTCCATTGTACGTCCATGGTACGTCCAGAGGAGAGAGAGGTGTACATCCAATGGACGTCCAGGCGTGTACGTACTTTGGGTGGAATTTGGACGTACTATGGACGAAGTGTGGCCATTAAATGGACGAAATAAGTGGTATATGGACGTCCAAAAGGCCTACGGCTGTGTATGGAATGTGGACTAAACATGGACGTCCCGTGGATAAAATATGGTCCAGTGGACGTCCATATGAGGTCCACTGAACGTCCATTATTATTCCACGGAATACGGAAAGTCCAAAATGTACGTACACTGGACCGAGAGTGGAAGTTCGATGGACCATAACGGACGAAATACGTAACATATCAAGTCCATTCGACGTCCAATATACGTTCAGTATTCTATGGACTAATAACGTCCAAATTATTTTACGTTCAATATTGTAACATTCCGCACGAAATATGGCCGTTCAGTGGTCCAAAAATGGACTTTAAGCGAACAAAATATACGTAATATAATATATCCTACGTATGTCCACTTCTGCGCTACGGGCCTCCAACGATGCACGCCAACAAATGCGACCGAAATTATCGAATTTCATTAATTTACGTAAAAACGTAAAAACGTAAGGAATACCGCGTGTAAAGGAGCCTTAAAAGACAAAGGAGTTATTCACACCAGCGCGTCGCGTCGTCGTGGCGGCCATCTTGTGCGCGCAGCGCCGCATCTTCTTGGAAAAATGGAGGTGCCGCGGACGTCCACTTACGTACGTACACTGGACTTCCACGTACGTATGTACACTGGATGTCCATTATTCGTCCATAAAAATGCAGGTCCGAATGGTCGAAAAATGGAAGCACGGTTGACGTCCACGTAAGTGCGTACACTGGACGTCCAAGTATGTTCGTACACTGGGCGTCCATTATTCGTCCATAAAAATGCAGGTCCGAATGGTCGAAAAATGGACGTACCGTGGACGTCCACATAAGTATGTACACTGGACGTCCAAGTATGTACGTACATAGGACATACGATTACGTCCGTACATTTATGGACCTAATTTGGACGTAATATGTACGTCCACTGGACGTCCAGTGCTGACTGGGTACCCAGCCAAATCTGAACCAGAACATTTGCAAAATATGTAAATTGCATTACCGTGAAACGGTAATATTAATGTTTTTATTATAACATTATTATTATGATATTTATGTTGTTATTATAGTCTAAAAGTAAAAATGTTTGTTAACGCTGAGGTAATGGTATCATTAAATAAGAGAAGAAATTAACATTTAAAGAAACAGAATAAAAATTAGAAATTAAAACAAAAAATTAAAAAAAATAAACAAAAATAAAAAAAATAATTAAAAATAATTCTCAAAATCCTCCACTTCTCACCGTGAGAACTGGTACACTTTGAGCATACAAAGACACACGGCGATACAAAGAAATTGTGCAAAATTGGCCCACTAATCGATATTGTGCAAATTTTTAAAAAATGGTCCATCATTTCATGTCCTCCATTTTTAATTATTGGAATTTGATTTTATTACACTCTATATCGTGTATTTGTTCTGTTTCTTTTTATAGCTTTACACCAGGTTTACATTATGTTATGAGAACGCTCAATTATTTTGGTGATTTCTTTCTCTTCTACACAGAAAAAGTCTCAAAATTGTTTCCTTTCAATTCAATTACTGTAAAAGGCTTAATTGCAGGCGATACAAAGAAATTGTGCAAAATTGGCCCACTAATCGATATTGTGCAAATTAAAAAAAAATGGTCCACCATTTTGTGTCCTCCATTTTTAATTATTGGAATCTGATTTCCAATTAGTAATCAGACACCCAAAAAACCTCCGACTAACAAGTTTCAATTGAATTCGGGTGCATTTTTACCAACCTACTCGACATATGCATATATCGAAATATTATTATATTATGACTCCATTTTGAATTCAAAATCGATAAAGAGCAAAATGTACAATGTACATTTTCAAAGAGTAACAATCGGGAACACGTTTCTAATACTTCATATGATGCTCAATATTCGATATGACAAAAAAAGATGATCTGGCAAAAACGTGATTTGATTTGGTATTTTTTATAAAAGGAGAGGGTAAATCTAGTTTTTCGAAATTTTACCCTCTCCGTTCGAAAAAACAACCCAAAAAATAGTCGGTGATGGATCTTTGGAAATTTTCGAGGCTGAAATCCATGTAGAAAACCATCACATCTCATTAAAAGGATGAGAAATTAATTCACGTGTATTTAAAGAACTTTTAAACATTTTCAACTACACAAATGATCAGATATTTAAAAGTTTCTTAAAATTTCCAAACAGTTACGTTCTCGAGTAGGATTTAAAGTATATTCAAACATGCTGTTCAGGATTCCTGCCTGATCAAAACTTCTACTCAGGATTATATAACTTAAGAACAGTCAAAAGTCCATATTTCGAGATACCGCTATACAATTTTTAAGTCAGGGTTGGAATAATCTCTAAATTCCTTATAGTGGAAAATCACTCTAATGGAGTGAATTTGCATTCTAAGCGACAGTTAAAACGGAGCAACTCGATAGAAATGAATATTCGTTTTTGCAAAGAGTGACAATATTAATAATGCAAATTCGCGAGAGAGTGCATAACTTAGTTCCTTATTTTAGGAAGAGAATTCAACTCGGCAATCGAAAGGTCTGGGGTTCAATTCCCCTAGTACTCGACTCTTTTTTCGATTAAAAAAAAGATCCATTCATACCTATTTTAGAAAACATGTGATTTTTACTCGATATGTCTGCAAGCATTTTCAAATACAAAAATGTTAGAAGAAAAATTAATGAATATTTGCAGAAAATCCATTTTAATTAATATTGTTAATATCTATTGATCTTCAAAGTGGAAATTTATAAACGACCGTGAATGTAAATAATAACATAAACAAAGTGAATAAAATCGTTATATACGGTCAATGAACTAATTAAAGGATTAAATATATAAAATTTTAAAAATAGTCTTAACGTTTCGGCCTATATTTAATCCTTTAATTAGTTCATTGACCGTATATAACGATTTTATTCACTTTGTTTATGTTGTTATCTATTGATCTTCACTAAATTTATATTTAATGTTTATACAAATTCACAGATATCAGACAACAATTTCTAGCAGGGAAATGAATTAAAAATGTGTTCTTTTGCTGGAAATGTTGATTTTTTACGAGAATTTGATGTGGTTTGCACGTGCATGCGGCTGCGGGTGTAGAGGCGGGACTTCGTGATATGAAAATAGTAGGAGCTGACAAATGGGATGAGCACGTACGAGACAACATCATGTCAGAAAGTACGATTCGTTAAGGATGCGCTCAGAAGCTCCGCCTACTAGTGAATATAGAACACTCAAATCCCATCGCAGCCCTTATAAGATGAACCTCAAATTTTTTATAAATTTCAACTTAAAATAGATTAACTTTACACTAATAATTTTTTCTACTCAATAACTAATATTTAAAATATTTTGTTTATATAAAAAATAAATTTCCAACAATTGACTCATTTATGAAATAAAGTTATTAAAAGTAGTCCTGCTAAACAATTAGTGATTACGCATAAAATATTATCGATTTTTTGGTTTTGATTTAAGATTATTCATTAAAAGATCAAATCACAAAATTTCTGAATAATTAACAAATTAGGGTCGACATTGTAAGCGATACACAATACTGATAATATCAACTTCTTGCGATAACTACAAGTATACACTACTAACGTATATATCATTTCTTGACACCAACGGTATTAATTTTTTTTTTCCAATCATAATCCTCAGATTATATTAAAGTCAGAGATCAAACCAAACATAGGATAAATGATAATGAATACTTAATTCTGTTGTGCAATGTTTTATTTATATTATATTTATTAATTTAGTAGCCTGAGAAAAAACACATTTTAGTTTTTTTTTTGTAAAAGGGTCTCTATATCTTATTTTTTGTTTGTTGTCAATTTCTTTAAATTGGTATCGAAAAAGCTTCGATAATATTAATTATACAACGAGAAGAAATGGTAAAATATTAATTATTGCAGAAAATATATGATTTTTATTTATTATTTAAGAAGGGCGAGGAAAAGAAACGATAGGCACAATGCCTAACTTATTTATCATACGCAAAAATAGTGCCATTGGCCGAGCCTCGAATTTTGTGCGGTTCCGAGTTCAAATCTGGGTTCGGGTTTGAACTTTTTTCCTTTATTATTTATTTCCGAGCGTCGAAAAATTTGAAGGGAAAACTTAAATTTGTAAATTAACAGAGTAATTTTTGATATTCTATTTTTACCTTTTGAATTGTAACAAATATTGGTAGAAAAAGTCTCTCAGTGTAGGAAAATGATTTTCTCAAGATTGTCAAATAATGATTTGTAATAATAACAGAAATACGTAAAGTTGGACATGAACGTACGTAAATCGGTGCATATTCAACAATTTTCACGAATTTTTAAACGACACTTTTTATTCCATATTATAAGTGATAACATAATCATAAATAAATTAAAATTGTCAAATAATGAATGTACTGAAAATTAATTCTGTACAAATTTTATGTTTAAAAGTCAAAAAATGATAGTACGGATTGTTTTTCTTTTTTGTGTGACACCTAGATAGCGCGTGAATTATTGAATCGTGGAATTTAATAGAAAATTCCTATTTTAAGCAATTGCTGCAGATTAGTATGATGTATAATTATTTCTTAAAAATGTAATTAATCATTCGAAAAGTGGCATTCGGCAGTCGATTAAAATGTTTCAAGTATGCATCAATTGAAATTCACAGTAAATTAAGGAAAATGCAATGTCAGCTTAAAATGACCGACATTGATGGATCTTCCGATGTGACTTTCAATGTCTTTTTTCCAAACTTGCTAAATAACTGCGACAAAAGCTTTTGGTATAATTTGATGGAATTCGAAGTAGTATTTAGATGTAAAAAATATTTAAATTAACTATTTTTAGTAAGGAAAACAATAATTTAACTCCGTTTACTATTTCCGATTGTTACATATGCAATGTAATATGCAAATTATATGCAATAAAATTCATTAAACGAAAATAATAGCTTGACATTGTCAAAATAGTTACAGTGTGGTAATCATTCAAATACCACTTTTCATGTTATTACTAGTATTATAAGGTAGAACCATTTCAACCTTTTTTTATGGTTCCATTAACCCTTCTTTTCCTAAAGATGTATTATCCGCAACTACGATGGAATTCACGTAAAAAATGATAACATAACTTTACGTTAAATATGTAATTAACAAACAATAAACATTTGCCTAGTCATTGGTAGCAAATAGGACCTGATTTTAGATATTTTTTCAGGTTTTTATATTGGGAAGAATGGGAACCAGAAAAAAAGGCCTGAAATTACTGTCCTCACTTCCCACCAGGGGTTGAATCAATTAAAATCAGTAAAATATTTCCAATAGTTCTCGTTCAATTCCAATTTAATGTCTTTGGCATTCGCTGATGGACGTATATAGTAATTAGAATTCCTCTTACAGATCCCAAATTTTTACAACAACATTTTTAATTTTCAGCGTAAATTCCTACCTTATCAGCGGAGCACTTTATAACCACCACCGACAAACATTTGCTTTCCAAATGAAGTGCAAAGTGACTTTGGTATTACTAAATTTTGTTACTCCGGTAACATAAAAGCATCGTAATTTTTCAACAACTTTACTGTATTTATGTATATTTGTTTATACCATATTAAATGCGTTAAATAACACGTGGGTTCACGTATATTGGGAAAATAAGAAGACTGTAGTTTTGCTACTCTAAGTATTTATACCTTCAGGGAGTTGTAATACACGCAGAAAAAATTCCTAGGAAGTTAACTACAGAGTAAAGAAACATTACTATTTTCACTAGGAATTTAAGAGCTGACATCAAATAATCGACTTTTTCTTGTAGTCAGTTTTACTAGTCAGTATAGTACCAGAATGACCAATGAACAGAATGAAACTGAATCGCCAATTTAGTTACGCCTTTGGCCGTCAGGCGAATATATGTCTCCACGGCTCCCGTTACAGAAATGCATTTTCATTCTCTCTAAAGGAGATCGATCGTCAAGACGCATACCGAATGTAATTGGCGAACAGGTGTGAGAATAATATATATATTGATGATTCCTGTTTGCACAATTTGATAGCATTATATATTCACTTTCTCTCCTTAGGTAGAGAAGTAACTATGTCCGGGAGATCCTATATCTAGGAAGCAAAATAAACGTTCTCGTTTGAGAAAATATGTGCAGACTCACCAGAAAACAGTCTCGTTTATTTTGGGAGTAAGTCTCACACACGTCGGTAAACATCTATTTTGCTCCCTAGTTACACAATGTACTATTAACTTATTATAGTGCTGAGTTCACAATTCAAAGCTGAATAAATCATTTTTATTTTATTTTGTTTTAATCTAAATAATTTAGTTAAGCAACAAAAATAGCAAACTTAGAGAGCATGATATAATCTATAAAACATAAAACAAATAGATCTAACTTAAAAATTACTCCGTTTTGGAAATATGCAATTTTGACAGTGTTCCTCAAATTGCTTTTGCAGAATACCAATTGTTTCTGATTTTTTAAGATCATTTCCTTTTGCAATTTCTCTCTGTGTAGTTTAGGCCAGAAAAGTAACAAATGTTTTTCATAGTGTTAAAAGTAGTGGAAAATGCAGATTTCCGCGTTTTTACATCTTGCAATCACCATCTTCTTTTTAAGTGGAAAAAAGAATTTAAATATACAAACTTAGCAGGGCGCAAAATCGAGTTCTACTCCCGGAGTGCTAAAAATGATTCTAACCGGAAGTATTACATACCCATAAATGGCATGCGAATTAATAATTAAACTGTGATAGAAAATCCAAATAAAAATATAAGCAAAGCACGAAATGCATGGAGTCTGAATTAAAAAAAATACATAAGAAAAACTTTCATAGTAATCTGTTCGGAATAATCGGAGGTAACATCTGATATATTTTATAACGATGTACAAAAAAATCGGGTCTTGGATGCTGGTGCGAAGCTGCAGATCATTCCAGACGTAATTTTTGTACGTAGAATCCGAATCCGAAGTCACAATTGGCCCATCACGTCAGAATTCTGAGATATTTGAGGTTATGTGCTCGAAAAACGTGTTATTTTGCTGTATTTAAGGTTAGAGGACTCAACAATTTTTTTTCGACTTCTATACTATTTGCATCTTTTAGTACTATCTTTACCATTCAAAATGAAGTTTTATGCGATCATCTACCATTTTTTCTCACAAAGTAATTTTAAAATTACGTGGTATATTCCATTAATGTCATGAGCACATACTTTAAATACTTTGAGGCAGATATTTTTTACTGGGTATCTTCATTTGAAAATTTGTTCTGGGGATGTTTGGTGTTATCGAATTTGAAATGAAGATATTATTTTTTTGTAATTCAAGATGGTGGATTCAAAATGGCTAAATAAACAATAAAGAATAAAAAAGTTTTCATAAAACAGTCACAATATTGAAACGTGTTTTGGTTATAAATATCCAAATTTTATATGGTTGTTGATATTTATACAGGTTTCATGACACTGAATTTGACCTTGAGCTTGTTCTGCAAGGGCATTTCAATGTAATTTTTTCTACATGTATATCGTAATTTCAAATTGGCGTATGTTGGTGAAAAAAACAATGTCATAAAGACGAAGAGTAGTGCTACATGATCCAACCAGAGGAAAAACTCCTCAAGGTGTTGTCTTCTGTACATAACCTCGAAAACAGCAAAAAAAACACATTTTTCGAGTACATAACCTCAAATATCTGAAAATGCTGACGTGATGGGCCACTTTTGACTTCGGGTTGGGATTCTACGCATAAAATTACGTCGGAAATTACCCACAGCTTCCAATCAACAAAACCATGTCGACCTGCATAATTAGAAATGGATATCGGGATTGTAACAGTAGAAGTAAATCACTGACATTTGTAATCTTATCCTAAGATACCTAAGCGCCTGGGTTGGTTAAGAGATAAACCATGGAAGTTGACACGATATTTTGGCAACCAAATTTGAAAACGGCATAATCTAATATTGCATTAAATCGATGATTTGAATTTTACGATGACAGTTGTCATTTGAAGTAAGACGTTTCACGCCGGTATAAAGTAAAGATGTCAAAATCATAATTGTTTGAAATGCCTTCAATTTTTGTACGTCAAACTCCAAATTCTAATAGTTTGTCATTTTGAAGTTGCTGATGGATCTTTAATTTCTGAACTATATTCATTATACTAAATATGGAGAATTTGACCAGTCGTTTGCGATTGCGTTGAATTGAGAAAAACGTTGGCGATTCCAAGAAATGCAAAATTGACGAAGGCCGGATGTTTGCGGAATCAGAAATCTAAAAATAAGGCGTTCAAGATCGCAATAGTAGTCTGACGACTCACCCTGTGCGAGTTTCCTGGCTATCGGCTTGGATCTCATCGCTGCGCCGACAATTCGGTCGAACTCAAAAACAAAACACTAATAAGTATGACAGTTCCAGTTCTCCGATCCATCCGCCTCAGGAATGATCGTTAAGTACGTATAGATATATCCCTCGTCTATCAACCAACTTTCCGAGCATTCGTTATGCTCAGCCAAGGAAAAAAAACACACAAGGTGGAACAACTCGGAGCACTAGAAGTCCACGTCGCACCTCGTACGCACACGTATTTAATGTTCGATTGAGATAGGATACAGAGATAAACGCCACTCGTTCCCCGGAGTGACTCGCGAAAGATCCGTCCGTGTCCCCCAGCCGCGCAATGGATCTGTCCTCCGACAGAAGAGACTTCTCTGTCCTCCTCCTCCGCGTCTTCTCCACCCTCTTCTTCCGCCAACCTTCCTCTCTCCGACACCGTCGGACCCCTTCCATCGACGCACCACCTCCTCCCCCAGCTACCGAACGACCGACTCCTTCGTCTTCTCCCTCCAGCAGCGTCGTTGACGTCGCGTTCTTCCTCTTTGCGCCCTTCCCCACCTGCCAGTCGCGACCTGCGGAAATTCCCCACCACCGTTGCACCCCGACGCTGTCCACCAATGATCAGCCACTGTCTCTGTCCGCGTCTCGTCCTCTCTCGCGGTTCGCGACTATTCTCTTCTCTTCTCTCCTTCCCTCCGCGCCTTCTCCCATTCCGCGCTTCTTCGATCTCCACTCACTCTCTCCCTCCTCTCTTTCTCTCTCCACAAGTCTCTCTTTCTCAGTTTCGCTCCGTCTTCCGCTCTCCACAACGACCGTTGCAGTAGTCCTATCCACCCGACACGATTGATCATTCCCCAGATGCTTCGTGTCAGTTACCGAGTTAATTGATTTTCTCCGTACCCATTGATTTACGTACTTCTTATCGAACTTTGCTTTCCCGTCGTTTAATAGCTTTTTGTGGAATGCCAATCACGGATAATTATTTTTTATCTTTTGTTCATATAGATCTCTATTTTTTCCACATTGTTTTCGTCATTCGCGTGATTCACTAGACGACACTGCTCCCAACTGTTTGATGTTTTATAGAAATGTCCTATAGTTTGTGTACCATTAACACTTCTGAGCATAAGTCATTTTTTTCCCATACGGAAATACAGTAGAGTCCCGGTATATTTAGCAAAGGAAGGGGTCCGCTTCTCCCACTTCCCTCACTCGCGTTATGTTCGTGCCCGCAAGGTGAGGGAAAAATAGAGTGGCGTTAGGTAAATATAAAGGGACGGAACTTGGCAAATTTACTGGGACGTAAATATAGCGAGATGCAATTGTACCGGAATTCTACTGCAACGTAGTTGGGACAACTATAGTCATCCTAGCGCTGAATAGGGTTAATAATTACCAGTTTGGAAATATTTTATGTACAAGCCAAATGGTTTTTCGTGATGACTTGTTTTATGAAAAGCATGAATAAACAGATGTAAAGCTTTAAAAAATAAAGAAATTGACCCCTTTTAATATCCAAGAATTGCGACAAATTGATTTTGGAAGGACGATGCACATTTATAGCCAACTTCAGGACATTAGGAGGCTCCGTGTCTGTTCAATTTATACCTAAATCTACAATCTATAAAATTCTTTGTTTTTTTCAAGCTATGTAACTTCTCTTTGTATGATTTTCGTGTAACCATTGAGCAAAGCAAATGATAAATATGAAATCATTTATTATTCTCCAGGACATCACAGCCCGTGGATGAACAAAACGTTTCAAAATGTAGACTTAAAAACTAATTAAACCTATTAGCCAAGTTCTAATAGGAAATTTATAAACGAAGATTAATAATAATAAGGTTTTGAGCAACGGAATAATAATATAATTGTCTGTCACAGAATTAGATATGCAATGCATGATACGTATAAATACAAAAAAGTGAAGGTATATACAAAAACACCGATTAAAAACCGCTAATACGCGGCTAACACTAAACTAATACTAGAACAATCTGTCACAAATATAATACTAGAGCTGCTTTGACGGATGCCTGGGATTGAGCATAGCGGAGTTCGATGGGCAACAAGTTTCAAGACTTGATGGCAGAGATCCAGTAAGAAATAATTTCTTCGACTTACTGGTAAATAGAACGAATAAAGGTTTAAGAGCAAAGACTGGGACGGTTATCACTACGAAGCTCTGTCAAATGTATAAGGGTACCGAGGAAGTCAACACCTGGTAAGCAAGCGTATCACAAATAAATTTGTGACGATTTTCAATGGAGAACCAAGTTGCCTTCGTCCAATAGGAAGCCATTGACTGATCACGATGAAGGTAGTAAACAAAACGCAAAGCAGAATTTAGAAGTTCGCGCAATTTAGCAAAATCTAAATGCGTTAGCTAGCATACGTTTAACTGATAACTGACGACTAGAGGTGGACTCCCAAGTTACGCAATGGAGTACAGCAGAGTCCCGGTATATTTTCGTCTCGCTATATTTACGTCCTAGCATATCTGCCGAGTTCCGTCTCGTTATATTTGTCTGTTGCCGCTCTCGTTTTCCCCTACCTTGCACGCTGGGGCCTCAGGAAGGGCCTGCTGCGACGTCACGAACGTAACGCGACTTAGGAGAGTGGGAGAAACTGCACTCCCCTTCTTTTGACAAATATAAGGAGATGGGAGGGGATGGCGAGGAACCGAGCAGGCAAATATACCGGGACTCTACTGTATATCCAAATTTTGCCTTGTACCAAAATGATGCCCTTAGTTTTCGTTTCACTAAGCGTTAAAACGGACTAATGGGTCCATTTATAAAAGGTTTCTATTTCACTGTTGAAGTCATGTGCGGTTTCTCGGACTTGGAAAAAGGGCGTTCGTAAATGAAATTGCCAACGAAAACTATTGTCGCCTCAGGACAATTATATAATTGCCTAAACTGGTCGTTGAATACTATTGAGAACAGAATTGGCCATAAGCGTGACTCCGGTGGAAGTTCACTTGTGGTAAACCTACATCGATCTCTAGTTCCAAATTGTACTATTCTCTGTCCTTTTCTGAATTATCATCGTAGTTTCTTATTTAAAAAATCTAACAATATCTAAGATTTCTTCAGATCCCTAAATCCAAATCCGACATCAGAATCCGACTATTACATCAGGAATATCAGTTATTTGAGGTTATGTACTCGAAAAATGCATTTATTTGCTATCTTTGAGGTTATGTATAGAATCGATTTACTAATATGAATACATAAGATACGTTTAACAATTATTACCAGAGAAACGATAATATTACATGCTCAGTGTATACTCAGTAAAATGTGACGCATACCTTAAAAATTGCCGAAATCTGATGCCATGGTACCTGGTTGACTAGCTCAGCAATTAAGTAAAGCGATTCTCAATGAGCTTTTCAATTTGTAAGTAGCCGTTATTTTAACGAGTACTACTTTGGCAAACCGATTCGAATTGCCTTCAGAACGACAGCGAAAAAGAGAAGATCACGCATTGGTTAGCTTGAAGTGCAACGTGACACGCGGTACACAAAAATATCATACGAGTGCAGCCGTTGCCCAGTTAAATGGTCTCGTGTTTATTTTCAACTGAGCAATCGCAAAAGCTCCTGCAGTCATTTCTGCTTGGCTGCCAGCCCTCAGTATGTTACATTTCTGAAGATTTTTCGTTCTTCAATTATTATTTCGGTTACAGCCTTTGTTAATAAATTCCGATAAATATGTGTACTCCATAAAATTAAATAAGTGTTTAAGTGTTCACTTATTAAATAACAAAATTATCAGCCTATTTAACAGCAACAGAAAAAATACTATAATAATTAATTGTGCTGGTTACAAGGCGGATAATCAAATCTCGCAGAAGAAATTAAATTTGTAATACAGTAAAATCCCAATATAGTTACGAACGCAATTCCTCGCCTTCTCCTCCAGTCTCGTTATATTTACCAAAAGAAAAGGAGGGACGCTTCTCCCACTCCTCTCAGTCGAGTTATGTCGTTTACGTCACAGCAGGCCCTTCATGAGTCCCCCCCCCCCCTTTCTGTATATCAATATTGGAAATATCACTAACTTTACAGTTTGACATGCACTTTCGTCGCCAAGTGATAAACTCAACATAAAACAAAGTTGTTGTTTATTAAATTTGTTTATAGCTCCATGCGAGGATGATGAGAATTAAGAATTACATCGATTTTTTGGGACACAAACACTGAGGAGTGAAATATTAATTTTGCTTATGTTTTCGCCGATGTGCGGAAAGTTTGATGAACACGAAGCACATAAGTCCACTTGAATTTTTACTTATTTCTAAGAACAAATGTGTGCTCCTGACCAAAATAAACACGAAAAAATTATGGCGGGCCAATAGAGAAGTAGTTACGTTTAGAAAGTTGCTATGAACTGGTTACATGAATGAAAAGTTTTTAGAATCGATTAAGGAATATTCAGATTTTTTATTCCATTTTTGACAATTTTGTTAATTGTTTGCAATTCGAGCTATGTCCATGTAAATTCGAATCAAAGTTGTTTAGAAGACATATCTGATTGATTTTAGAATTTGTCGTATCTGTTCTTGATTTAAAAAATGTTGAAATACAAAAATTTTGTTAATTTGGAGAAAATGCAGTGCATTCTCTAATATATTCCAAAAACTTTCCATTTTATTCAATTTTATTTTAAAAGTACAGTTTTTGAGTTAGACTGATTGATGACACGCTATTTGAGGTACCGTCATTTTAAGTTTTTATTCCGAACCATATATATCTTACAATTCGGGTTCCAAAAAAACTTTTCTATCGGATGTGTGTATTCTTGGTTTCAAATAAATATTTCCCACCTAAACTTTTGTTTAATTGAAAAAATTGCACTTTTTGAGCACCCTTTTTTTATTATTATATTAAAGGGCGATAATGCCCGTTTTAGAGAATTTTATACGTATATGGGGAAATCTCTGGAACTTTTAAATTTCAGCCTCTCAATAAATTTTTTTTTTAAACTTCAAGCACATTGGCGTTGGGTATATGTATTCATATCTACATAAGAAGTAAAAATGTACGCTCGTGCATCCTTTTTACTCAGCGGCATTAAAACTTTGCGGTACAATGTCCAAAATATTGACCACCGGGATGAGCTTGAAATTTTGATTTTTTGAAAGGTTAATAATTAAATAATGCATTTCCGCCAAATTTTTTAAAAATATCACTTATGTGAGAGTTGAAGAATGGTTCATATATGATCCATATATGATTCATTTTTTCCCGGGTTATCACTTATACATATACACGAAATACATATTTTGTTTTACAATAGCTCTAATTTGAAACACAGTGCTTAAACAAGTATAATAAAGAATTGTTTTTCTTTAAACACATAAAGAACACCAAATTTTATCTGAATAAACATACTTTTAGTTTCTGACCACAATGTTACTAAGCTTACAGTGTTTAATTCATCGTTAAATTACGACTTTATAAATAGTTCTTTCAATAACTTTGAAAATATGTAAAATATAAGAATGCCGCGCACTTTACATACTTATATAAGGTATTTACTTACCAGCACACCGAACAACAACTTGATATTGGCGATATTTTGAATGTGCCACGAAAAATAGTCAATTTTCTGAAATTGGCACGTTTTTGGAATGTATGTTTACACTTGTATAACATCAACAGTTTAAGGCGCACACAAATGAGTAAAGTGTCAAACACTTTATTATTGTGTCCTTTAATAACCAAAAACAATAAATATTCGATTTCTAAGATGGCGCGAATAATAAATAAACAAGTTTAAATAAGTTTAGAATTTACGAAATTCAAGGGACGGGTACTGTAGGCTCACTCTATACAATTAAATGTGTGGCACATATAATTCATATGAATATATTGCTTTATGAGATGTTTGCCTCCATTTCGCGCAAAAAACACAAGGTTAACTCACGCGGCGCAAATACAATACTCATAAGAGTAAAAAAAAAACATGCAAGGGACGCATGAAATTTCATTATTTTTTTATCTATAAATAATTATAGAGCGTCTCTGTAACGTCGGGCGACTTCGAAATTCATCAAGCTTTTTATTTATGATATCTTGATGTATAAAAAAAATATAGCATTTGTGTGAAAGCAATGACGTTCAAGTAGTGTCACAGGACTCCACAGTTTAAAAGTTCTAGAGATTGGCCCATATATTTATTTTTTAAATTTGCGGGAGCTGCCGATCAACTTCAGAGATGGCGTCATACTTCACATTTATGTATGAAATGTAGGAGCTGCAGAAACCTACACCAAGTACGCACTACGCAGAAATAGTCATGAGTCTATTTCCGCCAGGTAAACAACATTGCGAAACGTAAACAAACAATGTGGCTCGTCTTAGGAACTACGAGTCGCTGCTTGAAAATCGTTTTCGAAATATTGTTCCCTGGACGGGGATCGAACTCACGACCTACGAACCCGTAGTCCAGTACGTTACCGCGTGAGCCATGAAGCCGATTTTAGACGAATTTCGAAGTTGTATTTTGCATGAAATTTTACATCTAATATCATGTGTTCGGATATTTTTTATATAAATAATATGAAAATGTATTGGATCAAAATTCACTGGAAATTGCCGATAATGGGTTAAACACTAGATGATGTACAAGATTCTAAAATAATTTAAAATAAGATGAAAGTAAATAGAAGTAAACGTTTAGTAACATTCACGATTCTCTAATTTTCTGATATAAAACGTGGCACTATCTAGGTATAATTCAAGAAATTCATCTATGTTTTACAGATGTTTAGAAAAAAAAATTTTCGACCGTTTAACATAAGTAAAGAAGATATTGGTATTTTTCGGTCATTATAGTTAAGTGGATAATAATAAGTGTTGTAAACAATAACATTGGCAATAATTGCGTAATTGTGATATCAGTTCACGCGACACTCTATTTTAATTTATGTAGACAGAAAAAAAGTAATTTTACTATCGAAAATGTTAAAAAATATCCGTGTATTATGTATCACGAAACTGTTAAAA
Organism: Trichopria drosophilae; assembly: GCA_030407085.1. NCBI lineage: Eukaryota > Metazoa > Arthropoda > Insecta > Hymenoptera > Diapriidae > Trichopria > Trichopria drosophilae. The sequence continues at coordinate 107,577,817 of CM059585.1, read as the reverse complement.
AATGCGTCCCGCACGGACGATAAAGTGTGCTCGTCAGCAGGGTCTTAATTGCATTCCCTGGATGCAAATATTTTTAATATTGTGATGGTTTTTTCTATCTCTTAATGTTTTATGATGACGCACTATAAATATGAAAAAACAAAATTTAAGAAAATAAACAATCTTCAAAATGCAATAATTCGAACGTGCGTTGCCATTATTAAAATAATTCATCTATATTTTACAGACGTTAAAAAAAAAATTGCTTTTTTCTGGCTACATAAATCAAAATAATAGCTACGAGTGTCAAGTAAAATGATATCACAGTTATGCAATTATTTACAATGTTATTGCTTATAACATTTATTATTATCCAGCTATGTAGGTATAGTAAGAACAGTTGAGTGTGCACGGAAAATATGAAATAGTTGGAACTAGATACAATGGCCCTCCCCTTATTTTAACTTTTCGAGTCAAGGATGGCAGCTTTTTCCCTTATTTTACTGCTTCCCTTCATCCCCACCACTGGCAGCATGAGAGAATAAAAGCAGAGAAAGGAGATATAGTGGCGTCCTTCTTCACCTGTATGAGCAAGCGCAAACAGCAGTCCACACTCTTTTGAACACTTGCAAATGGCGAATGGTGGGGGAACTCATGAGGGGAAGAAGTTAACATAAGGGACGAAAAAAGTTAAAATAAAGGATGCAGTTAAAATAAGAGGAGTTGAAATAAGGGGAGGTCTACCACTGTAGTAGAATGAGACACAGCCATTATTTTCAATTAGTTTTATTTGAAAAACGTAGTTTTTGCCTGATCCTACATATAGATATTAAAATAACCTAGCATTTTTTCCCGTGTGATCATGACTATTTTTGCTCTCATTGGGGAAACTGATTTCCATTCCGCAAAATTGAAGACTCGAAGGGTTAATTCCGTTACATCCGTTGGATGTTATTGGGAAGCTGTGGGTCATTTCCGACGTAATTGTATGCGTGGAATCCAAACTCGAAGTCAGTATTGGTCCATCGCGTCAGGTTTTTGAGATATTGAGGTCATGTACTTGAAAAACGAGTTATTTTGCTATGTTTGAGGTTACGTACAGGACGCAACAATTTTTGTTGGCCTTCTGTACTATTTGCATCTTTTAGTACTAACTGTACCCTTCAAAATGAGGTTTTATTCGATCACCTAAGAGTTTTTCTTACAAAGTTACTGCCATTTTGAAATTACCAGATATATTCCATTAATGTTATCAAAAAAACCGTCACAATACTGAAATGTGATTTTAGTTATTAGTATCTATATTTTATATAGTTGTTTATATTTCTATAGGTTTCATGACATTTAATTTGACCTTGAGCTTGTTCTTCAAGAGCATTTCAAGGTAAATTTGTTTACATGTATATCGTAATTTCAAATTGGCGTATCTTGGTGAAGAAAAGTCGTGATGGAATTCTGCGCATTCCATATTAAAGAAAAAAAGTAGTATCACATGATCCAACGAAAGGAAAAACTCCTGAAAATGTTGTGTCTTCTGTACATGACCTCAAAAATTGCAAAACAACGCGTTTTTCGAGTAAATAACCTCAAATATCTCAAAATCCTGACGTGATGGGACACTTCTGACTTCGTATTATGATTTCACGCACAAAATTACGTCAGAAATAACCCACAACTTCCCAACAACAAAACCATGTTGATCTGTGGAATATGAGGCCGATCTCGCGAGTATAAGACTAAACGTTATTCATACTAGTATGTATTTAAACAATTCAGAGAGAACATTTCAAGACCAGGCATGAAAACCCACCATAAATTCTATGAGAAACATTTACTAAACTGGATTCAGTGATCATCGACATTTTATACTGCAGAATTATATTTCAAAATAAACAAAAAATTAGGTCATACCTTATGGAGATTTCTTTGCATCGAGAAAAATGTGGCTCTATTATATCTAGATATGCTATGCTTGAAAACGTATATAACAAAGGCCGACAAAATTGCAGAACCAAGAGCCAGAACATATTCTCAGACCTCAGAATAGCCCCTATACGTAAGGTTTTTGAGATATTTGAACCTAAAAGTGCAAAAAGTATATTTTATTTGTATATTTGAGGTGCTGTAACTTCAAGGCCGATTTTTTTTTCAAAACGATCATCACGGTATCTCAAAGTACTGTTTTTGTTCTTCAAAATCCGTTTTTAACTTAGAAAAATCGTGATTGATTACTGAGATATCGTCTGTTGAAGTTTCTGAGTTTGGCGAATTCAGCTATATTCAAAATTGAGCAGAATCAGATAAAGCTTCAAAAATAGAAAGAAATTAACCACAAAGACCTAAATTTCGAATGGCTCTTAAGATATTCCGTGTTGCTGAGTAGGAATTTGAAGGCAGAATAACAAAATACAAAATGTCGGAATCAATATGTCTGACAACTTCTGTAAAAATCGACCTAATTCGCTTCAAACCTATTACTCGGGGGGTTTCGAGGTTGCTGAATACAAAACTAACACCAAAATTGCATAATTTTAAGACCCTGATCTAATATGTCGACCAAATTTTTTAGAAGATGAATATTGCCGAATTTGCCAAACTCAGATACTTTAACAGACGTTATCTCAGTGATCAATAAAGATTTTTCTATTTTTAAAAACGGATTTTGAAGAGCAAAAGCAGTACTTTCAGATACCTTACCGATCGTTTTGAAAAAAAAATCTGTCTTGAAGTTACAGCACCTCAAATGTACCCAAAAAACGTACTTTTTGCACTTTTATGTTAAAATATCTCAAAAACCTGACGTGTAGGGGCTATTCAGAGGTCGAATTCGAATACCTTCGGAAAAGTATGTTCTGGTTCTTAGTTATAAAATTTGTCGGCCTGTATAAAACTGTGTACATATTTGGGTTCTTTTATTCTGTTATTCGTTCTGAAATAGAAATATGACATATATATCGAGATAAAACATTTCTTATTAGAACCCCTTCTTTGTATGTTACTGGATCAATACATACTCGTAGTCTTTCTTCCTGGTGGCAATAAAACACAATCTGAATAACATTTTTCTGAAATAAAAATTGGTTACATCATCCATAAGCACTTAAATTATGTCGCTGAGATATTTCGTCCTGACAAGTCACTCGAGTAGTGAATCTCTGCGGGATCTTTCGTGATTTTTTCTTTCCTTTCGAGCAATAGGTCTTGTTTCTGGTCAGCTCGCATGTCTGGACGAGGCGGTCTCCGCGGTCACATCAGTCTCCGAACATGCGAGCTCGAGTTAAATCCCTATAATCTACGCACGGAGGTACTAACAGTCCCCACTATCACGGCATTATACAGACATACCTATATCCAGCAACGATGATTGCTGATATGACATGCGACCGTCTTGAATATAGGCTGCACGACATACTTGTCCCCTTCTCTCAACTTTACCCCCTTTGGCTTCCTTTTATCCCTACCTCAGATCGCTTTTATATATCGACTGACACGACCTGCTGGATATCCTCGATGAAACAACGGCATTATTAGTGCTTTATGACTTTGCCTGTCGTGAGGAAAAAATCATGCACCTCGTTAATGAAAAATCATATCAACGAGATCTATCTTGGGAAAAAATATTTTTTTTTTTCTTATGGATAAAATAATATATGATGCTGCAAATTCTCAATGTTTTCAAAATTTAAGAGACAATATTTAATTCTCTGTAGGACAGTTATTTATTGTTGCTCTCCAAAGGTTCGAGAGTTCTCAGAAAATATAGTGCATCCTATAAATCAAGATTTTTGTATTCTTCATAAAATTTGTACTAAAAAAACGTAATATGGATGGCTCCTGAAAAGCTCATAACGAGTAATTTCATGCGATCTAGTACAGTCCTCCTTCTGTAATTGTCACCCTCTATAATTGTCTTACTAATTCCATCCATAATTGTTTGTATCCAAATTTTTTGTAGTCGTTGCCCATGGTACATCATGAGAAGGAAGGAACGATCGCGCATACTCACGTATGTTCTATTAACAGTTTCATAGATGGAGATGAAGGGTTGAAAAAAAAAGTAAATTTTTAAAAACGAAAAATATAATATATGCCCTTATAAATCTCTTCGAACTAAATATTTTTTGGATGTAAAATTTTCTTCTATAATTTGTAGTTTTCAGCATACAAAATACAAAGAACAACGTTTTAAAGTATCGATATCAAAACAGTTTTTAACATAACTCACTATATCTTGGTGAAAAATGTTCCAAATGATTCGAAATTTTCATTAAGCATAATTGAAGACAGTGAGGTCATTTCCATGATTAAAAATATCAATTGTTTATTGCTATTGTACAAGAAATGTCCGCTCCCATGAAATTTTATTTTGCAACTTTGACGGCAAAAAGTGTGTCTTAAAGTTTAAGTTAGAGAAATTCCGATGACAAATTTGTTCATCTCGGATTGAAGAAGTTTTCAGGGAATTTTACTTCAATCGAAACGCAAATTTTGAATCTGAGATGTTTGCAACGAAAGCGCTCGACGCCTGACTTACTTCCTCTCTACTCTACCTCTCAAAGTTATAACGAAGGGCATTATGTTTACTATTCTGTTTACATTATTTTGAATATGAATATATGAATGCTTTATTTTTTATTTTTCGTGCATTTTTATATACTGACATTTTTTTAATTGTTTGCAGTCAAGGTTGGAAAATATAATTTTTTGCTTTTTATTCTTTATATGGACAACTACAAATCATAAAAAACATATTAGATTTAACAAATATATAGTTTTACGAACACTAAACGGCATATTTTTTATTTTTCATTTTGACCCATTTACTTTTTGCTAACGAAGTGTGTTTTATCATTACACATTAATTGCCGATGTTCGCGTACTCGATGTGTTTTAAAATCAGTCGGCTCAATTAACAACCTTAATAACCCCCATATACTAAATATCAGGAAAAAAGGATCTTTTTCAAATTTTTTTGTAATCGATTTTGTCTATTTGAATTTTGAAAATTTGACACGGGGTTCGTAGTCACTCGAAAGTAACCTGGAAAACCGAAATGTGGGTCATTCTTCTGAAAGGAGCCCAGAAATGTGTCGCTAAAGTTAATTCCCAGTTATTCGTAAACTATTATATATTAGCTAACTTTTTAGGTATACAAGATAAATTTAATTTGTGTTTTTCATTTATAAACAACCGCTGCGAGATTGTTGCCAGTTTTTTGACAAAAATCGCATTTTAATGAATACCTTCGTTGTAAATTGCGAAAACAGTACAAATAAATATTTGCAATGCATCAAATATAACTTTACGCTCTGTTATTAACAATTTGTATAACGTGAATTTCTTGTAAACATTTTTTTTGTATTCCATATAATTACTTAAAAATTGTCTTTCTTGCATCGTTCCATTATTTATAATATTCAATAAAATGCAGATTTGTGACGTTCGAAGCCTACGGGAAAACCGTAGTTACATAAAATATTTATTTATCCTTAATTTGTCAATTAATAATAAAAATATTAAAAAATATGTTACTGTAAACATATGCAAGACCTACACATTTTTTAAACAAATATTATTTAGAGTGAATGTATAATTACAAACAAAAATATGCCACGTAAATATCCATTTTGTAATCTACGAGTAGATTAACTCGAAATTTGTTACTCGGGGTTTTCGCTCGGATGGATTTCAAATCCGTTTTCAGCTTCTCGAAATTCAAAATGGCTGTTGCTATTTGGCGGAACGAAATGCCAAACTTTGCTTCTTTAATTTGATTTTTGTTACTCGGTGAATTTCGGAGTCGCTGATTACAAATCCATTTAAAGAATTTTTAAATTCAAAATGGCAGATCCAATATGGCGGAACAAAATCGAAAACTTTGCCTGACTTAATAGGAATATGATACTGGAGGATTTCAGGGTCAGTGATTACACATCCGTTATCAGACTTTCCAAATTAAAAATAGCGATTCCAATATAGATACTAGAAATTATTTTTTTTCTTTGCGACGTTGGCATCTTGTAATAATAAATTTCATGCGAACAAATGAAATGACATTGACATCAAATGTCTAAAAATTATCTCGTTGAACCTTGCCCGGACTCATTTTATGGTTGATCGGAAATCGGAAATACATGAAATTAATTCGACGGAGCGGTAATTATTTTTTACTTTCAGTTAAACCATTAATTTTGATCAATTTGCATTAGTTTGTGTGGCATTAGTTCGATTAAGCGAAATGAGATGTTATGAATTTAAAATTATTCAAAATTGAGTACATTATCATTTAGAAGAATTAAAACAAAAATTTGAGAAGAAAACTAAGAAAAAAATTACGACAAGAAAGCTTCCCTCGGACCAGACATACTCAGCACCTTCGAAGAAATAACCGAGATGGAATACAAGAAAATAAGTGATCAGTACAGTTTTTGTAATGTCGTAAATATGATCAGTTTTGTAAACCTTTATTAATCGTAAGAATTAGGTACACTTTGAATTTTCTTATTTTTTGCATAGCTGACGAAAAGCATTGAAATAATTTCGAATTTATGTCCGCAATACTGGATCCGCCATTTTCAATGTTGAAAATGTGGCAACGGATTCCCCAATAAAGACTTTAAAAATCATCGGCTATCGAGTGTCATGTCAATCGCTCAACGGTTTCAATTTCGTTTGGCTATATTAGATCCCTGGTAGAGATGGTCACGAGAATCTGCCCAGAATTATCCTAGATTTTGATGATCTGACTAGAAACCAGCTCTGTAATATGGGTAGAAATCCTACTAAAAATGACATGAATTCTGGCGTAAATCTACGGAGACGCGAGACATTGAGACAGCTAATATATTTTAACGTGAGTGCGACAAGCTCCTACAACTTATCGACCTGGGACCAATTCGAGAATCTCGAATACCTCTCGATCGAACTCCCAATATGGCGGCTGGCTCTCAGCTGATTTGCGCGCACACGCTGTCCCGATTGTTTACAAAGCTGCTGTAAAGATAAAATCTTCATTTCGAAAGAAAAATCGTTTACATTTACATCTGCTTTGTCGAATCGATTGATTCTTACCTATTATACAAATTTGGTATGATATTTTCAGTTTGCAATTATTGCTTTATGTCACATTAAATATATGTTATTGGTCTAGCGGTTTTCATCTAGAACTCGTGCATATTTATACCGAGATTCTACGGAACCGATATTCGGCGCCTTCGGCTCCTCGTCAGTGCAGTTCCCGCCCGTGTATAAAAGTATACTTTACACCCTAGTTAGGTAATGTACTATTTGTTACAAGAGTGCGTAAAGTGTCCCTAAAAATCGAAAAAACCACTTGGCGCACTACTTTACGCACGCTGTAACAAAAAATATTTTTTTATATTTTCAGTGAAATGGATGGTCTCAACAAATAAAAACTTTATCCACTTATAAAAGAAGTCGACTTGCTTATATGTCAACTAATCCTCATACTTTGCGGTAGCGTAACGGTTAAAGAGGCTGTTTTGTAATTCATAATCGGTTTTTAATCATATTAAGTGATCTCCGAGTGTCAAACGCAGTTATTTTTGTTGTTATTTATTTAATTGAGTATTATAAAAGTTTATTAATAGTATCGGGCAGCGAATCCTGTTAAACGGGTAACCTATCTCGGGTATTGAGACTTTGATTGTAATAACTGGACAAATAGGGGAGGGAATAACGTCATGAATTGATCATTTAGAATTGAAATAGGGAGCGTGCGGATGAATTTCGAATCAACAAGTCTGCGAATTACGCTCCAAGATTTGTGTTGACTCTTCAAATTAACAATATTTTGGTAATTTACGCAATAAAAAAATATTCATATTTATATATATTGTAAAATCATTTGAGTCAGATCCTTTTCTAAATATATAAGTAAAATTAATACTTGGCATAAAGTTAGAAGATACGCCCATGTGTAAACGTAACTACTACGTTTGAAATTGTGATGCAGTTTTGTTACTGATGACGTCAAGTGTAGAAGAAGCCACGAAGCTTAGTAAGATCACAAACGATACCACCGTCAAGCGTTGGACTATTATTATAAAGGCACATTAATGCATGATGTTCACGTAATCGCAAAACTTGCCTTGGATTATAGGTATTTAAATACACGTCGTTATGGGCACCTTATTTATGAATTTTATCGCGATGCCCTAATACCGCTAATGTCATTTCTGACCTATTCATTACACAGAAAAACGTAAATTAAACTTACGCTTAAAAAAAGGAGAAAGAATTCTCTGTTAGCAAGATAAAGAGAAGTGTATTAATTTTTTATGAATAATTACTAATACATTGATTTTTCTAAACTGATTAAATTAGTAGCAATTTTTGCTATCAAACTTCCTTGAACTAGATAATGCTTTAACATCTACAAGGACGTATTGAAATGCGTCGTGTGGCGAAATTTGGATATTAGGACATTTTTCTTTACAGTATTTAATGAAACGTTTGATTTCTATTAAAATAATGAAGATTTCCTGTTTACTTATTTCTAAATTTAAACGTAATTGTAATGATCCAATCTATATATTTATGGCTGTAATTAATTGTTCTGAATTTTATGCGTTTTGAAACTTGGAATGTAACTATTAATCAGTGTAATAATCATTAATACTGTGTACTAATGCTAAAGTGTGAGAAACGCGAATCATATTGGGGGTCCAGCCAACGGAATCGGCCTAAAGCCGCATAATCAAAGCGGGTTTTATTTCAGGATTATAAATTAATGCAAAAGTGTAAATATAAGAGATCGACTAGAATAAAAGCTACTGTCAACCTCAGCACAACATTTTTCTGCGCCCAAAAATGAACACCTGAATCCTTTGTTTCTTATATTTTTGACATGTATACTTTGATATCATCCAAAATCAAAGTAACAAGGAAGTGATTCGAAAAGTTCAAGCTTAACCGTTCATAGACGTTCTTTTCTGATCGATACAAAAAGAGTAGGGGGAGAGGTTGGGGGTGGTGAGTTAGCCTTTTAGCTAAGGGTCGAGGAGGAAAGTGAGTGGTTTTTATAGCCAGTAAAGGACAGGGAGGCTTCTAGATTCTTGGGTGCCCTACTCGAGTGGAATATCCCTAATACACGTCATCCAGTAACGGCTTCTTACGCTTATTCACTTCGTCCCTTTTCGCCTCTTTTAACATTACCACGGACACGATTGACTGACAATTTTCTGATTCCTCGAAAGATTTATATTTTCACTGGAATGCGCTCATTTCATTGGTACTCGTGTATAAAAAGGAATAAAAACAATTCTTAGAAAGTCTTCCTTGACTTAAGAATTAATGCAATAAAAGTTGGCAAATTCTGATTTATCCATTAAAAGAAAAGTTTTGTTGAGAAACTATGTATTCTATAGGTTTGAGGGTCGCTGATCATGAATCCAAAGTCCTAATTACAAGATTGAAAACAGCTGATCCACTATGGCCGATCAAACGTAGAAATAATGTGTTTCCCCTATCGAATTGGGCAAATCAACCATCCAAACTTTCAATATAAACGACAGCGCGATTCCGTGCGGGTCGCTGAAGACGAATTTGAAGCCAGAATTGCAAAATTCAAAATCGCGGACATCAATCATGCATGAATTGATTTTTGTGAAATTCTAATTTACAATGTAAGAGTTCACTTTTTGATGTCCGTCATATTGAATTTTTAAATTCTGCCTTCAAATTCGTATTCAGCGACCCCAAAAATGTATGGAAACGTAAACCTACTGTCGTTTATATCGACCGTTAGGAATGTTTCAGGAACTATCACGAAATTTACGGGTTAATGTCTACGTAAATTAATAAAAAACGCAAAAAGACGTAGATTTTTACATTCTACAAGAATTCGCTCGAAAGTAAGGGAAAAAAATATTTTTTGTTTTTTGAACCACCCTAATATACATCCTATTAGAAACATTTTTTACACGATTTTCAAACGCAAACCATATTTAAAATATTTGTATGTTTCAATTTAAATTAGAATATAAAAAATATTAAGATTTTGTTATTTATTCTCATTATCTGTAAATTATCTTTTTTAACAATAAAGGCAATAACAAACATTGCATAAATTATAAAACCTAACCTTCCATCATATACCCAGATAAAAGAGATAAGAAACTGGCATTTTACAAATGTATTCACTTCGATGCAGGGAACATGTTATCGATAATTTTTTTCTGCGTATACATAAGAAGCGATACATTGCAAAACCGCTTGAATATGGATGGCCTATGTAAACTCGTGACTCGGCTATCTTTCTTTTCACCCCCTTTAATCACCTTTTCATTTAATTTTCAGTCCGCTATTTCTCTTGTCAAACGCCACAAGAATTACGCACGTGATAAGAATACATTGAGATCAAATTAGCATATACTATTTACAACAAATATTAATTAATGGTATATTTTCTCGCTACATTCTTGTCACGATTTGAAATTTTTATGGAGAAAAATGTTTACGAGAACTCGACAGGTTTTGGGTGAAAATATCTTCTTATTGTAAGCATATATTACTTTTGAAAGATTCTAGCAAATTTCGCTATATTTTTCAGTACTAGTTCAGCCATACATTAATGTAAAAAGTTACTTTTATGTAACAATAATTAACATTTATGTAATAAATAATACACATAGATGGCTGTTACTTTCTGCGTTTGCTGGGTTGAGTTCGTGATAACATTAATCTGACTAAATTAGTTAATAACACTAAAGTAGCAGTATTATTATGTAATTCCTTAAGTTATCATTTTTTCCAATTAGATACTCGTATTGTGAGTATAGCCAGATATTATTGATAACCCATAAAACTCCAGGTAAAAAATACGTTTGTACCGGCCGGCGGACTTGTACTGACCGAGTTTTCGTGGACGATTCCTTGAGACCGACGAACTAATCCGCATAGCAGCGCGACGAGCACCTGGAACCTCCCATCATAGTGCCGATTCCCGTGCGTTTCCCACCTCTTACAGCATGCAATATGGATGGATACCGACAGTAATAATGAGAATTAGGGATAAAGGGAATAGAACTCAAATGAAGCGAGGCAAAAAGATTGGCAATGAGTTGGGGTGGGGGTACTTTGGGCATCAGAGTGCGGATTGGATAGTCTTGCAGCAGTCATCAGAAACAGGCAGAAAAGCTCATTGGGTACTAAAATCCGCGAGGAAACCAGACTGACACTGATGAAACCATCGCCTCTTATTTAGACACTCAATGATCTGATCATGAACTATTCGCTTTTTGAAGGAGCTGGAAGAATAGAATTGAGATGATAATCGAACAGGGTTATTAGTAATCTGTTTCTGAGTAAGGTATGGGCGATGACAAGAATTGCTTTGGCATAGAAACTGATGGGAGTCTGGTCGATACTAGTGTAGCTTCAGAATTGGAGCGCATAATTATAAATCACGGAATATAATGTTTTTAAACAAGAATTTTGTGTCGTCAAAGTTGATGATACTCATTAGTGTGGATAAGCAGTCAGGCTATAATAGGTATTTCTTTACGGGTACAGCAAAGAGGAAGATTTTAGAAGGCCCAGGCTCTTAAGTTTTGACCAATTACTTTTAGAGCCCTTAGTCACAATTAGTTGTGTGTGATAAAACCTCTCTCGTGCTAGTATCCACGCAATATTGTTAATTTTTTTAAAGAAAAAGTTCTGGGGTCCAATGTGCGGCGGTAGGTGACGGGGAGTTAAGTAATGGGAGGAAGCATATAGAAAGCAGCAGTTAGTCTGCTGGAGAGTATATTGTGGAATAGGTCAACAGATTGATGGGTACCAATTAGACTCTCAAACATACGCACCAGCTGGAACTATCAAGATCTTCCAGCCAGAAATCAACACTGAGTTGAAGATAATCGCTCCAACTGCTTGGAGGACTTTGTTTTAGTGTGATGTTGGGGTCATATTTAATACCAATTAATTGATGACCGTATATTAATGTTAATGTCACTTCAGCTGATTTTCGTATGTTATAGAGACTATACACAAAAAAAGTGATTAATCCTCCAATCGGCTGTGCTATTATGGAAAATAAAGATTAGTGGACAGTTTGCAAGTTAAATTCGGAGACAAATTGCTTTAAATACGTGGATTGTACTGGATTTCGATTTAGATTAATATTGAAGTCACCCATTATAATTATCTTACTGTTGTTGCAACGCATTGACTATATGGAGTTGGCGGACAACGGTTTCTTGAACGGACGGGAGAGTACTGAAAGCAAACCAGGGGTAAACATGACAAGATACCTCAACTATTAGATATTCATGAGAGTCATCCTGGTTAGTAGATTGTGCTTTGATATTGTTGTTGGACTTATTAGGGATGTACCTGGCAATTACTATACTCCGTGAGCCATTACGATCTTTTGAATTATATAATAATCTGCAATTTGGAAATGGTCATCGATTATTTTGAGTTCCTTAATGCCAGTTATTAAGTGTTTGTTTTCCTGCCACGATCGCTGTCTTACCGTAGAGGTCTGTTTTTGGTCTTCCATAGATGTAGTGGTATTCAAAATATCATTGAGGCTTTCTTATATTTTAGTGTCAAATATTTTTATTTCTTTTAATGTCATATTTTCTTAATGTAGTACTTCCACTTCTAACGACCTTTGATCTAGTTCCCGTTATTTTCGGCAAGGACTTAAGCATTCTGTTTTTTTTTTCAAAATAGATAAATCTTCGGTTCATTCAACACCATTTTATTAGTTACTTTCTGGGATGTCAAAGGGCTAATACTCAGGTAACAAATAATTGTAAATGCCAAAAATATCTACAGAAAGCAATGTTTCGTCTAGTTATTTTACAAAATAATATAAATGATATATAATTGCGACAAGGATATACATTTTTTAACAACTATAACTATAATATAATTAAATATATCACATATTTTATTTTTATCCTATTTGGCGATATCCGAGATGTGATTGGCATGGGCCAAAGCGGGTTTTCGACCATACTATTAATTTATTATTTTTAATAACAAACTTCTGACTTTTTTAAAACGTTATACATATTTTAAGTCTAATTTTTCCCGTGGATTAGATTGGCGCAGTCAGATGTCATATAAATGTTTTGTTGAAATTGTTTATGCCAAAATGTTATAAACTATTATTTTTTATAACAAAGAAAAAATACGGGTATTTTATTTTGTGCAGGTATCTTATTGACGATAGTTAGTTTTGCGTTACCTGAGTTGGGTTAGGCACGGAGCATAACGGGTTATGTAGAAGAAACCATTTTTTGTAATTTAATGCAAATGCAATCCTAGCGTAGTGGTTAAGACGCCGACCACGAGTTTTTCTTATTTATTTGCCACCGTTAAAAAATGCAATTGTAGGACGTGATATATAAAAATATACTTAAAATGTAAATAATATAAAAATAAATTTAGAGACATAACAATTAATATAATGATTCAAATAACACTTTATTAAATTTAGTATACATGTGGATTAATAGTAATCAAGGCCTGGTCGGGGCCAAATATCAGGATGTCTGATCCGACTTGGGCCCTCTGCAGAATCGTTACGGTATTGATCAGGCCATGATGTTATAGCATGATAAAGGGCTGAAATGTATCTAGGAAGCATGAACAGGACCTGATCAGAGCCGTATCAAAATTTGCACTCTGGTTGCTTATAATGATTTGGACGGCGATTATTATGGATAGAAAGGAGATTATACAATAATCATAAAAATTGTGATATTACTTATATTGTAAAACCTCATATATTTTCATTTTAGGTATTGTCCATCCAAAAGTACAGGTCATACAAGTTAATTTTTTAGACAAAAGATAATCCGTCTAACTTCTTCGAAATTAATATTTTCAGTCATAAGTAAGAATTCATTAGGAGCTCGTTTTCGGTGCTATTATAAGAAGACGATTTCAATGGGTCTTTTTGTAGATAGCTTTGGACAGAGCTCTGGAAGACCTCTTTAAGTTGCATAATTACACATATAATATTTTGTCGATAAAAGCTTCATAAATGAAAGAAATATGCTTTGTTGATATGAAAATGCATTTTAATTTTGAAATATGTACAACCTGATAAAAAAGAGATTTTATATACATGCGTGGAAAAAATGAACCGGCTGCCCGTATATTTAATGTCACGCGGGCAAACGCCAAAATTCGCTTCGGTTCGGTTTAGGTGTTGTGTAAACCGACACTTCTGGTGTGCTTTCTCTCCTCCCTTCGAATTCTTTTACCGTCTGCTCGGTTCGTTCGTTACACAGTCTTGCACTCAACATAAGTTCAAGCTATTTCGCGCATACCTTTGCATCTGTTCATCATACTGTGTTTCATTTAAAGATGCAGCTTACATTTCGAGAATTTTACTCATCGTATACATTATATCAATACATCTTTTAATTTTCTTAGAAATTCGTTGAAAAATTATGTAGACGTTGTAAAAAATCTGAGTTTATAAGTAAATAATTACAGTAAAGAATTTAATATGTAACAATAATAAACAGAACCAGTTACGTAATTTTTTTCAGACAAATTTAGAAATAATAACAAATATTTTATTCCTTATTCTACAGGCTTATAAGTTTCGCCGAAATAGAAACGTACACGCGTCCAGTTATTGCCTTTTCTTCGAATTTTTTTATGCTTGGAAATATACGATAAAGAAAAAAAAATTTTGACCCCGACGAAGATTTGAACCTGGGACCGTCCGTCAGCAAGTTCTGACACGCTCGTACAGCGCGTCGTTCGTTTCTTAACCTTTATCTACATTCTTTTCTTTAATTTTCACCACTATTTTGAGCATTGCCTTTAACGTATTAGATTGTAACTGCAAAACTTACCTGTTTTGTTCAATAATTGTTAAGGTGCAGATCGATAAGAGTCACTCGAAAAACAGTGAATTTCGTCGAGTATTTCTGTAATTTTCAGCAACCCAAAAATTTCGGTAATATTTCCAACGTAATTATTTTCCATCTATTTTAAAGTAATGTCTCTGATTTTCCTCGAATGTTGGAAATTTGGATGCAATTTTCTGTTTCGGACCTCTTTAAAATCCCGTTATCATCATTTTTTAATACAAAAATATCGATTTTTGTTTCGAGTTTCTTGGCAAGAATAGTATTTTTTGCGAGTAAAAATTTCTTCTCGTGTCGGATTGTGTTTAAAAAATTAAATTGTTGTTTCAGAATTGCGTTTCCAAGGTGTAATTTTATATGGCCAAAGTACGTGATATCGGCGGCTGTGAATGTTATTTGCGTTTATATTTAACGAGGCATAATGTTGAAAGTATCTATAATATTATATATAACATTGTCAATAATATTGCACGTTAGATATGAACAATCTTAAAATTAAACTTTCAAGGATCGAGGGTTCTACTAATTCGCTACATTTGAGTTTATCACACTCGTCACAGTAAAATTTTATATCACTTTCATCAATAAATTGTCAGGATGCACTGAATTTTTAGGTTATAAATCTATTATTGATAGGTTATAATTTGTATGTATTCGTAATCATAGAGAACGTTCGGAAATTGAAAGAAAACAAAACCAAAAAATCACTAAAACTATATGTAACTATTTTAATGTTATAAACCATCATGTAATTACAACCATTATATAAATGATGATAATTACTGTTATACTCGCATTCTCCATATTTTAGAGCATTAAACCGTCAAAGCAACTTACAACTTGTAAACACCACCTTAAAGCCAACATTTTGGTTTTTGAAAAAATCAGACGAGAGCAGAAAGGTATGATAAAAAAATACGTTTTTAGTAACTTTGGCCAGTATAGTTATTGTGAAGAAACGTCGAAAAATGTATTTTTTTTGTAAAAAAGATGGAAACTTTTGTCTTTAAAATCGATGGCTGAATCTGCCTTAAAGGCTCTGAAGGGTCCAAAACAATCGGTCTTGACTGATTTCAATTTTTTTGAAAGTTCGTACAAATTTCGGCTAAAGAGAACTAAATGATACCTAAATATATCACAACTTTACACGTTTACGATTTAAGACGTCTTGCAAGATATCCGACATAGAAGGCGTAGTGTGACAATCGAAATTCACGCGATTGCATGCCACATATGAGATGATCTGCGATAATCATCGATGTTTCACTGCCTTTAACCCAGAAATCAAGACTCCTACGAAATCCATAAAAATAAATATTCTCTTAAACTGGTGCAGGAAAGAAATTCCGTTGAAAAGTTAGTATTCCTTTGGAAAAAAATGTTTTAATGAAATGATGCTATACAGCAGCATATGTAACCGCAGCATTGATTTTACAGATATTTATCTCGCATCTGCTTCGACGAATATCGCGATGCACCCAGACCGCACAGAGTGGACATCAAAGAAACACACTATTACAACTTACATACGGGTATCGTAAAATTTCAATGAATCTCTACATTCGTATAGACAAAATTTACAAAAAATCTCTTTGAAGGACGTTCGAAGATAATTTTGGTTACTACCAATAACACGAGCGGAAAATTATTCAGGCTGGAATCAAGTCCTGATCATGAAGCCTGAGAACAAAATCAGGTTTTGACTATCCCCTTATTAGACCCTGACATATCGTGTAACGCTTTTTCTGTTAAGGCCCTGATCAGGAAAAAGTACAGGACCTGATCAGACCTTAGAATGCCCAATATTTTGCATTCTTTTCAAATTTCATGGTGAAAATATTTACAATGGTCTTATTATTAACCAACAGATTAATTTTTAATGATTTATTACTATCTGACAAGTAAAAAGACTGCAAAATAAAAAAAATATTCCATCCATATCACATTCACATGCTTCGAAAATTAGAGGAGGCCGATTATCCTCGACGTTTAGTTTTTTGCAATTGAGTGCAAGGACTGGTGAAAGCATTTATTAAAATAGTACTGTTCAGCGATGAAACCACCTTCACCAATAGATGATGTTAGTAGGCATATTATGCATTATTATACAGATTCTAATCCCACTGTGACAATTACACTGTGGGACCAAATTTCTTTGAGGAACATTTAAATGGTAATAACTATGGATACAACTGCCGGTACACGTGCTTGATGGTTTACAAAAACATTTTTATAGATAAATATAAGTGCTACTTTTTTTGGAAGCATTATTTATTTATCATTACGTAGATTTGCTGTTTTTAAAATAAGTGCAAGAATCTAATAAAAGTCATGTCTTTTTCATCGTTTTTGCAAAATTGAAGTTTATTGTTAGATTTATCCCTCTTTTATGGGGTTACCTTTAGTAAAACGAACAAAATACATGCAACGATGAAAACAGTTTTAGTACGATTCAATATTTGACAATATTTAGCGACTTTGAATATTTTATCATCTGAAGGTTACTATAGCATATTATAAACTATCATGTCGGACATAAAATATCCCATTCTTCCTAAATCCACAATAGAAAATAGGGATTTACATTAAAAAAACAACCATGACCTTGGAATTACCTCGAAGGTCGTGGATCAGGAATGGTCATTGTCATACTCAAACGTCAACTATCAACTCTTTCCAAATCTACAATAAAAAATGGGATTCCCGTTAAGAAAACAACTTTGACCTTGAAAAACTCTTGAGGGTCGTTGTCCCGGACATGGACAAGGTTGTACCTGAACGTAAGATTTCCTGCTCTTTCCAAATCTGCAATAAAAAATTGGGGTTCCCATTTAAAAAAATTGAATTTTACCTTGATATGACCTCTAAAGGTTGCCGTTAAATTGCCCAGAAAAAATCTTGAAACTTTTGTCTGAAACATTTTTTTGTACAACGCGTTATTTTCAAGATATTTGGGCTGGACACTTAAAATGGGACACCCTGTATACGAATCGTAAACATATCCATCACATGCAATGTGTAAAATATGCTGTGTCGAAACGTTCCTACAAGTAGGCTAAAATATACAAAATAGAAATACATTTCCTTAACAGGAATGAAGTAGATGCGCGATCACGCCTAGTGGCGACTGAACGAATTACATAAAATTTAGAAGTTAAAAAATTTTAACGTCATTATCAGGCTCTGAGCAGACCCCGTGATGCGCCCCTGATTTGAAATTTCTAAAGTAGTTAGCGATTCCCGAAAATTTAAAATAAGATAAGTCTTGGTTTGGTCTTGATATAGAAATTCTCAGGCTTCCCTATATCAGTTATACTTTATTTTAACATAATCAGGGTTAAATCAGGATATATTCAGGCGAACCTGATCAGGATAATTTACTGGAACCTGATCATGTCCTGATCTGGCTACATTCAGGAGTACCTGATCAAGACCGCCTTACTGGAGCCTGGTCAGGCCCTGGTACATATTTAGGCTGCCTGAATAAATTTCCGCTCGGGTAGGTGCTGGCATTTCTTTATGAAGATTAGATACGAAAAACTTAAAAAAAATATTAAAACCGAATATTGCATAATAATCATGCTATTTAATACAAGACTAAAATTTTGTAGAAAATTACATGTATATCCTTTAAAGCACGAAACCATCCATCTGCGAAAACATGAAATAAACTGCCGAGCGTTTCTCGTGGAAAAGCATAAAACCGTGTCGTTTGCTCTTTTGCGATTTGAAGAGAATATAATCGCTTGCTTCAAGTCTGGAATCAGGAACGTAAGCATCTGATGGAATTAATTTTGCGATCTGTACTTACACCGGAACACGAAACGCGAGCACGCCAAGTTCGTGCTCGAGGGCGACGCATACACACACGCCAAGTCAGGTGCAACGATGTGTGCGTATGCGTTAAATGCTGAGTGGGTTGGGCAACTAAAAGCCGAGCGTGGGTCGAGTGCATGAGGATATTATAGAGCAAGCATTCGTGTGGAAAAACGCAACTAAACGCGAGTAATTGGAGATCTCGCGACTGCAGAGGGTGGGAAGATGGGGAGGGGGTCGTCGGCGGGTGAGGGGTAGGTCCTTCTGCCGGCTCTCAATTCGCTTACCAACGCCCCGGTTCGACAGTTTTCACGTCGACAAGGGCGATCTTTTCCACAGATTTTTTATCGGGCTATCCACTAATACACCGACACCATTTCCTCGCTTCGCCTCATTAAACGCTCATATACATGCAATTGACCACGATCATTAAGATCATCCCCAACTTTGACGTACACTGAAAAAAACAAATTTAGCGGTTTCGATAAAATTTTACTTGATTTAAGTAAACGGTTTCTTGGGATAGTCGCAACAAAATATTTATTATATAGAATATTAGTCATTTACCTAAGACAGTAGAGTCCCAGTATATTTACCCTATTCTGTCGCTGGTCTCTTTTCTCCCACTTTGCGGGCTGGGTCCTAAGGAAGGGCCCGCTGTGACGTCACGAACGTAACGCGAATGAGGGGAGTAAGAAGGCGAGGAACCGAACGGGTAAATATACCGGGACTCTACTGTAGTCCATAACATACTATACCTGTACAGTAGAACTCACGATAGCGGACGGAGTCGGTTTCGGGCCGAACACGATAGCAGACCAAAGAAGGAGAAGAGGCAATTCCCCTTCCACAGAACATTTCGTCGCCTGCTACTACGCGTCGCGCATGCGCACCAATGCGCTCAAATGTAAATCGTAACGTGCACTGAAAACATCCTCGTTTCTGAGCAATCCCAAAGCAATGGGTGGGGGTACCGCTTCCACTCTCTTTATCTTCTATCATGATACATTTTCGTCTGGTATCATGATTCGTCCGCTATCGTGATGTTCGCTGTCGTGAGTTCTACTGTATTGTAGTTTTTTAATGCGGGTAAGTTGTTCATTAAGGTATGCAGTCTACCGACAACTTGTCATGGGCATCGCGGCCCTGAATAACATTATTCCCATATATAACATAATACCCAAAATAAAGCATATTCCAATACATTATCAACCATATGTAGGGGAAGTAGGGGCAAAGTGAAATGGTTTTGGGAAAACTAGTATACAAAAAATATAGGGCATAAGAATGGTTAGGTGTGGTTTAGAAACCCTTATTTAGGTCGACAACTAACCTATTATGAAACTCGTTTAAAAAAACTATTTCTTTAATACTCCAAATTTCAATTTTATGTGCACTTTTTTTTCTAGAAATCTAAAAATCCAGGGGCAAAGTGGGATGGGTTATTAAAATTACTTCTGGAAAGGTTTGACAGAGAGAGAGAGAGAGAGAGAGAATTCTTACTTATCTCTGTGAACCTAAATCAAAACGGAACATATCCCATTTTGCCCCAAAATAGAATTTTTTTAAACACGTCGTAAAGATCATCCTCAACCCCAAATGAAAACAATAAAATACCAAAATAGAGTGTAAAAAAAGACTATTAAGCATACAATTTAAATTTTAATTACGCTTAATTTATTGATACTTACTACACTGAGAAAAGTGTATTTTATCAGTTGCAATCCCGTGTCTTTTAAAACGATTTCTTATACCCCATAAAATAAATATTGTAATTACTGAAATCCCATATGTTATCCATAAGAATCTTCGTCTTTTAGCATTTACTTATTATCGAGTAAAAGATATTCTATTAAATTCTCATGTTTCAAAAGAATATTTTATTATGTCTAAAAGAATACCTATTTTAGCATTTCAAAAATACTATAGGTTATATAATATTTTATAATATTAAAGAATATTATGTAATATGTAAAGTTTCGGGAATCAATACAAACTTTTATGTACAAAAAATTCACTGTTACAATGTCTCCTTTTGATACAAATCATCGTAATTTTCGAAAATCACGTTACTCTTCATTACCAGCATAATTTATTAAACATAAAGTGTAAATTAAAAATTGTAGGTTAATTCAATTTTAAGTTCTGAAAATGAATGTAATACCGTATCTACCGAAATAATTTTAATAGTTTTACAACAATTATGAAAAGTTATCAGATGTTGACTGATGTTATGAATGAGGTGTTTACAGGTTAGAAACAGGTTATTTTTGTTCTTTTATTATTTTAATGGGCGAAATTGCCTTTTTACAAAAATATTTTTCCACAATATTATTCTCAAGTTTTGTTAGATCTGCAGATCGTCTTCCTTGATGAAAGCCATACCTTACATTTGTAAAGCATGCAGACAACTATATATTAAAGTACAGTAGCGGTCATGAGTCGATTTCCGCCGGACAAACAATATTTTCGAATCGTAAACAAACAATGCGTTCGTTTTGCCAACTGCGAGCTGCTGCTTGAAAACGAAATCGAAAAAATGTCACCGGACGGGAATCGAACTCACGACCTACGAGTTCGTAGTCCAGTACGTTACCGCATGAGCTACGAAGCCGATACATACGATAAAATTTTTTCTAAACTGGTTCATTAACTGAATTATCGCAGGTAATCATTTTTCTTATATCCAAGAATTACCGCGTTTATACTGGTAAAAATATGTGTCCTTTAACTGTTAAAATATATATTTATACCGATTGAAAATATGTCTAAAGGACCCCGCACAGACCTTATGGAAATTAGCTTTCGGTGGATTCTCTTCAAACTGTAGGAAAATGTTCTTACCAAGCTGATCAAAAGTTCTCATGGCCATAACTTCCGTTAAAGCAGGATTGTAAAGGTCGGTAATTTGCGATGACGCGAATAATTTCTTACACCATACAAATTAAACATATTTCCTCACCAGCGATTAAAATAGTATTGAAAAATGGTATTCCGAGGTATTTGGGGTCTCTGATTACGAATCTAAGTTCAAAGTTTGAAAGTTCGAAATGGCGGAACTGACACGGGGGACCAAAAATAAGAAAAATTATTTATTTAATGGAGAAGGTTGACCGATCGTTTTCCGGAACGTTTTCGGCAATAAGAGAGTACACGCTCTTTCGTCCCATGTAGAATATACGCTTTTTTCCCGACTTAACTAGAATTATCAAATTCGCGAGCTTGCATCGGTCGTAAGGTGGTCATTTGTAAAATAAATCTAACATTTGTAAAAATCGTTGGTTTACACGTGACTAAAGAGCTGAAGTTGTAATGTGTATTACGGAAAATCACTTAATAGCGTATGAGGAGATTTTATATTTAGTAACCACCTAATTTTACTATCGGCATTATCGTAATCCAGTGTGCGCCACGTGGAGGTTGCTCGATCGGACTTTGCACATCAATGTGGCCCTCAAAAAATAAAGAAACAAACACATTAAAATAACCAAACTTTTTGAAAATAATAGCAGTAGAAGATAATGTTTTTGATAATATATCAGATTGTCATCTCTTCTGATATATTCAATCACGTGTTTTACTGTTTTGTACCTTCTATGGCTTTTATACGATAAAAACTTATCCTTAGCTGAAAAATATTTAGTTCATTTGCATTTTTCTGTTTTAAACAATTTTTTCAAAACTATCATAAAAGTCGCTTGTTTTCAACGGCCTACTTTGAATAGTTAAGAAACTGTTATATAGTTTTCTTCTCTCCAATTGGCTAATTACTTTCTGAAATCATTATTCCCGAAATGTCAAGTCCTAAATCTGGTCGGTTTTAATTTAAGGCGATTTTTGTAAAAGAAATATTGAAATCAGATTGTGATACAGGATTGAATGATGAAAATGTACCTAGAAAGAATGAATAATTTGAAGAGTTTCTACACAATATCAAGGATAAGATCATTTTCAAAAAGAACAATTGTATAAAACAGAATCGTCATGAATTTTCACATTTACTTATTTCCACGATCATCTTATGACGATGCAAGCTAGCGAATTTGATCATTCTAATTAAGTCAGGAAAAAATAGCGTAATCCACATGGGACGAAAGAGGTGTACTCTCTTAGTCCCGAAAACGTTTGGTCAACCTTTTTCTTTAAATAAATAATTTTTCTTATTTTTGGCCCCCGTGTCGGTTCCGCCATTTTGAATTTTAACATTTTGAGCTCAGATTCGTAATCAGACTCCGAACACCTCCATACCATTTTTCAATACTATTTTAATCACTGGTGAGGAAATATGTCTAATTTGAATGCTGGAAGAAATGATTCGTTTCATCGCAAATTCCCGACCTTTAAGGGCCCGTAGAGCCAAAGTCTTGCTTTAACGGAAGTTATGGTCAGGAGAACTTTTGATCAGCTTGGTATGAACAACATTTTCCCGCCTTTTGAAGAAAATCCACCGAAAGCCAATTTCCATAAGGTCTGTGCGGGGTCCTTTACAAATTGACTTCGACCTCCTAGGTCATGTTCGAGCGGTTGGTAAATACTGAATGGAAACTGAAATATGTTTAAAAATTTATATTACAGTAACTCATTTGTAAATAAACAATGCAAACAAACACATAGGAAGTGTTCTAATACAGCGAAACGTCAAAATCCCACTTTGCCCCTACTTCCCCTATATTCATTCGCCGCTTATTGCGAGCAACGCGGACTAAGCCCTTCATTATACACGCATATATTACGTATAAGGAGCATTTATCTATATGGAGTTAACCTGTCTTCACCGCTTGCGAAAATGTTTGTGTATGCTAAATGCAATGCATACAGCGAAACTCTTGACGCACCACCACTCGGTGGGCGTTCGAAACTGCTAGGACTCCTGTCCCTCAAAGACAATTCGAAATAACCGTGTAAACAAAAGAACTTAAGGCACGGAATCAATTTTACATTCCAATTCTCCGTAATCCGGGCATTTTGTATATACTGATACATTATTTAGAGGGAAAAAATTAAGTATAAGACGTGTTTGTGTTAATAATTGTGAACAGTAGGTATATTTTCGAAAAATATTGCTTTTCGTCCTAACGGGCGGAAAATGGCATTTTACGCCCTCGAAAATTACATGGTTAAGATAGGAATTCCTTACCGACCAGCCCACATATCGGAGACATAAAATCCAATTTTATGCCCGCTAGGGCGAAAAAAAATGTTATTTTACGCCCTTAATACGAAAAGTACTATTTCAGAGTAATAAGTATTTATTGACAGGTTTGAAGTACACTCACGTCCAATTTATAAGAAGACGTAGGTATACGTTATACTAGCATCATATTGGTCCTTATTTTCGATTTCGTTTACAATTTTACTGCTGCCCGTTCATTCCGAGAAAGACTTTTAGTTTCGCACAAATATTTCGCGCCGTAGGCACATTTCTTTTAAAATTTGCTATATGTATTATTAAACATAACAACCAAAACCCCTCCTCACAACGACTACTTCTTCACGTCGGTGAATTTTTGACTGTGATTATTGAGGAGCTGGAAAGCCTATGAGCGCGCGGCCTGGCTCAATGTGAGCAGAAAAAGTACGAAATTTTGAGCATTTAACAAATAATTATTTAAAAAATATCACCTAGTAGATAATCGAATTTGCCACAAATTTTGTCCTTGACACTTTTTTCGACGACTTTTAGTTATGGAGTTAAAAATTAAATACCGTAAAATTTGAAGCATCAAATTCAATTACATTTTAAAACATAAATCATCATATCTTTGATAATTATCGATAGAATGGTTTGAAATTTGGTAAACTTGAACTTCATTGTCAAGCGAAGCCTACAGAATCATAAAAGTTTTAAAAAATAGTCGTTGTTTAATTAATTTTGTTTATGTATAATCGTCGGTCGGAAAATGTACATTCATCAGTTCACGGGCAAAAAGTCGCTAGGGAAGTTTAGAGTTGGACAAACTTCGAGTGAGACATTTGTTCTCGAGTATTTAAGGAAGTTTTCTGGAAAATTTCAAACTGATTGGTTGTAAATCGGCTAAAATATCGCATGATTAGTAAAGCGCAGAGCGCCGTCAACGACTTTTCCGTTCAATCAAAATTGCATGGCCTTCGTCTTTAGCTCTTCTACTTCCTCAGATTTAATTTTTGATGTGTTTTTGTTTTTATATTAATACCTGTTTACTAAGAAAACCTCAATAATGATATATTATAGAAATTTAGCTTTAAAAATGTTATATGTAAAAATGGGAAACCATAAAAACACTTATGTTTCAAACAAGTTTACTATTAAAGTAGAAAATATTGAAGATAAATATAGATATTTGAAAAACATTAAAATTTTATCAACACTTGATTATAACGTCCTCACAATGGCCTCTTTAGTGAAAACTTCTTTGTTAACTCAATAAATATGAGTTTTTTTCCTAAATATGAAGAATAACAAGTTTTTAGAATTTATGGTGTGTGAATATCCTAGAATTTTTTCAAATTATTTTTGAAAATTTGGGATAATTATTATTTAATTTTTTGTTTAAATTAATGAAGTATGCGAAAAGTTCATAAAATATGCTGGTATAGTCTTTGATGAATTCCGAGCATTTTTGATCTAAGACAGTTTTTCCCATTTTCTTTTCTTGACATCTATCAACTTCGGGAAAAAATTGCAAACACCAAAATATTAGAATTCGTCAAAGAATATTTTAGCATTTTTTCAGATTAAAATGTACAATAAAAAATGCGAAAAATAAAAATTTGTTTAAGAAGGTTCACTTGTCATATGAATTGTGGTGTTCATTAAGTGGCATACGACAAAAGTTACCAAATTGCACATTTTTTACGTTGGTGGAAGAAATTCTTTGCTTGAAATTGCTTACACGGGTCGCTAAATCAGAATCTAAACTAGTTTTTTTAAAAATTCGTCAATATATACGTTGATGGCTACAAATAAACGATTCCATTATCTTTAAATTTTCCTCCAATATAAATACAATAATTGCTTTTGATCTCGATCCTTTGTCAATATTCCACACATTTACTAACTGTAGAATCTGCATTCGTTGAACTGTGACTTGCTTCAAAATTGTGACTATTTTAATGTAAGTTTACTAAAAAGCATGCATTTATCGGAATAATTTGTCAGTTTTTTTGTAGGTTGTCGGACATGTCTTGAATGAGGTTAATATTGATCTATAATAACAAGAAACTCTCATTATGATTGAGGTTAGATCTTAAGATGATTAATCGGTTGGGATGATATCTTGATGGTAAATGTCGGATGAGGTTATTTCGTTGCTATTAGGATTATTATCAGAATAATTATGATAGTAACAATTTTTGTTATTTACTTTTTTAAAATTCTTAGTTTTACCAGGATGTATTCCTCACAAAGGATCAAAATAACAGATCTAATCTAACAAAAGTCTGACATGAAGCTTTAAAAATTGTGGTAAGTTCGGAGCACTTCGAGGAAAAACTTGTTATATAATTTCTTGACTCAGAAGTATGCAAGCATGTAAATCTTTTGCTTTCAGTTTAATTTTTTTTTAATACTTATGTATGATAATGTTAGCAACGACAGGCATGGAGTATAGAATTTTTAAATTCATTTATCAATTTTTAAAGCAATTACTAAACAATCGGGTGAGTACAAGTATCACTTTTAATTCTTGTTTCGAGGTTAGGCTAGAACAAAGGATCCGGCAGGGGGGGGGGGTCGTTGGATAGAGCCTATGTAATTACATGAATGTAAAATAAGTAGACTACATAAGCATCAGCATTCTTGAAGCTGCAGGGAGAAATGTCACGACAATTTTTTGTTAACGTACAATTTTGTGATATTTTTACATCTAGAAAGATTTATTGTCGACTCTTGTAATTCATGCATTTTTTTTTGAGAGACACATAATCGAGCTGTTGACGGACTTTAGATTTGAAAAATAACACCACTCGATTATTCGAAGAATTTTTTTGAAAGGACAATGAAGCTCATTCCAGCAATAGTCAAAATATCGAGTTACTGTCGGACGCGCTTTCAAAACAAAATTGAAATTTTACGATGAGACGTTTAAGCCAGGGATCATTAGGATCGGCAGAGTTGTATGAAGGGATCGGAGCTCGTAAAAATGAATCGGTCTTCGCCCATTCCTTCGACTGTGCTGTAGAGCTGCTTGAAGGGTATACTGTTAGCGATATACCTAGAAATCCGAAAACTTAATATCGGCGAAGTGAACCCATGTTCTGCACCATTACACAGTTGTGATTGGACCGCCGATCATGAAATCTTATTTTGAAATATGTGCGTCACGTGAAATCAATTACTCTTCTTCGGATCTCATATTTTTAAAGATGTGCATAGCAAAAATATTGTACATCTTCTCTTTAAAAGAATTAATTTAAGAATATTACACGTAAAATATTGAATTAAACAAAAATGGAATCCGAACTAAGCTCGATTCTATACTGTTTGGATTGAATTTCGAAATGGTGTAGGGATCAATGAAATGTATTTTTGAAACTCATGACTGTGTTCTAAAAAAAATACGAACTTCTAGTTTCTATAGAATACAATTGCTTCTAGTAGTATTGAAACCATTGTTTTTATTTGGAATTTGTCGTGGAATCGTGTACACTGAGAGAAATTATTTACTAATAGTTAATGTAAGCTAATTTCAAGGCTCTTACAATAACTGTAAAGTTATAACAGTAACTGTTAAGTCAAAACCGACAGGTAACTTTGATATGAAAATACCAGCACTTTCCTGCAATGTGATTATATATTAACTTGTATATTTTAACATTCAATGAGCCTTCGTTAACTGTTAATAAATGTTACATCAAATTCTGTCGTTTGAACTGTGCAAGTACAATGCGTCGAAAAATTCGCAGAAAATCTGAATAACTGCGCGTGTGTATGTTTGTTTATCTCTGTTTCGGTGAAACCTTAAGCACATAAATACACTACATTTCACGTAATAATCCCAACATTCATATTTAAAATTCTTATATTAACTATTAACATAACAAATTTAACCGAATCTCAGATTACGATAACTTCAGGATAAAGCACCTTACCGTAAGATCAAAATCTGAATTGTGTTAGATTTACTATGAAGCTATTACATTAACTGTAAACAAACTTTTATGTCAGTCTATCCTATATCTCGAAACAAAATTGTTTTAACACTGTAAAAGTTTAAATTATTCATATAAAGCTAACATTTCTTTAGTGCAAACAACGCATTTTCTATCTTAAGAAATATCTATTAAATGCAACCAAACATTTCTTAATAGTCAAGAAAACGTTTGTATACTATACGTTTGTAGCTACAAAGTAATGATTTCTTAATAGTTACAGAATATAATGGTGGGAGTCGCAACGCATCGTAACATAACCTCATATGACAACACGGATGTTTTGTTTAGGGTTTTAAGAACGATTGAATGCCATTGCAGTTCGGTGGTTGTTACCGTGAAAATAAATAAATTAAATATATTATTTATACGTCGTCTTAAATAGGCGCGTTTTATGAACAAATACATCGTATAAGACACACGTCCCATGTCTTATTTGTGAATTTGCGCAGCAGCCAGTTCAAAGTATACATTTCTTAACTATTAACAAATGGTCAATTCTGATGTAAGAAATAAAATGCTAATATTAAATGAATCGCCTTTAATATTACAAAAAGCGATTTTAACTTTTCAATTGAATGATATTTTTTTACAACAAACAATCCTTTTTCTCAGTACAGAAAATAATGTACCCGAGATAAAATGAGTACTAAAAATATGTCGATGAATTCCAGAGTAGCCGCCAACTTCTATTATCATATTCATAAGCATGCAGAAAAACTACTGTTGTATTTTTTTTCGAAATTTTCTGATAATGTAACTGAAAGTTAAATTCAGTAACAGTTTAGTAATTCTCTGTCATAATGACAAGTTCCATAAACTACAAACTACTAATGAAACATCTTTAAAATACCGAATAATAGATAAACCGTATAATAGAATCGAATAATCTTAACTAGACTGAGATGTCAAACTAATATGTATTATGATTCATCATCTCTACTTCATACTTACTTAAAAATT
This sequence comes from Trichopria drosophilae, assembly GCA_030407085.1. Classification (NCBI taxonomy): domain Eukaryota; kingdom Metazoa; phylum Arthropoda; class Insecta; order Hymenoptera; family Diapriidae; genus Trichopria; species Trichopria drosophilae. The sequence continues at coordinate 107,549,069 of CM059585.1, read as the reverse complement.
GGAGATTATTGTAGAATATTAACTATTTCGTTAATATATTTAGTCAAACGTGCAACCAACACATGGGTAATTTCATAATCTACGTGTGATATCGAGTTTGGTGGCCCCAATGGAACATCAATTCAGAATGAAAGACGCGTGCCTGCAGATATTATATAACCTCTGCTCTTTGTGTACCCTTTTGGCGGTACCGCGTTCAAATACGTTTATCGTCCCCGGTACAAGGGTGATCTAGACTGCCATTCCGTCGGCTTTTCGTTGAGGTTACGTGCGGGGGATGTTTCCCTCGTTCTGGAGGTCTCTATACGTCCACCCTCTACATCGAACATCTCGTCCGAAGCGTATTACGGTAGACCTTCGCAACCATTCACTGATTCAAATTAATCACAGCCACGAATCGACCTAAAATCATTCTCTTCCGCCGCTCCTACCTTCCTTCCTTCCTTCCTGAATTCCCTCGACAGCCTCTTCTATGCAATCTGAGATTTGCCTTTCATCAACTTGTAATCCATTTGTGGAAGGCAAGTAAATGACGTTGTACATTGAACAAGGCATTCAGTTTACGTAACTTTAACTAAATAACGTCAAATTGGGCTGAAAAATCCAGAACATTTTTGGCATAACATTCTTGTAGAATACTTTTGCCACCAAATATAAAGTCTGTCTTTTGTTTATTACAGTTAGGCAATTTGAGTACTTATGTATATTACATGTAATTAGAACGAAAAGTTTTCAATTTAATCTTTTTTCTTAAATGTTCATTACATTTTTTTCGCAGGACCACACGAAGCTGGCACTGACCGATAATTCGTGGTCTCTTTCTCGAGGCCGTCGAACTAAACAGCACGTCTGCGCGACGAGCACGTTGTGCCTCCCACCATAGATTCTCGGTCATTTCTCCCCTCTTTAGATGTTCCCTTGGTTGTTCTCATCTATGCGTTATAAATGATTTATGATATGAGAAATGGGCGAGAATAAGGAGATAGTTTAGGGAAGTAAGGATTATATTAGTAGAGAGTGGGGGCACACGGTGCTAGAAGCACCATCATGCAGTAACACATTGTTTGCACCCCAGCACTGGTAGTACCAGTCACGTGGTTGGGTCATAACCCGTGATTTTCAATGATATTTGAAGGTCACACCTAGTTTCATCAGCATATCTTCGGGTGGGAGTCACAAGGTCCTATATTTCTGCAGCACCTAGTTGTAACATCAACTTCTTAATGGTGCAGATGATTATTATTATTACTAACATGATAGCACCTTGTAAGGTTGTGACTTTTTGTATTTTGTCCATCATAAATGAGTGCCAAAATATGTTTCTCGGTGGATGGGACCTTTTCGACTCCACAATGAATTAGAACCGTTTATGATTCTGCAGCAATACAGAAGAAATCGTAGATGTTATTACATCTCTAGATAGAAGAATGGTTATAAAGTATTATGATTCGCATGCCTGATGTATTTAATAATATATTGTGTATAATATGTACAAATAAATATTTTCGTCAATCATTCTCAAACTTGATTATGAATAATTCCTTGTAAATGCAGTACACCCCAGATGATCTCACTTTTTTCTCTTCTTTCCATTTTTTAAAAATATATAACCCTTCTTCACTCTAAGGAATCTAATATATATTTGTGAGTATAACAATCGTCCAAAGATTAAATGTTCGCCTTTCGATGCTTTCTTCATTATCTTGACAATCTTTTTCCATTGCTTCCGTCTTATTTCCGGCCTTTCTGAGCACTTCTCTTCTAACCGTGTACTGAATCATCGAAAAATAGAGGGTGACTTCCGCAGAGATGTTGGCGAACGAATAAAAGAGGAGGGTGCAGTACTTCGCAAGAGTGCAGATGGCGGGAGGAAACCGTTGCTGCATACTCGAGAAACGAAGAGAACCTAGAGAGATGGCGAAGGGGCGAAGAAGAGGGCGGGAAAGAGGTCTCGTCTCCATGTCTCTATTGATCCTCCAAGGAAGAGCCGCGCGCACCGACTTTCTCCATCCCTCTTCCATGCTATCCTCGTTCATGGTATCCTGTGCAGCAACGAAGCACATTTCTCTTTTTTTGCATCACTCTTCATATTTTTCCTCTCCTCCTTTCCAATATTATCTTCCTCTTCTGCCAGTCACCAAATTGAAATTGAAAAGCTGTACAACTTGTTGCAACATTTTGCATCTGCTTTTCGATGTCTTGAGATATAAGACATTCTAACGTTGAGCCTCGAGATGAGGGAATGCGCAAAAGAGGTTCTTTGAATCGGGTGCTTTTATTTTAATGATTCCGAAGGGGAGACCGTAATTACGTGTACTAAGCTGTAGACCATTAGCGAAAATGTTATGCTGAACCTCAGCCGAACCATGAATATATAAAGATTTTTGCAGACCGATAGTTTACGTCTTTGCTATTTTTTTCAACGTATTTAACGAATACTAGTTTAATCCATACTTATGTGACCAATGTGTGAGACCTTATAAATAGTTAAACTATAACTTATAAATGTATTAAAACTCTTAACCGTACATTGTTTCACAATTATCAAGTTGTAAGAAAATACGATGTATATTTCGAAAAATTATTTTTTCATATTGGATCTACCATTTGACATATTTTGACACAGATTAATGTTGGGTTGGTAATCAACAATCTGGAAAACCGCAGAGATTCTATATCTGTCATCGGTAGTAAAAAGATTAAAATTAAATCAATATAAGTACAGACTAGCGGTTGATATTTGGCCTTAAATACGTGAGAAAGCGCATTCCTTCGCAAGTGGGTCGTAACTAAAATTTAATTACCCAGAACATTTTTATTGTAAACGATTCATTATACACTGAGAGAAATTGATGGTAAGGAATTGATGTTAAAAATAAATACGTTGTTGGATGCCATCAAAATGGTACTAGGTATCATCTACTATCTCCTTTTTACAATCTAAGATGGTAAAACAGTAACATTTACACATGCGTAAATACCGAACCTGTACCAACCAGTGTTTATCGCATCTAATGACATCTAATCGTGTGTACACCTTCGTGCATTAATTCTATCACCATAATACTGCTTTACTGGCCTTATTCATCCCATAAAGATGTATAGTTAAAAACGGTAAAAACAAGGATAAAAGAACAGTGTTGATGACAGAATGAATATGATTAAGTGTACATACATACATACATATATACACAAGTCTCTAGTGGCGCCTTACCTAACGGCCGGTACCCTGTCTAGAAAAGTTGATTGAATCGTGAAGAAATCAGAAAGAAATTTAAAGGAATTGAGGCATATTTCTAGAAATTTCAATCCTGTTTTCGTTCCACTTCATAATTTCTTTCCATTTCTATCCATTCTTAATATATGGATAAAACCGAAAGCTTTCCATTCCTATACACTCGATAGGGGCAATATATTCTAATACAAAATGTTTATAGAAAAAAACATATCGAAATGAATCTGAAAAATTGATAGCCATTCAATTCAAACGAATCCAAATATTATTCTTTTAAAATATCAGTAGGATAACGTATAAAGATTCAATCAGTGTTAATAAAATTCTTTATAATATGTTTTTCGTATCACTTAATATTATTTTATCAACTTTACGTGTACAAATGCTTTCCAAACCAATCCTGACTAATACGATATATAATTTCTTTCCAGTCTTATTCGAAATCGTCATCGAAGTCCACCTACCTGCAGGTTCTAGTGTCCAGGTTGACCTCTTCGCAGTTTTGTATGTCCAGGTTGATCACTCCGTAGTATTCGGTGTCTAGGTCGTCCTCTCCGTAGTGTTCGATGTCTAGGGTAATGTCTCCACAGTTTTCGTTGTCCAGGCTGAGAGGTCGACCTGGATATCGGAAACTATGGTCAGAATGACCTGGACACCGAAAACTACGGAGAGGTTGTTGTAGACATCAAAAACTGCAGAGAGATCGACCTGGACACCGAAAGTTATGAAGAGGTCGACCTGGACACCGAGAACTATGGAAAGGTTGACCCTAGATATCAAAAACTATGGAAAGGTCGACCTGGATACCGGAAACTATGGTCAGATTGACTTGGACACCGAAAACTACGGAGAGGTTATCGTAGACATCAAAAACTGCAGAGAGATCGACCTGGAAACCGAAAGTTATGAAGAGGTCGACCTGGACAACGAGAACTATGGAAAGGTTGACCTTAGATATCAAAAACTATGGAGAATTTATCATAAAGATGCCTAACATTCAAAATGAAAGTTTCAGTCGTCCGTGATGATAAAATTTTGGAAAAATGATACGTAGATAAGTTTTAGTATTTCGAGTGGGCTACTCGGTGATAACCTTCCAAGTAACCTTGGTATAATGATTTGCGGTCATTTAAAGGTTAACAAGTTGTTCTTATTAGAATCAACTGTTTTTGTACCCGGGATCGAAAGGAGGTGTAACTTCTTCATTCAGATACATAATTGTGTAATTGAAAATAATTTCTTAATGTTTTAAAGATGCATTCCAGTTTCATAGGTCAAGTGTAGCACCTTGCTCTTGATATTATCCAGAATCAACAACGTGAACATAGCAGAAATCTGATCCCTTCAGGGAGATAGATTAACAACGGTACGGCCTACGTATGAAGACAATTTCATAATCAAGTCATTTTATGGTAACATTTCTAAGTCGCATTTGGGTCTAACCTGTTTGACCTTGAAATGAGCATCAAATTTGCTCCCAAGGTCAAACATACTGGACCATCAACCGACCATTACGTGTGACCCCTAGATCAGTCACCTTGTGTGCGTATTCTTCCAATACGATGAAGAAATAAACATTCATTAATAGATCTGATATTGAGAGAAATTTGATAATAGAATATAAATTAAATTAAATTATAATTTATGTAGAAAAAGTATTGACATTATTGCGTACAGGCGACAAAAGCTATTAAAGGCGAATAAAGACATGTCGACAGATGAGTTTGCTTCTCGCGCATGCGCTTGGAAAGGAGCTATCGTCTGATTTTACCAATTATTATCCAACCAATTCAAAGTTGGTTGTTTGAACCAAGCAGTTTTCCCTGTATAATCGCATAACCTTATTTAGATTAAAAAAAAAACAATTAACGTTCACAAAATTCAATATTTTATTCCAAACTATTGAATTTATGAAACTTTTTTAAAAATATACAGAAAGCCAAGACTATTTGCTAAATATCAAATAAATTGATTTTCCTATTTAAGAGAACAAATGACAAAATGAAATTAAAATCAGTTTATCTCGAAGTCGTAACAGAGTCAAGTATGCATTTCGACCACAGTTCATATATAATAAATAGTTTTTAGTGCAATCTCAATAAATTTCTTCCACAAGTTAGTCGGTCTATTGCAAAAAACTAAATTAGGTACTATAGATACTAAACTAGGTAGAGATCATTTTAGGGAAAAACTGATTTACTTTTCGTTCCGAATAAATACAGAAATGTTATTAGGCAGAAATGTAACTTACTGGGCGCAGTAAGCGTAAAAGATAATTTTGCGCCCTCATTTGCGGGCGTAAAATACTTACGTCACGCCTCTCCGAGAAAAAAAATAAATCTTGCCTTCTGCATCAAAAAATGTTTGAATCTCCGCCTTCCCTCGCATTCTGCCAACGAGACCTCATTTTACCCCCATCTAGACTTAAAAGTAAGAATTTTTAATTATCGTTAACTGCACTTTGTCCCGTCGTTCATTTATCTCGGAAGGATGGTAAAATCTGAAGAAAGTCCAATTGAAGATATTTTCACTGCGCTCGAAACAAAAAAAAATCAATTTTTAATTATCTCAAAAAAAAAGGATTTAGGGCCTTTTTTGCAATCACCAAACTCCATGGGCGACGACTATATCGAGTCAACTCGGCCATCGCTATCGCAGTCAGGCATTGTCTTTTAGAATTAATTCTCCCTCTTCGCGAAACGATCCACCCGTTATCTCTTACGCGAGAGACGCCATTGGTTCACGGCTCTTCCCACTCGATGTAGATCCATATAGTTGCATCTCTCTCATGATGCATCACATCATTCTCCCTCTCGGTATCTGTGGATGTGCGCGTCCCTTGACTGTCGGCGGGTTTGGTCGTTCGGTGGCATCCCTCATTTAGGATTGGTGCGGGAGAAGCTTCCGCTGCCTACTATTGGTCAAACCTGAAGCATCTTTGCTCATCCTCGCGACTGCGCGCGGGCATTCTCTAGTCAAGCTGTATCGGCCAAAATGGTGGTACAATACTCGCGCATCACTGCAAACGAAAACGGGTTGATTTTAAAACAATAGACAACACATTTTAAATTTACTTTATACAATTTATTCATTTATAGGCGTTGAAAGTGAACAAAATATGTTTGGTATGTGGTAATATTGAATTATTACAATTTATAGAGTATGAAATCAGCCCTATTCCATGCACATTCAAGAAAAGTATGTTCAATGATTATTTGTTCATCTCATTGTTATAACAATGAATATATAAGAAAGGGTTTCGACACATTTTATTATAATACTGAGGAATCTATGCAGGTGTGTCAAAAAGGCACTACATTGTATTAAAATAGTTATTTTTGTATCAAGAGTAAATAGTTATTTTTGTATTCCATCAAGTAATGAATTAATCCGTAATATAGTGTGTGGCAAAAGACGAAGAACACAAAATACCAGGCAAAGACAAACAAATGCAGTTATAGACCCTCTAGGGCTAGTCTAAATAATAATTCATATGTAGATACTTTGGTAGGTATCAGGTTACCCTGAAATCACACCCCAGAGTCTCTCAAGTGTCACTCAAATTTTTGCCGTTGTGACTTATTATTTCAAACTTTCAATCGAAAGTATTTAATAATAACATTACAATTGTTAAATAATTTTTTAGATAGAATACGTTATGAATTATGACTTCATCATTTGGCAATAACTGTGTGACCTATTGTCGATTTATCGATCAAGCAGTAATGACGAACACCTGGTTATTGAATAGTGATTTGGGCATGATCAGATATCACTTATGATTTTTCGCAATCTTAATCAGGGCCTACTCAGACATATCACTGCCTAGTCAGATATTCCTCCTGATCAATATTCAGAATGTCTGAAAATATTTCTGGTTTGGAACATTTCTAAATTGTACAAAAGTGTAAATTTCTATTTGCGATGTAGTATATAATTCTTGCCATCAATCCGTTAAAATATTTATAACGAAATATCAATAATGTGCCGTTTTGCAGGATTTTAACGACTCTACCTAATTAAATATCGAACCAAATTGCTTTTAATATATGAAATTATATAGTATTATGTATGGTCCGATTTTAATTATTGTTAATTAGATACCGCTGATATAGATTTAGCTACACGTTAAAGGAACGTGTTTTGTGAACATTATTTATCGCATGGTAACTTTCAATCCAGTAAAGGAACCGACTGGGTGTATGATATATGTTTACGCGGCGAGGTAATCTCGTTTGTTAATACTGTATTCATGCTAATTATTTTTTGCTTATTGTTTTCAAATGACGATAGAGGCGGCAGGGAAAACGACATGCTTATAAATGTTTTATTGAAACGGCTATTTTGTATAAGGCAAAGCGTGAAACGAGGTAATAACTTACGGCAATCCAAGAATACAACAAGATCACAGGCCTCTGCATGAACCGATTCGCTATGCTTATAGCATGCAAAGTTGGATGGTAGCGCACACGAAACGATCGACGTATGCCCGTCCCCGTCTTCTGTCTCCCAGAATAGCATTAACTATTACTCATACATCCTGTCGTACATCGCGGCTATAACTGGCATTGGATAGATATATGCACGACTGTTATTGGTACTAAAGAAAGCCGTCCAAAATATAAGGATTGCGGAATTTAGAGATGACTAACTTTTCGGACAGCAATTTAATCTAATAATAACTTTTATCCCAGACAAAATTATTGTTCTCTCTGGGAAATGTTTAGTGTTTACTTATATTTAACAGTTAAAACCATCAAACCCAGAGAAGATTATTTTTTTAGTTTTTTTACAGCTATTTGTCGACGATGCTATTATATTAATTACTTTAAAACCAAATTAGAACAAGAAAACAATACATTAATAGTGTAACTTCGATACCAATGTGAAAAAGTTTTATCGTCATATGAGTTTGTAAAATTCGATTTTACGGCTCTATTTGCGAGACTCATATCCTGAAGTGGTATACTACTCAATCAAAATTTAGTACAACATTTTTTATGTGTATAAAAAACATTTTTAGCATGATTTTCGTCTTTGGTCGAATGATGCTTTTATACTGAAATCATTCAATTCGTTTCACTAGCCTCTTCCAATATCCGGCGCAAACGACCTATATCGGGATGTAGAATGTTTTTGTCTGAATCGAATGACGTTAAAAATAATTTTCCAAAAAGTAGGGTTTCTTTTTAGATTAATGTTAAAAACATGTTAATTTTAGGGTGATTGCTACAGCGACACAATTCAGACAAAGTACTGTCGACTTCTACGCTGTCTTTCAGTTCGTTCGCGGATTCGTCGACAATTGGGAATCACAATCGAAATTCCCGGGAAGTCAGGTTTGAACTGTCAACTGATGGCGGGAAATTCCTAACCAATGTTATCAAGCCCCATTTATGCAAAGGATCGACTTCTAGTACGACGCAATGAAATAAGGAAGAATTTCTTCCTTAAGCTTCCTTTTCCTCCGAAAAATGTCATGTCGCAAGCTTCAAGCCACTAACATAATATTTATTATTATTTTTTATATAGGGGAAAGTGGTGTAAGTTGCCAGTGGTGTAAGTTGGCACAGTACAATTTTTAAGCGTTACAGTGTTACCAGACTTACCGTTTCTATACTATAAACTAACTTTAATACACGGTAACTTTTGATGGTATGTAGTCGTTGTTACTTGTTTCCTTCGAAGCAATACGACATACAAACAATATTCGATAGTTCGAAAGTGTCAATTTGTGTCGTCGAATGCACGTAAAAGAATATTTTGCATTCAAATTTTAATTAAGGAAAGTGTGTGTTTTACTTTATTTTTAAAACCGTTGTTCTTGGTATTTGTTATGTTACGAAAAAATATAGGGTAAATAATTTATTACATAAAATATAAAAAATATACTTGTGGTGTAAGTTGGCACATGGAAGGTGGTGTAAGTTAGCATGTATTATTTATATATATTCATATATAATATAATATATTTTATGTAATAAATTATTTACCCTATATTTTTTCGTAACATAACAAAATCCAAGAACAACGGTTTTAAAAATAAAGTAAAACACACAAAAAATTTAGCACGTTTAGCCCTTTAAAGATTAAGGACATCTTCGAAATTTCGTTGTTCACTTGCAAGACTGCAAAAGAAACCACAGTGATGAAATAATATTATAGTGAATTCAAATTCTACATAAGTACGTAATTATTCCTTTATCATGGTCTAGAAATTTCTCATGAGTTTAACCACGGTATGGCACACTTTATTACTTAATATGTAATATCACTTCAGCATTTTCTGTAATAACAAGAGCTGTTAATACAAAAATTAAGGAAGTGAAATTCGTAATAGTATTCAGTCCGGGCGGAGTCCCCACCCACCCCCCTCCCCTCTCCCCGTCACGCTCAACGAAGTTGGCCCCTGTCCTAGAAATAGATACATAGTACAGTTCTACACCTACTGCCATTTTGCCCCAGACATTTTTTCCATAAGTCATTTTTTCCATAAGCAATTTTTTCCGAGAAAATTTTCACGGGAGAATAAAGTCTGGGAATCGTATTCATGATATCCTAAAAAATAGCAAACAGATTAGTTGAGAATTGACTTTGTATTTTCGAAAATAACTAAAAATCATCTGTTTCCGAAAATGCTCGGTCAATTCTCAACTAATCTTTTTGATATTTTTTTTTGTTTGTCAGTTGTTTTTAATTTGGGGTTTTAAGCGTAAATTCCTACCATTCTTAATTTTCTTTGAATTGTCTTTGCTCACGTCATCGCCTACTTAGCTGTCTCATCTTAACATTCATAAAGTTCATAACGTAAAGGATCAAGTATGGTGAATTTTATAATTGTTTTCACATTTAGCGTGGCATCATATTACGTTTAAGGTCGTGAATTTACCAACATTTCGAACTAAATTTTACACGTTTTAAGCTTTTTATCAGGCCATTACTCAATTACAATTTTTTTCTACAGTTTTGCTATTTATCAAACATTTACATGTGTATGTACGTACATATGCACAAGCAGTTACAGTTTACTTACACTCGTGAGTCAAGGGTCGAGGCAACGCATCCAGGCACCTATAACCTGTAATCCGAAAACTCACTGAAAGGTTACTTACCCCATTCGCAGGCTATTTATTAATATATTATTCCCATGATCAAATAATAAGGAAACGATACATTTTTTATGTTATGTTTATAATGTTTAATGTATATAGATAATCATGATCGTGTGAGAAACGGAACCGGCAAACCTAACCTGCCGTGTAAGCAAATGTTGAACAGCAGATTACAAATCGGGACTTAACCAGAAACAGATCAGGGTTGCTTGATCTCCAGGTTCCGAGTCCGGGACGGATATGCGGTAGTAACAATCGGATTCGCGACGGGCCCGGAGAGCGGGTCTGGTCCTGATCTTCTACTAGGAGACTGCTCAGGGAATGTTTATGCGGCAATTGTAAATTTTTAATTTTACTAAATGGGTACAGGACGTTTTGGCGCCAGGACGTTTTGGCCGCGCCAATTTGGCGGGGGGTGTTTTGGCTCCACCATTTTGGCGCCGGACTATGTGACAGCCCGAGGTACATTTTAGATCAAAAGTCGTATAGCGTGCCATAAAACTAACCTACCCTAATCAGTAAGAACTCCGCCTGCCCCTATACTAATACCAAAAACAATATGGCTGCTCAGGGAAATTTTGCCTGGGAAAATTACTTCCTGAGAAATAAAGACCAGTCACCAGAAATATGAGATATCACATTTGTTTTACTCAAATATTTTAAATGCATTTCATGATATATTCATTTTTTATTTCATTTCATATAATAAATACATTTCGTAATATGCGAAAAAAGGGGGGGGGTTCAGGCTTGATGTCTGTATGGTATTGTGTAGGGAATGGTAGGGGTAAAAAGCGTTACATAGTTTATTTATGGACAACCTTCTAGCTACTTCAAAAACCATTCGCGCCAAAACAACCAACGTCAATACGGCCGCGCCAGAATGCATTAAACATATCATTGATTTGCAAGTAACTAAATATTTACTTAAAAACGAATGATATTTAATTGTTTCAGTGAAATATGTTGTTAACCTGATTAAATTGGCGGGACAAAATAGATAAATATAATATTTAGTAAATTTCATTAAAGTTTACCCTCAGTGCACAATTGTTTCTAACGATGGTAACATTTCATACGATATTTATTTCTGATGAAACGTGTTTATGCACTTATTGCATAACATATCGTTGAATAGTAGTTAGTCCGATGCAATGTCTTGGTGTATGTAATGTTACTTCCGGATTTGGTACCGAAACCTAAAAATGTGGAAATAGAGTAATATTTTTGGAGCTAATGAGATTACTTTTTTTTTTAATATTATTTTACGTCGACTTTTCTGAACCCATATGGGACTAAATCGCGACGAGACCTACAGTTTATGAACATTTTGGTGGAGTCTGAACCAGCTGAGCTTTGGCGTTATTAGACACTTATAAACAAATACAGAGGTGTCCCGATGACAGATGGCAGAAGTCGGGATGGAACCAGGGTTTTCTGATTACGAAGCCACCACCGCTCTAATGAGATTATTTATGTGAGAAAATTCCAATAACTAATTGCAATTGAATTTAGGTTACCGAACTTGATTATGAAACATGAGAATAGTTTGAAATGGACATCTCTGAGTAATCATATGGCTGTCTATGGTATCACAGTTACTGATTTCTTTGTCACTGTACTAAAAACTTTGATAAAGGGTAAGTACAAAAACCGCAAATAAAAATAGTGTGGCCCTAAATTGGATTCAGAGACAGAGAACTGTTGATTCGGTTTAACGTACTCGTTAAAAAGTTGATTGTTTTAATTTACATACATGAAAAAAGATACGCGGTCGGTATATCCTGAAGAGAGTTAGCGAAGCGAGATGGTATGATAATTGTGAATGTTCATAAGAAGCAGACGAAGAAGTGTAGCGAGTGAGGAGGTAAAGGAGGACGAGGGTCGGAAGGAGGTGGATGGAGACGGATGGGGGGTAGGGGAGGGTCAAAATAGAAGGAAAGGAGATGAGCGGAATACACCATGGGTAGGGACGTACGGTTGCGTGGAGGTGGTTGCCATGGCTACCAGAAACCGCAGCCGCCGCCACCGACGATGCCAGAGGTGTCACTGACTCCTGGGTAGGACGCAAAGCGGCGGTGTACGCGATATACAATGCGGCACTCATTTCTCTGCGCCTCACACTATGCACTGTCAGAATAGATGGAAATGTGTTATTCGTATACGAGCACACGGACATTGCGTGAGCAGCATCGCACACATAAAAGCGGTTTCGAGTTTACAGGTAATTCAAGTTACCCGTCGCACCAACCGTCCATTTAGCATCGGTTCTCCGCTGCAGCTCGTGGCGAATTTCACTTTTGCCGTGCACTTTCGCTACTCCGGTGAACAAACGGCGCCGGTGATGACCAGCTTCCCGAGAATAATTGCTCCGTAAATTGGTATTTGTCATGCATTACAACTATCAAGATTTTACTTTAGGGGGCAATGCCTGCGAATATCTATTCTGAGACAATCGTTTGTGAAACGGGTTGTAAGAAGCAAGAATTATGACAAACTCCACAAACAAATGGAGGGACGTGAGGCATTTAAGCGGAAAGACGAAAATAGTGAGTGAAACCAGGGGACTACTTTCAAAGATGTTCAAGTGCAATAAGCTAGCGATATATTGTACGGCTTTCGAATGCATCCACATGTCATTATTTTTACTTTGAGATTCAAGCAGAGTCTTTTGTTCTTACGACTTTCTAGTAATCTTCATTTTAATGAAATAATTTGTATACAAATTTTATAATATTTATCTAGCTTCCTGAACCAGCGAATGTGCAATTACTTCTGACCAAAGCGGAACACAGTTTGCTTCAATATTGTTGTTAGGTCTAAGTTGATGGAAACATAATTCTGTGTAAAAACTTGCCGCATATCGTAGGTGAGCTGCGAATAGGGGTCTAAAAGGACCAGCTTGGTTCTCATTAGAAACTCATTTGATTCGTACTTAATCGAATTTGGTATTTATAAGTAACGGTTTATTATCCAGAACCAAACTGGTTCTCGTCCTTTGTCGCATTGTCCGATGCGCAACTTCCGTACGCAGTTCGTTGGTATTATTGAGAGTCGATACCGAGGATGTGTTTTGCAAACCAAAAAACTGTTTTGGTTCTAGCAAAGTAACGTTGCAACCCAAACTCATTTAGGTACCAGCTGGTAAATACATACAGCTATTTCGAATAGGCGACTAGTATTCTTATGTCAATACTTAATTTTCCTACAAATTGATGAAAAGAGGTTAGCCTAATTCATATTTTGGATATTAAAGTATCCGACTTCAGATTAATGAAGTCGTAGACTCTGAGGAATTAAATGAATGTGCTAGTTACTCCAGTTATGTAGTTATTTGATAAATATTTCTAGAAATAATTGATTCCGGAGACCTATGGCTGAAATGTACTTTTATAATTTCGACATTAATGTATGAAACATTTCTTTCCTCACAATATTACCCCAATGGCGATGCTCTTACCGCGACGTGCGTCTCTACCACTTATCGTTCTGAGATCCAATTCGCTTCGCGGTCTCCATGGAAACCCGCGGAAAAACCTATCGATTCTTCCTCTGCTCTCCGCTTAAAAGAGAACTCTTTCAAGAATCCCCCGCCTTTTTCGCTCTTCGCTATTTTTCTCTCTGATCTTTCTTTCCCTATTTGAATCTGTTCGAGGAAACCACCACTCCTTTACACTTTCTCTGTTGTCTTTTATTTCTTTCGCACCCTCTGAACCCGTTCGTCGGGAAAAACCCTCGAGGGCCAGGATCGTTAAAGAGGTTTATTTCGTTAATAAGAGTGGACCGTACTGTGCTTATTGAAACAATAAAGAATCCCCAGCCGGCCTCAAGATGGCGGACCTCGTCATGCCAAATACTTAGCTACAATCTGATACGTGCTCAGGTTTCCAAATTCTCCCTGGATTTCAAGGAGGCATGGTTTATTACTAAGATTTATTGCTAGGGAATTGCGGTTTTCATCCTGTCGGGGTAAGGTTTTATGAACCAAGTTTGCTGTCATCGTGTAAATATGTTTTACCAGGTTATCCATGATTACTGAATTTTAAGTGGATAAAATAAACCAAGGTTTCACATTTCTGTCCTCTATTTAATATTTTGATACTCTCCAAAATAAATTATAATTAAAATAAAATTTGAATAATCTAAATACACTAGTAATATATGTAACTCTAGCAAAATCTTCAGACATGTTTCTATAACATTTCTGCAACCATTTCCGTCAGCATCAGTTGTGTACGTTATGTAATGTTTCAATCTTTCGCAAGAAAATAATTGAGCGAAAATTTCTGCAAGGGTATATTGCAAGCTCGTGTCTGCTTGAGAATCGATCGAGCCCCCGCTGCGAGACTATATCGCGAGAGACGATTCCCGGATTCTCGCGCTCTGCTTACTGCTGCAACCCCTAAAAAGGCCATTTACCGGAGGGCAGAAAACGAGCGACCGAGCGAGTGGCTATGTTGGCTTGTTTTACTTCCTCTTGCCTGGAGTTACTGTTTCACTCCAGGGACACTGAACGGTAACTAAAGATGAAACACAATGGGAAAGAAGAGTATTAGAATTGCCAAAATGGTATTTGGTTGGTAAGATACCCGAAGATAACCTCGTTGGTGAAAATATGACAATTGCCGTATAATTATTCGGCCCATAAAGACTATCGATGCAGTCATGACATTAATACCTTCATACTTTTATTTGTGGATTCGATTTTAGGGTGATTTCTTCAGAAATTGACTTAGCGATTGCCACGATTTGATGAGCTTAACCGTGGGTGTTTCCTATCCATATTATATTTTTATCGGTGTGACCGAAGATAATACTTAATTTGAACACTTTCAATGAGTTTTTTCTTCGCAAATATAAAAACGGCATCTTCTATTCACGTGAACTATCTTATTTATAGGCAATCAATGAAGAGAACCCCAATCCATATCCTAATAAAGGTGCGTTTATAGTTATTACTTGTCTTTGCCGTCTTTGGCCTCTGAAATTCACGAAATGCAAATACTACGAAGGGGATGTTCAATGAGTCAGTCCGTGGAAAGCAACTCCACTCCCTTATTATCACTTACATGATTGCTATGACAGAGATAACTAGTAAAACGCGTATTTGAAGTACCTATTCCTAAATCAACAGGTGAAAAAGGAACGTATGTTTGGGACGTGAGACATTCCCATAATGTACGTTTATGTTTATGTTCTCTTCGTCATTTAAAAGAAATGTTGGTATTTAGACATTAATGAATTAACTTTTTTTCTACAAAATTCTATATTGAATTGATTTAGTATCAATAGATCTATTTAATAGTTACACATTTACGTTTTAAACAAATTATTACAACCAAATTGTAAATTTTATTAATTTACAAATAATTTGGGTGTCGTCGATATACGAACTGGAATGTGAGTACTGACAAACAATAAAGTAAGTTCACGTGTATGGAAATCAGAGAAGAATTTAACGAAAATACCACCGGCGGTGAGTGATAGCAGCAGATTCAGCCACCTAAAGTGTCGGTCAAGTGGTACTTGAGTAACGCGATCGACGTTTCACCTTAATGTTCATTGGACCCTTCCGTACATGAAGTTGCCTTTTCGTACCAACTCAGCTTAATAAATCAGCTTATCAGTACATCTCCCTTGGTTTGCATGATGGACATCATGCGATGTCGCTCCGTCTATCTTATGTATTGGCGAGTGGCGACCCTGACGATAGTAATAGCCATTTGTGGGACAGCACGGGGGACGACCACGACGAAATGTCTCCTGCGATCCCACAATGCGATATCGAACACGCCATGACCACCCTCTAAGAACACTTAGACAGCATTGTCCACGTCGCGACACGCCAACTTAGCAAGAAGGTGCTGAGATTGCCTTAGTGCGTATACTTATGATATTTTCTCTCTATATATTACCAAAATTGCGTTATAGGTTAGATGCATTTTCTAAATTTAATTCAGCAGTTTCAAATGGTATACAACTAACACGTGTACAGGTACTTGTACTGTGGTAACTTCGGTGTAAGCCAGGTTCTGGACCAAGACCACAGAAATAGTAATGCGTGGGTTGAGGACTTAAACTTCCATAAGAAGAGTTTTCTGAATTCACAGAAAAATATTATTTATAGGTACTTCTCAACTTTCCCAATGAATTTTTACTTAGTTGTGGGAATGAATACTGATGGATCTTTTAATCTCAAGGTCGTTAAAGGGAAAACAGAAATCTCAAAACTCCTGGTTCTGCCTAAGAGTAGAAATGAGATGCAGTAATTAAAATGAAAAACCTTTTTTTATATGTATATTTTTAATAAAAGAAGGGTTACATGCCATTTGTTGGAAGAGTTACCTCAAAAACGTAACAAATAATATGCCATGTTTCTTTTACATACTTAATTTTAATATGTACGTTTCTGACTGCAAAATCAATATCGCCTGCAAGGTTTCGCAACTCGTTGAAACGATGCATGCCAGAAACTTTTATTTCATCTTTGAGAGAAATCTGGGAATTGTTTGGAAATAAGATAATTATGACAAGGATTCAGGCAAATAGATCGGGAAATTCATTCATTGTGCAGAAAGTATACCTATAGGAAGGTAGGGATGTTAGTAGGAGTTATATATAGTTGGGCTCGCATAAAGAGTAGGGAAGAGTGTACGTACACCCCGTTTCAAAGTATGATAAGGCGAGTGCATACTTGACGTGAGTACCTTCAGCGGCTAACGTGAGCCCGCGCGGTATCACATGAGACACGGCAACGCAGGCTCTGGACATGCCACCTAGATCAACCGCGAGATATAACGTTGCCTCATATTTATGGCTAGCGAGATTTCGCATTATTAAAGCCATTTACCGTCTTCGCTCCATAATATTGCCCGACAGCCTCAAACCAACGATTGTCGCCGGTGCTGCGACGTCGACTTATTGCGCTCGCTGCGATTTTGATCCAAGCTTACTGTAATTGCTGCGTATATGCGCACCTAGAAGTAAGAATTTATTGCCTAACAATTTTGCACGATTGCTGTTTTCGTATTAATTTTCCGACGAGATTTAACTTTAATCATTACTTAGGTTTCTCTACGTACCAAGATCTGAGGATTTAAAATAAGTTTTGTAATACATTAAACTGCATCTTTATTTTAAGACTTTGGATGTACTTTTGTTTAGGTCCACCTAATTTTAACGTAATTGTCGTATATTAACATATTCTGATGCGCACATTACGAATATAACTTTTAAAGCCGCGAAATGGACGTCAGCCTTGTACAGTAGTCCTTCCCTTATTCTAATTTGTCCAGTCAGGCAAGATGGTGGCCTTCTTCCCTTGTTCTAATTTTCCCCTCTCCTCCACTACTTAGATTTGTAGTCTCACTTTTATCTCTTTTTCTTTTGTTGCGCATGCGCCGTTATTTGTATTTAAAAAATCTACACGTCAACACGCGTCAGTGGGGAGAACGCGTGAGAGGAAATTTTAGAATAGGAGAAGAAAAAAAATTAGAATAAGGGAAGACATTAGAATAAGGGAAATTAGAATAAGGGAAGGAGTACTGTAGTTCGCAAGAACTGATCGTCGCGAAGGTACCAAGTTCGAATCCACGTCCGTGCATTTTTCACTGTTTACGTCCAGTTTTTAGAAAATGCTGCGAAGCTTGCCAGCCGAAGGTTCAGTTCGGGACCGCTGTCGACCTCCGTCGGCTATTCTCGGTACTGTCAGCGTCATGTCCGCGGTCGGTATGTCGTGGGTATTATCATAGTGTTTCTAAGACGTGTAAAAATTGAAAATGATGTACACCTATACTATAGCTTGGGCCGAAGAAAAATAGAAAATATGTATTTTCAAAACTTGAACCACGACCGGAGCCGAAGTATTAATAAATAATACTTATAAGACATTTACAGTAGAACCCCTCTTATTTTAATTGCCCCATTTATTTTAATCGTTTCCCCTCACGTCTTCCCCCATCACCGCTCGAACAGAACATAAAATATCTCGATGTTAATATCGATATTTCAAAATATCGGTGATTTGGCCTATCTCGATATTTAGTTTATACGTCTAATTTTACGTGTATGTGAGTGGGGGTAAGGGGAACATTGAAATAAGGGGGGTAACTACCATCTTGAAAAATTTTAGCAGTTACAATAAGAGGGGTCCTACTGTACTTTACGCACACGTATTTTAATATACTATTCGATGCATATTACTTGTTTACTAGATTTTGAACATTTATACCGGTAGTACGAATCCGTTATCTCCGCTACAGGACAGTAATCAGATGTCAATCTTAGAATGTAGTGAACCAGAAAATTGTCCTGAGTATTTTGACCATTTTCCTCTCCCCTCCCTCCTTAAGCCGGACATACGGATTGTCTCTAAAATCTAATCAGATCTGAGTTAGGTTTGCCAAGCTCAAAAAGAGGTTACACTTGTCAATCCGACAAAATCCTTCAATCCTCAAACGTGAAACGAAGAACCGGACATTTCAGAATGTGCGACGAAGAATTGAACTTTTGACAAACTTGTCGCGAAGAACCGGACATTTGAAGATTTTCTATAGTATTTATTATATCGTAGAAACTCTTGAAATGTTCGGTTCTTCGTCGCACAATTGTTGAATGTCCGCATACCACGAAATAGCCAGTTTTTCATCGCAAACTTTTAAAGCGTTACGATTTTCATCGCAACTACCGAAATTCCGGTTCTTCGCAACAGCCATCGATCAGTAAAAAATACATGCAGATTTTGTCAGTCAACGCTTTTTTGAAAATGGATTACGCACGTAAAAAATAAGAACTGAATATTACGTCGTAGATGATGATTTTAATCAAATTCGGATTAAATAACATTATTACATTTTGACTACGATTGCACCATTTGTTTCTATAACGTGTGCCAATAAAGTAGCTGGACAAAACAATACATTACAACATAATATTGTAGAAATAATGTTCATTAAAAGAAAAATGATTTCTTTATATTAGATTTACATTAAACTTACATAATAATTTTAGTTTTTGCAGAGAACAAAAGGACCATTATCTTCAATTTTCCGCAATTTTGACTTTATACCTCGAATCATGTCTTTTTTTCACACATTTCTTAATTTTGCAGCAAGCTATTTATTGGATGTTGCTTCCCAACCATTTTTATACACTTCCTGACACAATAAACTCTGGCACACGTTACAACGAAATAACTAATAATTTAACAATATATGAGAAGGAGTCAATTTAATAGAAATAGTACATCTCTGAAATAAGCTAAATGTATTTATATTTAATGAAAGATCTTTTTTTTATGGAAGTTGTAGCATAGTGGTGTCAAATGCGCAGAAATGTTTGGGTGGGTGGTCTGACGATACTCACAACATAGAATTTACTTCAATAGCACTGGTCAGCGAGTTTAAGAGACGCAAGCCATACATCTGTTCAGTTCGTCACTGTTGTTTAGGCATTACGGTATAATCAAACCGTAGAAACACGGAACGCTACAGACATAACAACTTTCAAACCTCATCTGTGCTTCCACTCTTTCTTCTTTTCTCTCTCTTCTTCCATTTGTCAATGTATTTTCTTCCCTTTCAACACACACATTTTCAGAAACCTCTCATTTTTTTTGTCGAAATAAGCACAATTGACAGTTGAACAGAAAATCATATAGGATTTAAAAATACATCAGATTAGTAAGATTTCTCTCCTGCATATCCCAAAAATTAAATCATTGACAAAGTTAATTGGAAGAAAGAAACTGTAATATGCATCTTTACAATTTATAAGACCAATGTTACCATTATCGGAACAGAACTGCTAGCCTGTTTATATATTAAAAGAAAATGTGTTTCTGCAACGAGAGTGAACAAGGTCATTAATACATTCGCGGTAGAACCTTGTGGCGGCTAAAGTAAAATAAAGAGTCCGATAAATGAATAATAATAGGCCTTTTAATTTGTAAATGAAAAATAACGAATTTCTCGATTATACGGCATAACAGCTACAATGGCAAAGTTTCTTCACGAGTGTTTTTTAAATTCCGATTACATAGCCTCACAGTAAAAGAGTCGCTAAATCCGAAGATGACCGTTTGTCCTTACCAGGTCTAGGTCAACTGCAATTGAAGATCAAATGTAAAAAGTCAATTTACTATCAAATTAAACCACTATATTTATATAATGTTGAGACCGCTGAATCCGAATTCGATATCTGTTCGACCGTGGCTGACCAGATTCAAGTTTAATCACAGGTTAAATATATATTAGTTGCAAAATTGAACGATAGCGAGAAAACAGCATGACTGTGTTTTAAGGGTCTCATAAAAAATTTGCTATGCGATCAAAAGAGTCCATATTGTACATAAACAGATGAAGCTTCGTGGAAAGATTAAAAAATATTGGCTGCTTAATGAATTTTAAAATACATTTTTTACACTCGCATTACTTCCCAGAGAATGTAGGTATTTATAGCAAGAAACAGACAGAAAGATTTCACCAAGATATTATTATGGCAGGTTTTTAAAAAGGCATATATTTTTGCTTACTTTTAATAACAAAATAGTCCAATACTGTAAAAAAGAATAGGGATCCTGTACTAAGTAGTGCGGTTTAGTTATTTAAAACATATTTGGTTTAAAGTTTACCCTATTACACAAATAATTAAATTGCTTTAAATTTCTAACTTGATAGTATTTAGTAGACGTCATCTGGTGAAGAGATATCTCGACCGTATTTCGATTAAGCGATCTCAAATACATACGGACATATGTGTTTAAATTGATATCACACTGCTTCTTATGTTTGACCTATGAGTGACTCCGATTTGTCACGGCAAACGGATATTGAATTCAGATTGCGCGACCCCAGAAAAGTACAAATTTAGTCTTTTAATTAGGTACTAAATTTTGAGGCAGGTATAAGCTACAAGAATTTAAAAGATGTTAACATTGTATATCGAAGGGACTCCAAACACCTGGTTTATGTATTCTTATATAATGTTAAAAATCACATGAAGTTGAATGTACACATAATGTATATAGACGAGATTTTTTACATAAAGTGTTTTTTTGGGGATTTCACAATTTTTTGCGAATATGGCTAGCAGAAAGATACGATTTGTGGTATAGTCATTTTAAACATTTCAATGTCTTCTAAGCAAAGAACATAGAAGTCCTTAGCATCGTTTAACTCATTACCGCCTGAAATGGCATTTTTTATACTTCATTTTCAATCAAGTATTTCGTATCAAAATCGAAGTTGAAAACAGTTGGAAGGTACAGATTCTATTGTTTTCGAGGTCCCTCTTCAAGATTCCGAAGTCAAAATTGAGCTTCAGCCATCAGAAATTCCAATATTGGAATTCTATTGGAACCGTGCATAATGGTGCATAAAACAGTTGAATTTTAAGAACAAATTTTACTTTTATACCCGACATCATTGTAACGACCTCAAAATGGCGTCAACAATGAAAAGATCTTTGAAAAATTTCTGAACGTTCTAACTCAAAAATTACGTGCTGTTATAAAAAAATGCTAAGAATGAAAAGTTCTTAGAATTAATCGAGAAATATAGTGGAATTTATTTCAGATTTTTGTGATGAGATTTTGAGAAATTTTGTTTCAAAATTATTTTCAAAATTATAATTTATTGATGAAAAATTCTGAAAAAAATTTGGTGCATTCATTTATGAATTCTACGAGTTTTTTGTTCTTTGCAATTTTTTCCAAAAGTTGATAGTTTTTTTTGGGAAAAAATCCTAAACTATAATATTTGAAATTCATTTCCTCAAAAACTATCAACTTTTCGAAATAATTGCAAAGAACAAATAACTTTCAGAATTTATCAGAGAATACACTAATTTTTTTTTAGAATTTTTTGTAAATAAATTACAATTTTGAAAAAAATTTGAAACAAAATTTCTCAAAATGTCATCAAAAAATTTTCAAAAAATTCCACTATATCGCGTGATGAATTTTAAGAACTTTTCATTCTGGGCATTTGTTTAAAAAGTTCGTAGTTTTTGAGTCAGAGCGACCAGAAATTTCTCAAAGATATTTTCATTGTTGACGCCATTTTGAGGTCGTTAGAATGATGTAGGGTGTAAAAGTAAATTTTTTTCTTAAAATTCAACTATTTTATGCACCATTATGCAAGGTTTCAATAAATTTCCAATATTCTAATAGCTCGAAAAAAATTGATAAGAATAAAAAATTCCCAATTTTTTGGAAATTTTTTTCATATTCGGCGCCATATTGGAATTTCTGATGGCTGAAACTCAATTTTGACCTCGGAATCTTGAAGAGCGACCTCGAAAACAGTAGCATACGTACCTCTCAATTGTTTTCAATTTTGATTTTGATACGAAATACTTGATTGAAAAAGAAGAATAAAAATTGTCATTTCAGGCGTTAATGGGTTAAAACAAAATTATAAAAATATCCTTCAAAAGTTTATTTAACCTATTATAAATGGCTAATAAATATGAAAACAACATTTAAAACATTATTATTTTTTACATATCTTTTCCGACAAAAATAACTACAAAACAATTTTCTCCATAATTGCCTCGTTCTGTTTATATGGCGGTCTTTTCATATACTTGCACAGTTGTTTAATCATGTTATATTATGAATGATAAATCAAACTCCTATTACAGAATCAGTTGTATTATATTTTTATTTTAGAAACGTTTCTTTTAACAAGTATATATAGATTTTCAATTCAATAGTTCAATATGGCCTTAAAGATACAACCATTAAGGTGACATTAAATTATTGGGAACTCTTATACGGAATGAAGTAATTATAGCAAAAATTGTTGATAAAAGGCTACAAAGTTCATGATTATATCACTTGTTTACAAAATATTAATTTTTAACCTAATGCTTTCTCAATAACATAAATAAAATCTAGATAAAAATTAGATATATTGTTGATATTCGTTGTGAATTTAACTCCAATGGACCTCAAATTTTTCAAACAAAAATTCCTTTCCTTTTAAGGAACAAATCTCTCGCTCGAAGTTTTTTGAAATCGAAAGTGCCCCACAAACTTTTCGACGGCAAAGCGAAAAGGGGCATACACGGATCCCGACAATCGTGAATTAAAAATTAATTTGTTAATTTCAAAATTAACTTTGACAATATTATATTGTTTTATCCTACTAGGATATCCCTAGGATATACTCCATGTACGTCACAAATTTAAAAAATTTTAATCAATAATTGTCAGTGATATGATGATTTATGTTTTAAAATATTATTTATTTTATGGTTCTAAATTTGTTTGTTTTTATTTTTTAAAACGGAAACTATTATAGTTATATTTATATAACTATTCGTTATATTTAAAAAATTCTCCAAGAAATTTTGTTCGGTTTGCCATTCTCTATCTGCCACTGAATCCGGTGGTAGAACAATTGTACTATGGTTTATGCCGTTTAACCCTTTGAGTCCCAGACGTCATTGTAGTGGCGTCATTTTCAGCCTTCTTATTTTGGTCATATTTTTCTATTTATACTTAATATTCCATTTTTTGCATTTTTAACGTGATAAGGGTTTATATTTTTCAATATAGTATATTTAGCAATTTTATTGTTTTTATTTTTGTTATAAACAATTTTACGCTTAAAAATATCACTTTTTTACGATTAATTCAATTCCAAAGACATTCGGCAGTTAACGCGTAATTTTCATTTTTGTTAGTTATGTTTTCGGGGTCGCTGATTCCGAATCAATATGGCGGACAAAATTTTAAAAATTTGAGAAAAGCTCGTGAAAATCTATACTTGGGAGTTTTCAGGATTACTGGTTACAAATCTGTTGTATGTTTTTCGATACTTAAAATAATGGATTGGTTTACAGCAGACAAATTTTTCAAAAAACGAGTGACCTATATTTGAACAGTCCTGCATAACGTAGAAGACTTAACAATTTTCGAAACACCCTCCTCTTTTATACGGGCTTGTCTTTTCTTTTTTTTTTACACATACTGAAGACATGGAAAAAGATGTTCGATATCTTTTTGTTTTGGTACTGCGGCAAACAATGTTTCATATTTCACCTTAGAATGGGAAGGTGTTGTTTTTGTGAGAAACTTGTATCACGTGAATTGATGATGTGGCCGGGGAACAAAGTTCCGAAAATCAATACACCGAAATGCCAAAATTTCGATATAGCATGGCTCCAGTGTGATTATCATCACTTTGTCTTTGAAAATTTGGCGAAAAGAAAGCAAATTAAAGTACCTTGGACTCAAGCAATATCAAAATTTTAGCCTTTCGGGGTTTTGATTTCCGGAACTTTGTTCACCGGCTGATGATGTGACTTTCTTCTATTTTCGACCTTCTTTATTTGTGACAGAAGCTAATAAGACTATTTGAAACTGATAATCGAAAACTTTTCAGATTCATTGCAAAATTAGGGTTATGTTGCGTGTGTCTTATGTATGAGTTTATCACTGTTACATCGATCAAATGCTAGAAAATTCTCATTCACTATTTCTTACTTTTTCTATTTATTTCACACGTGGACTTGTAATCGTAGGGTATCAGTGGCGCAGATCTGTCAAGAATGGATCCATATTTTTGTCTTATACCAATATTCACAATGACAGAGGGACCGTGTAAATTAGACAAGAACTGCACAGGTTTATTATCGATCCATTTTACCCAACTAATACCCTTGAAAGAGGTTCGAAATTCACTTTCTCCTTAACTCATATTCTTATCAATATTCTTTGTTAAGTCTTTATAGTTTTAATTCCAGATTCTGAGATGTTTTTTCGTAAATAAGCAACTCTCATAATTGCCCAACCAGAAAGGAAAGTTTCTCTTCAAGACGATAAAAGTAAATTTAAATAATATTGATTTTAAGGAGACTAATTAATTAAATAATGGAAATCATGGTTGACCTGGTAAATATGCGGCATCTATCATACACATGTAGCTCGAACTGATATAATTTTGTTGATCGTTAGCAGAACTAATGAAAATAGCGGACAAGCATAAAAACCTTCTGTTTTCCAGGGCAATGTAAATGTACGTATGCTTTAAATGCAATGCTTTTTTTAAACGAAACACTCTTCAACCCTTTTTATCATTTTGATGCAAACAGGTCTATGTCAAAAATGTCAAATCTCTTAGAGATTTTTTAATTTCTGATGGAAAAGGCCCCGACTCGGCGTCTGCTTCTTTGTTAGTTGAAGAAGCGTAACTGTATTCAATTGTGTGAATTTCGTTCCTCCCATACGATTAATATACGATATCGCGGTGATGTTACCGACTCTTAGTATAATATCTCACGTGATTTAAAATTGTCCGCAAACCACGTTAATCCATAATAGACTGCTAAGTTATATATAAGTCTTTCTCAACATCAGATCAACATCGGTTAAACGCACATCCGTAAAAATCGTTATATCAAAGTTGAAACCTCTTATAGGGTTTGATGCATTAAGTACGTTTTTTAACCACCATTCAATACTTATTTTACAGTATTTGTAAGATACATTGGTTTATATCAATTAGAATTTATATCAATAGATACTGTTAGTCAATTGAAGCCATGTAGTAATTTACTGTTATTTACATAAATGTCGTTGGAATATCTTCTAATATAAAGTGAGAAGTTGGAATAAAACTGTTAAAATTGTTTGATTTAATATAAAGCACAAATTTCCATTATTTTTAACTCTAGGAAAGTACGAAGAAAGAATTTGACCTTTGGATGCTAATTTCAAAGCAATATTTTATAGTTTCCTTTCAAAGTAGTTTATTTATCCAATTCCTAAACTCATCATTATTTACTAATTTATAAGTCTTGGAGGTTTATTGCGAAACTTTTTTTTAAATGGTTTTAAACAGCTGATAACCTCTAACCTATTGAATGATATCAGGACCATTTTTATGGAGTTTTCAAATTGAAAGAAAAAATGGCAGCCTTGCGGTTTTTCCCCGTACCTCTATTTGTTTGAATGATATTCTTTCCGAAAGGGGTGAAATGGTTTGAACTCGCTCTCACGATGACCACTGCTTGGAAAGCGTGGCGAGTGTTTCCAGTTTAAATAGTTGGTGTTTTTAACTTTGTTTGGTGAAGGTCTTTTTTGTTTGTATGACAATGTATCAATTGAAGAGAATGCACGAAGCACATTATGTTCCTTTTAAACAAATTTCGCCAATTTGAATGTCTTCACCATATTCTTTCCTAAACAGGTATCCGTCAATTTTCATTTTTACTTGCAACAGATTTTGCAATTTTTTAGAGACCACTATTAGTGATTACCTCGCCCGAGGGGCTGACGAAGATTCAGTTTTTTTCAATGTAGACGTAGTTATTCCTCCCGGAGGTGTGGAGGGGGGGGGGCCGAAACGTCGAAATTTGATGAAAAACTATAGGATAATTTTTTTGCCGAGGTGACCAAATTCAATACTTCCTCAGACAACATTTTAAAACAGTATTTATGGCATTATCGTTGACTTTAGGAAGAAAATGCATAAAACCTTTTTTATAGAGAAGGTAATGCTCTATCTTTTTTGTTTGAAACATTTTTAAATAAAATTTGTGTTTTTACAAAATGAATGCAAAAAACTACGAAGAAACGTAATTGGGGCTAATGTTTTTTAGTAATGGACGGATGAACCTCCGCAAAAATCTAATCAGATCTAAATTATGCCAATACATGTATTTTAAAAAAATTTGTCGTTAATTATCCGTACGTGAGTTATCGCGATACAAAAAACGGGACGTACGGACGTGCGTACAAGATCACGGAAACAAATTTTTTTTATTGTTGATTTGGGCTCCTTAGGGTTTGGTACGTCGACATTAAAAACTATAGAGTAATTTTTATGCCCGAGGTGACCAAATTCAATATTTCGTCCAGACCTGAGGCTTGGGTCGAAGTAATTAAAATAGATTAAAGTAGATATATTAAGTAGACGTGAATGACTAAATTTTTAACCCAATTAGAAATCCATAAAATATATTTCAACCATTAAAAAAACCATAAAACAAGTTTTATTTCTATTTGATATGATTTTTAGAAGTCAGATTATCGGCTTCATGGCTTAGGCGATATGGACCATGAAGTCGTAGGTCGTGAGTTCGATCCCCAACAATATTTTAATTACGATTTTCAAGCAGCAGGTCGCTATTCGTAAGACGAGCCACGTTGTTTGTTTATGTTTCGCAATGTTGTTTATCTAGCTGAAATCGACTGATTAGCGTTGCTGTACTTGGTGTAGGTTTCTGCAGCTCCTACATTTTGTACACAAATGTCGAGCTATGTCGCCACCTTTCAAGACGATCTGCAGCTCTCGCTAATTTTAGGAATAAACTATCTGCATTGAATGAACATTGATAATAATATAAATGATAGTAATATAAGCTAAAATAAGATAACAGTAACTGTTTACTTTGCATAGCAATATCTTGGTTCATAACCAATGATGCAATTGTTAAAGGTAGTGAATTTCACTTTCGTATTAAACGTTAGACAATTAAGTGTGAGAGCTTATTATCGCCATAAGTTGTCCGAGTTTATGAAGTGACCGGCGGTGCCACCTTTAGACGTTTCAAAATACTGTTTAAGGCTATCCATGTGCAGTTGCTCAGCCCGGACGAGAACCGGGTGCAAACTAAGATATGTACACCCAAGTGCATCGATTCGTTCCTATCGACTCTTATGTTGTCTTTGTTTTCCCCTATACATCTTCATGTAAAAGATAAAGACAACAAAGGATTAAACGGAAACGATCGATGCTCTTGGGTGTATACTGGGATCGAACTCAATAGGAAAAGGAGAGACTCGTTACAATATAGTTCCAAAAAGTTTCAGACATACTAGTGTCGCGGCGTTGATGAAAAAAAAGCGAATTTTCCATGGGATTTGTTCACATTTAGTGTTATAAAGGTATTTTTGAAGTTACCGAATAAAAGATTAACGGCATTTGTCACGGGGATAAGTTCATAAGATTTTTTATTCTAATTTAAAAATCAATACTAATAACATAATATCAAAATTTCTGAACCTGGTGAAATATTTATCACAAATTTATTAATAAATTATAATTTGTTAAAATTTAAGATTTCCCTGTGGGCAATTTTTAACATATATCTTACTTCGTTTTTCAGATTGTCAATCTATATGGATTCCAACTAATGCGTTGCGTTATCCATCCGGAATAAACTACTAAAGATATGACAGTCTATCTTAAGTGGACCACCGTAAATACACTTCAGAACTTGTTTTTTTCTTATGTGAAATAATTATGCATAGTACCTCTGTTGGATGCAAAACAATAAAATATATGTAACAACTACCATTAATTTCGGCTATAAGTGAACTTGCCGAAGAATCTTTGTGAATGTCTAAATGTCGACAACTGTTTCACAACAGTGGAGAACTGTTTAAGAGCCACTAACTTAACCTCATTAATCTGAACGAATCCTTGATTTAAATAGTTCATTCTAGTATTAACTGTTTGTTTTATGTAATATGTAATTTTAAATAGCCGCTAATGACCAAAGTGTTGAGGAGACTATAAATAAATGAATATAAAAACTAGTGTTGGCGTGGTGCCTCGCTCGCTTCGCTCGCTCAGAAACTTCGACCCAGTGGGGTGTCGGCTATTCCCTAATACTCGTTCGTTTACTAACAGCTTTCAATTATATTAGAAAATTATATTGATATTTGGGGTTCCAATCATATTTAGGTTCAAGTGGCTTCGATAGATATGTTACAACAATATAGTGTTTCTTATATGTATGAAAATTGAAAATGATTAACAACTATGACCTATGGCCTTAGTCGACCCCGTCGACAAGCCAGCCGAAGTATTAATAAATAAAAGTTGCAAAACACTTACTTCATGCACTTGTATTGTAATTGACTATTCGATTCATATTACATGTTTACTGTGTTTGACTAAGTACTGTCTGTAATATTATGATCTTATATTATATATACATATATATATATATACATATAATTCGTCAAAGATATCTTGAAAGTGTTGAAAAGATCTGTGATGGATATCTTTTAGATATCTATAACACATCTTTTAGATATATCGAAATAGTTATTTTCGTATCAAGGGCATAAAAAAACTTATGCGCCCGTAGGTGATCACCGCGCCCGAGGGGCTGGCGAAGACTACCCGTGGGGGTAGAGGATCGAAACGTCGAAATTTGATGAAAAACTATAGGGTAATTTTTTGCCGAGGAGACCAAATTCAATACTTTTTCAGACAATAGTCATAAACATTTTAAACCAGTTTTTATGGCATTGTCGTTGACTTTAAGGAGAAAATGCATACAACCTTTTTTGTAGAGAATTTCATGCTCTATCTTTTCTATTTAAAACATTTTTTAATAAAATTTGTATTTTTACAAAATAAATGCAAAAAATCTATGAAGAAACTTAATTGGGGCTAATGTTTTTTAGTAATGGACGGATGCATCTGCGCCAAAATCTAATCAGATCTAAGTTATGCCAAGACACGTATTTTAAAAAAAAATTTATGTCATTACGCTTATCCGTACGCGAGTTATCGCGAGACAAAAAAACGGGACGTACGTACGTACAAGATCACGGACACAAATTTTGTTATTGTTGATTTGAGCTCCTTAGGATCTGAAACGTCGACATTTGATGAAAAACTATAGGGTAATTTTTATGCCCGAAGTGACCAAATTCAATACTTCGTCCAGACCTAAGGTCTGGGTCGATGTAATGTAATGACCAATATCTCAGTCTTACACTACATTTCCATATTACAATATAATCGGTAATTGTTAGCAATTATAAATATTATATCATTCATTGCTACAACATTTTCTTCATCCTTTATCAATAATTGTCAAACACCTGGATGTAATTACGAGTTAATAATGGGCTAAAGCAATTGACGAGACATTGAGGTCCTTCAGTTTGAGCAGAATGGAAATATTAGCCGTATCAAACACCTTGGAAAAACCGAACAATATGAGTATTGTCACTGATCCTTGTTCAATTCCCAAACGTATATTATCTGCGACTAGTGTAAAAGCTGTATGCTATTGTCCCGAGAAAAACCAGATTGTCTCGGATCAAAGAGGTTACTATGTTTTTGATACACGTGTCCGTAAAGTAAACACTTTACGGATTCTTTTTAGTCCGTAAAGTGTGACTTTACGGACTAAAAATAGTCGTTAAAGTGCCTACTTTTGCGAACAGTGTATCAAAAAATAGTATTCGCTCCTCGGCCGTAAAATTTTACGACCTCGGTTTGGAGATGGTGCGATCCTCGGACCGGCTTCGCCAGTCCTCGGATGCACAATCTCCACTCGGTCCGTAAAATTGAACTTTACGGCCTAGGACCGAAAAGTACTATTTAAATACACTAGAAATTCGTCTCTAACCAGGGATTCCAAAATGTTCGAAAAAGAAAGCATAGATCTGCCACGGGCCTATAGTGCTCAAGAGTTCTCCGAGATGGTCTCTTATTATTGGACGTACTATCGACTTTTTCTAATCCTGCAGGAAAACACCGAAATTTAAACTGTTTACTTTGCACAGCAATACGTTGGTTCATAACCAGTGATGCAATTGTTACAGGTATTATATTATAAATTCCACTTTCGTATTAAACGATAGACAATTAAGAGTGCTCCGGACCTCGGAAGTGGCGTCCCGCTTCGATGGAGCCGAAATTACGGCAGGCGTGAAAAACGACGAAAATTTTATTCTGCACCTAATTGCATTGATTTTTCTTTAAATTTAACCTGAATGATGTCGGCACGTGGTAAAACAAAAACCTTTCCCTATAAATACATGTGGAACGAGACAAACAATCGCGAAAAGTGACAGCTTTTGACAGGTATCTAAAACTTACTTTGTTTGAATTAAAAACGCATATCTCGTGACAAAGGTCGACAATCCTGAATAATTTATATTCATATTTTTTTCTAATTATAGATTAAATATAGATAGTTTAATATACTTGACAATGTATACTGATCTGACAGATAGCTGCTTCTTCTGCATCACTTCAAATATTTGAATCAGAAGCAGACCGTATAATTTGTATACGTGTACTATTTATGTGTCTTGCCGCAGTTCACATAATTCATATACACCGCGAAAAAAGGTTACGTTTCCTCTGTTTTAGTCGGCGAGGGAGACTGAGTTGAAAAAATAGATACCCGTGAAAAGGTGTCACTTTTCGCGATTATTTTTCGCGATCCACATGCATTCTCAGGCAAACGTTGTTGTTTTCCCATGTACCGACAACATTCAGCTTCAATTTAAAAAAAATTCAATGCAATTAGATGGAAAATAAAGGCTCCAGTTTGTGGCCAAAATATGGTCGGTTTTTCGTCGCTTTTCACCTCTGCCATAGTTCCGACGCCACCGCAGCTCGACGCCACTTCCGACGTCCGGAGCGCTCTTTTATGTAAGTTTATGGAGGGAGCTTATTATCGCCATAGGTTGTCCGACTACCTGAAGGACCTGAAGTACCCGGTGGTGCCACCTTTAGACGTTCCTTTACGTTTGGCGACTATTCATCTATACAGTCATTCATCCCGGACAACAACCAAGCGCAAACTAAGATCTGTATTCGCTATGTTAAGTATCATGGTGGCGCCGTCTGGTAGCCAAAGTTCGAAACTTTGAGTACCCCTCGAAGCCTTATTCAAACAGCTAAATGTAAAACGTGAAATTTTTCTTTCACATCTGAAATTAAATAAAAAATATATGTGAAATACTTTGTAACTTTAAATGCAATATTGGAATTCAATGATCACAATGTTTACAATATGAACACGATGTAAATATTACCTTGTCAAATGAATAAGCAATGCGACACAATGCTTGCATCGTCCAGATTGCCCTGCTTTGCACGAACATTTGCAATCAATTTTACTGACATTATTTATTTTGTAAATAAGCGCAACTTCGTGCGGTGTTCCATTTAGATCACTGCTTTTTAAACACAGTGCCGTGATTTTTATTTCTTCTGTCGTTTCTGAGGTTATCCCTACGAACATGAGATGATTAGCTCGCATTGCGTTCTCTCCTTCCACGTATTTGCGAGATCCACTTCCGACGTATTCTATTAATTCGCTTAAATTAATTAAGGAATTCATCTTCCTTTCAAATCTTTTTTATCTCAGTTTAAACCGTGTCTCGAGGGGTACTCAAAGTTTCGAACTGTGTCCACCAGACGGCGCCACCATGACACATAACATAGCGAATACTGAGAGCGAACTCAATAGGTAAAAGAGAGTCTCGTTGTAGAGTATAGTTCCAAAAAGTTCCAGATATACTAGTGTCGCGGCGTTGCTGAAAAAAAGCGAATTTTTCCATGGGATTTTTTACATTTACTACAAAGGTTTTTTGAAGTTGCCGAATTAAATATTAACGAGACTTGACATGGGGACGAGTTCATAAGATTTTTTATTCGAATTTAAAAATCAATAGTAATAACATATGATCAACATCACTGAACCTAGTGAAATGTTTATCACAAATTTACAAATAAAAATGATAATTTGTTTAAATTTAAAATTTCCCTGTGGGCAATTTTAGCATATATCTTACTTCGTTTTTCAGATTGTCAATTGATATGGTAGATAAGATTGTAGTGCCAGGAATTCCAACTAATATGTAGTGTTGCGTTTTCCATCTGGAGTATAAACTATAAAAGATATCACAGTTTATCTTAAGTGGACCATCGGTAAAGACCATTCACCAATTTCGGCACTCGTAATTGAACAATTAACTAGCAGTTAGTCAATTGGGCTATAATATTTTCTATATTCGTAGATAAACTGCGATAGGGTGTCAAATCAATTCGTTTTATAAAAAAGTAACCGTGTATCGGCAATTTATAAATGAAGAAGTAATTCAAATTGAAATGAATATATTTTTGTTTATGTTTAAGAGGTGTTATCATACACAAAATCAGTTATATGAAATACACCTTGAAAAAATTAGAAAAAATTATTTCTTTAGTAATTTTTGACGTGAAATTCAGTTCGTTCCGAAAATTTTTCGTAAATGTGGAATTGTTTATAATCCATACGTAATTCACTCCCATTTCTGACATTTGCAAAATATACACCCTTCATTTTTAAGGGGAATCAGAGAAACAATAAAAAAAGTATTATTAAAACATATTGAAAAGTGTGGAAGAACATTTCCATATTTTATATATTCTTTATTCGCTACGTTTCGACGCTAAGGTTCGTGCCGTCTTTAGAAGCTTAACCTTAAAAATATATTTTTTACAAGGCAATGAAAATAATAACAAATACAAATTATACAAATAAAAATAAAATACACTTACAGATGACTTACATACTCGTACTTGCAACGAACATATTTCTTTCGCGCATTTCCGGAAACCAATCTAGATTAAGAAAAAATAAAAATGAGATTAATTGAATAAATTAAAAAAATATTAATAAAATAATAAAAATAATATATTTAATCCAAATAACAGTAAAAATTAAATTAAAATGATTAAATAATTGCTTTTGCATGTTAAGACTCTGGGCGTGAATGAGTTCTCAATATACTAGTTTTGTTTTAAATCTTTACCAATTCTTCTCTTTACTTACTAAAATCATAGTTTCAAAATTTAATTATACACTTTATACTAATTATGCATTAAGAATCATTTCGAATTGACAGTTTGTAATGGTACACATCCACAATGGTAGTATCTAGTTATGTAGTTGTCTTGCTGAACGTTTTGAACTATTATCAATATTATTATTATTATTATTATCGCGTACAAATACATATTACAAATATGTATAATTATCACTTATTATACCAGAGTAAATTTTCTATTCACCATTGCCAGGTTTTATTTTAAATAATAAAAAACAACTAATTTCCTTTAAATAATATTCAAGATGAGTCAGCATAGGGTAGACCTTCGGAAAGACTGGGTCACCTGGAAAAAATTTTATTCATATGTTTTCGGACGTATTTTGGGTCGCTGAACGCGAATCTGAAGTCAAAATTTGTCGCTCGGCCATACCTGGGCCGCTATATTGAAAAAATATCTAAAAAACGGCCTTTTTAAATTTTTTTCCATTTATCTTGAAAACTCGAACTCGCACGAAAAAAAGTTTCAAACAAAAAATGTACAGCTTGGATTTGTCTATAAAAAAAATATAATACAATTTCTTCCTAAAATTAAAAGTAACGTCGTAAATGAAGGTTGAATATGAGAATGTAGTCAGTGAATTTCAGAATAATAGGAACTAGCCGGATTCATCCTCCGCTAGATGGCGAATTGAGTATAACTGCAGAATAACTACAGCACCTCGAAAAAAAAATTTATAAAGCTATTTTGACGTATTTTTGCGTCCTGTTTTGGCACATGATGCGAGTTAGCACGCATTGTCAGTTTTCATTTGTAGAAATAAATATCACGGAGTCAGGATCATGGGAATTTTTCCGGACAGCATTCAAGGCTAAACAGAACCCATTATACCGCTTATTCTAAGGTTTATTCTCTTTTTACGAGGTTATCGTTGGTAATACGAAGAAAATGCATAAAACCTTTTTTGTACAGAATTTCATTCTCTACATTTTTTATTTGAAATATTTTTTCATAAGTTGCGTATTTTTCGAAATAAATGCAAAAAAACTGGAAAAAATCGTGTTTTTTGATAGTTTTTTCAAGATAGCGGTTTCAATATGTCCGACCGCCAAATTTTGTTATCATATTCGTAATCAGGAGGCAAAAATACGTCAAAATAGCTTTATAAAATTTTTTTTTGAGGTACTGTAGTTATTCTGCAGTTTTACCGCTAAAAACACAAGTCAATTGTTCTCATATTCAACCTCCATTTACGGCGTTATTTTTGACTTTACGAAGAAAATATATCAGACCTTTTTTGTAGAGAATTTCGTGGTCTACATTTTTTGATTGAAACTCTTTTTCATGCGACTTCGAGTTTTCAATATAAATGCGAAAAATGTTTAAAAATGACATTTTTTCGATGTTTTTTCAATACAGCGGCCAAGATATGTCCGAGCGACAAATTTTGACTTCAGATTCGTATTCAGCGATCCAAAATACGTCGGAAAACATGTCAATAAAATTTTTTCCAGGTGACCCAGTTTTTCCGAAGGTTTACCTCCACAAATATCATGCATGTATGTATCAGAATTCAATGGCAGTTTGTAGTTAGGGCGTCTGAGGCTCATTCCATCCGCCAAGCCTCACTGAAGAGTTCATTGCGCATGGGGTTGAACGAAACGACACGCATGTATCTTTTTAATTTTTTAAAAGAATAATATATATATATATATATATTAGGGTGATTCACAATTTAAAAACAGGGATTTAAAAAAACCCCAGTTCGAAATTGGCTTTGTCCTGGGCAGTCATTGAAAAGGAAATAAAAAAACAAAAATTTTGAGCCCTTGCTGAACTTGATTGGTTAATATTTAGAGGTGGCGCAATGACTTTGAAGTTGTTATTTGCATTTGAATATCATGGGAAATACACCTCGATTCAATTATTATTTTTGAACTCCGAAATGGTGTATGAAAAACATGATTTGCCACCATATTGGGGTAGGTGAGAGTTATTTGCGTACCAATGAATTTTTTGGGATTTTTCTTTCAACCTAATTCCATGTGGCCGACCCATAAATCGTACCGAGTAAACTGACGCCCGTTAAAAAATATTAATCCTTTGAAGTATGATCCTTTGAAGAATTTTTCTGTTAATGGAAATTATTTAAAATTCGTTACTTGGTATTTACGGGGTTGCTGATTACGAATTTAATCTAAGATTTGTAAAATTCAAAACGGCGGATCAAATATGGCGGACCAAATAATGAAAATTTACTAGATTCGGACGAAGTTGGGTATCCGAGGGTTTTCGGTTTCACTGCTTACGAATCCGTTTTCGGATTTGCAAAATTCAAAATGGCGGATCCAATATGGCGGACAAAAATGCACATTTTTCAATTCTAACGAAATTGGGTATCCGTGAGTTTTTGGGGTCGCTAATTACGAATCTACTCTCGGATTCGCAAAAGTCAAAATGGCGGATCCAATATGATTAATGAAATTTTGAAAGGCGCTGAATCCATATAACCTTACTTTGAGAGCATATTTGGAGAGGATAATTAGAAATCTTGGGTTCTAAGACGACGATTACTAATATAATGTTAAAAATGCAAAATTGAAAATGGCACATTGAATATCGCAAATATTCATAAAAATTTTGATATTTTCATTACCAAATCATCGTGAGAAGAGAAATTTATCGTACGCAGAATAAAAACACCAAGTACAGTACATATAGTAGTTTGTAATTTATTACTTCTTATCTAGAAACAGTAGCACTGAAATCAGTTTTTAAATTGGTTTTATTGCAGATTTTTAATTTGCGTCGATGTTCGGAGACTACTTGCAAAATATGTTGTTCTCCGTCCTTGCTTCTTGTCAAATGTCCATTATATGCGTGCGCCAGTGCTACCCCCCGTTCAGCAACATCGTTAGTTACTTTTAAGTTCTTTACTATCTGTTGACCTTGAAGGTATTCTTTATCGCATATCCACAACGCCGGATTTTTTTGAAGAAAATTTACTGCAATTTTGAATCGATCAAAAAAGCTGTACGTTCGTGACGATACAAAATCTGATAATTTTTTTTCTCCCAATTATCATTATTTTTGAGAGCAGGCAGTTTTGACGATTTTTTAAGCGTAGAGTTCGGCAACAAAATCAGCTGTATGAAATGCAACTTTAAAAAATGTGAAAAAATTAATTCATAATTCTATAATAATTTTTTGCATGCAATTCAGTGGTGCTAGAATACAAATAGTACAAATTTTTTTTTGATCCATAAAAAAAATTGAATTTTTAAAAATCTATCCGTAGTTATTTAGAAAATGTGTTTTTATGTAAACCTTAATTTAAAAAATTTTTAAATTAATTTAGAAACAATATTTTAATAAAATATTTTAGATCTCTATTCTAAATTTGAATACGATAGTCCTAGAATATAGGATGAGAAGAAGAAAAATAGCTTCAATTCCGTTAAAACTGACGATCATTAGATCAAAGAGAAAACATAGTAATAAAACGTTTATCCAAGAGCTTTCATAAACTATTGAAAGATACAACTGTATTGAATCCTTATACACTCGAATATGCAAAATGAGCCAAAAAATTGGTGACTTTTATCAACCTAATGATCGAGAAAAAATGCAAATCACTATTTGGAGCTGAGGTAGCCACCGGATCCGTGAACCACGCTGTAATATATTCTTTGCAAATGAAAATGCATACGTCACAGAAACCAAATGTTCCTTGAGCATAAATGCTATGGTTTACGGGGTCGCTGATTACGAATTTGTTCTCAGATTTGCAAAATTCAAAATGGTAGATTCAATGTGTCGAACCAAGAAATGAAAATTTTCTAGATTTGGACGAAATTGGGTATTCCAGAAATGATGGGGTCGCTGATTACAAATCTGGTCTCGGATTTGCAAAAGTCAATATGGCGGATCCAATATCGCAGACAAGAAATGAACATTTTCTCGATTTGGACGAAATTCGGGTATCCGAGGGATTTTGGAGTCGCTGATTACGAATCTGCCAAGGATTTGCAAAATTGGAAATGGCGGATCCAATATGGCGGATCATAAATTTAAAACTTCTCACGATGATTTGGTAATGAAAAGATCAAAATTTTTATGAATATTTGCGATATTCAATGTGCCATTTTCAATTTTGCATTTTTGACGTTATATTAGTAATCGTCGTCTTGGAACCCATGCAATTTTTTAAGATTTCTAACTATCCTCTCCAAATATGCTCTCAAAGTAAGGTTATATGGATTCAGCGCCTTTCAATTTCGTTAGAATTGAAAAATGTGCATTTTTGTCCGCCATATTGCATCCGCCAT
The DNA here is from genome assembly GCA_030407085.1 of Trichopria drosophilae. Taxonomy (NCBI): domain Eukaryota; kingdom Metazoa; phylum Arthropoda; class Insecta; order Hymenoptera; family Diapriidae; genus Trichopria; species Trichopria drosophilae. The sequence continues at coordinate 107,510,809 of CM059585.1, read as the reverse complement.
TTTGAATTTTGCAAATCCGAAAACGTATTCGTAAGCAGTGAAACCGAAAACCCTCGGATACCCAACTTCGTCCAAATCTAGTAAATTTTCATTATTTGGTTCGCCATATTTGATCCGCCGTTTTGAATTTTACAAATCTTAGATTAAATTCGTAATCAGCAACCCCGTAAATACCAAGTAACGAATTTTAAATAATTTCCATTAACAGAAAAATTCTTCAAAGGATTAATATTTTGTAACGGGCGTCAGTTTACTCGGTACGATTTATGGGTCGGCCACATGGAATTAGGTTGAAAGAAAAATTTCCAAAGAAATTACACCCTCTGAGATATTTCGCCGTTACGGGAGTTTTAAGTTTCACCTTGAAATGACCTTGCCGGAAAATCGATGTTTTTCATACACCGAATTTCCCGCTCTTTCAAAAATAAAAATTGAATCAGGGGTTCCCATTTAAAATATTCAAATGCACTTGAAATAACCTTCAAGGTCATTGCAAGGTCAAATTCAATATTAACCAATCAAGTTCAGCAAGGGCTCAAAACTTTTGTCTGAAACATTTTCCTCGAAAATGCACTCCCGCTGAGATATTTTGCTGTTCCGGGACTTTTCGATCACCTGTGTATATATATATATATAAATCCTTGTTTTTAAATTGTGAATCACCCTAATATATATAATGGGTTTTTCAATAAGAGCGCTTCAACTTCTTTTTTGAATAAAACACAAACGGTTTGACTTTTCAAGTAACTTTTTTTTTATTTTCGAATGTAAACATATAAATTTAAGAATGAAACTCGATTTCTTTTGCATGACCACCGTGTGCACGTTTTACGAAGTCCAATCGTTGAACCCAATTTTCGACCACTTTTTCGGATAAATTGGGTGAAATTTCAGAAATTTCGCGTTCAATATTCGCTCTGAGCTCTTGTAACGTCATCGGCTTATTGGCATAGACCAATGACTTCAAGTGACCCCAAAGTAACGCATATTTTGCTTGTTGACAAATCCATTTAGCCAAAAGTGAGCCTCATCGCTTAAGATGATTTTTCGATGGAAATCTGCATTATTTTCGAATTGCTCTTGGGTCCAATTCACGAATCGGCGTCGCTTCAAATGGTCAAACGGCTTTAGTTCTTGTGTCAGCGTGATCTTATACGGATGTAAGCCAAGATCTTTACGCAAAATTCGCCACAATGACGTCACTGAAAGGCCCAATTGTTGCGAACGTCGTGTGAGCGACACATTCGCGTCTTCTCCAACTGAAGCGCTAGCGGCTGCGATGTTTTCAACACTTCGAGCACTTCTTGCTCTCACGGGCACCGGAACATTATGTAGCGAAAATGTAGACTCAAATTTTGCCACTAGACGATCGATTGTCGAACGGGATGGTTTGTTAAATGGACCGTGAAATGACCGTAATGCTCTTAAAGTAGCAACAACAGAACGATTATTTTTTTTTTTTTTTTATTTATTTTTTTTTTTTTTTTTTTTTTTTTTTTTTATTTATTAATTAACGGGCGGAATCGCCCTTTTTACTTAAGTTTAGCCATATTGTTATTAATCGAGAGAATTTTGCGAGAGCTGCAGATCGACTTACGAAGATGGCGCCATACTTCACATTTGTGTATGAAATGTAGGACTGCAGAAACCTACACCAAGTACAGCGGCGGTCATGAGTCGATTTCCGCCAGATAAACAATATTTTCGAAAACGTAAACAAACAACGTGGCTCGTCTTACCAACAGCGAGCTGCTGCTTGAAAACGAAATCGAAAAATTGTTCACCGGACGGGGATCGAACTCACGACCTACGACTCCGTAGTCCAGTGCGTTAACCGCCTGAGCCACGAAGCCGATATTTTGGTAAAAAATTTGAATAATTTGCAATCGCTGTTCAAGTGTGTAGCGTTTCATGATGAAATGTATACTAATGAAGTTTCCAAATAACAAAAGAACAATGAAAAATACGGTGTCGTTCGGCGCCCCTATCGGAAAAAAGTTGAAGCGCACCTATTGAAAAACCCTGTATATATATATTGCGTTTGCATGTCTATATGTATATTTTTTCGCATGCTATGTATATATATATATTTTTTTTTGCATGTATAAATAACATTTTTTGGGGTTTTTTGTTTTCATATTATATTTTGTTATATTAATTGCCTTTTTCTCTCTTTAGATTTATTATAATTGCATGCTAACAAATCATATTCATATACCAGTCTATTCCAAGTAACTGTCAAATCGAAATTGTATAAACTTTATAGTTATTGAATATAATTTTTATCTTTTCTTTAGTCTATTACATTTTTTCGTTGTTAATTTCATAGCTGGTTGAGATTATAAATGTTTCGACAATGCCTGAGCGTTTGAGAATCTGAGCGATTACGACGGAAGGTGTTTAGAAATTTCCAAACTATGGCATTTTAATATCTAATGCAATTGGTAGGTTTAAGCCGTTCATTATTTTATTTTAATGACAACTATTAAAAGTTAAATTAATAAAATAAAAATAGTAGTACCTGTATTCAATGAAAAAATGGTTAAAAAAATGTGTCAGTTAAAAATCAATTAAATACCTTTCACAAATAACTAATATTGTCAATTATTGAATCTGGTATTTCGAATAGCAACGAAAGTATAATAAACGTTCTTACATTAACTTACATTACCTACTTATTTTGAATTATTCAATTATCCATACACAGGGACGTCCTGAGGATGTCCTGTGGACGTCCAAATGTCCGCTTTTTCAGATCCTCAACACGTCCTCAGGACGTCCGTGGGATAATCTTGTGGACATCCTTAGGACATCCGCAGGAGGTCCCGGGGACCCACAAAGCACACCTACCCACACAGTACAGGGACGTCCTGTGTCCGTCCCGGGATATCCCGAAGACGTTCTGTGGATGTCTAAATGTCCACTTTTTCAGATCCTGAACACGTCCTCAGGACGTCTGTGGGATAATCTTGTGGACATCCTCAGGACATCCGCAGGAGGATGTAGGAGCGACCTCTAATTTCCAGGCATCTCCTAAGGACATCATGTGTACGTCAAAATGTCCAATAGGAAGATCATGGCTTGCCTGAGGACGATCTCAGGAACTTCTCCCTGCATGTCCAAATGCTTTTATTGAAATCCTCAGGACGCATTCTTATTACTTTTTCATTTACGCTAGGTCCCATGAGCGCGTGATTCTCGAGTGGACGAATAACTGGTCCAGCGAAGCAAGTGCAGCCCTCCCACGAGGTGCGCACGCTTTCCTCTCATATGTGGCATACAATAGAACCCCCTTTTAACGTCACCTCCGTTTATCGACATACTCTTTTCTACGACACTAGTGACACTCCTTTTAACGACATACCAGTGATTCCCGTCATCCCCACCACGTTTAAACGCTTTCCCTCACCAGACGGCGCGGCGCATATATACGTGCATAGCCCGCGAAACAATCGCATTGGTCAATTGACGTGTGACGTCACTATAGCTTGCTTGTCGATGGGTTGCGGTGGGGGAACGCACTTTTCTAGCTGGCATGTCGACAAACGGGAGCTTGAGGGGAAGTCGCGGAACCGACCCATGTCGTAAAAAGGGGGTTCTACTGTACATACATTATTTTTTCACCACACTGGGACGAAAGCAGAATCTTCCTCCCGGTGGAAATACTTCCATGTCAAGGGAGTAATGAGGCGGAAGTGCGCATGCGCGCTGGCGCTCGGACGGAATCGTCAACTGACGCAGTCTGAAAAACAAATTTTGAACCAGTCTTTATAAAAATGAATAGTTAGAAATAAATATAGAAATATATAAAAATAATAAATTAAGTGAATGGTACATTACAGTTACGGATTATGCCAGATGAATTTATTTTATCTGTAGTTACATTAAGAGAATGTATAAACAGAACACATTACTTTTTTTTAATCAACCTTTCCTTCGCATGGCGCAACCAAGATTTGATAGATTTCGCAATGTTACCATCTGTCGCTTCCGGAAACCGAACTCGTACCGCACCTATATAACAAATGAAAAACATTAACTGTTTTTAAGTTTTACATTCAATTTGAAAAGATTTATAATTCAAGAATATCTCCCAATCCCTATATGTACTTTATTGATGTATTCTTTAAACTTTGTTTTATCTTTTTAGAGAGCATATTAAATAATAAAACCTAAAACAAACAATAATGATATAATTTATTAACCCACTAACGCCCAAAAGGACATATTTTACCTTTAATTGCAAATTGCAATCAAATAGTTCGTATAAAATTCATAGTAGATACATATCGTAGTATTTTCAAGGTAGCCCTTCAAGACTCCGAGGACAAATCGAGTTTCAGCCTTCAGAAATTCCCATATGGCGCCGAATTTGAAAAAAAGTTCCCAACAAAATTGGAAATATTTTTTCTTGCGAATTTTTTTCGAGCTATTCGGGTGTTCGGATTCTACTGAAATCATGCAAACAAGTGGATAAAATATGTGAATTTTAAGCAATTCTGTGTGCAAAGTGTGACTTTGCGCACTAAAATTCGATGCGCAAATTAAATTTTACCGCACTAGTGCCTAAGCAGTGCGCAAAGTAATATTACCGCACGCAGTAAGTTACTGCTCAAGTTCAGTTGCAAACAAGAACTCAGGCGACTTAGTTCTAAATTTTAATTTTCAAACAACAATTTTTAACTTTCTTTCGTTGGTTTTAAAGTTTCACTATTAGACTTAATTTGAAGTTTTTACATAATTTTTAGAATAAATTTCTGATGAGGGCTACAAAAAGTTATCCGAAATGTAATTTTTTAAGTTTTTTGATTATTTCTTTCCATTTTCCGTGATGATGACCAAAAAATACATAATTCCAGTATATTCTGCACGACTTATTCCCGTCTACGGATTCAATATCTGTGGGGACGTACGGCAAAACTGGGGTTGCATCAATACCATTAGTGCTGTGAAGATGGTAATACAGCATTCAAAGAGCCGCATTGTGACGTTCGATGTATGCTGAAACTGCATATATTGGGCATGCTGCCAAAAGATGCATTAGTGTTTCAGCATGACATCTACACAATCTACAAAGCGTACTCTGTACCGCCTGGTGTAAGACGTTCTGGCGATACGCTAAGGTATAGATGACCCCATCCTGACATGCGAAGATAAAACCCTCGGTCTCGAATTTCAAGCCGGCTGATCTTAAGAACGAGAAGGTCATCTCTGCCGACAAGCCAAGTTGTTGGACATTTCGAAAGAATTGTCCATGCAATGGCTTGCCGATATGCCTTTCATCCAACATACGGAGTTGTTTCTTCCGTATGTTAGCCCTGAGACGCACTGGGCACAGATTGATGACTGATTCCGATTCCTGTGCACCACTACGTCCCACGTTGAAAACCAGACCGAGGTTTCGTGCCGCTCGTTCCGCCGCGTTGTACAAAAACGCCCCCTAAACGCCCCCTTCCCCTGAATTTCATGCTGATGAACTAGCATCATCAGGGGGTCCTCGGTTCGATTAATCACGTCGTAAGCTGTCTCGAGGACCAATCGGTCATGCATACACTCCAGGCTTAAAAGGCCACGACCTCCCATATTTCGGGGCAAATACAGTCGTTCCGCGGAAGATCTTGGATGCAAACTGCGTTGCATACAAATCATCTTCCGTGTGCTTCGGTCAAGATCCCTTAGCTCGTCAACGTTCCACTTCAGTGCTCCAAATGAATAGAGCACTGGTGATATGGCCAACGTATTCGTGGCTGCCACCTTATTTCTCCCGGTCAATTCTGATGACCAGATCTGACGGAGAATGCGCCGGTATTTCTTAATGATGCTGATTTTAGTAGCATGCACATCCTGGACATGCCTTTGAGGTACGCCCAGGTATGTGTAGGCTTCTTCGGCGCTAAGGTGGCGAACATTTCCGTTGACGAGCTCCATATCGTTGTTATGCTAGCGCGACCTTTCTCTGTGCAAATGAACGACTGCACACTTGTCCAATCCGAATTCCATGCCGATATCTCTCAAGTATATTTGAAGAGGTCGTGACGTCAGCGGACTTTCAGACAGGACTTTCAGATTCTGCCTCAATTCCCATGATCAGGAATTTATTTGTAACTGATATGAGTCTTCTGATTGGACGTGACGTCACAGTTTTGGAGCTTACATCCAATCAGGATTCGTATATGTGTTTCCGTATCAACAAAATCCGTACAGTAGTTCTTCTCTTATTCTAATTCCTTTTATTCTAACTTCTTCTCTTATTTTAATTTGTTCGCTTCCTCTAATCTACCCAATAAACATGCAGGTAACTGAAATGTGCCGTTCAAGTAACGTGGAATAGATGGCCGGTAATTATTGAGGATGACTTAAAAGGCACCTATAATGTTAATAAATTGTTGACTAATGTCCCGCCTTTAAGGTAACTTTTTCAGTAATTAGATTATTTTGATATTATTATTTTTCAGTAATTAGATATTTGATTTTAATTAGATTATCCTGGCACGGATTTATAAGAGATTGGCAAAGGTTTTCCTGAACCTATTCTGAAACTGAGAACGCTTTTCTACTGCGGTTTTCTTACAGACTTTACGTGCACATAGTTTATAACATCTATTTAAGTATCGAAAAATTAGGTTTGATTTATTTCATGTTATTCTCAAAGTATTTTTTATTTTTGAAAATGTGATCAATTAATATACAAGGAAACAAATGTTATAGACAGCGATGTGCAAGGAGAGTCGATAACGAAAAGGGTATCATGCCTTAAGAAGGACCTTTAGCGATGTATTATTAATCTGTCATTCTGAAGTGTTGTGGCCCGATTTGAATATATCATATAAATACTTGTTAATATTTGTTTAAAGAAAATGGATGTTTTTGGTGGTAATGGATACAATACGTTTAATTTTTCATTATTATTATCCACTTCTTCATCACTAGAGTATGAAATGCATTTAGTGGGAGCTCGTTTCTTTTTATTTCGTAGTGACTCGAATTCAGTATCTGTATTAAAATCCGACAAAAATTTTGCAGCTTTGAGTTTCTCTTGTCCAATGTCATATATGAGCCTGTAATTTGTATAAGATTTTTACATATTATTGCACATAAGTTCGTAAAAAGAAAATTCGAAGAAAATATTAATATGTCATCGATAATATATAATGACTAGTAGCAGTACGCTAATGGAATTAGATATTGCTAGAATAATATAGAAACTTGAATGTATAACTCACTTGTTAAACACGTGATTCTTTTAATCAGATGCACGGTCAACGACTTTTCCCATGTTACTCGGTTTTTAACAGCTTTATTAAATTTATTAGTGTTCCTAAAATCAGGCCAGTATGCCATTGTTTTGTCATCAGTAATCCAATTCGTTGGTATCAGCTGTACACCATCGTCAAACTCAACAACTGCATATTTTTTTCTGTCTCCACCATTCATGTCGCTATAACGTTGCGACAGAAGCATAGTCAGAATGTATTATAGAAATAATAACAAAGTTATCATTTTCGTATGGCAACTTCATACATTTTGCAAGAATAGAGTTTAATGAATATGTCTTTAGATTTGACGATAGATTTTTTACTTTATAAATACCTACACATGCTTGATGGGCATGGCATTTTATGGAAGTCAGTTTTTGATAAAAATTCATACCTGATAATCATAATGTCTTGATTTATAGAAGTAGCAATATTTGATACTATTATTATTGTTCTGTCATTCAATATACATGGTGGATTTGTCAATCCATCAAAAAGAGGGCCATTGTGATGTTGTGAATTTGAATCGAGTTGTAAGCTACTATATTGTGATTCTTTCAACAACGGTTGCTTTGAATTGACAGATTGACGTATTTCATAATACCGTTTACACATTTGTTGCAAAGGTTTCTCGCTTTTCCTTGTTAATCTTTTCAACACTTGCATGTAATTCTCAAATTTGAATGCACTGAATTGGTCTAAGTTTCCGAATTTTTTTACATCAGCCACAATGTGAATAAGATTAGGAACATTATAAGATACATTATGACAACCATATATTTTAATGAAATATAACACAAAGATTTTTAATAATTCATTTGCATAGTTTAATAAATTTTGATATTGATTTTTTGAACATAATATTCTGGTTGCAACATACTTCTATAAAAGTATTAAAACACATAGCGGGGGAAAAGATGAAGAAAAAGAAAAAAGTTTATGCGTTTTTATAGATTTGAAGGCAGCTTTTAGTAATGTAGATAGGATAGTACTGTGGGAGATGATGCGGAAAAGAAATGGAAGCGAAGGGATGATAGACAGAGTTAAAGAAATTTTTGAAGAGACGAGGTGTGTAGTGAAAATAGGGGAGGAAGTATCGAAGGAATTCTGGGTAGAAAGGGGAGTGGCGCCAAGGATGCCCGCTGAGTTCAACCTTGTTTAATATATATATAGCGGATATAGAGGATGAATTGAAGCGGGGCAGAGGAGGAGTAAATGATATTGTGCTGGTGGCGGAGGAGGAGGAAGGGCTAAGAGATATGATAAGAGGAGTGAAGAGGTATTTGGAAGGAAAGAAGTTGGAAGTGAGCACAGACAAGTCGAAGATAATGGTCATTAGAAAGAAAGGGGAAGGGAGAAGGAGCGATTTTGGTGGTGGGGAGATAAAAGACTGGAAGAGGTAAAGAAATATAAGTATTTGGGGTACGTGATTGAAAGTAATGAAGGGGAAAAAGAGCACATCAGGGAAAGGATGAGTAAAGGTAGGGTAGCGATGGGATGGGTGTGGAGTTATGAGGAGAGGAAGTTTAAGGGGACGTGAGGTGGAGATTAAAGCTGTTTGACAGCATTGTGAAAGGAATACTATACTACGAAGTAGAGATTTGGGGGTATAAGGAATGGAAGGAAATGGAGAGTATGCAAGAGAAATATCTGAGGTAGATATTGGGAGTGGATAGGACAACGCCCGGGTATATAGTGAGAGAAGAACTGAAGAGAAATAAACTGAAGGTAGAGACAGGATGTAGGGCGGGGAAATTTGAAGAAACACTAGAAAGAGGAGAGGGAGGAGAGATCGGGAAGGTGTGTATGTGGCAGAGGAGGAGGGATGAACGGGGGAGCAAGTGGGAGGTTTGGACGAGAGAGAGTCTGGAAAGAAGAGACTACCTGTGGAGAGTAGGTTTAAGTGAGGCAGCATTGAACGCTATAGGAGAGAATAAATGGGAGAAGGTTAGGGAGAGAGATATTGAAGTGGATGAGCAGGAGAGAGGTGAAAAGGTAAAGGGGTCCAGGTCGTGTAAACAGTATCAAAGAGTGAACGGTATTCCGGAATATATAAGAAGCAGTAAAAGAAACGAGGGCAAAAAGCTGGTAAGGATAGCGAGATGGAGGTGTGGGAGTGAGGAAAAGGCAAACCGATATTGGATGGAGGAGGAAGAGAGAGTGTGTAGATTATGTGGGGCGAAAAGGGAAGCATACAGCATCTGAAGAGGGAATGTAGGTATGTGAAGGAAAAAATGGAAAGTAATATGGATGTGATGAATGACGATGGTAGAGGATACAGATGGATGGAGATGATAGAGAAGACGAGAAAGGGCAGGGAGAGGGAGAAAGAGAAAGAGAGAGAGGGAGAGGGAGAGGTGTTGTTAAGGAGAGTGGGGCGGTAGTGAGGGAGATAGAGCGGGAGAAGAAGGGCGGAATACGGAGATGAACGTGTGGAGTGTGTGTGTGTGGGGGGGGGGGGGTGTTAAGAGTGCATAGAGGGGCGCAAGTCAATGTAATGTAAATGTAAACGGTGTGAAAGTAAATGTAACGGAAGTCCATGTAACACGAAGCATTAATAAAATTAATTCATTCTGGTTGCAACATGTAATGTGACAAAATTGTTATACATTAATTTTTAATATTCTTTAAACAGACGACACCTGTATAAAGAAGAATTTGACGGTACTCGCTAGCTTTCCACAGTTTTATATGTGTTAGAGACCGTGGTTTTCTCACAAATTCTTTAGGTATATATGGTTTTATCTCATTTTCTAATAAGAATGAAATGTTTGTTATTATATTAGCTTCTTGAGGATAGCATAATTCATCCATTATCCACAAATACAATAACTTGCGAGTGATTCCCAAACAAATTAAATGCATATAATCAAGAAGTACTATTATAAAATGTTCCTTGGAATACCGGTCCTTATACTTAAATTAATATTTATTTCTCCGGTTGAAAGGAAAAATAACAAACTTTTATACGTTTCGGCCAATTGATTCAGGCCCTCATCAGAATTTAATGCTGAAATTAACAATATTTGCACATATATATACAACAAAATTATTTACAAAAATATTTACAAAGAACTTAAAATTCTACAAAGTACGCTTACATAATCTATCTTACCGAACGTTGACATGTAAATAGACTTCGGAAAAATGACCAATATGCAAAAAAAATTTTTTTGAGGAATACATTAGTCTAAAAAATAATAAGTTTTTGAGTAAATTTTAGCAAACATAACAAAATAAACAATTAATCGTAATAAACTTTTATAATTGGAAATTAAACGAAAACCGTACCTGGAACCGAAAATTACTGCAAGTAAATGTCAAATCCATAAGCATATGAGTTTGAGAAGAAAAAATGTGAATAAAATTAGATAAACACTCAAACATTTTTCGCATATCTTAACATGTGTGTCGAACGGTAGAAATATAATTCAAGACTGCTGATTGTTATACTAACAGGTTACTTTAATTCGTTGGAGCAGAACTATCATAATTAACTCCAAAGAAAGTCATATACACCTAATCACCTTCTATTGAATTCTAGCTTCCTAATACAAAGTTTGATTTTAAATGTAACGTTTTTTATTTTAAATGTAGTAAAGGCATATATGAATCTGGTAAAAAAGAAATTTCATGTCTGATATTTACTGTTTTGTTGTTTTGTTTGATAAAAAAATTTTCTAGATGTCTTCTTTTAATTAAATTTGGTTCGGTAGCTAGAATTTTCACATTTCCATAGTCGAAGTTATGATTAGTGTCCATGCGATGTTTTGTTAATTCCGTGCGTTTATTTGGATCTTCAAGGATGTTATTTTTATGTTCCCTTATGCGATCCTTTAATAATCTTCCTGTTTGACCTATATATACTTGGTCACAAAATTTACAGGGGATTAAATAAATCACACCACTCTTTTTCATCTTGTCTAATTCATCTTTCAGGGGCTTAATTTTTCCAACATTATTGTTATATGGTTTATGCACAACCCTAATATTTTCTTTTTTAAGTTTCTTGGCAAGATTTTCGCTCAGACCTTCAACATATGGTAGACTTGTCGTTTTTTTATGGTCTGTTTTATCGGAGATTGGAAAAGACTGGTGGTTATTGTACAATAAATGGACTCGTTTTTTAATACATTCGTATACTAACTCTTTGGGGTAACCGTTATCTCTAAGTACGTCTTTGACAATATTGAGATTTTTTCTCTGAACCTAATTTCAGCTAATTGTGTGGCACGATCTATCAGTCCATATATCACGCTAATTTTGTAGTTGATAGGATGTGAGGACTCAAAGTGTAAATTGTACCAATCTGTGTCAATAGAACCGTCATTCTTTCTAATACGGATAATAACAGGATAACATACGCGATTCTTTTTATAGGTACCATCAACGATGCATTTGGTACACCATGAATAACTAGTGTGGCCTTTTGTTTGTAAAATAAAAGACTTAGCTGGTGAATCTCAGATCAAAGTATGAATGCTAAATTGTAGTTGACGATTCCCAATTGTAATACGTGACTCGCAGAGTTTAATTGCTTCTGCCACAAACATTTTTAAATACTCATTTGAATCTTTTGGCTTTTTTTGACCATAGTATATCCCAATAATAAATATATTTTGATATCCAAAAATAGAACCGAGAACGGGGTATAAAGAAACATGTATTAGCTCTAGCAATTGGAACACCATCAACGTTTACCGAGATTTCTAATTTATGAATTAAATCATTTTCTGATACAATGCTTTTAAGTCCTTCTTCTATCCCAAAATGGCAATAGTACTCTGTCGTTAAATTTTAAATTTCAATAAATTTTTGAGTTTGTAACAATGTTCGTGCATCGTAAGTTGAAGTGCGGTATAACTGTTCTAAGTTCAGGAAGCAATTCGGATAATGTATTATGTTTAATCTGATTACGGATTGACTAGTTAACAAGGAAACGCTTAAATACAGTGGATTTATCATCGAAAGTATCATCTGTTGTTAAAACTTCAACACATTCTTCATTTAACACATCCTGAGCTTCTAATAGACTATTACTTTCATGTTGATTACTTTCATGAAGTTCAAAATTAGATGCATCATCATCATATTCACTACCAGAACTTACACAATACTGTTCATTAAACAAATTATCAGCAAGAATGGGCAAATCATTCTTAGGACTCAAATCGATGCAAATATTTTTAGATTCTTTTGCAATCATTCTTCTTAAGTGACGAGTACTTAGGTCTTTGAGTGTATTTCTGCGTTTTCTGGCTAACATTTTATTATGTGTGTAATATTTTGATTTTAAATAATGCTTTAACTCCGGGTTGCAAAGTAGATTTTAGAATAAAATATTACAGATTTATGTATCGATACATAAATGGATATATCCATAAAAATCTTTCCTTTTTGTTGATATGCTAACCTGCGTGTATATAGAATATAATGTACTATAATTTTGTACACATTTATTTGATTTAACAATTTAAAATTTATGTAAATATAGTTTTGATCCTTGCATATACCGAAATTAAGAAAAATTACAATGTTAAATGCAGCATCAAATATTTTTGATTACATGGATTTGTTATACATGAAAATGTTTCAAAAAATTTTAAATATGGTTTTCCAATGAAAATTTCTTAACGCATATGAGAAATATTATCTATTGAAATTTCCATTAAAAAACTAACCTTATTATAGGAAGTAATCAGCGGTAACATTCATAACGCTTAAAACTATGGACATAATAATGTATTTGTTACACAATTTATTATTCTGAACATGCGCGGCAGAAATAATAAGGGGTAATCTTAACTTAATTCAATGAATTCTGAAAACAGCCTTTTCGCAAATAGCTTTTTGTCAAGTGGACAAATAAAAGGACGACGGCATCCTCAGTAGGCTGAAGGCCGAATGCTGAGGATGAAAAAATTATTCCTAAAAATCGGTAGGCATTCGGGATCTCAACCGGAGCGTCCTCGTAAAAGAAATCCCTCGAATACTGGGCAAGCGGACCAGTCCTACTGAAACAAACGTGGAAAACTCCTATTAACATTTCTACGATTAACCTCGTTGTAAGTTGTACTATAATATGTAAATAATCATTTTCAAACGTGTTTCCATTACAAAATGTAATTATTTTTGGGAAAACTAGCTGACCATGCAGTTATATGATACCAGTGGTGATAAGGTTATCCTTATTAACAAATGGCTCGTACAAAAGAATCATGCGGAATATGCTCAAATAGTATGTATTAAAATGAAAAATTTTTATTTATATATATAAATTTTATTTTTATATTGAATTACCGGCGCAAGTAATTCCCTGTGGATTGATGAACGTCAAACCATACAAGGCAAATACATGGTCGGATGTATCTATCCACGAATTCACGGGATTGGCAATGGGGCGAGAATTACTGGCGTCTATTACTACTAGGAACGTCGTTGTAAGTTGTACTAGAATATGTAAATAATCATTTTCAAAAGTGTTTCCATTCAAATTACAAAATGTTATTTTTTTTTAGGAAAATTGGGTGACCATGCATTTATATGATACCAGTGGTGATAAGGTTATCCTTATTAACAAATGGCTCGTACAAAAGAATCATGCGGAATATACTCAAATAGTATGTATTAAAATGAAAATATTTTATTTATATATATAAATTTTATTTTTATATTGAATTACCGGCGCAAGTAATTCCCTGTGGATTGATGAACGTCACTAGGAACGTCGTTGTAAGTTGTACTAGAATATGTAAATAATCATTTTCAAATTTATATGATACCAGTGGTGATAAGGTTATCCTTATTAACAAATGGCTCGTACAAAAGGATCATGCGGAATATACTCAAATAGTATGTATTAAAATGAAAAAATTTTATTTATATATATAAATTTTATTTTTATATAGAATTACCGGCGCAAGCAATTCCCTGTGGATTGATGAACGTCAAACCATACAAGGCAAATACATGGTCGGATGCATCTATCCACGAATTCACGGGATCGGCAATGGGGCGAGAATTACTGGCGTCTATTACTACTAGGAACGTCGTTGTAAGTTGTACTAGAATATGTAAATAATCATTTTCAAAAGTGTTTCCATTCAAATTACAAAATGTTATTTTTTTTTAGGAAAATTGGGTGACCATGCATTTATATGATACCAGTGGTGATAAGGTTATCCTTATTAACAAATGGCTCGTACAAAAGAATCATGCGGAATATACTCAAATAGTATGTATTAAAATGAAAAAATTTTATTTATATATATAAATTTTATTTTTATATAGAATTACCGGCGCAAGCAATTCCCTGTGGATTGATGAACGTCAAACCATACAAGGCAAATACATGGTCGGATGCATCTATCCACGAATTCACGGGATTGGCAATGGGGCGAGAATTACTGGCGTCTATTACTACTAGGAACGTCGTTGTAAGTTGTACTAGAATATGTAAATAATCATTTTCAAAAGTGTTTCCATTCAAATTACAAAATGTTATTTTTTTTTAGGAAAATTGGGTGACCATGCATTGGTATGATACCAGTGGTGATGAAGATATCCTGATTAATAACTGGCTCATAGAAAATAAACATGCAGAATATGCGCAAATGGTATGTATTAAACTGAAAAAAATTACTGAATTTGGAATATTTGAAATGATTGAAATTTTTTTTAGACATACATTTCTGATGATTTTATTTGATATTTCAGGTAACACCAGTGTCAGTTGCCATGTTAACCCATTATGACGTTGCGCAAATAATTGGGCCTAATCCTACCGAATTTGCGAAAATAGTAGGAATTTCTCGTCCCGTGGAAGAAGATGACCGTAATGTATCTGGTGTAGTGAATTCTCCAGATGAAGCATGAGCTGTCCGAGAAGAGAAAAAGTTTTTCGTTTCCTTTCGGTAAACATACACTATTTGCCACGATTTTTATTGTGTTTAGACTTTTATTTCACATTTTCTTCTTATTATAATGCATATTTTTTATTCTATTCTCAAGATATTTGAGATTCTTTCACATCGTTGACGGAATTTGCAATTTCATTGCTACTATTTTGATATTATTATGATGTTTATTTTTATGATGATTTTAATTTTATTAAAATGTAAACCAAATGCTACGTTTTGAAAATTTCGTTGGCTCTTGAAAAAACCTGTATTTTTCAATTATTCGACATTTTGAAGTTACCCCCTTAAAGATGGCCGCGAGTCAGCCGAAATGTTTAGTTGTAATGGTATAAAAGGCAAAAGAACCAATAACTTGTATTTACAACAAAGAAGAGTTGACAGTATGGAACTGTACTTTTAACAATACATAAATGTGATCAAATATACAATTTGGAAACCATTTCACTAATGAGACAAGAATACTTCTCACGCACCCTGTTGGATACTTCTCGAAATTGAGCTAAAGTACACAAGGCGAGTGTACAAGCATTTTGTTTTCATTGACATCTGTATACCAACAGCATAATAAAATTTGCATAATGTAAGAGTGATATAATATCCAAAATTGACACAAATTACAAAATTTGATAAACGTTGGTTAAAGGTAATTAACAGTTGAATTATAAGATTTGAGTAACCGTAATTCAATAATAAGGTATAAATGAAGATTTAATCAATCATCGTTTCGTTTACATTATTCTCCATACATCATTATATTGTAAACATTTCTTAAGTATTCTATTTAAACAACGGATATACATATATTATTTAGAACAAATGAAATATATTACTGTTTGAAATTTTACAAACTGCGTTCAGAATTTTAACAATAAAACAATAAAATTTAATTGAATTAATTAATAATTAACTTTCTGTTTATGAAACGTGTAAGATAAATAGAAAATAAATAGCGAAAACAACATAAGCTTTCTTATATTAATAGCTCGATTTAAGAACAATTTTGATAATTTGTGAAGCGATAAATGGTGGAATAAAAATACGGTAAATAAAATTTTATTTATTTGAGAAATGAACTGCAGTAATTAACAAAGAATAATTGTGAAATTTATCCCGGGGGTTATATAATCCCAATATCTGAATAATTCACGCTAAAACTTTTAGAAAAAATATTAATTAATAGCATGTGTAAACATTAACTCAGGATTATCAGGAATAGTTTTCTCCGACAAAGTTACGATTATTTTTAAATAATAACCATTGCTATTTATTATTCAATTTGTTTTGTAATGTTAATGTGAAATTATCTGACTTCGGTGCTTGAAACCTAACAATATTTACGTACAAACAGGGGTCAAGGTTCTGTATACTGTATTAATAGTTGTTTACGTTTTTCGAATTATGCTATGTGTGTAATGAAATATTCCGTATTTTAATGTTAAGAATTTTTCGAAGGAATGATAGTAAATATAATCAGAAATATTTTTAGCTGAAATGCGGTTGTTAATGTTGCCTCATTTGGAGGCTGCAATAATAAAATTTACGGAAAATAGGATTATCTAAAATATTCGATAAACTTACGAAAACGCCTCCAACCGATTTTGATGTAGATTTACATATTTTCGGGTGTTGATTGCAAAAATGATAATGAAAATTTTATTTTCGAGGCGAAAACCTTAAAAAACCATCACAATTTATGGCTTTTTGTAATTAACTCATAAAATACTCAAAATTTCGAAAAAGTTTTTAAATTAGATGTTATTAAAACACATTTTATGTTCTATGCAATTTCCCACCAAAATCGGCAGTTTTTGAAAAAAATGGAAAAAACTACGATACACCAAGAAACGACTAATTATTACAACATGAAATCCGCCTAACTTGTTATTCATGTTATTCGCATAATTTAATACATTAGCAAGTATAGTAATAACAATAGATTCCATACGGGTGCCCTAAAACTAACCTAACCTATAACTAGTCACAACTCTGCGTAGCCATAACAATGCCCGAAAGCATATGCGTGCCGCTACGTGGAATTTATGTTATAATTTGATCGTTTTCATGGTGTTTTCTTAAAAACTATCGATTTTGGCGGGAAAATGCATGTAATATAAAATGTGTAATTTAATTAGATCTACAACTTTTATACGAAGACTTTTTTTATATTTTGAGTATTTTACGCGATATTTGCGAAAAACCATAAAGTATGATGGTTTTTTATGATTTTCACCATGAATACGTAAGTGTACCAATCTACATCAAAATAGGTTATGTGGCGTTTCCGGAAGTACATCCAAAATATTTGCTCCTTTCCTTGTAAGGCATCAAACGAACCTTTATTTATTTTGAATTCTGGTTTAGCAATGCATTGGCCTATCGAGATTTCCATGATTTTAGTTTTACATTATTTATCTGAAAAATCTCTGATGAAATGTGCTTAGTTCCTTGAGGGGTTAGATAATTAATTTAAAATTACGAATCTTAAAAATGTTTCAATCCTTAAAAGGTGAAATTCACCAACTTGTTGCCCTCCTCAATGACAATTCGTCTCGACGAAAATAAATTCTAAAATTTGAGAAAATCAGTTGAATTTTTGTTGATTTTTCGTGAAGCTCTGTTTTTTTTTGTTTATATTGTCATATATGGACTAAACCTTGCTGTTTACGAAATAACTGTAACATGGAAGAAATTTTGAAAAGCACGGACTCAAAGGATTCTTTGGATGATGGTCCTGTCTTGTTAAATTGAGCACGGATGGGCAAGGTGAAAAATCTCAATAGTCGACGTATGATTTACATAAATATCCAATGGTGAACGTGGTGAAACACAAGTGCAATCAGAAAAATGTTTTGTTTGCCAATCCATATTTTGATACGGTGAGGGTAACATGATGTACGGTGGAGGTAATGAACCTCATACAGAACTTCCAGCATGGTAATATATATTGGTTGTATTATCTTAACATTTTTTTTTAATTTGGCAAAGGAAAAATCAATTTTTTGGAATGTTTCATTTTAGTAAAACAGCCATAGAGTTTGTGCTGTGTCCAAGTAGGAAAAGTGACCTTGCTCAGCACAAAATTGTTGTTTGGCAGATTTTTCAGTGGCATTTATTATGACATGAAATGGTTAGAATTCCAAATTCAAGAGCAGATAAGTAACGTCATCCTAACCTGAAAATTCTGATTTAGAACCCGTTTCTTGTTTTAAAAAAATGAGTGTTTGCTTTATATGTAAAAAATGTGAATGACAATGAGTATTCGGTGGGAACAAAGGTAAGGCGCAAATTGATAATAATGTGTGATACTCAAAAAGAGAATGAACATAAAGAATTGCTCGTCAATAAAGATATCGCACAAAATTACTAATTTGAGATTAGTAGAATTAACCAATGAATAGAATTTGTCTAATGAATACGCAGTTTTGAACTATTTGATATGAACAATCATTATTAATTCAAATAGTGACTAAATTTTCACTGTTTTATGTAGTAACTTTTTAGTAATTCAGATTAAGAATGTAGGAGTATTCATGTATTTAATTTAAACAAATAATTGACGACGTTATTCTAATTTATATTTTAGGTTCCGGTAACAGACCTTGATCGTTTGCATATAGAAATTATTGATAATAATAGATAATTATAATACATATTAACATATATTTTATAACTATTTTATAATTTTTTTCAATTCTCTATATATTTGAATATAATTTTATATAATGGGCATATTCCAAGACGTTTTTATATTTGAGTTAAAAAAAAAAAATTAATTTTAAATGCACACTATCCAAACTTACTTTTTCATGTTTTTTCACATATAAAAAGTAAGAAAAATTCTGCGCCACGCATTTTTGTGCATACCTATTTGAAAAAATAACGATATGTGAAAAAGAAATCTTGAAAAATCGTGATTTTTAGAAATCAAACATTTGTAATTTTTTTGTTTTTGAACGTACTGCATTTTCTGATAGGCCATTCGAAAGAGCGGGATTTGAGGCATAAAAAACATCTATCACTAAATTTTTTTCATTATGTTTTAATACTATAAAGTACTTCCAAACTTTTTAGCATTTCAACAGAACCGCTGAAGTAATAACTAAATAAGAAGACTCGAAACATTTTAATAGAGTCAGCAATACAAAAAATT
Source organism: Trichopria drosophilae (assembly GCA_030407085.1). Classification (NCBI taxonomy): domain Eukaryota; kingdom Metazoa; phylum Arthropoda; class Insecta; order Hymenoptera; family Diapriidae; genus Trichopria; species Trichopria drosophilae. The sequence continues at coordinate 107,491,484 of CM059585.1, read as the reverse complement.
TCTTGAAGCAGTAGAAGCAAGTGAAAAAGCGATTGAGTAGCTTCTATCCTTTCGGTCCATTATGGCAATGATATCTCTACAACGCGATTCCTGATAATTCGATTTTTACTGTTCTTCTTAGAAATATTGGGAGCGGCGGTGTGATATTCAAAACAACAACTAATTTCATTTGTTTTAAGAAGTATATTTGCTATTTTATAATCCTGCAGAAATATTCACTAATAACCCTTGGAAATAACCGATGCATGTCCAAAGATCCGGTGGAAGTGGCTCGTTAAAACGTTTGCAAAGAATTGAAATGACTGCCTGGTTGAGAAACCTGGTAGTTTCATTAACGGCACATAAATATGTTGACAGTTCCTCAACCAATGACAATCATTATCAATTTCTCTCCTGGACAATCTGTCGACTGCGTAAGATCAGCATCTGTAACAAAATTAATTTATTATTATTAATTTATTATTATAACCTTGAAAAATGTTCTCAATGATCTTAGAGGACTTATACAACATTAAAATTGATTTCAGAATGGTAGTCAAAATATCTTTTCAACTATTTTATGAAAAGTATGTATAAATTCTCTGATTTTAATTAAACTAATTTGTTGTATTACGTGGAATTTGAGTGTTTCAGGACAGTATGCCCTACTAATTATAGACAGAAAAGAACGATTTAGTAAATCTGTATATGTATATCAAGTAACAAATGGCAAATCTTTATGAAGTTAATAAAGATAAATAAAATTGCAACCCTACAAAATGGTACAATGTACATTCCTTCATTAGGATAATTTACTAGATGCTTATTTTTGTGGAATTAATCAAATAAATCTTGCAAAATTACCAAAACGTCATGCAACAGTGTCCCCCTCGAATTCAACCGAAGATCATCTTCGTAATGTTGCGTTAACTTTTTAAATACTGATTCCTGTCGTACAGTATGAAGATCAAGGATCTTCAACTTCAGGAGAGTTTGTAACACCTTCTTAACGGGCAGCAATTCCACCAGACCTTTTAATCGGCTGTCCTCGTCATTTCCTTTTTGATAGTCAGATCTAAACAGAAAATAAACAATATGTTAGAAAATTGAATGCACTCGCGCAGAATGTACATTTAAAGGATTTTGCATTAAATTTAAAAAAGTCTTACCGATCCAGCTGCCTAAATACTTGACTATAGGCTTGCCTGCTTATCCTGAATGTGTCACAACGAGCATGCAGCTTTTGTAACTCATTTACCAGCATATACGTATTTTCAAAATCCGTAAATGCTTGGACAAATTCATCGAAACAAATGCACGCTTCATTGCGCACCAACAGAATGTGGATAGTTGATAATTTCTTATCAACTACTGACAACTCTGTAATGGGAAAAAGAAAATCATTTTAATGTTAGTTTTTCTAATAAAATAAATAATAAAATTCAAATCATCATAAAAATAAACATCATAATAATATCAAAATAGTAACAATGAAATTGCAAAATCGGTAAACGATGTTGAAGAATATTAAATATCTTGAGAATAGAATAAAAAATATGCCTTATAATAAGAAGAAAATGTGAAATAAAAGTCTAAACACAATAAAAATCGTGGCAAATAGTGTATGTTTACCGAAAGGAAACAGAAGACACTCTTCTTGGACAGCACATGCTGCATCTGGAGTATTCGCTACACCAGATACATTACGGTCATCTTCTTCCACGGGACGAGAAATTCCTACTATTTCTGCAAATTGGGTAGGATTAGGCCCAATTTGCAGAACGTCGTAATGGGCCAACATGTCAACTGGCACTGGTGTTGCCTGAAATATCGAATAAAATCATCAGAAATGTATGTCTAAAAAAAATCTCAATCATTTCAAATATTCCAAATTCAGTAATTTTTTTCATTTTAATACATACCATTTGCGCATATTCTGCATGTCTATTTTGCATGAGCCAGTTATTGATCAGGATATCTTCATCACCACTGGTATCATACAAATGCATGGTCACCCAATTTTCCTAAAAAAAATAACATTTTGTAATTTGAATGGAAACACTTTTGAAAATGATTATTTACATATTCTAGTACAACTTACAACGACGTTCCTAGTAGTAATAGACGCCAGTAATTCTCGCCCCATTGCCAATCCCCTGAATTCGTGGATAGATGCATCCGACCACGCATTGGCCTTGTATGGTTTGATGTTCATCAATCCACAGGGAATTGCTTGCGCCGGTAATTCTGCAAAATTGCAGTCCAAACTGTACAATTCGGTTGAATTGTAGGTCATTACCGTGCCGCGATCGTAGAAGAAGATCTGAAAATGTTGGAAAAGTGTTAATTAAATCCAAATTTTTTGAGCATTATATCGAAACATTTAGGTTCATAATTGTTTGTTTTTTAATATACTTACAATCACATTTCCATCGGGTTTGATCTTTTTAATTTCAGCCCGATGCCACGTGTCATGCAACAAACACGCGACATTCAGGCCGACTTCCAATGCCCTTGGTGCCAGACGGAAGTAAATTAACGGCGCATTGGAATAATATTGCCTGAAACAAATGTATATATTAGTATTTGTATGGATGAATTTCAAAATAAAATATGAAGTTATATACTTACTGCAAATAATTCATCATCCCCTCGAATTTTTGTTTCTGGTTCCTTAACCGAACCCAGAAGAAGGCGGGATTAAATATTTCGGAGATTACAACCTCCTCATATTCATCCATCTCCATGCTAAAATTTGCCACGTTCAGTTTAGGAACCACATCGTTGGCCCCCATCATACCCCCTAGTGGTCCCATTTCGATGATCCATTTCGATGCGGCAGTCTAAACATAATATTAAAATCGGTGTTAACTACTTAGATTTTATTTATTTTTTGAACAATTGATGTGCATTTCATAAGACGATAAATTACAAAAAATATATGGCCTTTTAAGAGGACGTTAAAAAATACGTTCCTGAAATTTATAAATAGTTAAACTTCATAAATTCACATTTAATAATAACTAAAAAGTTTAAAATGACAATTTTAAATATTACATGATTTTCTAATAAATATTCTCTGGCAAACGTTTTCTTTTAATTTACATTTTCTTTTGATTGGGGCGCCCTTTACGCCCACCGTACGAAAATAACTATTATATTAGAATAGAATTTTATTTGATTAGTTAAAAAGCTACTTACAGCTGCAAAACCAAATCAAACCAGGCGGAAAATTTGTTGCTAATTGATTGACCTAGTGCCGATTTTGTTGCTCTTATATTAAACAAAATCCTAGGGTTGGCTGGCTTAAGAGAAAGCTACCCAAACCATATTTAAAAAACAAGTATAGACGGGATAAACTAAAACACTAATCGCCTAGGAATTTGTTGCTTATTTAATAATCCGTAAAAAAGTTGATTTAAACCTCATCACACCAATTTCTGACCACGTATCAATGAGTGACCACGGTTGAATCCCATGTTTTTTTTAATATAGGAGCAACAAAATCGACTTTGTCTTTGCAGCTTTAAGTCTATTATGATGAAAAACCGTCATTTTTAAACAAAATCGGAGCAGTTTACTGTTTTTTAATTATTTTCCTATTCTGTAATGTTCAGACCATAGGTCTGGACGAAGTACTTAATTTGGTCAATCCCCGGGAAAAATTTCCCTATAGTTTTTCATGAAATGTCGACGTTTCATTCCAAAAAAGCGCTACAGATTAGGAGAAGTGGGATGTATAATTTAAGTAATAACTGCGTCGACACTGAAACAATAGTATATTATATATAACAGGACCGATTTTCGACGATTGTGAAGTTTATCGCGTGAGCAAAGCGAGGGCGACCATCACAATCTTCGGAGATTGATATTGCCCATCGCATACGGCCCTTGCTACGTTCGATATTTTCGAAGTTTTGAAAATACTCATTTTCACTTTTTACACATTTAGGTAACCCCCCTCGCCACTCCCCTTTTCAACCTAGGTTACACGGGGAATGTTCTAATAAGCGCCACTCTTACTTCCAGTTTTTGGTTATGTTACGTTGGGAATGTTCTCGTAAATGCAATTTTTCACGCAAAAACCACAATACGAACTCGTATTGTAGGTACCCAGTTGGTCGAAGGCTCTAGTAATTTTATTACATTTTTAATTATTTTTAATTATATTAACCGTTTTTAATTACTTGCATTTTGAGCGAATTCCGGGACTCAAATGGTTAAAATTGCTAACAAATTCGGAAAAATCGAGTTGCCTTCACAAAAGTCAATAACAATTTGTTTTCATTTTATAGGCATAAGTTCTTCCACTTTTATAAAGTAACAAAATTTTGCGTTAAATTTAATCGAGCCTCATCGTGTCATATCGTCAAGATGTACGAAAGATGACGAAAAATTTGTGAGCAAATGATTTTTCGTTTTTTAAAAATTATTTTATAAGTTTTTTTAATCATAAAATCGCATAAATATTCATCTTTTTGTGGCAATAGAACAATTGCTTCCAATAATTTAAAGCAAAATACATTTTGAAACATTTCATATTGATTTACATGTGAAAATGTTTAGAATTTTTTAAAATAGAAAATTTATATTTAAATTTGGGAAGACGAATTTTTACTTATTACTGTACAGAAAATGGGAATATAAATAAAGACACCCAACAACAACAGATTAAAATCAATATAGTAGGTAATGTTTATAGATCGTGTAGAGTTGGTCAGCAGAGTCTGTTGTGTGATGTAATTCGTATGCGCAGTTGGCATCTCTGCTCTAATATTTTTTTACGAAACTTCAGAATATTTAGTATGCTGCTTATTAAATATTGAAATATTCATTTCAGTTTTTCACATTCAGCATATCAATATTATTTTCCAGTCACTCTCTAACATTTATATGCAGTATACTAAATATTGTTTACGTTTATACTAAATTCTGACACAGTTTTTCTACTTATTGGAATAACTATATCAGAATTGCAGTGTTACTAAGATTAGAATGCAGGATATCAATTTTTGAAACAAAATCCCGAATTTTCCAACATTCAAACGCCAGTATATTAGTTTTTGATATTGCCGGATTCATTTAGGGGGAAAAGAACCTTTGAAACTAGTAATATTAATTATTTAATGAAGTAAATAATAAATATACGTAATTTGTTACGGTGTTGGTTGTTACCAGTAACCGATAACAACAAGTTTGATTTGTATATCATAATATAACTTATAAATTGTTTCAACAATACAATTACATAAGGAAGCCAGAGAAATGAAATTGTTGTGTAAATTTGCTGGTGAACATTAATTATAAGGCCTTTTTTGATAACATATATAGTTTTTGATAGATATGAAATGCGGTAATTGTAATCAACTGATAACTATTTTAAATCTTCAGTTAAAATCGACCCAACTATCAGCTTATTCCAAGAAGTGGAATACGTAAATAGAAAATTCGACTTATGAAGTTTTTAACACGCGTAAATAGGTTTCAAAATAATAATGTCAATTTTTCAGTTTCAGGCAAAAAAGTTGTCTCTCTAAAATCGCAAATTTTGACATTCCAATATTAAATTTTATCACTTTAATGTAAAGCTATTTTATGGACCCGACTTTTCAACGTATTATTTGCACATTGGGTAAATCTTCGGATGAACTACATGAAACGAAACAATCGACAATATATTTTGGATGTATTTTTACCTCCTAAAAACGAATATGGTAGTAGAAATTGGCGCTCCTCTATATCTTTGCCGCAATTTAAAAAAAAAACAGCCAATGCTAAAACAAACAATTTTTTTTGCATTTATTTCGAAAAATACAAATCGTATGAAAAAATGTTTCAAACAAAAAATGTAGAACGGAAAATTCTCTAGAAATAGGGTTATATGCATTTTTTTTATCATCCCAGTGGTAAGGCTGCAAATGAGCGACGTAATTTCCCAGGATGAGTTTCTGCAAGGTATTATGTTAGTAAAGTGGGTGTCGCATGGAAGAATCCATCTTGCGGCATCGCAGACGATTCTCCTACTTTGACCTCCACAGGGACAAAGAACATCAGGATTTGTACTTTTCGTAATAAATGTAAAAAATTTTTATAAATCGCATTTTTTTGCCGTTTTTTTCAAAATTGCGACAAAGATATCGCTGACCTCCAATTTCTACTGCCATATTCATTTTCAGGAGACAAAAATACATCTAAAACCCGTGATCTATTATTTCGTTTGGAACATGCAGCTTATCCGAATGTTCATCGCGCATTTTTTTGAATATGCCAAATAATTTTACCACGAGTGATTAATGCGCACAGTTAAAAATGCGAATTTTATTTTAGTATAAGTTCGAAAATGAAAAATCTGTGTATTACTCCTTACATTCTATTTTTAAGCAATTAATGTAAATTGGGATGTATTAATACAAAAGGCAGAAGATCCGATCATTTTTCTCATGCTATTTAAGACAACTCTAATGTATAGAACTAAATTTTCTATGCTTTTGTTCCGTTATTTTAGTTTAAGGTTTCATCAATGCCATTTTGCACCCTAGGTCCGAAAAATACTATTTTCGGAAAATACTAATATATATTCGTAACTATGTGAGTCTCTCCAAACAAAGCTTTTGTAGACCATATATGAATTACCAACTCGACATTTAAATTGAATACTTTGTAAACATTTTATAAAAGCTTTTTTTATTACACAATTTAAGGATGATTTAATATGACGAAAAATATTTGATTATTTATCGAATGAGTAGATGCGTATAACTAAATGTTATCCTGTAATTACCTACATTATGTTCAAATTTTACGTTTCCCGATGGTTATTTTGGACAGAATTGCACAACGGCGGAAATGTCTTTTAGTTCTGATAACAATTACTAGATTCTTTAACTAATAACTTTATTTTTATCATAAACAATGACAATTTTCCCCATTCCAAAATCAACATAACCATCTTGTAATATTTCCAATAAAAATGTTGTCTGAGCATATACACATGAAGAAATTTAAAGGTTGTAAAAAAAAGTATTTGAACGACAACGTAAGAATGAACATAAATAATAGAAAGTCTTACTGAATTATTTTATAAAGATCTAAGGCGTTTAACAATACCGATCGGCATTTCAACCAAAAGAAATTAGCACGTACAGAAGGCTTGTGATTAATGCAGTACATTTCTATTTATTAAGTTAGTAACGTCTACATCAATTACTCTATCCTGGAATAAACATTTTGCAACGAATATACTTGTAATAAAATGTAAACGATAATTTGACTCTATACGTGTTAGAAAAATAATGATCTAAACAATTAATATGTTTTAATTAAGGATAACATGAAATTGTGGTTGTTGTGATTGAGATGTATGCTGAGAAAATATTGCAATAACTTACGTTTTCCGACATCTTTGCAGCGGAGAGTTTAGAGACCGGAAATCGTGGATCGTTCAGCAGAACACAGGAGGCCGACCAGTGGTGAACTATGGGGAGCTTGTGCTTTGCAGTAGACGATGCACTGTGTTCAAAAATGAACTGAATAATGAACTGCTTTCCAAATTCGAGAAGCTACTGGCCCAATGCTCCTCCCCCTCATCCCTTCTTAACCGTGGCCCCCCAGAAATTTGAATGCATTTTTAATGACCTCCGACTTGCACTGCATACCTTGCCCTTCCACAAAATTCCTTACCTACCTTGAAGTTTTTCTTGACTCGTTGGCTTACCCATGGTAGAATAAGAGAGGTATTGCAAGACGCATGTTGGAGAAGGGGAAATTCCATCAATGCTGATTGGTTACTTCTATACCTCTCTTATTATAACGTGTTCCCACCCTGCCTCAGCCGATCAATTTGGATCAACGTCGATTGGTTGCTTTTGCGCAACCACAAAGTTGATATACCTTTCTTCTTATACCATGGGCTTACCTGCTGATTCACATTTTCTTTGGGTAATGTTCTTTGAAGGAAGATGAGGAGAAACATTACACTGTGCGAAGCACGCAAACCGGAGCTTTTCCTGTCAGTTTACCGGATAGTAAAAAATAAGCTTTAAGTTTTAAAGGAAAACTGCAACAATTTCGTTATTTTAACCTTTCAAATCATACTGACTATGAATGCACAATCTGTTCGACGAATAACAAATATCCGCGAACATAGGAATACTCAAAAAGTAATATGGATTAAACTTCCTCTTTCCTCAAATATATTTTTAGGAAATAAAATACTATTTTTCACACTTTTGACATTTTTCTTTCGTATTTTACCTTCACTTGTAACAAAAAATAGATCTGAACACATGTGCAAAATCGTTTTTAGGACGAATGTGCTTGCGGCACTCGCCTTCGGCTTGTATAGCAACCCTCACATTCTATATTCGCTATTCGCAAACACTTTATATCAATTATATATCAATCTTATTACAGGTTCAATTCTGTGTCCAACAAAAAAATAAAGGAAAGGAAAATTACGGAGAGAGAAACCTCGCGATCAAGAAAAACCTCCGGGACAAATACGAAGTATATAATGACTCTACATTTAAGCAGTATTTTGGCAAACAAACATTTTATTCGTTATTTTGTTTCTTCAGTAATTTCATGCATGGTCTTCACCATATGCAGACTATCTTTGTACCCATAACATCATGAACTAATTGTAAATCAGAAAACGAACCAGAATAATTTTTTTAACATGTATAAGAAAAAAAGTACCAAAATATCTAATTAATGCGCTGTTCAACTTTAAACAACACCGTTCAAAAAACAACTTGAATGAAAAATTTTCAAAATAGATATTGTGAAATTTCATTGAAATAGTAGTTTTCGATACAAGCCGAAGGCGAGTGACATTCGTCCTAAAATCATTTTTGCACATGTGTTGAAATCTATTTTTTGTTACAAGTGTGGGTAAAAAACGAAAGAAAAATGTCAAAAGTGTGAAAAATAGTATTTTTTTGACTCCGCGCGAAGTGCAGTGCGCAAATGGGTTACTTCGCGCACGGAGTTAAAAAAAAATATTTTCAGTCATCAATATTAGCCGTAAAAGTTAAGACAATTTATGACAATTAGTATATTTTATTCCATAATTTCAGTTAATTAAATACAAATAAAATGTACAACAGGTTTGGAAATTATGGTATTACGCAAATGATATTTAATAAATGTTAGTTTTTCTGTAAGTTTTTATGAAATCAGTAGAATAAATAATAATTTTTTTTTGTAATTTACCATATACTACGAATATTTATTTATATAATTTTATATAACCTCAAGTATGTAAAATTAATGAATTTCATAGTTATTATTTAAATCTTTGACATAGATTAACTAGTTTAAACGAATCTATATATATATATAAAACATTTTTTGCGCAATTTTTCTCTTAACCCTTTGAGTCACGGTAGTAACTCACGTCTTTGAATTTTAATTATTTACGTTCAAGTTAACGTATTCCGATCGGTCTTTTTGCTATTTTCTGTTACCTTAGTACTTAAAGATTGATTACTCGTGGAATAGGAACCTTCGTTCTTTCGACTGTCACCGGTGTTTTTTTGCAACACCTGCCCGTGAAATTTTATTAGAAATTTTAAAGAGAAATCTGTTTTTATTTTTTCAGTTTATCTTATTATATCTGTAATTGAAAATTTGCAATATAATTAAAAATTTTGTTTAGTTATTGGAATTAATATTATTTGTCATTTGCATACAAATAGTAAATTTAACGCTTTTCAAGAATTGTGGCAATTGATAAAAAAGATAATCCATGTTTAATAAAATATTATTACATAATCTCTCGCATCCCAGTTTAAAAGCAATCGTTCTTTCATTTATGAAAGATTTAATTGTTTATAATTTTCCGTTGAAGTATTTATATTTATAGAAATAATTTATAAGTAAACAATATTTACGACGTAAACAATAAATAATATCCATACCGACAAATACGGTATTGTAAAGGCAATGTTTACCATTTGAGGTATACAATACTTTTGTACTTAGATTGTATTTTATTAGCAAAATCAACAATAACGTAATAAATTCTATAATGTTTCTACTCTTTTGCTAAAATACAAATATTGACTATGTACACGAACTAAGAAAAATTTTTATTCGGATGATTTTTGAAATATATTCAATACCACTTTTCTTGTATAGTTCGTCTAGATTTTCCATTTTCAGCTGCAACATATTTGTTTCAAAGTGTGTTTTTGTTAATAAGATACTTTCTATAAAAATTAAGGCTATTATTGTTACTAATTATACAGGGTGTCCGAAAAGTATGGAAACACTCAAATATCTCGGAAAATCGACATCGAATCGAAAAAGTAAAAATACACGTATTCAATGGTTTCAAGAGAGCTATCCAGTGACACCTAACACAACCCCCCACCCCCACCCGCTGGGGGTGATAGAGGGGGTAACTTAAAAATTTTAAATGGGAACCCCCAATTTTTATTGCAGATTTTGCTTCCTCAGAAAAAGTTACGTAAATTTTGCCTACCATTATAATTGTTTTTGTTGACAGATGGCGCTGTAATCAACGAAATTAAAAAATTATTCTAAAAAGTTTTAAAAATCTCGCGAAAAACACAACGGATCAAAAAAGTAAAAACACACGTATTCAATGGTTTCAAGAGAGCTATCCAGTGACACCTAACACAACCCCCCACCCCCACCCGCTGGGGGTGATAGAGGGGGTAACTTCAAAATTTTAAATGGGAACCCCCAATTTTTATTGCAGATTTTGCTTCCTCAGAAAAAGTTACGTAAATTTTGCCTACCATTATAATTGTTTTTGTTGACAGATGGCGCTGTAATCAACGAAATTAAAAAATTATTCTAAAAAGTTTTAAAAATCTCGCGAAAAACACAACGGATCAAAAAAGTAAAAACACACGTATTTAATGGTTTCAAGAGAGCTATCCAGTGACACCTAACACGACCCCCCACCCCCACAGGCTGGGGGTGATGGAGGGGGAAACTTAAAAATTTTAAATGGGAACTCCCAAATTTTATTGCAGATTTCTCTTCTTCAGAAAAAGTTACGTAAATTTTACCTATTATAATTATTTTTGTTAACAGATGGAGCTGCAATCTGCGAAATTAAAAAATTACTAAAAAATATTTAACTTGACGTACATGGAATAGCATACCACGTTTTCAGAATTTTAAATAACGTCTTTTGCCTTTAAATATTTCTAGTTTACCGATTCTCACCGCGAGGAGGTAGACGATTTTGAGAATCTTCTGTTTTACTTTTTTTTTTATTTGATTTCTGTTTTTTACCTTTTTTTTATTCTTCACTATTAAATTTTGTTATGTTTTTTTTTAATGTATTTGCTTACCTTTTCTTCCAGATATTAAAATTCTTTATTCGCTCCCCCCTTGTAATTGTGCATACAAAGTTTTTGACAGAAAAATGAAGAATCGACATCCTTATTCTACGAGGAAGTGAATGTCGTGTATCCGAATAGCGTAAATGGTGACCAAATCCGCATATGGTGTTATGGCTTTCTTGCATGACTGTGATTTTGTATACTTGTGTGAAAGTACTGTAGGTATCGCTTGCGGAAACCCATTGCATACACTCGGTCGATTTTTTCAACTGCCAGTGTTACAGAGAAAGTAGTCAATAATCGAACATCGTCAGCGTCCAAATCAAAACAGCACGTCTTAGTATTAGTTAAGCTCTATTGTTTGAATGAGTCAAGGTCTCGGTTATTTTTCAGCTTTGTGAAAATTACACATGCGAGCGTCACTCTTGTCGAAAACTTGGTCAAATTCGTACCGCAAAAAATCGCAATTCTCTTCGTTCTCGCTATTTGATACTTAATGTAATGTTTCTCTAACATTTGAATTTCTTCTAATTTTTTATATTTCTTTTATTTCTTCATTCTTTGCTTCATATTTCTTCCATTTCGATACATTCTGTATTCTGCCTCCTGTTGTAATTTGGCATACTATGTCTTTGACACAAAAAGAAAGGATCGAAATCCTTATTCTGCGAGGATGCGGCGATAAAAAAAGAACATACGAACAAGTCGTCCGCCAATTTAATGATACCCATCCTGATCGTCTACCTATTTGCAAATCAACTGTTTGTAAGACTGTTTCTCGGTTTCAAGATACTGGCTCTGTCAATGATCGACCAAAATCAGGAAGACCAAAAACGTCCACGAACGAAGACAACAGTTTAGCGGTCTGTGCAAGTGTCGTTGAGGACGTCCATACTTCGGTAAGAAAGATTGCGCAAGCCACTGGTATCGGCAAATCGTCTGTCCATGAAATATTAAAAGCAAATAAGTTCCATCCATATAAAATAAAATATGTACAAGAACTTTCGGAAGATGACTTCGATCGGAGATTAGAATTTTGTGAGGAAATGATGAGACGTTGTGACGAAAATGAATTATTTCCTTTCTGGATATGCTTCTCTGATGAAGCTACGTTTCAGTTGAGTGGAGAAGTTAATAGGCACAACCTACGATATTGGTCGGACGAAAATCCTCATTGGATGAGAGATACTCACACACAACATCCACAGAAAATCAATGTTTGGGCTGGCATTTTGTGCAATCAAATTGTTGGGCCTTTCTTCGTTGAAGAGAATTTCACGGCTGAAAGGTACTGTAATTTGTTAAATAACCAGATTATACCGGCAATACGAAATATTGCTGGTATAGCGTTTGATAATGTCTGGTTTCAACAGGATGGAGCTCCTTGTCATTTTGGTTTGATTGTACGCAATCTATTAAATAATATTTTCCCCCGACGTTGGATTGGTAGGAGGGGTTCGATCGAGTGGCCACCGAGGTCACCTGATCTAACTCCTCTGGACTATTTTTACTGGGGTTTCTTGAAGAACAAGGTCTACGAAACGAAACCAAAAGACATTGATGAGTTGAAAGAAAAAATAATTCAAGGTTCTAATACAGTATCTCAAGAAATGCTGCAAAAAGTTTATGATAACTTCTATGCACGATTGGGATATTGTCAAGTTGCTGAAGGACTTCAATTCGAACATCTTATAAATTAGTGGGCATAGACATGTTAAAAATCCAGTAAAGAAAATAGAAGCGAAGGAAAATTTAAACTTTAAAATAGAAAAAAAATTAAAAAAATAAAAAAAAACAAATAAAAGGTAAAAACAAAAAAAAAATATACAAAAATAAAAAAAAAAGATTCTCAAAATCGTCTACCTCCTCGCGGTAAGAATCGGTGAACTTTGAAATATTTAAAGGCAAAAGACGTCATTTAAAATTTTGGAAACGTGGTCCGCTATTCCAGGTACGTGGTTCGCTGATTGCAGCTCCATCTGTTAACAAAAATAATTATAATAGGTAAAATTTACGTAACTTTTTCTGAAGAAGAGAAATCTGCAATAAAATTTGGGAGTTCCCATTTAAAATTTTTAAGTTTCCCCCTCCATCACCCCAGCCTGTGGGGGTGGGGGGTCGTGTTAGGTGTCACTGGATAGCTCTCTTGAAACCATTAAATACGTGTGTTTTTACTTTTTTGATCCGTTGTGTTTTTCGCGAGATTTTTAAAACTTTTTAGAATAATTTTTTAATTTCGTTGATTACAGCGCCATCTGTCAACAAAAACAATTATAATGGTAGGCAAAATTTACGTAACTTTTTCTGAGGAAGCAAAATCTGCAATAAAAATTGGGGGTTCCCATTTAAAATTTTTAAGTTACCCCCTCTATCACCCCCAGCGGGTGGGGGTGGGGGGTTGTGTTAGGTGTCACTGGATAGCTCTCTTGAAACCATTGAATACGTGTATTTTTACTTTTACGATTCGATGTCGATTTTCCGAGATATTTGAGTGTTTCCATACTTTTCGGACACCCTGTATTTGCTGTTTATTGTCTGTATTTATAATAGCCATGAAACACACGACAATGATAAAGATGAAAATGATATTTTATTCTTAAATGCAATGATGAGTAATAATTTATGCAGATAATTTAATATTACCTTGAAAAAAAAATTTCTTTCGTCATTATTTTTTGAAAGCATGTATTTTTCAGAAACCAAAATATTCGGAATTCGAAAACGAAGTCCTTTTACGTCTTTATGTACGAGAAAAACGCAGATATATGGTCATAAAACCTAAATAGGAATTTCACTGACGTTTCTGTTCCAAAATAGAAATGTCCATTCTCATTTGAAAACGTGAAGAAACATTAAACAAAACTGGACGATACTGATATTTCTTTTTTTTTTTAATATCTACTTCCGGTAAACATTTTTTTATTCCATAAAACCAAATCCTTTTTAACAATTTTATTTTTGTTTCATTTATTTAAGTTTTCTCAAATTTGTGACCTTTTCACTTTCAAAAAATGCAATTTTTGTAAGATACATCGAAAAAATGATGATAACTTTTTCTCTTAATTGGACGGCCGATTGCGTCGACGGATTTTGAAAGAGGAGGTCCAAAACTATTGATCTTGATTGATTTCAATATTTTTTAGTCACGTTTGAAAAAAAGTTATAGTCCTGTAAGCTTTTAACTTTCAAATTGTTAACTAGTTATTTTGAATATTCAATTTATTAAATTATCAATCAAATGTTTATAAATTGTATATTCTCGGTTATACCAAAAACATTTTCAAGTTTATTAAATAAAATTGAAATTTCATCGTTGATCGTTTTCTTTCACTTCTTGCAATCGGTCGACAGATATCGTTTATTAACTGCATTACTTAAAAATAAATATAAAGTCGTGTTGTTACTAAAGATCGAAAAATTTGATATGGTGAGAAATTTGAAGAGATCAACAAAATAAATTAGTTGATATAATGGAATCTTTGAACAGGTGTTGAAAATGTTATTAAGTCTATTAATTGCAAATATAATAAACACACTACATACATAAATATATATGGCCAAATCTACGAAACTTATAATACATCAGTGTAGAAACAGGTCAAAATAAACTTTTCGCGGGCACTAACCAAACTTATATTTTTATTTTTATAAGTCTTAAAAAAGCAAGAAAAATGCTGTTCCACTCATTTTGGTCCATACTTATATGTTCATACTTATGTTTTAGATTCAAACAATTATTTTTTGCAATTGAGAAATGAAATTGATTTATTAATATGTTTTTCTTCTGGGTGAACTAAAAAAATTAAAGAAAAATAAAAAATACTGTGTACTTTTGCACTAAAAAAATGATTTTGACATATTCTAAAAATGACGTCAAAATACATTTTGAATGTTTTTCTTAGAAAAGAATCTCGTTCTGAAAAGAATGCATTTTGGCTCATGCCGATTTTCGTCTGTAACGCGGATTTTGTAAAAGTGTAAAAATAAAGTGAAGAAAAGGAGGTCTATACCTGCTCTCGGTTATGCAGCTTCAAAAAGATGTTACATCCGCATGTGACGCTTTGAGAATATATTCTTCTACAGTTTTTCTATCGATTTATACAAGAAAAAAGTACATCGATTTTATAACAACCTAATTAAGGTAACTCGTAACCCCAGTTACGAAATTATGAATAAAACGTGAACGAACATTATATGTTTTAATTATCACCAGACACGGAATTATAGGATAGTTTCTTCTGATTAAATTATTACCATGTTATTACATATTACACATTTATTTATTAAGACCTTCTCTATAGCCACAAACCTAAGTCATGATAGCTTCTTCTTTCTGCAGCACGAGTGCAATGCATTAAACAAATATTTTTTCAAGATAGATAATTTTTGTTGCAACAACGATATAGAACCGCCTTTATTGCTGCAAGATAGAACCCTGTAGCTCCCAGTTGATAGAATGCTGTAAAACATTTGATGAAACTCAATTTACACTGAGGTCTCTTTGAAACTCATATTTAACTATACACCAAATGCGCATTAATTTTCTCGACCGATTGCACAGATATTTAATGCAGACAGATCAGTGATTCAATGATCAGTGAGTGATAAATAAAATAATAAATTTTTTTAATTTGGTGCATAAAAATGCGTATAAATACTCTCCGAAGTATACACTGTAAATAATATTTATTGTAAACTTCAAACAAATGCTTGAAGTTTTTTTACATCATAAAAATACTGTAAACTTACACCAAATTTGTGAAAATACAGTTAAAAAAGTACTTGAAAGTTCCTTGCAGTAACATGTTGTAATTTTGAATATTTTTAATGTAGATTCACAGTAAAATGATTGAATTTATTACGTGAAAAGAAAATCTTGAAAGATCGAAATAATATGCTCGGATTTTCCGGCAAACATAATTCATTTTCAGTCTTGAAAATCTTTTTGCATTTTTCTTGACCACAATGGAAGAGATTCGACATTATTCTATGAAGGTGGTGATGCGAAATATGAGATTTCCACTCGACACATATAAAGTTACAAAATTTGCAAGAATACATGAAGTACCTAAAATATCGAGACGTATTGTTCTGTATATATTATTTATTAATATATGGTTATTAACCTATATTACGAACAAAAGCTTCCTAATTGACTCACTAAGAGAGAGAATGAGAAAGAGAGAATATTACCTAACTTCCCTGTCAAGATTCCCTTTTACTTCTATTTTTTCTTGGAGAGACATTAAACTATATAACTGCACGCCTCGACATTCAGCAAAAACCATAACCTAACCTAAAATATATGACTAAAAATATTTTACAGGAGTTTACTATCGGTAGATCGAAATGGATTGCACATTACTTAATCTCGATATCTTTGGTTTCCTTGCTCCCAACAGGATTGTAGTAATATCTAAAAATTTTACAACATAACAAAGAAATTTACAATATACCCTATCAGGACGGGCAACCGCAAAATAACCGACAAAAAATAACCGGTCGAAAACCGCCAAAAAATAACCGTCGTACAACCGTAATTACCACGAAAAAACCGGACTACGAGAAAAAGGCGTATGGTTAAAATTTATAAAATCACCGCAGAATAACCGATAAGAAATCCCTCTTCAGGAGCGTCAACCGGTCATTTCCAGCAAAATTACCGCAAAATAACCGATAAAAACCCGATCTTCAACAGCGTCGACCGGTCGTTTCCAGCCAAATTACCGCAAAATAACCGATGAAAAACCTCTCTTCAAGAGCACCGACCGGTTGTTTCTAGCGAAATTATCGCTAAATAACCGATGAAAAACCACCATTCCAAAGCGGCGACCGGTCGTTTCTTGCACAATTACCTCAGAATAACCGATGAAAAACTATTGTTCCAAAGCGTCGACCAGATGTTTCTAGCGAAATTTATCGTAAATAACCGATTAAAAACCGCTCTTCTAGAGCGTCAACCGGTCGTTTCTCCCAAAATGACAGCAGAATAACCGATGAAAAACCGTTCTTCCAGAGCGTTGATCAGTTGTTTCTCGTAAAATTACCGCAGAATAACCGATAAAAACCGTAGTACCATTGGGTGGATCGGTCGTTTTTCTTAAAATTACCGTAGAATAAACGATAAAAAACCGCTGTTCAAGAGCGGCGACAGGTTGTTTCTCTCAAAATTACCGAAGAATAACCGATGAAAAACCGGGGTTCAAGAGCGGCGGCCGGTCGTTTCGGACCAAAATTACCTCAGAATAAACGCTGAAAAACTGCTCTTCAAGAGAATATAATAGTTAATAATTATTTGCAAATATATTTATATATGAGGTTTTTATTTACTTATTTTCTGTTTTGTTATGCATATCTATAATCATCTTTTATAGATCTAACAAAACTGCTCAGTCGCTGTAGTAAATGTGTATGTAGGTACCACGATGAGAGAATTCACAAACGTGCATGGTGAAAACCCGAACGGTCAGGCTTATTATACGAATTACGGCGCTACTTTGCTAGAGGATTTCGACGCCACCTAGTTCTGGCCGAGAAAACTCTATTTGAATGAAGGGTACTGTTTGTCGGGACGTATCGTGTCTAAATTACCGCTGAATAACCGCTAAAAATCTGTTAATCAAGATCGCCGACCGGTCATTTTGCGAGAAATAGATTTTTAGCGGTCATTCAGCGGTCATTTCGACATGATACGTCTCGACGAACAGTACCCTTCATTCAAATAGAGTTTTCTCGGCCAGCGCTAGGTGGCGTCGAAATCCCTTAGCAAAGTAGCGGGACCATTCGGGATTTCACTAAGCACGTTTGTGAATTCTCTCATGGTGGTACCTACATACACATTTACTACAGTGACTGAGCAATTTTGTTAGATCTATAAAAGATGATTATAGATATACATAACAAAACAGAAAATGAGTAAATAAAAACTTCATATATATACATGTTATTGCAAATAATTATTAACTATATTCTCTTGAAGAGCGGTTTTTCAGCGGTTATTTTGGTCCGAAACGACCGGCCGCCGCTCTTGAACCGCGGTTTTTCATCGGTTATTTTTCGGCAATTTTGAGAGAAACGACTGGTCGAGGCTATGGTACAACGGTTTTTCATCGGTTATTCTTCTGTAATTTTGAAAGAAAAGACCCGTCGTCTCTCTGGAACAACGTTATTTCATCGGTTATTCTTCGGTCATTTTGAGAGAAACGACCGATCCACCCTATGGTATTACGGTTTTTTTATCGGTTATTCTGCGGTAATTTTACGAGAAACAACTGATCAACGCTCTGGAAGATCGGTTTTTCATCGGTTATTTTGCGGTAATTTTGGTTCGAAACGACCGACCGCCGCTCTTGAACAGCGGTTTTTTGTCGATTATTGTGCGGTATTTTTACGACAGAATTAACCGGTCGACGCTCTTCTACGACACGTTTTATCGGTGATTCTGCGGGAATTTTGTAAAAAACGAACGGTCGTCCCTCTGGAACAATGGTATTTCATCGGTTATTCTTCGGTAATTTTGAGAGAAACGACTGGTGGACGCTATGGTACAGCGGTTTTTTATCGGTTATTCTACGGTAATTTTAAGAAAAACGACCGATCCACCCTATGGTACTACGGTTTTTTATCGGTTATTCTGCGGTAATTTTACGAGAAACAATTGATCAACGCTCTGGAAGAACAGTTTTTCATCGGTTATTCTGCTGTCATTTTGGGAAAAACGACCAGTTGACGCTCTAGAAGAGCGGTTTTTAATCGGTTATTTATGATAAATTTCGCTAGAAACATCCGGTCGACGCTTTGGAACAATAGTTTTTCACCGGTTATTCTGAGGTAATTGTGCAAGAAACGACCGGTCGCTGCTTTGGAATGGTGGTTTTTCATCGGTTATTTAGCGATAATTTCGCTAGAAACAACCGGTCGACGCTCTTGAAGAGAGGTTTTTCATCGGTTATTTTGCGGTAATTTGGCTGGAAACGACCGGTCGACGCTCTTGAAGATCGGTTTTTTATCGGTTATTCTGTAGTTATTTTAAGAATACTAACCATATGCCTTTCCCAGGTTTTTTCGCGGTAATTATGGTTGTACAACGGTCATTTTTTGGCCGTTTTCGACCGGTTATTTTTTTCGGTTAAATTACCGTTAAAGTGCGGTCGCCCGTCCTGATAGGGTATGATTAAAACCGCGATAGAATGTTGTAAAATCACAAAATAAATGTAATTTTATAACACATATTAAGAAATTGTAAATTCACAATAAAATGTTGTTATTTTACAAAATATATTTTGAAATCGCAATTACTTCGACCCAGACCATAGGTCTGGCGAAGTATTGAATTTGGTCAGTTCTCGCCAAAAAATTACCCTATAGTTTTTCATCAAATGTCGACGTTTGAGGCCCTAAGGAACCAAAAGCAACAATAAAAAAATTGGTGTCCGTTAGGTTGTACGTCCGTCCGTCCGTCCGTCCGTGGGCAAAATTTTGTATACGCGATATCTCGTGAATGGAATGACGAATTTAAAAAGTACAAACGGATTTGGGTTTCTCTTGGCCAAACTTAGATCTGATTAGTTTTTGGAGACAATGCATACTAGATTATGGGGTGGATTAACAAAAAAACGCTCAAAAAACACGTTTTTCCATTTTTTAACAAAAAATACTACAAATCGTACAAAAAAATGTTTCAAATAAAAAATATAGAACATCGAATTCTCTACAAAAAAGGTTATATTCATTTCTTCGTAAAATCAACGCTAATGCCGTAAAAAGCAAATTAACCTGAAATTAACATAAATTGTACATACACATATACAATGCATAATGTATATTATATACATTACATGAAAAACAGAGACACAGAGGAAGCAGGGGAGTGAGGCGGGTATCGGGGGGGGGGCATAAAAAAATATTCACTGTACCGCTGACCTGAGGTCGGGGTCGAAGTTTTGAAAATGCTCATTTTCAATTTTAACTATAGATGCCTTCGACCCGGGTGCCTACAATTTTGGCTAAATTCGTATTGCAGTTCCCTGACGAAAGGCTGACGCTTCCGGGAATATTCCCATTTTAACACTGCCAGGAAAGAAGGTGGCAGAGGGTAGTTCTAGCATCGTTAGGTTCGAGTAGTTTCTATACATATATTGTAACAATATCTTGTTCCTTAAATAGGGCCAATGAATGGACGGTTAAGCATTTTTCACACTTTGATCGATTGTAACTTTTGAATTCTTTTATGAAAATTTAATTATGATACCACCATTAGAATCGTTAGACTCTGCTCTTCATGACCGTGTAGTTCAACCTTTGATTTTATTTAATTATTAACCTCCTCTTCATACGTTTGTAAATCCGCTAAACCCCAATGAATAGACGGGTTAAATCAAATGGAACGTTTTCAGTACCAGTTTTGGATGGCTTTAAAACTTTGCTTTGATTTTACAAAATAATAAACACTCGAAGATCAATAGTACTGTAAATATTGTTTTGAATGTTCAGAGAACATAAAAATATGTATTTTGTTGCATGTTGTGCATCATACATTCATAAGAAATAGAAATATGTAGAAAATCGTCCATTCATTAGTAGTCGTCCATTCATTGGCATAATCACCCTATAGTAAAATTAAAAATGAGCATTTTCAAAACTTCGACCCCGACCGCAGGTCAGCCGAAGCACTGATAAATGAGCACGTCTTCTTCTCACTGATGCTTAAAAAAACGCGGTTTAGTCGAGTTTTTGACAGGTCGGGGGGGGGGGGGGGGATCCCCCCACACGCTCCCCCGCTTCCTGCGAAGCCCCGAACCCCCCTCCCCGCTACCACCTCCCCATGGCTACCCGACACCAACATCACAGTGAATATTTTGTTATGCTCCCCTCTGCTTCCTCTGTGTCTCTGTTTTTCATGTAATGTATATAATATACATACATATGCTTTGTATATGTGTATGTACAATTTATGTTAATTTCATGTTAATTTGCTTTTTACGACATTATCGTTGATTTTACGAAGAAATGAATATAACCTTTTTTGTAGAGAATTCGATGTTCTATATTTTTTGTTTGAAACATTTTTTTGTACGATTTGTATTTTTTGTTAAAAAATGGAAAAACGTGTTTTTTGAGCGTTTTTTTTGTTAAACCTCCCCATAATCAAGTATGCATTGTCTCCAAAAACTAATCAGATCTAAGTTTGGCCAAGAGAAACCCAAATCCGTTTGTACTTTTTAAATTCGTCATTCCATTCGCGAGATATCGCGTATACAAAATTTTGCCCACGGATGTACGGACGGACGGACGGACGGACGTACAACCTTTTTTTTTATTGTTGTTTTGGGTTCCTTAGGGCCTGAAACGTCGACATTTGATGAAAAAGTATAGGGTAATTTTTTGGCGAGAACTGACCAAATTCAATACTTCGCCAGACCTATGGTCTTGGTCGAAGTAATATAGGGTGAATATGCCAATGAATGGACGACTACCAATGAATGGACGATTTTCTATATATTTCTTTGAACATTCAAAACAATATTTACAGTACTATTGATCTTCCAGTGTTTATTATTTTGTAAAATCAAAGCAAAGTTTTAAAGCCATCCAAAACTGATATTGAAAACGTCCCATTTGATTTAACCCGTCTATTCATTGGGGTTTAGCGGATTTTTTTACAAACGTATGAAGACGAGGTTAATAATTAAATAAAATCAAAGGTTGAACTACACGGTCATAAAGAGCAGAGTCTAACGATTCTAATGGTGGTATCATAATTAAATTTTCATAAAAGAATTCAAAAGTTACAATCGATCAAAGTGTGAAAAATGCTTAACCTTCCATTCATTGGCATATTCACCCTATTTAAGGAACAAGATATTGTTACAATATATGTATAGAAACTACTCGAACCTAACGATGCTAGAACTACCCTCTGCCGCCTTCTTTCTTGGCAGTGTTAAAATGGGAATATTCCCGGAAGCATCAGCCTTTCGTCAGGGAACTGCAATACGAATTTAGCCAAAATTGTAGGCACCCTGGTCGAAGGCATCTAGTTTTACTTTATTTTCGTACTGTAATTAGGTTGTAAAATTATAACCACTTTTAACAGTGTACTATTATGTAACTATCTGGATTTTACGGCACAGTTTCATGACATATTTTTTGCAATTAGGTGTGTAAAATTCGGGTTTACTTTTCAGAGTGTTATTAGAACAACAATTATTTTATACTACATTTATAAACTATAAAAATAAGCATAGATGAGAGATTTTCACAAAAAAATACCAGTCAAGTTTTAGCATTGCGAGAAAACAAGAAATCGAGTAGCGTCAATTACAGCGAAGCATTTCACGTATCAGGGGACGGTACATTTAATAAACTACTGCACATATGTTCAGACCATTTTAATTACAATAATAACCCTTACAGAACACAACATTGTGACAAAATTACAAACGTTACAACTTAACATTTGATCGAAACACTGATATAATATCAAAATAAAGTTTCTTGTAACGTACTTTAAGGTATAATGTGAAATGGCAATAAGTTTATAGAGAACTGAACATTTAATGTAACAAAGTCAGTTACACTAATGTAATGTTAACATAAGATTCTGGTTTATATACATTAACTGGCTTGGCTAGTTTTATCGTCACCAGGTGTTATTGCTACTTTTGCAGCTGTCTTCGATTTCCGGTAAGGATATCGATTTTCAATTAGTATATATTATAACGCATTATTTGAAATTACTTGATACAATTTACAATTAATTTGAATAGCCAAAATAGCGGTAAAAAAAATAATCAACGGTATCATAGTTTTGGATATTCAAAGAGAAACAATGCAGATCATGAAAAAATGTTTAATGTATGAAAAGTGAACGTTTTTGCTTGGAATAGGTTAAAAATTCTAACGCAGCTGTTCAATCTCTCTCGTGAAATGCAACAGCAATTCCGGAAATTCTTTGAAGAAGACCGACATTTTCACAAGTTAAGAATTAGTTTCAACTTTTTTGTTATATTGAAGGTCAAAAATTTGAAAAATTAATGGTCGTTCTTCTTTGAAAATTGTTTCAAGATTTGTATCGTTGAATATACCCAAAAGAATCCTAGGAATTAGGCGGTACCTTCAACTATAGAAGGACAATGATGAACGTTTTCAACCCCCAAACAATCGCGGAAATTCTACCTAACTTTAATGGTTTTATCGCCATCTGGCAAAAATTCTCTCATTTGAACGGTCGAAAAATATGTTGTAATCGCTCGACGGTTTTGAGCTCCAACATTTTTCGGATATCCATTAACTTGACATTTGCACTGCAGGTAGGAAAAAACCCAAAAAAGAAAAGTCATATTGTACGTAATGCGGAGGGTGGTCAAAATTTGTTCTTCCAAGCTGACATAAGGATTCGAAAGAAGGAACAAATTACAAGTCATATGATTTTTTTTGTTGTAAAATCAATACTTTTTGAGTTATTTTTTCTTCGTTTTTAGTATGAAAAATGAATGGTTTTGAACGGGGTTTCACTCAGTAAGACAAAGATTTTTGCAACAAAAAAAAAACGATACGAACCCAAAATTAATGCAATAAAATAGGAATTGCTTTTTTGTTTATTGTTCTAGGTGCTACAGAAGTCATATGGTTATGAAATTAAAATTTCACCTTTAAATAAACTTTAAACCGATCTGTTTTGAAGTATTTGAAAAGAGCTTTCAATCAAGTATCGGTTATAAATAGAAAAAAATATTTTCTTGATTTTATGAAATATAAGACAACGATAAAATGAATGCCCTGTCGGCTAAAATTGAAATTTCACATAACACCCTTGCAATTAATTTTATTTAAGTATCAATATCAGGTTCACAACGTTAGATCTGTTTTAGAAGCTTTACTTCCGAAAAATGTTTAATATGCTTTTGATGAAAAATACGTAATTTCTAAAAAAGTTCGAAGGTCAAAATTAAACACGGAAACTGCCGTCCCTGACTCCTTTAAACCTCTGAACGTAAAAAAAACGAAAAAATTCTTGAAATTCTCTAAAAAATGGCATTTTTCGAATTTTTAACTTCAAAATTAAGAATTTTATGCCTGAAAAATCCAATTCTATTTTTCAGTGCACATTTCGTAGGAAGAAATTTTATTTTTTTGTTCCTCTGTTTTAGATCATTTGTGAACTTTCTATTACAACAATAAAATTACAATAATAAAAAGATTTATATAACATCTTCATTATTAGAAATGTTTACAAATAATTTTGTTTATCATAACAGGATCTAACTATTAAAATATTGTAATGCAAATATATTCCGAAATGTGAAACAATGTTTTTCATACTTATTAAGACGATATGAATACAAATATTACAATTTTTACATACAGGGAGTTTTTTTTAATTTTGCGTATCGTGATATCAATCCCTTTAAAAAGCTATAATTTATCATGTTTATATCACAACATCTAAACATTAGAAATATTTTATTTGTAGGTTTACTTACTGTAACTTATTGTATTTAATTTGAATGCCTATTGTTCCTATTGTTTATAAATAAGTAATTTTAACACTTGATAATAATAAATATTCAAGTTTGTAATGATTATATTTTTGTATTACGGTGTAAAAAAATATACATTATTTAATATTTATTATTAACATTTTACCATTTGTCATTTATTGCAATTCAAGGGCGATTTATTTATAGTAAAGGGTATACAATAAAGCATACGAAACCTTGTGGTAGTAGGTTTTACATGAAAAAACTGTTTTCTGCAAAATTATTGTCGTGGGAAAGGTAAGGAAATTAAATTTTACCTTAATTCGCGCTGAAAATGAGTAATAAGTATATTTGGACCCTCCTACACCCCAATCCACCATTGTCAGTACGGTTTATAATTGGTGCTGAGTGCGCAGTATCTTATATACAGGGTTAATTTTCATCGGTTGAGCTGGAACTTTCTTAGTGGAGCACTTTCGAGCACAAAAGTAATCCGAGTAGCTTAATCGTTTGCACATAACTCAGTTAGTGTTGAGTCGAAAATATTGTGGTATTAAATTTGATTTTCACGTGATTACAACAAATCTTGCAAACATGCTGTCAACCAAGAATTATACTACTAACAACCATGGCTTTGCATGCACTGGAAGCAATCGGATCCCAGAGAGGACTAAACGTCAACTTGCAGAACTAATCGACGAATATCCCGCGGGCATATGGGCTTTTAATCTGCCGCGCGCATATAATGAAAAGTATTCGATAAATTTAGATTACAAAGATTTGGGATTCGTCAATATTTTGGAATTAGCTTATTGTATAACAGATGTAATAAATTGCGCTCAACCGTTTAGCGATGGTAAGACTCTGTTGTTGAGTAAAAAACATCCTTTAGAACGTGTCCTTAATAACCCAGTTAAGGCTACTAGTACCTCGTATGAAAACGATATGGAAATAATTTGCAGGAAACCTCCAATGCCACAGCAACTTGTAAGTACCATTGTTTATTTAGTACATTCATGTTTTAATTTTTTGGACCGGTTGCAGTCCTACTCCTTGATAGAAGAAATTTATAAAAATGACTAATTCTTATTCGTAATCAGACATAGATCGTAGTTAAATGTTAGGACGATTTAGAACTCCTTTCGCATCGAATATTTCGACCTAGTAGCTTTGTTTTCCGGTATCCAATTTTTTGCAATCGTAAATCAAATATTCTTTTTTTATGGTGAGATTTCTTGAGTAAGTCGATCCCAAAATAAAAGTAACTTTTCCTCATTAAATGTATACAGTCTTCAGTCTATTATCTTTATAACAAGTAATATTGGCAAAATGAATATAGGATACAGTGAAGTTACGAAAATAATATGCAACTTATTATAAAAAACTGTCTTGATAAATGTCATTTAGGAAATTAGTACAAAATAGGTAAAGAACATGAACAATAAAAACGAAGAATGTCTGGATGCTGATAAAAACAATAATGAATGTTAATAAAAACCAATTGTTATCATAAGTAACAAATTAATTTCTTTCATATAAAAAAACACCTTATGCTTAACGAAGACGAAAATTGCAATGTCATTTCTTATAGTTTACCAACATTAATTACCCCGAGGTCAGAAACTTGTTAGCATAACGCACAGTTAATTGCCATTTTTTTGTTAAAACAATTTTGAAATGTGAAGATGGTGAATGATGAAAATAGAAAATATAATTCATTCGATAATTTTTTTATTTTTGACAAAAATGAAAGCCGGTCTTTTTAGCAATTCGATGCGCAGCTGGACTTGAACCCGGGAACTTCCTTCTGTCGGCCAAATGCTCTACCAATTAAGCTACACGCCCTCACAGAGTTGCATCGTTAATGTGCACTACAGTTTTAATTATTACAGGCAGTATCTTAGAAAATACCAAAGACGTCAATTGAGAACTCATAGAATAATTAAAAATCACTTATTTTCGAAAATTCTCCGTCAGTTCTCAATGAATTTTTTAAGTGAATTTTTATTTATTTCGGAAAATGCTCGGCCAATTCTTAATTTACCTTTGGTATTTTCTAGGAAATCGTCTATACTCTATAGTCATTAGAACTGTATTTTATTTTTGCAAGTTTAAAGAATTTTTATTCATTGTTTATTACACAACATTTGTTTATAATTAAATTAATGACTTTTCGTAAAATTGAATTAGAAATGTCAGAATCGTTGTTTCAAAATTTGGGCTCTGTAAGGTTGATTTTCCTTATTATATACAGACTCTAACATAATGTGAAAGAAGTTAATTAAAAATTGACGGAGAATCATTAGAAATGAACAAAAATCGCTTATTTCCATTACAATTAATTTCGTTTGACAGATTGATTGATTTTCAGTGTCAATTCCTATCTTATCAGCACTTTAGCAAAATACTCAGTTGATAAACTAGTAATCTGCAGGTACAAATATAAATAAAAATTACTGGATGGGGTTTTTCAAAATTCTGACTCTATAACTGCAACTTAAACCACTCCGGATCTCCGAAAAAACATTAACGAAATTTATCGAAAATTTACCGAGAATTTTCAGAAATAGCTGATTTTTGCTTATTGCTGAAAATTCTCAATCAATTCTTGAGGAATTTATCTGAGATTTCACAGGATATTATGTATAATGTTTAGAATTGCACTTACAGAGCCCGAACTAACTATGAGCAAGCATATTTTTAAGTTTCATTCTATACGAAAAAATGCACTAATTGTTACGCAATGCAGTAGACTCGTACATGACTTTGACTACTCCAAACCATTACATTAGAAAAGTTAAGAACTCTTATGTTCACGAGTGCTTCGAGAATTCATTGTTAACAGAAATTTATAATTTATTACTTTCATAGTTCTCAGATAACATAAACTAATTAGTGGTATTAGCTCAGATAACACTTATTTTGCAGACTATATTGGGGATAAACAATTATTATATTGTTCAATTATTTGAATTCGTTATCGTCGACTAATAGTGCTAGTTTACTGTTATGGGTCATTCCATACGAAAAGGCAAATGGCTGACTCCACTCGTAGTTTGAATCAATTCCAATGGTAAAGGGCTCAAATTGTAACATTTTTTATATAGAATCGAATCCCGTCTGGTACTTTTTAAGATTTTCAAAATGGCGACCATCACAGCGCCATATGTAACATTACTTGACGATTTTTGTTGTTTAAACTTACAATAAATTTACTGTTTGTAATTAAAATTGCCGAAAACATTTTCTTCTTATGTTTCTGAGGTCGCCAAACATGACTATGCGGTAGAAATAACAAAATTCAAAATGGCGAATCCAAAATGACGGTCACATTTTGAAAAATAGACTGGATTCATCTAAATCTTGATATGCGGAGGATTTTCGGGTCGCTGAAGTGAGATTTGTGAACAAAATTAAAAAATTCAAAATTGCGAATCCAAAATGGCTGCCAAATTTAAACATATTTACTGTATTCTGCTAAATCTTGTTATTTAGGGATTTTTGGGGTCGCTGCACTGACATTTATGATCAACATAAAAAATTAGAAATGGCTTATCTCAACTTTTTGAATTTTAGTCCACTATCTTGGTTTCGCCATTTTGAGTTTTGAAGAACTAACATCGAATTAATAATCAGCGACCCCAAAAATCCCCCAAAGTAATTTTCACAAGCTTATTTCAAATTTTTGAATTTTAGTCCACCATCTTGAATCCGCCATTTTGAGTTTTGAAGAACTAACATCGAATTATTAATCAGCGAACCCAAAAACCCCCGAAAGTAATTTTCACGAGACTATCTCAACTTTTTTAATTTTAGTCCGCCATTAATCCGCCATTTTGAATGTTAAAGAACTAACATCGAATTCGTAATCAGCGACCACAAAACCCTGGAGATTAAAGATTCAACTAAATCTAGACAATTTTTAACAACTTGTCTGCCTTATGAATTCGCTATTTCTAATTTTTTTATTTTGATCACAAATTTCAGTTCAGCGACCCCAAAAATCCCTAAATATTTAGATCCAAGATTTAGCAGAATACAGTCAATTTTTTTAAAATTTGGCCGCCATTTTGGTTTCGCCATTTTAAATTTTTTAATTTTGTTCACAAATCTCACTTCAGCGAACCGAAAATCCTCCGCATATCAAGATTTAGATGAATCCAGTCTATTTTTCAAAATGTGACCGTCATTTTGGATTCGCCATTTTGAATTTTTTTATTTCTACCGCATAGTCATGTTTGGCGACCTCAGAAACATAAGAAGAATATGTTTTGGGCAATTTTAATTACAAACAGTAAATTTATTGTAAGTTTAAACAACAAAAATCGTCAAGTAATGTTACATATGGCGCTGTGATCGCCGCCATTTTTAAAATTTTAAAAAGTACCAGACGGGATTCGATTCTATATAAAAAATGTTACAATTTGAGCCCTTTACCATTGGAATTGATTCAAACTACGAGTGGAGTCAGCCATTTGCCTTTTCGTATGGAATGACCCATATATACATAGTGCGAGTGAGTTAAGAATATGGTTTTAACGTAATATTTTCGTAAATCTTTCTAAGAAGCATATTATAATTCATTTGTAACAAATTTTGTTTTAAGGTCATTATGATATTAAAGAAGCTATCTAAATTAACCAGTCTTTAACTCGCCAACTTTTCGTTTCATTGTACTTCTACAATCATTACGCTAAATTTTGTTTATGATCGCCCTAGTAGAAATTTTAGAGTTACACTAAGGGTTCTGGTCAGAGCCCTAATCGTTACAATTTTTAATCTATGTGTGTAATTATTTTAAAAATTGTATTTTTTCTATACTTCGTATTTTTAAGTAGTAATGAACAAATTTGTTTTACACACTAATAAAAAAGGTATAAACTAATACGAGCACATGTGCTGTCGATATGTTTTGGATAATTAGTATTTGTAATTCTTTTCTTCATTACCAAGTAAAACCTTTTGATATTCTATTCTAAAGAATATTCAAGGGTTATTTATGAATGTTAATAAGATGCAATGCATAATAATATAAGAACAAGATTTTTGAAAATTTCTATTTAGGACTAACTTTTTTGGTTTGCTATAATGCAATTTTGCAATACTTATGGGTAAAAATTAAATTCAACTGATTTTGCACAATATTATTTACTCGCAATAATAAATCTGCGGTGTATTTATGTAAGTTTTGGGTCAAATGATTTTTAGCATTTCTATAAATTTCGCTAGATGATATAACTACATGTATGCGATATTATTTTTGTTACTTAAATTTCTGTATCCTATAATTTTTGTACATATTATGTTATAGACACTAAACTGAAGAAGTCACATACTTAGTGTGAAGCCTATTAACGTTAAAATATTATATTTTTCTACTTTTTGACAGACTGTAGAAATTTCTTCATAAAAAAAGAATATTTAATCAAACGGTTAAGAAAATAATTCCAGTACGGACAGTAAAGAATTAACTCAAATCCTGAGTGTACAACTTATATCAAATATGAAAAATAAGATACCTAAGGTGGGGTTCCAAATTTCGAGTGAAAATCATTTCAAAAGTGCACTAATGCTTAAATAAAATAATATAAGAAGATGTTACATAACCAAAAATAAATTATAAAATGTTTGTATAGTAATGATTGGCCATTTATTAATTTATCATTGTAATCAATTGAAACAAATGACGTTAGTGAAGGCCAAGAATCATCAAAAATTATTAGACTTTCTGCTTCTTTTTGCAAATAAGTAATTCCAGTCATAACATAAAAGGGCCATTAATAAGTACCAACAACACTTTTTAATTTATTTTTCGATACAGTGTACGCAAAATGCTTTTTTGAATCAAGGGCGTAAAATAGGGTTTTACGCCTTGATGAAAGAACGCAAGGGACGGCCCGAGGTTCATGAGGATTATATTTTGATGCAGTAGACGTAAAATATTTTTGAGCCTCGATTTGCGGAACCGAAAATACCAACACATTACATATACATATAATTAATTTTACGCCCGAAAATGAGGGCGTAAAACGAGCTTTTTATGACTACTGCATCAAATATGTTTTTTATGCACTTGTATCGAAAATTACTATTTCGGTTTATTACTTTTGTAAATTTTAGACCTTCAGACATTTTATTTTTAATTTCCCATTTTTCAATTTCGGAATAATTTGCATTGGAAATTTTAAAACGTGGCAACATGGCTACACTCAGAAAATTTTTGTATACCTAGCAAATTATTGCATTGCTATAAAGTTAAATAAATATTTCTTTCATTTAAACAACTTATTTGGTTAATTGATTTATTTTGAAATAAATAGATTTTGCAGCATCATTAAAAAAAAAAGAGTTTTTGTGCTTAAAAAAAAATGTTCAAGTTAATAATACCTAATTAGTGCAGAGAAATTAGAATAAACAAGTACAATTCTGTTCTTTTAAATATTAAATATTTTGAGAAATGATCGTATAACCAACATAATTTACAAATATTTTCAGTTATGAATTATTGATATGATTTTATAACTTTTTTCTGGACAGTGCTCTAAAATTTATGATCGATTTGTGCCCGAATCTTCCAAGAGCTGTTTCAATTTGGTGCAAAAATTGAATTTGTTGGAATTGAGAAGGAATCCTGGTGATTACGAGGAAGTTGTTGTGTTAAATGTAACGAATCCTTCGAATTTTATCATTCGACTTCGCAGGAATAACAAACAACTAAGAACAATGATGAAAGCATTACAGTAAGTAAAATTGTTCTTTTTTAACTAACGCCACTTCATATTAATAGTAGTAGTAGTTTATTATGCTTCCACATTATATGTGCTTACATAGACTTCCATATAAATTCTCTTAATAATCCAAAATAGACACGTTACACGAAACCAATTTACAAAAATATACATTCCAAAATTAAAAATACAAAATGCCATTTAAAAGATACAGCAGGCAGCCGACTAACTATTCATTCATTCTCTCTCTCTCTCTCTCTCTCTCTCTCTCTCTCTCTCTCTCTCTCTCTCTCTCTCTCTCTCTCTCTCTCTCTCTCTTCTCACTCGCTCTATCATTTCCATCCACCTGATTCCTCTACCATCCTCATTCAGAACATCCACACCAATTTCTCCATCCTCTCTCACATACTCGCAGTTATATCTCAAGTGTTCAACATTCTCTCTCCCTTTCGCACACAGTCTACACTTTCTATCATCCTCATTCATCCAGTACATATACCCCCTCTCTTCGTTCCCACATCTCCACCTCGCTATCGTCCGCAATCTTTTCCCCTCATTTCTCTTACATACTCTTATATATGTTGGTATACTAAGCACTCTTGTGAATCTCGCACATGATTTTGATGCTCTCACCTTTTCTCGTCTCTCTTGTTCATCAACCTCTATGTCTCTTTCTCTCAACAGTTCCCATTTATTTTCCAATCATTCAACACCACCTGACTCATGCCCCCTCTCCGTAAATAATTGCCCCCTCTCAACGCTCTCTTTTGTCCATTCACTTCGAACCTTTTCCCTTTCAGTCTTTCTCTTTCCTATTATGCACTTCATCGCTATCTCTCCTCCCTCTCCTTTCTCTAGTTTTTCCTCAAACCTGTCCGCCCTCTATCCCGTTTCCACTCTCAATTTATTTCTTTTTAACTCCTCCCATACTGTCTATCCCGGTGCCCTCCGTTCCAACCCCAAAATCCACTTCAAATACTTTTCTTGAACCGCCTCCACCTCCTTCCACTCCTTGAACCCCCATACCTCCACTCCATAAAATAAGATTCCCTTCACTATACTCTTAAACAGTTTTAATCTCCACCTCACATCTCCCTTAAACTTTCTTTCCCCGAAAGTCCATACCCATCCCATTGCTACCCTAGCTCTTCTCAGCCTTTCCCTGATATGTTCTTTATCCCCTCCATGCCTTGTTACCACGTACCATAAGTAATTGTATTCCTTCACTTCCTCTATCCTTTCTCCTCCCCACCACTAGAATCGTTCCTTCTCTCTCTCTCTCTCCCTTATTTTTAAATACCATTACTTTAGACTTCACTACACTCAGTTCTAATTTTTCCCCTGCTATATACTTCCCCACTCCAATACCACAATATCATCGGCGTATTCCATGGACCATACCTTATCTTTCCCCGCCCTAACCCCCCGCTTTCCCTTTCTTTAACTCCTCCTCAATATCCGCCATATATATATTAAACAGAGTCGGACTCATCGGGCAACCCTGCCTTACTCCATTCTCCACCCAGAATTCCCTTGACGTTTTCTCTCCTATACTCACCATACATCTCGTCTCCGCGTATACCTCCCTTACTCTATCTATCAAACCTTCACTTACCCCTCTCTTCCGCATCATCTCCCACAAAACCTTTCTATCCACTTTATCAAAGGCTGCCTTTAAGTCCATAAATAAGGCCTACACTTTCTTCTTATCTTTTAATCATCCTCCCACTATATGCTTCAGAATCTTAATATTCTCCACAGTCCCTCTTCCTCTCCTGAATCCCGCTTGCGAGCTACACCCCCCCCCCTTCTCATCTAGCTCTTTCCCCAACCTTCTGTTCAATATATTGGCGTATAACTTATATCCCGTGCTCGTCATGTTACATAATATCACTTCATATTAATATCTCATAATAATAATTAAATATAATAAAACATTTTTTTTGCAGAAACTTTTATTCAAGGAAGGATTTCCTTAAATTAAAAATTCCACCAATTGCACTGAAGAAACATTTAAATGTTGCTTGTATGTATAAAGGAAAATGGCACAGAGCATGGATACTGCATATTAGAGCTGACGGTTATGTTCTCGTAAGTATCTTAAAGTTATGATCTATATAAAGTAGTCGATTTCTCATTTAATGAAAACTTTTGAAATTAACATTTTTCAACTTTACTACCAACTTTGACCTGGATTTCATGTTCAGCTTTCTATCTACGATTACGGGAAGATCGCATTGTTGCATTCTCCAGCATTACATTATTTAGATCAGAATTTCGCAATTTTGCCAGCCCAAACTATCAGGTGCAGTTTAGTCGGTATCAAACCAAATGAAGATATATGGTCTTCAGACTGTGTATCTGAATTCATCTCCTTGGTGAAGAACAAAGAAATGATTGCTACAATTTCATCTATAGATACCACTGTAAGTAATCTGCATATTTTGTATATCTGCGATAAAATGAGATATTATCTTTAATGCTGATCTTAGATATTTCTTATATTTCAGAATAACTCTTTGAGAGTGAACCTGATAGATACTAATGGACCTGACGACATTTGTATCAATAAATGTCTGATTGGTCAAGGACTTGCGAAAAGTGATCTATAACAGGCCGAGATATCTCTAAATGTATAGAGAGCAGACTAGTATTATGTCCTATTTATTTAATTATTGATATACAGTCAATGGAATGAAAAATAAAAAATATAAACAAAATAATTATCGAGGGACACTTTGTTTTGTTCCGTCTTTGTATATATAAGCAAAAAAAGCAATCATATTAATAAGTTCTGTCTCCATCTATCGATAATTTAAACACACGTGTATTGTAAATAATGTAAATTTAATCCTGGATTCTTATTAAGTTAATATTATTTATTTTTCAATCTTTTGGCGGTATATAACAAAAGTATACTATGTTAAATTATATATTTGTAAATATATTGTGTATTATATTTATGTATTTCTATAAGCGCACATTTGAGTCTTAATGTAAGTTAGAATGTTACGCATAATTGTAATCTTTTACGTACCTATTTAATTTTATCTAATAAAGTTGAATTATTTTTTTATACATCGCCGAGACTTTTATTTCATTTTTGCTTTCTTAGTTTATTTTGTGCAAATCAAA
This sequence comes from Trichopria drosophilae, assembly GCA_030407085.1. NCBI lineage: Eukaryota > Metazoa > Arthropoda > Insecta > Hymenoptera > Diapriidae > Trichopria > Trichopria drosophilae. The sequence goes on along the minus strand of CM059585.1, from coordinate 107,456,840 downwards.
AAGCGATAAATGAATTATTGTATTCTTATTACTATCGCAATTGCATACTAGATCGCTCTATTAGAGGACATCTTTTAACTCAGATCTGAAGTTTTAAGATATTGACTTTTGTAAAAATATTTGTTCATAATGAGTTTTAATTTTTGAATCTTGTACCTCATTGGTATGAGTAATAAATTAGACGCCAACATTTAACGAAAAACATTCCTAATTTTAAACGGCCTGTTAGTTATGGGCAAATCAACGTAACTTTTAATTTCTGTAAATAAAAAGTTATATAAATTTTTGTGTAAAAAATATGCTTAGAATCTTGTTTAAAAAAAAAGACACTTATTAACAACATTTGCAGGTAATAAGTCCCAAAGTAGTTACACATGATAGCACTGTGCAAGTTAAAAATGTAAAAATTTGGAAATTCCAACTGAAATAATTTTTTGTTAATCCCCCTTATGCTAATTGAAGCTGAATGCGCATATCGTCAATTTCTGTCATTAAATGTAACTACTATTGATTATAAAATATTTTGGAAAAATGCTTTTATGATATCTCATGTCAAATAAGCAATTATAGTTTTTGTAAAATTATACTTCTTGCATTTACTTATAATTAAAAAATAAAAATTTCTCCACACACATTTTAAAAGGGTCCTAAAATTTTACAATTATATATGTATATATAATCGGGGTTCAATTTAAGGGTCCAAACGGACCGTTGAATGAAATCAACAAATAATATTCCTTTTTGGCCCTCTGAACGCAAAACTCGATTTCTTGGCCAAGGGCGAAAACTTTGGCCACGAATTATCGAGTCCTATGACAAAATACTCATCAAGGATAAAAAATACATTATTGGTCACGGGCGAAATATCAATCTCCGACGAGTGTGATTGGTATCCTCACTTCGCACAGGCGACAAACTTTACAATTGTCGAAGAACGATAATTGTGCCCTTGGCACATAATGTACTATTACTGTTCAGTGAAGTATATTTCATAGAAAAATTGAGAGAGAGAAATAGTGAATCCGAGAATAGTTGGTTTATTATTTAGTCGCTCAATATTAATTTCATGTCAGCTTTTCAAATTTCAAAATGGGAGATCCGATGTGGCCGCCCTACAAATCAAATCTCACAAGTTGCAGATGAAACTAGATAGCCGTAAAGACTACGTTGAAACTAAAATGTCAATTTTGCATTCTTCCCACAAATAACTATATGACATTATGCCAAAACAATTCATCGTAGAACTGTAATCTACCTGACATTTCTCATTTATTTTACAAAATTTTGAAAATTTCTGAAAATGGTTGAAATGAAAAATGTAAAGCATGAAATTCTCCACAAAAAAAGGTCTATTCCTTTTTTTCTGTGTTTGGAGGAAAAATTGATGCCTTCACAATCACATTCGTAGAATATGTAAGATGCAGTTTATTGGCGGTTCTCTGTTTTTAAATTGTAATCTACGAATGGTTCGCATCACAATTTAAATTTAATGAAATTATAGTTTTCAAATTGAAAATATGTGGCTTTCTTATATATTAGTAAATGAATCACGCTTTCGAGCATATGTTATTACAATTGAAAATCGACTATCCTAGCAACAGCCATAACAAATCCTTGGAAACGAGATGATTCAAATTAAAGGTCACCCTCTCTACTGAGGCTAAAGACTCGCTTAATAAAATCACCCGACCAAAAAGATATTGTGGACATGCCAAAAATTAATTGGTTAATCGCGATTTTATTTTAACTTTAATTTAAAGTGAATTAAACCTGGATAATATACCAAGGTGAAATGCCAGTGTGAAGATCATTTATGGTGCTAAAAGCCTAAACAGTATGTGACAGTTTCAACGAGAAAAAACTACAAATAGCAACAGGTAGGTGCATAATACTATGATAATCGTTTGATAAATCAATAAAATGTTGCAATAAAGTGAATATTTTAATCTGATAGCTTTAGAAAAATATATTTAATAAATACACTTAAACAAATCTTTCTTCCTTTTTTTAGTAAATCTTTTAGACTATCCAAATAGAAAATCATAATATAGGAACATAATGTTATCATATAACTATATATAATCGAATTGAAACTGTACGAAAATGCAGACACTAAACTAAACACTGTCTAAACGTTATAGTCACTGAATATTAACACGCTATAACATAGTCAAGTTTGCGAAATTTTGAACTAATAAAAAACGAAATTGATAATAACAGTTTTGGATCTGGTTTTATATTTTATACACACAACTGCAAAACGTTTTTATACCTTCAGATAACTTCAGATAAAATAATTAACAGTTTTCAAATACATCAACTTCAAAATGTATATGGGGAATTCTACAGAACTTTTCAATGTAACAAAATACACGTTTTCTTTTTAGGGAACGGCTTTCAATTTTTGTTGGATATGACATACGAAAATGCAGTTCTAGACGCGTAATTCATTTTTAGTGGAGATTCAGGAAGTTTATCAGAGCTATCTTAAAATAGTAAATCAGGATAAACTTCCAAAAAATTAACACCTATAATTTTTATTGCAACTATTTGTAAATTGGCAGAAAAGCAATTTTGAATGTCAAAACTAAAGGATGGGTTTTGTAGTTTTCATTGCGTTTTCAAAAAGGTATTATCAATGCAAGTTAAACCTTTGAGATCCGGATGATACTATAGTGGCGCAATTTCCATCTTTCTTGTTTCGGTCATATTTTTGTGCATTTTTAATGTGATTTACATTTTCAATATTACCGAACTTTGGATAATTTTATTGTTTTTGTTACAAACAAATTGACGTTTAAAAACGCCACTTTCTTATGTTTAATTGAATTCATGTACGTTTAATTATTGTTACTTATGCTGTCGAGGATAGATGATTCCGAATCCCATATTAATTTTTCGAAATTGAAAATGACGGATCCAATATGGCGGACAATATTTGTAAATTTAAGGTCATGAAAATCAATGCTCGGTGATTTTCGGGGTCGCTGTTTACGAATCCGATGTCAGTTTTTCGAAATTCAAAATGGTGGATACAATGTGAGAGACAACATTTTCAAAAAGTTTGTTTGTTTATCGACGGTCAAAATGGTGGGTACAATACGACAGACTTTTAAAAACTAAGCAACCTACATTTTATTAGCCCTACGTAGTGAACAATACTTTTAGCAATTTTTCTAAATTTTTTGAAATTTTGTCCGCCATATTGGTGCGGCTATTTTAAATTTAAAAAACTGATATCAGATTCGGATTCAGCGACACCGAAAGCAATGTGTACCGTTGAAATAATTGGTAGGAAATAGTGGCTCACAAAAACAATAAAAATATATTTGAACAAAATAAGGAAAAGACATTAGAAAACATCAAGTCATATTAGAGAAATAAACATATTCCTGAAATATATTGTTAGTTGGAAATCATCCTCATAACCTTAGAATGCTCAATAATTTTTTCTGGAAAATTTCATTTATTTAGAAGATTGAATACGTTGATGACACATCAGTGCTAAAATTGAATTTGAGGTAAGCTTCTAACAAAACTTAATATGTGATTATTTTTAATTATTAAGATGTGATGAATAACTTAGGATCGGTGCCACTAAAAATATATTCTGTTCATTTTTCGGTTAATGCCACTATTTTTTGGAAAACGTGCTACATTGGCGGATGATTTTCTTTGATTTTGTAAATACCTTGAATACTCCAGGTAGTTTGAGGATAAGAGGAAAGGTCAGGACCAAAAAACGTGGCAGCATCTCAATAAAATAGTGTTTGACAATCAATAGTCAAAATAACTTCACGAAGATGGCGCATTAGTCAAAACGTTGGTATGTGTCTAGGACTGGTAATATATTGTAGAGTAATGCTTTTTAGTACTAAGAATAATCGGCCGTTTGTTTTCAGTCACTGCATAGACAAATTTAATATAATTGATAAACAAGAAAATTTTGTTTATATGAACTAAATGTAGGAAAATATCACATAGTCGTTTTGATGGATAGAAAATAATTAATTTTGCAAACAAAAAATTGAAATACGTCATAGTTAAAGATTTGTGCAGGAAAAAATGTGCGTGTTAAGTTTATGAAAGCTTGTATTTTGCTTGCGCAAAAATTGTTCTGTACTGTCATGTTTTGTCACCCTCAAAACATTGTATCAGGTAATGACATTACATCCGTCGATGACATACTAACAAGTAAGACTAGGGAAGTGATAATCACCGATTTTTTTGAAACTGCGTATACAAGTACTTCTTTAAAAAGTATTTAACACGTATTTTTTTTTGTATTTCCCCAAAAACCATTTTTGGGGTAGAAATCACCCTTGAATGTTTGTAGAAATGGCCCTTGAATGTCTTCAAGGTTGAATAATAGTATGTAAAAATTATTTGTAGCATGTCTGTCAATATTGGGATATTGACGTTTTTGAGGTCGCTGATGAAGAATTTGAAGTCAGATTTTGAAAATTCAAAATGGCGGATCCAATATGGCGGTCGAATTTTTACTAATTTTTATGAATGTAATGAAAATTGGGATCTTTATGTTTTTGCGGTTGCGGTCACAAAATTCCTGAAAAATAGTAAAAATTCGTCCGCCATATTGGTTCCGCCATTTTGAATTTTCAAAACCTGACTTTGGAATCGTCATCAGCGATCGCAAAAACATAAAGATCCCAATTTTCATTACATTCATAAAAATTAGTAAAAATTCGACCGCCATATTGAATTTTCAAAACCTGACTTTAAAATCGTCATCAGCCACCGCGGAAACATAAAAATCCTAATTTTCATTACATTCATAAAAATTAATAAAAATTCGACCGCCATATTGGATCCGCCATTTTTAATTTTCAAAATCTGACTTTAAATTCTTCATCAGCAACCTCAAAACGTCAATATCCCAATATTGACAGACATGCTACAAATAATTTTTAACATACTATTATTCAACCTTAAAGGCAGTCAAGGGCCATTTCTACAAACATTCAAGGGTGATTTCTACCCCAAAAATGGTTTTTGCGGAAAAACAAAAAAAAACACGTGTTAAATACTTTTTAAAGAAGTACTTGTATACGCGTTTTCAAAAAAATCACCGTCAAATCAAATACTTATCACTTCCCTAGTGTTACTTGTAAGTCGGATAAACAATTCGTAAAACGATAAAATAAAAATATTAGAAGTAATGTCAACTGCAATAGAAGCGATAGATCAACTAGTACCGACTGGCCTGAAAGATGTACCACATAATTAATATTTCAACGTCTCTGGAATCAAGAAATTCCGAATGCTTTTTACCTTAAATATCTTGTTTACAATGTTTTAAAAACCTCCATGTCATTATTACCCGTTTCTCGATTTGAGAGAGAGAGAGAGAGAGAGAGAGATATTCCAAGTCAAAAATATCGAAAAGCAATTTTTGCATGCGCCACCAAATGTGTTTTAAAAATATAATAACATTTTTTTGTACAAAATGCTAAAGTTCCTCATATAAAATGTGCGTTTTTACAAAAATGAATGGCAGCATGAAATGCTTTCTATTCGTGTCACCTGAAATGATAAAAATACTTTTACAAGCAGGTGTTTGCAAACTCATTCGGAGACCTTGCTTCTCCCGGGCGTCAAATTCGCCCTCGCCGGCAAACACCCATTTTGCTCCCTAGTTGCACAATGTACTATTTTTTTAAATGCCAAATATCAAAAGTATCGCGGAATTACTCATATATACAAATACATTATTCCAATATGTTTTTATGTATGTGCAGCTCTAAATGTCATAAAAAATTACTTTAGCTCCATAAAGACGATGGCGATACTAGAATTTAAAAGTTCTGCAGAATTCGCCATATATTTACCTAGACTATACTAAGATTCTATAGAGGTACAAAAATGTTGCATTCGAGTACACCAAGGATGGTAACTTGGTGAAAATGAGATTACAAAAATGAATGTCCCATATTTCCTTTATTTTTACCGATTTTTTATTATTTAAACTAATTTAATAAATTAACAAGTAATACGTTAATTTTTATAAAAACTGATATTTATAGCTTACCTCTCAATGAAATACCAGCCTGTCAGCCTGTTGTAATCAGATAATTTTTAAAAATAATATAACATGCCATACCAAGATATTCGATTGATGATTCTAATATTACTTTGAACTACAAACTGTTATTTTTTTTTTAAATTATAGTCACACATTTAAAAAACAAATTCGTAAAATGCCAATCCATGCAACTTTGAAAATAAATATCATAAACTTAGATATGGAATGCTCAGTATTGGATTTCAGGGAGTAAGAAAAAATATCAAAATAAATCTACAGTGTCAGGAAAATTTGAAGTTTTTTATTTAGTTTTTTATTAAGTTTAGCATTAGATCAGTTACAGATAATGTAATTTTTAATAACATATGACCATCATATAAAACTATCGATTATGTATTTTACACGCAGATTATTAATTTTCTCTATTTTTTTTTTCTAAAAGTATAATAGATAATACTAGGGTTACAAAAAGTGTCAGAATAAGTTACATTATCAGATTTGATCAAAATGTGGAGAAAATCGTTCATGTAAAAATAAATATACGCCAGTCTATCTCATCATATTTATTTATTATAAGATAGTGATTGTTATAAAAATAACAAATGTAAAAATATACATCTGGAAATTCTAATTTTAAATATTATTAATCTATTTACATGGCTCAACAACTTATTAAATTGTTTACGATATAAAATCTACTTACAGTAATAGTCTTTAATTATAACTACGTAATAAGTGTTTATTAGATTTTATGTGAACATAAATTCAACCATATCGTATGTCATAATATACAGAATGACAATGTACATAACATTTTGAAATTTTAAATGCTAATAAATGAAGTTGTTGTAAAAATTCTGTACCTTGGGTTGATTTGAGACAAAAGAAATCATTTCTTTTAAATTCGCCCTCTTTATTTTCAATATTCTTTTCCTTTTCTTTCAGGTATAAGCAAACCCTTATTGTCTGGACTTAATTTTATTAATTTCCAATAAATCTGAAATAACAATGTTAATTATATCATTTAGGCATTATAATAAAATTGATTAATTATCTACAAAGTTTCAGTTTTACTAATGTCGAATAAATTATAATACTTTGAAAGCGTCAAACTAAAGTAAGGATACATTTTCTTAAAATAAACGAAATTAACTGAAAAAAATAAAAATTTGTTAACAAATAACAAAATTTTGAAATCGACGACATGTACGTCAGTTCTATAAGTAGATTGTTAAATAGTTTCATTAGAATTGTATAACAGTGACTGAAAAAATTTATCTTTTCTATAATCAACAAAAATATTGGAGAATTCCAATAACAAACAACAAAAATATTATGATTGAAAATTGTGAAGTATGGCCTAAACTAGAAATTATTACTTTAATTTTCGAGTGTATTAAGATTCTTCATTTTGCACAAGAATATTATAAATTATTAGTACTCGCTTCCCCGCCAAAACAAATTAGAAAGTTAAAAAAAACTGTATTCTTACCTGAAGAAAAACAATGTGTTTCTTGACAAATATTATCCAAGTCCATTGTTAAACTTTTTTAATTTGTAATCTCAAGTGCTTAATTAAATATCACTAGTTAAGCCCATTTTTACTTTAAAATGAGATGTCAACCATGTGTTATCTTCGTAGTTTTTTATTCTGAAAGAAGAAGCAAATGTACTTGTTTAAATTCGGTCATTATTTTACAATCAACTTCTATTTGTAACGTGTCCATTTATTTTGCACATTAGTCAATTTCACTGATTTTAACACCACTTGGTTTGTCACCATCCGGATTAAAATTTGTTTGGTCTCCAAACATGTTCATCATATGTTTATATTCAGAAAAATTTCTAAACCCAGAGAAGTCCCATTCTTCATCATCACATTTTACATCAATGTCGTTAAAAACTGGATATTCTTTTGTAGATTCTAAATCAGATGGTATTTTGTTACTTGATTTCAATATAGTGGCCACATCAGTCACCACTGATTTAACCGACTTTACTAAATCATCACTTGGTACATTTTTAGATGAGTCTGTATCCTTTCCATGTTGAGGTTCTTTGACATTTGATAATGCAGATTTTGACGTTTCAATATTAAATAAATTTTTAAAGTTAGACAAATTAAATAAGTCATTCGTAATCACGATTTCCTTATTTACTGGCTCAAATCGTTTCGTCAGTTCTTCTTTGTAAGTTAAAACTGAAGGATTTTCTGCAGTAATGTAGGGCTTAAAATTCAGGGTTGAATTAAATTGACTGTTTAAGGAATTAGATTTCCTGACGTCGGGATAAATAAAGTTAATCTTTACAGAACTATTATCAACTAACGGTGTTTTACTAATATTACATTCTTTAGAATAAACTGATTCAGTGTCTATCCTGTCAGTTTGTATGTAATTTTCATTGTTCACTGCAGTAGAGATTTTATTTGTTTCCACTAAATTATCTTCCTCTGTTCCTTTTAAACATTCTTTTGTTTCTTTTGTATTTTTGTATAAGATTTGCCTAAATCGATCAAGGTTTCTAACAGTTTTTACTTTTGGTTTTATGGTGACATTCGTTGAGTCAGACACAACATTTTTGGAGGTGCTTATAACATTGCCAGTTGTCAACTTGTCACGAATATTTGATGTTTCCTTTTTTACTATTTCTGTCCTTTCTGACTCTATTATCTCACGATTTTTTATATTTAATATTTCTTGCGTTGAGCCGATATTCATTTGAACATTTCGTTCTCTGGATATAACTTCCGATGGTTCATTTGGTATAGATTGTTGCAAAGTATCAGAAGATTTCGTTGTTTTATTTGAGGCCTGGTCTGCAAGTAATTCCCTTGCTCTGTTTAGCAGTCGTAATGAACATTTTGCAGATGTTTTATTTACAACGTCCTCGCGTTTAAAATTCGACATCTTGAAATTTTATAAAAAAACTTTTCACTATTTTCTTAATTGTGATTTTATGACACACTCACTAATTTTGTACATTCAATGTAAGAGAAATATCTTATTAAGTGTACAGGCACGTGGTTCAAAATATTATTCTCCTGTCCTCTTACTAAATGAGTAGAGGGGGTAAAGTTACGAAAGACTGCATTGCCAAGTTAGTATTGTTATGAGTTGTCCATCCTTCGGCAGATAAAGAATTGAATGTTCGATTGAAATCATTACAGGATTTCACTGATGTTTATAACATGCTGAAAACTCCCACACTATTGAATGCATGTTGGTAGAACAAATTAATTTATTTCCATTGTAAGTGTTTTTATTCTGAAAGAAAAATAATATTTTTTTTGTATTGAGTACTAACGACGAACGTGTTGACAAGTATAAATCAATATACAGTGGCCCTCCCTTATTTTAACTTTTCTAGTCAAGGAAGATGGCGGCTTCTTCCCTTATTTTACCGCATCCCTTCATCCCTACCACTGGCAATATGAGAGAATAAAAACAGAGAAAGGAGATATAGTGGCGTACAGTAGTCCTTCTCTTATTCTAATTTTTTCACTTCCTCTAATATAATTTCATGCATACAAACATAACCTAAAAAAAAACTCTTTTTAAAAACAAAAAAATTTAACAATAAGTCAGTTCGGTTATCTGTCTAATAAATCATATTATGTAAATTAACATTGATGTAAAAACCCCTCACAAGATCCTAGAAAAGTGCAAACGTTTTTGGCGGCAAATTAGAATACGAGAAGGAGACGCCATCTTGACTGTCTGGACAAATTAGAATAAGAGAAGGGATATTGTACTTATTCACCTGTATGCGCAAGCGCAAACAGCAGTCCACACTCTTTTGAACACTTTCAAATGGCGAATGGTGGGGGAACTCATGAGGGGAAGAAGTTAACATAAGGGACGAAAAAAAGGTAAAATAAAGGACGCAGTTAAAATAAGGGGAGGACCACTTGAAATGAAAACAAAATGAAAATGTATACCCACCTCAAATGTTTTTCTTTTACAATTTTCATAGTTTGCATACTTTTTCAAGCCATAATAATGGTAAATTTTGCTCTCCTTATCTAAATATTTATCCTTGTACGGTATACGAATATCGGGATTTCGTCTATTTTAAGCAAATTTTCATAAATAAAGTAGTAACCTAGAGTAAAGCATGAATAATATCAGTTTAGTTCCCCATTTTCCTTTTTTTTTATATAAGATGTGATTTATTACTCAGTGGTTTTTAAGGTTGGTGATTAAGAATTTGACCTTTGATCATAACAATTTAAATGGAAGTTCAGATGGCTTTCGAGAAATTTAAAATTTCGAATTTTTTAAAGATACCAAGATCGCGTTTCAGACTCATCATGGCTTTTTTATTTTTTATTTTAAAAAGTAGGGATGAAATTCGTAATCAGGAGACCCAGAAACCAATGAATTTGATCATGACATGAACAAGATCTTCCGATCAACATAAACTATATTTTAAAAATTCTATTCTACCTACTTTGTTTAACATTATAGACCAGTATACCCAATAATCATGAAGAGTATTTGAAGTGGACATTTGGAATAAAATATAATTTTGATTACTTTAAAAAAATGAACTTTAGGTTCGATTCGAAAAGCTGACACATAAAAAAAATTGACACATTGACAAACGGACAGTAATGTTTTGAAATGTCGGTTTTTTGACTTTCGGTTTTCTGATCTATTCGGTTTTTCGACCCGCACCCGCAAATTTATTCTTCATCATTTTGTTTACAAATTCCCCGCGCAGATGCCTCTAGTTTGTACTTTTTTCGCGCAAGCTGCCGACTTGTGACTATGTGCAACAAAATAATATCTCTCATGTACAAACTTTTTACTACATTATATTTCTTGTTTTGGTGTGTCCCTGAAGAGTCTAACGAAGTAATTATGATAAATATAAGGGTCAACTCTAACCGTTTCTATGCATACCTCTCTTAATTTATAAAAAATGAGTTTCACTTCCGTCGATTAGTTTATTTCTTTATAAGATGCAAGAATCGGATGTAAAAATTTTACTGTATTCTTTTGTTTAGTGAGATATAGATTATTTTTACTCTTATTTTTTTTCATCCATAGTCTAATCCAGAACCACAGTCACAGTATACAGTTTTTTATTTTTTTGTTGTATTTTTGGTTTTGTTTAGCTTTTTGGTATTTGTTGCAGTTTTTATTCATCACATTACCTGTATAAAAATGTTATTGTCCAATTAAATTTGACATTTTTACAACTAAAAACAACATTTCTAAATAAATATATAAAATTCCTTATCTTGTCAACCATTTGTATTTATTTTGTATTTAATTGCAATTTAATTATATTATAGAGCATTGGTTATCGGTCCACTTAGATCCTTAACCCATTAAGGCCTAAACGGACACATTTTGAGCATCAGTTTAAACGTCGATAATTTGCATATAAAAGCATTTGGAAAAATTTTACTCCCACTATTTCTGACGTAAAATTGTATGCTCTTTCAGAATCTTTCAATAAAATTTCGATAAAATGAAAAGCAACAAAGTTATACACGTTTGTTTGTAAAAAAACATGTTTTTTAAACATTTATTTATCATTCTAACATCACTTTCACCTCGAAATTGGTTTAGAAAACACGTCTGAGGTGAAAATATCGCGTCCATGGACCCTTAGGATTAAAACGTACCGTGTTCTAATTTGAATTTCAAGATGGCAACTTCCAAAATGGCGCCTAGAAGCTCAAAAATCTTTGTAAAATTTAACAAATTTGTTTCTTGAAAACTATAGACTTTAGAGAAAATTTGCTAAGAACAAAAATGTCTTAGAATTGGTTAAAGAACCTTCTTACATTTTATCACAATGTATTGATACACTTTTTGGTTTTTTAAAAATTAAAAAAATCGAATTTTTTAAAAAAGTCATTTAAAAAATATGAAAAAATTTGAGAAACTTCTTTAACCAATTCTAAGACGTTTTTATTCTTAGCAGATTTTCTTTAAAGTCCATATTTTTCAAGGAAATAAACTTATGAGTCTTAAAATCTAGAAAAGTTTAATAATTTATTTCCTTGAAAAATATGGACTTTAGAGAAAATCTGCTAAGAATAAAAATATCTTAGAATTGGTTAAAGAAGCTTGTCAAATTTTTTCAGATTTTTTAAATGAATTTTTTTTTAAATTTCGATTTTTTCAATTTTCAAAAAACCAAAAAGTGTATCAATTCATTGTGACAAATTTGAGAAGGTTCTTTAACCAATTCTAAGACATTTTTGTTCTTAGGAAATTTTCTCTAAAGTCTACAGTTTTTAAGAAAAAAATTTGTTAAGTTTTAAAAAGATTTTTGACCTTCTAGGCGCCATTTTGGGAGTCGACATCTTGAAATTCAAATTAGAACATGGTACGTTTTAATCCTAAGGATCCATGGACGCGATATTTTCACCTTAGACGTGTTTCCCAAACCAATTTCGAGGTGAAAGTGATGTTAGAATGAAAAATAAATGTTTAAAAACAGCATGTTGAAGTTTTGATCGATCATTGATCGAAAATTTTTTTTTTTTTTTTGTTTTCATAGTGCCCTAAATAGGTAGAAAATAACATCTAATCACGAATAAAGTCGTTCTGACGCGTAAAAAAATATTTACAAGCGATTAAATAGCCATAAAAGTGATTTAAGAATTATGAAAGAGAGGGTATATGGAGTGTATGAGAAAAATCGATACAGGTGAATTTCACACACTTTATTTTTTCATGAGCTATTTATGTATCCCTAAGGAAGACATCTATACTTCGATCTAGTCCCCCGGATCCTCGGAAAAAATTCTGGAGAGGTTCGAACATACGCAAAAATCGATCACCGTTGTACGTATATGGGGCAATATTCAAGACCCCATATCTCGGGCTATGGGAATTTCGCCCAACTTTTTTTTTCATGAGCTCTTTATATATCCCTAAGGAAGACATCGGCACTTCGATCTAGTCCCCCGGATCCTCGGAAAAAATTCTGGAGAGGTTCGAACATACGCAAAAATCGATCACCGTTGTACGTATATGGGGCAATATTCAAGACCCCATATCTCATGCTATGGGAATTTCGCCCAACTTTTTTTTTCATGAGCTATTTATGTGTCCCTAAGGAAGACATCGGCACTTCGATCTAGTCCCCCGGATCCTCGGAAAAAATTCTGGAGAGGTTCGAACATACGCAGAAATCGATCAACGTTATACGTATATGGGGCAATATTCAAGACCCCATATCTTGGGCTATGGGAATTTCGCCCAACTTTTTTTTTTCCTGAGCTATTGATGTATCCCTAAGGAAGACATTTGCACTTTCATCTAGTCCCCCGGATGCTCGGAAAAAATGCTGGAGAGGTTCGAACATACGCAAAAATTCTCTTCATGTTAATCGATTTTTGCGTATGTTCGAACCTCTCCAGAATTTTTTCCCAGGACCCGGGGACTAGATCGAAGTGCAGATGTCTTCCTTAGAGATAGATACATATATCATGAAAAAAGAAATTGGGCGAAATGCATATAGTCCGAGATATGGGGTTTTGAATTTTCCCCATTTACGTAACCCGTTGATCGATTTTTGCGTATGTTCGAACCGGTCCAGAATTTTTTCCGAGCATCCGGGGGACTAGATCGAAATGCAGATGTCTTCCTTAGGGATACATAAATAGCTCATGAAAAAAAAAGTTGGGCGAAATTCCCATAGCCCGAGATATGGGGTCTTGAATATTGCCCCATATACGTATAACGTTGATCGATTTTTGCGTATGTTCGAACCTCTCCAGAATTTTTTCCGAGGATCCGGGGGACTAGATCGAAGTATAGATGTCTTCCTTAGGGACACATAAATAGCTCATGAAAAAAAAAGTTGGGCGAAATTCCCATAGCCCGAGATATGGGGTCTTGAATATTGCCCCATATACGTATAACGTTGATCGATTTTTGCGTATGTTCGAACCTCTCCAGAATTTTTTCCGAGGATCCGGGGGACTAGATCGAAGTATAGATGTCTTCCTTAGGGATACATAAATAGCTCATGAAAAAATAAAGTGTGTGAAATTCACCTGTATCAATTTTTCTCATACACTCCATATACCCTCTCTTTCATAATTCTTAAATCACTTTTATGGCTATTTAATCGCTTGTAAATATTTTTTTACGCGTCAGAACGACTTTATTCGTGATTAGATGTTATTTTCTACCTATTTAGGGTACTACGAAAAAAAAAAAAAAAAAAAAAAAAATTTTTTTTGATCAATGATCGATCAAAACTTCAACATGCTTTAAAAACCATGTTTTTTAACAAAAAATGTGTATAACTTTTTTGCTTTTCATTTTATCGAAATTTTATTGAAAGATTCTGAAAGAGCATACAATTTTACGTCAGAAATAGAGGGAGTAAAATTTTTCAAAATGCTTTTATATGTAGATTATCGACGTTTAAACTGGTGCTCAAAATGTGTCCGTTTAGGCCTCAATGGGGTATACAGTTTTTTATTTTTTTGTTGTATTTTTGGTTTTGTTTAGCTTTTTGGTATTTGTTGCAGTTTTTATTCATCACATTACCTGTATAAAAATGTTATTGTCCAATTAAATTTGACATTTTTACAACTAAAAACAACATTTCTAAATAAATATATAAAATTCCTTATCTTGTCAACCATTTGTATTTATTTTGTATTTAATTGCAATGTAATTATATTAGAGAGTATTGATTACCGGTCATTTTAGATCCTTAAACAGAAAAAAAACACAAAACATTTATAAATTTACTTAGACCCTGATCTTTGAACATTGCTTTTTTTTGTATTCTTAATAATTTACGAATACTATAAAATTCGAAACTTCTAAGCAGTGCAAATAACTTGATTAACTACAACGTTTGTAAACAAAATTATCCCACTCACGGAAATTAAAAAAAATGGCCATTAAAGCTATTACCTACTCTACATTTTCATAACAAAACATGTCTCAAGGAGAATCCGCAGTGAATTACCATTGTAAAGCTATTTTATGCATTTTGTATGAATGTATGTACAAATTTCAGTTAAATCGACACAGAAATTAGCTAGCATTAACAAGAATAAATTTCGTAGAAAATTTATTCTTGCGATTTCTCGCTCGTTTATGAACTGATTTAGCAGAAATCGGTTGTACATTAATAAAAAAAACGTGCAAAATATCTGTAAAATAGATCTGAATTTGAAAGTATGTTTAGCTTGGTTTGCATAATTATAAAAATGATATGAGTAAATTTTATCATTATGACTAGAAAGTTCCTAATTGATGAATTATTTTGAATGGTTAGTACTGCATCTAAATCAGACGCCGATAAGGTAGAAATTTACGCTCAAGAAGTAAGTTAAAAATGTCTGATTCAATTTTTCGAAATTCGGCCTCTGTAAGGGTAATTATACTTTCTATGTACGGAATTTGTGCAGAATGTGAAAGACGTTAATTAAAAATTGACCGAGAGTTATTGGAAATAAATATAATTAATAAAATATTTCCAATAGTTCTGATTCAATTCTTAATTTAATTTATTGGCCATTTTTTTATTTTACCCTTAAATTAGAATGTTGCCAAATTGATTCAGCCATTTCTAATTTTTTATTTTTAGCGTAAATTGCTACAAAGTTATTTCAAAACGTTGAATCAGTAAAAGTAATTCTAACTTTTATTTTTTACTCCACTGTTTTGAAAAAATATTATAAATGTGACAAGATTTTTGTTGTCTACATTTACGAAGTTTCTAAATAATTTATTATAATGTAATTGTTTTAAAATCATCCTCTTTTATATTATTTGCAATCGTTATTTTACATATTTTTGTACACAATCATTTTTTACTTATAATTAATTTGTTTGCGTAAGCTTAATGTTATTTATATTTTTACTTTTTTTAGAATAAAAAGATTTCTTACGAGGGCTGACATCTGCAACTGAGATGTAAAAATTTTTCGTCAGTTTTTAATATCCTGAGAGCAGCTAAGGTTACTTAGCTTAAAGTAGGTACCTACTGTCGGTCAAAAAGATTTTTCACAATGCGAAATCTGAATTATCGACATTTATATTGAGTTTTAGCAAACAATAAAAGAATATGCAAAGTTTACACAATAAATATTTAACCAAATTTTGTCTAAAGAGAAGGTGTAAATTAATGTTAATAAGTTAATAAATTAAATTAATGGCAGTTAAATCCTCGCTTTTATTATACATCGTAACTTTTGAAAGTAACGAGTACTTATCTAAATAAAATTCAGCAATATATTTTATGACAAGTCGGTAAGAGATTATTTCCTTACTTATATCTGTAAACAAGAATCGTAAGACCAAGTACTGATGATCAGTATTTTTAACGCAATTTACATTTCAGAACTACTATAATAAGAATAAAATTGCATTTTTTTTTAGATCTGTGTTGTAGATTCCAATCCGACAAAATGATCAAGGTGTCACATTTAAAGTAATGTAATTTAAGGTCTAAATAGTGATAGAATAATTTAATCCCTATTTTCAGTGTTTACCTTTGACATCCCGAAAATATTACATAGAACATTTTTAAAAAGAATGTTGTACACTATACTTTTTATTGAAAATATTTCTTATAATTTTGAAACCATATACTGACTCCAAAATATCACGTTCTGTATTCGATTTTTCAAGATGGCGGTTAAGATACATCCGAGCTCAAAATTTTTTAATCTGAATCCTATTCAGTAGTTGAAAATACATGAAAAATAATATGAAATAATCCTTTTCCAGATGATGTTTATTTTGGAGGTTACCTGTGGAATCAACAACATGAAGTGGCCAGGCCTTGAACGATCTCAAGATCGCACGTGTTTTTCGGAGATCTTATATATATATTTCAGCGCCGATCAACGCCGCCACCACGAGAACATGAACTAACTTTCATACACTCACTATCGATACTACCACAGCCTTAAACACTTACTAAATCAGCCGACTAGATCGCAGACAAGTATAAGAGCCCCTTGTGATTGGAGTCCCCTCTTTCGCTACAAGCATTGATTTCCCTTACTGTTGTTACAAGATCGTATTTAGTCTGCCATTCGTCAGTATCCGAGAATATGCTCTAATTTCCCGCCTAAATTTTATTACTTGATAAATCGTTTATTTTTCGAGTTTCTACCGATTGCGAGATTATCGAGATACAGTAGTCCTTCCCTTATTCTAATTTTTTCTCTTCTCCTATTCCAATATTTCCCCTCGTGCGTTCTTCCCATCGCACCTAGTACTTTGCTTAGAAGCGCATATGACACATAACTGCGAAAGAGTAAGACTGGACAAATTAGAATAAGAGAAGGACTACTGTACTGGGGACTAACGATGATACACCCGTGAATATGCATGGAGAAACGCTTATGCCAGCACAGTTGTGATAGAACCTGACGGAGGAAGTAGTGCGCGTAAAACTTGTGTCTGTCCGTTGTCCATATAATTTATATTTTACACTGTGTTATAATGTCTGTAAATAAATGTCAAAAGGCACGTAAGGCTCCAAAACAGAAATCAATAACCGAACGAGAAAGACACGTGCAACAAGTTTTGAAATCGATTCTAACGTCTTTTTCAAATAATTCCGTAACTGTTAATGAACTGGAGAAAAAATACATTGATCAAGAAAAGGAGAACGTGCCATATATTGAATTCGGTTTTAACAGTTTTATTTCTTATTTATGGAGTATTTCAACTGGTATTAAATTAGAAAAGCTCGATAATACGTACATTGTACGCCACGTTGATTTGATGAATAGCTCGAAGGTAGATTCTCCGGTTTCCCAGCAAACGAAGGGTCCGGTAAATAAAAAAAAAAATCGAAATACCCGGACCCGCAAAACTCCCCAAAGAAAAATTTCTGCTGACATCCTTAACAGATTGTTGGAAAGAGCAAAGACAAATTATGAAGGTATGGGAAAGGCTTACCTTCTCAAATGTGTCAACGATACTGTGCCTGGTATATCATTTACTATGGATGATCTAAATCGTCAGTTATGGGAATATACGCGTGAATTCGTAATCAATGATGATCGTATTTATTACAAATTTAACCACTGCCAAAAAATCACCAAGTCCGATAAATCCTCCGTCTACGAGTGCGATTCAGTTCCGCAAATTGTGAAGAATCGTCTCGAAAAAGTCATTGAAAGCTTTCCAGAAGGGATTTTTGCATCTGAATTGCCCAAGAAATATTTTGAAGCATTCAATATAGAATTGAATTACAAAGAATTGGGATTTAATAATATTCCTGAATTGGTAAATATTTTACCAGATATTTTCACGAGCGTATTCCGTTCATCGAGAATGCTGTTGCTAAATGCTAACAATCCTATACCAGATCTGAATGACTCACAGGAAAGCAATATCCCATCACTAAATAACGTTGAGGAAGAAGTCCGCATTGAATCAGAAGCTTTACCTGCGGAACTTGTAAGTAAAGCTTTAGTTAAATCGTGTTTAACCCTTTAAGTCCCAAATGTGCACAATTTGCACATCGATTTCAGCATCGTTTTATGTATAAAATAAAAATTAAAAAAAATGGAAACATCTATATCCAACTAGTTTTGAGGTCGCTCTTTCGATTGGCGCTACTGAAATTTTCAAAAAATGACGTTTAAAATAGTTTTTTTTACAAAAATACTGAAAAAACGCGATTTTTTAGCTACAAATTTTTTTTAAATGCATTTTTAACTATGATACCGGTTTCAGATCACCTTCTAATCTGTCAGAAACGTGTTCCCGATTGTTTTACTTCAAAATTATACATTCACATATTTTGATTTATTGTGTTTTTCGTTTCAAAATGGCGTCTGAACGTTGAAAATTTTTGAAAGTGAAGAAAATGCTATTATTTCGGATCTGCTTTTCTTTGTAGTAAAATCGTGCAAATAAGTTATTACGAGTTTTGTATGACCTATTTTGATTTACGGAAGCAGTAATATCCCATAAAATCCAATTTCAAGATGGCGACTGTCATGTGCTCAGTATAAATACGTGTATTTCGAGACAACCAAAATTGGTGTGAAATTTACTAATTACCTTCTCATAGGTTTCAGTCATCGCTAAACTCAAATCTTGAGTCAGTTTACCGAAATTCAAAATGGCGGATCCAATATGGCGAACCGTTATGTAAAATTTCACATTTCTGGAATAGGAAAAATACTATGGTATTCCACTCAGATTTTCAAGTCAACATTATTCTTAAGATTTTTTTGATTATATAAATAGTTTTTCTGACAGTCGCCATCTTGAAATTGGATTTTATGGGATATTACTGCTTCCGTAAATCAAAATAGGTCATACAAAACTCTTAATAACTTATTTGTACGATTTTACTACAAAGAAAACCTAGGACATCCGAAATAATAGCATTTTCTTCACTTTCAAAAATTTTCAGACGCCATTTTGAAACGAAAAACAAAATAAATCAAAATATGTGAATGTATAATTTTGAAGTAAAACAATCAGGAACACGTTTCTGACAGATTAGAAGGTCATCTGAAACCGGTATCATAGTTAAAAATGCATTTAAAAAAAAATTGTAGCTAAAAAATCGCGTTTTTTTCAGTATTTTTGTAAAAAAACTGTGTTAAACGTCATTTTTCGAAAATTTCAGTAGCGCCAATCGAAAGAGCGACCTCAAAACTAGTCGGATATAGATGTTTCCATTTTTTTTATTATTTTTATTTTATACATAAAACGATGCTGAAATTCATGTGCAAATTGTGCACATTTGGGACTTAAAGGGTTAAACATTTATTATACACATATAATTCCTTCTAATAAAGATATTTATAATTAATATTTTAAAAATAAATAACATTTTCCCCTATTTTATGTTCAAAGTCTCCTACAATTTTGAACAAATTCATACCTGCTGGTACTATGGGTTGTGATGACAATGTTGGACAAATCAAAGTCACAAGCTTGAAGCGAAAATTGGGGGAATTCGAGGAACTTATCGTTTCAGAAATATTCGATCCATCATTTTTTTGGGTACAATTGAGAAAATACAAAGCTGATCTTGAAAATCTTATGAAAACGTTGCAGTAAGTATTAATATTTGTTATTTAAAATTTTTAAATATTAAATTTTATATTTTATTTAATTGAAAATTTTTTCCAGCAAATATTATGAACGCATCGATGAATCAAAGTACAAAATTCCTCAAATCGCCTTGAAAGTTGGACTAAACGTAGCATGCTTGTTCGACTATAAATGGCACAGAGCAATTGTGAAAAAGATTAAAGCAGATGGTCGTGTAGTTGTAAGTATGGTTGTCTGAGAAAGAATGACCGTACCAGAAAACAGTTAAAAAATAACAAGGCACAAATTTATGCTTTTTAGTTATTCTTCTACGATTTTGGTACGGTGATGGTGTACAATCCAGCAGCATTGTATTTCTTGGATAAAATGTTTGCAAAAATACCAGCACAGGCTATTCCATGCGGTTTAACCAACATTCGACCGTATAAAGCAAAAAGATGGTCGTATGATTCTTTTACAGCATTTACAAAATTCGTAATGGGAAGAGAGTTAATAGGAATGATTTCAAGCATTGATGCAGATGTAAGTTTTTTTTATGATTCAGTTTTTATTATTTATTTTATTTTCATTATTTATATTTCGTGTTTATTTTCAGCATAACTCGATGATGATATATTTGTTGGATACTAGTGAACCCGAAGATGTTAATATCAATATGTGGCTTGTCGAAAAGGAGTATGCAGAGCGTGGACAAATGGTTTGTAAACTATTTTCTTCTCATGATATGAAACATTTTTTTTGCGTAAATATTGTCATCAGAGAAGTGGATAACTATTAAAAAGATCTCATATTTATTAAGTAATGATATCTTTATACGCATTTTTTTTTTGTTTTGATTTAAAGAGGGAGACAGTACCAGTACAACATTTGTGCCATTATGATTATTTCCAGTCAGAGGAAGAGGAAGAGGAGGATAAAGCTGTTACATCTGAAAGTAAAGAATCTTTGAATAATGGTACTTACGATCCACAAGATGTGACTAGAATAGTTAAATTAAACCAGCTACTATCACAAGAGAATGAAGAATTGAAACGTCAAGTAGAAGAATTGAAACGTCAAGTGGAAGAAAAGAAAAAATGTCAAAAAAATTTAGAAAATCAGATGAAAGCATGCAATATAAAAAATAGTACAAATGAAGAAATCATCCCCAATGATTTGCAACCAAATGAAGAAACTACTGACAGAATCCAATCTCAAATAAATGGAGACCAATTAAACGATGCTTTACAAAGCGCTCCTGAAACTAATGATAAATTTGAAAATGAACAAATACTGGATTCTGATAATGCTTGTGGATACAGTACTATTGATCCAAATTACTTAAATATCGACGTTAGCTACGATGAAATTGATGAAGACTTTTATGCGTTTGACCTCGCAGGCGAAATTGATGTAAATAATTGTAATCAAGCACTGGACAATGTTGATTTTGAAGAAAACGACGGTACCATTGAAATTGTATATAAATGCACTGCTGCGAATGCAGAACCTGATTTTGAATGTTCCAAAGAAAAAGCTGCACCAATTTGCAACTTTGATCCTGTTCCTAGTGGAAGAAGGATTGATTCGTCTAATGTCTGTGTAGAAAGTGGACCGGTTAAGTATGATATTAAAGATACGGTGAACGACATGTGCGAACAATTGAAAAATTCTCATATAAAAGATAGCAAAGACAAGAGTGTAACTTCATCGTCCAAGACAGATTCTCGGGTGATCCCAAAAGAGAAAACTAGACAAAATAGAAGAAAAAAATCACATAAGAAACACACAAAATGCTAGTCAAATTGTCACATCAAGAATCTGTGGAATTTCTTGGTACGAAAGTTATATTGAATTGCGTTGAATCTATTGTTTATAATTTTTCAATTTTCAGATTCGAACATCAAGAAAGTTCCAGCAAGAAACCGGTAGAAGTAATCTCTGTCAACAATATTCTTACTGTGTTTTCCAACGGAGAAAGCAGCATTTGAAAAAAAAACAACACATTACAATCAAGACTTTCGTGGCCATTGCGATGGTTTGGCCTTTTATGATTTGCAGGTGAGCTTTCAAGATTTTTAAAAATATCAGACCACTTTCATAAAATAACTGATGTTAATGCCCTAGTATCATTATTTTGTAGAGTAATAAAAATAATTTCTATTTCAGATGCTGTTTTCTCATTGATAGATAACAACTGTTATTTTCTCAAATCACGCTTGAACCATATAGTGAATATCATCGTAACATTGTCTAAAGATTAATGTCCAATTGTCTAATATTTTACACTGTCTCACGTGAATTTATTTATTATTTAACATAATTTGTACATTTTATAATAGTTCAGTTCAATCGAATCGAAGTGAAATGTAATGTGAAATGCGAAACGTCAAAAGTTAGTAGAAAATGTAATAATTTAATTCGCGAAAGCAGTTTAACGCAACATGTCATTTATTTATCAATCGTTTTTAATGTTGTTTGTTGATGGAAGTGTTCGCATTGATGTGAATTTGTTTTATTCCCAATGTGTAACGTGTAAAAAATGTAACCACTTGTATATGAATTATGTCGGACTGTTATTAAATTTATTGTACATATATGTAAACAAAGAATGAACATTGCGTGGTATGAAAGTGTACAGAATTTTCAAAATGTATTGTAAAAATGAACTACGCTGATTTGTGATTTGCGGTGTAGAAAGACATGTTATTGAGAAAGTTTATATTGTTGTATATAAACAAAGAATTGTTCAGATTACTAATAATTTAGTATTTATTTATATTCCGTTAACCCATTACTGACCGAAGAACACTTTGTTGCTTAAGTTTTAATACGTTAGTATATTTTATGATAAATTCAAAGTGTTTTTGGTTGTTTGCAATTTTTTTGAAAAATGAATTCTTTGAGAATAGACTACTTTCAGGAGGAATAACCAAAATAAAAGAAGCGTCAACATAAATAATATGAACTTATCGATCATACCAACTTTAGAATAGAATTGTTGGACAAATAGACATTTGATATCGCATTACACAATTTCCCCGCAGTCTAGTTGCATAAGCAGTAGAAATTCATTGCATATTTCGATAGATTACAATGACATTAGGCCTATATATTATGACCATGACCTATTAATCGCTAACTTTTAAAGCCGAAAACTGTAAAGTCAAAAGGAATGCACTTTTTTTCTTTTCTTTCGTACTTATAGTAGTTTATTTTAATAGTAAAAATGAAAACTATCAGATTCTATCATTTTCAAGGCCGCTCTTTCGAATGGTAGTAAGAAAATTTTAAAAAATTGAAATTTTTATAGGATTTGGACATATATAGTAGAAAAACATGATTTTCTAGGATACATTTTTACTGTAAATACTATACTTACAAAAAAAAAACAGAATAATATGACTTGTTTTGACCAACATTTTAATAAGTTGTAAATTAATAATCTCAAAAATGGCGACAGATTTTTTCATTTCCTACAACTTTTGTTTGCGCTATAATGTGTCAGCTATTTTTAAATAAAATTAAGCCCATTTTGTAAAAAAAAACAGCTTTCCCCCACGCCGATTTTCTGCGATTTTGGATATGCTTTTTAACTCATTTTTTAGTAATTATCACGTAAAAATCGTCCTGTTGCAATTTGTTCCGGGTCAAATCGTTCGTTGCCTGGACTATAAGTATTTTAACCGTTTACTCGTTTTCTTCGATCAAAAAATATTCAGAGAAATGCAATCCGTAGCAAAATTTTGTCATTATTAAATTATTTCTTTTATTCAGTCATCTTTAACTAACGTTTTTTTAGTGAAATTT
Source organism: Trichopria drosophilae (assembly GCA_030407085.1). Classification (NCBI taxonomy): domain Eukaryota; kingdom Metazoa; phylum Arthropoda; class Insecta; order Hymenoptera; family Diapriidae; genus Trichopria; species Trichopria drosophilae. The sequence continues at coordinate 107,432,975 of CM059585.1, read as the reverse complement.
CCTACCTTACCTTCGGACCACTTTAGAACTCTGTTAAAGATTCTTTTTAATAAAAATCACTTATTTCCGAAAATTCTCGGTCAGTTTTCAATTAATGTCTTTGGCATTGTCTAGGATACCGTCCGTAGTAATTAGAATTGCCCTTATAGAGCCCGAATTTTGAAAAATCGATTCAGTCATTTTTTATTTACGGTTTTAGGTGAAAATTCCAACCTTATCGGCCGAGCACTTTATAACCTAGTCCAAAATACCGTAAATTTCACATTTTAATCGTCACTTTTCTTATAGAAACTAAGGATGAATAATTCTGAATATTTAGATTCTATAGTTTTCAACCCTCCTCTTTCCGAATCAGAAGTCCGTTTTTTGCTAGGACCAGCCATTTTTTAAATATGGCGGCGAAAAGGCAAAAAATAGTGAAAATTTCGATTTTTGGATCGGTTTTTCATGTTTTTCAATAGGTTTGCGCTGACCCATCATTCCAATGACCTGGATCTGGTGGCACAATGAGTTTGACTAAAAGTTGACATGATCAGAAATACAAAATATAAGATGGCGGATCCAAAATGGCGGATTTCTCGCCGAATTTTGTGTTGTTATAGCATTTCCGACACTTCTAGATATTTATAAACATTGTGGTACACTTATTATTGATTTATGCAATCATTTGTAACAGTATCTTCTATCCAATACTCGAAATTCAAAATGGCGGTTCCAAGATGGCCGTCTGAAATGCAAAAAAAATTTCTTGATCCAGATGAAATTAACTACTCGGGAGTTTTCGATGTCGCAGATTACGATTATGACATTTGATTTTCATAATTCAACATGGCGGACGAAAATACAAAACATTGCATGTCCGGAATGAAAATGCTTGCTCGGGGGTTTTATATTATATAGTTCACAATTATAGAAGTTTTATAAAATTAATTTTATTGTGTTTTTATCATTTGTTAGCCATGGTTTTTCATGTTTCCAACTCTTACCACGTGGAGGTCAATGATTGTAGAGAATCTGATATTTTTTTTGTATTTTTAATTTTTAATTTTTAATTTTTGTTATTTTTTATTTTATTTGTTTTTTTTTGCATTTTTATTTTTTTCCGTTTTATAAATTTTTCTTCTGAAATGTTTTATTCTACCATACGTTTTTAATTTGTATGTTTTATTGCAAAACAGTTTTTGCAGTAATATAATTTACAATTAAGACTTCTATAATTGCGAACTATATAATATAAAACCCCCGAGTAACCACTTTCATTTCGGACATGCAACGTTTTGTATTTTCGTCCGCCATTTTGGGTCCGCCATTTTGAATAATGAAAATAAAATGTCATAATCGTAATCTGCGACCTCGAAAACCCCCGAGTAGTCAGTTTCATCTGGATCAAGAAATTTTTTTTCATTTCAGTCGGCCATATTGGAACCGCCATTTTGAATTTCGAATATTGGATAGAAGATACTGTTACAAATGATTGCATAAATCAATAATAAGTGTACAACAATATTTATAAATAGCTAATAATGTCGGAAATGGGATAAAAACACAAAATTCGGCGAAAAATCCGCCATCTTGGATCCGCCATCTTATATTTTGCATATCTGATCATGTCAACTTTTAGTCAAACTCATTATTTCACCAGATCCAGGTCTTTGGAATGATCGGCCAGCGCGAACCTATTGAAAAACATGAAAAACCGATCCAAAAATCGAAATTTTCTCTATTTTTTTGCCTTTTCGCCGCCATATTTAAAAAATGGCTGCTCTTAGCGAAAAACGGAAAGAGGAGGGTTGGAAACTATGGAATTTAAATATTCAGAATTATTCATCGTTAGTTTCTATAAGAAAAGTGACGATTAAAATATATAGTAAAATTTACGGCATTTTGGGCGGAAACGGGTTAATACTAAAAATTTTAAATAAATTAATTTTTCTTAAATAACGATTTTAAATGTTGAGAATTTAACCGCTGATTTAAAGGTCGAAATCAAAGTCGAGTCTCGATTCTCGAATGTTCGTTTTTGGTGCAATCAGAAAATTTGGTGGATCTTTGGAGTCGAACATCCGATGTGCATGCGGTTGCACTTATAATTTTTAATCGCAAAATTTGAGTAAGAAATTTGAATTAAACTCCCAATAATCATGGGAGAGAAAGAAGGAGCAGAAAAATTTACAGGCTTGTCCAAATACTTCAACAGTTACACTAATCAAGGCCGGGGGAATGTAAGCATCGTTTCCTAACCTTTAATCTACTGTTGTGATATTTATCAGCTGTTGAAAAATTTCCACTAATCATTAATACTTTTTAGGTATCAAAAGCTACATACGCTGCGATGGCCATCATCGGTTTATATTTCTGGTTAAAACCGAAGAAACAAAAATAGATCATCTCTGCCATATCCAAAGAGCTAATTGTGGTTTCCACAGAGCTGTTATAGACTTATGTAACTACACCTTACCAGTCTTGTAATTTATCAGAATGTTCAGTAAAATGTTAAAATAAAATAGTACAGCTGAGATTGTGAATATGAAACAAGTTGTCAAGTTTGTATCACCTGTAATCGCATATTTTTGACATCTTCGATTTCGGAAACTATGATTCTGGGTCGTGTGAAAGAAACCATGAGAATAGAAAGAACTTTTATTTCTTTGACTTTATCGTGTTTATTTAGTGTAATTGCAATAAAGCTTACGTTGGAATTTTAACGGATCGAAAAGTATTTTTATTGTATGTTAGATTATATAAGTGGAATATTGTGATGTGACACAAATGTGACGAGATTCGCTGTATTGTATAATCAAATTTTCAAATTATTGTATGAAGCTTTTGTTATTCTTTAACAAAGATTGTATGATAAGTATAATGAGTAAATTTCTCGATTGTATGTTTTAAAATTTTCAGTAATTAGTAGCGGTTTAATTCAGTCATCATAATAAATAAGTATTTTTATTCACTAAATATAAATTTTATGGGCTCTGCCTGTCACTTCAAAAGAAATTAAAAATTTCTTCTTTCTTCCTTCTTCATGAATTTAAAGACACTATCACTTTTTAAAATTAAAACTTTATTTAAAATTGAAAACATACAAAAAAATAAAATTTTAAATTAACTTTAAAAGACTCAACGTTTCGGACCTCTCGGGTCCCTCTTCAGGAATCAATAATTAAAAAGTTTTTAATTAAATAAATAAAAATAAACGATTTTACTTGCGTAAAGTAAACAATGTTAACTTTACGATACATTGATTGTATAATTAAAAGATGTAAAAAATGTGAGTTCTTTTGTTCTGATTCTAGACTGATCTTTTACATCTTTTAATTATACAATCAGTGTATCGTAAAGTTAACAAGTAAAATCGTTTATTTTCCTTATACATAATGGACGTTAGATCAATGTTATTTCGACGATTTTAAATCATTCAAAATAATATTGACAATACTATATTTGTATCCATTTATTCTACATTTTTTTTACAGCCTAAATCCAAGGCTTGAATTTTAATGTAGCTGAAGTTTGAGTCGACTTAAAGTCGAAAATTTAATTTAATTCTAAATATCCACAAAATGGCACAATAATCATTCTAACCACATAGATAAGTTTCGCTTACAAAATAAACGTAGTTAGCAGTCAATTACTATTCAATAGCAGATGAGGAAGACCATCGTGAAGGTTTCAAGAACATCAAATATCTCTGCTATTATTTATATCGATTTTATTCAGATTAAACTATCTTCCGGTCGGCTATTGAATGTCTGCTGGAGTAAGAATTTATATTTTCAGTTTTAAAATACATTCCTGGAAGTCCCGCGAGTAAGAAATATCCTGGAAAGATTTTACAACGTTTTATACGAGGTTTTGCTATTTTCCAGCGGTCTATTGAATAGCAGACGATTACGAGGTGTCGCATTTTTAATCATAAAAGCATTCGAGATGATTTCATGTTTAACAATGTTTGATACTTACCTTCTAGGATCATTTCGTAAAGTCGTATGGTCTTCCTCATCTGCTATTGAATAGTAATTGACTGCCAACTACTTTTATTTTGTAAGCGAAACTTATCTATGTGGTTAGAATGATTATTGTGGCAATTTGTGGATATTTAGAATTCATTTAAATTTTCGACTTTAAATCGACTCGAATTCAGCTACATGAGTTTTAATACATTTTAACATCTTTTCTTAATCACGTATAAGGGCATATGCCATCGTTTTCCCTTACTGATGATTTCTGACTCTGGCATAAAGAATGAAACGTTAATAAAAATACTTATTTATTATGGTGACTGAATTAAACCGCTACTAATTACTGATAAAGATTGTATGATGTTGATAATTTGAACATTTTTATTTACTATTTGCAAAACCTTTTTAATATCTGGTTAACCCATTAACGTCAAGTAGGACACTTTTTTCACTTAAATTTCAATCAAAAATTTCATACGAAAATCCAAGTTCAAATAAATTGAAAGGTACATGTCTTACTATTTTCGAGGTTGCTCTTTTCAATGCTGTTGTCAAAATTGAGCTATCTTAATTAGAAAATTAAATATGTCGATTTAAATGTCAAAATAACGCGAAAAATCAAGTGTTCTTTTTTATAAAACATTTTTTTCTCATTGAAAGAATATTTGTCGTCAGAAAATTTCTTCATTAAACGTGGACCCAATAGTTACAGTATTAAGATAAATTTTTTAAATATTTAAAAACTAACATGGTGACCACAAAATGGCGACTCCAATGACAAATTTCTAATTAAAACTTAACAACAGTTTTTCTTGAAAACTATAGACTTCAGAAAAAATTTGCTAAAATTAAATACGTTTTAGAATCAGTAAAAAAATCCTCTCAAATTTTTTCAGAATGTATTGTTACAATTTTTCATTTTTAGAAAATTCGAAAAATCGAAATTTTTAAAAAAGTCGTCCAATAGAAAAAATTTCCTTTGAACAAAAATGACTTCGAATTGGTCAAAGAATAATCTCAAATTTTTTCAGATTTTTTCACGACTTTTTTAAAAATTTCGATTTTTCGAATATTCTAAAAATGAAAAATTTTAACAATACATTCTGAAAAAATTTGAGAGGATTTTTTTACTCATTCTAAAACGTATTTATTCTTAGCAAATTTTTTCTGAAGTCTATAGTTTTCAAGAGAAACTGTTGTTAAGTTTTAATTAGAAATTTGTCATTGGAGTCGCCATTTTGTGGTCACCATGTTAGTTTTTAAATATTTAAAAAATTTATCTTAATATTATAACTATTGGGTCCACGTATAATGAAGAAATTTTCTGACGACAAATATTCTTTCGATGAAAAAAAAATGTTTTATAAAAAAGAACACTCGATTTTTCGTGTTATTTTCACATTTAAATCGCCATATTTAATTATCTAATTAAGATAGCTGAATTTTGACAACAGCATTGAAAAGAGCGACCTCGAAAATAGTAAGACATGTACCTTTCAATTTATTTGAAAGTGGATTTTCATATGAAATTTTTGATTGAAATTTAAGTGAAAAAAGTGTCCTTCTTGATGTTGATGGGTTAATAATGAGTAAATATTAAGTTCTCACTAATCTCTATGTTAGAACTAATAAATAATCGAAATATTATTTGAGTGTAAGAAAGTAAAACTATTCAATTTATACATTATTTTGTATAAATGCTATATTGGTGCAGTTTAAGGCATAAATTGGATAAGAATGATGACAAATCGAAGGGAATCTAATTCGTATAAACATATCCGTGAATTGAAATGACACAAAATTCATGCAATTAAGATCATGTTAGAAGTAAATTCAACAATCGCTCACATAACTACTACATCTGGTATAATTAAGTAAATTGTTGCAAAATGCAACGAAGATTTCTCGACTGTTTTTCATAAATTAAGTAAATTAGATAATTTCTCGGTTTAATAGTCTCTCATACAGAAAAGTAAATAAATAAATAAACAAAGGTTTGTCGATTTTAATCACTTAATATATGTAAATATAGGAAAAACGACTTTAAAATATTCTGCCGTACTGAATTGAAAAAGCCGTAACTGCATTCAGTAGATTTCACGAAAAACAGCAAAACATTTTTTTGTTTATTCCATGCAAAATTTTCTTCTTAATGCGATTTTACTCAGACACTTATTGCTGAACATTATGTAACAATGAATTGATGATAAACAATAAACAATTAATTAAATTGATTGAAAATTAACAGTTGAGGTGTTCTGTCAGACCTGTCGTAACTTTTTCTCGATTTAAAAGATTTAAAAAGCTCTATCTTGAATCGATCGATATGAGATTTAACATTCATTTGCTTTTAGCTATTACCGCAAAAATATTCAATTTATTCTTATTTTCTATTATGTTTATAGAAATAAATAAGTAAGTGTATAGATATTTAACTTAATGTACTTAATTTTACTTAATTTGTTACTAAATTATATTATATATTTCTAAACAATATTGATTAAGAGCATCAGTTAATTTAAGTAAAGTTTAAATTTGTATGCATTTTTAAACATATTACTTCAAGAGGAACTCTATAAATTACGAAAATAATTTTAATATTTTTATCCTGTTATTTTTATAAACTTTTACTTGCTAGTAAATATAATAATGAGTTCATATATATCCAAGCCGTTAAGAACCGTAAATATTTATTATAGAATTTCAGAGTTATTCTTGTAATTAAACAGTTTATGTAAAATGAATTAAAAAAAACTAAAATAAATCATTTTTAATAAATTATTTAATAATTCTATATTTATTTTCATGATATAATATAAAACCAAGTAATGTTTACTGTTTTCGTAATGCTGAATATTAGAAGAAACTTTGGAAAAATTAGAAATAAATAACACTTTTTTAAAACACACAAAATTCGGATATCTGCAGAATAATTTAAGGGGATGCTTTACTAAAAATGAAAAAATACACAATTTAAAATAATATTTTACACCACTTTTATACTGTATCTTGTAATATTATAGTTGACAAATTTGAGCATTTTTAATCGATTATTTATGTATGTAAAAAAAATAGTTAAATTTCCATAAATTTTCAATCTGTTTCTTGCTTAACAGTTTTCAAAGGAATATCTTTTTTTAAACAGTATGCGTAAAGTGCTACTTTTCACATTTTTGACATCGCCTTCGGCTCGTTATTTGAAAATGCCAATAGAAACGATTTAAAAGTTCACGTCTATCAGTTACGGTATTGTATCCGTTGCGCATGTAGTTACGGTGTTTTTCTTGTAATTGCATTTGATGATGTATACATGAAGTATTGTTAAGAATTAATCGTACAAAATTAAAGAATCAAGTTTTAGTATGCAGGTATGAAAATCTCAAATTCGAAAAAAATACAGTCACGGCTTTTTCCATTCCGTACAGCAGTATTGTATTGCCCCTACTAAATTTTAACTGGTATAACTTTGTTGATATAATTACAGTTTTGGCAACGATATTATTTATGTATTCATTTGGATTCATTTGGATTCATATTTTTGGATTAAAATAATAGTGAAGTATTTTTGGATTCGAATGTATTCGAAAATTTCAAATAGCATATTCAAAAGTGAACAATTAATCCAAATCAATACATTTCAATACAATTTCGATTGCTGGGTTGATAAATTTTGTAAATAAAATATGCATAGATTAAGGTGGCTCGAGCAAAAATCGACTGACAGAACTGAGTAAAGCCTCTCTTATTCTAATCATTCTCCCACAAGTCTTCTCCCACTATCACACGAAAAGTCAACGAAAAATATTGTCCACGAATCACAAGCTCGCAAGCAGAGTAAGTGGGGGTAAGGGGAAAATTAGAATAAGAGAGGTCGACGCCATCTTGAAAAACTTTACTAATTAGAATAAGAGAGGTCCTACTGTAATAGAATAAAAATATTAAAGCAACGCTGATTTACACAGAACTAGACGGTAGTGCATGGTAATGCAGTATAAAATGACAATTGAATTTTAATAACAAAACTAAAGAAAAACAGATCTTTGTAAAAAATCACATGTATATCAATTTAATAATGATTTCGTTACGATTTTAATAATATACGATCACCAAATGATTAGAAAAGATATGCAACTGCTCTTGCCACATTTTTCTTTTCAGGGACGGCATAATAAAATAAAATTTTTATTGAAAAAATGTAATATGTAAAGTTAACAAATAATAATGAAAAATTTCTGTATAAATCGACGAAAATAAATGATATAAATTCACTAGTAGAAAAAAAATTACTAAAAATTAATCAATATAAAGGGGCCCTTAAACGCTACCATAATCAGACAATGTTGAAGCATAAAAATCTTCAAAACCATAAATTATGTATTTTAAAGTTTCATCAATTAATATTGCTTCGATTTGCATACAAGATTAAATTTTTAGTTTAAAGATCTCAGAGATGCGATGTAAATGTTAATTATATCAAATAATTTGAACAAGTTACAAAAGATTTTGTTTCACCCAGTAAATGAAAATGGATTGAAAGCATCAAAATTTGGACATACAAAAAGGAATTTAGTGAGTCATGAAATGACTCGATATAATTTTGAACACCATTTCTTCTTTTACTGGGTATTGATATGGTAAATTAAGTAATACATTGCAACTAATCAATTTTAAATGATTACAGTACATACGCTCCTCTTTCCTTGTATTTATTATTCTATGGATACAAATTCCAGTAAATTAAAATCGATTTGAATAAATGTATTAGTAATAATTGAGAGTAATTAATGTCTGAATTCCATTTCTGAAACTTCTCCAATCTTTCTCGGTTCTTAATTAATTTTGAATCTACATGCTTTGATTGAAAGAATCTTCCTTCAATATATCCACCCAGTAAACGAAAACGAATAGAAAGTTAAAAATACGAATTGAAATGAATTCAAGTGAATTAAAATTAATTAAAAAGTGGATTCAATTAATCATTTTCATGCGTTTTAATTCATTTTAAATCACTTGAATTCATTTCAATTCGTATTTTTAACTTTCAATTCGTTTTCGTTTACTGGGCAAGTACTTAATGAATCTAATTGGTATTGAATTCTTTCATTTCTAAAAGTATTGCGATATATAAAACTTTTAATTTATGAAAATTTCTACAATTGAAAATCGATAGTAAATTAATCAGGGAAACAGAAGTGGATTTCCGGTATTCAGAAGAATTTAAAATATGAATATTTTTTCATTAATTTTTCGTTTTCTTGGATATACTAACTAGTATAAAACTGTTGTCGTTTTTCAATATTATCAAAAGTCGTATATATATTAATTTCTACAAGCGTATATTGTTTTATATCTTTACTGCCAAGTTGTTTGAGACCTGTTGTACGACTGTAGTACAATCAAATGATTCCAACGTTCAATTTATATTTATACCTTAGTACAGGGAACTTTTATCATACAAATTATGATTGCTAAATATTTTTCGCAGCAGATTTGAAGACATTTTTTAACAATTAATTCCATGACATTAGAAAAGAAGAGGAATTAATAGAAATAAAGGGAAATGATAAATATACTTTTGAATATTTGTTAATTTAGTATTCAAATGTATCGATCCTAATAATTTTTTAAGGGTTACAAAATTTCACCAACACCAACCATAATTTTTTGCAATTTTAAAAGATCGTAAAAGTAAAAAATTCACATACGTTTGAAGAGATTCAGGCATCCAACATTGAATTTTTATTGAATTATCAGTTTTTTTTTTAATTTATTGGAAGACTAAACAAAAAAATCAAAAGGTACTAACAATAATGTTACCGACTGAGTGCAACCAGGCTCAGCCCTTAATCTCCTCTATTTTGTAGTTGGTAGTCTTTTATTTTATGTATGTTTTCTTATTTAATTTGAATATATGTAAAATTTGGACAAATGTTTTGACCTGATGCCTGACGTATTTTGGGAAGATGTTGGATTCATAAATTATGTAAGATGCTTTTACCATTTGTATCGGGAAATAAATTCACACATTTTAGACACAATACTACTTTATCGGTAGTTGATTAAGAAGAATTGCAGAATGCAGAATCAAACCAGAGATTATCAAACTAGTCCTTTGCCCCGCGTAAATCGTAATTATTAAACCCTTCCTGTTATTTGTAAATTTTGTTTTATAAACAATGACACCTCCATAAACGAGAACAGATCAAGGGAAAAATAAATAATGACACAGGATGCTACTTACCCGTTTCTCCTCCTGCTTACCTGCTTCGACTGTACGACACAGTGCGTCGCTAGTAGTCCTATCGGATAAAATTGAAACTGGCGGATATTACATTAAGCATTATCCACATCCGATCATCTTTTTTTCTTTTTATATGCGTAAACATCAGGTAAAAAAGAACATCAGAGATTTGTTGTACAGAGAACTGCGCGAGTACTACAAAATTTATTCTTGCCAATTATATCTCGTTTCCAAACTGATTACGCTGAATTGTACCGTAAATTCATAAATATATCCGTAAAAAGGTCGAACTTGAAAATATTTAGATTCTGCTTAAAGGTGTTGTAAGTTGTCCGTCGGTAATGTAGAAAATTTCACTAAAAAACCTAATTTAAAGATGAGTGAATAACATTTTAAAAATTCAGGCTCTGTAAAGGAAATTTTCATTACTTTAAACTCTAAATTTTAAATTCTCGACATTTAAAATCGCTATTTAAGAAAAATTAATTTATTTAAAATTTTTATTATTAAGATGGTTCTAAAGTGCTCAGCCGATAAGGTTGGAATTTTCACTGAAATCCGTAAATAAAAAATGACTGAATCGATTTTTAAAAATTCGGGCTCATTAAGGGCAATTCTAATTACTATAGATGGTTTCCTAGAAAATACCAAAGACATTAATTGAGAACTAACCGAGAATTTTCTTAAATAAATAAAAATCACTTATTTCCGAAAATTCTCAATCAGTTTTTCATTAATTTCTTTGGCATTTTCTATGGTAATTAGAATTGCCCGTACCCCTGCAAACACAAAAGTAACAGTTATGTAACAACTATGTAACATTTGTGTAACAATGCAACCATTACGTAAATATTACATAACTGTTACTTTCGTGTTTGCAGGGACAGAGCCCGAATTTTGAAAAATCGATTCAGTAATTTTTTATTTACGATTTTTTGTGAAAAATCCTTATCCGTAGAGCATTTTAGAACCGCCTTAAGGTATTTTTCAAAAATCGGGTCCTGTAAGGGCAATATTAATTACTATAGACGGTTTCCTAGAAAATACAAAAGAAATTAATTGGGAAGTCACCGAAAATTTTCGGAAATAAGTGATTTTTATTGACTCGTTCGATCAAAACTATCGACATGAAAAACTGACAATTTGTGCCGCTCCCGACGTTATCGGGGTAAGGGGTTCTAAATAAACATCACTTATATCCGAAAATTCTCGGTCACTTCTCAATTAATTTCTTTTGTATTTTCTAGGAAACCGTCTCTAGTGTAATTAGAATTGCCTTTGAAACGTCCGAATTTCGAAAATGTTATTCAGTCAGCTGTAATTTACGTTTTTTAGTGAAATTTCCTACCTTAACGGCGGACCACTTTAGAATCCCCTTAATTTGAACATTTTAAGTGCGAAATTTACTTTATCGACGAGAATCCTTAGTTGTTCCCCTTTAGGGTGCGTGCTGCATGCACACTAAAAGACACGAATTCAAACTCATTTCTATATGTCTTTTTTTTCAATGTAACAAATTCCTGTCCTTAATATCCAATATGATAACAAACAATTTTTTAGCTTTCGTTTGTTCATTTGTATGCGAAAATTCGTTTGCTGTTCTAAAGTTCGCCAGCTGTCAATAAAGAGACGACGGCGCGCATTTCACTTGCCACTGTATACGCACCCTAATGGGTTTCTTAAGTGGTATGTCGATAAAGTAGGAACATACGCTAAAAACTGTAAATTAAAGGTCTAAATCATTTGGTCAAAATTCGTGCTCTGTAAAGGTAATTATTGCTATATTCGGACACTAAAGAATACCAAAGAAATTATTTGAGTATTGACTGACAATTATTGGAAATAAATACAAATAACTTATTAAGTGGCCGTATACACATATAGTAATTAGAATTACGTGTATACAGTCCGAATTTTTATTTTTAATTTATAGTATTTAGCGTAATTTCTTACCTTATCGGTTGACTACTTTGGAACCATAAGGCCTCAGTTGATAAGGTAGTAATATATATGTAATGATATAAATAAAAATTCCAACTATGTACAGTAGAACCCCTCTACATTGAACTCCCGCTACATTGAACACCCCGCTAGATTGAACGATTTCACCCCGTCAGATTGAACATTCTCTTCCTCCCCTTACTCCCACTGAAATGTTATTTTCAGCTGGCAGTTGCACTCGCGCATGCGCAATCATTCCGTCATGCGGCAAGATGGCGGAATACTGGAGGACAAGCGGACGGGAAGGGATGTTCAATGCAACGGGGTTGTCGGGGAAACGCTGGCACGCCTTGTTCAATGTAGAGGTGTTCTACTGTATTGTAAAGGACCGCTTAAAAAATACCATAGAACTTTATCGATAATTTTCGGAAATATATGATTTTTCCTTATTTTCATGAATTTCTCTGATATTTGTAGGATACCTTGCATAATGGTTAAAATTGCATTTACAGATTTCGAATTTTACAAAAATAGGTAAAAATGTTTGATTTTGATTTTTCAACATAAATTACCACCTTATCGAATGAGAATTTTAAAATCTCCTTAACTCTTAGAAGCATGGTGGTAACCCACGTTATCGCCTCGATTTCTTTGATTTTTGCTCACTTAAAATGCAGTTAACGCATTTAGATCGGTGTTTTTACTATTTTATGTTACTATAGTGATACAAGAATCTATAAAAACTGTTATTAAGATATAATTGTTTATTGTTTATGATTTATAAATAAACAAACATTAAAAAAGAACGATCTTTTCGAAAAAATTCATTATTGACGTTGTTTTGTAAGATAATTGTTTGAAATTTAGTATAATAGTGTTTTTAGGGTCGCTGAGTACGAATCTGATCACAGATTTTGAAAATTCGAAATGGCCGATCCAAGATGGCCGACCAAAATGTAAAAAGTTTCTTGATCTGGTTGAAAGTGAGTACACGGGGGTTTTCGCGGTCGCTGATGACGAATCTGACTACAGATTTTAAAAATTGAATATGGCGGATCCAAAATGGTGGACCAGAATGTTAAAATTTCATAATTCGCGACTGTAAAATTCGCAGATATTCGACATTTACTTCTAAATTGTTGTTCGAAAATAAATAAAGTTATTATTGGCAAATTGTTATTGGTTTGCCGCATCTAATACTAGATTCGTAATCAGCGACTCCGAAAACCCCAGAGGTGCCCAGTTTCATATTAATCTAGTAACTTTTCAACATTACGGTCCGCCATTTTGGATCGGCAATATTGAATGTTGAAAATCAGAGTTTAGATTCGTAATCAGCGACCTCGAAAACCCCTAAGTAACAATTTTCAGCCATTTTCCATGTAAAGAAAAATGTATACTTCAAAGGGTTAAGCGTACTCCAAATGTTCTACCGGAGTGAATTTAGATATTTTGATAATACATTTTGAGAAGCGTATCCCCGCCCAAAATGGAGGTGTAAAATGTGCGTTGTCAAATTTACGATCAGTGAATGCTTTGAGTACTCTGAAACTGCAAATCCGAGCGTAAATTAGGACATTTAAGCATGCTATGTTTATCAGATTTTATTTTTTGTGGTTCTTCTGTATCTTAATGACGATGTTACTGCATACTTCAAGTGCTTTTCAGATATTTCCACGTTTAAAAGGTCCCACTGCATGTGCTCCAGTGGTGATTATTTACAGGTAATAATGCAAGTATACACAATGTCCGCTTTTAATCTTTTATACTATAAATTGTGTTTTTGGGTTGACATATTTACAAGAAGACTTAAAATTAACTATATGGCGTCGAAGCTCATTAATCGACAACTTGTACAATCGATTCATTTATAGACATGTCCACACCATTATTTCTCGGTTCGTTATTACTCCAACTGGAGTTACATGACATTATTCAGGTCTGAAAGGAACGTTGCCGAGACATGTGTCGTCAAAGTGAAATTCAGTCCAATGCGACGAAGTAGTTCTCTCAACATGATAGAAACATTGTATTGTTGAAACATTGTAGACCGGTTTGGCCGAGGCGATTGAGAATTGAAAAAGAATTTTGCTGGTCTTGCTGGGCGTATGTATAAGCTGGCGGGCTGGGGACGCGTAAATGCATTACATGAATTACGAATTCATGATGGAGGATGGAAGATACGGGGCAGGTAGACTGTAAAATTGTCGGGCGAGAGGTATTCGTCAGTCCCGAGGATCCCCGGCAAGGTCGTTGCTCCATCCATTCAGTCCCGTTGTGATAAGATTGCTTCCGCCATTGGGGTAATTCAGGTTGGATTCGGATCTCACCGGGTAATATACGCAGGGAGTTGGAGCTGGTGCTTCCGGAGCCGATGGTGATGACAGCGGTATGTGCGTTCCATGCCTAGCTGCGCCATTTACAGCATTCCCGTGCTTTTTCCGACTCATCACGGTACTCGACCTGCAAAAAAATCGTAGGATTAATTGTTTTTTTTTTATTGAGATGATCCAATTTTATACTTTTTAGTGGGAATAAGTTATTTATTGGTCTCATATAGTAGATCTGGACTGCCCACATAGCTTAACTTTAGAGTCTGCGAGGAAACCCGTGATGAATCACAGATCTATAATCCATGAGATGTACAAATGGATAAAATGCAATAGCATTGTATCGTATGTACTTTCTTTATTTTAGGTAGGTATCCAATGTAGGTTTTAGAACAATATAGAAAAAACTGTAACATTCGTTTCTCTATGACCGGCTTTGCAGAATAAATCTCGTATATTCATCATTACTTAATTTTATCTCAAAACTCGACATTAGGATCATAAAAATTGGCATTTGGAAACTAGTAATCCCGACCAAACTTTTTAGGGCAATCTGAATTTGGTTATTACAGATCGGGTGCAAATTTGATCATACATACCTATGAAGGTGATTGCGCCTAATCGAATTACGAAGCTCGAGATTCGTCGTATTCGTCACGACAGACTCGTCGTTCGTCTGGAATTCGGGACTTTCCCGACCAGGGCCGAAGAAAGCGGAGCTGCAAAACAGCTTGAGGAAGATGCGTTTAAACTTCCTCCCGAATATGACGTAGATGATGAAATTGATGCTACTGTTGATAGTAACTAATAAATTGCCGGTTTGAATGATCCATGAGGGCGGGTTACCATAGATGTTTTCATAGACGTTGCTCACCAGCGGCAGAAAATTGCAGATTATGAATACTATGACGACGCAAAGTAGCATCGTCGCCAGACCTATTTCTCGTCGCTGATGCCGAGAAAGGTGCTGCAAATCTCGATTAGCTTTTCTCACCTATAAATCATAACGTAAACTGTTAATACCATTTTTATATTACATCTATTAAACATTTTTATATACATCAATTATGATTTTTAAATCTTCGATGAACGCTAAATAGAGAATTGTTCGGCAGAAGGTAACATTTGAAGGCAATTAAATCGGACTTATTTTTCAACCTGTACAACATATTTGACAACATGGTAATTTCGAAACGCAGATTACAGTCATTCTGTATTGCTATTTCTCTGTCACTAGCCTCTTTCGTGTCATTATTGCTAAAAAACGTGACGCTCGTTGAACGGGAGGTACATAAATTTTCTGATGCGGGGGTGAAAATACACGTACGTGAAAAGTGGTCCCGGATGGGGTATGGGCTCGGACTCCATATTCCAGTGTTACGGTTCGCTGTATTCAGGATTTATTGTCGGATTCTAGAGAGTGGAGTATCCCGGTCTGAACTGGGCAGGAGCTGGATGGCATCGACCATGGCTTCGCGTCGTTGCGCCCTGGTTATTGTTATCCAAAGTCGTGTCTTGCCAGGACGAACGTAGTCGAGGAGCGCAACGGAAACTTTCGGCTCTCGTTTTAGCACCCATTAGAAACGACCCGTCCCAAAAAGAAGATAAATCTCGCCTTTATAACTTGTAGAAATAAAAGAGCTTGGAGTAACGGCCTTTGCGACGTGTCTGACAAAAGAGTCTGTGCCTCTGCAGAAACAGAGTTTTTCATACTTATTCCGAAATGGCTACTAATCACCATAGATTTTATGATTGGCTATTGTTTGTCCTTCTTGATTGAAAGACAAATCAACTGGACTGGAGTCTATTAGCACATTTTAGTTCTTTTTGATAGTATTGAATGAATAAAATGAAAATTACAGCGTAGCCGCAAAGTTACTTCTAGATCGGGAAACAACGTCACAAGATACCGTGTACTAGAAAATAATTATATTGGAATCATTTCAGAAAAATAGCGCGCTAATATTCTGAACGCATTGGAACATTCCAAACTATTTTATAACCTCTTCAAAGTTGACCAACTAAAATATGAGAAAGAATGCAAACGATTATTATTGGATTCTTTATTTCTGAATCGAATGCGCGTAATTGGAATGTATCGTTTTATACCTGACAAATCAAAGACCAATTGTTCGAAACTCGTATAAAGCGATTCAAAAGAATACGACTATCAAATGGAATCAGGAAGGTGAAAAAGCATTTTTCTGGGCGAACGGAACGCATTCTTTTCCCTTTGCTTCTATTCATTTTCATTTGGCGGATACGCGAAGTACCGCGAGGAGCCACTATAAGGTCCCGGAGCTTCTAGTCCGACCTAAATGCGCAACGAATGCGTTCCAAAACCGAGAGACAAGGGAGAAATGGCTGCGACGCGTTGACCTACTTTTTCCCGCTTTGGCTACTTCCTATAACCTTTAAAAAAAATAAGAAAAAAGTTAGCAGCCTTGCAGACGAAATTGCGTGGCATCTTTCACCGCCTTCTTCGTTTTACTAAATGCATTTGCAAAGTTGTCCGTCAACGAGAGACACCCGTCATCTCTTAAGTCAACCAGAGGATGGTAACTTTGTTTACTTTCGTCAAATCTGAATACTTTGTTCTGGCTTTTCGTTAAATTGGATGCAACATTAATTTTGAAACTTTGCTGTTAATATTTATTTATTTATTAACAAGAAGGAATTCCATTGTGCCAATAATTTATAATCTTTGCAAGTTTAGTTGATAGATAATTTTGGTACAATTTTGTGAAGTTGATTTCTTCTGGCTGGCTGCATTAATTCTATACTTTTCAAAGCTTCGGTATTTTTTAACTCTAGGGATTTTTTTCTGAATTTTTAAAAGATTTTTAACCCTTTTTTAAATACCATTATTACTTCTGATGTTGATGAACTGATGGTGTTTTATGCTCGCGGAGAACGTTTGTAGCGTCGAATTTTACCGCCTTTCAGTCAAATATCGTATGTAACTCGGGCATAAAATGTGAATTTTACGCACTAGTTACATATTGTACTATTTTGTCATCTTTAAAATTCGAAGGAAATAAGATTATATTTAATAAGGCAACTAAGAAAACATAATGTCAGCAGCTAGACTTTTTTAAAGAATTAGAAGAGTATCTCGTATTACTTGATGAGCTTCAGTTGTTATATTTTTATAACTATTAAAGCTATGAAATTATGTAATCCTGGTAAAGATGGCCAGAAGAATCTGTCCAGAAAAAGCCTAGATTTTTATGATCTGGTGAGAAATCAGTTTCATAATATGTGTAGAAATCCTGCAGAAAGTCCAATTAATTCAGGGACTGTGAAGCCAGTCTGCAGGGAAAAATTCTTCTGGAAGTCGTATTTTTTCGATAAACGAGTAAAAAAAATACTCTAGTATACTAGTAACCGTAGGGATTAACTTAAGCTGAATTGTTACGAGATTAGGGCAGCTTGCATGTCGCTGCTTCATGAAGTGAAAAAATTCCAAATTTTATATTATTGGAGTGAGCACATCAGGAGCATTACTTTGGATACTTACTCGTCAAAAAATTCAATTTTAACTAAATTTACGATTTCCAGAAGAATTTCCCTATTAGCGGGTTGGCTTCACAAATGTATGAATTCTGATGTAAAATGTGCTAACTCGACAACTTCCCAAATCCTCATTGTTTGATTCGAGAGTCTCGAACAGATCGATTTCCCAATATGGCGACCGGCAATCAGCTGATCAGCCGGCTTTCACCTACACATGCGGCGCACCGTCGCGCGAATATTTACAATGTCGATGTAGAAATTAAAGCTCACTTTCGAAAGAAACATTATTTAAATTTACAGTGGCAGGTGCTTATTTTATTGAATCAATGTATTCATAACTATTATTATTTAACCCTTTCAGCCACGCATTTCTCTATTCACTGAATTTAGTTGAAACTCGTTACTCGGGGAGTTTCGGAGTCGCTGAATACAAATCTGATGTCAGATTTCAGAAATTCAAAATGGCGGATCCAATATGGCGGACAAAAATTCAAAATCGACTGAATTCGCTTGAAAAAAGTTACTCCGAAGTTTTCGAGGTCACTGAATATGAATACGATGTCAAATTTCAGGAATTCAAAATGGCGAACCCAGTATGGCAGACAAAAATTTGTAAGTCTACTGTATTTGCTTGAAAAATGTTTCTGGAGGATTTTCGAATCCTTAAAATCTTTTTTCAGAGTAGCCTTTTTTCAAGAATATTCAGTTGATTTTCAGTTTTTGTCCGTTATATTGGATCCGTCATTTTGAATTTTTGAAAAGCGACATCAGATTCGCATTCAGCGATCTCAAAAACGTATAAATAATAAGTTTCCCGTATATGTTTGCATGGAATTATTTGGCACAAACGATTTAAAAATGTTCATTTTTTGGTATATTTTTGTTTATAATTAATTAAATTATAGTATTTTAATATGTGTGATATCTTACATTCAATTAATAAAGGCCTTAACTACGTAGAAAGTCAATCACAACGTAA
Source organism: Trichopria drosophilae (assembly GCA_030407085.1). Lineage (NCBI taxonomy): Eukaryota > Metazoa > Arthropoda > Insecta > Hymenoptera > Diapriidae > Trichopria > Trichopria drosophilae. Next base: position 107,414,006 of record CM059585.1, on the reverse strand, counting down.
AAAACATAAGAAACTGATTTTAAATGTAAAAAAAATAGCGAATAAAAGGTGGGTCTCTGAGAGACCCACTGTGGCGCAAAGGGTTAAATTGGCCAACGGAAATGTTCAAAAGTCTCTATTTATCGTTTTCAATCTACAGTGGTGTACCCACTAAATATTTCAGATTAATCTAATATAATTGTAAATAAACACTAATACTCAGTAAAAATGATGGAACTCCAAAATGGCGTCTGGAAATATGAAAATATCGTTGAAATATATAATTAATGCATATTTATTAAGACCAATGAAGTATCAAAGGGATCAAATTAGTGAACCAAAACATACTTTAATTTTAATTATTAAAAAAAATAAATGTATAGGGTACGGCTGCGAAGTTTTGAAATTAATTGCTTGATCTACATCCGTAAGATATTGTACGTTAAAATTATTAGATGAAAAGTGATTTTTTAACTTAAATCAATCAAAATGTTATCATAATAAATACTCTGCTATTATGTAAGTTGATTAATTATGTATAGATTCTACATATTCTTATTATTGTGAGATCATTCATTGTAACGATTGCAACGTTTATTATTAATGAACTTGTTTTATAATTCCTTCTTAATTATCGGTAACATTTTGTTTTTATTTCTGCTTCTATTTGTATTCTATTTTCTTACAATTTTACGAATTTGACTTCCTGCAATCATGTCAAACTCTTGATGTCATATTTTACACGTCACGATCGCATGCGTATCCGTGATAAATCGAAGACTAAGAATGCGTCGCCAGTAGGTATAAATTTGAGTGCATATAGATCTTTTTAGTATCTAATTGGTTTTGACAAAATTTGATTGACTTCAAGCGATGTTTCACTGTTAAGTTGCTGTTTATAACAACGATTCACTTGTATTATCTATTTTTAAATATTTGTAATAAAATAATAGATATTCTGTTTGTATTATCAAATTTGATTAATTGACGAAATTAAATATAACGACATTAGAGGGGGATCTGTTTCACACTCTTCGTTATTATCCCTCATTCAATGCCTCATTTATCACTTATTTTTCCTGACCAACTAAATTCTCATAATAAATGTCCGTCATAGGACAGACAAAAAATATACATTGTAAAATCAAGTTAATTTTCTTCCATTATTGAAACGATTTTTTGCTCATGTGACCAGTAATAATTCAAATTTACTCATATTCTTTATATTTTTCTAATTAACTTCTTAATAGCGAGCTAATTTATTATTTATTCTAAAGATCATTCAAAACAAAATATCTTATACGAACAAAAAAAGTTTGATGAACTTTTTTCATGGTAAACAAAAAATTAAACTATATCAGAAGTGATGAAAAATATACGAAATTTTCAAGTTTTACATGAAAATACGAGGAAAACTCACCCTTTTATATATAGCCGCATTAAAGACTACGAGGGCCGCGAATGGAAAAGCGTAATAGACGAAGAAGTATATCCAGTGGACGTATACAGCGATGTAAATGTCACTTTCCCGCAACATAGTCGCCCGAATACAGTATATCGTCACGTTAAATCGCCAATGCTTTTCGTCCATAAGCTCCACTTCCCAAAATCTGAAAATATTAATAAATATGATATATATGCATTTAACTATAATAGTTTTGAATATTTTTAGCAAAATTAGTTAGGAAAAATTGAAACATAATGAATTAAGAGTATATATTATACGATCAGTTCGGTAAATTTTTCTGGGAACTATGAGCCTCCAGAAGCGTCACCAGTCAATTGCGAATAAGTAGTCTAATGATTTTGCCATCTAGCGGAAAAGGAGGGAACATACTATTTCTCCACGGCACTCCGTCGATTTCATTACTTGTATAATATGCTCCATTCGTGAGTGCAAGCAGAAAAAAAGCATACAAAATTTTGAACTATTTCAGTATTGAAGAATGGTTGCATAGTTGTATTGGCAATATTCGAAATCCTTAAATTCGTAAAATATCTTTCAAAACGGGTTAAAAATCATCATAGAAATGATTATACAATCATATTTTGCGTTATTACAAAAGATTCTAGATAAATGAATATAATAACTAAGATTTTTAAAACTGTACCGAATAAAATAATTCTAATCATCTGGTTAGTTCGTCAAGGATAAATTTTTCATCAGGTTTGTTTACTTGTTAGGGTGTTAATTTTTTCAATTTCTTTGAGCATTAATGTGCAGTAGGGCTTATGCAAGGCTCCGTCGGATTTACCGCAAGGAATTTATGCCCCGTATGTATTCTGCCGTTGTGGAATGTGAATATCCTTTGTGCACCTTTGACATTCATTCTTTACAATACATATTTTTCTTTTTCTTTCTCTATTCTATGCTTTCTTCGGGGTTAGTGTAATTCAGATATGTCAGGTATTTCAGCTTTTGGTGAAGATTAACTTTTTTTTGGAGTTACAAACGTATTTTATACCATGTCTCTTAACTATTCTATTGTACATAACAGTTCATTCAAATATTATATTAAATGCATTGTTTGTGTTAGTTAATGAAGTAGTTAGTGAAAAATTAAAGATTTCGTAAGCATAATATACATACATTATTAAAAGAATTTTTAGAAAGACATTTTTTTTTATTAATTTTAAAGTGAGTTTTTTAGATGTGTTAGAAACATTGTTGTATATTGAATTTAATGTTCCAATCCTCCAATTTAAACAAAAGTTGTACGTGTTTTTTCATCATACCAGCTCTAGGGCAGAAAACCAAATGTCTTATAATGACTGACGTTACAAATTGCCCCGATATCCGAAACTCATTTATTGTCCAAAATGTATACGAAACATACACTGCTTTTGCTATAAAATGAAATCTTGTGTCTATATGGAAGGGATGAACTAATCCGCAGGGTATCACCAGAAACACCTTGTGCTTCCTACCTACCTACCGCTAGTTATTCCCCCACTACCGTAAAGCTCTATTTCTCTTACTCCGCCTCGTTTTATTCTCCCGTTACAAATCGTTCGTATTGCGCGGTATAAGAGAAAAGTGGTAGGGGGCACAAGTAACATTACACGCCACTATGCGGTTTAGTTCCTCGGCCTCAAGAAAGCGACCGCGAAAAATCGGTTAGTGCCACTCCCGTTAGGATATCAAGTAAATTGATTAAATTGTGCCATACGGAGCTGGGTTTTATATAAAGATTTTCAATCATGCTTTTGTTTCACGGCTTTTTTTTCAGGAAAAATCATGGGTCATATCTAAACAGCATAAAACCACGCTGTTATAACCTCATACTTTTAGAGGATAAGAAAACTTATTGTATACCTCAGTACTTAGGTTAATTATAAAGCTTAGAAAAAAATTACAGATTTTTTGTATTACATACTTGGGTAAATTGTAGAGTATAGAAACGAGCGTGATGCTGACGACTGCTGTGCGAGCCCTGCCATACGTGCAAAGCGATCTGGCTCGTAGTGGGTGGCACACTGCCACATACCGCTCCATGGTGACGGTCAGGGTTAAATAAACCGCGGCCATGTGCGCCATCGTCGACAGTGGATAAAGATACCTCACGATCTTTGGATATACGTAGAATTTATAATCGAACAAGTATCCGGTATAAGGATAGATTCCCGGAAGACCGTACACTAGAACCTGAAACAATTGGTTATTTAATAAAAAACGAGTAAGACACAATTTTGAGTTTCACTGAAACAAATTATTAGTTAATTGCGGTATTTTTCGAAAATATTATCCCATAATAAAAACTAATCTAATAGCCAAAAGTTTTCTTAAACAAAATGATCTCCTAATCACTTTACAATATCGAAATATAAAATGATTAATCTTAATGTTAAAAAAAAAAAGTTTCTATGGCCAATTTCTGTCAGAAATTACCATTTATCCAGAGTTGAAGTGTTACATACACGCCAATGTTTTGATTTTTAATATAAGTACTGCATATCAAGACCTTTAAAGTTGGTTTTCAAGTTTTTTTAAAATAGTTGATCTAGAATTCTTTGAAGAAAGGCCAACATTCATAAATGCAGTTTATTCATTGCGTGTCGCAATAATTCGTTGTAAAATACTAGAATTTATAAACAGAAATTAAAACTGCACCGAACTGAATGATGCACATTATTGTAATTGTTGACCTAACAGGTTATGAATACATAAAAAATTGTTATTTTATGTTTTTTCCAAACGTGCACGTTTAATTTATAAAGAATATATATGCACTATAAATTTTATCAACATTATAGTATCTACAAATATAAGAAGATATGACACATTATTTGACAAATAATCACAGGCGGTAACGCACTGGACTGTGAAGTAGTGGTTGGTGAGTTCAATCCCGTCCAGGCAACAATATTTCGAAAACGATTTTCAAGTAGCAGCTCGCTGTTCGAAATACGAGCCAGGTTCTTTGTTTATGTTTCGCAATATTGTTTACTGGCGGAAAGTTGTTGGAGGATTTAAATAATAATAATTCATTCATTTGTTGGCTTATGACCTACGTTGGAATTTCGATTCTTCAATAATAAGGGTTTTAAAAGCTTGGCAAAATTTAATGTTTACCTCAAACAAAAAATAATCACGGATAATAGAAATATAGGAATTGAAACGAACCGATATAAAAGGATTACATTGAAACTAAAAATTACGAAAAAAAACCTTCAAGTAAACAGAAATCAGCTGCAAATTGCAGCAGTTTGGCGACGCTAGTTACAAATCTAAACTCAAGTTTAGATTCAAGATGCAGACCGAAATTAAAAGTCTACTTTGTCGTTATAAAACTGGGCGAAGCTGGATACTCCTAGTTTTCAGGGTAACTTATTATGAACCTGACAAATTTTGAACATTCCAATTGTCAGATGTTTGGTCATTTGATAGAAATTATATAAATTGCAATTTAGCTACCACGAAAATGCCCGAGTACCCGAGTTTCATCCCAACAAAGTAAAGTTTTACATTTAGGTCGGTCATGTTGGGTCTGTTATTTTGAATTTTCTAAAGCTCCGATTCAAAGAGATCAGATTCATAATCACAATCCCGAAATAAACCCAAATATCTGGTTGCGTCTTGTTAAAGTACATTTTTAGACTTCGGTCAGTGGTCTTGGACGCGTCATTTTGAATGTTCAATATCTGACTTAAGATTATTAATCAGCGGCGTCGAAAACAACTGTCTTCCATCTTCCGCAAGGTTATGTCTGAAAGTTTCTGAAGTTATAAATTTTCCATTGTAAGAAGGCGGTTTTTAGAATTTGTTTATCAATTACACTGTGCGACACTGATTTTTTCCTTTGACAATAGTATCATTTTCAAACAGATTTTTTAAGCTAAAAACGATGGCACAAGCAGAATTTTTCTATCACATCCTATTTCCTAGAATAGTTTTATTTATTTAAATTTAAATGGGCTTTACAAAAAAAAAAGATAAAAAATAATGGTTTACTACAAAATAAATCGAAATATAGATAAAACCCACATTTTTACACGCTTAACCTCACTTTGTACGAAAATGGGTTGTTTAAAAAAAAATTTCCAGCGCCATCATTTTGAAATTTAATTTAAATTTTATTTTATTGTAAATTTTCTTTTGCTACACAAACAATCGAAACATGACCAAAAAAGCACATTTTCAGAAATGTAACCTCAATTTTCTCGAAAATCTGACGTGATATGAAAATTCTGCTACTGTCATCATTTTCAGTACAAAAAATTCTGTCGGAAATGATACTCCGATTGTTAGAGGTAAATAAAAAAAAAATAACAAGTAAAATTATGTTGCTCAGTGTTACCAATAAATTAACAATTATTTTAAAACTGTTGCAAATAAATTTTCGTTTTGTAACATCCCTTTAAAGTAAAATTACTAAAAATAGTGGACAAATCTAATAAAAACAAGTTTGAATTCGCAAATCGTTACAATTTAAAGAGACAAATATTTGATACTTTTTTGATAAAACGTAAGTAAGAAAAGAAATAAAGAACCCACAAACTAAGGATATATAGTTAATTGATATAATTAAATACGTAGTAAAATGTACAGTTAAATAACATTGAAGGTCCGAAGAAAATTATAAAATGCACATAATGGCTCATCTTTTACATTTCATGAAAGTTATCGATTAGAATTAAAAGTCTCTGAATTTTGGTCGATAATGTAAAGTTCTGACTTAAAATATTCAAATTACACAGTAAAGATGTTATTAGGTTGGAAGGCATTTGAAGACACAGTTAAACATTGTATGTGTGAATGTATGTTAACTTTCCGTAAAATTAGTACAGAGTTGGTTAAGAATTCTGAAAAATAAATATATATAATGTCAATATTTACGTCTTGACTAACTCTGAATCGTTTTCATTACATTTTTATATACTATCATAAAAAATAAGTGCAAGTCCACTAAAATAGATGTGAACTTGGTAAGTAGTTGCAGTTACTTTTAGGTTAGGTATTATCGTTATTTTAAGTTTTCTACTTTAACCGGATAAACATTCTCCTTGTTGATATAATTCAATAAAAATATAACGTTTTCAACATTTAATTATTCAATGAATTTATTTATAAATTATATATTTTATAAAGACGATTAGAAGAATGCTCCAAGACTAATGCTGATTATTATAAATTGCTGCTTGGATTTATGAGTCTTTTTTACTTACGTTCCACATGGGAAATTTATACTTACTTTATCAGGATTTATGAAAAGTATACGTAAGGGGCAGATCTTTAGTTTTTTGGCAATTCTTACGTTTAATGATAATGTATATTTCTTAAAATTGGTTCGTAAGTCATTTTAGGTGTTTGCTGTAAATAAAGTATTTCTAATGAAATTCTTATACTTTTCTGAAATTCATTAATGACAAACTAATCTTGTACAGCTCTCAGAAAAAAGAGAAATTTTTAGATTTTCTTTTTTGTTTAGTGATATCTAGTGATATTCATACGCGTTGAAGTAAAATAGAAAAATGTTTTAAAATAATTGCTGTAAAGACTTTTATCTCTTCTGAAACTGTAAGATGTAATTAAATAACATAAAAATTCAAACATTACTAAAATAAAGAAAAAATAAAAATACAAAATTAAAAAAGAATTTTCGCAGTTTCTTGCTTTTGTAATCCTTATAAAAAACTCAAATTTGAAAAATTAATTTGATTTCGAGGGAAATCAAGTTTAATTTGTATTAAAATATTAGTAGTAAGTTAGTCGTTTATTAACATTTATTAACGTAACTAAAGATTTATTAAAGAATTTTGCTGGAATTCTTATAATATATTTTACTCTAATATCTTCTGCGTATTTTAATGAATTTAAACTCCAACACAGAACTCCAACTGTATTTTTATGATTCTCTCTTTGTTAGAAATATTATTTAACATTAAGTGTGAAACATATGTGTAGTTGTTTTGTAAAAACAGTTTTTCACAAGGGGAATATTCACATTTTACTTTTTAAATTTATTTTGAAGAATTACACTAACATCTTGTCTATGCATCTGCTGAATTGATTACTTGGATGTAACGTTTACATTCAGCAAAATAACTAGGAAATATCAGAGTAATAAATTTGAATCAATTAAAACTCAGCAAATAAATAAGTTATTAGAATTTTCCATTAGAAAATTTGTTGTTAGATAAGGATCATTTATTGGTATGTCAAATTTTGGTTATTTTACATTTTTTTTAATATATTATTTTTTAAATCTGGGTTAAAAATTTTTTCTATTTCCTCATTTTTTATAATTTCAATTTTTTTTACTGTTGAGTACATAAAATGATTAAAAGAGGAGTGGCTGAACGGTTTCGTCTTTCACATCTCGTCTCTCGACATCCCGATACAGTAGTGCGGTCTCGTTAATTTGAGATTTATCGAGGCTTCGGATGAACGAGTTACATGACACGCTCGCGTCGTTCCACGAGTTGCTATAAAAATATGAACACAGCTTCCAAAATTTATTCAAACTGTCGAAAATGCGCCCTACGTTGGTCAATTTATGTTCTGCATTGAATCGAATGTATTTTTAATAAACGAAATTATTCTTCTATTGTCATTTACTCGCATTTGTCCCGGACATTCATTTCGAACAATGCATCTGTGTCCAACGCGGCGTTTCCTGCACGTGACGTATGATACTGAATGAACTCCGTATAGTGAAGACTGTGTTTAACCTAAATAATTAAACTTAGTAGTTTAGTTAGTAACATCAAAGTGTAGATTATGTAATTAGAACATAAGATTCATTCGGAACATTAATAATTTTGCAGACGAGTAGATCCTTAGATGCTTTTGCGTTAGGACTTGTGCTTTTTGCTAACAATCATGGATTAGCAAGAGAAAAGTGTGGTTATAGTATAATTTCTAGTTAAATTAATTCCATAATACTCCTAATAAACACGCGTTCCCATGACAACATTTAAATTCTTCACATAAAAGCTTTTATATATACTTAGTAATAATGGCCATATGACTATTACTCTAGTTATATTACAGGTTCCTTTTGCGTCGATTTTAAACATATCTATAATTACTTAATTAAATTTAACGCCATAACTAATCCAATAACTTAACTAATAACTTTTTATATCCAAAACCGTACGTTCTATGATGCAATTAAATCGCGATGAGACTTTCTATGCACCGAGAAAAGAGAAAGAGAAATGAATATTGTACAAAATAAAAACGAAAATGTACTAAACGTTTGGTAATTTTCGGAACTTGCTCATTTTTAAAGACACATTTCATTAAAGTCAGCATGACTTATATTTTTGCATGGTAATATTCACTTTACATCAGAAAGTAAAGAATTTGTAAAGTTAACCCACCCAGAAAAGTAAATAAATTCTAATAAATTGGAAATACTACATAAAATTACTGTATAATTTAATCTTAATCGGAAGCAACTTTTACTTTCGTCGAAATGTAGAAATTACGTCCTTTTCATGAATCAGTGCAATAAACTAAGCGAAACGTGTACAACAAGAAGGAAAACTTCTTTTCTTTAAGGATGTTTTACTCAACCGTTTGATAATATTTGCCGATTCACATGGGAAACGGGCCGAGCGTCAATAAACTAAGAAAACAGCAATATTTTTATTTTTTGAACTACACTCTACAGCACCCGAACGCAAGAAAAGACCTTGATTAGAATGTGATTTCAAATTGTATCGCAGTAGCGACAACAGATGGCGGGTTTTGCGCAAACGACAGAAAATGTCCGCACGTTGTATAAATACAAGTTCCAAATTTTAAAATGCTATGTATGTTACTTCGTTCTGGGTATATTTTTATGTTTGAATTTAGGTTTAAAATTACCAAACGTTCGAGTAAATTATACAGTTATGCAAAGTCTTATTTGCTGAATATCTGGTAAAAATTACTAAACGTCCGACTAAATCTTACAATTATGAAGGTATTATTTATTATGCTTTTGGAGAAAATTTCCTATGGGGGAGAGTAATATATGGGCATTATTCTAGAACTTTTAAACTTTGAGGTTGAAGAAAATTTCATTTTTTTTAGGCACATTCATGAAATTAATTTCAATCAAATGACAGGAAAAACCTTGCGTGACTCATTTATACACAATGTATTTTTTTTTAATGTAACATGTTACGTTACTCGTAAAATTAGTTTTTAGTTTTGTAACGTTTAATATACATAAAAAATTCAGTTCTTTTGCTTATGGCCTAATTTTTAGAAGCTAGTATATAAAATTAAACGTCTAGATAATAGTTATTCAAATTTAAAATAATGGATTAAATATGGCGGACTATTTTTACAAAATTTCTTTGATTTTTATAAAATTTGATATGTTAGGGTTTTTGAGGCCACTGATTACAAATTCAAAGTCAGCTTTCATTAAAATTTGAAATCCAAATACATGATTTAACATTAAGGATACTAAAAAATTAAAACGATTTGTAAAGAATAATCATTTTATTATTGTCAAAAAGTGTGTTTTTTGTTGTATTAAAAAAACACAAAAGTTATAAATACTTTAATAACATAGGAGAAAAGATCATAATGATTCCAATGTACTTAGAAGCTAAATTTATTGTAGATGTGCCATTAAATAATTTGATTTTTCAAAGTGAGTTTCGCTTGGAAATTTAAAGTTTGACGTGGTCGCATTTTTTATGTATAGGTGGCACACATTCGGGCAAAGGCTCAAATTACTTCTTATCATATAGGTAATGTACCCCTGTTATGTGGTTTTTTAAAAACCAATGTGAAAAAAATTATCTAAGGTTGATTGCTAAATTGTCAACTATAAAAAAAAGTTACCTCGCAGGTTTGAAGGTATATAATTTTATTCCTCAGTGAGGCACATCATTAAGTTAAGGATTTTTCAATTGTTTACATCCCCAAATACTTCCACAAAAAACGACAGACCATAAAAAAAAAGGTTCAAAAACTTTCAGTGTTAAAACTGAAAAAATGTAGTGAGTGTCTCGCACCAAAAACAGGCAAATTCACTACTTTTATTTACTCTCATTGTTTTCTACATATCTGTAATTAGTAATAAACACTTATTACATGTAAAACCAACAAAAATTTGTTGATCTGTCGTGTTGCAAAGTTATATTTAAAATTTTTAAGGTATCATAATGAGCGACAAGATAAAGTTTAAAAATTCTAGAACAATGCCCATATACTTATTTTTCGACAAATAATCTACATTTGTATTGGCAAACAGTGCCAAATACCCTTATGTATTCTATTCTTTCATTCTGTACCGATGGGCAACCTGCCATATTTGTTCATATTTATTCATATTGATACGAACTTGATAATAAAAGATAACTCACATTAAAAGCAAAAATGTTATGATTCTACTCTTAATTCATTTAATATTGTCGTAATTAATAATAAACAAAAATATCGAATGATAAATAAAATATAGAATGTTACAAAATTATCAAATAAATAATTACGGACAGCCTCATCATTTTCAAATATTTTTCTCCAAAACAATTTTAATATTATATTATTAGATTGAAAATTTACATCACTATAAATTAATTTATTCGAATTAGTTATGTTTCCAGACAGTTTCTAAAAACTAGAAAATATTTACAGAACTTTCATTTGATATCATACCCATTTTAATTGTAATTTATGTATTCAAAAGTTATTAAATATAATTATTTTGAAATAGTTTTTGTATTGATGGCTGATCTGACAGAAATTCGCTGCATAATATATTGATTTAATGTAAACTAATATAGTTACATAGTTCGAATTCTCAATAGAGAACCAGAAAATATTTCACGGCTGTTATTAAATAAATATTGAATAATTTTTTCGGTTTGACAGCATAAATACGAATTGTAAACATGGGTTGTAAACATAAACAAGCGTCGTTCTGATATGACCGCACGGAAATGATATACATTAAAACGGAGATATACAAGGCCAGAAAAATGTATTTTACTATTGGAAAAAAAGGAACAAAAGAATCCCACCTGTTAATTATTTTTCAAACTATTAAGAGACGTTTCGCACTTTATTTCGTTCACAATTTTAACTGGAAACTCTTGCATCTAATTATGGTTTAATAACCATAGTTTTAAAACCAAAATTTAAGTATAATTTGTTTAGCAATGTATAAAAATAACGATCGTAGGACTTTAGAATCTATTGCGCATTTCCAGAACCACTTGAGGATTCGTGTTTCAGTAGTAACAGTCAACATTGGTCGTCCTTCCATGATATTTACTTACATAGCTTACTTAAGTTAAAACCGCTTGTACTTACTTATTGTAGCTACATTAACATCGTTGCTCGAGAAAAGTATTTGTACTTTTTAATTAAATCCCCATTATGTTTCTTATGAATCAGTAGTAACAAAATGTTTTCATTATTTCATTTATATCTTAATCATTTCTTTAATATATATATTTATCAGATAAGTAGGTGAAATAGATGTAATGTAAGTTCTTCGTAGATTTTATTTCAAAATTATATTATAGTGAATGTCTAACTAAAAGCTCTAATAATCTGAACTTCTTTTCCTGGGTTATTTGTGCAAATTCGTGGTTTGTACTAACATGGACAATATATAAACAAGAACGAATACGCAGTTGTTGATTAAATTAAAAAATGAAAATATATAAACATTTTGTGATTAGGAATTCCTCGCGTTTAATAGCATTGATTAAACCTGTGTAAAATTATTTATAGTTTAAATCAAATATCTAGTTTGTCATGATTAAATAACCAACATTAATGGAATTATTTGAATATAAATTACAGAATGAAAATATAAAAACAGTCAATATAAAAAGTAGAATGTGTACCTGATGATATCATGTAAAGAATTATAAGTAAATAATTGACACTTGACTTCTTTTCGGACCTTCAATAAAAAAAGTAAAGCTGCCAAGAATCATTTAACGAATTTTCTGAAACTTAACACAGTACTAAAACATCGAAAAAACCTATATTTTTATATTTTTATTTCGTCATTTAGATTTGAAGGACTGCAAATCATCTTTTCTAATTCAGATTTAAGTACAATGAAATTGCAACTCAAATGTTTAAGAAATTGAGAATATATTATTTACTTCGAATTTGAAAGTTTTAAATCCGACATCATATTTAGAATCAATAATAATTGCTTTTTTCATCCTCTTTCATCATCTTAGATTCGTGATCGTAAATTAAAAATATCAGACCGTATATGTATAATAAATTTCATGTTAAAGTTCGATATGCGATTTCAGAATATTTAACAAAACTTGGGTACTATTAGTCGAAAATATTGTTTAAATTCAGGGTTGAATTTGCAAATTTATAATGTTTAATCTTGGATACAGATTTGGGAGTTAAATAAATGCGAAGTCCGTGCAAGATATAATGAATGAAAATGTTGAAGTGAGTTATTTATCCGAGTGCAGTACAATTGCACGTAAATTGTGACAAAAGAATACCAAAAATACTTCGCATTGTTTTACGAATGCGTTGTATAAAATTATTTTGTTAGATCTTCCTCTTGTTAGGGCAGGGCATATCACGTTTAGCACTTTTCACGTTAAATGACATAATTAGGTTCCAGAATATAGAACGAAACTGCGTAAAAACGTTTAATTTCAATTCATTATTGTTTCACATGCGAAGCTTTTTTATTAGTGGCATCCTTTCGGCTTTTAATTCTAAGCAGATGTACCGAAATTCTTTGCAAAAATTATCATATTTATTAGATTGTTGTCCAAGTGTTTTAGAAATATTGAAAATCTCATGATAATTTTTATTCGAAATAATTCCAGATTTTTCCATGGTCTGCCACTTTTATGGGGATCTAGTACAAGCTACAGATTTAGTTAAACTGAGCAAGATGGTATGGTATAATTTCCCCATATACCCCCAATATCTCATTTTATGGCTAAAAACCGTTTTCAGGCAGGTTAGTGTGAAAAAGCACTCATATAACTTCCCTAATTTTTATTCGATTTACAACTTTTTGCCAAAAAAGCTCACCTTTCAGACTATCCAAACCTTATATTGATAAAATGAATACTGAGGAAACTACAATTGAAAGAATCTGTGATTTTTTTACCTGTTTTCAATTTTTTTTTTTAACGATCATTTTAAAATGAGATTTTGACAATGGGTGTATGAGGAAATTATATCATACTATGTTGTTCAGTTTGACTAAATCTACATGTACTAGGTCGCTATAAAGTGACTGCCGACTTTTTTATTTTGTAACACTGTTTTATTATTCGAGATGGCAGTACAACAGTTATTTTGTTATTAGTAAATTATAAAATACCTAACTTATACTAATATAATACATTAGAGTAACACTAGTAACTACACGACGAATATTTCTAACATAGAAAAACAATGATTCAAACTACTAACAAATCTATCGACATTCTATTATGAATTTTATTAACTTTTTATAAACTATATTATTTCTCGAGATTTATTAAAGTATAAATAACAATTTTTGTTGATATGTATGTTTATTACTCATAGTTTATTATTAAAGTTTATTATTCATTAGTTTTAGTCAGATTTTTTAAACGAGTTTACCTCAACAAGTTTTTGGAATGTGTTCCCAAAATTTTTGCTAAGAATGTTAATAATTGTTGGAAAATCTAACCTTTTTCGATTCCGGTATTCAAGATAGAAATCCAAATTAAAAATGATGTCAATAAATTATAGAATTCCGTTATAAATGTCCAGGTTATTAAGAAAGTATTAAAAATACAAAATAATTTATTTCATAATTCGATTATTGAATTTTCAAACCATTTAGTGTTTCTTTATGTCAGTGTTTCTGAAGAAATCAATATCCATTTATTTTGATTAAATTCTTTATAAACGTATACATTGTAAATATGATATAACCAAGGAGAGAAAATGTAAACAAAATAATACATATTTTTCAAACACTAAATATGAATCTATAAAAATCCTGAACGAACATTGAAGAAATAGAATTTATGACGTTAATTCCGAAACATTGAGTATAAAAATAAAAAGTCAGCAAAACATGCAACTCCATTGAATATTACGGGTTCATTTTTAGTAGTAAATTTGTTAGTCGAATGGAGCCTTTAATTTTTTGTTTCGTGTTAAAAACGATAACGCTTCATAATTTACAGTACTTTGGAACGAGCTCTGGTTGAAAGATACGAGATAAAACACGAGCGCACATAAGTATCATCCGTATTATGCTCCAGGCAGTTTTGGATGGTTGATCCTTTCTTTTTATAAACTGGAATAGTCTGTGAAATGTCTCATTTTGTACCTTTCCATAATATCGAACTGAGAAAGGGTAATTTTACTCTAAGCATTGAATAATTCATATTTCTTACTTCTAATATTAGTAAAGTATTAGTATTTTGATTTCTTTAGTTCTTTGTATTCTCCTAAAAACTGTAATCGATACATTTTTTAAACAAAAGCTTTTGAGCTTTCTGTATTAACTTATTTATAAAAACATTTTTCTAATTTGATACATACGATAAGTTTAATATTATATCTATATTTTGTTACAAAAATACTATATACTTCTTATTTAGATAATCTTCCGATAATCTCCAATGTATATGCGAGAATTTCTATAACGACCATGTAAATATGCTAAAAACAGTTATTTAATTTCGTGCCCTCGTTCTACAAGCACAGAATTCAAAGATAAATTTAGAACCGTTTTTGTCGGTATTTACAAAACGTGGCCTTTGAAAGTTTTCGAAAGTTATACGCATATCATAGCATCTATTAACATATTTCAATGGGTGCCATTGTTTGTTATTACAAGTTTTACAGTTTGAAAGAGATCTATAACTAAAAACATATTTAATTAAACCCTTATAAGTAAATTCTAAACATAACAATTTTAAACTGGTAATAAGATTCTTTCTGTTTACGTTATATACAATAAACATTTCATTTTAATACATTACAAAATATTAAAATAATTTATATGTTTATAAACGTAGGAATTTAAAAAGTTATATAACTCAAAACGTTAATTTCAGATTAATTAATTAATTGTGGACTCAGTGAACCCAACTCCCCAGTATCGAACGTTAATATTTAATTATTTACTTAACTGCAATAAAACTTTTTAAATTTGACGACAGTCGTGGTAGAATGAATGTACGAAACCTAAATTTACGAGCATTTTAAAAAAGTGTTTCATGTTTTATTATTATTTTTATGAATTATTTTCTCTTAATATAAAATTAATTTATGACAGTTTTAACTTTAAAATATGGTATTACTAAGAGATAAATTTAAAATATGGGTGAATCGATTTTGAGAAATCTCTTGAAATGTCGAATTTTCAATGGAGATCACATTTCGAAATGCTCCAAGCGATTTGAACCGCGATATTGCAAGAATAAATTTGAGGGAACGAATAGACGCGATTTTTAGAAATTTCAGCTGAAGTATTATTTAATTAATCCTGAAGTCTACCTTAAAATATTTTAAATTCGGTAGAATTCAATTGGATCTAGACGACTGCAATGAATTTTTATAAAAACTCAATATTTTTCTATTATATAGATATCACAGGTTATTTTACTTTCACGTGTTACAACTTAAGATATATATAATCCCTTACGATAATAAATACTTTATGATGTACGAAGATGGAATTAGCGCTTTAATATTTTAATTTTTTCTAACATTTCTGGTAGTTAATTTATATTTTTGTCGGAACAAATTTCCATTGTTACGGTGGTGTCTATGAGAAATATTTTATAATTTATGGCACATTTTTTTATTTCAAAAGTTAGAAGATTCGATACGCCGGGATCTTTCGATTCCTCTCCATTATTTTCGATAATTTTGTGTTGTACAAAAATATGATGTAAATTGGAGAGAGGATGAGTAGTTAGTAGAGCATTTAATTGGCATCCGGTAGGTCCTAGGTTCAAGTCCCCGCGCATGGGACCTATCGAGTTCGGTCCTCATATTTTAAACGGTATTCGTAAAATCTCGCTTTTACTTTGAAGAGCGTTTATGTTTAAAAGGTGTTAAGTAGATCGATATCATTTGGGGAATCTTTTTTGAGAGCTGAAACATCACATTTGAGCGAAATTTACTTGAAAATAAAGAACTTTTTTTCGGCATTATGACTAAGAACTATTTGGAACTAATTAAATAGTTCCCCAACGAACTAATTGATTATGCTAACTAACAAATATTTAACAAATTCCCAATTGTTGTCCAAATGAATTCTGCTTTCTTCATGTATTTGTAAAAAAGGACCATCTAGGACTTTTATTCAACTAGTTTTTATGAAAGACGATATGGGATCCCCTTTCATCAAACTTCTTCCTGCTTCAAAACCATCATGGAATTGAAAAACACAAATCGAAAACTTGTTTTCCACTTATTTTCTAATATAAAAGAAAAACAAAGAGTGCATAGAATCTTACCGACAAAATGATAAGGATGGTGTCGCATCTGGCGAGGCCTATCAACAAATAATTGATCGACGATTTCATTTGCGGCCTTGAAAGAATGATCATGGAAACCGCATTTCCCATGACGCCGAAGAGGCTGACAACGTTCAGCAATACCCCATAGATGGCGAATTCGAGGGTGCCATCTGTCACGGCGATGTCGCATTCGTGGGGTGATATCGACTTGGGCCAATACGGAGGTGCTTGGCTACTGGTAAGGATACTGGTATTCACTTGCTGGTAGTCCCGCTCACTCAAGTTAGCGATAGCGTCGACCGATTGCCCTTCGGTCACGCTTGCCGCCCAGTAAGTGCCTTCCATTCTCTGACCTCACTTCACCACTCTCGTCTTTCTAAAATAAGAAAAACGAGGCTTGGGTAGGTTTTGATAACATCAGTTAAGAATAGAAATATCAATTTTGTTGCTGATATATGATAGGAAATTTTCAAATTTCATTTCTATGTCATAAAATTAAAACAATATTTAATAAATTAATTATATTAATGTATTTCTTAAATTTCTGAGGAGTTGAGTAATTAATCTATATAGAATGAAAATTAAACATTCTATTTCAAGTTTACATCTAAAGAGAGCATATTCTTCATGAAATTTGAATCAATAAAAATCAATGTTGTAGATAAACTTGAAATGTCATTTGAAAGTGTAAAAATTCGAAAATAATATCTACTTGTGATTTTTCAATATCGTCTAATAATTGAAAAAATTATTCGCCGTCTCGATCTCGATCTCGAAATTGAATATCTCGTCTTTATGCAATTTCTTTTGTTATCGGTCACTGGCCTAGTTTAAATGGTCGCGTTTTTGAGGCCGATGAACTAAACCGCCAAGTGGCGCGTCGAGCTACTTGTGCCTCCCACCACACTACCGATTCTTTTCTCCTTCGATTCCCCTTCCTCTGCAATGTGTGAACGGTGTGTGATAGAAATAATGGGTGGGAGGGGTAAGGTAAATAGAGCTTAAGGAGAATGAGGAAACTAGTTTAACATAGAGGGGGGAGAGGAGGGGGGAAGAAAATGCATACGGCGACAATGTGCGGGTTAGTTCATCCCTTCGAAACTTGCTTCAAAATAGATGACACAAGTTTCCATAAAGTAGCATTGATAGTATCAGCCCATTATCAGTCTCGATTTCTAATATTTTGATTATAACGAGTTATTTATTCTGGATTAACTTCTGGAAAATGTAATTCCAGGGTTTACTGATACAATGCTATTGATTATTATCTGTATGTAACCTAAACCATACAAAGTGTCTGAAATTTTTTCGAAATTCAGTAGCTATCCTGGAATTATGAATGGAATAAAGTTTAAAATCAAAATTAAAGAGATTAGCAGGTTCTTACGGCAGTTGTCACCGTCAATTTTCTTTAACCTTTTTGTCATTGTCGATGAAGTCAAGTATGAATATTTATCACAATATTTTTAACAGTTTTTTAATGTACATTTTTCACTTACCACTTTTTGTGATCGGACTGAACCGAGCACGAATCGAAACTCGGACCAGAAACTTGGACGTACTACGTCACCATTTTCTTCTTTGCTCGGTCGATTGGATGTTTCTTACGTGCATACAGTCTCGGGCTCCTTATACTCATTTCGGGATGGGCTAACTCCTTCTTTTCAGGACAACCTTCGTATAGTGGCTGAGAACCACAAATTTTCCTTCCTGATATTTACGAGGTACGCCGACGTTTTTCACGATGCAAATTTATCTCGATTCCACACTAAGTATCGATCTGCTTTTTTCCAACTCGGTTTACCTCGACGTCTGGTGAATCTTATGTCTTTTTTGTCGTAGTTTACGAAAACTGCAACAAAGAAAAATTCGTTTTGAAGAATAATTTTTTGCTTTCTTATTTACAGTATTTATATATGCGAGGTATATTTTACGTTATAAAATTCAAATTCGAAGATATAAATATGTCTATGTTAATCTGACTTGAGATGTTATGAAAAACATTGATTTAGTTTTATTCCAAATGTTATGATGTGTAAACCATGATGTTAAAACTACTTTATATTCGTTATGAGCTTATTTTAATGTCATAATGGAACATCAGTTTAGCGATCGAGATGTAACCACGAATGATGAATAATGCATAACATATTGAATGTCGATCAGATTATGATCCTGCATCATTCATTGATTCTTAAGACGTCACGCCTTACTGAATCTTGATCAGGAAGAAATCAAGCGCGGTTGATAAGGACTGCTTTATAACTACCGGATCAGATCCTGAGCAAAGTTTAGGGTAGCTTAGCAAGATTTTTGCTGCTAATATGGGCCTTTATTGGTATATCAATTTTTTAAAATTGGTACACTACCATTGGAATAATATTGGTCAGTTAGTAATATAACTGCCACTTTCTTCCCCTAGCTGGGTTCTACTTTTTTGTATTCTGGTTACGGTCTGATCATGACAAATTCAAATGTTCCTGATCTGGATTGTTTTAATGCAACGTAGGCAGGCCTTGATTAGGTTGCCTGAACAAATTTAGACACGGATATTTTACTTATATATCACATTCTTATTTTCTTCATCCACACATTAATTAAAATCATGAATAAACATTTGGAAAACAAAAAATTATGTAAAAATCCGATAATCTGCTTCCTTTGATCAGGTAGTTGTGACATATGTCATGCAATATAGCAATATCGCAGATGACCAATAAGTGCGCATCATTGGTCGTATTGGACAATAACACCGATTCGAAAACAATATTTAGTGAACACGTGGGTATCGTCGGCTGTACCCGCAGCCGTGGCTTGTTGGGACAAATGGACAAATGGACGATGAAGGCGACGGGTTAACTTAACGAGTTACGGACGAGCGAGCACTTTCGCTCGCTATTTCAAGCCCTGTCGGTCAAATTCACTTCACTGATCTCGATATCACGGTATGGTTAATTTACACGACCCCATTTTCAATTGGTCGCCAGGTCCGCGACATCCGATGTTTCGACATTTCACGATCAGGCGATGCACCGCAATCACTGATTCGACCGCCTGATGATAAGCTCGTATCACTCGCGATGATACATCGACCGCAAATTGTTTGAAAGTGGTGATTTTCTGTAAGTTGATACATTTTTTCAATATCGGCAAATCTTTTAAATTGCCTTAATCCAAAAAATTGCCGTTACAGCTGCACCAATACTGACGCTGTGCAACCTAACCTAATTTGACCTAACCTAGATGTAGTACATTTTCTTAAGCGAATCGTGTAAATTATTTTTGGGATATTTATTTTCAGATATGTTTGCCTCGAGTAACTTTTTTGAATATTTGGGTTTAAGATAATTTGGACCAGGTTTTTTTGGTCCGCATATTTTGAAGTGATCTTGATTGAAATGACACCATATTGACTTAACCGATTAACGCTCATAAATGGCTATCAAAATCGCAATTGAAAAAAGGTATATATCCTACTAATTTCATGGTCGTTCTTCATGATTCTGTGGTTAAAATTCAGTTTCAGTTATCAAGAAATCCAATATGACGTCAAGCGTAATAAATAATAAAATAAATTAAAAATTTTCAAAAAATTCGGGAATATTTATTATTCTCCATTTTTTTGATCTATAACAATATTGAGATTCTATGGAAACTATGGACAAAGGTAGTCAAAATATTTCAATTTTAAGAAAAATATTTAGTTATACACCCAACATCATTGTAACGACCTCAACATTGCGACCTGAATGAATATTTCTTTGAAAATTTCTGGACGCTCAAATTAAAAAACAATGTGTTTTTTAAAAGAAAATACTAAATATGAAAAGTTTTAAGAATTAATTGAGAAATATAATAGAGTTTTTTCCGATTTTTTAATGATACTTTGAGATATTTTGTAGCTGAATTTTTTCAAAACTTCAAATTGTTTACGAAAAATTCTAATGCAAAATTGTACTGCCTTCCTTGATAAATTGCAAGTTTTTTTTTCTTTGCCATTTGTTCTAAAAGTCGTTGAAGGAAAAGATAGTTTTCGAGAAATAAATCCAAAACATAATATTTCAAAGTCTTCGAAAACTTCAACGTTTGAAAACGACGTCAAAAAAATGTTTCGTATAAGTAATTTAAATTTTTATAAAATTGTAGATACAAAATTTCTCAAAATAGCATACAAAAAATCTGAAAAAATTCCACTATATTTCTCAATGAATTCTAAAAACTTTTCATTTGTAGCATTTGTAAAAAACGCTCATAATTTTTCAGGACATTTTTAAAGCTACAATTTTTTTGTTTAATTGAAATATTTTGACCATCATTGTACATAGGCTTTAGTTAAAATTTCAAAATTCTAATAATAGCACCATAAAAATTGTGAAGATTTGCTTTTTTTTTTAGTTTTTAGACGAAAAATGACATTTAACCCACTTTTTTTACAATTATGTACTCATTTTTGAGGTAGAATATTTTTTAGAATGCAATTTTCACTATAATATCCGTTTTTGACCACCTTCTATTCTATCAGAAATGTGTTCCCGATTGTTTCGCTTCTAACACGTACATTCACAAATTTTGATTTTTGTCGATTCAAATTTTTTAACAGCTCTGGAGCGGGAAAGTTTTTCGAAAATCGGAAGTTTTGTGATGTAATGGATTTCTATATAGCTTATACCTATTAAATAATTTATTTGATATTAATGATTTTTGACAAATTTTTGATAATTGAAATTTTTGTTAAAAAAATTAGGTGTTGCAGATTTTCAAGACTATTTTTCAAGGCTTATATTCACTACAAGTAAAAGTGTGTTGAATTTCATGTTTTATTATAGAATAAGAAGGAATTGCAAGCTATCAATTATCATTTTATTTATTTTTCAACATTCCTGAATATGATCATAAAAAAATCAGATGTTCAAAATCTTAATGATGCATCCAATATGGAGAACGGGGTATGAGATTTAGAAATAAATTCCGAATTTTCGAAAAAAGTTGGCGCTCCGGAGCCATTTGAAAATCGAAATCCATAAAAATAAAAAAAAGAAATGTATATTTATAAAGTAAAACAATCGGGAACAATGTTTTTGATAAGATAGAAGGTGGTTAGAAACCGGTATCATAATGAAAAAAATATTGTACCTAAAAAATCGGGTTTTTTTTTAGTATTTAAAAACATATGTGTTAAATAACGTTTTTCAAACATTTGACCAGTGACATTCAAAAGGGCGATCTCAAAACTAGTCAGATTTGGATGTGTCTATTTTAAAAAGAACAGAAATTCATGTCAAACTGTCCACGCGTGGTCGTTACAGGGTTACGGTAATGTAATTCAATATAAATATTTTTTCGAAAGTCTATAAATAATTAATAACTTTTTATAGTTTTAAATTACTCAATCATAGTGCTCCATTTTAATAATATAATTATAATGAAATTATAAAAATAGTTGACGTATTTTGTAAGAAAAGGTTTTGAATGGTCGATATATGTTTCACTTGTAAAATACAGATTAGGGTAATTTTTATAATAAAAATGTTCTATGTATAATGTCCGCATGAAAATAAATATATAAACCATAAAACAATGGAACATCAGCTTACATTCTAAACATTTTGCCAATGCAATAAATGATTTCAGTTCAACATTGTATTTTTGCGAAATTACACGAGACACAGTTTCCTGTTTGCGTTGCTGTCAATAGGGGATTGCAATTCCAACGTTTCTTGTATCTAGAGAGAACTGCGTAAAAGTACTGTCGAAGAGAGGAAAGAAAAATCGAAAAAGTAGTATAGAATGTACTATTTTGCACGGCAACATTTAAGATAGTATTTCGCAGTGTTATTCTGATACTCACGTTTCTGTTGATCCTTTGACACGTGATCATTTTACTCAAAAGTTATCGAGAGCGTGGAAAATTTTTTGCTGAATGTCCAAAACCGTGCGGAAAATAGAAATAAAAGATGATTCTATTAAAATTCTTTATTCAACATGTTTTTTCAACGTACGCTCGAAAAATATGTGTTTCGTTATAACGAGAACAAATTAGACATAGTTGTAATTAATAGCAAAGCTAATGCTTCAAATAACAATGAATAAGATTGGAGGTTTCATGGCTTTTTATGTTTTAAAATTTTGTTAATGAACATAAACTGCTTTACTAATTAATATGTTTTAATCTGAATTGTTCCATTCTCTTAAGTTAAGATAATCGCTGTTGCGGTCTTTTAAACTTTTGAAAGACTCAGCTTATTTGTAGAGCACGCATGTATTCAGAGTTTCCTGCAGAACATCTTCTGTAGGAATGGCAAACAGTTAATTGTTTTTCCTCTCGTGAGCTTCCGCAAACATTGTAGTTTGTTTTATGACCAATTGAACCTCGGACTCTGAGGAGTTATAGCATCGAAAGTCATTTCGGTACATGCAGATCCTTGAAGCTATACCAAACAATCGATGGACCAATGGTTTCGGTTATGTTGTTTCATATTAAGTTCAGTATCATGTTCGTCAGAATACAATTTATAAGATGTCAAATTTATTTGGCAATTTTAAGAAATACATTTTTTATTATTTTGAGTAAAAGTTTCGTTAAATTAACCCATTATCGGGGTAGCGTTTACAAAATCGATCATTTTTATTTTATGTGTTCACCCTGAATGTGTACAACCTAAAAATAAACCATTTTTTTCATTTTGTACAAATATATTTTTATTATTTCTAAATCCTCATGATTCCTCATGAAGTAGAAATACTGAAAATGCTATCTAATAATTTTTATTCGTTATCGACTTACTAAGTTAGGAAATCAATTCTCATTTTTTCAAACGTAGCATTTTCTCAACTTGTTAGACTACATTTTATTGGCCAAGTGTAAATAATTTACTTTTTTAAAGTAAAGTGGTATCTGAAAGAGTAAATTTTACTTTAATGTCGTGAACAATAATAATAAAGCAGGATATATAAAAAATGCAATTTGGAGGTGACAAGAAAAAGGACTTAAACTAGTCATAAGTTACTACTAGAGCTTTATGCCAAGTAATTTCGTTAGCGCGTAGGCGACAAAAGAGTTTATACTTAAAGCTGTTTATGGATTGAGCATTGTATATCTTCTGGTAAGTCGTTTCATAATTTGGTTGACGTCAGGAGAAACGCCTTGTAGTAAGCATCAACATGGGGAATAAGCTGTCTTACATTTTTTAAATTGTGGAATACAATTTCATGCAAAGTAATTGAAGTTTTCTCCACACGTTTCATAAGAATTTATTGGTAAAATTCAAATAAATTCTTATTTAGGCATGTAAACGAAAAATCATTTTGTAAAGTTCTTCAAATACCAGAAATATAATTATAGCGACTTTATTTCTTCGCCACTTTCATCTCTTTAAGAGTGAAGTATGAAGAATGGCATGATTGTTGCTTGATTTACTATTTCTCATTTATTCCGAGAAAACTATTTACCATATATAAATTGAATAGCATCGTCACATTTATTCATAGTCTACTAACATTAGTAACATTCGTTAATAAAAGAGACTATCCTTGTTATTTATTATCTTGAGATAGTAACTGACACAATTGAAATTCCATTCCGTATCATCAACGAGCGAGTGACATCATTACGTTATCCAGTATCATATTTTATATGTTATGTACATATATTGTAATGAGTAACATTTAACCGCTTACGAGAAACGTTGAGTGTATTTACACGCATGAACGCGGTGCGCCATCTTGCGAAGAAGATTTGAAACATAAAACGGAGTAGCTGCTCATTCCCTTTGTCACTAATGAGTGTGCAAATGCTACTTATTGCATAAGTTAGTAATGCATTGCAGAAATAACGCGACTGCTGCTCATGTGGAAAGTCACAGCTGTGACAATTGTCTTAATTCTGGAATTTTCCAAGAACATCTATATGTACACGGTTAATCAGTTAATATCTCTCTAAACTCCTTGGAGTAAAAATTGAGCCTCTCTTTTAGTAAGAGTGAAAATTTTACTATAGAACAGTGAAATATCACTCTCAAAGTGGAAAAGTGGCTCAATTTTCGATACAAGGAATTTAGAGAGATCAAAAGAATGTTTTATATATGCACATAAAGTTTGCTCTCTGATATTATCCAAGAAATTTAATATACTTGCGTATAAAAATCATCATTTTTTTGTTGAGATTTTCGAAAAATTATTCCTTGACGAATAGCCCTGCGCTTGTCTGATGGCTCCGACAAGACGTCATTTCGATTGATTACCACAGTTGATTCTGCAGTGACTGATAGTGCAATGACCACTGCAGATTTATGTTCCTGAGCTTCCGATAGATAGTTACCGTGATTCGACGGGATGTGTATTTATCACTATAGCATCGAGGAAGAAAATTGGCATTCTTGTTACGTCATAAACTCAACGTTTAGTCATTATCGATAAATTGTAGAATCCTGTTACTGTATTACAAAATTTTGATCCTCCATTAACATCGACTAAGAGTTAAATGTTCTATATATTAAAAATATCTCATTTAGAAATTATATTAAAACATATCGAACCATGGAAAGAAATACGTCCAGATTAAAGTATCTACTAATATTTGATAAGTAAGGCCACCAGGGGGCAACACGATCTTTGCTTCAACATGCGCATTCCGTGTAGGTATTGTGAATTGGTCGCTATATAGAGTAAATGTCGGTCGAGTTCATTTTTGGGTTTCAGCGCCATCTATTGTCCGCAGAAGATATTATGGATAACTTAACCAAAACGAAGATGATCGGAATCGTTACAGAAAGAAATTGTTCATTATAGATTTTTGCACCTAATGAAAAATGAACTAGTTATATATCTCAATAAACAATGAAGTTTTTCAGGGCCTCGAAGCACATGACGCGTTGGTCATCGGCTGCCACCAACTTTAAACAGTCATTACTTTTTGATTATTAGACTAATAAAGATAAAACTTTCCAGAAAATTTGTTCATACCTTTATGAACAACTTTTTCGCTTACAGTTTTCGGATACTCGAAATTTGCTCCATAAACGAAGAGCCAGAAGGTATATTTTGCAGTTGCGTAGAAAAAAATTAATAACTTTATTGTTTATTGATATATATAATTTGTTATTTGACTATTAGATGCAGAAAGCTCTAATGAACAATTTATTTTTTTTATTAGTTTCAAAACCTTCAAAATTGACTATGTTACAGCAAGTTGAAATAAAAAAGCCGGCTGCGGAGTAACTAGTTCTGTCTAGACGGCATTCAGTCGTCTTTCTCTTTTTTCATATTTATTGACGCCATTACACTACATTTTGACTCCAAAGAACTCAAATGTAGCCGAACCCGACCTACCCCATTTTCTACTCCTTTGGATTGAAATTTGAGTCCAATAATTTTAGAGTGCACCTAGCGGCGATAAATAAATTAAGTCGATCTATTATACAAAACAAATAGTAACTTTATAATAATGCTAATTGGACATTAATCTATACAGTTCTGCCACGTCAAATTTGCTGTATTCTGTAACATTCTGACCACAGGTCGTTTAAAAAGGTTTAAGGTTATAACCTCTGCGTAACCTTGTCACACTGCTGTGTTCTGTGAGGTTAGTGTGAGAAAAAAAAAATAACTGCAGTCCCGACAGTTTCTATGTGATTAGTGTGAGGTTGTACTGTACGTCACTCATTTCTATTGTATAAGTTTTTATTTTTCTTGCAATATCCAACCAATATTTCGGATAAATTTTTTTTTGTTACAACCAGCAGTGGTTCATGACGTAGATCGCGTGGAGAGTGCACGTGGGCAGTGGTGAACGTCGACTACCAGCAGTTGAACGTAATAATGTCGCTCGTAACAGCGGGGTAGTGTACAAGAAGCTCGAAACCGACAGAGTGACGCGAAGTATGTACGTAGGCGTTCGCGTGCACATATGTATATACATGTAGATGGCCGGTGCAATACCGTGGAACGTGGTGCACGTATATATGTATATGTAGGCGCCCGGTAGGTGGCTTTGCACCGCTGATTTACATCGGACGGCCGCCGCGGTGGCGTTACACCGGGAGAATCGCACAGGCTGCGCAATTTGCTGGCGTCGCATTTCCGAGCCTTCCGGCCCTTTCGTCGTTCACGATTTATCGGTCCGATTTTCCGGAACGTGCGTCATCCCGCCCCTGCCACCCTCCTTGGAAAAACTCGCGAATTAGTACGTTCACGACGCTCTTTTATCGTTTTCTGCCAACTTTTTAAGCTTTCTGGCGACGCGCGTATTCTTTTTCGCGGGAAAGTCGAGCGTTTCCGGTGTCGGAATTGTTGACCATTAGGGTTTTTGACTAATGATCGACAATACGTTTGGAAGTTTCAAATATATTATCCTAATAGTAATTCCTTTTTTATCAGCAAAAGCATTTTATGAGATTGGATATTATGAGTGGAACCGTCTTGTTCAGATGGAGAACACGTACACAGAGAGAAAAGAAATAGTTAACGGAACCTTTTAGTAATAGTAAAACGCGTAAATAAGAAAAGTTGTTGCATTAACTATTTCCATGGTAAACGGTACAATAAAATTGTTCCATTTACTATTTTCCGATGGTTAAATGGTTCGTACATAACCTCAAATATCGACTCTAACCTTACATATAGTTAATTCTACTACTTAAGAGGTTAAAATCGATTTTACTATTTTTTCGTGGTTCCATTAACAATTTTTTTCTCTCCGTGTAGGAATAAGTTGTAGGAAATTAGTAATCTAGTCCAAGAAACAAGCAAATATTACAAAGAGAAGTTAGGAAATTCGTTAATCCATTAAGGACCAAATGGACAATTTTTCATGGTCGACTTCATGGGCGGTATTTTAAATGAAACCGGATTTTTAAAAAATCGGAATCAGTTACATCTTACGTAAAATTGACCGATCTTTCCGAATCTGTCATTAAAAAATCATTCGAGCCTATTCCGAAACAGTTATGCTTGGTTTTTCACAAAAAAAATCAGATTTTTTACTGGCAAATATTTTTTACTACAAATATTATTTAATCGACATTCTCATATCGGAAACGGTTAAGGAGATTATCGGTGAAAATATCGAGTCCGCGAACCTTTAATTTTGAAATGTGCATGATAACATTTTCAAAATACAGTTGGCAACTTCCAAAATGGCGGCTAAAACACGAAAATGTCAATGAAAAGCTCCGGAATTTTTTATTAAAAAATGATAGACTTTCGGAAAAAATGTCGCTGAACAAAAAATTCTTACACTTGATCAAAGAATACGGTGACATTTTTTCAGAATTTTTTGACCACTTTTCTTCATTTTCAAAATTTTGAAAAATTAAAAAGAGTCATGAAAAATTCTGAAAACATTTCAATGTATTCTTTGTACAGTTTAAAGAACTTTTTATTCCGCAACATTTTTCCCGACAGTCTATAATTTTTAAATAAAAAATTCTTGTTTCCATATGTTTTGCAAATTACATGACTTTGTTAGCTGTAGAATATCAGTAAACTACATGAGTTTATTACATGTAGAAAGCAGAAAACTACAGTGATTTCAGAACTTTCTAGGTTATGTTTACGGTGGGATCGATTTTCTTATAAGAATTTACTATCGATTTGTAGTTTAGTAAACGATCCGTGTGTTTAAGTGCACACATTGTTTATTTTATATAGGTTTACGACATTATTATTATAATATACCGGTTTACTATACTAAAGTAAAGTACATTTTGCCATGTCAAAAATGGTAACCTATAGACCGATTTAAGAACCGGCGTTGGCAGCATTTTATTATGTTATATATTTTAAATATTTCCGTTTTAACTTCGTTTCTTTGCGTTGCGGCGACAGAGGTCTCTGATTCCAACTAGTTTCGCGCAAGTTAGAGGTTGTTCAGGAGATCCATTTATATGGGCGCTCTACACGGCAGCATGTTAGACATTAAAAGTATAAGATCAATTTATTGGTTGCATTTTACCATATCAAGTTAAAAAATGAACAGTTACTTTTAATTTTTATATTAAAAAAAATTAAAAACGAAAATGTGACATTATGTGGTTTATTGAATTCGATTTTCATTGAATTATTTATATACTAATAAAAATTGATAATTTTATTTTACAGGATATTGCACACGCTTTTCGTGAAACCAATAAAAAAGTTTTTAAACACGTTTGTTTTAATTTTTTTTTTAGCAACATTTATGATATTATTGTTTTTTGATGTAATAAATTGTAAATAATATGTTCCGAAAACATTGCATATTACTTTCGACAATGTAATAAAAAAATGTCCCTCGGCTCTTAAGTTTTCTTTAAGATTGTCCGGAGATAATAACCAGGTGTTGCGCGAGCTTTATTTAGTACTGTCAGGATTTTCAATTTCAGTGTTGCCAACGTTACTTCTAAGAATACGCGCATTTCGTGTGTAAAGTAGTACAAATTTGTAAATATTTTTATTATTATATTATATTTTTAATTTTCGCCTTCCTTTTTAACTTGTTTTATTTTGCTTACATTAAATTATTCACGAATGTTGTGAGATTTAATTTGTGTTAGGCCAAACTGTGTAATAATTATATTATTTTAATAGATAAATTGTCGCAAGTTTCGGAAACTTGTAAAGCGCATAAAGTTCACGTTAAGTAACGCAAACAAATTTTAACTACGTTTACATATGCATTTTGGTGTATATAAGATTCAAATTCCAAATAAGTACGATTACTTTACTGCTTTCTGTTCAAGCAGCTTAAAACTTTTATTATCAGATTTTCTGTCAGTAACGATTCATAATTTTTAAGAATTTTAAATAAATAAATAATGCCAACGTTTTGACGAAAAATTATTTATTTACGTCGATTAAATAAAATATTAAATAAAAAACTTTGTTTATGAAGCTATTTTTTTTTAGAGATTTTATACAGATGGTCGGAATTATTTTAATCGATTTTCTCTAGCGTTTTTGTAGCTATCAAGGGTATGCTTTTAGTAAATGATGTATAGTACAATTACGACTTTTTAACTCTTATTAATGCGTGAAATAAGTTTGTTCTCTTTCCATTCGGTATTGTTTTTATTATCGGAACATGCATTGAAAAAATCGGTTGAATTACACTTCACTATTTCTTGTGTCCAATGAATGTCCTTTTTCATCGTAAATCATGCAACATATCGAAAAACGGTACGCAGTTAACTCTATATTTTTCAGTGCACCTGGTGAACAACAGTAAAATAAAGTTTGGAAATGCAACACTACGAGCGTGGGACCACGGTAAAGTTTACATATTCCGCATTAATGTCTAAGTGCTCGAAAATTAATTTCAATTTTACAGAAATTTCTGCAATCCTCCGTGTCGCATCCGAAGCACATCTGCAAAATATATTTCAATTTTTTCTTGCAATCTGATTTGAGAAGGAGAATGTAAAACAAATAATTTTTACTTTTTATAAATGTTAAAAAAAGTAAAAAAAAACAATAAATTTTAGATCCTGAAATGTTTCAAAATAGTGATCACTTTTCGGATTGTTCTGTTTTGGCATAATATAGATTATATATTTTTTACTCGGCATATAATATAAAATATTGTTTCTGGAAAACTAACTTCGTCAGTGTATCGATAAAAAAGTATTAACAATATAAAAGTGAAAAGAATATTAATAAATAATTATTTCCCAACGAAAAGTGATAAATAAAAATTCCATTTATCATTAAAAATACGAATAATTATGTAGAAATTATTTTCCTATGCATAAAGTAACTTCAATATCTGAAGTTTAATATCTAAAAAAATATGAAAACCGTAATTACTAGAAGAATAAGTTGAACTGATCGACTTTTGGATCTGAAGAAAAATGGCGATAAATGTCTACTGTTTAGGAAGTTTTGGTCACCATGTCCATTCTCTTCAGAACTCAATTTCAAATTCAGAAAAAGACAGTTAACATAACATGTGTTAACGTTTGGTTAATAAAAATATTAATCATATTAACCATTTAAAGTCATAAAGAAATGAACACAATACTTATTGGTAAAAGACAAATAGAAGATATTTTTAAAAAGTAGTTTAGATTGTACAGTAGAGTCCCGGTATATTTACCACTCGGTTCCTCGGCCTCGCTCCCGTCTCGTTATATTTACCAAAAGAAGGGAAGCGCGCCGCTTCTCCTACTCCCCTTAGTTGGGTTATGTTTGTGACGGCACAGCAGGCTCTTCCTGAGGCCCCAGCGCGCAAGGTGGGGGGGAAGAAGAGAGCGGCGTTATGTAAATATAACGAGGCGGAACCGGGCCAACATGCTGGGACGTAAATATAGCGAGACGCAATTATACCGGGACTCTAAAGTATTTTGCAAATTATTCAAGATATGGCAGATATATTTCGGTGCGCATGATGGCACTAAAAAATTGTTGGAAACTACCTCAAGACAATGTCGCACCAAAAAGTATAAAAGATTTTAAAAGAAGAAATCGACCGATAGTTATTGGATGCTCGTTATCTTAATTAAGTCGACGGGAGAGCTAACGCGCCTTGGTGGATTTGAAAGTAATCGAGCGATAATTCGAATTCTACAAATCGCTATTTAACCGAATTTCATTGAATTTGGCATTTCTCCCCTTGAAAAATTGTACACCAGAGTCGTCGAGACGAGTTTTTTTCTTTCATTAATCAAAAGAGTACCGAAGAGATCCGAAAATCCGGCTTGCACGATAGGAGCGTGTCGTCGACGACGAAAATTCGAACCCTCCAGACTTACCAGACGCTTGTTCGATGTATAAGAGTTCCCAAGTGTTCTAAGTAATGGGGTTTGATCAATCATTCTACGATACAAAACAAGAGAAAAAGAAAGTTGCCTACTTCTTTTCCAGCCATGGAGGAGGATGGAGTTTTCCCGCAACGAGTGCCAAGTATTCCACATGAATGACGCTTGCCGGAAAAATCTGTTACTTTTTTGTTCTAGAATTACGGCTGCTAAATCTGGGAGTACCGATTGCTTCAAAATGTCTGTATCAACAATAAATATTCTAAAGTCCTAAGTTTTAAAGAGAATTCATGAGCTTTTGATGTAGAGTTAATTTTAAACCTGGGGCAACAGAGATGTTATTATAGTTGATAGGTGTGTGATGATGACATTGCATAATGATATTAATTTCTAATGTTTGATATTTTACGATTGTCATCATCCATCAAGGTCTTCTAAGATTTAAGTAATTTATTAAAAGATGATTTGGGGATATTTTTTATCCTTCAAACTATCAAATTCTTGGTCGCACAGGTTTCACAGCAATTTTTGAAAAATCTATCCTTCTTTGGAAACTGTGAGACACTTTCGAAGGAAATGCTGTGGGTAGAATCAGAATACAATGTCAAACACGACCTATCTCGTCAAACATTCGAGAGTGAGGTTATGTATTCACAAAATTCGGGTTTTTGAGGTTATGTACAGGTACCTACAATTTTTGTTATCCCTCTTTACTGCTTATGAATTCACAAGATGTTGACATAAATACCGAATGTAACTTTTTACTCCGTGAGAGATAGAATATGTGATGGATTATATTTCATTTTGAAGGATGCGAAGTACTAAATAATGCAAATAGCAAAGAAAATATTGCACCATGTAATTAACCTGAAAATAGCAAAATTACTTCGACCGTGATCTACATCCTTCCTACGGCATCCAAAACCGGTGCTCGGAGACCTGTGTTATTAATGATAAAGATTTTATTGTCTTGAAAGAAGAATTTTTTACATTTGGGTCCTCTCAGAGTGTCGAAGATCATAGACAAAGGGCCATTTGTACTTAAAAAAACTTGTAGTTTGCACAAAAATTAATTTATTGAAAAAAATTTAGTTTTCTAATGAATGCGTTCCGTAACCGTTGATTTCAGATTTTTAAAATTAAAAATGGCGGTTCCAAGATGGATGACCAAAATGCAAAAAGTTGCTCGATCTAGGCTAAACTTGTTACTCGGGGGTTTGCGGTGTCACTGATTACAAATCTGATCTCATATGTAAAAAAATCCAAAATAGTGGTTCCAAGATGGCGGACCAAAATGTAAAAAGTTACTTGATCGAACTGAAACTGTGTACTCAGAGATTTTCGAGGTCTTGAATTACGAAACTGATCTTAGATTTTAAAAATTCATATTAGCATATTAAAATCCATATTTACATTGTTATTTTTCACCGTTGATCCGGCATTTTTAAACGAATAATATTACCAAATGACAAATGATCAAGTTAACTCTTTAACGCGCAAGATGACATAAAATATTTTCGATTATATTCAGCCGTCTTTCCATGCCTGAACGAAAAAAAAATCGGAAGAAATACTCAATTTTGTATTTGAAGACGGTATCCAATCGGAATGTGCATGGGGTGGCATAATGACATGTACTAAAAGATTACTGGTACAATTACATACAATTACAAATTCAAAATGGTGTCTTTACAATGGCATGCAAAACATTATGAACTCTTGGAAAAAGTTCTTAGAATTAATCAGAGAGTATACTACATTTTTTACAGAATTTTTCGTCGGTAAATTAAAATTTTGAAAAATAATAGCTAACAAGTTTTTCAAAATATCATAAAAAAGTCTTGAAAAATCACACTGTATTTCTTGATGTAATTTGTCATTCTTATTAGTTCTTAAAAAAAATGGTTTAGATCGTCTCGAAACTTTTTAAAGAAATTTTCATCCGTTTCAAATGTAATTATTTTTCAAACATTCAAAAAAACCTTCGACATGTCAACAGGTAAGGATTTTTTATTTTTAAACGCTTAAATGTTTACCGTAAAATCGTAATAATTTCACACTTTTTCATCGACTTTAGATACTCCAAAAAAAGTTGTCTAATTAAAAAAAACATCAGAACAAATTTTCACTTGTCCCTTGAAAAACGTTTTTGGTTGATGATAGGTGGGTAAAAATGCAATAAACGCAATGCCTTATGTACCCCAAGAGTCATTTGTCTGATGAAAACGTATAACGAAAGGCGGATCCTGTGTACTTTGTAGTTGCTCTACGTTTGTTGGCCTCCCTGTAATGTAGTTTACTCTGCGAGATCGCGACGCGAATAGTCAAGTACGTCTGAAAATTATCTTTCTTTCGCCAAGTTTCTCACATATTGTTCTCCATTTTTA